>OY728164.1:1389875993-1391287502 GCA_963277665.1 Viscum album
GACTGACGCCCTCTACTACCAAGATATCAGCACATCTCATTTCTTTTCCCCCAAATTTAGCCTTTTTACAACTAGTAATCTTAATCCCTTCGTCGTTCCCAAACATGAAAACACATTCTTTTTCATATTTAATACATGTAATGAGATCCTTGTTACCTATCATATGGGATGTGCAACCACTTTTAAGGATCTACACACCAGAGTGATCTAATTCCTTAAGGGAAATTTCTACCACCACAACCTTCTCATTCTTATTCTTCTTGGTCCATATTGTTTCCTTCACACTCGGCATGGATTGAGAATTCTGTTCTTTCTCAAAGTACGATTGACCAGCTTCATCTTGCAAAGCTGGAAATCTATTCTAAATTTTTAACTCACCTGGTGGTTTATTGATCTGGTGCTTGTGGGCATTTTGATTCTGCTTTGGCACATTCCTATGTATGGTTGAGGTGTAGTACCTTGACATGTGCCTAAAAACTCTTCACCAAAAATAGTATCCTTCAAAATATGTTCTGGAAAACCATTCTCTATTTTTCTTCCACCTATGTTATTATTCCATCGAAATCTTTTGGCTATGGAACACACATACTGTGAATGTCCCATCTTTCCACAACAATAACACCTCATATAAGGTGAATTCCTTCGTGTTACTTCTGTACTACGAGTTTCCCCATGGGATCTATGAATATTCTAATTCTGATTTGTGCCCAAACCATTCTTCAATCTCATGATAGGTTTTTGTGGTCTGACTTCAGTTTTCATAGACTTTTTTTCTGATCAGGCCCTAAATCATTTTTAACATCTAAGCTCAATTATTGCTTCTTTCCAGGTGAACTACTAGATTTCTCTTTCCTCTTTTATGTATTCTGAATGACTGGATTTTATGATATCACATTGGGAGTCAAGAGTTTTTCTTGATCCTTAATTTTTCATCATAGACTGACTACTTCTTCTTCAAGATCTTCGATACACTTTACTTGATCTTTCACTTTTCTATTCAAGCCATCGATTTACCATTTCTGTTCTTCAACCATGAGCTTATTCTCACTAACTGTTTTTGAGTTCTCTGGTGTTGATAACTTGAGTTTCTCAATTTCTTCCATCAACTCAGACTTCTCCTCCTGCTGCTACTACATATACAATTTGGAATCACAAACATCTTTGTTAGCTTTCTTTGTGTTGGCTCTCCAAACATCTATCTCCTCAAGAGTATCCTCTAACTCAGCTTGCATATCTATTCTTCCTTCAACTTCATCTTATTCTTCATCAGCGTTGGTTTCTTCCTTTTCTTGAGTACTAATGACAATAGACACCATTTCATTTTCTCCAAGATCTTTACAATTTTCAATCTCCTCAAAATCATCAACCTTGGACTCATCTGAACTGTCTATTTCTTGTGAAAGAAGATTCTTCTTCTTGAATAAATTTTTCTTGAACTGTTTCTTCCCTTTCACATAGGCTGAATATTTCTTCTTGGGAATTTTAACTACTTCTTCATCATTTTCTTCTTAAAACTTTTTGGGGCACCTTGCGGAAAGATGACCAACTTTTCCACATCTAAACAAAGCAAGTGGAAGTATCACTTTGAACTTTACTTTTCCTATTTGAAGATTTGAGGAGAGGAATGACATTACCTTACATGTCTCTTCTTCCTCTTGATAATATTCAATGGTGAGTTTCTTCATAGCCTTAAATGCCACCTCTTTGGATTTCCCTTTTTCCATAGCATCGTTATCATCATTTCTCATTTAATATGCAATAAGGGTGCTATGCAACTTATCCAATGTCAGCTCTTTCAAATCATTATCTTCCAAAACATAACCTTTAGGATTGAACCAAGGTGTAAGTTTTCTCCAGATATGCTTCACAATTTTTATGTCTTCAATAAATTCACCAAGGCCTTTCATGTCTTCTACTACAACATTTACCCTATCAAATAATGCATCAACATACTCATTCGGGTTCATTCTCATATCTTCATACTTGTTCCACAACACTTGCAACTTTGCCTCTCTGGCCTTTATATCCCCTTCATATATATTCAATAGCTTTTCCCACATGGAATGTGATGTTATGCATAACATCACCATTGTATAGATAAGATTAGATAGGGATCCCCCTAAGGCATTAATTACTTTGGCATCTGCATCCAACTCTCAACGTTCATCTTCTGATAATGCACCACTATTAATATTAGTTGTTATGCCATGCATTACTGCTATAAATACATCCATTCCCAATGATCGGATGTATTGTTGCATCTGATTCTTCCATAGATAAAAATTGTTCCCATCGAAGTTTTGAATCCCTTTATGATTGGTGACTTCCATTGAGAGAAGAACTAATAACAACCTTTCCCTTTGATACCAATTTTTTAGTCCACAAGGCTGAATACCCGGAGAGGGGGGTGAATCACGATATGAATAATTTAAAATTAAAGCTCGTTATAATCTTGTTTTTCTGTTAAGAAAGACACTATTCTATCTCTTTCCCGTTGCTCAATAAAATAGAAAGTAAAGCATGGACAGAGCAATTTTTACTTGGTTCACCCTCACTGGGCTACGTCCAAGGAGCATAAACAGGCAATGTGCCGATGTACCAAATTAACTATAAGCACATTGATATTTACAAGGTTCGGGATAGATCACTTCTATTCTCAAGATCACTGCCTTTAAAAGGTTTAGGGTCGGATCACTGCTTTCCTGAGGGTCACTCCCTTAGTCTCTCTCTCTCTGGATCACTGCCAGTGGAGAGGATCACCTTCTTTCTCTTCCTTTGCTCACTGCTCTAGAAAGAATCCACTCACAATTTATAGACCTGTAGGTATCTTCATTATCACTAATGAATGAATCCTCCATTTTGTGTAGATGTTCTGTTGAAGCCCAACATTCACCCATAGATGAATCTCACTTTTCTACAAAGGTATTGGGCAATCTTCCAGCTTTCACGCAGCCCTAAATCACTGCTATGAACCAACCATTCTTGGTGCCCTTCTTTAAACCGACGCGCAAGTCTCGGCATGCAAGTCAAAACTGGCATGTAATTCCACCTCAACTACTTTCATGAAACACCCTTCTTCAACTCCAAACATGCACGACTCACAACCTTTTACGCCCAATCCAATATTGGTGTACAACCAACAACTTTGGATCTTCTTCAAAATCGGGTGCGCAATCATCCCCAAACCACTTGTTCGACGCCTTCTTCTTCAACTCACAACTTGCACGGCTAACTTCCTTTCTTGCCCAAACAACCTTAGGTGCAAAACTATCACCTGGAACGCAACATATACTTCCTCGACCACACGCCACTTGCGCGACCACCACGCCTACGTGACGGGGGCTCTGATTTTTCTATGTTTTTAACTCTCTACTGAATGAGGAGGGGTCGACCTCTATTTATAGGCATTTGGACACCCTGCATGACGGCATGAAAGTCTCCCCTCTGTGTGCAAGTCTCGGCGTGAAAGTCTCAGTACGCAGGTCTCGGCGCACAAGTCACTTGCATGACCAACCATAAAACTTTTTCACCCTTCTCCCTTTGCCTTATTTTGATGTTCTGATCCTAAACAACCTAGGGCCCTCATGTTTTCTCTCTTACATGGCACACAAGTCCCTTTTCCAAAAACCACTTGTCTTCATTTGTCAATTTTCAAGCTTGAAAATTTGGCAAACATTGTAAAACGGCATCACCTTGTCTCTGTTATTTTTTAGCCACCTCCAAATTATCAATTCCTTTGTTGAAGTTCTTTAATAAAACATGGATTGTTAACCATATCCCTTGAACTCAACATGCCACCATGAAATCCCCTTTGACAACAAATTTGTATGTCGTGGTTTTCTTTGTCAACAATCACAACACATATGTCCACTTTGTCCACAAACACAATCACCTCAAAAATTATTCAATGATACCTTGAGGTATTTTTTCCCAACAATTTTGATATGACATATCACATTGAAACAATAAAAAAGTTTTATATCAATAAAAATAAATTATTCCAACCATATCCATCAATTATTGATGCAGTACTTATCCTCCTCTTCCTCAAACTATGTAAATACATGAAGAATATATTTACTCTATTCTAATATACATAGACACTTCTTCTTTATCTTTGCTTATTCCTCTTATCTTTTTCTCCCAATTTACTCTATACAATAACTTCTCTCATCCAATCCTCTTTTTACACAGCATCACTTCTAGTGTGAATTTGAGATTTAAAATCAAATTAAAACCAAAAAATTCTTTAAACTCCTCTTTCAAACTCATAATTTGGAACTTAATTCAAAATATATTGATCATACAATATGAAATTTATAGTTATTATATACTGAAATAACCAAAAAAATCATCAGATGAAGCTAAATTAGCTTGAATCCTAAAAACATCATAGCGACACCCTTATATGTCATGAACTAGGGGATCACAGTGCATCCATTTAGTATTTAGAATATTATATATAAATTCCATGATTTTTTCTGTCATGGTTAAGGGGGTACAATATAGATGTCACCAAATATTCTAAACCCATGAAATCCATTCACTCGACATTGTAGATTGGACTGGTCACTACAACATAGTCTTTTATGAATTCTCTTGACTATGGCATGGTTATAAGACTGTAGCATGGAGGTCCTAGAATTTTTAGAACCACTTATAACCATAAATTCAGGCTCTACGGTATAGAATTCTCATTACTACATAGAGATCCCCAAATCCACAGAGTCACTAAAATCTACCCGATTTCTTTCTGAGGTATAGTATTCTGACTATTTCATATTCCATCTTATACATTCTTGAATATGGTGTATTTTAAGGGCTACGACATAGAGGTCACCAAAATTTTAGAACCACTTAAAATATTCAATATGAGCTATATAGTGTGGATCATCATTGAAACATGAAGAACGTCAATTAAAGCCTCTTTTATACTGTGGAAACTTATTCTACGTTATATTCTGACCTATTTCAATGTATTCCACGCTATGTAACACAGAACTTCTATTGTATAATCTCCACTTCTCCTCCAATTTCACATGAATCATGAACTCTAAAAATGATATATAGACACTAAGAATATTTCACATTGAATAGTATAATTTAAAACAATTAGAATGTGATTTATATATTGAAAAAAAATCCAACATACTTAATCATATCCTCTTCTCCAAATCTGTACTCAAAAAAATCAAAACAACTATCAAAGAACACCTTAGGCTCAACAAGATTTTACAAAAATAGTTTATAAATTGAATTTTTTACCCTATTACCACTATCCATGAAAATTTTCTACTTGCTCATTGATGAATCATATATTCAATGTTCTTTAGGATACCTTTTTATCAATGTTTGGATCTAGTTCTAAGAATACTTTGATTGCTAAATGTGTATGAACATAATAGTAGTATATTGATATCCCACTTACCATATTCAGGATGATCTATTCATGCATGAGATCATAAAATAATTAATCAATATTTTCCTCTTTAGTAAAAATAACCTAGATGATCAGTAGTTGTTTTATATTCTCTTATGATATTCGAATATCATGATTTAATTCTTCAAAAAATCCACACTTTCAATATATTTGTAAAAACTACACATTTTCACAATTGTAAAAAACTCCACACTTCTATCATGATTTCGGTCTTTATCATGATATTATTCTTCAAAAAATCACATTTAATTTGAATATCAACTGTCACCATGAATCATAATATCTTTATAACATATGATCAATAAAGAACAACATGTGAAGAATCATATTATTTAAAAATATCTTTGGAATACTAGAATTTTGGAAATCCTGATATTCAGATAAAGTGAATTATCATATGATCGGGCCAAATCATCACTTTATAAATGAATTGTTTTATAGATAGCTTAAATAACACAATACTTTTATGTATACAATAAAATTCAATTCCCATTTATCAAAATTATCTTATGGACACCTCAAAATGATTGTGTGAAAGTAAATTTCTCTTATAGGTGACCCACTTAGTATAAATGCCTTTTCCATTTATCACAATTATCAAACACAATGAGAAAAACACTATTCCTACGTGAATTATCATAAAGTAGATTTTTGTAGGATAAATCCTTTTTTAAGGAAAATTATAGTTTTATTCTTAAAAACTCCCAAACTTTTGAAACTCATTTATAAAAATCTCCAAAAAACTCAAAATAATTATCCAAAAAATCTGTAATATCTCAGCAGCATAAAATAACTTATTTTAATAGTTTTAAGTATGTTGAAAATAAATTCAAACAAACTAAATCATCAAAAACTCCTTGGGTGATATATCCTCAATAATTGTATAAGGAAGTTATAGTGGTAATTTCCTAAGAATAAATTTTATGTTTTCACTACATTGTACTATAAGAAGAAATAGAAGAATTTTAAAGTGTCAAGAAGATAAAATGGATTAGAGTAGATATAGTAAAAAAGTACAAAGGTAACCACTTCTAAATATTCTATTGGAAGAAGGGGCTCAGACTTGAGAGGATTATACTTGGGATAATATATTAAAATAGTGTTTCATCGAGTATTAATTATACTTCTACTAAGAAGGAATAATAAATGTGTGTGCACTCCAAAATTACCATGGCTATTTGGGTGGAAGTGATCTATAATCTAGAATATCATATCAAAATAAATCCATCTTCTACAATGAGATAGAGTCTCCTAAAAGATCATTGGTCTATTAAGTTGCCTATAGTTTATCACCTTGAGTTTTTCATAAGTTTATTGTATTCTATTTTTGATGAAATGTATAAAAACAAGATAGAGAAAAAGTATAAATATTATTTTCTTAGAGGATATAGAAATAAATATTTTGGTTTCAGACTATGGGATGATAACAAGTATCAAGTCATAAAAAGTAGAGATGATATCGCCAAATGATAAGATTCTATATAAGTATAGGAACTCAATAGAATCAGAAATTGAGGGGGAGAATCCAACTGTTCAAGATAAAGTTGATCTGGATAAAATCATTAGAAATTCACAAAATCAAATTATAATGGATATTAGTGAAGGTACACTATATATTTGATAGTGGTAGATATTATAGAGTGATTGAGATCTACTGAAGCATAATTTAAAGATCTATAGTTTGAGAAATTGATAGTCTTTTCACCAGAATTTGGGGCATTAGAAATAATTACAATATAAAGATAAGATTCTTAATCAAATTTGAGAAGATCTAATAGAGTTATTTGACTAGTCAAAATGTATGGGGATGATAAAAACTTCTTACTTTTAATGGATACTATGGAACCTAATTTAAAAATATGAAATGAAACTAAATGTCTTGAAATAGTGGCATTCATCCATAGAAGAAGAAATTAATTCAATCTAGTTAAATTGAACATGGGATTTGGTTAAATGAATATAAGGAAAATGGGAAGATGAGAAAAAATGTGTTTTCTATATAAAGATGGATTCTGATGAAAGTATATGATAAAAGGTATGGTTTTTTGTGAAGGGGTTCCAATAGAATAAAGGAATATATTTCTCAAAAATATGTTCCCTAATAGCTAAGAGTAATACCATCCAGATAGTG
Source organism: Viscum album (assembly GCA_963277665.1). NCBI lineage: Eukaryota > Viridiplantae > Streptophyta > Magnoliopsida > Santalales > Viscaceae > Viscum > Viscum album. The sequence continues at coordinate 1,389,883,565 of OY728164.1, forward strand.
TAGAGTACAATTGATTTTGAGGATCTGCCTTGGGATAAAATGGATATTAAGATTATCTTTTTTTGTGGACACTTGGAGGAGAAAATATACATGAATTATTCTAAGGTTTCTGAAGACCATAAGAAGGATGGAACTTCTTTTAAGTTGAAGTGAATAATTTACAACTTGAAAAAGGAACCTCAACAATATAACCAAAAGTTTTAAACTTTCATAAATACAAAAGGATTCATGTGATGCAACTATGATTATTGTTGTTATCATATATCATGGGATAATTGGATTTAAATCATACTCTCATTATATATGGATATAAATTGTAACAACCCATAATTATATAAATGGAAATTCCCTTATTATAATTATTCTATATAGTATAAAACATATAAAATCAATATAGAACATAATAAAAACATTATAAATTAAGAATGAATGAAATATAAGGTATTTATAGAAGTTAAGAAACCTATAATAATGTAATAGTAACATAACATTTGTAGTAGTAATATAACACTTATGAATAGTAAACTATCTAATAGAATAGTAAACTCACCAATGAAAATATAAATAAAGTTTAGGTGTCTTATAAATTAAAATATGATATAATTATATCATAGCATAAGTAAATAAATGTTTTAGAATTGTTTAATTAAGTGTGGATATTTTTTATAAAACATAAATGTTTATTTTCAGGATTATAATTAATATAATTACTTAAAAGAAAACTTATTTTCATAAACTGTATTCATAAATTAATATTTTTTATGATATATGATAATTTTATGACACTTTAATTAACTTTTCAAAGTGTTATAAAATCAGTTATAATTTTAAAATTGGAATTTTTTAAGTAATCGATGATTTTAATTAAAAAAAATTCTCAAATTTATAAAGTAGTTTTAAAAATAGAACTTACTTCTAAATTATGTACATTAAAAATGGTTTGGGGTAATTTTTTGTATTTTCCTAAAATACTTAAATTTTTGGGGAGTACCGAAATATGATAATTTATTGTATATGTACATTATAAGTTAAATACACTATTACTTGACTCATTGATGATTTAATAACCATAATCTAGATATACCCCTCATTAAATTAATATATTTTGTGATAAAGTTAAAACTATTTATAGTCTCTAGGAAAAATAATAAACTAATAAATAAACTAATGAGAAAACACTCCTCTCCTCCACTATAAATATCACCCCTCACCACCTCTTGTCCTCACTCCTCTTAATACTTCCAGATTTTCCAATTTATACATAATAATCATTTAAAGTATCTTCCCCATGTCCAATAGGTTTTGATCTCAATAAAATAACAAATCCAATTTCCCTAAGGAGGTTCTCAAATAGAATAATTCAAGAGGTAAAATCCACATTTTCTTTCTTTATTTTATTTTCACATTATTTTATTTTCTTGTATTATCCTCACCTACTCTATCCAAACATGAATAATAACTCAAGTATATTATATATATTTTAATTTTATTATTTTAATTAAAAACACACCCTCAAGTCTCTTATCCTCTTCCTTTTATTCTAAAAATGAAAATGCCATCCGCAAGGTGTTGATTTATCACCATCGACGATGAAAAGTTTTCATTTTCCTTTGCTGCCTTTAAGGCTAGATATAAAACCATTATAATGGTTGTTATGGTTTTTATAATTTAATTTATAACCATTTTTATGTTCTGAAACTATCTTTTATACACAATAATGAATAATGAAACTAACCTAGTTTGTGATGATCAATAAACCCACCTAAATAATCTAAAATATTATCACTAACATCTTATTTAATGATTCATCCTCACCCCAAATAACCCAATAAATTATATAAATATATAATCTTATGGATTTTAATTAATAAAATTTAACATTAATTATATGTATCTATTTTTATTTTACATGATCTTTCATACATTTATACAAGTGAAACAATCATGAAAATCAAGGAAACAAATACTCCCAAATGATAAAATTGTATGCAATAACTGATAAAAAGTATATAAATTAACTTTATAAAAGTATAATAAATAAAATACATGTATAGAAGTTTCTGAATTAATTAATTAATGTATTTAATTTGATTATACAAGAATTTGTGATCAAATACAGAACACTTCTGTACATAAAGTAGGGGATTCTTTCTGAACGTTAGTTTTTCCTTCGAGTTTTTTCTCCCTTTCCACCCCAATTTAACTCTTCTTTATTTATAGATAATTATTATAAATTCTATTTATATGTTCCAAAATCATGTATTAAGATCATATCATCCTTATTTTATGGGGAAATGCATGTTTTAAAAAATCTATCTTCTTGATTCCTCCCAATAAGAAAGCCTAATTAAAGGGAACTTCCAGATTTCTTTCCCATTTTAAGTGAACTCGATAATTATTTTTAAAGTTTCCATTTTTTATAAAATCACACATTTCTTAATGAAAAATTATATTTCTTTATTTATTGTTTTATGAAAACAAATAAGTATTTTCCTCTTTAAATGCTCTATAATATTTTCCTTAAACCGCACTAAAATGTTTCATTTCTAATGTCTCTTAAAAACTCTTTTTAAATATTTTTCACTTCAGATAGGAATCACATATCTTGATCTATACCTATTTTACCTTATTAATTTCCATTTGTGATTTAAATCCATTATTTCATGGATTACAGTATGATATTTCCTTCTATTATTCCTTACAACATTATTATGATACGCAATTCATGACATGGGTAACCCCTATGCTTGATTCTTCATGTAGATCACATATACACGAACATGTTAAAATGGGTGCACCTAGATATCACTCCACTTAATTGTGTAATTTTTAGTATCCTGAGACGTCATGTTGGAATAGGGATTAAACTTGATTCCTTTATGTGATTTTCTCTTCCATGTGTAGTTGTTTTATAAGATAGCCTTGACTCATGTTTATGTCATATTGTGTGTTGTTTCCACATTCTTATGAAACCATGATTACATGTTCCCATAATCTACATTATATTCTTAATTTTGTGTATTATTTATTCATTCCTTTTTATGTAATCATGTTATTCCTTATAACCCAAGTTCTTTTCTTTAATCCTATGTTTATACCCTTACTAGGCTTTTTAGATCATCCATTTTGTTCATGTATTCCTCAGGTTATCCTATGTAGATATAGGAGGTAAATGGAATATAGGATCTCTTTATGTATGACTAAAATAAATATACCTAATTCTATTTCCATTTTTTTAGTTTTCTGTACCTAATCGTCCAAATACATTGTACTTTATGATCTTTATCTTGTAATTTGGGGGTTAATTATTCTTAAAATCAAGTAATAATATGGGTAAAAGGATAGGGTCAATATTGTTGGTATCAGGTGCATGTCTAGTTATTTTTGGATATTAGGAAAAGATAAATTTAGTAAGAACCCTAGGGATAATTCTATCACCATAGATAACCTGTATTGAAACTAATTTTAACAGAAGTTTGAATATAATTTTCATTTATAAGTTTATCCTTATATGTTCAATTTTTTTATATGATTATTTGATGAGTATTAAACCCCCCAAATTGTACAATAGTTTTCTTATTTAATGGATGGATATAGAATAACATGTGTCCACAATCAATGTGATATGAAATGCGATGATTTCTCTAATGTTATGCAAAATATGATGGGAATGGGTGCCCAAAAATTCATGATAGTGCTTGATGAATGGGATCAAGTAATGAATAGTAACATGAGTCATGTGGAATTACCTCATTATCCTAATAAAGAGAAACTTATGGTTGAATAGTTTTTGGTGAAAATTCACCCCATCATTATTGGATCTTCTGATCCCATCATCACGGAACAATGGATTAACTCCACTAAGAAGATATTATTTTTCCTCTAGTGCTTAGAAGAAGGGAAAGTTATGTTGGTGGTATATTGTTTTGATGAGTAAAATTATCATTGGTGGACACTGATCAGGAAAACAATGTCCATGGAGGAAATTAATTCCATGTATTGGGTGGAATTCTAGAAAATATTTTTCAATAAATATTTTCCCTAAAACCTCCATTTTAAGATGGATATGAAATTCCTCATACTAAAGTTAAAGGAATACGAGCCTATCAGGGAATATGAGGAAAAAATCGCATGGCTTTCAATATATGCCTCAAGATTATTCATGAACAGTAGAAGTAAGGTTGATCTATTCTTTATACGAGTTAATATGATTCAATGAAATTCATTGGTGATTCAAGACTTTGATAGCTATGAGAAGATTTTCCATTGTTCCCTTAAGGTTGAAATGTAGATAAGATACTCTCAGTAATCTCATGGGCCTCAAGATAAAAAGAAGAAAATGGATTTTAATATGGGTGGATCAACAAATAAATCACATTTTGGAAAGAAGACCCAATATCCCACGTGTCAAAATTGTGGGAAGAAGTATCCTAAAAACTACTTAAAGGGAACCAATAGATGCTTCAAATGAGGAAGAGCGATGAATATGTCTAATAACTACCAAAGGGATGTGAATAATCCCATTGATGTGGAGAAGAAAATAAGCTCTAGATCAATAGTCAGCCTATAGTATAGTTTCTAAACTACAAGGAACATGGTCATTATGAAATCCATTGCCCTAATTCAATGGTTGTTGGAGGTAATCAATAGTAACAACCTTCAAGGAAACAAGGAATGGAATATGATATCACTTCTATTGAGGTGGAACCCAAAAATGATGTTGTGATTATTTATTCAAGAATAGAAAACATACTATTTGATTCTAGTTCTACGCTTTATTTCATATATTGAAAGTTTAGTAAAACTATTCAAACACCACTAAAAAATATGGAGGTTGAGTTATCTGTGATAATAGAAAATAGGGAAATTATTGAATCTAACTTATAAAAATCCTATTTGGTTAATTTTTTTTGAGTGAACCTATGATAAAATCTTGTCTTTCTTCCTTTGGAAGAGTTTTATTCTATATTGGGCATGGATTCTCTCTCTTTATACAAATCCAATATCAAATGTCGGGAAAGGGAGATCACTCTTCACATCCTGAGGTATACTCAAATTCTGTACAAGTGTAAGGATGAATCTCCATCATAATAATTGTCTTGATTGTGGATATTATCACCTTAGGATAAATAATATCTAACTAAAATCATTAAGACAAATGAGGGGATCTTGCTCGAAGACATGCCAATTGTGAGGGACTGTACTTATTTTTTCCCTGAAGATTACTTAGTCTTCCTTCTGACCAAGAGGTTGATTTCTCAGTTGAAATTATTCTTGGATATTTTCTTATATCAATGAAACCTTTAGAATGGATATCGTTGAGTTGGAAGAACTAGATAAGCAATTATAATAGAATCTAGATAAGGGTTTTATACACCTAAGTGCTTTATCATGGGGTATGTTGTTCCTCTTCATCAAAAATAATTATGGATAAATGAAAACATGTATTGATTATTGTGATATCAATAAAATAATGATAAAGAAAAATTATCCCCTTCCATGGATAGATGAATTATTTTATCAACTATATGGGGCCAAGTATTTCTATCAGGTGGACATTAGGTTGGTATATCACAAATTAAAGGTGATAAAGGATGGTATTCCCAAGAATTTCATTCGAACAAGGTATGGAAACTTTGATTTCATATTTATTCCCTTCGATCTCTCTAATTCTCAAGAAATTTTCAAGTAGTTAATTAATAGAGTCTTTAGATATTACCTATAAAAATTTGTGATAGACTTTATTGATGATATTCTGATATACTCCAAAAGTATAGAGGAACATGATGAGTATTTTAATACTTTGTTGAAGACATTCTGAAGGGAAAAACATTATTCAATGTATAGTAAATACGAGTTTTGGATGGAAGAATTATCATTCTTAGGGAATTTTATCACTAGAAACGAAATATTTGTAGACCCTACCAAGATAATATCAATCAAATATTGGCCTAGTACAACATCTATAATAGAGATCTATAGTTTTCTATTATGAAATATTACTTAATTATATTTCTCACTCACCTTGGGATCAAAATAAACTTAAACCCATAAAGGTTGCTAGAAATCTAAATGTGCCTACTCATCTTTTATATACTGATCACATTATCCTATTTTTACAAAGGGATTAAAGGAATATTAAAATTTTAAAAACTACTTTGTCCCATTATGAAGAAATCACTGGTAAATATTTAAGCTGGAGAAAATCCATTGTTTTCTTTGGAAATTTTTTTTCTTCGGATAGAAAAAATAATAACATTAATAATTTTGGTATCATAAAATGGTCCTTCCCTTTTACCTATCTTAGAGTTCCCAATTTTTTGGGAAGGCCTAAATCCATGTACTTTTCTGCTATGGTTGACCAGTTCATCAATCAACTATCCTCTTAAAAGGGTAAATCCATCTCTATGGCTGGGAGGATTAGCGTAGTGAAATATTCCGTTGTCTCAAAAATGGTCTACACACTGATGGTTTAAAAATGGCCTCCAGGTCTCCTTATGAAAATTAATTTTTACATCAAAAAAAATTTGGACTCGCATTATTCTGGAAAGGAAGCTTGTCATTGTTCCATTGGCTACTTGTTGAAAACCTTTAAATAAGGGTGGTCATAGAATAAAAAATATTAAGTTATTCAATGATTCCCTTAAAGCAAGACTCACTTGGAGGTTTATTCATAATAAATCTGACACTAATTCATTTATTAAAAAATATTCCTTACAAAGTTAAAGAAGGGAAATTTGAATTACATTAACTCCTTCATCTAGGCATCCATTAGACATTTCTTTGAAAACATCATGAATAACTCTATATGGATGGTTATAACTGATTATTCCATGAATTTTTGGCTGGAAAACTGAACTGACACCCCTCTAATCTCTATGTTGCCTCATAATTCTATTTTCTAAAACACCGACAATACTATAAAGGATGTTATTCAATCTCATAACTTTAACATTATTGATAACATCAATCAGATTATAGACAATTATTCTCACTCTAATTGTGATGAATTCTTTATTTGGGATCATACTCACAATGGTATCCTTGATTTAAAAAGATTTTAAAAGTAAATTTTTTTAAAATCTGGGCTTAATTTTTGTTGGTTGAAATCCTTTGACAAACCATGGATTAAACTGTTGATATTTACTCTTGTTTGGAATACTTCTCACAAATGTGTTCCCACTAAGGTTTTTATTCAATATTTTGGGATCCAAATTTTCTCTAAGTGTCATTTTTTTCACCAGCATAGTGAAGATACTAACCATCGATTTATTTTTTTCGTACGGCTTCATCCCATTGGAATTATATTACTAACATTTTTTACTATTGATGGTTACTCCATGACTCTATCAGTTCCCAATTAAATTGTTGTGTGGATCTCAAAACCTCTCAAAAAATAAATAATCTCTTTATAATGAATTTTTCTAAGCTTCTTCATGTGATCTGGTATGATAGAAATGATATTATCTACAATAATTACTCATTCAATCTTAATGCAGGTCAGACAAGGATTCTCATTGCCATAAGGGATTTTGCCTCGATTCAAAAATCTAATTGTGACATCATCATTGGAGACTTTGAGATTATTCATCGAATTCATATTAATGGTCTCTAAAAAAACCAAGATGCACTTTTGAGGTGTTCTAGAAAGCCTAACTCCCAGGATGGATTAATGTGAATATTGACGGTGCCTCCAAAGGAAACCTGAAACCTGCGGGTTGTGTTGCCATTTTCATTGATTTTTTTAGACAGTGTCACAGATTATTTTTTACCAGTTGAGGAACAACCCTATCTCTGGAAGCTCAAATGATGAATGTGATTCATGCTGTTTATTTTTCCAATAAAAAGGGTTGGCACAATATTTGGGTTTAAATTTATTCGACCACTATTGTCCATGCTATTTGGAATGGTGTGGTGCACCTTGCCTAGTCACTTACTACCCCTTGGATGAGCTTCCTTGCTTCGCTTATGGAGATCAACTACATTGTCACTCATTCCTTTCATGAGGCGAACATGGTTTTAGATGAACTTTCTAAAAAGGGAGTCAACATGGATATAACCTGGCGGGATGACATGTTGTTGATGTTCTCCCTCTCTATGATAAATATTGTAATAATATTCCTTACTTCAAACTCATGTGACTTCTTTTCTTCTATTTAATAAATTTTGTCTTTGTCTTTGACCGAGACACTACCTTATTTTAAAAAATATCTCTATGGGGATAAGTGTGAAATATATACTAATCATAAATTATGTGTAAGTTCAGAAAAAGGTGGAAGATATAAAAAATGTAAAATCATCAAAGTTCAAAATGGATGAGGAAGGTGCCATGATATTTGGGTCCGGACTATGTATACCATCCAATCTAGAGATAAATAAGGATCTTATCAATGATTCACATAGCTCAACCTTGTTTATTAATCCACATAGCATAAATATGTATCAAGATCTATGAGAGAACAATTGGAGGATAAATATCAAGATAGAGATCGTGGAATATACAATTAAGTGCTTGGTATATCCACAAGTGAAGGATGAAAGGAAAAAATATAAGGGGATGATACAACCATTACCCAAACCAACATAGATGTGTAAAAACATCACCATGGGCTTTTTCACTGGACTACCAAATACATCTAGAGGAAACAATTCTATATTGGTTATTGTGGATCATTATATAAAGACGTCTCACTTTATCATAATTTGAAAGGACTTCTCATTGGAGACTCTTGCTAGAATATACATCAGAGAAGTGGTAGGTCTCTATGGAGTACCAATATTGATTGTATAAGATAACAATCCAAAATTCACATCCAAGATGTAGAAAAGTATCCAATATGCTTTGAACACTAAGTTGAACTTCATTATGGCCTATCATACTCAAACTGATTTCTAATCTAAGAAGACTATTCAGACACTACAAAACAAGTTGAGAGCATATTCTATGGACTTCAAATGGGGATGGAAGCAATATCCACCTCTGGTAAAATTCTATTACAATAATTTTTTTCAATCGATCATCTAAATGAATTTAAATCAATCCCTTTATGTGAAAAGATATAGAACACTATCATCTTGGGATGAAGTTGGTGAACATAATCTTCTAGGATCTAAAATGGTCACTGAAATGGTAGAAAAGGTGAAAACCATTCAGTATCACATGAATGAAGCCCAAATTTGACAAAAGAGTTATGAAAACAATCATTGATGGTACCTGGTGTTTGAGGTTGGAGAAATGGTATTCCTCCACATATATCTATGGAAGTGGGTCATTAGATTTGGGAGGAAAGGAAAGTTAATTACAAATTACATCATCCTCTTCAAGATTCATGATCTTGTTGAAGTTGTGGCCTATCGACTATCACTAACACCAACCATGTCCTAAGTAAATGATTTATTTTATGTATCCCTCTTGAAGAATTACATACCATATCCCTCTCATATACTAAATTCAGAGGTGGTATAATTGGAGAATGATCTCTATTATGAAGTGAAATTGGTGAAGATCTTGGAATTTATCGATTAAGTTAAACACAAAAGGCCACTCACTGGTCAAATTACTATAGCGGAACTATAACTATGAAGAGGTGACATGGGAACTGGATTATGTAATGAAGGATAATTACCCCCACTTTTTTCACCATATTTTGTAAAATAAAATTTCGAGGGTGAATTTTCATAAGGGAGAATAATGTAACAACCTATAATTATATCAATGGAAATTACATTATTATAATTATTATATATACTATAAATCACATAAAAATATGTATAGAAAATAATAAAAACTTTAAAAATTAATAATGAATGAAATAAGAGGTATTTCTGGAAGTTAAGGAGCATATACCAATGGAATAGTAACATGACCTTTGGAGTAGTAATATAACCCTTATGAAAAGTAAATCATTCAATAGAATATTAAAATCAACAATTAAAGTATAAATAAAATTTAGGCATCTTGTAAATTAAAATATGTATATAATTATATCATAGTATAAGTAAAAAATATTTTAGAAATTATTAATTAGGCGTTGATATTTTTTATAAAACATAACTGATTATTTTCAATTTTATAATTAATATTGTGTTTTGAAATAAAATATATTAACATAAAATGTATTCATAAATTAATTGTTTTTCTTATTATTATAATATAATTTTATGAGATCTTAATTAAATTCTCAAAATTTTATAAAATCAGTTATAATATTACAAATGGTATTTTACAAGTAAATGATTTTTTTAATTAAAAGATGATTTTCTCATTTTTATAAATTTATTTTCATAAAATAGAGTTCATTTTTTAATTATAAATGTCAACAAATGATAGGGCAAATGGTTGGTATTTTTCTAAAGTATTTGAATTTTTTGAATAGTAAAATACGGTAATTTATTGTATATATACATTATAAGTTAACTATACTATTCCTTGAGTCATTGCTTATTTAATCACCGTAATATAAAACTCCCCTTCATTATTTTAAAGTATTTATTGATAACTCTCAATCTATTCATAGTCTTAAGGAAAAATAATTAACTAATGAATAAAATATTGAGAAAAAAACTCTCTCCTCCACTATAAATACCACCCCTCACCACATATCCTCCTCACACATGTTAACCATTTAATCTTTTCCAATTTCTACCCAATACTCTTCCTGTGTCTCTTCCTCATGTATATGAGTTTTTTATCTCAATAAAAGACCAAAACCAATTTTTAGAAGGAGGTTCTCATGGATAATAATTCAAGAGGTAAAATCCTTTTTTTCTTTCTTTATTTTCATCACTTTCTTTATTTCTTATACTCTTCTCACATCATATGTCCAAATATTCATGATAAATATATTATCTTATATATAATATAATTTTATTATCTTAGTGTAAAATCCACCATCAAATCTCTTCTCCTATTTCTTTTATTCTAAAAATGAATGTATCTTCTGCGAGGTGTTGATTTATTACCTTCGAGGATGATAAGTTTTTATTTTTCCTTTTACACCATCAAGGTTGTAAATAAAATCAATTTAATGGTTGGTAAATATATTCAAATATATTTTATAACTCTTTTTATGTTATGAAACTAGATTTTTTACATAATAATGAATATTGAAACAAATATAGTTTGTGGGATCATAAAGACCACTAAAATAATCTTAATGATTATCAGTAACATTTTATCTGATGATTAATCCTCACCCCTAATAACAAAATGACTTATATAACTATTTAATATTATTTATGTTCATTAAAAAATTTTAACTTCAATTCTGGATATTTATTCCCATTTTACATGATCTTTAATAAATTTATACAAGTGAAAGAATCTTAAAAACTAAGGAAACGAACACTCCCAAATGATTAAATTGTATCTTATAACCCATAAAAATGCCATAAATGAACATAATAAAATTATAATAAATAAAATAAATTTATAAAAGGTTATTAATTAATTAATTAATGGATTTAATTTGATTTTCCAAAACATAGGGATGAATTGCAGAACACTTTCAGACATTAGGTAAGGGATTCTTTACGAACCTCCATTTTTTCTTTCCTATTGTGATTTATCTCTCTATAACCCAATGTTACTCTTATTTATTTTTATATAATTCTGAAAAATGTTTTGTATATATTCTAAACTCATGCATCCAGAATATATAATCCTTCTTTGATGGGAAAATACATGTTTTAAGAAAGTTTCTTTGTCAATTCTCTCTGATAAGAAAGACTAATTAAAGGGAACTTCCCTATTTCTTACCCATTTTTAATTGAACTCCATAATATATATTAACCCACCATTTTTTTTATAAAAACATTCATTTTAACACGAAATAACTATCTTGGTTCATTTCTAGTTTTTTGATGAAAAAATTATTCTTTTTCCTATTTAAACACTCTTTAATATTTTCATTAAATGACACTAAAATGTCTCAGTTATAATGACTCTTAAACACTATTTTTATATTTTTTCACATCATATTAAAATAAATTATATTTATATTTTCTTATTTTACCTTATTAATGTCCATTTATGATTTAAATCCATTCTTTTATTTACACCATTATGATATTCTCTTTTTAATGCCTTACGATATGATTATGATATCCAACTCTTTCCATGGGTAACCCTTATGCTTGATTATACATGTTGCACAAATTTTCATTAACATGTTATGATGGGTGTGCACATATAGTTCTCCAATTAATTGGGTGATTTTTAGTCTCATGAGATGTCATGTTGGGGCAGGGAGTGAACCTGATTCCTTTATGGGACTTTTTCCACCAGGTGCAATGGTCTTGGAAGTTAGCCTTGAATAATTATTATTTCATGTTATGTGTTGTTTGAAAATTCCTATGAGACCATGATTACATGTCACTATAATCTACATGTTATTATTATATATGTTTATTTATGATTCATGCCTTTTTATTTCATCATGTTATGCCCACTAACCCATTTTCGTTTAATTATTCCTATGTTTATACCCTTACAGGTCTTTTTAGATCTTCCCTTTTGTTCATGATTTACCAGGTTATCCTAGGAACATGTAGGATCTCAATTTAATATAGTATATCTTTATGGATGATTAAAATATATATTTTTATTCTATTTCCATGTTTTCAGTTTTATATAACTAAAAATCTGAAGACACTATACTTTACGATCCTTTGATTGTAATTATATTGTTAATTACTATTAAAATCATGTAATAATATGTTTAAAAGTCTAGGGTTGCTATAGTATTTGTTTTTGGTCCTAGAGAGTTCAGAAATTTAGTATTTGAAGTGTAAATTTCCAAATAATTTCACATGAAAGATATTTTCCAAGAAAAAAAATATTGGGTATGAGAATATATATGGATATAAAATTTTGTATGTTGGTGTTATCCTAGAAATATTACATTCATAAGATCATTAAAACTTTGTAAATTACTCAATTTAAGTCTATATAAATCCCCCTCTACAGGAACTTCAATTTATCCAATGTATATTAACCATCATTATAAGTATAAGCTCAATATATGGTGAAATTTTCATATGAAATAACTATTAGAAGATTGATTTATGTGATGATATGTATGTAGAAAAATAATTCCTTTATAGTGGGAGTAGTAATTCAATTTATGTCAAACCCTAGAAGGGTGAATTAGGAAGTTTTGAAGTGGATTATTTGATATATTAAATGATCTAAAGATATGATGATCTATTTTTTCTTAGATAATCCAGTACAAGTATTCATGGATTTGGATTTTTTAGGTATTTATATTCCCAAAAAAATCAAAATGGGATTCTTGTGTACATTTGGTGGAATATAAGTTAATTTTATGTCATGACTAAATCATATGGATTCTTTTTCTACATATAAATTAGGATAAAACATATATATAATCTAGAAAGTAGTTAGTCAGGTTGATGTGAAAGATAATGGATCTCGGAATTTCACTCGAAGGAGGATTATTATTCTGATATAGTCATGCTCTTATTCTCTCTACCCGTAATATAGTGGTTCATGAAAGAAAAAAATACATTGAATTTTAATTATATTTCATATATAATCTATTGAAATATAAGGTGTTATATCTAATAAATATATCTAGGGATAAAAAATATGTATGATATTCTCATGAAGGTTTTAGTACTTAAATTTTGGAGTCATAATTATGCCATATATGGACCTGAGTGAATGGAGGATAGTGGAGAAAATGACATGTTTGAGGAAGGAGGATTATTCTTTCCTAATTGTTGGATGATTTCAAGGAAATACAATTTCCAAATATTCAAGTGGGGTATTTTTTTTTGGATTTTAATGCCTCTTCATATTATAATATTCAACATACCAGAATGAGGAAATTCATAATTTCAATTTGGCCATGTTAAGGTGGTGTTACCAGGTACACTAGCACACTGGTTCATTTATTGAAAGGTGGTGAACTTTTTATGAGGTGATATTGAATATCACTATAGATTTACTAGGTAAAAAATGGGGAAGTTGATATATATAGAATATAAGTTTCTCCAAATACAATGGGGGTTTATATGAAAAATTAATTTGGTAGTGAAACATGTTTCACCAGTTGGGTACTACTAAAAATAAGAGGTTGGACTAGTGGATGGTGTATTATAACTTATACTGAATTGATATGTAACACTGGATCCTTATCTAAATTATTTTTAATCCTTTTAACATTCAATAATATAATAATGTTACGTTCTCTCCCATGGTTATAGGATGAAATTATGAACCATGTGATCTTAGGTTACCAAATTACTTTTCTTATTACATTTTCCATAAATGTTTTTGTTTGAGTTTGATACATAAGTTTGTGAGCATTTTGAATTATTTTAGTGAGTAGGATGATAATAATTCCCATATTATAGTACACTAATATAAGAGTGATATTTAAAATGGTCTAAATACTATATTGTAGAATCATTGGATCATGTTATCTTTCTGTGGCTTTAAGTTTCATCTTCTAATAGTTGCACAGTCATTATTAATTTATCCAATTCTCAACTTATGAAACTTTTATAAATTTATTGGGTTCTTATAATAAAACACAAATGTTATTACTAAAATATGTATATATAATATCCAATTTATAGAAATATAAATATTTTACTTGACAAATAATTCTCCAAAATCTTCCCATTTATTATTTTCCGTGATGTAGTCCTTCCAATGGCCCTTCTTGCCACATGAAAAATAGATGGAAATTTTCTCCCTTTTTGGACCCTTGATCATCATTCTCTTAGTCATGTTTTATGAAAAATCCTTATAATTATTGTTATTTTTTGTTCCGTTCACCTTTTCATTCCTCTTATACACCTTAATAATATAAGGATTCCCATTATTCATGTCCTTATCTACCTAAAAAATCATAGTGAGGAGACCTGGGAGAGGCATCTCAATGTTGTTGATAATAAAATTCATAACAAAGTTGGAGGCACTCTGAGGGGGTGAAGAAAGTATTATATTAGTAAATAATTCATCAGGTATCTTAAACCATAGAATGTCTAGATGCTCAATGTATCCAATCACCTAGACCATGTGGGGTCATTATAGTACTCCTTTTCTAATAATTCACCCAAAATATTACGTGGGGATCCCAAACTACTCCTTCCTAGATCAATAATAATAAATATCATATAGATACTTGATCCAGTTGTATACATCCATGTTATAATGTGTATTATAGAGGTTAGAAGACATAGATGATAGAATCCAACACTAGATATCTAGAACATCATCTAAGTGTTTTAAGTTGAGAAAAACATATTTTCTTCACTAAACTCTTTATCCAGAGGATCAAAAAATAGTCATTATACCACACAAAAATTAATTTTTTCCACAGTATAATGAATAAAAATTTATTCTTCTTTTGTATGTCACTTTTAGGTATGATGTTGTCTTTAATGAATATAGATTGTAGGGAAATCAGAGTAAAATAACTTTCCATTTTTATATAATAAAATAAATCATATCATAAATAATTTATATGATTACCGAAATATTTGAAATGAAATAAATTTAATTATCTTATTAGTCTCCTTTTATTTTATCATGTCTCAATATCCCTCACCATTGAACTTAAAAAGTCATTTTTTATAGATATTCTAGTGGAAAGGATCTATATTTCACTTCAAATAACTCGAGTGAGGGACTGGTCAAATACTCCAGGGTATATAGGTAGGAGGTCTTTCCAACCTCGAGATTATGGATCCCTAATCCATTGAGTGGAATCCTAGGTCGTGAAATATGAACTTGTATTTCCTTAATATTTTCCTCTAAGTAACATCAAATCTTGCAAGGGATACTTCTATCTATTCTTACTTAGTTAAATTGGCATAAAACCTTAATATAAACTCCCTAATAAAATTAAGTATCTTGATGAGGTCTACACCAACACATAGCTATATCGTTTCATTCTTAATCAGGTAGTGGATGGATTTTATGGCTTAATATTTTCATAAGGGACTTTTGTATTATGAATAAATTTCATTATGTTATCCTTTATATTAATTTTTAATATTATATATATTTTACATAATTAATTAACTGTGTATTTTATAAAATATTTATGTATAATCCATTTATTCTATTTTATCTTATTTTTCTAGTTATCATATTTAGTTTATATGATCACATTTAACATCATATGAACAATTATCACATAAAATAGATAACCATGAACCTACAAAAATATATAAATAAAGTTACTCAATAATGATATTTTTAATTGTTTATTTAAAAAGAAGATAACAAATAAACCTATAAAACTAGGTGGAAACTCATGAATCTGGTATTGGCTTGAGTTGCTGTATTCTTCCATCTACCATTGAATCTTCTAGGTTGGTTTCACCCCCATCTAGGGTTTTAAACCACCGCCTCTCCTTGGATTTCTATCCTTTAAAGTTTTTTACTCCCACACAAGTGAATAGAACCAGAGATATGGGATGTATAAAATAATCCCAGGAAACATTGTTCCTACATAATAAGGGTGGGAGGGATGACACGTAGGCCATCATATTTAATTTAATAAAACTTTATTGCATTTAAAAATAAATTAAATAATATTAAATTAAATAAAAATCCAACACATACATTAGTAAATATTTAATGTGATTAGTCACAAACATGCAAAAACATCACATTTATACATGTAAGAATAAATTTATAATTTTATATTCAATTTAACATAAATTTATATAGAATTAAAAATTAATAAACTTACTAATTAAATAGTCCCAGATCTTAATTATTAATCAAATGATTCATAGAGACACATAATATTCTCATCCACTATAATTTTTTAAAATAAATAAATTTTTATTAAAATTAATTAAGTATGTGACATGTAATTGGAGTCAACATGGCATGTATCCATACTAACTACACGGGATCTTATGTGGTCATGTATAGTATAGTCTCGTGTCATGTAACATACATGATGTGTCACATATTTACATGGCTTGTAGTTCAACATTTCAAGTTTCATGGTTAGCTTTGTATTTATTAACATAGTGAACATGTTAAAACTATACAACGTGTACCACTTTAAGTTCCCATGTAACATAGATGATGTGTATGGTCACCACACGTCATGTAGTTCTGAAATTTACATGGAAATTAATTAGTAATTTAATATTATTTAAAATGTTCCAAATTCTATGTATTCTAGTTACATATCATGTAGTTTGGTTTAATTTCATAATTAATTTTCATTCTGTTTAATTATTTTATGTGGTGTACAGATTGGATTAGCATGTAATCTATGTAAAAAAGTTGGAATTTTGTAGCATGTGCAACGACTACACAATGTTAAATTCTCTATGGTTGTCCAAAACACATTCCTAGGTACTTTTCATGTATTTATCATGAACATGTATGTGTTAAATAACATATGAAAGGGTTACACACTATGTAGTCATAGATTTTTCATGTTGAATAGCTTGGAGTTAACATGCAGTGTGTAGTTAATTACACCACAGAGGTATTAATTGCACATTGTGTTCATTGACCACATGACCACCATTTATTGTTGGGGTTATACAACATGAAGTCATGTAACCCTATAAACCATTTTATTCCCTAGAGTTTAAAACATTGTTTAATTAAACTCCATGTAATGAACCCACACACATCATGTCATGATTAGTGAAACCACATACATGTGTGATTGAACAATAAAACATGGTGTGTAACCTAGTTATATATCCATGATCGTTGGAACCTATAGATGGAATCTCCAAGCATTATTAATCTTCACTTATCCTATTATTTATCATATTATGTTTAATGAACTCAATATCTTAGCTTAATAGATTAGGAAATAAAATTGAAATTAAAAATATTAAAAAATAATTGTGATATTGATCAAAAAAATAATGAAATATAAATTTAAATGTGACCACTTTGATACCACTTAATGGTTTTTGGTATAGAATAAATTCTAGTTAGACCCATTCCCATATTTTATTTTATCAGATTCAATTAGTAATCCAAAAAAACATGAATAATAATTTATATGTCTAATGAATATATATATGTGTGTGTGTGTGTGTTTGTTTGTGTAAAGAAATTGATAAAGAATCATAGAACCAAAAGAAAAGATATTTCATGTCAAATGGATTATTAATTTAACCAAAATAGTTACTCAGTCTTGAGATTCTTTCTTCAATAAATATGTTGATCATTTAAACCCCTTGTTTTGGTTATATGATCATTGTGCTAAGATCATAGAAAATAGAACCCCCTAGATATTATCCACCCATGAACCTTGATCTATGATCTGCACATATTGAATTTGAAGTGCTATAACAAACAACATATTCATCATACATTGTTCTCCTTGATCAGAACACAATCCTCCAAGCTTGAGGATTGTCACTCTTTCATTCAATCCTTCATAAGAGGGAGGGAGGAATTTTAGTAACTCTATCAATCTTAAGAGGAACCCTATAAATGTTCACCAGGGGAGAATCATCTATGGATAGAATTAATTATTCACAATACAATTTTACCTAAAATGTTATAACATCGGAATATATAGAGCTAGGGTTTTAAATTTGATAATTTCACAAAGTCCCTTTATCAAATGTTAAACAAAATATATTTTTGATACCAATATAATAATAATATTACTATATAATAGAATTTGTTTACTTGAACAAATAAATATCATTCTATAAAATAAATAATTATTTACTTATTTAAATAGTATTTCATATTTTATCATTTTAGTTATGAGGAACTTATCTTGGCCTTTCTACCTTCCTCAACAATTTATAAACCTCAAATAATAAATAGATATTATTCGTTTGATAAATAAATACATATTATATTCATGGTCTTTTGAATCTATATAAATTTAATATACACATAACTAAACAAATATTTATTTAATAAAAAATATTATTTATTAACTTTTGAATAATATAAGAGATAAATATATATTCTATTTAATGGTTTTAAAAGTAAATATTCAACTCACATATAATTAGTGACTAAATAATTACATCAGAAAAAATACTAAATAAATATCATATCGTATTTTCAAGAATATTTTTTATTGAAATTGTAAAATAAAAAAAGTATTAAATTGGGATTGATATATACACTAAGTGTGTGAACCTCTAAGCCTCTTCCTCAATGGAAATAGATGGGCTTTCTTAAAATACAATATCAACATTTAGTAACATATAAATGAACCCATAGGTAAAAAATAATGTTTTAATGTTGAAAACCACATATTAACACACACTATGTAATATAAACATTTTTTCTCAATATTCTATTATCAAAAAGGTTTCATAATCACATCATCAACATATATGATCAATACATATTTTATTGAACTCCTAAAATGGACTCATCAATAAACACATCCATATAATTCTAGTTTGATGACTTAATTTCAATCAAAGGCATGATATATCAACTTCCATAAATATATATGGGACAAATGATTTCTTAAAAAATTCAATAATGAAGAATCGTCCAAGACACGAACAATATATCCTACATCGTATGAAAATATGTCATCATGCATTTAGACAATGCACTAAATTATGTAACTCATGATATGAATTAATAATAATATAAAGTCTAAGGATCATTACATATTTTTATAAAAAACTAATATCCAATGAAACGTACACATGTTGAATTTAAACTTGTGGGTATGTCATCATAATCTCCTATCTTAGTGATTACTAAGTTAAAACCTCATGAGATGAAGTCTCATCGGCTTATGAGTATCAAGAACCTAAATATCCAACATATTATTTGTCCCATTATATAATTTTGCCTTATTATTATGATATAAGTTTAAGGATATCAATATATAAATTTATGGAACTCATCATAGAGGGGAACTTTAATGACCTTTTCAATGTGACAGATACTCTAGGACATTATCATGTTAATATTACACATAAGAACAATCAATATGTGATAATTAATTTACTGATATTCAGATATTTTAATATAAATATAGGTTATCTAAATTCAATGTTGTTGGTTTTGGGGAACTAACTCCAACAAGGAATAAGGTAGTGTATGATCTATGATAAATATTCAGGTAATCTTTGAAAATGGATAGGTAATATGTTCAAGTAACTTTGCATACTTTGGATGATATGAATGAAAATCTAATTTAAGAATTTGGTATGGTCCTGGTACTATTATTCTGAAAGATTAATTAAATAAAAAAATATTATTGAATTATTATCACTAGTATGCAAAAAGTTGTAATTGTGAAGGCCAATTGGGGATATTATGGAATCCAATTAATAACATGTGGAAATTAATAATTAATACATTGTGATTTATCTAGTGGGATCATTCAATAACTAATATTCAAATTTTATTGAATTTTCCTTGTATTCCTATGAGCTTTGTTAGTGGGGTAAATCAATAAGGATGATGGTTCAGCTCTAGATTGCTACTTGAGACTGTAAATAAGGGATCCTTTATTGTTATTTATTGTATGTACTCATTACTTAGTGATATAATGTGGACCATAATAGACAAATTTCAATGACTTATAGGATATAGTGGTGGATCTCCTTGAAACTCACCCTCAGTTTAGGGTTGGAGTGAGATGATAGTGAAAAAACCCATACTTACCCGCTGATCTATGTAGAAACCAATGATAATGTATGGATATATCTTCCATGTAAGAACTCGAACCTTCATTCAGGTATGTTTTTCCTTTTTCTGGAGTTTTTTAGGAAAATAAATTTTCTGGAAATTTCAGAAGTACATGTCGTTTACTTTTTGAGTACACGTCGTGTACTCTATTCCAGCTCGAAGCTATGTGCTGGCCGCATCCAGGCCACACACATGATTTGTAAGGCTGAGGTGGAGGCCGATTTTTTTGAGTACGAAAAAAATTTTTAAGTACACGTCGTGTACTCTAGAAGTACATGTTGTGTACTTTCTTTTTTTCATTAAATGGACCGGGGTTGCGTCGAACCCCCATATTCATCTTCTTCTTTAGTTTTCGAACATCCGAGAGCGTCCGTACGGCCGGATCTTCGACGAAGTCCTGTCTCGCCATCCGTTCTCCGATTTGAGCACAGTCGATTGCGTTGGAATCACAGCGGTGATTTGTTCCTTCTGCTTGAGCCCTGTTTCATGATTCCTAATTGTTTTCAAGTTATTGTGGGTGAACTTTTTGTGCATTTTCTCAGATCTATGTCGTTCTAAGGGGAATTTGTCATCTAGTTTCACGTATATCGATCTTCTAGGGTCGAGGTAGGTGGTTTGTGCCTTTCTGTAGAAAGTTGATGAATATTTTGTGCACTTTCCACCAATACCCTTGAATAGGGTATTGTGTGTTTCTTGTCTTTCCCTTATTACTTGCCTGCTTTTCTTGATTGATTTAGTAGAGGTTATTGCTTGTGATCAGAGTATTTTTGTTGTGCTCAGATTACTTTTCCATGCTTGTTCTGTCTGTTTTTGTGTTTTTCCAGTTTCCATGCCTCGTTGTAGGATTGTGGACTCTTGTTTTTGTTGTTGTTGAGCCTTAGTTGATAACCAAGTAGTTATTGAGGTTTACTTGGACGATACACATGCGCTGACCATGTTTAGTTACTCAGGACTATGAGAACCTAGGGTACCAGACCAAAGGGAGAATTAAAGAAAGGGATTCTCCAGAGTGTCTTTTAATCACGATGCGAGACCAAGTGGAGAATTGACGGAAGGGCTTCTCAAGAGTTTCTTTTAATTACAACGCGGGCCAAAAGGGGAATTGATGTTGAGTGCTTCCCCAGAGATCCTTTAGCATGATACGAGACTATAGGGGGAATTGACGATAAGTGCTTCCCCAGAGAGTCTGCTTAATTACGTAGCTGAACCAGAGGGGTGATACTGTGTGTTCCTCCCATAGGGTTGCTAGAACTTAGAGGTTGAACTATAGGGTCTAGACTGTGAGAGCTACCCAGAGGGTTACCTGTTTTCTCTTTTGTTGTTTGCTGCTTACTTGTGTGCTATAGTTGTTAGAACTATGGATTGTAGCTGTTTGTGCTTTTCTGTTCACTGCTTCTTGTTTTATTACTGCCATGTATTCATTGACTGTTAGGCACAAATATTTGGGTGATTGCCTACTGGGATTGTATCTCACACCCTGTTTGGGCCATGCTTTTGGGCCCAAGCAGACTATGTTGTTGCAGGTATAGACAAGGGAAAGCACCCTTCTTCTTCAGGATCTTGACTGCACTAGGAGCTAGGGAGCATGGGACCGAGCCGTGGCTCGCGATGCTGAGGAGCTCACTTTTTTTTCTTTTTCACTTGGTTTCAGTTGTATTTCAGCACATTGTTTTGTTTTCTGTTTTCCTTAGATACTTGTACCTGTTGTATCTTTGTCATCGTAGTTATATATCTACATTGTTTTCGCTATTTGGTTTCTGTTGTTATGCATGTTTTTTACTACTTCATCTGTTTATTGTTGTTTTCTTACCTTGTATACCTTACCGAATGAGGGCATAGTTTCCCCACCGAATCACCAAGGCCCTCACTGCTAGTCGGTAGCCTCTGGCGTTCAGGGAAATGCGCTTGAGGTCATGTGGCGAACCGGGTACGGGGCACCAGTGGAGGGGCTCCGGACTCGGGACGTTAGAAAGTAGTATCAAAGGAGTTATTTTCTATTGCTTTTCTGTTTGGAGACCTTATCCAGGGATAGGAAGGATTCGGTACTTGGCGTTAAGCTGTCCTCGGGAGTAGCTAACCTGTGTACAGGGAAAAGCCATACTACCTCATTAATTGCAATTTTCTAGAGAATTAATGGATGGGCTTCTCCAGAGTTTCTTCTAATTACGATGCGGGCCACAGGGGGAATTGAAGTTGAGTGCTTCCCCAGAGAGCCTTTAGTACGATACGAGACTATAGGGGGAATTGAAGGTGAGTGCTTCCCCAGAGAATCTGCTTAATTAGGTAGCTGAACCAGAGGGGTGAGACTATGTGTGCCTCCCAGAGGGTTGCTAGTACTTAGAGGTTGAACCATAGGGGATAGACTGTGAGAGCTACCCAGAGGGTTACCTGTTTCCTCTTTTGTTGCTGGCGGCTTACTTGTGTGCTATACTTGTTAGAACTGTGGATTGTAGCTGTTTGTGCTTTTCTGTTTACTACTTCTTGTTTTATTACTGCAATGTTTTCATTGACTGTTAGGCACAAATCATTGGGTGATTGCCTACTGGGATTGTATCTGACACCTGTTTTGGACCATGCTTTTGGGCCCAAGCAGACTATGTTGCTGCAGGTATAGACAAGGGCAAGCGCCCTTCTTCTTCAGGATGTTGACTGCACCAGGAGCTGGGGAGCATGCGACTGAGTCGTGGCTCGCGATGCTGAGGTGATCACTTTGTTTTTCTTTTGCACTTGGTTTCAGTTGTATTTCAGAACATTGTTGTGTTTGTTGTTTTCCTTAGATACTTGTACCCGCTACATCTTTGTCATCATAGTTATATATCTATATTGTTTCCGCTGTTTGGTTTCTGTTGTTATGGATGTTGTTTACTGCTTATTCTATTTATTATTGTTTTCTTACCTTTTATACCTTACCAAATGAGGGCATAGTTTCCCCACCGACTCACCAAGGCCCTCTCTGGTAGTCGGCAGCCTCTGGCGTTCGGGGAAACATGCTTGAGGTCATGTGGCGAACCGGGTACGGGGCACCAGTGGAGGGGCTCCGGACTCGGGATGTTACAAAGAGGTATCAGAGGAGTTCTTTTCTATTGCTTTACTATTTCAAGACCTTATCCAGGGATAGGATGGATTCGATACTTGGTGTTAATCTATGATCAGGAGTAGCTAACCCATGTACGGGGAAAAGCCATACAACCTCGTTAATTTCAGTTTTCTGGTTTTGAGATTTTATGGTTGGTATGTTTTCACTTAGAGTGATTCGTATGAATTGTGCGGTTATTGTTTTGATATTTTGGTTCTATTTCTATCACAACCCGATGATATGTGGGTATGCCATCTCATGCATCATACAGGCACTTGTAGAAATCACATGTCATGCATTCTTACCATGCCATCTAGGGTGCATTAGCGATTGCATGTTGTTGTGATAGACTTTATGTAAATTATGCATGTTATTGTGATAGTTATTTGATATATTATCTGATGTTGTGTTAGAAAACTATTTCTTTGTTCCTTTCTTAAAATGAACACCGAATTTTGGTTCTTGAGGTGTTATGGGCCCTCACGGATCAGAATTCGGCACCCTTTTCCCTTGTTTTAGTGTTTCTGGAATTCTGCGTAGTTTCTTAGCTACTGCCTAGAAAAACCTAGAATACACAGTGTGTACATTTTGGATACACGATCTGTAGTTTTCAGGCTGTGTCACTGACCGTGTGAGCAGAACACGGTGTCGTAAAAGTAACTTTGGGAACATGTCGTGTACCACTGGTACAAGCCATGTGAGTTTGGAACCGTGTACCCGGTCGTGTCACTAACAACACGGGCCAGGGAAGCTCGGGTAGAACATGCTTTGTCCATAGGGAACACGTCGTGTAGTCCTGTCCAGGTGCCCGGCCATGTCACAAACAACAGGGTTCGGCGTGACCTTCTTTTCCACATGCCGTGTTTGTTCGGAACACGCCGTGTAGTCTTGCTCAGGTACCCGGCCGTGTCACAAACAACACGGGACGATGTTGCCTTCGCCTTTGCACGCCGTGCTTGTTCGGAGCATGCCGTGTAAGTTCCAGGCGTGTAGATGGCTGTGTACTCAACAACACAGACCACTGAAGCCTCGTCTAGTGCACGCCATGTTTCATTCGAACACGCCGTGTAGTCTCGGGTTGAGTCGGACCGTGTGGATTAGCAGTGTGAGGAGACTTGGGTAGGGTAATAGTTTTCAAGCACACGCTGTGTGTGGGGTTCAACATGCCATATAGTTTGAAGTGTACACGACTTGTATGGTAAGAGTACACACCCATGTCAGTGGTTTAAGAAGACATGTCATGTAGTTTTATACACACCGTGTAGTCGTGTTTTGCAATCTTGTGTGTTTTTTCCCTGTTCATGTTTTGTACTCTTGTGTTCTCTGTCCTTGTTTCCCTGATCTAAGTTGTGCTTTTGATCTTTCAGATCTATGCCTCCGAGACGTCCTCTGGTCGTACGTCTATCGTTAGGCAGTGATCAGATGCCAGACTGGGCTGATCAGGGACTTCCTGTCGATCCCCCAGCCGAGCCAGCCTTGGCACCGGTTGTTGTACCAGTTGCGGGTGCCGATGCATAGTTTAGGGAGGGTTTCATGAGGATCATGCAGGCCTTACAAGGAGCACCGCCTCATGCCTCGTCTATGGCAGACTTGACGTGGTTCTTTCAGCAGCAGCAACCTCCCACGTTCTCAGGGGATGGAGGACCTCAGGCTGCAGAGTCATGGCTTGAATCAATGCTGACTATATTCGAGCATCTGAAGACGCCTCTAGAGAGGTGGGTCAAGCTCGCCACCTACATGCTCCGAGACTCCGCCAAGAGGTGGTGGGACGTGATCTCACAGTCGGGTCAGCAGTAGGCTATGACTTGGGAGGAGTTCCAGTGCGTGTTTTACGACTACTTCTACCTGGAGACCCTGAGGGCCGATCGAGCCCAGGATTTCATGATCTTAGAGCAGGGTACTCTATCGGTCTTGGAGTATTCCTCTTGTTTCACTGATCTGCAGCATTTTACACCTCTTCGGGATGGGAGTGATGTGTTCTTGGTGAGGAAGTTTGAGGATGGACTCAGGCTGGAGATTCGCTCACAGGTGAACATCTTCCAGCTGACTTCCATTACTTCCATCGTCAACCAGGCACTGATTGTGGAGCGCAATCTGAGAGACTCTGGAGCTGCGAGTCAGTGCGGTTATGCTTCTAGAGCTAGCTTTCCTTCAGATGACAGCAAGAAGCGCTGTAGGGAGACTATGTGCGGTGATTCGAGGAAGCGAGATGCATCATCAGGCAGCCAGGTGATGTGATATAAGTGTTTCCAGGCAGGTCACACGAGGACGCAGTGCAAGAGACACCCCGTGGAGTGCCGATCTTGCGGAAATATGGGTCACCTTCAGCGTTTCTTCCAGGTTTTCCCACAAGAAGAAGGTGACTGGGGTTCTTCCATGACATCTCATTCTGGAGCATCCCCACCAATCTCTCACCAGTCAGGGAACTGGAGTTCTTCTGGCCGTTCGGGCTGAGGTGGAGGTCAAGGCCATGGTGGTCAGCCACCAGTTCCTCACCACCAGCAGGGAGGTTCAGCTCAGAGCAGTCAGTCAGGGGTACAGGGCCATGGTGCAGTCCAGTCTTTCATCGTGGATCATACTTATCATGAGAAGGATCCCGGCCCTTCTACTATTTGAGGTATGATTTTAGTATCCTTAGTTTTATCTTCAACCCTTTCCGATACTAGTGCTACGCATAGCTTTTTCTCTATTGCTGTTGTGGAGAGCCTTGGACTCTACATCTTTTCTTCTGCCGACTCGTTGACACTAGACACACCTTTGGGAATGAGGACATCTAGTGCATGCCAGTGTAGAGGGTGCCCTCTCAAGGTTGTAGGGTATCGCTTCTTATGGGACCTCTAGGTCCTAGAGATGACAGGCTATGATGTAATCCTTGGTATGGACTGGTTGATTCCCTTCTGGGAAGTTGTCGACTGCTATCACCGCAGAGTCGGTTTCATTTCACCAGAGGGTGAATCTTTCCTTCACAGAGGCGAATGGGACGTTTGGGTGAGTCGGGCAGGACTCGAGCATCCTGGGCTAGGATGAGTGATGGCCCAGATTTCTAGTCTTCATCTGGATGATCAGGGGACTCCACAGTTGGGCTTTCCTCTAGTGGTGGATCGCTTCTGGGATGTCTTTCCAGAGGACTTTTCAAGTTTGCCTCCGGAGCGTGAGGTAGACTTTTCTATTGAGCTCGTGCCAGAAATGGCACCAATGTCCATTCCTCCCTATAGGATGGCCACACCTGAGTTGCAAGAGCTCAAGAAGCAGTTGGAGGAGCAACATGCTAAGGGTTTCATCCGACCCAGTACTTCTCCTTGGGGTTCGCCTATCCTGTTTTCAAGGAAGGTAGACGGTACCCTTCGGCTTTGTGTGGATTATCGGAAGCTAAACCAGTTGACGGTCAAAAAACGATATCCATTTCCGCGAATTGATCACCTTTTCGATCAGCTTCGAGGAGCCCGGGTGTTCTCGAAGATCGACTTGAGGTCCGGTTATCATCAGTTGCACGTTAGACCATCAGATATACCTTGGATAGCCTTCAAGAGCAGGTAAAGTCTTTACGAGTATACAGTCATGCCGTTCGGTCTCACAAACGCACCTGCAGTTTTCATGGCGCTGATGAACCGAGTGTTCCATCCTCACTTGGACTTCTTCGTCGTGGTCTTCGTGAATGATATCTTGGTGTACTCTCACACTCGACACGACCATGCCACCCATCTTGAGATCGTTCTGAGTACACTGAGAGAGCATCGGCTTTATGCTAAACTCTCGAAGTGCCACTTCTGGATGGATCAGATTCACTTCTTGGGTCATGTCATCTCAAAGACAGGAGTATCTATGGACCCAGATAAAGTGAGAGTTATAGTTTCCTGGGAGCAACCAAAGAATATTTTTGAGGTACGGAGCTTCCTAGGTATGGCTGGATACTACAGACGCTTCATTCGGGACTTTTCTCGTCTAGCAGCACCTTTGTCAGGTCTGACCAAGAAGGGGGTGAAGTTCTTATGGTCAGATTCTTGTGAATTGTCCTTTCAGGAGCTAAAAGGGAGGTTGACGTCAGCACCGATACTAGTCTTGCCAAAGCCAGGCAAGAGCTACACTGTTTATTGGGATGCCTCGGGTATCGGGCTGGGAGCTGTGCTTATGCAGGAAGATGGAGTTGTTGCATATGGGTATCGGCAGCTGAGGCCACATGAGAAGAACTAACCTACACACGATCTGGAGTTGGCAGTTTTTGTTCATGCTTTGCCCTATTGGAGACACTATCTTATGGGAGAGCACTTTGTGGTTTTCACTGACCACAAGAGTCTCAAGTATATCTTCACTCAGCGTGATCTGAATTTGAGGCAGCGTAGGTGGGTTGAGTATCTCGAGTCTTTTGACTTCGAGCTTGCCTATACGCCGGGAAAGGGCAACGCCGTGGCAGATGCGTTGAGCTGGAGAACTCAGATTCAGGAAGTTCAGGAGGCCAGTAGTGAGTGGAAGCTTATGGATCTATTCTCTGAGATGCATCTAGTGGTGCACGACAGACGGGGACAGACTTTTCTATCTTCCGTAGCTGTTACCTCTACGCTACTTGACCGGGTACAGATGAGGCAACTATCAGACTCGAAAGGCTTAGTCCTACGGGAGAGTGTGCCATGAGAGGACCCTCTTCCTAAATGGACAATGGGCGAGAATGAGATCTTGTGTTTCCAAGGACGCGTATGGGTGCCAGAAGACATACACGAGGAGCTGATGTGGGATTTCCATTCCTCGGTTTGGGCAGTTCATCCTGGCATCACCAAGATGTATCGGGATCTTTATCACCAGTGCTGGTGGCCAAGTATAAAGAACAATTTTTCTGGATTTTTCATGAGATATTCTACTTTTCAGCAGGTGAAAGTAGAGCATCAGCGACCAGCGGGGCTCTTACACCTGATACCCATTCCAGAGTGGAAGTGGAACGATGTTGCGATGGACTTCGTGACCGGGTTGTGGAGATCACCTCAAGGGAACGATGCTGTTTGGGTTGTCGTCGACAGGATTATGAAGTTTGCTCACTTTTTTCCAGTCAAGGAGACCTTTAGTGTCAATGATTTGGGACGACTTTACATTAGATAGATTGTGCGTCTGCATGGAGTTCTGCGCTCTATTGTTTCGGACAGAGATGCGTGCTTTACCTCTCGGTTCTGGTAGGGACTTCAGAAGGCCTTAGGTACACAGGTGCTTTTGAGTACAGCATACCATCACCAGACTGATGGTCAGTCCGAGCGCACGATCGAGGTGCTTGAGGATATGCTCCGAGCTTGCATCCTTGACTTTGGCAGTTCTTGGGAGAAGCATATCCCTCTAGTGGAGTTCGCCTACAAAAACAGTTTCCAGGCGACCATCCAGATGGCACCATGTGAGGATTTGTACGGTAGGCCATGCCGATCACCCTTATGCTGGTTGGAGGCAGGAGAGACAGCATTCCTGGGACCTCATCTTGTTCAAGAGAATTCAGAGTAGAGAGAGATGATTCAGAAGAGGATGGCTACAGCGCGGTCTCAGCAGAAGTCTTATGCTGATCAGTGGAGATGACCTCTAGAGTTCGAGGTCGGTGATCGGGTTTTTCTACGTGTTGCACCTAGGTTGGGACAAAATAAGATTCAGAGACAGGGTAAGCTTTCGCCCCAGTTGATCAGGCCGTTTGAGGTTTTGGAGAGAGTGGGGCCAGTCACCTATCGGTTGCAGCTACCTCAGAGGTATTGGGCCATGCACAACGTCTTCCACATCTCTCAGCTCCGACGTTACTTTTCAGACCCGTCTCATGTCTTTCAGCCTGAGGAAGTCGAGCTTGAAGTGGATGCACCGTTCGAGGATCATCCTATCCGGATTGTCGATCGTAGTACGAAGGTTCTCTGTGGGCGTTCTGTTCCTCTGGTATGAGTGCTATGGAAGCACGGGCGAGTACAGGACGAGACCTGAGAGAGGGTGGCCGATGTACGATCGCAGTGGCCAGACCTATTCAGGGATCCTTCTTCTCCACCTCGTTAGGGAAATTTGGGGACGAATTTCTTTAAGGGGGGAAGCTTGTAAGAACCCGGACCTTCGTTCAGGTATGTTTTTCCTTTTTCTAGAGTTTTTAAGGAAAATAAATGTTCAGGAAATTTCAGAAGTACACGCCGTGTAATTTTTGAGTACACGGCGTGTACTCTGTTCTGGATCTATGCTGTGTGCTGGCTGCATCCAGGTCACACACATGGTGTGTAAGGCTGAGGTGGAGGCCGATTTTTCAGAGTACGGAAAAAATTTAAAGTACACGCCGTGTACTCTAGAAGTACACACCGTGTACTTTCTTTTTTTCATTACACGGACTGAGGTCACGCCTAACCCCCATATTCGTCTTCTTTTTCAGTTTTCGACCGTTCGAGAGCGTCCATAAGGCCGGATCTTTGACGGAGTCCTGCCTCGCCGTCCGTTCTCTGATTCGAGCATGGTCGATTGCGTTGGAATCGCAGCAGTGGGTTCTTCCTTCTGCTTGAGCCTTGTTTCTTGATTCCTCCTTTTTTTCAAGTTATCGTGGGATGAAAGTTTTGTGTGTTTTCTCATATCTACGTCATCTTAAGGGGAATCTGTCGTCGAGGTTCACGTATATCAATCTCCTTGGATCGAGGTAGGTGGTTTGTGCTTTTCTGTAGAAAGTTGATAAATATTTTGTGCAATTTCCACCAATACCCTTGAACGGGGTATTGCGTGTTTCCTGTCTTGCCCTTATTACTTGCCTTCTTTGCTTGATTGCTTTAGTAGAGGTTATTGCTTGTGATTAGAGTATTTTTTTATGCTCAGATTGCTTTTCCATGCTTGTTTAGCCTGTTTGTCGTTTTTCCAGTTGCCATGCCTAGTTGTAGGATTGTGGACTGTTGTTTTTGTTGTTGTTGATCCTTAGTTGATATCCAAGTAGTTCTTGAGGTTTACTTGGATGATACACACGCACTGAGCATGTTTAGTTACTCAGGACTATGAGAACCTAGGGTACCGGACCAAAAGGAGAACTAACGGAAGGGATTATCCAGAGTATCTTTTAATCACGATCTGATACCAAGTGGAGAATTGATGGAAGGGCTTCTCCAGAGTGTCTTTTAATTACGATACGGGCCACAGGGGGAATTGACGTTGAGTGCTTCCTCAGAGAGCCTTTAGCACGATACGAGACGATAGGGGGAATTGAAGGTGAGTGATTCCCCAGAGAGTCTGCTTAATTACATAGCTGAACCAGAGGGGTGAGACTGTGTGTGCCTCCCAGAGGGTTGCTAGTACTTAGAGGTTGAACCATAGGGGATAGACTGTGAGAGATACCCACAGGGTTACCTGTTTCCTCTTTTGTTGATGGCTGCTTACTTTTGTGCTATACTCGTTAGAACTGTGGATTGTAGCTGTTTGTTCTTTTCTGTTTATCGCTTCTTGTTTTATTACTACCATGTATTCATGGACTGTTAGGCACAAATATTTGGGTGATTGCCTACTGGGATTGTATCTCACACCCTATTTGGGCCATGATTTTGGGCCCAAGTAGACTATGTTGCTGCAGGTATACACAAGGGCAAGCGCCCTTCTTCTTCAGGATCTTGACTGCACCAGGAGCTGTGGAGCATGGGACCGAGTCGTGGCTCATGATGATGAGAAGCTCACTTTGTTTTTCTTTTGCCCTTGGTTTTAGTTGTATTTCAGCATGTTTTTGTGTTTGAGTTTTTCCTTAGATACTTGTACCTGCTGCATCTTTGTCATCATAGTTATATATCTATATTGTTTCTGCTGTTTCGTTTCTATTGTTATGCATGTTTTTTACTGCTTCTGCTATTTATTGTTGTTTTCTTACCTTGTATACCTTACCAAATGAGGGTATAGTTTCCCCACCGACTCACCAAGGCCCTCACTGCTAGTCGGCAGCCTATGGCATTCGGGGAAATGTGCTTGAGGTCATGTGGCAAACCGGGTACGGGGCACCAGTAGAGGGGCTCCAAACTTGGGACGTTACATTCCACCACTCACCCACTTTTTTGATGAGTTTAGTCATATATTTATAATATATAGTTATAGATTATTAATTCCTCCAGCATATCTGATTTGGGATAGATAGAGACGGTTAATACCTTTGGAATCCTAAATATAAGGACATGATGGGATGGGGTGGTTGGATATGGGTAATTCCTCTAGAATCCTTGATATGAGAATGTAATGGACATCAATTCACTTGAGTGGAAACGATCTTCTTCAATAGAAGCTCTAGGGTTGAGTTGGATGAGGATGCATCTAATAATATTTACAATCCTTACACATTTCCCTAGGATTTAGGGTACTAGATATTTAATTTCAACTGTGGAGATGTGAATTTCCTATAATATTCCAATATATAGATTTATCCTTGAAGATGGTTATTTCTTTTGGGGTCTAGACATGTATACATAGATATATTTATATATGTTTGTTCACTCTATCTAAAGACATTTATTTCCATCAATACTTCAAAAATATTAAGAGACAAGTATTTACTCCGTAAACTCAATATTTTTGTATATAGGGTAAATTACTATATCCTAAATCTATAATGGGTTGTGATATATGATTTTTTTATTTTTTGAAAATACTTTTTTTGGGTAGGGATGATGAAATTGATTTTTGGTATTTTATTAATCAATGTGAATCATGTTTATGCACGTTAATGAGATAGGGTGATGCTGAATTTTTAAAACTTTTATTTCTATTAGTGCACGTAGACTCTATATGTTTATGGGGTCAAATCACTTCTTGGTATGACTATACTGGGTATTATTTTACTCACTACTTCATGTGAAATTGCATATTGGTCACCTTATTTCCATGAAGATCAGTTGATACAAATAATGGATGATTATGGAGCATAGCAATGGATAGTAGATTTGGATAACTAGTGGAGTAGATATCTCATGATGATGACCACTCTCCTATCATAAATTCTTAGGTTGGAATCTCTTCAGGATGTTATGGTTATATATCGAGGTTTCTTTTGTGTTATATCACATTTTCCCTATATATTTTATAGAAACCCATACATTTCATACATAAATATTGCGTAATTTTATATCAATATTCAATACATTTAACAATAATACACACCTAAAGAATATAGAGGTTTAGTGTATTTGAAAACATGAATAAATAAAAAATTAGTTTATAAAATGTAAATATCTCTATTTTCAATGTAAACTATTTCGTTTAATTAATTATATGGAATTATTACGGGTCTGCAAAAATTGACAGTGCGTGATTCTGAGGCCTGGTGTGCCCATAATGAATTTCTGAACTTTTTTTGGTATGTTCAGTAAACTTGTGAGTGGCGTTTTCAAACTTTGAACCGATGCACGGATTAAAAATATGAGGGAACCACTAAATTTGCAGTGCCGGGATTCTCTTAAGGAAGAATTCACTTTGAACGTAGTAGGTCTGAAAAAAATTTAGGCTTTGGGACATTTTCAAGAAAGAAAAGAAAATAATTTTATTATTTTATTATGGATCTATATTATCCTTCAACGGACAAGCGGAGGTGGGAACAGCGATGTGTTAATCCATTAAATGTATTGACCCGTCAGTCCTATGAACCTCTTCATTGGGGAATAGGGAAGCTTCCTAATTAATTAGCCCTCATTAATTCCCAACACCCTTATACACCCCTCCCCCTCTCCTATTTATATGGAGCTTGGGGAGAGGTGTTGGATCAGCTTCTCCAAGCAACAAAGTGCTGAAGGAGTGTCGCAACACCAAACCCTTGGAAGACAGAGCTAGTTCCGGTGAGTGGTGGTGATTGAAACCAAAACCCTGAACCGAAGGATGACGTTTGAGCGACGTCGATGGGAACTGATTGTGGGAATGAAGAACCCCAACCCACCTTCAAGAGCGGACGTTATCTAATGAGTTTACGAGGTAGGGGTTTGATTTCTTGTTTATTAAAAGTGATTTTTCTTGAGCCCTTAAATCCTCCCTTGTAATTACGAGATAACGTGGAGGGTGCGGGCCTAACAAACCCAGCCCAAACCCTCTGCTACTTTTCTACCCTTGCACCCTACATGGAAGACCGCCAGCGCAGCGGCACCAACTGACTACAAAGGAGGCGGTGTGATGACGCGCACTGCAAGAGGAGGTCATGGAACCAAGCTGTGGCGATCATTGGAGTGGCCGGTACTACCTAGCTGCAGAAGAGGTGTAGAGAGTCATCGTGAATCGCCAGGGAGAAAGGGGTTGTGGCTCGTTAGCTGTGCTGATTGGAGGAGGAGGCATGCACATTAGATAGCCATAGAAGGGGAGGAGGCACACCAGTACACTACCGGAGATCAGAGAGTCGCGACCGAAGCCACGACAGAGGAGGCAGAACCCGAACCTCTGGCGGGTTCCACGGTGACCGGGTGGCGCCAATGTGGTGTCGACGTTTCAGAAGCCGAACGACCTATGTTATGTTCAGGATACTAAGGGAACCCCTCCCACCTGCCAGCTCAGCGGACCTCAGGCCTCCCTCCTGTGGGTTACACCCCATGTGGTCAGGTCGCGCCTCACACGACTGGGCCACCTGCCCAGCAATCCAGGACACCTGCCTAGCAGGCTGCCGCCTAGTAGGTCGGGTCGCGCCCACCCACGGGTCAGGCTGACCCCTTGCGGGCCGGGCCACCCCGCCACGGGCTGGGCCACTCCCTTGCGTTCTGGGCTGGACCTCGGCCTATCGGAGCTAGGATGGACCCATATCAGGTTGGGTCGAGTCAGCCCGACCGGGTTGGACCAGGCCTAGGCCCAACCGATCCCAAAAACACCTAATGGTCCATAACTTGATAACTGGATGTCCGTTTGACGAACTGCCTATGGCGCTAGGACCCTTGGAGAAATACAGTCCTTTTGGTATACTCCACATGAGTTTTGGAGACAGTTTGAGTATGGTCGGGTGGGATCGAAGTCGAATCCAACCACGCCCCCAGAACTAAAACGCTTATAACTCACAGACCGGGCATCCGATTGAGACACCGTATATCGCATTGGGACCCTTAATACATGGTGTTCCTTTTGGATACACTTTTGTGGAGATTAATGGTAGTCGAGTTACGACCGATATCTTGAGAGGTAGATTATATGAAACTCGATCACACCGGGTGCGAGGAATCATGTGGCAAGCTGTAACATGAAGAAAGAACATTGATCTTGTCTGGGTCAGCATATATAAGATCTTGTGTGGGTCGGTGCTCAGTGATCCTATGTGGGTTAGAAAATATCGATC
Source organism: Viscum album (assembly GCA_963277665.1). NCBI lineage: Eukaryota > Viridiplantae > Streptophyta > Magnoliopsida > Santalales > Viscaceae > Viscum > Viscum album. Next base: position 1,389,918,536 of record OY728164.1, read on the forward strand.
CTATGTTGGTTATATCTTGTGTGGTTCAGTGCTCAGTGATCCTGTGAGGGTCAGCGCATACCGATCCTACGTGGGTCAGATCCTGTGTGAGTCAGCGGGGGTTAGTTACCTATCGATCTTATGTGGGTCAGATACTATGTAGGTCAGTGGGGGTTATTTACCAATATATTCAATGTGGGTCAAATAATGTGTGGGTCACTGGGGGTTAGTTACCTATCGATCATGTATGGGTCAGAAAAAGTGCAACTTAATAGAATAATATGATCTAGCCTTACGACTAATCATTTGTACTTATGTACTTAAGTTATACATGTTTGTGAGTTGAGTCTTTCCACCTTCGTGGAGTTATCTTTGTGGTGTTATATTCGTGGCGTTACCTATGTGGTAATTCTATCTTCTTGGTGGTACCTGTGTCGTACTTTTATCTTCCTTGTGTTACCTGTGTGGTTTTACTATCTTCGTGGTGATACCTGTGTGGTACTTCTACATTTGTAGTGTTGTCTTCATGGTGTTACCTCTGTGGTACTTCTATCTTAGTGTTGTTACCAGTGTGGTATTTCTAACTTCGTGGTGTTACCTTTGTGGTATTCATTCCTCATATATGAGATAAGCATGTCCATGATAACTTTGGTATATGTATGGCATATACCTAAGTAGAGTTGAGGTCTTACTTTGTGGATTTTCATTTGTGGAATTCTGGGAGACCTATGAGGGTCATGGTGTCCCTAGTGAGTATCATTATACTCACCCTTGCATGGGCTACACCCACACCTTGTTGTGTCTTGTATAGATGAAGGACAGCATTGATCAAGGCTCAGGGAGCCAGGACGGACGGTACCCAAAGGTGGACCATTCGGCCTGACATGAAGTAGGGGCTGCAATTCCTGACTTGTACCTACCCTTCAGGTAGGATCCTCGGTGGATTATCCAAGAGCTATGTGTACTTTTCAATTGTATTTTTACTTTTCAGTTGTACTCGAACTTTCAGTTGGTCTTTTATTTCAGCCCCTTTACTTTCAGCGCACTTTTACTACAGTAGTTTACTTTGCGGTGGCTTCTTGTGTTCTTAGAGTGTGTGTTTGTATAAGTTAAAATTCAATGCCTTCCCATTTTAGGGATAAGACTTTCTAGTGGTAGTTTCCATCCCCATGCCTATGGAAGGCGGGCTTGGGGTAGTCACGGCACAGGCACCGAGAGATGGGTCATGACAAAGTGGTATCAGAGGAGTCGGTTCAAATGAAGAACTAGGACTCTAATATTTTCTGTGTGTAAATAGTGTTAAGTGTTATGAGTGTGGTTTTAGGTTTAGGGAATCTAGTGTTGGTGTGGTAACCGACGTATCCATACACCAGGACCCTGAATTCAGATTTCCTACTTAGTACACAGAAACACTGATTGGGTGAGCTTTTGAAGAGTTTTCTTGTGATCTCTTTAAGTCATCTCAACAGGTATAACTTATTTAAAGTGGCATGCCTTTTTTCATTCATGATTTAATTATATAGATATTCATCCAGGATTTATTTGAGAGTACGCGATGATGGCCCGCCGAGCGATGAGGGCTTGGTTCAGGGCCCTCTTGTGGCGTTTGCACCTTCATGTGGTGTACCAGTAGCACCACTACCCATTGGGTAGCCATTGCCACCAGCCCCACTAGAAGAGGGTGCACGCTGACTGAGTGCGTTGAACGAGTTCTAGTATAAGAGGCCTCTGAGGTTCTGAGGCAAGACGGACCTGCAGGTGGCTAATGATTGGCTGGAGGATGTGGTTATAGTTTTTCATTTAGTGGGGACACCAGCTAATATGATGGTGATCCTAGCAGCTATTCTTTTTCAGGAAGAATCAGGGAGATGGTAGATCTTGATTCTCTAAATAAATGATGAGGTTACGCTCATCTGGGTGGACTTCAAGGGCCTTTTCATGGTAGAGTTCATCTCAGAAACTCTACGTTCTATGTGTATACAGGATCTTATGCACTTACAGCAGGGCAGCATGACTATGGACTAGTACTTGGCGAGGTTCACTGATCTCTCCCGCTACCCCCCCCCCCCTCCCCGACATGGTACGGGGCCCTTTCTTCAGGGCCTAGACCTTTAATAAGGGTCTTCGATGGGAGATTACAGAATCTATTATATCTCTCATCATTCCGACACAGGATGGGGTGCTAGAGAAAGCACTTTTGGTGGAAAGATTCCTAGTTGAGCAGGAACCAAGAGTGAGATCCACCATCACGCGTCAGGTACTAGAGTCATCCATAGCAAGTAGAAGATGGATGACGCAGGGGCCCAAGCAAGCCAAGTCTTCTAGTGGAAAACCTCAAGATACAGGGTCAGTGGTATGGGGAACACAGGAAAGAGGAGGAAATTTGAGTAGAACGTAGTGTTACACATGCGGTGGGCAGGGTCACATGGCTCATGACTACACGACCTACCATACGGACGCCTAGAAGACAGTCAAGGGACTGCCGAGGCAGAGGTAGATATTTGATTACGGAGGTCCATAGGTAGTAGGAGGACGTGGCAGAGGAGTTGGCCGTACAGAAGGTGGTGGGCAGCGATTCAAGGTTCTGCCACCACCACCTCTAGGTGGTCCACCCCGACCATAGGGAGCAGGTTGACAGGGTAGAGCACAACTATAGGCAGTTGAGGCCTACAACCATGGAGCTTCAGAGATTATTAGAGGTACTATATGTGTCTAATCCACCTTAGTTATAGTACTTATAGACACAGGTGATAGTCACTCTTTTATTGTCACGACCCTCGTTCGGAGCTCAGAGATTCTGGTGGAGACTTTGGCTCGATCCTTATGGATAGAGACTCCTACAAGAGTGGATTTGATGATTACACACTAGTTCCGAAAGTGTGAGCTTACTCTAGGAGGGGAGAGCTTTGGGTGGGATCTTCTAGTTGCAGTGTTGAGGCCTTGTGATGTCATCTTGGGTATGGACTGGTTATCCATATTCCATGCTCAAATTGACTATATTAAGTGCAAATTGCAGTGTGTCTATGAAATTGGGTCTAGATTTTCCTTCACCAACTAGAAGGGAACCTATACAGCAGATGATGGACTTACTCAGAGGAGGGTGAGGCTAATAACACATCATTTGGATAGCCTTACCCTTGGATCAGTAGATATTGAGAGTTTGAGCTATCCTGTAGGGGTGGACCAGTATGCCAATGTCTTTCCTGATGATGTTGTGGGACTACCTCCACAAAGATAGATAGACTTTTACATTGACTTGTACCCCAGGACGACACTAATATCTACACCAGAATATCTGATGGATCCTATGGAGCTTCTTGAGTTATAGTTAAAGATGCAGGACTTGCAGAGAAAGGGGTTCATAAGGCCTAGTGTTTCTCCTTGGGCAGCCCTGATTTTGTTCGCCAAGATGGAATATGGGATTTTGAGACTCTGTGTGGACTACTACAGTCTGAACCAGGTGACCATAAAGAACAAGTATCCACTACCGAGGATTGATGATCTTTTCGATCAGCTGAAGGGAGCTCGTTGTTTTTTTAAGATAGACCTCAGAGCAGGATATCATCAGCTCAGGGTACGAGATGAGGATGTGCAGAAGAAGGCCTTTAGATATTGGTATGGCTACTATGATTTCTTGGTTATGCCATTCAGCATGACCAATGCCGCATTAGTGTTCATGGGACTCATGAACAGGATCATCCAACCATACCTCGATCACATTGTTGTGTTCTTCATCAAAGACATCTTGATATACTCTACGACGGAGGAGGAGCATACCTATCATCTGTAGGTGGTACTGGATACACGTCGAGACCACTAGCTTTATGGTAATCTCTTGAAGTGCTAGTTCTGTATACAAGAGGTCCACTTTCTCGGACATGTTATCTCAGAGGCTCGAGTTGCCATGGATTCAGTGAAGATAGAGTCTGTACTTGCTTGGGAGCCACCCAGGAGTGTGGCTGAGGTGCAGAGTTTCATGGGGTTGGATAGATACTACCAGAGATTCATGCATGAATTTTCCATAGTTGTGGCTTCCTTGTCACGTTGACAAAGAAGGGATAGACCTTCCTGTGGATAGAGATATACCAGTAGTGTTTTCAAGAGTTGAGGTATAGACTGATGAGTTCCCCAATCTTGAGGCTACCTGAATAGGGTGTTGGGTATTTAGTATACTACGACACATTAGGGACCGGACATGGTTGTGTCCTGATGCAGGAGCGAGCGGTGATCACCTATGGCTCATGACAGCTGAGGTAACATGAGCAGAACTACGCAACCCATGACCTGGAGTTAGCAGTACTGGTATTCACCCTGAAGATGTGGCGACATTACTTGATGGGTGAACATTTTACAATCTACTCTGATCACAAGAGTCTCAGGTATATCTTATCACAGAAGGACCAGAACCTGAGATATAATTGATGGCTAGAGTTCCCCCAGGACTATGAATTTGAGATAGTCTATACTCTTGGGAAGGGGAACGTGGTAGAATATGCACTCAGTAGGAGGTCTATTCTGCAGCTATTGTGTGAGGTGAAATAGCAGCTAACCATGATTCATATATCATTCATAGATAGAGATGGAGCAGCTTACCTTCAGTCTATGATAGTCACTCCCCCACTCCTTCAGTGATTCAGGGAGGTGTAGCTTGGGGACATTGACTACGAGGCTTGAGGTGCTCAGATATCCTCAAAAAAGGCACCTGATGGATTTTCAGAAGGTGGGGAGCACGTCATCCTCTTTAGAGGACGTACCATGGTATCGATGGTGTTGTGGGAGGAGGTGTTGAAATAGTTCCATACATCACCTTTAGCGGTACATCCTAGTGTGGAAAATATGTACCAGTACCTCCACCATTTGCACTGGTGGCTAGGGATAAAGAAGGCAGTGGAAAAGTTTGTTTCGCAATGCCTTACTTTTCCGCAAGTGTAGGTCGAGCATCCGATTCCAGCAAGCTTAACATAGCCATTAGAGGTGCTGGAGTGGATGTGGGATTGAATTTCTATGGACTTTGTGACAGGGATTCCATGTACATCCAGGGGACATGATTCCATCTAGGTGATCGTTTACTGACTCCCCATGTCTTCCCACTTCCTACCTATCTGAGAGTAGGGATCAGTAGAAGGATTGGGATGCCTCTACATATAAGATATTGTGAGACTCCATGGGGTTCCATCGATGATCTTCTCTGACCGTGACACACATTTTACTTCCTAGTTGTGGAAGGGTATGCAGGAGGCGTCCGGGACTCAACTACATTTGAGTACCACCTTTCATCCTCAGACGGATGGTCAGAAAGAGAGAACCATACAAACACTGGAGGACATGATATGTGTATGCATCCTAGATTTTGGATGTAGTTGGTAGGATCACTTACCCTTGGTGTAGTTAGCATAAAATAATATTTATCACTCTGCCATTAGTATGGCGCCATTCAAGGCCTTATACGGTCAACCATTCAGATCACCTCTATGCTGGACAGACCCAGGGGAGTCAGCACTTATGGGTCTAGAGTTAGTACAGGATACCACTGAGAAGGAGAAGATCATCTAGGAATGGATGAAGACTGCACAGAGTAGGTATAAGTCTTATGATGACAAGATATGGAGACCTTTTTAGTTCTAGGATGGGGACCACTTATTCTTGTGAGTCTCTCCTCAACAGGGAATATGGAGATTTGGACAAGGCGTCAAGTTATCACTGAGGTTTATAAGACCATTTCTGATACTTCGTAGGATTGGTGAGGTGGCATACAGTTTGGAACTTCCACCGTAGTTGGAGAGGGTGCATGACGTCTTCCACGTATCTCAGCTGAGGAGATACGTAAATGACCCATCTCACATCATCGAACACGATGAGGTGGACTTTGATGGTGGGGAGATGTTTACGAAGGTTCTAGTGGGGATTAAGGATTGACATAATCAAGTCCTCCATGGGTGGTCAATACCTCTGGTTCACATTCGCTAGCTGCACGGGAACCTCCATGAGAGCACATGGGAGCGGGAGGCTCAGATTCGTGCTTAGTACCCCCATTTGTTTTCTTAGTCTATGATGTGGATTTTAGGGACGGAAAGACCTATGGTGGAGAGAATGTAAAGAGCCAGATTTTCCATGTAATTTTTTTAAATAATTATATGGAATTTTTACAAGTCTAAAAAAATTAACAACGCGTGATTTCAAGGCCCGAAATTAATTTTTGAACTCTTTTTAGGTACATTCAGTAAACACGTGAGAGGTTTCTCAAAATTTTGAACTGGTGCTTGGATTAAAAATCTGAGGGCACCGTTGAATTTGCAGCATTGGGATTCTCTTAAGGGAGGCTTCGTTCGACTATTGTAGGTCCGAAGAAAAAGTTATGTTTCAAGACATTTTAAAGAAAGTAAATAAAATAATTTTTTTCTATCTTATCCTCCAATGGAAAAGCAAAGGTGGGACCAGCAATGTGTTAGTCCATTAAATGGATTGACCCATCAATCCTAGTAATAGCTTTGTTGAGGAATTGGGAATATTTATAATTTATGAGCCCCCATTAATTCCCAACACCGTTAGACACCATCCCCCTCTCATATTTATATGGAGCATGGAGAGAGGTGTCGGCATAGCTTCACTAAGAAATGAAGTTCTGAAGGAGTGCCACGACACCAAACACTTGGAATACAGAGTTTATTCTGGCAAGTGTCGGCGATCGACATTGAAACCCCCGAATCGAAGGATGACGTATGAGTGGCGTCATTGAGAACATATTGTAGGAACAAAGAACACTGACCTGCATTCAAGAATGGAAATTCTCCAATGATTTTACGAGGTAGAGGTTTGATTTCTTATTTATTACAAGTGATTTTTTTTAACCCTTAAATCCTCCCTTGTAATTACAAGCTAACGTGGAGGGCGTGGGCCTAACGAACCCAGACCGAATTCTCCTCTACTTTGCTACCCTTGTGCCCTCATGGAAGACTATCAGAGTGGCAGCACCGACCAGCTACGAAGGATACAGTGTGTCGACGCGCACCGCAAGAGGAGGTCATGGCACAAAGTTGTGGTGGTCATCAGAGCAACTGGTACTGGCTGGTCGCAGAGGAGGTGGGGCATGCCATTGCATGCCTCCGGTGAGCAAGGGGTCGTGGCTCATAAACCGCAGCGATCTGAGGAGGCATCCATCACATCGGTTGGCCATAGACGGAGAAGGTGGCATGACCAGCACATAGAAAGTGAGCAGAGAGGTAGCACGACCAGTGTGCCACTGGCAAGAAGAGGGTTGTGGGAGAGGAGCCAGAACCCGCACCTTCGGCGGGTTCCACAGAGACCGGGTGGTACCCACGGGGCACTGCCATTTCTGAATTCTAATGGCCTCCAGGCCATTTTGGATATCGGGGGAACCCCCCCCCCCCCCCCCCCCCCCCACCAGCTTGGAAAACCATGGGCCTCCCTCCTGCGGGTCGTGCCTCACGCAGTCGGGCCACACCCCACCGCTGGCTGAGTCGTCCCCTTGCTGGATGAGACGCCACACCACAGGTCGAGATGCCCCCTCATGAGACTGGTTGCCCCTTCATAGGGCAGGCCACCCCCTTGCATGTCGGGCTTGACCTTGGCCCAGCCTAGCCAGTTCATACCCATATCGGGTCGGGCCAGGTCGGTCCGACCGGGTCAGACTAGACCAGATTCAACCAGACCCAAAAACACTTAAAGAGTCATATCTTTAGAACCGGACACCCATTTGACAAACATTCTACGGTTCTAGGACCCTTTGAGTGAGATGATAATATTAGTATACTCTACTTGAGTTTTGGAGATAGTTGGAGTACGGTCGGGTTGGATCAAACCCGAATCCAACCAGGCCCCCAGAACTAAAATGCTTATAACTCACAGATTGGGTGTCCGATTGACGCAACGTCTATCGCATTGGAACCCTTACGACATGGAAGTCCTTTGAGTTAGTCCTTTGTAGAGTTTTGTAGTAGTCTAAATTCAACCAATATCTTGAGAGGAAAATTCTATGGAACTCGAGTGCACTAAGTGCGAGGAATCCTGTGACAGGCTGTAACGCGAAGAAGGAACATTGATCTTGTGTGGGTCAACATCTATCAGATCCTATGTGGGTCATCTCTTAGTGATATTATGTGGGTTATCCCATATCGATCAAGTGTGGGTCATATCCTGTGTGGGTTAGTAGGGTTTTGTTACCTATCGATCCTGTGTGGGTCAAATCGTGTGTGGGTTAGCGGTGGTTAGTTACCTATCGATCATGTGTGGGTTAGATCCTGTGTGGGTCAGTGAGGGATAGTTTCTATCGATCATGTGTGGATAAGAAGCAGTGCTACTTAACAAAATAAGATGATCTAGCCTCATGAATAGTCATCTATACTTTTTTAATTAAGTTTTACCTAATTGTGATGTAAGTCTTTCTACCTTCGTGGTGTTATCTTCGTGGTGTTATCTTCATGGTGTTACATGTGTGGTACTTCTATCTTTGTGGTATTACCTGTGTGGTACTTATATCTTCGTGGTGTTATGTGTGCAGTACTTCTATCTTCATGGTGATAACTATGGGGTACTTCTACTTTTGTGGTTTTTCCTTCATGGTGTTACATGTGTGGTACTTCTATCTCAGTGGTGTTACCTATGTGGTATTTCTACCTTCGTGGTGTTACATTCGGTGTGTTCTTTCCTCCTATATGAGATGAGTATGTCCATGATAACTTAGCTATATGTATGGGAATATACTTAAGTAGAGTTTTGGTCTTACTTTGTGGATTTTCCTATGTGGAATTCTAGGAGACTTACGGGGGCCTCGGGGTCCCTACTGAGCACTGTTATACTCACCCCTACACAGGCTACGCCCGCACCTTAATTTTTTTTCTACAGACGATGGAGAAAATTGATTGAGGCTGAGGGAGCCAGGATTGAATAGTACCCAGAGGTGGACCATTTGGCCTAACTTGACGTAGTGACTACTGTTTATGAGTTGTACCTACCCTTCTGGTAGGATCCTTGGTGGACGATCCAGGAGCTGTGTGTACTTTTCATTTGTATTTCTACTATTCATTTGTACTCTCACTTTTAGTTGGGCTTGTATTCTGGCCCCTTTACTTTCAGCACACTTTTACTATAGCAGTTTACTTTTTGGTTGCTTCGTGTTGTGTTCTTGGACTATGTGTCTATACAGGTTAAAAGTCAATGCCTTCCCATTTTAGGGATACGCATTTACGGTGCTAGTCGCTAGCCCCATTCATATAGAGGTTGGGCTTGGGGTAGTCACGGCACAGGCCCCGAGGGACTGGTCATGACATAAAATATCTACACCATTTTTTATTAAGTTCTTCACGACCAGTACCCTTATAAGACATATCATAATTAAAACTATTCTTCATAATTTGGGGAAGGGAAACATAAGGAAGGGTGAGATCAAATGCACAGAAAAGGTAAACATGAGAGATATCAATTAATGATCATACACAAGCATAAGATAATAATAATAGTATGAGAATATGATCAATACTTATGATAATAATACCCAATCAGTCAAATATTGTTACTCATGAAACATGGCATATGGTTTTTTCCTAAAAATGACTTAAGACATGAGACTGTGGAATCATAAATAATAAATCATGAGCCATGAGAACTTATTATAAGAATAAGACCTTATTTTTTGTAATAATCATAATCATTTAAAATAATTTCCTTATTCCAGCTAACTACTAAGACTATCATTGTGAATTGGGTTATCTCCTAATTTCATCATTTCTTTAGTAAAGGTTTACTCCAAAGACTATCTTATTGTAAAAATTCAATTACTAAGATTGATTAATTCCCCATTACATTCCTTATTATCTCATGATATATTCTTCTTTAACCAATTCATTAGAGGTATATATAATTATTGTCTCACCCATCACAAAATTAAATCCATACTTTTGTGTGCCACAAGATCATAAAACATTCATCATATCATCAAATAATAACTTGTGAAAAGGATATGGGTTTTATAAAAATTTCATCATCATAATAATAAAACATCTAGATAAAGAATAAGGATGGTAACATTGTATCATACCCCCAGTAAATCAAATGAATCATCAAAGGATGTTTTTGAAGATAAAAATACATTTAAAATATCTCTATAAAATTTCATGAGTAAAATACCCTTTTTATTTCAAATCTCTTATTTAGAATAAATAAATTTCCAAAATATTAAGGAAAAAAATATTTTCAATTAGAAAAACGAAAATTGTAAATAAATATTTAAATAATAGATTATTCATGAGGGAAGGTAAATCATTTCATGTAATGTATGCTAAAAAAATTCCTTTCACAATTTTGTTAAAATGTAAAAAGTACCATGTTTGTAAAATGTAGTGAATAAGGGAGTATAAGTGGTTCCATTTTATATGTGGTGGGATGGAAACATGGAATTTCTTAAAATCTTTCAAGTATTTAAGGTCACTTTCCTTGGAAAGTGGCTCAAAATTGATATGGGTTCAAAGTTAAGATAATATAATGTTTAAATATATTAAAAATAAAAATTATTATACATGTTTTTATGTTAATCATACCCTTATCTCTTGGTTTTACCCCCCTCCCCCTCCCCTCGGTAGACCTATTTTAGCCTCAACCATTGTAACAAAATTTTACTATTTTTACTATTTATTATAATAAAAAATTAATATGAATCAATTAAATTATTTTAATTATGATGATTATAAATATGGAAACTATTTTAACAAACTCAATTTATATAATTAGATTATTTAATTTTATTTAAGCACACAAACTATAATGAAAACCTATTTTTGAAAATCAAATATTTAAGAGAAATACAGAATTTTCATTCATTCATTGCCTCGTAAAAACCATAAAATGAATGTAAAAATATTATATTTAATATATAATCTATAAATTTCGTTAAAACCATTTAAAAATTTATATTAAATTAATTTATTAAGATAAAAACCCATTACATTCCTAAAAATAGTTTTTTAGACAAATGTTTTTTAAGCCCAAAATTTATCTTGTACAAAAATCTAGTATAAGGATTATTACTATGAAATTTATTATATTATATAAAATTAAAGGATTGTTAATTTAATTTAATATCAAATACAAAACCTAGAGGTATATTTACTTGAATAAAAATAAAAATCTTTAGAAAAATTAGTATTTTTACTATTCATAGAAAATTAAATCATTTTTGAAAAAACCAAAAAATTCATCCAATGAAAATATTTTTATGATGATTTTAATAATTATATTCATTTAGTAAAATAATCTTTCTAAAAATGGTAGAAATAAATATAAATTTTTCATGTAAAAATGTGTTAAAAACAATTTTTGAAGAAAACATATTTTTTAATTGTAAAATGACTTTATAGAAAATTAAATAATTTTTTTATGAACTAATAAATAAATTTTATTTAATAAGAAGGTTTAAAAATATTTTTTATAAAAAAAAATTTACCATTCATACCAAACAATTTAATTTCTAGGTTATAAAGGTTTCATATATTATGGTTCATATAGACACGAGGATGCGTATAAGGAAAGCTATTTAAAGTTTTATTTCAAAAGAAATACATATAAAATCCCATGGTGTAATAGATTTTGTTATATATAGAATTTATTATATATTTCAATTTATATTTAATGAATTTTATGGTGTATAAGGATGTATTATCTAAAATGGAATATTTTTAATAGGTAATGCCTCACATGATGTTCGGATACCTCAACACTGGTCACTAACCCCTGGCCTGGTGGATATAGGATTGGGGAATTCACTTACTAGTGATTTGAGATATGAAAAATATGTATAAATGATATAGAATAGTGTATGGTGTTATTCATATTTGAGGATTTCTTGGGATAGTCTATATGGAATCTTACAAAGGATCTCCGGTATATATAGTTAAAATAGAGGAATTTGAGAATGCTGTACTGGGAAACATATATCATAGAATGAGTCTAATTTATGATATATGACTGAGACATTGGTTTAAGAACTAATAATGTAGAGGGGTTTCAGGCATCATAATTACTAGGTAATGATTTTTTTAATTTCATAATTGATTTTATTGTATACAAAAAATGTTTTTATAGGACAGACTACCATAAGAGTCATCAAAATCATCATCAATCTCTATGAGATTGAGTTCGAGATGATGTCTATAAGATAGTGGGTAGGTGTTTCTAAGATTATAATTTTTTCAATTATTTTTATAATGATGATTTGATATAAAGAAAAAATGAAGTTATTTGTTTTATACCTCTATATGGTTGATTTTAGAGGATTCAGGATGACTCGTATAGTATTCTTACTACATGATAATATTGATTCCCTACTAGATGATTGATAAATTCATCAGAATTATCTAAATTTCTCTTGATTTTTTATGATTTGTTTGAAATTTTTGAATCCTTTCTATGAGATATTTTAGACTCTTTGGACTTCAATTGTAGATCTATACCACTAATATTTATCTTATTATAGTTCCACGAGTGGTTTTTTAATGTTATTGGATCCTTATGACTAGAGAAACATAGAAAAAACATGGTGTGAGTAGGAATCACTCTAGTAGTTATCCATGAGTTTATGTGGAATTCTATATATAATAAGAATTCTTAAAAATATAAAGCATCTAAAATTATATAAATAAAAGTAAATAGTTCATTTATTTTTGATTTTCAGATAAGGGGATTCCTCATGGGAATGTATTATGATACTTCTCATTTAAGATATGGTTTTACACTAATTAGGTTATGGTATATATTAGGAATTAATGATGAATATTCATGTTTTGATGATAAAAGTATTTAGGTTGAGTCTTTTGATGGAATTTTAAGAATCATTGTTCTCTAAGAAGGTGATATGATGGAGCATAGAATAGTTAATTTCTATAAATGTTAAGGAAATCATGACTTATCAAGTAAGGTAGTGGATAAATTATAAAGATATATAAAAATTTTGATTTGATAGAAAGAATCAATTTTCCCAATGTTATTATGATGATAGTGAAAATAATGGGTGGTTGATGTTTTCTCTTTTATAGATATGTGCATGTGTGTTCAGTTATTATGCCTAGTGATGCATACATGTTATGACCTTGTGTAGTTATAAATGTATGGAAATTATTTTTAGAGAGATGAAATAATCCATGTGTGCTGGAATATTCTATTTAGTTTTCAGATGTCATATAAATATGAGTGAGGGTTTAACAGATGTTATAATCAAATATAATTGAGTTATTTTATGGTTTTTTAACCTTGATCAATGGTTTCATTATGAGGTGTGAAATACCCATGATTTCTTATAGTTTTTTCAATTAAATGGCCTTGGGGAAACCCTAAGATATCCTTTTTAATGGACCAAACCATCCTGACCCATTACTTTACATGATTAGGGAATTAGAGGTGCAGAGAGAATATTTTTTTAAGGGAAGGTGGATATCTAGTTGAGATTATATTTGGGAGATAGTTTTTTAGTATGGTGATTTTTGTTTCATCATTGAGGCTTATGGATGTGGTGTGGAGTCTTTGAGAAACACCATTAAGATTTTAGGGTGATATCCTTTCATCCTTCCATTTTGGGGGTCATTTTAGCATAGTCCTTTGGGAAATTTCATAACATAGGTTTAAGGATTCATTGAGGTAGGGGGTTTTTTTATTGTGACGTGGTCACTATGGATTCAGTATGGATTTCAGAGGGGTTTTCTTTACAAACCAATAATTTATGTTGGAACTTGTTCTATATCATGGATATTTTGAGTGTTGGAATTCAATGTCCTAGAGGAGTATATTTTTTCATTTCTTATCTAGGTTAATAGGATCTAGATGTAAACCAAAACAAGATTTTGGGAATTTGTAGAACTCAAATCCATTGTAGTATAACCCAACCCCTTGGGTTGTGTTTTTGTTTAATTCTAGTTTTTTTGTAAATTTTAAATCCCCTTCAAGTCCAAATTTATTTCCTTTTATTCCCTTGATTTTGGGTGAACTCTAGTATGATGTTAGGAGACCTTTTATTCCCTATTTATTGGAGTTGATCCTTATATTTATAGTATCAAGTATTGGTGATCCAAGGTTATTTTTTCCCCTTTTCCATTTTAGATTTCTCTATTTTCATTATCCAGAGAAGGTTTTTGTTGTAAGATATGGCTAGATTGTTTGAAGTTGGTGTGGTTGGTTGATTAAGGATTTTATTCTCTAGGATTCAAAACATTCTCTTTGTGTAATCTCAATATTGGGAACGTATCTTCATTACTCTCTATTTTTATAGAGATTCGGAGTTTTTCCAATAAGGTAGGGGATTAAGAAAGATCCTTTCATCTTAGTAAATTGTGGAATTAGAATGCTCTTTTTTTCTTTAGGTGAGGATTATCAATTTTACAAACAGTGATAATGAAGCATACATAATGGAATTTCTAGGAAGGGGGTGTTTCACATTAGTTTACTATTTTCTGTGATATTTCTTGGGAATTGATTCTAGATCCTTATATTACTGAAAATTATTATTACCACTATTATTTATGGAATGTTTCAGTGATTAAATTATAGGTTCACCCTTTATAAAATTTTAACAACATAATTATGTTAATGAACTGGTTGTGTGGAAGAAATTAATTTATACGATGACTAGCCTAAAATGGGATGTTCTTGATGTTGAATTTGTTGATGTGTGTTGTAGTTAAGTTGTTGTTGTGGATATGATTGTATGATTTTTTGGGGATTTGTTTGGTAATATTTTAGTTGGATATGGTAATGAATTGTTTATGGGTATTGGAGCATGTTAAGAAGAGGTTCTATGATCAGTTAGACTTTTAGTGTGGGTTTTTAAGTAGGATTTCATTTACCTAGATTTGATTATCAATTGTGATTTCATAGATTTTCATAGGATTATTTCACAACTAGTTATTGTGGGTTGTTTTTTAGTCTCCCAGTAGTACAATAATAATAAATGGTAATGATGTTTTGGTAAAGGAGTGTTGCTATAGTTGAACTAAATCATTGATATAAATGATGTAATGATAAATGAAGTGGTAAAATGGTAATGGATAGAATTAATGTTTTTATTGGATGCAAGTGTTTTATAATTAAATATAGAATTATATTAATTTATATCCTAGAAAATAGGATTTTTTAAATGTTTGTAGTAGTTTGTTTCTATGGGAAAGTGGGCTAGTTTTTGTGTTATGGTTCTCAGTGATAGAAGTGTGTGCAGTGATTATAGTGTATTGATGGTTCTGGGTTATGATGGGATTGAATTAGTGTAGCACCTTTTGTATAGGATTATGTGTGGCTACTTATATGTAAATGTTGTATTTTATTTTGTTTTTTTATGAACCCTACCCAAGTTATATAACTATATTGACAGACAAATGTTTTGGGATCCATTTGTTTTTTCTGATGTTCAGGTTAGTGAGGGAAGATGGTTTCCAACCCCAACTTCCATTCTCTTCCTTCAATTGTAGTGTATAGTGGTATTGGTACATGGGGCAGGTTATGAATGGTAGTAGTAGGTAATGAGGTTGAATTCATTTACGCTCGGGATACCCTATTGTGATGGGTAGAGAAGTGATAATGATGTGGTATGTATACTGGATGCCATGCACGGTAGGAGGATCGAACGATGTTAATTTACTTCATGTTCACAGTTTCTTAAGATCTTGGTTAGTGAAGTGTGGATGACATATGATATGTGGTAGAAGATATGGAATGATGAGGATTGTGTGGTTATGTCTTATGGTATGGGTGTGGTTATGGTATGGATAGAAAAAATCCATCACGGGATGTTGGGGCCTGTAGAAGGTTTGGGTGGGTAGCATTGTGACCCAAACCACATCGGTGTTAGAGAGATTAAGCTTGGGATGTTTAACCTTGGCTATTGAGAAATGAAAATCATTGGTGAAGTGGTTGTGAGGTGCTTTTATTTTATCCTTCCTTGGTAAAATTTTAGTATATTAGATGTGATATTTATTGAGTGATCCTTAGTGAGGTTGGGTGGTAGTTTACCTAATAGGTTCTTTTTGGTCCTTCTACATGTTCACTGATGTTTTAGTATGCTTATTCCACATTAACATGAGAGTTTATTTGTATAATCTTAAAAATTATACATGTTATACTCAAACCGATATAAAAAGATTATTTTTAAAATTTCATAGTCAATATTCATGGATGAGGTGTACACTACTAGATTAAAGCTAGCGATTTGTGTTGGATCTACAACCTTAAGACTTTATTTAGTATTCTTATTGGGTGACTTGTATCTTTCTAACATATACATGAATTATGAGATTATTATGGATCTTTGTTTATTTATATCATGGTGTTTATTGGTGGTTATATTCATGTATTCAAATGATATATGATGTTAATTCCCCCCATTTTCGTTTTTTCCATGCTTACTACTAGTCTCCAACTCAGGGCCTATTGGTGGTGGGACGCATGGTCACTCTTGTCTTCACTTCAAGCACAATAGGGGTTTATAGAGGAGGCAGGTTATCAAGAACCAAATCTGGTTTCCATAAAAACCAGAACCAAACCCATCCCACTACAAGGACGGAAGGGAATTCCCTATCCCCACAGGCTGGCACAAGTGCCTAGTTATTATAAACAATGGTTTGGGAGTGATTTACCTGAATTAGGATACATAAAACAACCAAAAACAAAAAATAAAATAAGTCTGAAAATTCATGCCAAAAAAGACTTGATTAAAAATTCAGAACTGAATAAAAGGTTTTTAGCATGACACAAGAGGTCCAAAACTATAAAATAATTATAAAAATAACCCAAATACTTCTACACAACAAGGGGTCATCACCCACAAGTTGTCTCCACAACACCGAACAACGAAAGCAACTAGCATCCCAAACCACCATATCCAAAAGCCTTCCCCTTTCATGTGTCAAACATAACCCTTCCTACATACACCCAAAAGTGTATGTAGGGTGTGATCCTAATCCCAATAGGATACCACCCAAAGATTCTATGTGACAATCATTATAAGATAAATAGCTTGCAAGTGTTATAAACAAAGAATGGTAGCAATAATTTCTAATAGTGCATATTTTAAATGAAAATAGTATTCCAAGTGGGTAACTTTAAAGAATGGGTAAATTAAAATAAAACATGAACTATATTTCATTTTCCATACAAACACACCATAATCCAAAGATAAATGTCAAATAGTCAATGAGAACTCAACATTGAAACACCCCCTAGGCACTAGTTAGTTGTGAGACCCAGGTACCTCGCATCTCGGTGTGAATGTAACTATAACAATATCAGTTCTCATGCATGATCTACTAGTAGGGAAATCACCCATAACATATTGGTCTCTAAAATCATCATCATCATATTTTTTTAGTGTTTTCAACTTCAGAACATTCTAAATAAAATAGGGAAAACCCACTTTGGGTCACAAGCATGCTAGTACTCATCCGCCCACCTAGATACTTAGGTTTCTCTATTTGTGTTCAAAAAGGTTCAACATGATAACAAATTCCATTTACACATGAAAAATATAGTTATATTCATACACACTCAAAACAGTATCTAAACATGCTTTCCACCATTTGTATAACTCAAACAAATGCTTATAATTTTCATAAAATAATTGCACAATTTATAACAAAACATTGCGCCTAAAATCAATCAAAAACCCCTATTTTAAAACCTAATTCATACCAATATTACCTTAAACCATAATTTCCCTCACTAAAACATTTTAATAAAGTCTTTACATTAATTATAATACAACACCAATTGGTACAACATGGAATACACAAGTAAAACACCCATTTTAACAAAAAATTGGCACTTAAAAATCAAATCTTAAAAAATGCTACCAAAAATATTATTTAAACTAAAATAAATGAAAGATGAAAATAAAAATAATATAAACCTATAAAGATAACTCATTCAATAATTCTTACACATTGAATCATCTACCATATATGTCAAACCCCTCAAATCCTTGCGTGGAACTTCAACCGCACCACATCCGCACAACAAGGGAGTGAAAAAAAACCTGAAACCACAATATTGGACCAAAAAACTCAAAAAAAATCCTAGTTACAAATCCATAACTTTTGGACATTTGAGGCTCTAAGAAAACTGAAAGAAGCCCTAAGGAAATTGAAGTAACAAGAGAGGAAACACAATTACTTGAGAAACATTGATTAAACCAACCCCAACACACTAGTAGTTGAATATCCAAGTATAAAAAATGATATGGACTTTCTAATAAGGCTGAGAAGGTCAAGTGGGGACTGAAATGGGGGGAAAGAGTAAAAATGAATGATTTATGAAAGAAGTAAATTACCTTTTCAAATCTAGAAAATTTGAGAAATCTTGATAAATTTCTCCCTAATAACTGATGAAGATAAGCTCTAAAGAGAGAAATTCAAACATGGGGGGTTCTTATAGGGGTTTTGGGCACGAGTAAGAGGTGAAATGAATGAAAAATATTAAAAAATGAATGAGATATAAAAGAAACAAATTTTTTTAACTGGAAATGGCCTCACGGGTTGGCCCCTAACTTAAATAAATCAAGCAACGCCACCAAGAAGATGAGTTCCTAAGGGGTCCAATTGGAGATGGTGGTTTTAATAGTTCATGGGAGTCCAACTAAAAGTGGAATGGGAGGTAAATGATAAAAAACTAAGGAGTTATAAAATAAAGAAATTTTTTTTTTAAATTTGGAAATGGGCTCACGGTTTGGCCCAAATCCTTAAAAACCAACCTTTCCTCCAAAAATGCCTTGGAAACCCATGAAAACCAAGAAATAATAGAAATTACATGAAAAATACCTTTTTAAGAATTAATTTATGTGACAATTATCTCCACCATAAAAACATTCCTCCCTTAGAAATTCATCTTGAAGAATGATCAGATAAGAGAAACAAAAAATGCTTTTCGACCCAATTCTTACACTCCTATGTCTCATGCTCATCAGTCCCATACGGCCAGAGGACTCAAACCATAAGAATTGTCTTTCCTCAAATAACCTTTTCTCAAGAGTCCATAATTCACATCAGCTACTCAAACACTGATAAATCTGGCTCTATCTCTAGTTCTTCCCAATTCAGCACATGGGATGGATCCAAGTTGTACATTTTAAACTGGGAGACATGGAAGACATCATGAATGGATGTAAACTGAGAAAGAAAATCCAACCTATATTCCACCTTTCTAATACTCTCAATGATTTCAAAAGGTATGACATATTATGGTGTGATCTTCTGATAATTTCCCAACTGACGATGGCCCAGATGAGAGGCCACTTTCAAGAATACTTGGTCACCCACAAAAAACTATAGGTCTCGATGCCTCTGGCACACATAAGATTTATGGTGACTTTGAGATGTTGATAACAGCTTTCTGATCAACTTGACCTTCTCAAACATCACTTGAACAAGGATCAACCCCAATAATGAAGTCTCGCCTACCTTAGCCCAGCACATGGTGGACCGATAAGGCCGACTATAGAATACCTCAAAAGGATCCATTAGAATAAAGAAATGGAAACTATTATTATAAAAATATTTAACCAATCTCAAATGGTTATCCTAAGAACCTTCAAAGTCCAAAACACATGCACAGAGCATGTACTGTAGAATATGATTCTCTTAATCTGTCTGACCATCTGCTTGAGGATGGTATGTCGTGATCATCTTAATCTGCAACCCCCAGGCCTTTTGAAGGCCTTCCCAAAAATTAGAAGTGAAATGGGGGACTCTATCCAAGATAACTACTTATGGAACACCATGAAACCTTACCACCTCCTAAAGATACAAATGTCCTAACTCGTCTACTTTAGTTGTATCTTTGATCTAAATGAAGTGGGATGATTGGTTCAGACAGTCAATTACTACCAACATGTCATTTTTACCTAGATTTGTACAAGTTAGGACAACAATGAAAGACATGGCGACCTCATCCCACTTCTAGGTAGGAATGGGTAAGGTCTGGAGAAAACCGGATGACCTTCGATTCACCACTTTCACCTATTGACATGTATAGAATCCTGACACGAAGTCAGCTATGTCTTGTCTCATACCTGGCCACCAGAATTGCCGACACACATCATAATACATCTTGGTAGCACCAGGATTGAAATCCTACTATAATTGGTGGCTATCCTACATCACTAGCTTTCACATAGACAAAGACACTATATAACGGCCCTTAAAGCACAAGAAACCCTCCGGGGATGAAGACCAATCAGAATACATATCCCTACCATGAATAAAATGCCTCAACCGCTGACATAGTTCATCACTGAGATGCTCCTGCTGAATTAGCTCCACAAGAGAAGGGGTCAAATGAATGCTCAACAAGAACATACCTCCACTGGGCTCCTGGCCTCTACATGCATCTGAACAAAGATCCCCATCAAAGTCCACTCATCACTGGACTTCCTCAAATCCTGCACTAGTACTCTTCTTCTCAAGGAGTCATCCACCACATTACCCTTTCCTGGGATGTAGAAAATATCAAATTTGAACCCCTACAAGTACTTAATATAATTCTGATTCCTCAGATTACGATCTGTTTGTGAGAAGATGTAGGCTATACTCTTGTGATTAGAATAGACCACAATCTTCTCTCCAAAAAGGTAGTGGCGCCATTGTTTCAAATCATGCACCACAGATGCTTGATCTAAGTTATGGTTTGGGTAATAATTTTCATGTTTCCAAAGTGGGAGGGAGCCATATGACACCACATGATCATTCTGTATAAGAATACACCTAAGACCCATACCTGGAATGTCAAAACACACCATATAGCCATTTTGAAATTCTGAAAAGATCAACATAGGAGTGCTAGTAAACTTCAACTTCAGCTCCTTGAAGGATGCCTGACATTCTAGGAACCCAACATACTTAACCCCCTTCTGGATGATCATGGTCATGGGAAAATAAAGATAAGATAAATCTCAATCAAACCGCTTGTATTATCTTATCAAGTTGTGAAAACTCTAGATCTCAAACATGTTATTTGGCTACTACCACGACCTCAATACACTGATCTTCTCCGGATCGACTAAAACTTCTTATTTCGAGATACAATTCCCTAAAAAATTCATCTCCATGATCTATATGGTTCACTTGGATAGCTTTTCATAAAGTCATTGATCTTGTAATGATCCCAACATGATCCGAAAATGATGCTCGTGCACCTCCGCAGATTCCAAGTAAACTAGGATGTCATACATGAATACCACAAAGAAATAATCGAGATACAGGTAGAACACTCTATTCATTATTTCAATAAAGTTCATTGGAGCATTGGTCAACCCAAAGGGACTGACTAGGTACTCAAAGTGGTCATACCTGCTTCGGAAGGCTGTCTTCGGGATATATGCCTCTTTCACCCTGAGTTAATGGAAACCCAAACACAATTATATTTTCAAGAACCACATTTCCTTATTCTATTATTCAAAAAAATCATATATTTAGGGAAAAGAGAATTTTTATCATAATGTTTTTCTTATTAAGCATTCGGTAATCAATGCACAACCCAAGGGACCCATCAACCTTTTTTGCAAAGAGAATAGGAGTGGCCCAAAGAGTGACGCTCAAAAAAATTAATCATTTGGATTCTAAATATTTCAAATGAATATTTAATTCCCTCAATTTTTTGGGGTCTATATGATATGAGGGAATAGATATCAATTGTGTTCTTGATGTCAAATCGATCGAGAACTCCACATCTTGCTTTGGAGGTAAACCTGAAAATCATCTAGGAATACCTATGGGAACTCATACACTACATGAGGTAACCCACCCTTAAGAGCACGACCATCAGACTCTAGCATGATCGATGATAACTGGAAGATAAGATTCTCTAACTCTAGGAGTATAGGTCCCTCACGACTTGACTGAGGATCCCATTCCCCATGAAAAACTAGCGGACTGCCACCATGTGTTGTCAAACTCAGCCTCCACCTATAGCAATCGATGTGCACCTTAACGTGGACCAGACAATACATGCCAAGTATTAGGTCAAATAGATCCATATATAAGGACAGGAGGTCCCACTCCATATCAACCCATGACACAGGAAGCATACATGATAGGAACCTGATACCCTACTCCCTCTTCTTTCCCAGCATCTTCACCAAATCCATTGCAAAAGATAAAAGATTAGTTGGAAAATTTAGCATGTTCAAAATACCGGAAGAGATGAATGAAACAGAAGCACCAGTATCAAAAAGAGAAGAAAATAAAAAAAGATGAAATCAAAACAATACCTTGAACTGTTGACGGTATTACCTCTAATCCCATTGGTGCCTGATCCACCGCATGAATATTCCTAGTCCCTGCCTGAGAATTACTACTTACCTATGGCTCTACCATGAACTGGATATATCTAGAAGATGATCCAGCCCTACCTCCATGACCCCCAAACCAGTATCCCCTATCCTCAATATATGCTACTGAGCTAGCACTCCCCTTGAATCCACTGATCCTGACCCACTCTAAAGTGGGCGTGTCATCCTGCAAAAGCTCTACAAGTGACCCATACCTTAACACTAATAATAGGTATTTATAAGTGATATCTATGCTAGTCAGTTATTCTCTGGCCTCTCAAACTGATAGCACACAACAGACCTTACATCATAATCAACTGAAGAAAACTACTTGGAAGGTTGGCCTAAACTACCACCTCCCTTCTTTCCATGCTCCTCTCACTTCCTTTTCTTCTCAGAAGAATTTCCACTACCCATCACTGACACTACTCCAGAGAAACCATACCTCCCATTTCAATCAATATCTAACCTAAAATATCAATAAACCACCTCAACCTAAGTCTTTAACTTAAATAGGAACACATGATAATAAGTCTCTGGCTGCAAGCCCCTTTCAAACTTTTGGGCCTTCATCTGATCATTGGAGACCATTTAAGGTGCATACCAGACCATCTCAGAAAAACAATTGGAATAATCCATCACTGAAAGGTACCCCTGAAAAGTTCAATAAACTCCTGGGATGTAGCATATGTCAGGACATTAGGGCAGTACTGGCCATTGAAGACCACCTTTAAATCATTTTAGATCATCTGTTCATGCTTCCCAACTTGAAGTATTGATTCCCACCACCTATGGCTGGGACCCTCTAACATAAAAGTTTCAAAGTTCACCCTGACCTCTACAGGAATGTCAAGGAACTAAAACATGCATTCAATCTTCTCAATCCATTCCACTGCTTCCTGTGGCTTTATGCTACCTCAAAAAGTAGGAGTCTTGTATTTCATAAACTCGTGGGATTTTTCCTTCCTTGGACCAAGTTCATATTCTCTAACTAGATTAGAAATAGGAGCTATTTCTTATCCTAGATCTTGTATATCCCAAAAAATATCTTCTACTAACCTTTGATCAAGTAATGAGGGATCAATCTCTCTAAGTTTCTCTCATGCATGCATATGAGCTTTCTGAGGAGGCCTATTGCTACCAAAGGAAATAGTCACAAGAGTAGCCATTAATACAATAGTTCTAAAAAAATCAGCAACAACATAAATAAATCAAACTCATCGCAACAGAAAAATAAACAACCACTTCACTTCCACTCAATGTCTACGTACAATCTGTAGCCCGCACGACCTACCTGAAAGAGAATTCAAACAAAAAATCCCAACATCCCATGGTGACTCGAGGTCTGTCAGGAGAGGTGTAATCCAGGCACCCTAATTGTCTCAAGGACTATGATACCTGATAGTCTTAGAACCTGTCTAAGAAGACTCATCCCAAAATAATAATATAACCCAAAAAAGATGACCTCCTCTAATAAAGTTTTTGTCATGAACCAAATTTGGTCCCCATAAAAACAGAAACCAAACCTAGCCCATGACAAGGCCCAAAGGGCGTTCCCTATCCCCATGATCTGTAAAAAAACTTGGGTATCATAAACAATGGTTTTGGAATTTTTTACCTAAATAGGATACATAAAACAATAAAAAAACAATAATCTGAATCTGAAAATTCATTCCAAACAAGCGTTAATTAAAAATTTAGAACTAAATACAAGGTTTTTAACATGACACAATAGGTCCCAAAATAAAAAATTAGCATAAAAACAACCCAAATATAGCCACATGGAAAGGTTCATCATCCACTAACCATCCCCACAACACCGCACAATAGAAGCAACTAGCAACCTTAACCATCATCCCCAAATCCTTGCCCTTAAAGTTGTCAAACATAACCAAGTTTACTTACACCCAAAGGTGTAATTAGGGTGTGATCATAATCCCAATAGGATACCACCCAAATATTCCATGTTACAATCATTATAAGATATAAATCTATCATGTTTTATAGATAAATAATGGTAGCAATAATTTATAAAGGTGCATCTTTTAAATGAAAATAGATTTCAAAGTGGGTAACTTTAAAGAATGGGTATATTAAAATAAAACATGTAAGTTACTTAATTCTCCATCCAAACACACTATAATAAAATATAAATGCCAAATACTCAATAAGGACTCAACACGGGACCACACCTAGGCACTAGTTAGTTGTAAGCCCCAGGTAACTCTCATCTCGGTGTGAAAGTAACCATAACAATATATGTTCTTGTGTACGATCAACTAGTAAGGGAATGACCCATAACCTAGTGGTCCCAAAAATCATCATCATCATCATAGTTTTTTTTATTGTTGTCAAAATCAAACTTACTAAGTGAAATAGGGGTAAAACAACTCTAGATCCCTAGCATTCTAGTGCACGTCTGCCCACCTAGATACTCGAGTTTCCATCATTGTTCTCAAAAAAGTTACACATGCTACCAAATTACATTTACACATAAAAACACCATTTACAGCCATACACACTCAAAACAGTATCTAAATATGCTTTTCACGATTTTTATAACTCAAGAAAACACATAGAATGTCTATAAATCAATTTCACAAATTATAACAAAACTTCCAACCTAAAATTAATTTTAAATCCATATTTCAAAACCAAATTAACAATAATATTTCTTAAAAACATGATTTTCAGCACAAAAACATGTCCATAAAGTCATTCCATGAATTATAAAATAACACCAATTTGTACAACATAGAATGCATAATTAAAACACCCATTTTCACACAATATTGAAACTTAAAAATCAACTGCTTGACAAATTCTACCAAAAATATTTTTTTCACTAAAAAAATGAAATATGAACATAAAAATAATATAAATCCGGCAAGAAAACACATCCTATAATGTTTACACATGGAATCATGTTCCATATATTTTAAAACCCTGGAATCCTTGTGTTTGAACATCAACTGCACCACTACCACACCACAAGGAAGTGAAACAAACCTAAAACCACAATATTGGACAAATAAAATCCAAAAACCTTAGGTATGAATCCCTAAATTCAGAACATTTGGGGTTTAAGAAAAGTGGAATAAACCCTATGGAAATGGAAGGAACAAGAGAGGAAACTCACTTACTTGAGAAACTTTGAATAAATCACCCCAAATACACTATTATTTTAATCTCCAAGCCGTAGAAATTTATATGGAGGTTAGAATAAGGCTGATAAAGTCAAGTGGGTACTAAAATGGGGGGGGAAGGAAAAAATTAATGATTAATGAAATAATTAAATTACCTTTTCAAATCTGGATGATTTGAGAATCCTTGATGAAGTTATCCCTAATCCCCGATGAAAATGAGCTCCAAAGAGGGAAAATAGAATATGGGGGATTCTCTTAGGGTTTGTGGGATTGATTGAGAGGTGGAATGACTAAAAAAATTAAAAATGAATTATATTTAAAAAACAAATTATTTCTTTAAAACTGGAAATGAGCTCACAGGTTGGCCTAATGATAGAATAAATCACTCAAATCCACCAAGATTATGAGTTCCTAAGGGGTAAAAATGGATATGGTGGTTTGAATAGGTCTAGGGAGGCAATTTGGGAAGTAAAATTGGTGAAAATGATAAAAATTAAGGAGTTATAAAAGAAAAAAAAAATGTTTTTAAATCTTGAAATGGGCTCATAGTTTGGACCAAATATTGAAACCCACCCTTTCCTCCAAAAATGCCTTGGAAAACCCAAAAAATGAAATAATATAAATTACATGAAAAATAAATTTAAAATAAGTCAGGTATGTGACATAGGTCATGATAGAGTGGTATTAGATCTTTTTAATAGGAGTTAGTATGGATATTGGATTTGGAAACTAGTGAGTATTGTACAAGATTGTAGGTCACTAAAAATGGTTGAAATTTTTTTATGACATAATCAAGGGAGACTTTCTTGAATATAGGTTTTTAGGCCCCCTGTGATCTGATGCAAGGATCTAAAGATCATTTAATATTAAAATTGAAGTGGTGATACTTTTATGATAATGATCTGGAAGAGGTACTTGCATAATATTTTATTATGCATGTGTTTGAATTGGGATGATTCTTGTGAAATGATATAAATGAATCCAATTAAATGTATTTGATTTAAAAAACTATAGGATATTTGGATTAGAATTTTGGTTCCTTGTCACAGAGATTTCATATGTTCATCATCCATGCATGTTTAATGATAGTGAGGTTCTAATGTTTGAATGAGTTTTCTATAGAAGGGTTGACCTGGCTGAGGAGGATAATATTCTGCGGAATACTTTTTTGTGAGTTTCATTGTTAGGGGATGTATTTGCATGAGGGGAGTTTCTCTAATTAGGATATTGAGAACTATCTAGTGGAGCTTGATATTTATTTTATCATGATTCATTCTAGGGTGGATTATCATGTTTTTCTAGTTATTAGCCTGATGTGGGGAGTAGTGTGGTAGTGGTGGATCTTGTATCTTAGGTAGTGGAAGTATGTGGATGTTTCATGGGATTATTTCTAGAGTAACTTCCATATATAGTTTCTATCATTGATGAAAAATTTGATGAAGAAGAATTATATTATCTCAGTTCATCAGAGGACTTTGATCATGTGGGTTCTTAGGATTAGGTTCAAGGACCCCCTTCACTTCATTCCTGATCTATTCTCTGATGAAAAATATATATAGCAACACTTAGAGGAGGTGATTCATTCTATTACTCGTTATTTAGTCACATCATCTATATTGACTATGTACATAGAGGTATAGAAGAATACTGAGTTCATTGAGAGGATTTATGCTTACCAATGTTCATCTCAATAGGGGATCCATCAGTGTTTCTCAAGGAGAAAAGATGTAAGTGGAGGATCTTAGGTATCTAGGATGTTGAGGTCCCAACTAGTTGAGATTCATCCTCAAAAGTTCTATACCTCCAATTTCTCTTGGGAATGTAGTTTCTATGGAACCATCAAGAGCTTCATTCTGTTTTTATTTGTATATAGATCCCATGGAAATCAATATTATTAGTGTCTGGATATTCGTGGGGATCAATCTATTAATGGTATCCATATTCTTTATCAACCCTTCAAATAAAAACTTCCTTGGAGTCCATGTCAGTAATAGGTGTAATATACTTTTACTCCATAAATGGGACATGTATTCAGTCAAGTATAGCCCTATAATTTCCCTCTCCCTTAGGGACATAGGGATTACCATGTCCATGAAAGTGGCCATTAGTAGTAAGGTAGAGGATTATGAAATGTATAATTGTATGCTATGGATGTGGCAGTTCCAGAGGGACCAAATATTGTCTAAAGTACCATTTATTTATATTATACCTAGTTTTTTTCTTTTTTTCTTTTGGAGTATTTTACTCTTTTATTTGACCCACATTAGTCTATGAATTTGGAATCATGGTGTAGATGATTCTATCTCCCCTTACATTGACTACACCGTTGGGATACAAGATGAGTCTCCTTGATTGTATTGAGGTTTAAATCTAATGATGAGGTTGAATCAGTGATTTTGGGATTTACAATTACTTAAAATACAGTCATGTGATTTTATCGTTATCACTAATTATTTTTGATTTGTGTGTCTAATTATTAATTGTGTTCAAAGGAGAGGAAAGTTTAGTAATGTGGAATGATAGGGTGTGGTGTTCATTTATTAGTGGGATCATCGGATGGTTTAATAGGTGTATGAATCCAATATTTTTTCAGTTATAAAGCCTCTCATTGGATTATATAGAGGAAAAAGTAGTTTAGTTCATTAAAGTCCCAGAGTATTTTCTAATTGTTTTTCCTGAGGAAGTTGTGACTTTACCCCCTTGATGAAACATCAAGTTTGGAATAGAGTTACAGACAGGTGATTCTCTTATTTTGATGGATCCTTATCAAATGGAACCTTATGAGCTTCAGTATTTTTGAATTTTATTGAATATCTAATTCATAATGGAATTATCTATCCCGGTGTGTCATCAAGGGTGCTCCAATGTAGTTTTCCATGAAGGATAATGGTGTTATGTGTTTGTGTATAGACTATTAGATGTTGAATTAGGTGATAGTCAATAATCATTATCCTCTTCTGAAGAATTACAATTTATTTAAAAATATGATGGGAGCTAGTTGGTTTTCAAAGATTAATTAATGGTTAAGATATTACGAGGTTAGACTAAAGCAGTAGGATATAATAAATACTAATTTTTCTTTAAAATATATGCACTTCAAGTTCATGGTTGTGTCATTCAGTGTCACAAACTCCCCATCTATTTTCATGAGACTCATAAATTTCATGTTTCATGAGTTCCTGGAATATTTTATATCCATGTTAATAAAAAATCCTTTCATAATCAATGTCATAGGAAGAGAATGATGACTACCTTAGGGATATTTTAAAATTTCTTCAATACCATTAGATTTATGGGAAGATGTTCAATTGTATGTTTTGGATGTGGTAGGTGACCTTTTTTGGACATGAGGTGTCTCAGTTAGCAGTACTAGTGGATCCATAAAATATTAAGGTCATATTTTCTTGACAAGAACCCATTAATTCTATATATCTTCATTGTTTCCTTAATTTCATGGTCTATTGTTAGAGGTTTTTTATGACTTCTCTTGGGTCATGGCCCCAATGATTTTCATCACAGGGAAGGACCAGGCCTTCTTGGGTACTAATTAGTGTCATGTAGCATTCAACTACCTAAGAGAGAGGTTTATTAGTGCTCTCATTATTTTATTTTTCATAGTAGTGAGTGATGTTTGAGGTATTTAATGACGCTTCATATATCGAATTAGGTTTTTTATTGATGGAGTGGGGGAGTGATTTCATATGGGTCAAGGTAGTTACTTATCCATGAGAATAACTATTCCACCCATGATCTTGAGTAGTAAGTGGTGGTTCATTCTATAAATATATGGTGAAATTATCTAATTGGTGAGTGCTTTGTATTACTTATATACCACAAAAAATTTGGGTGTGTTTTCTTTTGGTAGGATTTGAATCAATGAAAGTGGAGGTGGATAGAGTTTCTTTGGTACCTTATCTTTGAGATCTCCTAAACACTAGGAAATGGGAATTTTATTTTCAATGCACTGAGTAATGATTCATGGAGGGAAGTCTATTGGAAGATTGAAGATTCTTGGAGAGTGATGGAGGATATTGTGGTGATTCATCATAATGCAGAGGTATTTGTTCATAAAAGTTTCTCGATTAAAATGATAGTTTCGTCCTATTTGATGTAGTAGGTGGAGGGTTCTTAGTGGGGTGACTCATAGGTATAGGGGATGTAGGATCATGTCATCTATGATGAGTCTTAAGAGGGGTGGTCAAAGGATGATCATAATTAGAGGAAATTTTTGTGGAATTTGATTATTCCATTGACAATGTGTGTGTAATTTCTCTAGGAGTCCCATAGTTAAGTATTGGAAGTTCATCCTGGTGTATCCAACATGTATCATCACTTAATGGGTCATATTTTGTGTCCTAGGATGAATTCATACATCTTGGAGTTCATATCATGGTTTCTAGTCTACCCTTAGGTGAATATAGAGCATCATGTTCCAGATGGTTTGTTATACCAATTAGATATTCCCAAATATAAATGGGAAAACATATCATTGGATTTTTTTACCAATTTACATTAATATCAGGGAGTATGTGATAGTATTGGGGTTATAATGGATCATTTTATTAATTCATATCACTACTTTAGGATCAAGGGTTAAAATTTCATGTAGGCTTTGGGGATGTAGTATATGGATGATGTGGAGTGGAATCATGGGGTACTGAGGACCATTGTCTCTCATTGAGATACTTATTTTACCTCATGATTCTTCGGAGTATTGTTAAATAATTTTGGAACTTATTTTCACCTTATTAATTATTTTTATCCCCAAATGAATAGACTTATTTAGTATACCATCTAGGCACTAGAGAATATGTTATGGTCTTGCATCATCGATTTTGGTGGATCTTGGGTAAATAATTTACCCTTGATTGATTTTTTATATACCAAAATCTTCCACTTTTCTAATTAATTTAATGTTTTTGAGTCATTCTATAGGTTTACATGTTGATTTATGTTAGTTTGAAATAAATTTAGGAATTCATGTTTCATTGGGGTGAAGATAATGATATAAAGATTCATATGGCTCAAAAATGGATAAAGGTGGTGTAATACCATCATAAGACATGTGTTTATTGGAAAAAGTGTTTATTAGAGTTTAAATTTAGAGATAATATGTTCTAAAGTGTTTCTCCTCATCATGGGGGTGGAGTTTTGGATAGGGGATTAAACTCCCTTCTCAATTTATCTATCCTTTTGAGGTATTATATTGATCAATTATTTCTCTATAGATGGACCAATACTAAGATTTCTTTTATGTGTCACTTATTCATCAGTATCTTTATGATGAATCCCATGTAATTGATTTGGGAGAGCTAGATATCAAGGATGATGAAACATTTGTGGAGTGGCTAATCAAAATTTGGGATTGATGAGAAAAAGTGTTATGTTGGCATGGCCTTCTATTGGTTTGAGTCATTAGGAGGTATGATGGTTTAGAGGAGAGTAAATGGGAATGATATTTTCATATGAATTCTTATTATCCCATGTTATTTTAACCTTTATTTGATTTGGTGATGAAATGTTTTAATTATTATTGATTTAATGTAATATGTTTATTCCTTACATTTATGTTTGGTTGGTGGAATTACCACATTTGAGAGGAATACCCTGGGAAGTGCTTGGTTGGTGGTGTCAGCAATTTCCCCTATTAGGTTTGTTTTGGTTTATTAGGGAGGGGAATCATTTTACAGGTATCTAATATAACATATTGTATCTTCCTTGGCTATTACATTGTTTAGTACTAGTGTTGTTGTATTAAGAGGATATTTGAGGAAGGGGGGGTTGATATCATGTAGAGATTTCAGTTCGGGGAAAAATTATGTGTTATAGTGGTTTATGTTACACTATAGAGGCTTGGGATTATGGGGTGGAGTTTTTTAGAAACACAGAGTAGATTTGGGAGTGATATCCCTTCATCCTTCTATTATGAGGGTAGTTTCAATACAGTCTCATTGTTTGTGTCATGGCCTAGGTCTAAGGATTCATTAGGCTAAAGGGAATTCTATGATTGTGGCATGATCATTATGGTTTTTGTGTGGAGTTCAGAGGTGTCATCTTGGTGGACCTGTAATTTTGAGTTCCATTGTGTAATGGAACTTGTTCTTCATCATTTATTGTTTGAGGGTCAGAATTTTGTGCCATGGAGGTATCAATTTCATCCGGTTTTTTCACTTTGTTTATAGGATCTGGTTGTGGACCATTGCATGATTTTTGAAATATTTATAACTCAGACCCATTCTGGTATGACCCTATCACTTTCACCATGGTTTTTTCCCTTATATCCTATTTATAAATCTGAAATCCAGTTATAACTCAAATCTATTTACTATGATTCCTATAATTTTATGAAATATATGATTTGATTTTAGGAGATCCTATGGCCCCACTTGTTTGGATTTGATCCTCAACTTCATGATACTATGTATTTAGGATCTACAGTGGGTCCTACCCCTTTTCCTTTTGGTATTCCTCTCCATTCATCATCCAAATAAGGTTATTACTATGGGATATGGATATATTTTATGAAAGTGTAGTTTCTAGTTTATGGTGGATTTTTTTCCCTAGGTTTCAAAATAACTATTTATTGTTATCTCAATCTTGGTAAAATATCTTCCTTACCTTGTCTTTGCATAATGATTTGGTAGGTTTCAGTTATGGGTGGGATCAGAGAACTCTCCCTTATTTTGTATAAATTGTGGGATTAGATTGTTCTTGTTTGTTTTAGGTGAGGAGTATGAATTTTCCTAATAAATATAATGAATCATATGTAATGAAATTGATGGGAAAGGGGTTATCTACATGAGTTTACATATTTTCCATGATATTTTATTGTAATTGATGCTTGTTATTTCTAATGCTAAAAATTACTATTATCACTGTGATTTATGGAACCATTTTTTGACTAAATGATTGAAGCACCATTTATTAAAGGTTAACAAATTAAAGACAATAACTAACAATTTTTGTGGAAGAAATGAATTGATATGATGACCTTCCTTGAAATGTAAAGTGCATGATTATGATGTTTTTTTGTATGTTAGGGTGAAGTTTTTGTTATGGCCATGTTTGTATGATTATTTTGGGTTTTTTGTGGTAAGGTTATGGTCATTTTTAGTAATTAATTGGTTATGGTTATTGGCTCATTTTTTGTAGTGGTGTTCTCATTGGTTAGGATATTAGTTTTTTCTGTATATCAAGGTTGTTGTTTCCTTTATTTACTTGGTGAGAGAGAATGTGGAGATTATCTAGGGATAATGGAATGGGTAGTTATTTCGGGTTGTTTTTTATTTTCTCAGTACTAGAAGAATAATAATTGGTAATGGTGTTTTGGTAAAGTAGTATTTCTATAATTGAACTAAATAATGGGTATAAATGTTGTAATGATGAATGAAATGGTATTTAGGTAATTTTTTGAATTAATTTTGGAATTGTCTAGACGTGGTTTTTCATTAAATATGGGATTAAATTTCTTAATATAATGGATAACTAAGATTTTTTAAATACTTTTAATAGTTTATTCATGAGGTAAAATTGGTTAGTTTTGTGTTATATTTTCCAACGATGGAGGTTTGTGTGGTGATGGTAGTGTAGTGATTATTATGGGTTATGATGGAGTTGAACTGGTGTAGATCCTTTAGGTTGGTTTGTGTGTGGATATATATTTGTATATGATGAATTTTATTGTAATTTATTTTCACACCTCACCCGATTCAGATAACCTTACTAATGCCTAATGTTTTTTAGTTTTGTGTATTTTTTCCAACATCCAGGTCAGTAAATATAGATAGATGGCTACCCCGTCTTCCATGCTCCCCTTTCGAGCATAGTTCATAGTGGTATTGGTACACGATGAGTGTTATGCATATTAAGAGGAGAGAACAGGGTTAATTTATTTTATTTTGACGATACCCTAGGAGTAGGGTATTGATTGTGATTTGTTATTTAATGTAATGTTAAAAGGGGGATCTGATATTGTTTTTTTATATTGTTGAGATAATGTGATATTTTAAATTGATAATCAACTTGACAATCGAAAAAAAAATTAGGAATTTTTAGTTGGCCTATAATATTTATAATTTTTTGGGATTTTGCGGATGTATCGGTCCATTCATCCATGAGTATCAATGATCCTTTATTTCTATGTTAACAATTGAAAAGTGTATGATGAATATATTGGTTTTAATTAAATTTATTCTTGAAGAAGCCATGATACATTCCTTAAAAGTGTAGAGTTAAATTCTCTTTACAGTGATGGATGAGGAATTTTTGTGATTCAAAACTACATTTTGAGTAAGTATTACATTTTCAAATGATGATAACATGAATATCATGATTTAATTGGTTGGTTATTTATGCAAATAGTTTATTTTTTTGTTCATTTGAGAAAACTAATATGGATAAACCATTTTATGGATTTTTATTTGTGGAAGAATGAATATAACCATATATATTATTAGATCTGGTAGGAGATATGTATGAATATTGTGTTCTATAAAAATTTTGTTATTTATGAATGATTTCCCTACTACCCATTTCTCTTTTATTGGTTAGTAATTGTTTAGAGGGACCTTATTTCAAGATGTGATATTGATGGATGTTTTGTTTAGGATACATATGTTTTATTTTATTTCAAGGATGATAAATTTTAAGGTGGGTAAGGTGTACTAATATATATATATATATATATATATATATATATATATTCACTTGGTAATGTATTTTCCTATGGTTTGAACATGATTCCCAATTCAATATTGATGAGTTATTATGACTAATTTTAATTTTAAATGAAGCACTTTAGTGGCTAGATTGATCATCATGGGTGACTTTTAGTAAAAAAATTATATTTTTTATTAAAAGGATAGAAATGGTAAACTTTCAATTTTCAGGATATGGAATTAGAAAAATCAATAAATCATTGAGTCTATAATGGTGTGTTTTCCTATGGTGGGTCTTCCATAATTTTTTAGTATGGTCATGGATTTTCACAATGGTGGTGAATAATTTTTAAAAAATTATTAAATAAATAATAATTCATTTATTTTACTTGATCTAACTCTCTCTTTTATTAATTCATCATTTATTGTAGATAAAGGGTTTAGGGGATCAGCATCTACAGAGGACCACATGAGGAAATCTGTGTAGATTAGAGAATAATATATATAGAATCGCCAAATCTTGAAAACTAGAAATGGTTCTTTGATATGTTTCATTTATTTTGAGCCTAAACATTGTACCTTTTGTTTTATTATCAAATGATTGAATAAAACCATGATATTATAGTATGGTATTCCTTGATTTAAAATAAATCCATTGACTTTTTATTCATAAAAATATAATAAATGCATTTCAAGATATACTATAGAGAATTTATAAGTAATTTTCAGAAAACTATCAAGAAACTTTTCATTCGAATGATTCAAAAATGCTTCCATAACTTTCTTCAAATGTCACAAAAAAATCTAATGAATTTTTCCAATCAGAGTTATGGATCGAGATATATGATAGAAAAAATTTTAATATTATTAAAATTCAATATAGTATTTCAAGTGATTAGGGTTAAAATTTTGAGAAATTAGGCTGGTTCTAGAATTAGGTGGTTGAATTTACCTATGTTATAATGTTTTTTTACAACAAATATATACATTGGTGGTCAAACCACCTGGGATGATACTCAATTATGTTATGTACAGTTCAAATAGTTGAAGAGGACCAATGAATTATGAGACATATAATTAAGTATTATATATCACCTTGGGGGAAAATTAGCCATATATTATGTAGGTGGATGATTATCCACGCAGTGGAGGTTTTATTTCAATCCCCTATCCATTCAAATGATCAGGAGGTACTGGGAAAATTATTCCATCCCTTAAGGTAGAGATGAAGAATATTTTTATATGAAAAAAATAGTTGTTTGGTCATTTGATCATATGGATGTGGGAATGGGATGATTTCATGGCATGGGTATGTGCCAAAGTTACATGTAGGTCATTCAATCGAGTTCATCCAATGGCTATGAAATCATCTCAACTATGGGTAGGTGTGGTAGAAAATTAACCATTAGATAAACAATACACATAGATCTAATAATGGAGAATCAATAATAGTGCAGGATTCCATCAAGGTACATGTGGATGGAACATGAGATGCCTCATGGAATCCCTAGATTGGATAAGGATATAACAGTGTATGAGGGTTCATATATTACACATTTTTTACACTAAAAGTTTCATTAAACTTATCTCAGCATTGTAGACCCAATGAAATCATGTTAGGGGAATTTTAAAAAATATGGGTTAAGTAAGTTGATTATGATTAAATTATTATCAAAATTGATGTTATGAAATTAATAATAATTAATCATTGATTAAGAAATGTGTTAGTGTAGTTCAGCGCAACCGGTCCCTGAACATGAGATTAACAAGTGAAGTAAATTTAGTGGGAGAAAAATTATGAGCCTAGGGCATAAATGTTTCTTGGTAATCATGTAAATATTATTATCAATAAAATATAGTAATATATAAATAATTATTATTGATATTTAGAATATAATCATGAATAAAACATTTATTAGAATTGTATAACCATAGGAAGTGGAAAACAATCCTTATTGAAAACTTAATGGTTAGTGAATAATAGGACTATAAAATCTATATTTACTTGAGATAATATCATAAAATATTATTATTGATTTAAGCAATAATATTTAAAGAACAATTGTCAAAAGATTACAAAGTAACTTGAATTGTTTACTTTGATGTTTTTATTAGCTATACGATATGGTAAATGGTCTATTATGAGTATCCAATAGCTATAATTAGATGTTATATAAATGGAAGGGTGTCATTAAATTCATTATTATTTACCTTAAAATATGTTATCAACACTTAATTGATTATGTATTCATTCTAAAAATTAAATTCTAGATATTGATCATGTTTGATCAAATTGGATGGAAATAAATCAATGGAATAAAAAGAATTCTGCTAATGAAATATAATTTTCAATTATATAATGATATAATATTAAGGATAGATAATTCCATTAGATAATTTGGAATAATTATAAAGAAAATTAGAGATGATTAGTGAATGACTTGTAACTCATTTAATATAATTATTCTGACATAAACCTTAGGGACTATGGTAGAGGAATCTTTCTAATAAAGATTTGGGTAATCATTTAAAATGGATGGTTAATGTAGTAAAGTAACTTTATTTAATTGGAAGTAAATGAATGAAACCCCAAGTAAAAAAAACTGTTATCAACCTAGTATTATTGTTCCAAGGGAATAATTCAATAAAAATATTTATTATTATTGAATTTTTATCACTAGCATGAAATTAGTTGTGATTGTGAAGACACATATAGGATGTTATGGAATAAAGTTATGAATATATTGTAAGTAATATTGAAAGATTTTTTTATAATTCTAGTAGGATGGTTTAATAAATAATATTAAACTATTATTGAATTATCATCAGATACATATGATCTTGTTTAATGGGGGAAATCTATCAGCATGATCTTTAAACTCTATATAGTCAGTCGAAAGTATTGTGAGGATGATAATGGAAACCTTGGTTAATATTGAATTATTTTACTCATTACTTTGATATGTGATGCAACTTATGACTGACATATATCAATAGATAGAGGATATAGTAGTGTATCACCTTTACACTAAACCTCCATCTAGGGTTAGAGTGGGATTTCATTGCCTAAAACCGCTCTTAACCATTGATATGGGTATATGTAAATGATTATAATTTCATGTATCTAACACCACTCACATGCTAATATAGGATGAGTTTGGTTGTATATTTTTATGAGGTAGTTAAGGGTGATTAAGTCTTCTAGAATCTCTAATTTAGTATGGTAAGAGATGGTTCATGCATCCAATATCTTATATATGTGGAAGAGATTGGTTAGGATGGGTAGATATGGGTAATTTCTCTAGTATCCCTGATACAAGAATGTGATGGATGTTAATTCAACTTAGTGGTGATGCTCTTATTGACCTGTGGCTTTGGGGTTAAGGTGGATGATAATGCACCTGATATTATTTCTACTCCTTACTTACTAATCTGAGATTAGGGGTACTAGATATATAACTGTATCCCCAAATATGTGTACCTCATCTGATATTTTAGTATACAGCCTTAGACCTAGAGATGAATATTTCCTATGGCATCTGAACATGTATACACTATTGATTCCATTATTCTCCATATGAAAATTTTAACATTTTGATAATAAATTTTAATGGTTTTTTATTTTTTTACCTGAATAAAAATTATTTTTATTAAAATGTTGGTAATTTACATTTGATGAATTAATTGGGGTAAAATTAATGAAAATATTAAAATTAAATATTATTTTTTCTTATAAATTTTTGGTTGAATTAGTATAAATTGTTTAATTTATTTTTAGGTAAAAAATTGGTCAACCCTCAACCCCCTCCCCCTAGAAATACACATATCCATCCATAAAGAAAAATCGGCCAAGCAAGAGGGGAGGTTCATCTCAAGCATGGTGAAGGAGAGTAGTCGAATAACATGTGTAGGGAGGCATATAAGTTCATTGGAGGAGAATTTATGTGTTGGTGGGTGCATGGCCTCTTAGGTGTTGGAAGGCATGTAGTATGAGTCCACCAGCATGAGTATGACTCAATTTCCAAGTTGAATCAATGGGATCTCTTATAAAGAAGTAGAATCTTGAACATATTTACAAAGTGGGACAAATTGATACATATGGAACTATAGACCACATGATGAAATAACACCATCCCATCCATTTTATGCCCAAAATCATGCACCTCTAGTTAGATCACTCTTCCACCACTCGAAGTCATAGTTTTCATGCTCGATATCATTAGACCACCAATGTTTTGATAGAAAATGACATGGGAGTCCCTTCCATGTTCAATATGACCTCTATTTTTTCACTATAACTATAGAGACACCATGGATAGAACTATCAGAATCAAACAACCTCCATAAAATTAGTTTTATGCCAAAGGATTCCTCACATGGTTAGATAAAGGCCCTGTTTCTACTACTGTTATCTTTTCAATCGTAGACCTTTAACTATAAGGATATGTTTTAATCAAAAAGTTCTACCATAAACCTTGAAATTTTCACACCCTTTCTTCCTTTACCTTGTTTTTTTAAGTGATTCCACCATTTTTTTCAACTATAGGCCACTTATCTCATTATATGTGTCCACTAGTAATGATTTTGATGCCATGATTCAAATGTCATTCTATCACCATTGTAATCTAATTCTTCAAATTCTCTCATACTAAAATCACTTTTTATTATCGATCCCCTACCTATATTCTACTTCTACTAGCCTCATTCTACAAACATTGAGATGATTCCACTATTCTTCATTATTTCTTTGTTTTTTCCATATGATTCTTCCAGTTTTATTCTATCATTATAACCTAATTCCATCACTTATTTCCACAACCAATACTTATGATTCCATGATTATATCTCCATATTATTACCACCATTTCCAAATTTGGCCACTTATTTCATTGTCACTACCACTTCATATAATTATTTTTATACTACTATTATACTTCTGCTAGCCTCATTCCACCACCCTTAAAATGAATCTTTTAACTTTGATAATGCCTACTAATTCCTAGAATAACTGCACTATCACTATCTTTGGTTTGATTATGCCACTAATTTCACACTCAAACACCGATGGATCCCCATTCAAGTCATCATAATCTCCCATGTCCCCCATTTTTGGGGCTTTATCTCATGCCAATAAGCCATTGAGAGGTTGATAACCCCTTATAACTTCACTAGGAGCGTGATTAGGGTAAGTAAAAGTGGTTGGGCATACTAAAATCATCCCATGATCAACACTTGCTTCTATCACTATGCTACCAGTCAATATGGATATGATCATGTTGCCTATGTATATGTTAGGAATGATGAATGAAGGTTTTTCACTAACTGTGTTATTTCATATATGAGGCTTCCTGTGGAAGTAAGAACTCAAACATTCATGAGATACCCCATGGATATATTTTAATAATTTGAAGGTAGGGACATGAGATGGGGTTTACACACTCAAGTGAAATTTTTATTTGAGTCACCTCCATGCATGTACATACTGATAAAATACAATTATAATTTCAAGTCATATTCTATGTTGAATATAGAATTTATATTAAAATAGAGAATGAATGTAAAAATGAATTATGATAGAAGTCAAAGATATATAATATGGGTAAGTCAAATTTTAATTCTCTCTCTTTGATATTATATAAACTAAAAGAATATCTTTATATGAATAAAAAGAGAAAGATTTTGACCATTTCAAATATATAATATTTTAAAATTTTAAGTAAATATTTTGGAAACTCTAAGGTTTGACCTTAACTTCCTATGACTATGAATATAGATATTATGCTATTGGGGAAGGGAATCAGTTGTATGACTATGAAATATGGTTGTATCTGCTTCTTTAGTTTTCTAAAATAGTTTTATTTTTATTTTCTTTTTCATGTATCTCATATTCATGTTTTAATTCAACTGGTATTCATTACACTATCTCTCTCTTTCTCTCTTGCTCTATCGTGATCTATTTTTCTCACAGTAATAAGTAACTAACCCAAGGAATGCCCCAGGGGACTAATCCAGTGTTGAACCAATGTCTATGTCTAATATTTTATTTAGTTTATTTTTAGTATTATCTTATATGAGTATAATCCTCATTGTGGTTATCTAGGGGTTGGATACTTATTCTACAACCATTCTCCTTATAATTAAGAGGTGGTTGTTCTATGTAATTGGTGATTGTAGTGTACATTACATATTTAGAAATGAGGTATTATAATGTGTACACACATATGATAGAGTGTGTTAATTAAGTGAATGTATAACTAGATAATGAAGGTTCTCATTTGATGAATCTCTTATGATAATTTCCAAAAATATCAAACCTATATTCATTACATCTTCATGTTTACTTTAGTTTTTCATTCACATTATCATGTTATCTTTATTTATGTTTATAAAATAATAAAAGAAAAAATATAAAAAAATTAATTAGGTATAGTTTGTAATTGGATAAAAAGAAGATTAAGTGAGGTGAATCTAGTAATCCACTGTAACACCCTGAGATTTTATGAAAAATATTACTTTAATTTCATTAATGTCTTATGTTGTATTCTACACCAAGATTACCTTGCGTTATACGCAACACCGTATTAGCTTGCAGTATACGCAACACTATTCTTGGACTGTGTTACACTCAATTTTGATAATAGTTATTCTACGCAACATTGAGTATATATATATATATATTAAATTTATAAATGAAATATGGTTGGATTCTGTTATACGAAACAACGAAGGATTCTTTCACAACACGCAACCCTGACTTGGCTTGCATTACACGCAATCGCGACCTTCCTCGATAGCGTGTGTTGTACGCAATACCGAGTTTTAATAAACAATGTTATATTATTATAATATTGTCATGAACTAGCCGTTATGAATAGTATTAACTAAATTTTGAATTTTATAACATTATTATTCATCTTACACATTTCTAGAACATGGTATAACAACAAAATAAATTTTTTCTGTTAAAATAAGTATTTTTCAAAAAATGCAGTTTTGTCGCCTTTTGATGGAGCACCCACATTAAATCTTGTTTTTGACATGTTTATAATTTCAATTTGACAAAATAAAATTATTCTTTGGAATCAAGAAATAAAAAATTACTTTGGATAAATTTTTCATATTATTCTGGTAACTTTCACATTTTAATGAATAGTAAAAACACGCTATATTTTAATTAAAAACAACTTTTTTCATCGTAATATCTTATGTGGTTAAATTATAATATTGAATGGTTTTAAATTATAAATAGAATATATTTTTACCATTTAATATAATGTATGTCATTAGCATTGATTTTACCTTGAATTCGTAGGTTAAATCAATTCAATCTTTTGCAATGTTTTAAACAAAACCTCGTTTTTATTCGACAACGGGATTAATTTTAATTTAATTTCTGCAACTTCTATGTATTGAATTTTAAAAAATGGATTCCATATTTGGAATCAGAGGGTCCAAATTATGTTAATAGGCTACTTTTTATTTTTGGGAATTATGAATAGTAACTACAGTAAATTTTATTTACCATAGTTAAAGGTAAATCGGGTAATTAAGGGTAAATATAATATTTTAAAATTACCCTAACAAATGTAAAAATCCTATTGTATGACTAAAAATCTACCCATATCACCTAAGGGTCGGATTATATTCATTTAATTAAATTTTGTCAATGAAAATAATTTAATTATTATTAAAACCAAAGAATGTGACAACATGTCACTTTCTTAAATTATATAAGTATAATAATTTTAATCTAGTGATAAACTTCATGAAGCTTCGTACATGAATAGTCTACAGAAAGCTAATACAATTATCTACATCATAAGAATTTATTTAGAATTTTTAGGGATTAAATAATTAGGATTTATTATGACACAAAGATGATGTAGTAATTATCTTATTAATGAAATATTGACATAATTGATGTTATAAACACGAAAATAAATGTAATTTGAGACTTTTTATGAATTACACTAATTTTCTAAGTTACTATGATATATTAGTGTTGCTTTAATCAACTTGATTTGAACATATAATTCTGTTATGACTTTCACAAAAATCATATATCAAATAGTGTCAAAATTGACACAAAATAGTTTTTAAACCAAATATTATATTACTAATTGTTATTTTATTCCTAAAAATCTAAGGTTCATCCAAATGACTTATATAAGGATATATATATTAATAATAAACAATTTGGGGTTCGTTTGACATGTTATAGTAAGTGTATTAACCATATAGTGAAAGAAAACAAAAAGACACGGTAAAAGTTAAATTATTTAACTTAGAGTTAAATCTAATTGATAAGGTTAAAATAATACCCTAAACTTGTCTAAATCCTATTGGTTGATAGTATTTCGACCCATCCCCACTTTAGCTTCGAATTAAGACCCCTTGGAACCATTATAAACCGATTTTGACTTTAATATAAAATAATATTTTGAGATATTCCTAAGGTGCCCCTCTCCTCCCTTATAAAAGGGCACCTCCTCCCCCTCCTCCTCACACCAAATTGAGCACTCAAGCTCGGAAAAACCCTGCCAAAATACCTTATCCACTTCCCTAGAATAATCCTAGAGGTCCTGGTCTTATTCAAAGACCAATATTAGTTCCCTAAGTGAAGGATTCAAAGAGGAGTTTCAAAGAAGAGGTAATATCCATTACCGATCTTTTCAATTTCTTTCTTCTTCAACTTCTTCTTCTTTAGTTGTTTCATGATAAAGTAATAACATCAGTATTTCTTATATACTGATATGTTATTATAAATATGAAACAAATATAATTAACCTTCTATCCGTCCTACGGAAAAAGGAAATCACCGCGCGTGCGTACGTACGGAATACCGTCTCCACGCCGTGGTGTAATCTATTTTCCGCCACCACCTTAATTGGATGGGTATAATGGTGTAAAGAATAACTATACATAGTTATTAAAAAATCATATTGATTCTGATATATTTTATAATCCACTCCAATTCAATTCAATATTTATGGAAATGATATCATCGCTTGTGCGGACGTACGGACTACCGTCTCCATGAACGGTGTTTTTCATTTCATTTATCTATCTATTATATATATATGTATACTGAATATATATGATATATAAATCATATTTTATATTCTGGAAGTAAGTAAATCATGATATAAGTAATAATAATGTCAAGAACAACAAGTCAAAACACCTACGATAAATGAAACGATTTTACCCAAAACGCTTCTTTAACATGGAATTTACAAAAGAACGGGTAATATAATGTCACAAGTGAACCATATATGATATCATAACAATGAATATGATTCGGTAATAAGTCAATGACATTATTTAAATCATTATACAGGAGTTTCGGACACATACGAAGCAAATCGGACCTAAGGTAAGGGAAATATCACAATCTCATTTTTATCCGAGATTGTTTATTCGTAAGTATTTACTGGGGTGTATTTTATCATCCATATCCATGTTTCCTAAATATTTAATATTATTTACATCAACCTACAATTGTTTAAAACCTATTTTACCCTTTTGTGAGTTTTTAGTAAAATATATGAAAGGAATCTTTTGTCGTTTTTCGTACGAGGTACATTTTGACTTTTCCGACAAAAGTACGAAAAGAATGTTTTTTTAACTTATACGGGATGAATGGATTTTTAAAACATTATTTACAAGAATCTTCCTTTACAAGTTTCCAAGTTTATTTTTAATCAACTTCTTTTAGTTTAAAATTGTATGACATGTTAAGAAAGGAAAAGTGTTTTTGAAGTAGAAAGGATATTTTCCTCAAGAATGAAGTTCAAGTGTTTTATCAAAATTATTTTCCATATAAGATAATAAAGGGTTCTGTTTTTATCCCTATTATTACATTGATTTGATTGTATTGTGATGGAATATTTTTATGAATTCCTTTATCATATATGAATTGTTTTATGATGTCATGATGTTTAAGATTCCCATTTTTATTAAATGGGTTATGCAATGATGTATGGTTTATGATTTTGTGGCACACATAAGAATGGTATCATTATGAGATGGGTGGGACCTATATCTCCCTCCAATTCATTGGGTAAATATTTTATATCTCATGAGATAGACATGGATGGAATGGTAGGTTATACCGGTTCAGTGAAACAGGACTGAAACGAGGGTTACTCGATTCAGAAAGGGACTTTGTCCACTAAGATAGTCTTGGCAATGAGTCTTGACTAACAAGAAAATATTCTATATGATTATGTATGAATGCCACAATGTTTCATG
Source organism: Viscum album (assembly GCA_963277665.1). Taxonomy (NCBI): domain Eukaryota; kingdom Viridiplantae; phylum Streptophyta; class Magnoliopsida; order Santalales; family Viscaceae; genus Viscum; species Viscum album. Next base: position 1,389,962,878 of record OY728164.1, read on the forward strand.
TTTTATGTTATGATTATTGTGATTACATTTCACTGCCATGATTTACCCCATGTTATGAAATTATGATCTCTTTTGCAGGTTAAGATTTCCAATAGTTATGTGCTTATGTATATGATGTGATTGATATTTCTTTTGTTTACCCTTACTGAGCATTTGATCTCACCCTTTTATGTTTTCTTTTCCCCAGGATATAAAGAAAGGTTTTAGGTAAAAAAATGGAAGATCTTTATGGGAGATATTGAAGATCTTTCACCATGATTAGAAGATTACGTTCCGAGTTTCCAAAGACACTAAACTATTACGATCCTTGTGTGTGTGTTTTTGTTATATACTAAGTATTCCGCTAATGTAATGTAATGTCCATGTACGTCAAGCTTCGGGTCTCTACAGTTGGTATCAGAGGGAGGTTTAGTCAACCTTTGGAAAATAGGATGCGAAAACGTTAGTGAGATCCCTAGAGATATTTCTAAGGTATGTCTAGGGATGTCCCTAAGGATAAGTATACGTATAGGATATAGTCCTAGAACTATGGTAACGATATTAGATTCAACCAAAGATGTTAGATATTTAAGTTACTCCCCCTTCATTATGATTTTTGCCTCTCACACTATTCTTTTAGGGTTTTAGAAAATGGCTGGATACAAGGTGATTCACGATAATGGAGGATATGATGGACAATGGACTGATATTCTTCATGAGCAACCAAATGAAATGGGATTTGGAAGTCCAAACATCACCATTATGCCGAATCAGCAATCTCATAATATGATCAATAAAGTAAAATTTGGTAAGTTTCCTAACTCGGCTAATAAGAGAAAGATGGAGTTTCATGATGACCATAGAGGAAAGAAAGTTCAATTTCCCCTATGTAAATCATGTGGGAAGAGGCATCAAGGAGAATGTTTCAAGGGAACTGGAAGATGCTTTGGGTGTGGAAAAGAAGGACACAAAGCAAGTAAATGCAAAGGAAAAGGTTCAGTTAACAACATGGATGAGGATAATGGTATTGCTATGACATCAACAATGGTTAAATGTTTTAAATGTGCAATGTACGGGCATTATGCAAACCAATTCCCTAAGGGAAAGTCTCATGAAGATAATCAGTACGGTCGTATGGGAAGTATTTATGTGGATGATGATGAAGAGACTACAAATGATATGTGAGATAAAAGAGTTTTTGAAGCTCAGTCAATGGTTTAAGAATGTAGTGGAATGATTACATGTTTATCATGTGTAATGTTGTATAAGTAATCTCATGGTACTGTGGAATAAAGAGACATGTAAGGATTGTTACACTGTTGTCTGATTAATGTTACCAGTATCCATGAAAGGTTTTTCAGATATTTTTGGAATGTAGATGATATGCGCATAATGAAGGGATAAGGAGAAAATTAAATGTTTGATAGTATTAATGAGCTCATGAACGATATAAGGAGAAGGTTATATCATGGTTTTGGTATATAGAATTTTTGGATTTTGGTATGTGGAAAGAGTTAACTTTTGACAGCATTCATGTTTTCACTAATGTTTAATGGGTATTAATTTTTTTCAAGAGAATACATCATTAAGGTATTCACATGATTGGAATGTGACCAACAAGATATATGGGGGATAAATGATGGTATTCACATGCTTGGTTGGCGACATTTCAAGTAATCATTTTCTTTATACTATGAGCTTGGACCAAAGTATTTTAGATAAGACTAATGATTGTAATGGGTTATGTTAACCATAAGTTAGTATTGTTTAAGTATTGAACTTTTTTTTGATATTATTTATGTGATGTTATAGTAATGTAGAAAAAGGACAACCTGTAGGACGGGCGACAGCCCATCGCTTTGGACAAGGCTGTGGGAATCGAACCCACAACTGAAGTGCGACTGGCCTTTATCGCCTACCACTGACCTACAGGAAGTCCCTGTTTAGTAGAAACTAGTTTTATTATATTAAGCAGTATGATATGTGAAGTATAAGTTCATTTTAGGAACCATATATGATTAATATCACTATAAATGGACTTATGTATTTTTTGATAACTTTTCTAACCTTTTGTTTGAGATAGATAGAATGACCCATCATTCTATCACATGATCTTCTAACACATCACGAATGACAAATTCAACTTCATTTCTTTAAGAGATGAAGTAGAAATTGTCTAAAGAACGACAAATAGTGAGACTATACCAAAATCACGAAAGTATTTCTTCTAATTCCAATTTAATCAAATTTAGGGAAATGATCTTGAAAACCAAAAATGTTGTCCTAGTGCCCTTATATCTGATGAATCAAATGGTACCCTAGATCGTCACAAATTTATGGCTTTGTGATTGCTAGCTTTTCCATAGCCATGTTCTCTATCACTCTCCATCAGAACATGATGGTTAGATTTCTCTTCCATATCCATATTTTCACCTATGTGGATACCCAGTGATTAGTTAACTTGGGTAACCATTACGTTTTATACTTTAGTTTTTAAAGATAAGTTTGGTATTCCTTTTTACGATGTGGGTTTCTGTCAAAGAAACTTTCAAATTGTAAACCATTTATAACCCCGATGAATTTCGAGGGCGAAATTCATTTTAAGGGGGGTAGAATGTAACACCCCGAGATTTTATGAAAAATATTATTTTAATTTCATCAATGTCTTATGTTGTATTCTACACCAAGATTACCTTGCGCTATACGCAACACCGTATTAGGTTGCAGTATACGCAACACTATTCTTGGATCGTGTTACACACAATTTTGATAATAGTTATTCTACGCAACATTGAGTATATATATATATATTAAATGTATAAATGAAATATGGTTGGATTCTGTTATACGAAACAACGAAGGATTCTTTCACAACACGCAACCCTGACTTGGCTTGCATTACACGCAATCGCGACCTTCCTCGATAGCGTGTGTTGTACGCAATACCGAGTTTTAATAAACAATGTTATATTATTATAATATTGTCATGAACTAGCCGTTATGAATAGTATTAACTAAATTTTGAATTTTATAACATTATTATTCATCTTACACATTTCTATAACATGGTATAAGAACAAAATAAATTTTTTCGGGTAAAATAAGTATTTTTCAAAAAATGCAGTTTTGCCGCCTTTTGATGGCGCACCCAATTTAAATCTGGTTTTTGACATGTTTATAAGTTCAATTTGACAAAATAAAATTATTCTTTGGAATCAACAAATAAAAATTTACTTTGGATAAATTTTTCATATTATTCTGGTAACTTTCACATTTTAATGAATAGTAAAAACACGCTATATTTTAATTAAAAACAACTTTTTTCATCGTAATATCTTATGTGGTTAAATTATAATATTGAATGGTTTTAAATTATAAATAGAATATATTTTTACCATTTAATATAATGTATGTCATTAGAATTGATTTTACCTTGAATTCGTAGGTTAAATCAATTCAATCTTTTGCAATGTTTTAAACAAAAACCCGTATTTATTCGACAACAGGATTAATTTTAATTTAATTTCTGCAACTTCTGTGTATTGAATTTTAAAAAATGGATTCCATATTTGGAATCAGAGGGTCCAAATTATGTTAATAGGCTACTTTTTATTTTTGGGAATTATGAATAGTAACTACAGTAAATTTTATTTACCATAGTTAAAGGTAAATCGGGTAATTAAGGGTCAATATATTATTTTAAAATTACCCTAACAAATGTCAAAATCCTATTGGATGACTAAAAATAGACCCATATCACCTAAGGGTAGTATTGGATTCATTTAATTAAATTTTGTCAATGAAAATAATTTAATTATTATTAAAACCAAAGAATGTGACAACATGTCACTTTCTTAAATTATATAAGTATAATAATTTTAATCTAGTGATAAACTTCATGAAACTTCATAGATGAATAGTCTCCAGAAAGATAATACAATTATCTACATAATAAGAATTTATTTAGAATTTTTAGGGATTAAATAATTATGATTTATTATGACACAAAGATGATGTAGTAATTATCTTATTAATGAAATATTGACATAATTGATGTTATAAACACGAAAATAAATGTAATTTGAGACTTTTTATGAATTCCACTAATTTTATAAGTTACTATGATATATTAGTGTTGCTTTAATAAACTTGGTTCGAACATATAATTCTGTTATGACTTTCACAAAAATCATATATCAAATAGTGTCAAAATTGACACAAAATAGTTTTTAAACCAAATATTATATTACTAATTGTTATTTTATTCCTAAAAATATAAGGTTCATCCAAATGACTTATATAAGTATATATATATTAATAATAAACAATTTGGGGTTCTTTTGGCATGTTATAGTAAGTGTATTAACCATATTGTGAAAGAAAAATAAAGACACGGTAAAAGTTAAATTATTTAACTTAGAGTTAAATCTAATTGATAAGGTTAAAATAATACCCTAAACATGTCTAAATCCTATTGGTTGATATGATTTCGACCCATACCCACTTTAGCTTCGAAATAAGACCCTTTGGAACCATTATAAACCGATTTTTACTTTAATATAAAATAATATTTTGAGATATTCCTAAGGTGCCCCTCTCCTCCCTTATAAAAGGGCACCTCCTCCCCCTCCTCCTCACACCAAATTGAGCACTCAAGCTCGGCCAACCCCTGACAAAATCCCTTCTCCACTTCCCTAGAATAATCCTAGAGGTCCTGGTCTTCTTCAAAGACCAATCTTAGTTCCCTAAGTGAAGGATTCAAAGAGGCGTTTCAAAGAAGAGGTAACATCCATTACCGATCTTTTCAATTTCTTTCTTCTTCAACTTATTCTTCTTTAGTTGTTTCATGATAAAGTAATAACATCAGTATTTCTTATATACTGATATGTTATTATAAATATGAAACAACTATAATTAACCTTCTATCCATCCTACTGAAAAACGAAATCACCGCGCGTGCTTACGTACGGAATACCGTCTCCACGCCGTGGTGTAATCTATTTTCCGCCACCACCATAATTGGATGGGTATAATGGTGTAAAGAATAAATATACATAGTTATTACAACATCATATTGATTCTGATATATTTTATAATCCACTCCAATTCAATTCAATATTTATGGAAATGATATCATCGCTTGTGCGTACGTATGGACTACCGTCTCCATGAACGGTGTTTTTCATTTCATTTATCTATCTATTATATATATATATATACTGAATATATATGATATATAAATCATATTTTATATTCTGGAAGTAAGTAAATCATGATATAAGTAATAATAATGTCATGAACAACAAGTCAATACACCTACGATAAATGAAACGATTTTACCCAAAACGCTTCTTTAACATGGAATTTACAAAAGAACAGGTAATATAATGTCACAAGTGAACCATATATGATATCATAACAATGAATATGATTCTGTAATAAGTCAATGACATTATTTAAATCATTATACAGGAGGTTCGGACACATACGAAGCAAATCGGACCTAAGGTAAGGGAAATATCACAATCTCATTTTTATCCGAGATTGTTTATTCGTAAGTATTTACTGGGGTGTATTTTATCATCCATATCCATGTTTCCTCAATATGTAATATTATTTACATCCACCTACAATTGTTTAAAACCTATTTTACCCTTTGGTGAGTTTTTAGTAAAATATATGAAAGGAATATTTTGTCGTTTTTCGTACGAGGTACATTTTGACTTTTCCGACAAAAGTACGAAAAGAATGTTTTTTTAACTTATACGGGATGAATGGATTTTTAAAACATTATTTACAAGAATATTCCTTTACAAGTTTTCAAGTTTATTTTTAATCAACTTCTTTTAGTTTAAAATTGTATGACATGTTAAGAAAGGAAAAGTGTTTTTGAAGTAGAAAGGATATTTTCCTCAAGAATGAAGTTCAAGTGTTTTATCAAAATTATTTTCCATCTAAGATAATAAAGGGTTCTGTTTTTATCCCTATTATTACATTGATTTGATTGTATTGTGATGGAATATATTTTTGAATTCCTTTATCATATATGAATTGTTTTATGATGTCATGATGTTTAAGATTCCCATTTTTATTACATGGGTTATGCAATGATGTATGGTTTATGATTTTGTGGCACACATAAGAATGGTATCATTATGAGATGGGTGGGACCTATATCTCCCTCCAATGCATTGGGTAAAGATTTTATATCTCATGATATAGACATGGCTGGAATGGTAGGTTATACCGGTTCAGTGAAACAGGACTGAAACGAGGGTTACTCGATTTAGAAAGGGACTTTGTCCACTAAGATAGTCTTGGAAATGAGTCTTGACTAACAAGAAAAGATTCTCTATGATTATGTGTGAATGCCACAAAGTTTCATGTTTTATGTTATGATTATTGTGATTACATTTCACTGCCATGATTTACCCCATGTTATGAAATTATGATCTCTTTTGCAGGTTAAGATTTCCAATAGTTATGTGCTTATGTATATGATGTGATTGATATTTCTTTTGTTTACCCTTACTGAGCATTTGAGCTCACCCTTTTATGTTTTCTTTTCCCCAGGATATAAAGAAAGGTTTTAGGTATAAAAAATGGAAGATCTTTATGGGAGATATTGAAGATCTTTCACCACGATTAGAAGATTACGTTCTGAGTTTTCCAAAGACACTAAACTATTACAATCCTTGTGTGTGTGTTTTTATTATGTACTAAGTATTCCGCTAATGTAATGTAATGTCCATGTACGTCAAGCTTCGGGTCTCTACATCCACTATGCTACACTAGAAAAATTTTGTATTTTTTCACCACCCTATGATATCTTGTCAAAACGTAGTGTCATTTTTGGTGGGAAATTTATGTTTCTCTCACTATTTAATTTACCATTTTTTAAAAAAATTATTATTATTAAAATAAAAAAATATATCTCACATTGGCTTATAGAAGAAGGTGTTTCTTTATTTTCTAAATAGATCAGGGGATCCCAAAGATTAGTTTTTATAGATGAGGAATTAAAGAAGCTCATATAGGACACTAAATATACCCTCAAATACCTATTATTGGAAGGATTTCCTATATAAATAACTTAACTCAATGAGTAATTCATGAAATATTTTCAAGAAATGGTCAAGGCATAATAAAATTCCTCTTTTTCCCTAATTTTTTAATAGATTCCATAAGTGTAATATCAATAAAAAGTGGTTAATGACCATATAAATGACAAGATTCATTATATTGAAGAGAATATATAGGAAACCACAAGTCAAATGGGACAAATATCTATTGAGGATCAACTGAACTTGATCTAGTGGTGAAAGATATTTTGCAACTAATTTATCAAATCAATGATCCTAAGGAGGCCAAGAATGAAGTACTAGAATACTCATTCCACCTCTCTCAACCATTACTAAATGAAATCCATAAAAAATATTTGCCTACTGATGTATATATAGTGGATTAGCAAGACATGAATGAATTTTAGAGTGAATATGCATGTATTAAAATAAAAAATGATCTCCCATTGTTTAAAGAATAAAAATTAGAACCTTTTTATCTCTCTATATATTTGGAGGAAGAAGAAACCACCCAACTGGTATAGTTTGAAGAAAGATTCAATGATCCAAACTATGAGCCTCCATCTATTAACACTCAACACTAAGAGGATTTTTCCAATGAAAAAGAGATATATTCCAAACCATCATCGGGAGATTGTCTTATCTTGAACTTACTCTCATCCAATTTTATTGAAACTGAATTGAGTATCAAAACTAATTGTTTTATAGTTCTAGAATTGGAAATCCATTTTTCCCTTGTAGGAAGATGATGAAAAATAAGATGCACTTGATGGGGAACACATGGATCTCTCCAAAAATTTTGAACACTTATTAGAGGGATCACATGAAGAAGTTAAATTTTATTTTATTAAGGAAACAAAGACATAAGCTACTTACATTGAAGGGTAATATTTTGATATTGATTCTTCATGTTTTAATTTTTTTAAAATTGAATTACACTTTGACTATTGCTTTGATTATTCTATTGATGCAGAATATATTAATAAAGCACTGGAGAATGAATAAGTGGTTGTGAAAGTGGGAACCAAAAGAAAGGAGAACCCCTTTTTTTCCTACCCCCACTATGAAAATAGTATCTCATTTCCATGGGAGTGGACTTGGTGTACTCTTTAAATTTATTCCTCAACTAAAATAAGGAATGAAAGAAATATTTAAGGAATAGTTATTGGTTGATTAAATTACATAATCTCTACCCACCATTAAACATTGGATAATGGCTACTAATACATATCTAGAGGCAGTAAAAACCCTGGGAAGACTTGGGGGTTCAAACAAAGGTTTATCCCTCTCTTATTTTATTTTTATTTTGTTATAATAATTCAGTTTTAAAATTATTTGTTAAGAATTAGTTTTTAGAATATATTAGGATGTATCCAAACCATCAACCCCTCATTCTTTTTCATCTTACTTTACAGTATACATTTTACTTTGATGGGTGATTTTGATTTAGAAGTCTGTAATGATGATGGAACAAAAAATCCTAATGGCATGGTCAAGAAGAAGAAAGAGTATCAAATATTGATTTCAATGGGGGTTCAATTATAGATTATTTGTTTTATAATTCTCTATATGTTTTATGTATGTAAAAAATTTTTGATCATTAAAAGAGAATTTTCATGCCCATGCTTAGACTTTCTACTTGACCTGAATAATTTATGAGACATGATTTTCTTAGGAATCCCATGATGGAATGTTTTAGATATCTAATTTAATGGAATTGAATGAGTAAAATTGGGAATTTAATTATTAAATTATAGAAAAAGATATTAGTTTTATAAATAATGATTTAAGATAATTTTTTGATTCATATAAATTAAATTTATCTTCTATTATTTATGCTTCAAATTTATGAAATTAAATTAGATTAGTTTGTTTTTATTAGGCATGCCATGAATGATTTCACTAAATTTTATTTTTCATTACCAATAATATTTCTAGACTTAATACTTCCCATTTTTATCTTGAGAATATTTCGTGATATATCTTGGGGTATTCCACCTACTAGAACTTAAATTGGAACTCTTCAAAACTATGATTGTAAAAAGTTACATTTAATAGGATTTAGAATTTTTTTGAGCTTCCCCTTATCCTTGATACCAAATTTTAAATTAATCCTTGTTTATCTTGTAGAATCTATGAATTCACCTGTTATCAATGAGCACCATTACAAACCAATATTTCTCATTCCTACCATTATCTATATTTTTCATGATATTTTAAAGTTGAATTGTGAGGTGATGTAATTAATATTGTAAGGGATAAATTTAATTTAAATGAATATGTGTGGGTTTCTCTTTTGGTAATTGGGAAAGGTTTATACTCATTTATTATCTTCCATTGTTAATCTTATTCAAAAAAATTAAAAAAATGGATTATAAATTGGGAGAATATAAAAAAAACATTTTCAAACTGATTATTTTTATCATATAGGGTTATTTTGTGGATGTGAGATTCGTTCTAATAAATTGTTTGAAAAAGTAAAAAAAATATGAAAAAATATTTTTGAAAAAATGAATATAAAATGAAAACATGTAGAAAAATCAAGAGTGTGTGCATCATTCATTGACCTTTAACTATTCATGACCTTTAATTTGATCCTAGGAAAAGGGTGTTGTGATTTTTTAAGGGTAGATATTCATTACCCTTTATTTTTGATATCATGCATTATGGTTTAGAGTAAACCTCTTATTTGAGCATTAATTTTTTTCACTAACCACCAACTAGAAGCCTCATAATCATCCAAAACTTCTTAAAATGCCTTATTATTATTTTTAATTTATCTCTCTACAGGGTGGATAAGGTATGTCCTTTCAAATATTATAGAATAGGTGTCTGTATTCAAGGTATGTGAATAACTATGGTTCAAATTGTTACCTTGAGTGATGAGGGGGAAGAATTTATTGTGAGTTAATTCATAACTTAGCATGTTTAAAAATAATTAATTAAGTATCTTGAATGAAAAGAAGTAGAAGATACATCAAATTTATATAGGGATAAATTAAAATTATATAATTGACTTTAATTATTTGTAAAATTGTTAAGTTGAATTAATATTTTAAGTGATTATTAAAAGTTTTATTTTCCCATTGATAATTGTTTGATTTTTTTGCATAGAAATATAAATTTGGGTAATAATGGGTGCCCTTTGAGATTATATATTGAGATTCAATGCTTTAGGGAAAGCATGTGTTCAACTGTGGGAGTATTTGATGCCCTTATTTTTTATGTGAAAATTTAAACATTTTAATAATAAATTTTAATGTTTTTTATTATTTTTCTAAAATAACAAATTATGTTATTAAAATTTTTGTAGTTTATATTTTATGGAAGAATTTGGGTAAAAAGAATAATATTTTTAAAATTAAATATTATTTGAGATTATGAATTTTTGGTTGAATTCTTACAAAGTGTTTAATTTATTTTTATGAAAAAAAAAATTTATCCATCACCTTGGTCATCCCTCTACACCGAATAACATCACATAACCCACCATAGGGGCCATAAAATTAAGAAAGAGTAGAGGAAAACTCAGGTGTAGTAGAGGAGAGTGGGTGCATAGTGTCCATAGGGATGTGCACCAGTTCATAGAAAGAAGATCTATGGTGGATGGCCTCACCGACGCAGTTGGAAATGAGAGGGAGTATGAGTCCAACAACTTGAGCCTAACTTAATTATTGAGTCAAATCCATGAGATCGTTATAAAATAGAAAAATCCCAATCATGTTTCTAATGCGGGATGACCTGATATGGGTGGAACTATAAGAAACTTACAAAAACAATATTACCCCAGCCATATCAGGTCCAAAATCATTCTCCATTTATCAAAAAACTACACCACCACTCTCTGTCCCTATTTTCTTGCTCGATGTCATTGGAAAACAAATATTGTCATAAAAAATACTATGGTAGTCCATGTCATGCTCAATATCACCTCCATTTCATGACTGAATACATGGACACACAATGGCTGAAACACTAAGACTATGATGACCTTTGGAAAAGTATTTTAAATTCAAATTATTCCCTACATAGATAGATGAATTTAATTATTATACTACCATAAACTCTTCTACCATCGTCATATTACCATCATCATTGTGACCCTATAAATGGTGGAGGATAATCCCTAAAATTATCATGCTTATGGAATGTTTATATCTCATGGTAAACATGCATTAATGAACAATGTGGAGATAAAATATGAAATGGAAAATACTTCAATGTGGTGGTGATCATGTTGTCTATACATACATTGGGAAGGATGAACATGATTTACAATCTATCCATGTTGAATCATACCAGGCCCTGTAGTTGAAGTATGAACTCAAAATTTATTTTTCTACCGAATGGATGGATTTTAATAAGGAAAAGGCTTATACATAGGCTAGGATTTACACACTCAAGTGAAAATTATGTCAGTCACCTCCATGCATGTACATGTCGATGCGATCCAAGGGTAATTCCATGTTATATTCCATATAGAATATAGAATTTATCTTAAAAGGAATAATGAAGGTAAAATAGAACCATGCAAGAAAATGAAGATACAGAAATATGGGTAATTAAAAGTCTTTTTCTCTCTCTAAAATAGTAGATAATTTAAAAGGATATCTTCATTTGAAAAAATAGGAATATTTTGAATTATTCAAAGAGAAAAATATTCAAATATTTAAAGAAAAGATTTTTTAAATTCCAAGTCCATACATTTTGATCCCAATACCTATAAATATAGAGACCATGATGATGGGGAAACGAATTGTCCATTTTACATAGAAATTTATATGGATCTACTGGTTTCGTTTTCTATTGTGGTGTTAGTTTAATTTTTTATTTTCATGTACTTCATATTCATGTTTTGATTCAATTTTTCTTTATTCCATTATCTCTATCTCTATATTTGTTTCTCCATAGTGACTTGTACTCATGATGGTGAGTACCTGACCCAATGAATATCTTATCGGATTAATTTGGTGTTAAACTCAATTTTGTGTTTAATATTTTCTTTAGGTTAATTTGAGGATGATATTTCATGATTTCAATCCCCGCTATGGTTATATAAGGGCCAACATCTTCTTATAGAACTATTCTTCTTCAATTTAAGAGGTGGATGTTCATTTTACTTGGATATTTTTTAGTATACTGAATATTTACAACCATAGTAGAAGAAGATGTTCACGTATATGATGGATTGTGTTCATTGACTGAATATAGAACTAGAAAATAAATGTTATCATTGGATGAATCGCTCATGAGAATTTCCATTCTTCTATAACCTTCATTCATTGAATATTCATGTTTAGTTTATTTTTATATTCACATTCTCTCTCATATTTCATTATTTCATTAAATAATAAAATCACAAAAATATACAAAAAATATGAATTTCGAAAAGTGAGTGGTCAAATGAAAATATAATCAAGTGAGATGACCCTGGTCATACCCTAAGCTTCACTTGGATAATTTTATAGCTTTTTCACCACCCTACTATATCAATATTAGTTTCTAGATTTGGATATGTGTATCTTCTCTAACTAAATATGTGTATTTTCTCTAGTAATTTTGAGTTAAGTGGAGATGATTATTTACTCTAGCATCTCAGAATTAGTAAATCTAGGGTGAATTATTGGGTGGTAAATATATACTAGGTTGTGAGATATGATTTTCTTTCTTTTATGAGAATACATATTATTTTAAATGTGTTAAGAAAGAGATCAATTGAATTGACTGATCAATATAGATAATTGTTATTCCTACTGATGACATCAGGTGATGTAATATTTTCTAAACTTTAATTTCTATTGATATACGTATTCACAAGAGGTTTTATGAGGTTTGATCACTACTATGGATAACCATACTTGGAATTTTTATACTCACCCCTGTATGTTCACTTGTGTGTTTCTCACCTTGAATCTATAAAGGACTTAGTATATGGTTGATAAATGATCATGGATATTAGAGATGGACAGTGGAGAGGAAATATAAAGAGAATTTTTACTCTTTTATTGTCAGTTATTTAGATGGAATTTTTGGATGTGATGGTTTTATCTAGAAGTTTATTTTGTATTATCTCATACTGTACCCTAGATAATATATATATATATATATATGCATTTTTTATATTTTTTTATATTTATATTTAATTCATGTTATGTTAGATGTGTATTTATGATTGATGTCAGTATGTTGTTTAGATTTAATTCCTATCAGGATGTAAAAATACCTCAATACTGATTTCCAGCCCGAGGTTTACTGGAGTCGACATTGGAGTGTTCACTTACTGGTGAGTTGGGACATGAAAATGAAAATAATAATACTATAATAATTATTATTATTATAAACTCAATACTATAAATTTCTAGATAATTCATATTCATAACTCCAAATCACATTTATATCATAAAAACATCTATATTATTATACCATTATAAAAAAATAACATAACTTCATATCTATATGTAATATTAACAAAAATAAACTTGATAAATGATTTATGTGTATATTTTATAGTCATAAAATTAAATATTAATAATAAATAAATATTATAAAAAATTGACCACTATTTTCATAATAATAATTGATAAATTAATTATGAAGGTTCTCGCAAAGCTATGATATGAAAAAAAAATTAGGTGAAAATTTATGGAAGGAATGGTTATCACACATTATTAAGAAAATTTTGCACTTGAACATATTGTGATACTGCCATTTAAAGAAACACATATAGTTAGTATAAATGGTCTCTGTGGCTAGGAATATAACTATCTCACTCTAGAAAATTTAAAAAAATCAAACTCATTACCAAATTATAGAAAAATAAGTTAAATATAAAATAATAAAAAATGAGGGTGTTACATATGGCCATGATCTTAACACATGTTATGAGATCTATGGTCTTAGTTAGTGATTGGGATTTTAGACCTAACATTATAGCAAAATCATCCATGGGAACCTTGATTGGGTTTGTAGCCTACAACCATGGTTAAGGGGCCTATTTCTATGGTTTTGGCCTATAGTAATGTGCCAATTTTCTTGTACTAAAATGGGGTGATAGTTAATACATTACAGGTATGCACTTTTACCAAGTGGATTATTTCTAGAATTAGAAAACTATTTATATCTTTATATCATAAATATAAATTTTATTACTATATCTTGTTTGGACAAGAATGGATCTCCTCCCATGATTAAGAACCAGAATTGTTTTATACGAATTAATGAATGTTTTATGGCATGAAAATATGGTGAATGAGTTTTTTATTTTGAAAATAGATAATATGGTCTTTAATATTTAAGATAATATTTTCAATATAATTCATACTTACGCTAATTTTCTTTGGAATTGATTCTTTTGTACATATGAATGAGAAATGAATCTAGTGAATTTATAGAGATAGATTATTGGACTCATTAAATTATGAATTATTTGATAAATATGAATCATTTTTATTAGAAAATATTTTCAAAGAACTAAAAAATAGATATGATTTATAGATAAAAATCATATGGTGGAATTTTTTATACAGATACATGAGCATGATTGATTGAGATCATGTTAGACCCCTTTGTATATTGAGTGGAAATGAAATTTTGCTAAAGGAAACTCTTTTATTAAAATTATGTATAGGTTATTTAATAATTGAATACAATGATATAAAATCAAATAGGAAAATATAATATACCATGAAATAAAGATTAATCTAGATATGAAGTTTTTTTATAAACTTTGAGAGAGTTTATTTGATAACCATATTCAAAGGTGGGTGGATGGATTAATAAAGAGTTATAATGTTTTACATAAATTTTTGGAGGATTTATACAAGTGATATATTATTAGATGAATACACTAAAGAATAAACCATGATGTGGTGAAAGATGTCTATTTTTGATTCGTTTTATGTCATTTGTTTATAATATATGATGGTGTACATGATGAATTATATGAGATATCAATAGGGACGTTACCTTAAATTGATTTTTATGTTTTTTATGGATTGCAACACATAATGTTTTCAAGTGTAGATGAATAGGTGAATGTTAAAAGACATAAACAAAAACTTAAATAAATGGGAATATATAATAAATGTTATGTCTAAGAGATACAAAGAGTTGGTTAGTTTTGTAATGTATAAAATAGATGAACATCAATTGGTTCCTTCATTCAATGAAGGGAACCAATTTAAAGGGTGTTTATAGACCAAATTTTGTAAACATGATATCATTATCATAAAAAATGAATCTCTATCACATTATTTTTTTATATTATCCTTTTAAGTTGTTCTAGCCCACCATTTGAAAGAAAAAAAGGCTATATTGAAGCATTCAGTGATTATATTTTAACTATTGGATACATTTAGTAGAATGATTTATTTAATTGATGAAAACTAATCTCAATTAATATAATTAATAATGTGGGAATGAATATCATCATATATGTATGCATGTTTTATGTTTTAATTTTATTTTATCATTTCCTCTCTCAATTGATATTATGAATAAGTTTTTGTTTTCCTCCATTGTATTTGGGCATATAGATACCCTATAAAACACATTATGAAGGTACATCAAAAACATTGGTCAAATACACAATCATAAAATTGTTCATCTATTATATCTGCATTGAAATATTTTGATCATTATCTATAATAGACTTCAAAACAAAAAAGGACACATCCAAAAAATTGATTGAATTCCCCATCATACCATTGATCACCTCTAAAATATCAAGATCACACCAAAACCCTAAATAAAAAACTTCAATGTACTTATTATCATTTATGAATCATAGTTTTCATTGAAATGTTATGAATGATATGCCCCAAAGAACCACTAGACAAGAGTCTTTTCAAAATTTAAGAGGTATAAAAACTAACTGAACTGTTAATATTCATTTTTTTCAATATCTTCCTATGATTAACCCCATGAGACCATCAATGAAATCATGAAAAAAAAATATGGGGGAAAATTTTCATTTGTGAAACCTCTATTAATGAACATCAAAAATATATATAAAATAATTCAAACATATTTCTAATATATGTCATAAATTCATTCAAGCGGTCTCAAATTTAATTTAGAATGGAAGAAATCATAATTCTCAATTTCCAAATATTTACTAGGTCCCATGGACCATTATTGAATGGTCAATAGTCATAGAATAATAAATTTAAGTCCAATTAAACTATTTTTAATGGTTAAATTCATTTATATGGTCTTTGTGAGAACACCTAGAAACCTCTATTGTTAACCCTCTAATCAATTTCAATCCTAAACACATCAAAAAATCACTCAAACTTAATTATATTTATCCATAGCATGATTATGTAAAAAATATATCCCAAATTAAAAAGAAACCAAACCAAATATCCAAGATTTTGTGAATAAAAAACAACACACCATTATGATTATAATGAAAATTTATTCAATATTTTAGGATCATTGCATAATCTTATAAAAAATTAATTTTTTTCATGAATTATAAACTCTATAATTTTTAGACATCACTTAATTTTATTTTCCCAAAAAAATATTGTTAATAAAGGAAGTTTCATAGAATATAAAACATAAAATTCCAAAACAAATATCATACCATGTAAAATAAAATAACTCCAATATTTTTGTAAAAATATATTAAGAATTCAAAATAATAAATTTATTCGTAAAGAATAAGAGGATATTGAAAATACCTTTCTTTGATTAGGATTTTTGATTATTTTCAATTAAAACTATGGATGAAAAATATAGGATTTATAGTGCCACGATAATGGGTATAGAAACCTAAAGGGTTGTGAATTTGGTGTTTCCAAATTTTAAGAAATTTCAAATGTTTCTTCTATCACTATATCTACATTGGAATTTAAAC
This sequence comes from Viscum album, assembly GCA_963277665.1. Classification (NCBI taxonomy): domain Eukaryota; kingdom Viridiplantae; phylum Streptophyta; class Magnoliopsida; order Santalales; family Viscaceae; genus Viscum; species Viscum album. The sequence goes on from OY728164.1 coordinate 1,389,979,801, forward strand.
CTCTAATCTATGTTAAGAAAAATCGAAACTTTCTTAATTAATATAGCATAAAATCATATATGCAATGTAGTATTGTGAGGCCTCAGACTCGAACTCCTAGAATTTAGTGTGAATAAACTCATTATTAACATACTATATATAAAATGAACCATAGTGAGGAAATTTTGATAAGAAATACTTATAATATTTGTAAAAAATAATAATCCAGTTACATCTAAAGGGCCTTTTAGCTTTAGTGTTTTATAGAATTAGGAAAAATATTAACTAACAAAGCCCATTTCATTCTAATATAATAGATATTTTTACAACTATATAATAAACATATTAATCCATAATAAAAAATCAACATCTCCAAAAAATTATCCACAAATTCTATTTTCATCTAGGCATATCAGGTGTAATAATATTCTTCAAAATTTGAGAAATAGAAAGTTGATAAGGGTGATCTAAAATGGTTAGTAAGTGAAAACGTATTTCAGAAGCTATAATGGAATGAATAATATGGTTGGAAGAAATAAGAGTCAACTAATTTTATATAACTTTACATGTGATATTGAAATAAATCCATGGATGACATAACAATATAAAAAATAATATGGATAAAAAATAACTGAATTCAAGGTGATGAAATGCATAATTTTGGAAGTATTTTATGGACAAGGCCTTGGCCAAGACATCATTATTTCCATAAAGGATTTATCGAAAACATCATTCTTGTTTTCAATGTTGTAACCAGGACATCATGAATGTATTGGGTAGGATTAAACAAAATACCCAAATATTTTTTCTTATGAGAAAAACTGATACATCAAGGGGCTATATAATATCAGGCTCCACGTTTCACCTCTTTATGCTCAATGGATTTACCATATGAAAGATATAAAAATAAATATAATGAATGAACAACTTTCCTCAGTAATCCATAAATATCCATATTGAGATACAAATATATATAATTTAAAAGATTTTCCAATTAATAAAGAACGTAATTCATCTGAATGAAGAATGTGGTTGGTTAAATAGTGTATAATAAACAAGCCTGAGTAAATAATAAACATTTGTATCAAAATAAATAGTATACAGAACTTAAATATTTCCCTAATCAACAAATGGAATAGATTTCTATGTATGGATCCATCAAAATTACACCATATATAACAAGGGGTGTATGGTTAAGTTGATAATTTCATAACTTATTCAATGTATGGAATATAGTTAAACACCCATCAATCAAAACAAGTAAATATATATTGTTCATAGTGGAAGAGAATTTGAAGGAATATCATGCCTATAATATAGAATGATTTGGAATGAAAAAGGTAGTAATGGATCTCTATGATTTTAATCTCCCAAAATATTATAGGATAATTTATAGGTTAATTAATCAAAGGAAATTTTTGAGGAAATAATATTTTTATGATAAATAGGAAATTTAATGTGAAACCATAAAAAATATTTTTAAAACATTTTTTAAGTTTATCATAAATGAAGGTGATACGGGTCACATTCAAAACTCAACAACAAAAATGTGAAATAAAAACATTAAAAATTATTTAATTCTTAAAGGAACTTTAATAATATATCTTTAAAAAGATATAAAGGTTATAAAAATAAATATGGGGTGGAAGTAAATAATTTTATTTTGAAAGGATATAAAATCCTTTTTTAGTATTTTGAAATACATTTATTTAGAAACCCACATTGTAAATAGATTATTATATTTTCATTTTGAAAATTAGTAAAAATAAATAAGATAATAATATAAAATAATCCATATTATAGTTCCCAAAAAGGGCGTAAATGCTGGTTGGAAAGAAAATATGGATAATGAGGTTAAATATTTTTTAGAAAGAATGGGATTTATTCTCCCCAATTTCAATCATTTATTTAAGAAGTTATTCTAACAAAGATAATGATTTTGGTGAAATAAAGTAAATTTCATAAGGAAAAAATAAATTACCATTAGAAAAGGAAAGGGAAAGATAAAAAGGGATTAGAAGATCAAATAAATTATAAGATTAATGACTCAAGGAGAAATAATTTGAATAAGGAAATATTTTACAGATCAACTAATAACCAAATTGAAACCCCTTAAATTTTAGAGATCTTGAAATTACTGTTATATTTTCATAAATTAAAGATATTTAGTAGTTTAATGAATAAAATATGTAGTATATACACCATATTAACAAGATTAGGTCTATAATACAAATGTATCTCAAAGAACGGAATTGGAGACAACAAGACATTGAAAGAAAGAACATGTAATGGAACATTGAATATAATAAATTATAATATAATTAGGATACAAAATATTAAAGGGGAATTAGCTAGAAAATTCTCAAGAAATCATGGTGTATAGTAATAAATATGTATCAAGGGGAGAAAATTGAGATAATAAAGTCCTTTATTTTTCTTGATTCATTCTACATATACACCTAACTTCCTAAATAATCAAATTAAATTTATTAGATACCTTATTATGAAAAATAATCAACAATATTTCATTTTATATACAACATTTATTATCATATTATATTTATTTATTAAATAGTGTTTTCTTATGTTTGTATAAAAATTGAATCAGTGTCGGTATGTTTAGTTAGTTTTGGAAATCCATGATAATATTTTTATAATAAGTTAAATTCTTAGTATAACCATTCTAGAACTAAAAACCAATCATTATTTTATTATTAAAGTATAATAATATTATTATTTACATTCCCACAGTTATCCATGATAAAGTTTTATACCATTGCTCAAGTAGGTGGTTAGACCAACCCAAATATGAACATATCATAATTCGATGGGTGAGTATGGTTATGAAATTTTTTATTTTGAAATAATATCATTATTAAATAAAAATGGTGATATTATTTATATGTTTTCAATATTTTGAATCAAATTTTAAATGGTTTGGATAATGAATAAAAATCATGATAAAAAATGAAAAAATGTGTCTTTATGGAAATGTAGTTTTCACATCACACTATTGATGATAATTTTTTTAAAGTGTTTGGGGAGGAATAAAAAATTCTTTTCATTAATATAACAATAATTCAGTATACTAATGATATTGTGACACTCGTTGGGTCCCTAGAATTCTTAATTTGGGTTTTTATTTTACCTATTTATTTGTTCTCAAAGTTCCTGGGTATCAGGGTGGAAAATATTGTTTTTTTGTAAAAATAGTACATAGAGAAAAGTTTGTATAACCATTTGGATAACCATTAGAGGGTGGTATTTTTGGAAAAGTGGCATTTCTCATAGTTGTTTTAATCGTGTGAGGTTCATCAGTAATCATTCAGATTTATTTTGGGGAGAAAGTGGCTCCCATATGGTAGGCGCATGATTTTCCTAATTATGCATACAAATGATGTGATTTTTCCAGGTCATTAGAAATATGAGAAATTTATTTTTCTCCTTGATATTTTTAACTCCCATTTTTTAAATTTTTCTCCCACATAATGTACAGTCTACTCATTTAGATCGGGAACTCATTCTCTTGAATTTTTTATGGATTCCTCTTCATTCCTCAGTGTTTTAACTTGAGGTTATCCCTTTTCATCATAAATTTCCCTTTATTTCCATTATAATACCTTTTTCCTTTCTCTTTAATGTAATAGTGAAACCCTAGTGATATATTTATCTCATACTAATATTTTAGGGTGTTTTAGTTCACTAATTTATGTAATATAAATGGTAATCTTTCTAATTGTTGGACTGTTTATATTATTTTCTGATTTAAGGTGGAACACAAGTAATATTGTGAAAAGGAATAAAAATATGTGAATATTAGTAGAAAAAGGAACTTCATGCCATGAAACAGATTTTCATTTTTTGAAATTGGAAAATAAGACGGCTTCACATGATGAAGGATGCCTATGGAGATCTACTGGGATTTGAATGCGAAGAAATGGAAAAAAACGGGTCTTCTATCACTGGAAACTAGAGATTAACATCATGTACACATTACATGATGTGAAAAGATTACCTAACATGAAGAAAATTCACAATGTGAAACTCCTCAATATTTTTATGAAAAGACATCAAACTGTGAATAATTCAAGGCCCGAACCTTACAGGTCATAAATCACTTACATTATGTGTAAAAGTCAGGAAGACCCAAAAACGGTGAGGTTTCGACAAAATGGGTTAAAGAGACAAAATTCATGACCCGGGACCATCCAGGATCACTTTTTGACAGATTATGATGCTATTAAATTCTTCATGAGCCCATAAGGAGTCTATAAATTTGGAGATGAGATGTTTCTATTGGGGAATCAAGAGAACAAATCTTGTAGTGAGAAGTTTCATTGTGTAGGGTCCTCACCAGTTTCATATCAATATTTCATTTATATTTTCATTTTCTTTATTCTTTCCCCCTTACTCACTCGTCGCTAGGATGTGGGGGTAAAATCTGCCTTATTCTTGGGTTATAAATCCAAAGGGGGAAGGTGCCTTTGGATTTGTTTTTTTTCATTATTCATGTATTTGGTTTGACACATATCAATAATAAAATTCTAATCACTTTATTCTACTTTTCATGACCATTTAATATAACATGAAAAGAGAGTTTTTATTTGTACAATTAATTACCCTAAATTAATCATGATCATTGTCACATATAGGGTAATTTTATTCAAAAATGGTATCAGTTCAAACTTAATTTGGTGAAACCCTAAATTACTATACCAAGGGAAATAGAGAGATCATACACCCCTAAAAACAAAATTAATAAAAATAGAAAAATAAATTGGGTTACCTCTCTAATGAAATTGTTTTTACCATAATTGGATTGACTTTACCTCCTTTATTATCAGCTCAAGTGACCAATGGTTGAAAACAAATCTTGGTAAGGATATATAAATAGTATGAAATATGTCATATCCATGTAATTTGTTCCTTGTCCACTTTCTCTAAATAAATTAATTCTTTCTGACGGTAACACTTTCTTGATCTCCATTAGACCAATCCACCATTTCTTCTTTATCCCTAAATAACTAAATAGAAGGTCATGTATCATCCCAACCTATTTTATCTTTTCAAACTGGGTAGAGTCACTCAATCTTATGGTATTAGTGGTATGACCTTTTAGCTTCTATTTCTTTTTCTTAGTACTTATATTTTGTATCCTCTTTTACAACAGTAGCTACTTCATTCTCAAAAATATCTTTATCTCTAAAAATTATTATCTTGGACAAACTCGCTATCTTCTCTCACTTAATAGTTCATAATCACCTAGTGTATATTGATACATACTTGTACATAGTCAACTCTCAAATATATTTCTCCACTTTTTACATTAATCATCACATTCAAAGTGGATAGAAATAGTCTCACCATAATGAGTGGATTAATATACTCTTCCATATCTAGTACTAAAAAGTCAACCAGGAAAAAAAATTTGTTGAATTTGATCAGAATTTATTCAATGAGTCCTCATGGGAACTTTACTATTGAATATAGAAGTTAAAGTAAAAACCTTTTGGGATTCATTTCTTCTAGTACCAGGCTTTTGTAAGTGGTTTATGACATGACATGAACACTCACACATAAATCATATAAATCATTTCTAAATTTATAAGCTTTGAAAAATATAGGTATAAAAAATCTAGCTAGATCTTTTTAATTCTTAGATAGGTCCTTAAATATAATTTTCAAACACTCCCATGTGAGTGGGATAGTGTTAATATCTTCCATATTATTATTTTTTATAACCATTGCTTCCATGAATTTTTCATATTTCGACAACATTTCAAGATCCACTATGAAATGGATATTAATGTTTAATTTTTGGAAGTGTTCTAGAAATGTATATCTTTGTGTGTCCTATTATTCTAGTTGCTCTAGAAATGCAGCCTTGATTTTTAATATGGTTGTTTTCCCCGTCTTATCTTTTAGCCTCTTGTTCCTTTTAATTTTTCATCTTTTCAAAAAAAAATCAACATGTTGTCTATTTATTAATTAAGGCTTGTCTTTAGTGATTTTTCCACTACATAAAGTGGTGAAATTAAAATATTTTCATGCGAATACATCATTGAATCCTAGAAATAATCCTGTGGGTCTCTCTTTAAGTTCTCAATGACATGGATTAAATAAACCTCCATAATCTATACTTCAGCATTTTTTCTTTATGTGTATTCCTTTATTTCATTGATTATAGCCCCGAATGTGGTCAAGAATGTGGAAAATATCTCTTCTAATGTATGGACCAAGATCTTAAATATGGGACCATGATTGGTTGTTCTTGGTGTCTACGTACTCTTTCTTGGTACCATTTTTCTTTTTGTTGTTGCATGCACCAACCTTCACATTTATTACCATGATTGTAATTAGCATAATTTTCTTTTTTGTTGTTGCATAATTTTCTACCGGCCCATCATAATTTCAATATTCTTGGTTAGTGATTCCATATGTGCTTTCATACATTCATTAGTGTTGATTACTAACCATTTCATTGTACTCCTTCTCTGTGCCATTGGAAACTATTACTAACCATTTTATCCAACATGTTGTATCTCTCTTTAGGTGAATTATTGATTGGTTATCCTCCAATTGTAGCATCAATAATTGGCATGTTTCCCTATGATAATCCCTTATAGAAAAATTACTATCATTCATAGATCTACACCATGATGGGGGAATTTAAAATTCATATATTTTTACTGTTCCCATGCAGAGTATAGTGATTCATACTCAAATTGACAAAAATTTAGAATATTTATGAATATGTCCCTCAATTTGGAAGGTGGAACGGATGAGGAGAGAAAGTTTCATGCCATATCATCCCATGTCATGATGGAATGCACTGGAATGCTTTGAGTCCACTCTCTATCTCTCTATCAGAATAAAAATATAAAGAGATGAATCCTTAATATATCACTTGAAACATTATGGAATTGGAAAGTGTTTTAAGGATCAAGTAAGATTCCCATATGTTCTTTTGGATCTTCATGCGATAGTTGGTTAAATTACAAGTTGTTAGAGATTATCCAAATTATTTCAGACTTTGTCTCAAAGTTATTTTTCTACAATGTTGGGTTCCATGATACTATGTTTCAATCTGATGTTTGATGTCCACCAAAACTTTGCGAGCGTAAATAAACCTGGATCTCTTTGAAAAACTCCTCTGGTAGGAAATTGATGATTTTTTGTTCTGTTCATGATTATAGCTTCATTTTTCTTACTACATCTATTCTCAAGTTCAAGATCTAATTCAAAAACATTTTTACCTTTTTCATTCATGTTGCGGTTCTACATTTAAAAATTAAAAAAAATAAATCCATATAATGAACACACTAGTGTAATCTGAGAAATTTAAATAAAGGAATAAAAATTAAAAACCTAAAAACTATTTTGAGACTGTCCCTGACAATAGAACAAGTTTCGACAATACCAAAGATAATTATAATTTCCCTACGGCTCTAATAAAAATAAAAAATTATAAAACTCATACAAGTAAAATTATTTAATTAAATTTTACTATGAAGCAGGTCTTGGCCGAACACATATATATGGTGAAATTTTTTAATTTATGTTTTTAATGAATCTTTTTTATTTGATAAAGAGGGTACAAACAGATTTTGGTTTTGAAAGAATTTTGAATAAAGATAGAGAGGATATGGCATTTGAATTTGGGTTTTATAAATCAAGTTTGAAATAATTTTAGGGTTTTATAGTTTCAAGGTTCATGTGAAATTGGATTTTATAAAATAAATTTATTAAAACATGTTTGGTGCTAGAGTCAAGATGAGGTGGATCTATTGATAATGGTATCCTCTCCTTAATGCAATAATACCTTATTTCCCATGGTTTGGTAAATTATGGTTTGAGAAAATCAAGTTTGTCTTGATACCATTTTTAAAACTGGGAACTCTAATTGCAATAATGGTCATTCCTAATTTAGGGTAACTAGTTGCACCATTAAAAAGGTACCTTTCAGGTGAAATTCAATGGTCATGAAAAGAAGAATAAATATATTATAATTTTATTAATGAATTGAGAAAAACTAAATACATGAATAAAGAAAAATAAATAAATCCATCATTACCATCCCACTTCGGAAACATAACCCTAGACCATGGTAGTTTTTATCCCCTCATCCTATAGATGAGGGAGTAAGGGGGGAATAAAGAAAATGAAAATATAAATGAAAATTGAGATGAAACTGGTAAATACCCTACACAACATAGCTTCATGCTATAAGATTTGGTCTCCATATTCCTGAGAATCAACATCTCAAATCCCTATTTATAGACTCTTGATAGGATCATGAAGTATTTAATGGCATCATAATGGGTTAAAAAGTGCTCCTGACCGGTCCTGGGTCATAATGTTAGTCTCTTCCTCCTATTATGTCAAAACATCACCATTTTTGGGTCATCCCGACGTTTACACATCCTATAAGTGATTCAAGATGTGTAATTTTCTAACCTCAAAATATTAATGGCTTGATTTCACATCATGTAAATCATAAAGAGCTCTGTGTCATGTATTATCTTCATGTCATGTAATTTTTTCATGTCGTGTAATTTTTATAAGATGTGAATCTATAATTTCCATCACTGAAAGATCTATTTTGTTTAATTTCTTCTCATTTGACCCTCATTAGTATTCCATAGGAATCTTTCATCATGGGAAGCCTTCTTATTTTATGTTTTCACACAGTGACATGGAGTTCCATGGTGAGAAGTGTCTTTTTCTCCTCATAATCACTTCATTTCTATTCCATTTCCCAATATTACTTATATCATGCCATAAATCAAAAAATAATTTAAACAATCACAATTTTGGAAATATATCATTTATATTATGTAACACCTCAATATTTTATGATATATCTATTTTTAAATAAATTTAATTTCTTTAATGGTTTACATTTTATGCTACACTGAGCTTAAATTAACTGTGACATACAATTAAATATCATTATTTTAATAGGAATTTTATAACATAGCCATTAATTTAGTGGGTGTGAATAATATTAAATATATTATGAAATATATACGAATTTTATTTTGAATAAAAATCTATTTGTTCATGCGTAGGAAATAAACAAAAAAAATTTAGTAAAGTCATTTTTTCATCAAATATAAGTATTAATCAAAAAGTGATTTTTATTTCTTTGAATGGGAAACTAAATATAATTAATTGTTGACACTTTTAGATAATTTATTACATGAAATAAAATTAATTTTTGAAATTTTGATATAAAAATTATCTTATAGTGAATTTTTCGTATTTTTATAAAAATATTGATTTTCCAATAAATAATGAAAATTGTCGATTTTTATCAAACTGAAATTTTATTAGAAAAATAATTTTTTATTTTACTTTTATATAAAACTAAATTAATTAATATTTATTAAAATATAATATAATTAATTTAATTTTAATCATACTTATACCTTATTTTGGTATAAGTAAATTTTTGGGCTTAAAAATGCATTCTTTAAGAAAACTGTTTTCATTGCGTTTTAGAGGATTAATTTTAAATAAATTTATACAAATTATATGTTTTTAATTATAAAAATGGATGATATATTTCGATTTATGAGGTATAAATTTATTAAATATGTCCCTTTTATTTTTTGTAAATATGAATAGTAACCTTTGTAATTTTTGTTACCATGGTAAAGGGTAAATTTGGAAATTTATGTTAAAAATAAATTGATAAGAACAAGAAAATGACCCTAAAACTTGACAAAATTTTATTTTATGAGTAATATTGGTCCATAATAATTCAATTTTATTTTATACTATCATTTATGTCTATTTGGATGAGATTATGACAATTATAATATTTTATTTAAAGAAAATTCAAACATGTCGCATTCATTATTTTAATAACTATAAAATTTTTAATATGAAATTATAAAGAGTATATGTTTAACTATAAATATTTTTTGAAATATAAAATATATATTACATCATTTAAATTTATTTTTAATTTCAAGTGAATAAATAATTACCCTAAATAATTACACAGTGATGATGCAATAATTATTCAAGGAAAAACTAAATATAAATTGTATAAAAATAATAAAAGTAATATAATATTATTTAAGTAATGTGATACAGAAATATTATAGATTAAATTGAAATTTTAGTATTGTATTAAAATATTTTGTTTGAATTTATCCTGTTGTATTGATATTTTTTAAAGTAAAAGTAATGAATAGTGTAAAAATTTACATTAATGATTTTTTAAAATAAATAATATTTTATTAAATGATATAAAAATCCTAAAAATATTAATTTTTTCCAATTTATTATGATAAATTTTAAAATATAAACCCTGATCTATTTATGTGTCTTATTTTATTTTATAGTGACAATATTGACCTTTAAATAGTAAGAATCCATGTTGTCATAGTAGAATAGAAAGTGTTAAATAAGGGTTAAAACTAAATGATAAGGGTATGAATGTGACTTAAACTTGTGTAAAAATTATTAGACATGCAGAATTAGATCCATACTCATCTTATATCTTAAATAAATCACTATATATGCATTTTTAATTTAAAATTAATTTATATTAATGTAATATTTTTTGAGATTTCAAAAGTGCCCCTCACTTGAATTATAAAAGGGAACCCCCTTTTTTATTATTTACACCACCTTGATCTATCTATATTTACCAACCTCTACCAATTTATTTTCTTAACATCCACATACATTTTCTATAGGTTCTTTTCATTCCAAAATATAAACCATATATCCCTTAAAAAGATATCTAAATGAAGTCCACTGAAGTAGAGGTAATTATACTTATCAACTCTTTCAAGTTTATTTATTTTTATACATCCTTGTAATTCCCCGCCCTTTCTAGTTGTCTTGAGAGGTCAATGAGACATTACTAGGCATTAAACGACATCCCCAAGATCCAAAAGGTTGGTAATAAATGCCATAGGGCTTTAATACATGTGTTGAATGAGTTTCCCATTAAGAATAAAACAAATAACAAACCAATGCATAACAAAAAAAACACTATATGATGCATGATAACAATGAAAGAAAAATAAAAATTTAATTTTTCAAAAAATATTAAATTCAAGTACCATAGTGAATGACTACAATATCAAAGTAAACAGTTTAAGACAAAACTCAAAGACTCCAACGACAACTCCAAGCTCCAAACATGCTCTATTATCCAACTCCACAATATCCCAAGTGTCAAAAATTACTAATAAATATGTGTGATACTTTAAATTTATCCATTCCTTGATAAAAAAATATACAAAATCACCAAAGTTCTAAATCAGGGGTGAGTAATGAAACTCAATAGATTTTCCCCCAATGACTTCTATTCTCACGCCAATAGGATAGAAAACATAAACAGATTTATATAAAACATTTTATATAAAACAATTTAAAAAATATTTTATAAATAAATATAAATAATTTTCATATCAACCAATTTTCCAAAAAAAACTTTTTTTCAAAGAAAGCAACCAAACAATGTTTTACACCATTTCACAAGTTCTATTTTTCATAACCATTTCTTTCCACATATCCACACCACCAACCACGCATGAATCTTTATTAATGTTCCATAATCATGAGTGTTATCTCATATATCTAAAAATTCATCAGAAGGTAACTATATACCATATTCCATGACACCTTTTTCACTAAGCAGAAGGTCATATTTCACCAAGCCTTATAAATACTATATAAACACACACCTAGTATGCCCAAAAACCTGCTAATCCAAATATACAAAAACCATTTCAATAAAATAAAATTTTTTACAAAAAACCATTTTCCAATAATACAGTTCAAAAATATAGAAAATCCATATTTTATAATCAATAATTTAAAATCAATAAACAAATTCACTTTTCACAACAAATTACCAGAATTCAACAATTTCACCAAAAATCATACATTGTAACTAAAAAGGATTTATATCATGATTTCAACCACAATTCCACAATAAATTCTTATCAATTAAATCAATTTTAAACTAATCTAATCATTTCTATCAAGAGGAGTTGAGAGTGAAGCCACGTACCTCAATATGTTTTTGAAAAAAAGGTAAACGGTATAAAAAATGCCAGAAAACCGAGTTGAATCTCCATGAACCCACCTTAGATATCCTCCCTATAAAAAGGTAATATATAATCATATTTGTCATCCAAAACCTTATATACACCAAAATATGGTGTATATATAATAATCTAAGAGATAGTGCGAAGTATATATAAGAAAAACACCAAGAACGACAAAGACTGGTCACTTATCGTGAGGAATTAGCTTATAATTACAAGGGGATCCTTCAGATCACCTCTGATTCAATAGTAGAACATTACTAGACCTTTGAGAGAGATAAATCCTAAGTTAGGGCCACATGTTAGGAAAATGATGGTTTTATAGGGAAAAATGAGTGAGATCCACTTTTAAAGAAGTAGTTTCATACTACGCACAGTTTAGTCGCACGGTTATGCAAACTATGTGCTAATTGTGTTCCAGAAACTCCCTTAAGGAAGAACCTTACATGTTCATCATTTAAAGTCTCCAAACCTTGTATCAACCATGAAAAATACACTTCCTCAATAATTCAAAATAAATTTTTCAAAGCACAAGGATTCTTCTTAATGGATGCACGGTTTTGGAAAACCATGCACTACCTGTGCACTTTCCCTTTTCCCTTGTTTCATTGTTTACTATTTCCTAGAGGTGTTGCATGAATTTACCAAACTATGAACCAAACTTGAACCAGTAAAAAATCCCCAAAACCCTCCAAAATTCCTCCAAACTCTCCCAAACATCATCCATATACTTTATATACATAAAAAGCATAATAAAATGGTTACGTACCAGAAACCGGGGGTGCTACATCATCTTCATGTGTTTTTTCCATATTAAATTAATAAAAATAGTATCATATATATAATAAGATTTTATTATGATTATGAAACAACCATATTTGACTTTTTATTCATCCTATGAAAAATGAAAGCACCGTGTGTGCGTACGTACCACTTACTATCTGCATGTAGTAGTGTAATTAATTTTTCATCACCACTTTAATTAGATGGGTATAATGATAAAAATAATAGATATATTTAATACTTATTAAATGGTTTGCATTATTTAAAATTAATATATCATCCATTTTCCTTACCCATTCAACCTTAAGTGAATGATATTATCGCTCATGCATATATATATGGCCTACAGTCTCCACAACGTGATGCGATTCATTTTCCATGTTCAAAATTCAGAAATGATTATAAAAATGTTTATAGTGAATATATATAATATATGTGGAGTTAATATCACTATATATATTTTTTAAAATATCATATGACCATTAAATAGAACATAAATGACCAAAATGCATGGTAAATAAATCAGATAACACATAAAACAAGGGTATTAATGAAATATTATTACCAAATGGGTGATAAGATGATATTAGGGGATTATATATCAAATAAAAAAATATGAATATGGTTTGGTATAAATTGATAACATGCTTTAAACCATTATACATAAGGATAAATCAAGTTCAATTAAAGGAAAGTACAAGGTAAAGGATTTCTTAACCCAATTTCCATTGATTGGGTTAAACTTATACTTCATTGATTATGTTAAGAAAAGATATGTGTGAAATGAATTTTGATTTTATTATATTGTATTTCTAGTTTTTTACATGGATTTATAATATATACACACCATCGATTCATTTTATTAATGCTCACTTCATTGATATGATCATTATAAGGGTTTCACATCACACTTTTACTTCCATGAGACATATGTCATATTCACCACTTCTTTCTATTGTGTGGTGTATATATTACCCCTTTGAAATAATATATCATAAATACATTGGTCTTCAGGTAATCTAAATTTTCATTTGAAGTTATTTCTTTCATGGGGCATAAAATTTTACTGATTAAAAAGTGGTAAGGGTTTATTTCACAATATCATCATTATTCAAGATTATTTAAGTTTAAGTCTCTATTGAGAAATATTTATTTTCCATTCCCATATTTTCTAAAAATATTTTCAAAAATATTTTTACTATTATATAAGTGTTTTTTAATGTGTTTTTTACCCCTTTTTAAATTTTTACAAATTTTTTTAAAAGGAGTCTTTTTGACGATTTCCAAAAAGGTATTTTATAGTGTTTCTTACAAAAGTGTAAAAGTAATGTTTTTTTAACTTATATAGAATGAAAAATAAATTACCACCATAATTAATCATTAATTATTTAAATAATAATTTAAAATTTTAAATAGTTCTTTTCAAATAAAATTATTTCTTTACTACATGAATAGTTTTTAGATTTTGAGATTTATTTTCAAAGTAATAAAAGTAAACTTTTCTCGTGAAATATTCTTGTAATATCAATAAATTATTTTCTTATATGGAAACATTATTTATTGAATTATATGTTGAGGATTTACTATAATGATATCATTCATCAAATTTCTTTTAATGGTTTATGATTATTTTAGTGGGAGAAATATTGACAAGTCTATGTCTTTTACTGAATATGGATACATGATGATAAGTCATGTTGTTTATGAATTAAATCAATTATTAGATATATGAGGGATTCTTTAGACATGAAATAATGGGTGGGGACCATTTACAAAAAATCCCCCCGATGCATCAATAGTCTCATAAGGTAAATAAGTTGGCCAACTTAAATGGGTTTTTACCCATAATGATTAAACTATCTTATGAGAGGACTTTACGGTAAAGGTATCATGATCCTAGGAAACTTGACATCCAATAGTTAATTATTTTATTAATTAATAATTTAGTTATTATTATCCATGATATATTTACTATGATATTATCTTTGGATTCATATTGTGCTCAAGTTATTGATTAAATAAAATTTGTTTACACTGCTATAATAAATATACCATATATTATCATGATAGAAATGTTATTAATTAAATTGAATGTGTTTTCATTTATTTATCTTAACATGTTGATTATGTTTCATAAATTTTCGTTTTAGTAAAACATGTATTTTATGTAACCCCTACTCAGCATCTAAGATCACCCTTCTTTTGTTAAGTTTTTTACAGGATATGAAGAAGGAATTCTTGAATGTGTTCAAGGATGTATAACTTTTACTCTCACTATGTTGTATCTTATATATTATATTGTAATTCATGACTTAAATATATATATAGTTTAAAAATACTAATAATATATTCATTCATTCAGGATTTTATTCCTTATATCTTATTCCAATGTAATTAAGAAGACATAGTTTCCAGTCTACTAAGGTTGGAGTCTTTATAGTTGGAATCAGAAAATGTTTAGTAGAATCCTTGAGAACTAGATTTATGAAAACATATAAACATAACCTTATGAATGATTTTGAGTATAAGTATAAGTATAGGATAACATCTAATAGTAATTTCCATGGATAACATATGTTAAACATAAGGAATCCTACATTGGGAAGAATGTGTCCTGATTTAGACCTACATTTAAGCTTACTCTAATTTTTAAAGTTTTATACTTACAATTTTCTTTTTGGTGTTATTCCATGTATAGAACAATAAGGAACCATATTAACACAAAATGTGATGGAACTATACTATTTTGGGAATAAAGAATTATGTTGTTGAATTATTTTATCAATGGTATTTTCTTTATAAAAAATTGAAACATGTAAGGATTTTGTTGATTTTGGAAGAATATATGTCTTCATTGACATAAGACTTATAGACACCATCATGGTTATATGAGTTTAATGTTTAATATATGTTTTCATTCTTAAAAACCCATTTGTGGTTTTATGTTATGTAAGTTAATAAATATTAAGGATATTTTGGGATATATTTTTAAAAATAAAACCCATTAGTTTAGTATATATTTTAGTGAAAAAATTATTTAAGGAATAATTCCATTCCATTTTATGGATATAAGTTTAAAGGTAAGGATGACCTTTAGGGTTTATATGATCTTTGATTTCAAGGTATTTATGGGTTATTATATTTTTTGGAATAAAAAATGAAAAGTTTGAGATATCCATTGAGGTTAAAACATTTATTTAATGTTGAATATATTAAGGTTATTTTTTAGGATGTTGATCAAATTTTGGATAATATTAATATCATTTTATAAAAAGGACAAATCACTGGTTGGGTGATAACTCGTCGAATCCAACAAGTCTATGAGGTTTGAACCCACAACTGAAGGGTGACATGGGTACATTGCCTACCACTAACCTTTATAAAGTTCAAGTTATTATGAAATAGTTTTCATTATTTAAATGATATAACATATAATAGATAATTTTATTTTGGTAAAATATATTTTATCATTTAGAGAACCATGGGATTAGAAAAAAATTTGGTGATTAAGTGATTAATTTTATTTCAAAAGATGTTCACTATTTTGGGACCCGTATATGATTAAGGTAAACATATTATAATGTAAGTTTATTTGAGGATTAATATTTGAATTTTATTTTGGAGAAATATATGATTTAATTTTGGATTTATGGTGATTCATGTTATTTATGTAAATATTTATCATACCTTAGAGATTATATGTTAAGAGAGTGCACATTATTTTTTGAGATAAATATTAAATTTATCTTGTAAGACTATGTAATAAAACAACTATGATTTTTGGGATTCAATATTAAGCTGGAATATTTTTAATGAAATTTAAGGATACATATTTATTGAAAGATCTGAGATGAATTTTGGGTATTATTATAGAATTTTTGGTAATTAATGTAGTTTTTTTCATATAAAGGTTTATTATTTTGGAATTATCTTACTTTAACTAACTATATTAGTTTTTATTAATGTATATATATTTTAGGAATATATTTTTTTCATTTATATAATTATTGGGCCATATTAGTTGATTTTATTTACCAGACAAGTCCATATAGAAGAAAATAGTTTGACCATTTATGAAAAATAAAGAAAAATTACAAGAAATATACGGTATGGTTCAAACAAAGGAATTCTCACTCATCCATCCACACTCATATTTTTGTTTCCATTCTATGTTATGTAGTACCTTTTTGTTTCTTGGTTTTTCTTCCGAGTTCTGGGTGTTCTAGATTTAAATTTTATGTTTTGGATGTTCGGGGTGGTTTGAAGACCCATTCATGGTTAGTATGAAAAGTATGAAGAATAAGTGTCTTGGAAAATTAGTTTTTAACACTCCTAGTGGACCATTTTTTTCAGGTACGTTTGTTGTATGGTTTATCCCATTTAGTTAGATGAGTTTTGTGGTGAAAAGGGTGATTTTGGTGGAATTTTCTTAGGTCTCACAATTAAGGAACACAGATAGTTTAATCCTAAAGGTAAGTATATAGGGGGGTCTCATGGTTTTAATATTCTTAAACTAACCATGATGACTATATGTGCATCTCATTATGCACTAGAGAATGGCTAATTTCATGGTTTGTACACGGTTTTTTAAATCATGTGAGCTAACCATGTGACCTACTACGGAAAGTTTATTTTGGAAATTCCTCCTTCTTTTTAATAAGGGTTTCTTCCCTTGGAATACCCCATTCAAAACCTACTACCAAAACTCCTCCCATGGTGTTTTTTGGCTTCTTTAATCCTTTACAAGTGAATTTCATAGTCGTTTCTTAGTGAATCTTCACTCGGTTTAAAAGGCTCAGGCTCCCCTCTCTTTATCCTTTTCTTTTCTTCCATTTTCCCCTTCTCCCCTAACCCAAGTGGCCATGTTTGTCCTATTTGCATACCTAGTGTGGTGTAAAATTGGGTCTTTCATTTTTTATGGTTAAACTTGATAGATCTTGTCTCTTGGAACCCAAGTGGTGCATTTTCATGTGCACGTTGTTGATGCACCATGGATTTGAGGTAGGTTTCCCTTTGAAATTTTATTTAAATTTTGAGATTCATTAGTTTTGTGCTTTTTTCACATTCCTTACACATTAAATATTGTTATATGATCTTTGTTTAAATTTTTTGGTATTCAAATTTCTGGTTTATAACTTTTTTTTATAAATAGTATTGTTTTGGGTATTTTGTGCACACCATGTGTTTGATAAAATTACTAGCTAGATTTTATGAGTGATTTGTAATATAAAAGGTACAATTTTGATTTTTAAATATATTGGTGAAATGTTAAATGATGTTTTGGATTCCTTATATGGGTTCCCCAAGTGGCTTTAGTTTTAAAAAGGAATGTGTATTGGCTTTGAAATGTGGCTTGGCATGTGATGAAGATTAATGGACTATTTGGAATTTTAATGAAAATTTCTTGACATGAAAATGTGGTATGTTTTATAAAAAATGAATTTTATGAAATGATTATGTAATGTTAATCAGTTTTTTACCCCTCTTTTAAAAAGGTTGTTTGTTTCTTTGATAAATCTTGGTTTTGTAAAGAGAAAATGGGGCCCATTTAGAACCTTTATGAATGTGGTAAGTGTTTATCATGAAAAACATCCTTGGATAATTATATTTCCTAGTTTATGTGAATAGGTGGGATATACTTTCTATAGAATCATGGAGACCCATTTAATCATTTATGTATTTTAAGTCAAATAGGTTAATCCTTGAAGTGATTCGGGGTGATGCCTATTGTGTAAATTATTAGATATGATATATTTGAATGTGATTGGATGGTCTATTATCTTCATTTGGATCACCCATTTTATACATGAGACATAGGAACCTTCCCTGGTGAGAAAATTTTCTAAGAACTATTACTACACTATCTAGATTATGCACTAGCTGGTGGCCCATAGTAGGTGGATATATTGGGTTTATTATTATGGTATTTTCCCCTTACTTTGTCCTAAGATAGGGTGGTTGAGAGTGTTTAGGGTGCTTCTTATCTTCATCGTGGGAGACATGCTTTTAGGGATGGGTCTCATATATTAGTATGTTCTAGATTATTCACAATCTCATAGTTTCACCCATATCTATTAGAACATTGATACTTCAGTTATGATTAAGATACTTGGTCACCTATATGTTTATTTCAATTGTCCTCTTTATGTGATTATTTTAGTGCTCTCATTTTTGTTTCTTATATTGGAAAGTGATGTGTCAAATTCAAAAGTTTTGTGAAAAATGTTTCTTTAAGTAAAAGTATTTAATAATCTCTTATTCCATTTGAAAATGAAAGCATAAATTTCCATTTCAAATATTAATGTCTCGAAATTGGAAATGAACTTGGTTTTGAAATGAAGTAGGGAAATCGACCGTAGTTTGTTTTTATGTAAAATTTATAGAAAGAACATACTTTTATATTTTTTATTTCTAACTTGACGTTGATTTTTCCTTTATTTTAAAAGAATTTCAATGGAAATATATTTATCCAGGCCTTACTACTGAGTTTTAATACTCACACCTATAGTTTCTTCCTGTTTTTAACCTTATTGAAGGTTTAATCTTGGGTTTGATCACCTTGGTAGATGGTTGATCTTTGTGTTGGAGAGTGACCCATTGGGTCACATGGAGATTATTTAGTCATCTTGTTCAGTTTATTTTGTTGTATAGTTTGGTTGTATTTTTATATTCTTATACAAACTATATTTAGTTAAGTTTTATTTATATATTGGATGACATTGTTCATCTTTCAGTTTTTTAGTTTATTTATTATTTATTATGAGAAATTGTTCCCTTGGTGTACTTTATTAATGATCGAAACAAGTTTCCAACCCATGGGAATTGGAAATTCTGTTCGTAACATGCCAAGGATCGACTCAGGTAATCGGTTCAGGGTTGAATCAGGTTAGTTTGTGACAAAATGGTATTATAGGAGGTTTGGTCTTTAGAGGATCTTTCTTTTCAGAGCCCCCTGTGATACTTGGGGATTTCAAGGTAGATGGAGTAGGATTTTGGGGACTTGAGAGGTAGTAATAGGAAGGACATCATGTACCATTTCTTGTTCTAAACCTCAGGTTTCCATGGGAAGTCTGGTTTTGTTGGTTTTTTTGGTTCTTTTGGATTGTTTGGTGTTTAGGATATGAAAAATCCGTTGGGATAAAGGTCTTTATGATATCACAGGGTCTATAAATCCATTTGGAGCTAGAGGGCACGGTCTTATAAGGCTCTCTGTGATAGTTGTTTGTTTGGAATATGACTTCCAACTATATGGATTAGTCACCTATCAACACTAGTTTCCCTTGTGAGTTGCTTTGAGACTTCTTTATTCTGAAAAATGTTTTGAAAACCCTTGTTATTGAACTATGAAAATGTGGTTTTAGTGTTAATATTTGTATTTTGGAAATTGAGAAAAAGGATTTTAAGAATTAAACTTTTTGTAATAATTTAGAAAATTGAATTTGTATAAAATAACCTCTTGTGGTAAAATGGAAATGATTTAATGTGGTTAGACATTTATAATTAAAACATGGGGTTTATGGAAAATAGTTACTTAAAAGATGATGTTTGTTTTGTAATTTTCTATTCAATGGAAAGTGGTTGGATTTTAATCAAGTAGTTTTTTAAATGAGATTTTTTGGTCTACTGGAAAATGTTTTGAATGAAATAAATTGATTTCGTGGATAAAAATTCATTGGATTTTATTTTTGAGTGTGGTGAAACAGATTAAAACATGGAATATGAAAATGGTTTTTAACTTGGTCGTTAATGAACCTTTATAAGGATTCATGAATTTTTGAATTTGGTTAAGAGATTTGTTTTGGAAAATGGTAAATTTTTTTTGACCTTTGGGGTACTCAAGGAGTTATCATATGCATGGATATGTTCGGGAATTTCTTGGATGGTGATGTGGGTGAATATTTCCAATGATTAGCATGGTTGATAAGTTCCTGGTATGGAATGAGTAGATATGTGCTCAGGTTGGCATAGAAATTTTCATGTGAATGTGACTCTATGGAACACCATTGGTGAGTGTGAAAAATCCACCAAGTTTGTTTTGTTCTTCAAAAGTGTTTTTCAGCTGGAAATTTTGGTGTATTTTTAATCCAATGGTTGTGTGGATTGTTTTTCTATTTTATCAAATTGTTTTTTTATCGATATTCATTCTTGTGATTTGGAAGTTATTCTCATGTTGTATTTTGTGTTGAAATTTTTTTGGTGGCTCAGTCTTGAAGAAGTGTCTTAGCGGGATTCTAGAAAGGTTTTAGGGAATCTTTGAGCTAGTTTACCTTTGAGATATTTTCTATTATATGTGATCCTTAGTTTGTGAGATAGTTTTGATAGATCTCATGGTTTCCTTGTTACATTTTTTTCCCCCCGTAGAGATTTTATGGATGATTGTGGTGTGGATGTAGGTGGTTCCAGTTATCAAGATTTCTAATTGGTCAAACAAAGGATCTCATTCTCGTGTTTCAAAAGCTAAATCCACCTCTTCAAAGGATGACCCAGCCTATCTTCTAGAGTAGAGATCTATTTTTTCTTAGTTTACAGTTCCTTCCTGTTAAGATGTTTCCTTTAGTTGTGGAGATTGTGCTTGGTAGTGTTCGGTGTATTTCATCATGTTCTTTGTTCATCCTTCTCCTTGTTTGGAGTGAGAGAGAATGGTTTTGTGTATCTTTAATTCCCTATTTGGGTAAAAGTGTGTTGTTTAAGAATGTGAGTTTTGTGGTGTGTATATATCTTCGGTTTCTTCCTGGGATGTCATGTAGATTCTTGTGTGACCAAAATAATAAGTTCTAATTTGGGATTATCAGATCTTCACTACAAGGTAGTAGATTTTCCAAACATCAGGGCTCCATCCAAAGTCCTTGGAGTGAAGATGGTTCACAGTCATGAATCTATGTGGTGCGGGGATCTTGGATAAGATCATGCCTCCACCATTATATTGAGGTAATTCATGTGTTTCTATTGTGGTTTATTTGTCAGTGAAAATTCCCTCTTATTGTAAAGATCTTGATGGGATTGTCCCTCACGCAATTTCTTTGATTTTGTCTTATTGGATGCGAGTTTCTAATCAGTTTTCCTTGCATGGACCACCCATGTGAATTGAGTATGGCTTTGGTTTGTGTTCATACAAAGGTGATGATTCATAGTTATTTTTTGGGTGGGGTTTTAGTGTTCCAATAATTGGGTCTCATCCCTCCCCTTCACTTGTGGTGGGAGTTTTTGGTCCATGTGAGGAAGTTTTCAAGTTTTTTTAAAATTGTTAGTTCATAATGGTGGGGAGACCCACCACAGGTCTCGTTAAAAATTATTCTATGAGAAATCAGTAATAGGTTTCATAAAATGGTGCGGAGTCCATAGGGCCTCCTCCTATTGGTGATATATTTTTGTTTGGTTTTGTTATTAGTCAAGTTGAAGTGGATTCCTTTTGAAGTTGTTTTTTTCTGAGTTTCTGATTTGGTTTTGGGAAATGTTGGTTTTTTTGGAGTACGACCAATGGTTCTGTTCAAAGTGTGTTTGTGAAGGTTGTGGATATAATTTACCATTGATTCTTAGGAAGTGGTTTTGGATTGTTGGTCTATTTTGTACAAGAGGTAAAATTTCATTTTTACTTTTTGGGGAAGTTTTTAGATCAAGGGGATGGATATTGTGGTTTTGATAATCCTTAGTCATCAATCGATCAACTGGGAAATGGTCTGGATTTCTGGGGGAGAAAAGCATTATGGTAGGGATAATTTTCACACTCATATTTTTTTCACCTTTCTTTTGGAATACATTTCTTTATCCTTATTTTTCTCTAAATTTTGGGGTGTTATAGATATAAATTTTTTGTTTTGGATGTTTTGGGTGGTTTTTAGACCCATTTTGGTTACTGTAAAAGGTATGATGAGGAGGTGGCTTAGAAAATGAGATTTTAACACTCATAGTGGACCCTTTTTATGGGGTATGTTTTTTGGATGGTTTGTACCCTTGATTTAGATTAGTTTTGGGGTGAAAAGGTGGTTTTGGGGGACTTTATCTTGGTCACACAGGTGAATAGTTAGTTTAATAATGCAGGTAAATGTGTAGGGGGTTTCATGGTTTATTCATGGTTAAACTAAACATTAAGACTAATTTTGTATCTCATGCATCACTAGATGGTGGCTAATTTCATGGTTTGTGAATGGTTTGTGCATGGTTTGTTAAACTGTGAGCGTCAACCATGAAACCCACTTGAGAAAGGGTATTTTGGGATTTTATCCTTCTTTTTAATTATGGTTTCTTCCTTTATCCTCCCCTATTCAAACCTTATGACCAAAATTCCTCCCATGGTGATTTTTGGCTCCTTAAGTCCCCTCTAAGTGGATTTTATGGTAGTTTCTTGGTGAATAATCACATTATTTAAAAGGTTAAGGCTCCCCTCTCTTTCTTATTTTCTTTTCTTCCATTTTCTCCTTCTCCTCAATCCCTAGTGGATATTTTTTCCCAATTTTCATATATAGGGTGGTTTAAAATTTGGTATTTCATTTTTTTAGGGATCCACTTTAAGTTTTTTGTCTCTTGTAACCCTAGTGGTGTGTTTTTAGGTGTGATTTGTTGATGTGCGAAGGATTTGAGGTAGGTTTCCCTTTGCACTTTCCATTAAAGTTTTAGATTCATTGGTTTTATTCTTTTCTCACCTTTCTTAAATATTAAATATTTGTTTATGATCTTTGGATAAATTTTTTTTGTGTCAAAAGTGGGGGTTTATACCTTTTCTTTTGATAAATAGTATTTTTTAGGGTATTTTGTGCACACCATGTGTTTGATAAAAAGCCCAGTTATATTTTATGAGTGATTTGCATATAAAAATCATGGTTTGGATTTGTAAATATATTGGTGACATGTGAAATGATATTTTGGGTTCCTTTTATGGGTTCCCCAAGTGGTTTTGGTTTTAAAAGAATGTGTATTGGATTTCAAATGTGGTTTATGGCATGTGATGATGGTTAATGTACCGTTTGTGATTTTAATGAAAATGGGTTGACATGAAAATGTGGTATGTTTTCTAAAATGGGAATTTTATTAAATGACTATAAAATAGTTCAAGGTGTGTTTAAACCCTTTTTTAAAAGGTTGTTTGTTTCTTTGATAAATCATGGTTTTGTGAAGAGGCCTTGAGGCCCGTTTGGAACCTTTATGAAAGGGGTAAATGTTTATCATGAAAACACTCCTTAGATAATTATCTTTCCTATTTTATATGAATGGGTGGGATATCCTCATGGTGGAATCCTTGATCCCCATTTAATCATTTATGGATTGTAAGGAAAAGAGGTTGATCCTTGGAGTGATTTAAGGTGATGCATGTTATGTAAATTATTATATATGATATATGTGAATGTGATTGGATTCTTGGTTAGCATTGGTTGGCTCAAACCCTTTCTACATGAGAAATGTGAAACTGGCATAGTGAGAGAATTTTATAAGAACAATTACTGCATGGGCTATATTACACACTAACTAGTTTCCCTTAATAGGTTGATATATTGGGTTTATTACTATGGTATTTTACCCTCGGTCTGTCCAATGTTTGGGTGGTCGATAGTGTTTAGGGTGCTTTTTATCTTTATTGTGGGATACATGCTTCTAGGTATTGGTCTCATGTATTAGTATGTTCTGGATTATTCATGATCTCCTAGGTTCACCCATGCCTATTGGCACTTAGCCTCTTGTAGTGATGAGTGATATACTTAGTAACTTATATGTTTATTTCTATTATCCTCTTTATGTGATTATTTTAGTTCTCTTGTGTGTGTTTCTTATATTGGAATGTGATGTGTCAGATTCCAATGGTTTAGAAAAATGTTTTTTTTAGTAAAATTGTTTTATAAACTCTTCTTCAATTTGAAAATGAAATAATCACTTTCCCATTGAAATATTAATGTCTCTCTATTAGAAACAAACTTGGTTTTGAAATGAAGTCGGTAAATGGACCATTGATTATTTTCAAGTAAAATATATATATATAATTAATTTTATATATTTTATTTCAAACATGAAGTTTATGTTTTATTTATTTTTATAGGAATTTCATTATGAAAATATTTATTTGGGCTTACCTACAAAGTTTCAATACTCAATCCTATAGTTTCTTTCTGCTTTTAGGCTTATAATAGGTTTTATCTTGAGTTTGATCACCTTGAGAAATGATTGATATTTTTTTAGAGAGTGACATGTGGGGTTACATGGTGATCGTGTAGTATTCTTGTTCAATTGGATTTGTTTTATAATTTGGTTGTATTTTCATATTCTTTTACAAAAGATGTTCTGTTATGTTTTATTTATATATTGGATAGATTCATTTGTCTTTATTTTATTTAGTTTCCTTATTATTTAGTTGGAATAATCATTCTCTTTGTGTTCTCTATTGATGCTCGGCACTAGTTTTTAGCTCGTGGGGATCGAGAACACCCTTCGGGCCATACCATGGATCAGATCGGGTGACCAGTTCAGGGTTAACCCGGGTTGGTCTGTGAAATCCATCATGTAGTAAAGTTAAAGAATATAATAAGACAGGACACTTCCATAATCATAGTCATCAGCAGTTTCCCACTCAGATTTTGATTTACTTTTATTAAAGATTTTTTAGGATTTCTACATTGACCCTCTTTGATGATGATCCGGTGGACACAATCTGTGGTAAATTACAATAGTCCTTCAGTGTCCTTCTCTTTAAAGGAGCACGAGTGATGCCTTCACTATCAATTAATTTTTCCTTCCCATATATAATTTCATCCATAAAATAGGCCTGACCACTGGTTCTTGATTCCTTTAGTATATTACAAACATTCATGTCTTCCTTATTAGGGACATTTCCCAACTTCTCTAATGTCCTTCGAGGATCATCATCTTGTAGGGTTGAAATATTAAAGGCCACTAGCTGTATGTGCCCTTTCCCCAAATGAGTTTGTGTAGAGATATCTACTAAAACATCCCAATGATTCTAGACATTATCAATATGTGCAATGTCACATTTCATACCATTATCTCCCAGAGCAGAAGCATATGAATCCACCAACATATTATCATCTAGTACATGACTAGTACATATCTGTTATATATCCATGCCAACATTGAACTCAGGATCATGCCTCATCACCAAGTGAGAGGTCTACCCATTCAAATCATTAGTCGTAACCTCAGACCACATTTTTACGGCATGTGAGTTTGACATAACTAATCGTTTTACATTCTAAACAAAAATTAGGAAGCCTTTCATATTCCACCTTAATATGAATGTCATCATCCAATGTAGACAGCAGTATATTGTTAATTAAGAACATTCTTAAGTCAACCTCCACCAGTTCTCAAGCAATGTTCCCAAACATGGATAACTCATTTAATCTATCCATTTTGATTGGAATAACAAAAGTATAGGAAATATCAAAGAGAATCTTTGTATTCCATAAAATTTAGTTAAGACGATACTTTTAATCCAATCTTAGACTTGAGTATTTTTTTAAAGAAAATGGGTTAAAACAAAAATCCCATTCTTGAAAGAAGATCATACCTTGATTTAAAGCAAGTGATATGATTCCCCATGCCATGTGGAAGTTATAGTTGATGATTTTCATGCTGGTCTAGTTTCTCTGGCAGAGGAGGTCAGTCGGTCTTGTCGAATTAGCTATGCAGTAGTAGCGATGAAGCTGGGTTCTAATACTGATGTAATTAATTCTGGGATTGTGGATGCTGAAAGAGACTCCATTAAAAGGAATTTCATATGTTTTAAATATTTTATTCTAGATAGGATTGTGAATAAGGTTGGTACATCTCATATGATTTCTAATGATGAGGAAGTTGATTCTATTTCTTTAGTCATAAAAAATGAAAAAACCCATACTCGTCATTTGGATCAAATGGGGAGTTTGCGGTGGAAATTAATTAAAGGATACAACTTTAATTCCAAAGTAAATTTATTTCCTTATGTTCATACTCTAGATAGAAAAATAATTCCTAGGATCTAGAAAAATTATTTTTAATAAAAAAATTATCTGTTTATTTTTCTTGTAGATAAATAAATGGTTTTTAAATTGGTCATAGATTTACAATTTTGTAATGGTTAACATTCTAATGACCATGTTCTCTATCACTCTTCATCAGAACATAATAGATAAATTTATCTTCCATGTACATATTTTCACTTTACACTATTGTTCACCTAACTGAAATCCTAGATTTATGGTGACCATCACATTTTCCTTTCCATCTTTTTAAGATAATGTTTTATTAACCATTTTTACGAAGTGGGTTTCCAAAAAATAAACTTTCAAATATCAACATTTGATTTATGAAGTGAAATTTTAAATTATGAGGATAAAATTTATTGATGGATTGGTTGATGTAAGGCCCAAATATTTTATGGTATGTATCTTTTTAAATAAATTTAATTTCTTTAATAGTTTACATTGTACGCAATACCGACCATAAACAATCCTCAACATACTATTAGATATTATTATTTTAACAAGAATGTTATAACCTAGACATTAATTTAGAGGGTGTGAATAAGATTAACTATACTATGAAATATATATTATGGTTATATTCTATAAAAATTTTATTAATTCATGCCTAGAAACTAAAAAATCAATTTTTAGTATTCATTTTATTCTTTAAATATAAGTTTTAATCAAAAAGTAATTTTTGTTGATTTCTATAGGAAAATAAATATCATTAATTTTTGAAACTTTTATAAAATTAATTTTATAAAATTAAATTATTTTTTATTTTAAATACCAATATTATATTATAGTAAATATTAGTATTTTTTCTAAAAATATTGATTTTCTAGTGAATTGTGAAAAAAACTCAATTTTTATAAAACAATCATTTTATTAAAAAAAGTTAATTTTTTATTTTAATTTGATATATAATTAAATTAAGTAATATTTATATATAAAATCTAATTAATTTAATTCCAATCACATTTATACCTTATTTTTGTATAAGTACATTTTTTGGCTTAAAATGCATTCTTCAATAACATTTTTTTTCATCGCATTTTACGGGATTAATATTGAATAAATTTCTTCAAATTTTTGTTTTAAATTATAAAAAATAGATTTCATATTTGGATTCATGAGGTCAAAATTTAGTAAATGGGTCCCTCTATTTTTATCCAATATGATTGGTAAACTTAAAAATTTATGTTACCATAGTAAAGGGAAAATTTAGTAATTTGGGATAAAAATAAAATGATAAGAACATGAAAATGAACATAAAACTTTATATAATTTTATTTTATGATTAATTTTAATCCATAATAATTCTAGGTTCATTTATTTGGCCATTTGGATGATATTATGACCTTTACAATATTTTATTTAAAGAAAAATCAAAGATGCCACATTCATAATTTTAATAACTATAACATTTTTAATATGGGGTTATCTAGAGGATATGTATCACTATAAATATCATTTTTAAATATAAATTATTCATATACATAATTTTAATTTATTTTTACTTTTTATTTAAGAAATAATTACATTAAATAATCACACAAATATGATGCATTAATTTTTCAATTAATGAAAAAAATCAAATAAATGATATTACAAATATTTAAAGTAATATAATCTGAATTAATAAAGTTTATATACTAATTTTATAGATTAATTTTAAATTTTATGGATATATTATAATATATTTTTTGAATTTATCTTATTTTATTGATATTTTAAAATTCAAAGTAATTAATAGTGTCAAAATAGACTTTAATGGTATTTTAAAATAAATAATATTTTATTAAATGATATAGAATTACTAAAACAATTAATTATGAAAAATTTATTATTATATGGTTTAAAATATCAACCATGATCCAATTAGTAGTCTTTTTATTTTATACTAACTATATTGACCCTTAAAGAGTAAAAATCCATGTTGTCATGGTTGAGTAAAAAAGGATAAATAAGGGCTAAAACTAAATTATTAGGTTAATAATGTGACCTAAACTTGTATAAAAAATATTAGATGAGGGTTATTTAAACCATAATCATATTATATTATAAATAACACACTTTGGGTCCATTTTTAATTGAAAATTAATTTATATTAATTTGATATTTTGAGAGTTTCCAAAAGTGCCCCCCAGATCAATAATAAAAGGGCACCCCTTCCTTCACATATTTACACCACTTTAATCTTTATAGATCAACCAAAATCTTAAAATTTATATTTTTAACATCCTAATACATTTTATATAGTCTCTCTTCCTTCAAAAATACTAACCCTAGATCCCTTAATAAGATATCTAAAAAATGTCTCTTGAAGAAGAGGTTATCGTCCTTATCAACTCTTTTAAGTTTATTTCTTCTTATACATCTTATTCTTGTGTTTCTTCCATAATAATTTAATAAATATAATATAATATATATATATATATATATATATTGAGATATTATTATTATTATTAAACAACCATATTCCACTTTTTATCAGTCCTAGGAAAAATGAAAGAACGGTGTGTGTGTGCGTATACGGATTATTGTCTCTACATACTGGTGTAATTCATTTTTCATCACCAATTTACTTATATGGGTATAATGATAAAAAAAATGGGTATATTAAATAATTAAGAAATTATTTTTATTTAGTAAAATGAATTTATAATATTTTTTCCTTACTCATTCACACTTAAGGGAATGATATCATCGCTCCTGCATACGTCTGGGCTACCATCTCCACGATGCGATGTGATTTATTTTCCATGTTCAATATTCAAGAATGATTATAAAAATGTATATAATGAATAAATATGATATATATGAACTTAATATCATTTTTTATATCATTTAATAATATCCTATGCACAATAAAGAGAATATACACAATAAAACATACATGGGAAAATGAAGCAGTTAACACCTGAAATATGGGTAATAATGATATAATATTAAAAAACGGGTAATGATATTATATAATAGGATCATATATGATATCATGAGTATGAATGTGTTTATTTTATAAATTTATAACATGATTCAAACCATTATACATGATTTTAAATCATGTTCAGTTAAAGTAAAGTGCTGGGTATGGGATTTCATAACAATATTTCTTTTCACTAGGTTAAACTTATACTTCGTTGATTATTCCATGATTAGATTATGTGTGAAATGAATTTTTATTTTCTTTTTTTATATTCCCACTTTATTAATGTGTATTAACTATGTATACACATGATTTATTTATTTGAGTAACCCTCACTTCAATGATATTATAAGGAACCAGCCTTAAACATAACTTATTCTAGTGACTTTTGACTAGAATTTATTTTCATTCATTCTCAAATATCTTTTAGGTATATACTTTTATATAATTAAGACAAAATTGAACATAACTTTCAATATTACAAAGTATATAATTCTACACACCATCTAGTATTTTTTCATAAAACAAAAACTATTAAAATAAAACATATTTTCTCTTCAAGACAAATCTTTAACTACTTAAATCATAGCATATTTTTTGTCCTTACCAATATTAATACCTGTTAAAAACATTTAAAAACCTGGGATAGAAAAAAAATCTCAGCAAGGGAAAACAAGGGAAACCATTTACATGTGATCCGGAGATATATAAATAAGGACATGAGGAATTTCATAAAGGCATGAGAAAGAGGAATATCATAACAATAAGAACTTGGATCATAACATAAAAATGGGGCTACATAATTTAGTTTATAAATTCATAATAATATCGTCATGTTCCATCCCCAAGGTGTTATATCACCAAGTTCCATCCCTAAGGTGTCGTAAAAATTACCGAGGTTATTCACCAAGGTATCATAAAACTTGTCATCTTTAGAGATTAATTTCTTTACCCAATGCATTAGAGAAATATTAGGGTGAACCATTAATATTTTTTTATTTTCATGTGAACCAAATATATCATAATCAAACATTTCAAAAATAATCCAAAGAGAATAAAATAAATGGGTTTTATATCAAAATCGTGATGTTTTAAAAGTGCTTAAAAACATGATTGTTATATCATTTATAACCCATGGAAATAGAATGAGGGTTTTTTGTATGTTAATTCCAAAAAATATATATAATTTTTATTTCTTGATGAATATTACTAGAAATGAAATATTATTGGGTATTTACATAAATAAAATAAGAGAATTTCTTGAGAAAAAAGAGATAGATTTTGAGATGAAAAATAAGCAGCATTACGTCTATGCAACATGGTTTTAAAGAAACATTAAACAAATAGGGTATATGGATAACCCCTTAGTAAAAGACTCATAATATAGTATAGGGACTTAATATAATGTAAATAAGAACATTTTATGGAAACTTGAAAGACATACCACATAAAAGAGAACTTGAATGGGAAAAAAAGAAGTTGAAAATTCCCTTACAACAAAAGAAACACTTGAATACATATCATTAAAGATTTACATTATAAAAACATTAAATATCATAATAATTTACTAATTCATGATATAATTAGTCAAAATGTTGTATATAATCCTTATTGGAAAATAAAGGTGTGTGACATCAAGATATGACCCACAGATTTGAGATTGAGACGAAGTCCCTTACCTTGAGTCTGACTTGTCTTGTTTGTTCTTTATCTTCATGAATAATAAAATTAAGTTAAGTTATAATTGTTTTAGAAACTTTTTTAAGTTTTTTTATTCTTTTTATATCACTTATTACCATTTTATAAAAATTAATTAATGATTTTTCTTCATATTGGACGTTTAGTCGATATTCGGTACTTGAGTCAAAAATAAACTTGTTATGATTACAAATTGTTCATATGGTCATAATTCCATCATCTCCAGAATTATATTCATGATTTAAATAACATATAAAAATCATATATATTTATTTATTTATAATAATCTATAATATTTAGAGACAAGAAATGAAATGCACTGTTCATGGTGACGGTAGGTCGTACGTACCCATGAATGTTACTTCCATTTCTTGGTCAAATTAAAATAATGAAAACTAATTTATACATATATATATTATAATTTCAGTATAATATATATGTTATATATGTTACATAGGTACATTAAATCCATCCTTTATACATTTCATATATATCATGAATGAGTCATATTACTTTGAGGGGGCGGCAGTCCACACTTCCTCAAATGAAATTATCGTATTTATACAAAATGAAAAGCATAAAGGTATGTTATAAATGAAAATAATAGAATAATAGAGAAAATATAAATATCATATATATCATGCATAAATAATGTTCCATCATAATGTCCACCATGAGAGTTGGTGGGAGAAAATTGAACAATCATTGTTTCATGAGGCAGTAGGTCACCGCACACAGAAACAGTATGTTCTAAATCCATTAGATGGAGGTGTGTGTAAGTGTAGGTACAAAACGTAGAATAAAAAAATTGTATTATATTTATTATACTTTTTAAAAAAATAATTGAATAAATATAGGTTAGGTGCTTGGAGAAGGAAAATAATGTAAACGAGCTTGAGAGAAGGTGTTACCTTTAAATTGGGAAACTCTTTTTGATTCGAACCAAACGGCTTCCTTGAGTTTCCTTATACCAAATTTCAGACTTATATGAAAAATTTTTGCATGTTGGTAGACTATTTTATCATAATTTGGATGATCCAAAGGTCTTGAGATGTGTGACTAAGTGGGTAGAGGTGGTGGCCTTTTATAAGAGGGAGTAGGGGCACTTTATGAAAGTCTTGAAATATTATTTTATTATAAATTGATTTTATAACTATAATATCTCCAAGGTGATATATTTAGAGGATAAGATTATTATGGGTCTAAATTATCTCAACCAATAGGATTTATACAAGTTTAAGTCAAAAATTTAACCTTATCTTTTAGTTTTAACCCTTAGTTAAAAACATTAACTCTTACCATGTCTTCTTGTATTTTAATAATATATGGTAACTATAGTAACAATAAAATTCCAAAAGAACCACAAGTGGATAATTAATGAAATTTCTAACATTATATATGTAATTTTTATGAATATTATATTTTGATGACTATTATATCATTTATTAAAATAGTATTTTTTTGAAAAACTCATTTATGTCAATTTGGACACTATTTAGAAATTGATTTTTGTTAAAGTTGTAACAACTTTATTATTTCTAACTAAAGGATTTAACTCATCCCTAAAATTTCAATTTAATCAAATAAAATTCTTTTATGGCATAAAATTGTTCAAATTACATTTATTTTAATATTTATAATATTATTTATTTGAATATTTCTCTAATAAAGTAACTGTTGCATCATCATTGTGTCATAAATATATTTATATATTTAATGTATAAAATTATAAATAAAAAAACATGATGTAGGAAATATTTTTATCTTTATAATGACTATTTATAGTCAAGGATATCATTTATATAAACCAAATTAAAAAAAATTAGTTAGGAGATATATGTTTATGTTTTATTTCCCTTTTCTTTAAAATAAATATTATAAAAGATCATTATCCCGGTCAAGTGGCTCCATGGGGTCCTAAATTATACCCAAGGATGATCATGGTCATACATATCTCATCTAATAGTATTAGGAAATGTTTTATGGTAGTTTAATATTATTATAATTTTTTTTACAGTTATTTACCTGATTTACCCTTTAACCATGGTAAATAAAAATAATTACTGAAGTTATTATTCATGAAATCCAAAAATAAAAGGTACCTATATAAATAATTTAGACCTTATGATTACAAATATTTAATCCACATTTCCAAATTCAAAAAAAAATCTCGAAATTAATTTAAAATTATTTTCCGTTGTCAATACTAGAAAATGGGGTTTTATGAAGTAAAAACTATCAAAAGATTGACATGCTTTTATGTCTAATTTAAATATAAAATTACTCCCAAGAGAAAAATTAGATTAAATGATAAATATATAATCCAATTGCATTTTGAACCTAATTAAAAGTACAATCTATCTATATAAATAAATTAGATGAAAAGGAAATTTTAAATTTAAAAGTAATATTTTTTATTACTCATTAAAATATGGATTTTATCAGAAAACTACCAAAATTTCATCCAAATTAAATTTTTTTGTCCCACTTCAAAATAAAAGGTTTATTTTTTGAAATATTACATATTAAAGTGAAAAAAATTATAGTTAAAAAAGTTCTCCATCAAATGGTTTTAAAACGACCTTTTATAAATATTAGAGTATTTTATGCTTAAAATTGGATTCATTCTCATTTTAAGTCTATAAAATTCCTTGGATAATTTTTAGAACATTTAAAAAATATATAAAATCATAATATTTTTAATTTTATTAATTCCCACCAATAAAATGTCTAGGAATTAACTACCATTTAAAATAATATTATTATTGTTGTATTATTTTTTGGTATAGCTCAATGTTGTGTGCAACATAAGATTTAGAAAAACTCATTGTTCCATGTCGAGTATGCTTTCAGAAAAACCATACCATTTAACATAAAATGAATATATTAATCATAAATATTAATAGATATGAAAATTTATTATTCTATAAATACTTGGGATGTCACATCATTACCCCTATTGGAAATTACATCCTCACAGTTTTAAAATTAGGCTTGATAACTTCATTGAAAATCCCACATCGGAAAAACAGTCTAAAAACTGCCACCATAGAATAATTATAAATAAGTACAAAGGTAACCTAAGATAATACAAACTAGGATTCCATGTAGGAAAACATGGACATGGAAGAAAAACAAACCATCTTTTTCTGAGGGAGAGTAATAGAAAACATGATCAGGAGAAAGTTGACAATCAGAAAATCAAAAAATTGTGATGGATTAAATGGTATTTGATATCCAAGTAGGAAAAGTAAACATAAAATGTTTTTGTTTTAAGTTACTTTTCCTAGATTTAATGAGTTTTATTACTACCTGGACTAAGATCATAAGGAAATATACTTACTTGAAAAGTATAGTTTCATCTTTTAATGAATTTCCACCATACACTCATATTTCTCTCCAAATTATGAGTATTCTGGTTAAGTTAAATTCTATAGAATCACATAATCCAAAAAATAATAACTATCCTTTTCTCTTGTATTTATACATTAATCATAATAAAAAAATGTTAGTTCATGATATGATAATTCTGAAAAAGAATAAACCTTTTATGTTCAAAAATTACTTCATTATCTAAAATTCAACAAGCAATACCCAAAGTTCAATAACAACTATTAAACAAAAAAATTCTTTAAAATTCCTCAAAATAATCCAGACTAATATTGAAACCCAAAATTTAGAATTATTTGATCACATAGTCTTCCATGATAAATTTTAACATTTATCTCTAAATAACATCAACCACTCTTAATGTCTCATACCAAAAAGTAATTAAATGAATCACATGATCTCTAAGATAGAATAGTCATTTCATAATTCCCATAAGTCCACAATTAAATAATTTAACCTTTAATTTTCAAATAAAACTCTATAGTATTCTATTTACCTTAATCATATAAAGTCCCCAAAATAGTGATTATCTTCCAAAATAACATTTATCACATAATACCTAAATCATTTTCAAATCCCCTGGTTATCTATTTGATAAAATATATGTCTCCAAAATCAACTTATTATAATTTTATAAACTCATTTAACTAAAAATAATGAATTCATACTAACCAGGGACTTCATGTATGTCAGTGGTAGGTGATAAATCCCAACCGTACTTCAGTTGTGGGTTTCATTCTCACAGCTTTGTATGATGTGATGGGTTATAACACGGTCTGTGTGTTGTCCTTTTTCAAAAATTATATAATTTTATAACATTCCTAAAAATGAGATAAAATCCTAAAAAAATAACCATAACATATTTTAACCACAATGGTTATCTCATACCTCGCATTTTACATCCCAAAAAATGTATAACCCATAATTTCTTCAAAGGTGAATGTCTCCAAAAATAACATTATACACCCTAATATTTCAGATAATAAAGCCAAAAAATGTTTTTCTAAGGAATTTAAATTATGTTGTACCTTATGATTATAAATCCATGATGATATCCCTAACCCTTAAGAAAACATCATAATCTCTAAAGTTTCCTAAACCTAGTTCTTATACCAACTCTAAGGACCCAGCCTTAAACATAACTTATTATAGTGACTTTTTACTATAATTTATTTTAATTCATTCCCAAATATATTTTATGTCTATATTTTTAGATAATTAGGACAAAATATTACATAAAATTTCAATATTACAAAGTAGATAAGTCTGAATTCCATCTTGTTGTTTTTCATAAAACAAAAACTATTAAAATGAAACATGGTTTCTTTTCAAAATAGATCTTCCACTAATTTCATAATAGAATATTTTTGCCCTTAAAATATTAAGACCTATTAAAAACAATTAAAAATATGGGATGAGCACAAAAATCTCAGTAAGGTAAAACAAGGGAAATGGTTTATATGTGATCCTGAGAGATATAAATAAGAACATGAGGAATTTCATAAAGGCATGAGAAAGAGGAATATCATAACAATAAAAATATAGACAATAACATGAAATTATGGATAAAATATTTAATTTAGATATTCATAATAATATTACTAAGTTCCATCCCCAAGGTTTCATATCATCAAAGTCTATTCCCAAGGTGTCATAAAAATTACCAAGGTTATTCACCAAGGTATCATAAAACTTGTCATCTCTAGAGATTAATTTCATTACCCAATACATTGGAGTCATATTAGTGAAAACCCTTAATATGTTTTTATTTTCATTTGAACCACATATATCATAATCAAACATTTCATAAATAACCCAAATAGAATTAAAGAAATGGGTTTCATATCAAAATCATGACGTTTTAAAAAGTTCTCAAAAACATGATCATTATGTCATTTATAACCCATAGAAAGGGAATTAGGGTTTTATGTATGTCAATTACAGAATAAAATACATATTTTTTATTTCTTGATGAATACCCCTGAAAATTAAATTGGTTTGTTTATTCAAATATATAAAATAAGATAATTTTTTGAGAAAAAGAGAGAGATTTTGAGATGGAAATTCTTCAGCATAATGGATATGCAACAAGGTTTTAAAAAAACATTAAAAAGAGTGGTTACAGGGGTCAACCATTCATAAAATAATAATAATATTGTATAGGTACATAATATAATAGAAATAATAACCTTTTATGGAAACTTTAAAGACATAACACATATAAGAGAACTTGAATAAAAATGAAGTTGAAAATTCCCTTACAACATAAGAAACACTTGACCACATATCATTAAAGAATTACATTATACAAAAAATTAAATATCATTATAATATACCAATTCATGATATAATGAGTCAAATGGTTGTATATACACTTTATAAGAAAATAAAGTTTTATAACATCAAGATATGCCCCAAATAAAGGATATTGAGACGAATTCCCTTACCTTGAGTCTGACTTGTCCCATTCGTTCTTTATCTTCCTGAATAGTAAAGTTAAGTTAATTTATTATTATTTGGGAATATTTTTAATGTTTTATTATTACTTTTATGTCACTTATTACCATTTTATAATAATTACTTAATTATTTAATTTCATATCGGACGTTTAATCGATATTCGGTACTTGAGCCGAAAATGAACTTATTATGATTACAAATTGTCCATATGATCAAAAGTACATCATCTAAATAATTATATTCATGATTTAAATAAAATATAAATATCATATATATATATATATATAACAATCCATTATATTGTGATATAAGAAATTAAATGCATCATTCATGGAGACGGTAGGCCGTACGAACGCATGAACGCCACTTCCATTTTTTTATCATATTAAAATAATGAAAACTAATAGATATATATTTTTATTATAATTTAAGAATAATATATATGTTATATATTTCACATATTTTTACTAAATTCATCCTTTATAAATTCCATGTATAGCATGAACGAGTCATATCACTTTGAGGGGGCGGTAGTCAGCACTTCCTCAAATAAAATTGTCATATTTATACAACATGAAAAGCAAAAAGGTGTGTTCTAAATGAAAATAAAATAATCATATAAATAATATAAATATAATATATATCATACATAAATACAGTTCAATCATAATGGACACCATGATATGTGGTAAGAGAAAATTTAATAATCATCATTTCATGAGGCAGTAGTTCGCCGTACACAGAAATAGTTTGTTCTAAATCCATTAGATAGAGGTGTGTATAAGTGTATGTCAAACCCATAAAATAACAACATAATAGTTTTTTTATGATACTAGTTTTGTTATAAAATAATAGAATAAATATATTTTAAGGTGTTGTAGATGGAAAATAAAGGAATGGATATTGAGAGAAGATGTTAACTCTAAATCGGGAAAATCCTTTTGATTTGAGCCAAAAGGCATCCTTGAGATGTCTTATTCCCAAGGTAAGGCTCCTAGGAGAAAAACAGTGATGTTGGGAGATTATTTGATCATAATTTGGATGAGATAAAGTTATTTAGATGTGTGAGTAATTAGGTAGAGGTGATATCCTTTTATAAGAGTGAGGAGGGGCACTTTAGAAAATTCTTGAAATTTTATTTTATTATAAATTTATTTTAGAATTATAATACATCAAAAGTATTATATTTAGATTATAAGATGACTATGGGTCTAAATTCTCTCAACCAATAGGTATTAGATAAGTTTATTTCACAAAATCAACCTTATCATTTAGCATTAACCCTTAGTTAAAAACAATAACTCTTGCCATGTCTTCTTGTATTTTCATAATATATAGTTTCTATAGTTTCTATAAAATGAAAAAAAGAACCAAAAGTGGATAATTAATGAAAAAAAATTAACATTATATAATTAATTTGTCCAAATATTATATTTTTATGACTATTATACCATCTAATAAAATAGTATTTTTTTAAAACTCATTTGTCTCAATTTTGATACTATTTAGAAATTTATTTTTTAAAAGTCATACCAACTTGATTCCTTCAAACCAAAGTAATTAACTCATCCCTCACATTTTCATATCATCCAAAAAATTTGTGTATTGCAAAAAATGTTCAAATTACATTTATTTTAATATTTATAATATCATTTATTTTAATATTTATAATATCATTTATTTGAATATTTCGTTAATATGGTAGTCACAGCAACATCATTGTGTCAAAAATATATTTATTTATTTAATGTATAAATATTATAAATAAAATAACATGATGTAGGAAATAGTTTTACCTTTCTAATGAATATTTATAGTTGAATATATTATTTATATAAATAGAATTAAAATTGTTTTAGGTAGGAAATACATGTTTATGTTATATTTCCCTTTTCTTTAAATTAAATATCATAAAAGGTCATTATCACACCCAAGTGGCTCCACGGGGTACTAAATTAGAATCAAGGATGATCATGGTTAGAAATATATCATCCAATAGGATTATTACACTTTTTAGGGTAGTTTTATATTATTATAATATTATTTTTTACCCTTATTTACCTCATTTACCCTTTTCCAATAGTAAATAAAAATAATTACTAAAGTTACTATTCAAAATGTCCAAAAATAAAAGGTACCTATTTACATAATTTGGACATACTGATTCCAAATATAGAATCCAATTTTCCAAATTCAAAATACATAATATTCTAAAATTAATTTAAAATTAACTCCCATCGTCAAACCCAGAAAATGGGTTTTTAAGAAGTAAAAACTATCAAAAGATTGAAATGTGTTTATCTTCAATTTCAATGTAAAATTACTTCCAATTACAAAAACTATATTAAATGATAACACAGTAATATAATTACACATTAAAACCAATTAAAAGGAAAATCTATCTATATAAGTAAATTATATGAAAAGGTGGTTTTGATTTAAAATGCAATATTTTTCACTATTCATTAAAATATGGATTTTATCAAAAAAAATCCAAAATTTCAACCAAAGTAAATTTTGATGTCCATATTATAAATAAGAAGTTTATTTTCTCAAAAATAACACATGAAAGTAACAAAAAATATATTTAAAAATGGATCTCTATCAAAATGTGATAAAATGACCATTTAAAAATATTAGATTATTTTATACTTAAAATTGGATTTTTTTTCTCATTTTAAGTCTCAAAAATTCATTGGATAATTGAAAAAACATTTAAGATATATGTAAAATAATAATGTTGTTAATTTCTTTCATTTTTGAAAATATAATAAGTAGGCATTAACTAAGATTTAAAATAATAATATTAGTGTTGTATTATTTTCCTGTATAACTCAATGTTGGGTACAACATAAGATTTTAAAGAAACACATTGTTTTGTGTTGAGTATGATTTCAGACAGATCATCCCCTTTAACATAAAATGAATATCTTATTCCTAAATATTAATATATGTGAAAATGTATTATTCTATAAATACTTAGGATATTAGAGATATGATTTTTTTAAGTGTTTCTCATCCCACTTTTACTTCTATGATATATATGTGATATTGACTAATTATTTCTTTTTTGTGGTGTATTTACTACCCATTTAAAATATTATATCATGAACATATTTGTTTTCATGGTATCAAAATTTTCATTTAAATTTATTTCATTTATGAGGAATATGATTAGACTTATTACAAAGTGGTAAGGTTTATTTCACAATCTCATCATTATTCGAGATTGTTTAAGTTTAAGTCTCTATAGAGAAATATTTATTTTATATTCCCATGTATTCAAAAAATTATTTCAAAAATATTTTTACTATTCCCCTATGGTTATTTAAATTCATTTTTACCCCTTTTTGACTTTTCACAAAATGTTTTGAAAGGAATTTTCTTGTCATTTTCCAAAAAAATATTTTATAGTTTTTCTTGAAAAAGTGTGAAAGGAATGTTTTTTTAAATTATATAGAATAAATGGAATTTCCCACCATCTTGATGCCTTAATAATTTAAATCTTACTTTACAAGTTTACAAGGTTATTTTCAAAGAAAATTATTTCTTTATTACATGTGTGGTTTTCAGATTTTAAAAAACTTGAAGTAAAAAAGAAGAATTTTCCTCATGAAATATTCCAGTAATATATTTTTATTTATGTAGACAACCTTTGTTTAACGTTATGTTGAGTATTTACATTAATTATACCATTCAAAGTATTTCTTTTGATGGTTTATGATTATTTTTACTAGGGAAATACTGATAAATTCATATCTTTTTCTCAATATAGATACTTGATAAGGAATATTGTTTGTGAATTAAATAGATTATTTGATATATGAGTAATTCATTGGACAAGAAAGAATGGGTAGGAAACATATATAGAAAACACACATTATTCATAAGTATTATGATGATGTGAATAATTTAGACAAATTAAATGGGTTTTTACCCATAATGATTAAAATATATTGTGAAAGGTCTTGACAATAAAGGTTTTATGTTCTTGGTAAACTTGAAATCCAATAGTTAAGAATTTTACTCAGTAGGAATTTAATTATTATTATCCATAATATTTTCACAATGATATTTTTTGTGGATTTAGATTGTTCTTAAGTTATTGATTAAATGAAAAAAAAATTACATTTCTATAATGATTCTGCCTTATCTTCTCATGATAGAAAACTTATTAATTAAATGGAATGTGTATTCAATTATTTACTTTGATATATTGATTATGTTCCATTTATTATTGATTTAAGATATATTTTTCTATATTTGACCCTTACTGATCATCAGATCTCACCCTTGTCTTGTTTTCTTTTTCCTCAGATATGAAGAAGTAATTCTTTAATGAGTTCATGGATACAGAAAAATTACTCTCACTATATTTTATCTTATGTATTATATTATAATTATCAACTTAAATATATATCTAGTTTACCAAGAATACTAATATATTTATTCCTACAAGATGTGATTTCTTGTATCTTATACCAGTTTAATGAAGAAGACATCGATTATGGGCTACTGGGGTTGGGGCCTTTATAGTTTTATCAGAGAATGTTTTGTAGAAATATTGGAACTAGATTTAGGAAAACATAGAAACATAACCCTATGAATGAATTTTAAGATAATCCTAAGTATATGAAAACATCTTATATATTTTTTGATAATTATTTATAACCTAGGTTAAACATAATTACTCATATATTGATAAGAAGTTTCGTGATTTATTCATACTTTGAAGCTCACTCTAATTATTATTATTATATTTTGATACTTAAACTTTTATTTTTGGTTTTAGTCCATGGATGGAACCAGAATGAACCATATTAATATAAAATGTGATTGAATTATTATGTATTAGGATTCAATACTTACATTTTTCATGTGCATTGGTAATGTCCTGGACCCCTATGGTCTTTTCTTTAATTGAAATCTAGTGATTGAGGTATCTAGGAGGTCAAGATGACTTATCACTAACATTTTTCCAAATTTCTGATTCTATGAACACTGTTTCCAGAATGTTTAGTCATTTCCTTTTCTAAATTTCCAGAATGATTTCATGAATAGTTTTTCCAAAACAGTGAGTCATTTCCTTTTCCAAATTTCCAGAATGGTGTCATGAATAGTGTTTCCAGAATAGTGAGACATCCAACGGTGTCATGAATAGTTTTTCAAGAATGGTGAGTCAATTCCTTTTCCAAATTTCTAGATTGGTGACATTAATAGTATTTCCAGAATGGTGAGACATCCAACAGTTTCATGAACAGTGTTTCCAGAATAGTGAGTCATTTCATTTTCCAAATTTCTAGAATGGTGTCATGAATAGTGTTTATACAATGAGGAGACATCCAACAGTTTCATGAACAGTATATCTAGAATGGTGAGACATTTCCAATAATTTTTCAAATTTCTATATTTTTATAGATTTCTCTATTTTCCCCTTTTGACATATTTCTTTGATGTAAAATGAGTTGAATGTTATATTTTAGTGGGTTTGAATCCATTTCAAGGGATATCAATAATATCTTTGATTTTCTAAAAATTTAGATGATTTTAATTTCTCAAACCTTATGGTTTAATGTGATACTCTTTTAATGAAAATCTAAAAAATATCTAAAAACCTACTCTATTTAGATCTTTCTAAGGCTTAGATGCCATTTTCCTTGTTCTTCCTTCTTTGTTTTCCCCCTGGCATAAGACACCCAGACCTTTCTTTCCCATAATAGTCGTGTAATCAAACTGTAATCCTTATAACATTTCCTCTTGAAGTTTCTTCTTGCTATATGTGCACCCCCTATTTTGGTGTAACTAGGAAATTTCGATCGGTCTTTTATAATGTATGTTTTACCATAGTTCTTATGGGTTCTTGGATATATTCCCACATGTTTCCCCTTTCCATGTGATGGCATGTGATCTCCATGTTTCTAATGGATTCTTCTTGGGTGTTGTATGATGTTCTTGTTCCATGGTATCCTCAGGTGGATGCAATTGTTGCGGGAGAGGTGATCATGATCCATTGTGTTGTCCTGTTATCGTGCAAATAACATTTCAAACCTTTTGAGGTAGAGGATTCATGGATTATCTATTCTATTTACATGTTGTATTAGAGTTAGCATGTTTT
Organism: Viscum album; assembly: GCA_963277665.1. NCBI lineage: Eukaryota > Viridiplantae > Streptophyta > Magnoliopsida > Santalales > Viscaceae > Viscum > Viscum album. The sequence goes on from OY728164.1 coordinate 1,390,023,177, forward strand.
ATCCCACTAGATCATAATGGAATTGACATAAGAAATATTTGAATCGGATTAAAGAATTGGTTTTGATCATATGTTATTACCTCTTGATTTTCTAGATAGTGTGATATCTATGCTTTTCTTATTTAACATGTCATTCTTAATGTAAATTGGTAAAGAATGTAATGTTGTGATTAATACTAAATTAATTGTCTAAAGATAAAAAGGCATGTAAATGAATCTAGTTTTTGTTGTAATTTTATGATAATCAAATTGATGTAATAAGCATTATTAATTAATTTTTTATAGTTATGGTAGCTTTCTGGTTAGGTTTCTTATAGTTAGAAACTACTCATAATGAATCAGTTAATTCAAGATGGAATAAATAACTATTTGTTGATAAATTATAATTCATGGTAGGGTTATGAGTTACCCTCTTGCTTGAAAATGCCAAGATCCTTATTCATTGGAGTTGTGGGTGATCGTTATGGATGAAGGATGAATTTTTTTTTGGGGGCCAAGTGCCCAATTACTGGTTGTTTCTTGATGCTTGTGATGTGATGTTTTTTTGAAATCTCATTATGGTATGTGGGGTAGGGAGGCCCTATAGTTATGGCAACAGTTAATGCCTAGAGTGGGAAGATGTATTAGTTTATGCATGTGGGTGTCAGTGAAGACACTGGAGATGATGGAATGGGCTAGATGTGAATATTGTATGCTTTTTGAATCATTTTTTTTGGTTTATCTTCTTTACTTTCCCCATTGCTTGAGGTATATTTTCTTGTTTACCATCTTTCCAAAAGAGGAAAAGATGCATGGGGTATGCCACGTGCTTTCCTTGTTTAGCTTATCGAGGATGGATGGGTCTATGCTCTAGTTATAGGCTGCAAAGATTCGACGGGTAGTTCATCTACACACTGGGTTAATCCCCTTGTGTTTGGAATCTTAGAATGATTTTTCTAGGATACCTAGAATTATGGAAAAGTGATAATTTGTTAATCAATGGTTGAATAAATGATCTTAACCCATGGGTTTGGGGCTTGCTAGGATGCAATGGTGAGGTTACAATTTAAAGGAACTTTGGACATGGTTTGGTTATTCATATAACAAATGGAACTTTGGGTGTGATACTAATGAAATTTAATGTGGAATGATAGTAGTTAAATATTTAATTAATGTAGAGTAAAACTAATAAGAAGGGATAAATTAATATTATGTATCTCTTTAAATGTTTGTGTGCTTATAAGATACCTAGTCTTAGTAGTGGAATTCGGGAGTCCAAGAGATGTTTTCTACAGTTGAGTGTAAGACTAGGTTATGCCCATAATGTGGTTGTGAGCTATATTATATTCTTTACTTTTTGTGTTTTTATATGCTAATCTACCCTATCGGTTCGGGAAACTGAAACCCCATGGATTCTGAGCGCTAGGGGGTGTTTTCCCCAACATCCCGGTGGGAGGATGGATGGATGAATACCCCCTTCATCCCCACTCTCTTCTCTTGGTAGTTACTTGTGTTGGTAGGCACCACAGTTAGTTTTACCTGTATATGTGTGTATAGGGATGTAATGGTTTGTGGTTATTCACACACATATATTCTGGATATATTTTTCTATGGACTACTATAGGTGTAACATTTATAGGTAATGATGTATTAAAAATCCTTACTCGGTGTATGGGTTGTAATGGATTGAGGTATAATACCTGACGTATGATACACATTATGCGAGTTGTGGTGTCTCCTGAAAACTACCTGGTTACTTTTGGTTGTGAAGATGTTGTGGTGCTTCACCCAGGTGTCTACAGGAAACCATTTTTTCTTCATGAGTTGTATGTTGTGGTGCTCACCTAGTTGTGTTCAGGCTAGCCATTTTGGAGAGATATGGCTTAGGACGTGCGATATTAGGTCAAAGCGGAAAAACAGTGGGGAAGTGGTAGTGGGGTGACCTTGATATTCATTAATATATTATATACTATTGTATGTGATATAGGATAAGGGTATCTTTGGTGAGGTTGGGAACATATCATACCTATTTAGGGGATTAGTTAGTTTCACTTGTTGTTCAATATACTTTAACATGCTTCTTTTACTTTTGCACGAGAGGTTCTAGGGAGGATCCTACTAGTATACTGTTATACTCAACCTAGGTTAAATAAACTTTTTTTCAAGTCACTTGGAGTAGGTTGAAGATTATGTTGGTTACTACTAGCTTTTGGTTTACAAGATCTTTTCGGTCTTTTCAATTTCTACTATTTTACTTTCTTTTAATACTTTTAGTTTTTCCTTTCAGTTGTAGTGGTTTTTTCATGTCATTACATACATGTACTTGGGATTGTTTTTTATTGAAGTCTGATTTGGAGTTGGTTGGTGTCTGTCTTATCTCTCTCTCTTACACATGTTTTCTCTTAGATGGTAATGCCTCCCATTTGTGTGTTTATTATACCCTTGGTGATTGTCGCCAACCCAAGGCCCACTGGAGGTGAGGCTCAATTGTAATTATCTCTCTTCTCACAATGTCAGCCCAATAAGGGTACACTTTGTGGGGAGGGGTCATAAAAGAGTGGTATTAGAAGTCTGGTTGAGGGTAGGATTGAGTTGGTAGTTAGGAATAGATTAGTTTGTATGGCATGGTAGATAAATAGTTTCATCCATGTTTAGAAAGCACTATAAACACTTTGAGGAGGACACTCCAAGAGTTTCAGTGTTAGATTCTATAGAAGTAGAAGGGCACTATTTCAGATGTAGTCATAGAAGATTGTTTAGATGAGGTTGAGATATCATCCAGTTTGATCTATGCTCATAAGGAGCACTGGGTGTCATTGGTTGTGGTGATGTTGTGTGGGGCTATGAGGTAGTGGTGGTTCTTCTTCTTCAGGGATCGTGATGATTCGGTGGTCTGATGGGAGAATTTTTTAGAGAAGTCCGAAGATGATATTCATTCTTTTACTGTGAAGGTGGCCAGTTGACAAGACCACTTTACCCTTTGGTAGGGAAGATCTAGTGTGTGAGAGTTCGGGATCCATTTCAGGAACCTTCTGTGATATGCTTCAGACCTGTTTCCATATCAATATTCCATGGAGGGGAATTTTGAGGAGGATTTGTGTCTAGAGATCCATAGCTAGGTCACCTCATTTATGCTGATGACATATCTCAAGGTGCTGGAGAGGGAAGAGGTAGTCACGAAGACATTAGATAGAAACATATCACCATGAGCGGTGAGTCATCAGGATTCCTCACAAAGCAGAGTTGTGGTCATGGGCTCCCGGTTTTTAGGGAAGAAGAATTTTTGTTTTGCCAGGGGTAAGTCCTAGCCCTCAGCATCTCATTTCTCTAAGGGCAGAGATTCTCAGGCCTATTCAAAGGGATCATGCTCTTTTTTTATGAAGGCTGAGGTAATCAATATCTAGAGTGCACATCCTTTCATATCAGTAAGTGTGCATCAAGTGTTCAACTCTGGGTTCCTCCGTTGAGGTAGTTCCAACCAAGGCAATAGCAACCTGTTGCACCATCTTTTTATCAACCGGGAGCATATGGGGTAGGCATAGGACCGCCCCAGGATGCTCCATATCCTCTGAGAGAAGAGTTCATCCATGGTGGTGGTCATCATGAGGGTCATATATTTCATGTAGTAGGTCATGGTCATCTTCATTCTTTAGTGTTTCTAGTTACAGATGATCCAGATGTTGTTCAATGTGCCCCTTGCTTGATTTCTACTTGGGTGAATGCCTTGTTTGATTTAGGATTGAAACACTCCTTTATATCACCTTCCCTTTCTTGGAACCAAGGTCTTAAAAGTGTGTTTTGGCGTATGGTTTGTGTTTTTTGTCAATCCTCAGTGGAAGTTCAGGATGTGTACCAACGAAGAGATCATACCGTTCAAGCAGAAAACAGCAGTGAAGGTGGCGTCGTTTCCCAGTGTTTGCCAAATTTTTGGGCTTGAAAATCAGCCAATAAGGTTAAGTGATTTTGTCAAAGGTACTTGTGCACCGAGGTCTTGGAGGATAGAAGACTTGCGCGCCATATTTTTTTGAGGATCAGAATGTCAAAATTTGGCTAAGGAAAGAAGGTCGCGCAAGTATTGGTTGGGTCGTGCAAGTGAGTTGCGCGACAGAGGTTACTGGAGATAAGACTTGCGCGCCGTCGAGGGACTTCTGCGCCGCCGCGCAGGGGGTCCAGTTTGCCTATAAACACTGTACCACCCCTCCTCATTTCTTAAGGAGTTCAAGACTGAGAGATTTTTCGAGCTCTCATCGCGTAGGTGGGTGATCCGCGCAGGTGGTAGTTTTGTCGCGCAAGTAGAGCTTGTGTGCCGGTTGTTGGTTGTGCGCCCAAGGCGGTTTGGGAAAGAAAGGAAGTGGACCGCACAAGTTTGTAGCCGGGGAAGGAAGAGTAACGCAGGTGAGTTGGTGACACTTGCGTGCCAGTTTGGAATTGCGCGCCGTATTGGGACTTGCGCGACTGGGTTGGACAAGCGCGCCAGGTTTTGCTGAAGCCCGTCGGCCTGTTTGGAACTGCACGAAAGGCAGGAGACTACCCGATACATTCGAGGAAAAGTGATATTCTTCTTCTGGTGAGAATCGGACATCAATATAGCATCTACATACAACAAAAGATGCATTCTTATGCAAATGATGAAGAGACCTTCACGTCTATAAACTGAGTGGGACTTCACCAACGGCAGTGAGCCAGGGGGAGTCAACGGAAGTGACCCGAGGGAAGCAGTGAGCTATCCCTGAACGATTGTAAAGGCAGTGAGCCTGGGACAGAGTGTCTATACCTGAACTTTTGTAATCTATAGCTAGTGAAGCATAGTGGATTTTGGTACGACCGACAACCTGTCGGCGTATGCTCCTTGGACGTAGCCCTTAGTGGTGAACCAAGTAAAAAGGGTTGTGTCTTCTCTGTGCATGTGAATGTTTAATTTCTAATCTTTATCATCATATAGGTTCAACAAGTTCCTACCATCGTGGGAACAAGATACATCACTTTAAAAGAAAAATTGGTCACCCTGATTCACCCCTCCCCTCTCAGGGTGTCCCGGGGTCCTTCAAGTGGTATCAGAGGGTAAAGGTTGCTGTTGTTGAATCTAACCCTTTTCGTCATGGAAAACGCGGTCAATATCAGGGGAGTCCCTCACTTCGATGGAAGCAATTTCCAGATCTGGAAGAACAGAATGATATCTCATCTAAGATCTCTTGGAATGGAAGTTCTTTTTTCTACTGTGCAAGGAATACAAGTCACTGATCCAACACGCCTGGCTATGACTGAAACAGACAGGAAACTTCTTGATGCAGATGCTAAAGCACAGAATGCTCTCACTGCATCCCTTTCTGATCAGATCTACCTGAAGGTGATGAATTGCACCTCAGAAAAATCCATGTGGGATAAACTTGAGAATATTTATGAAGGAGATAGCAAAGTGAAGGAAGTGAAACTACAAGCGCTACACAATCGGTTTGATGATATGAAGATGCATCCAGATGAGAATGCAGACTCTTTCTTCAATCGAATTACTGAAGTGGTTGGAGCAATTCGAGGTCTAGGTGAAGAAATCAATGATACTGATATTGTAAAGAAAATATTAAGAAGACTTCCACCTCTGTATAATGCGAAGGTGTCAGCCCTTGAGGAAAGAGATATTTCCAAACTTTCTCTAGATGATCTACTGAGCAGCTTGGTAGCATATGAAATGAGAGTCAAACCAGAAGATGCTACGACTCGGGTGAGCAAGGAAATGGCATTCAAGGACATGGATAAATTGAAAATATCAAAGGATAGTAGTGGTGATAATGACTAAGAGAAATAAATTCTTTCTCTCATTTCAAAGAATTTCCAAAAGGGGAAAGGGAAATTCAAAGGGAAGTTACCTATCGCATGTTTTCGTTGTGGAAAAATTGGGCACATTGCCTCTCAGTGCTTGAATAATATCAATGATGATGACAGTGAAGATGAAAACTTCAAGAAGCCTCGTATAAGGTTCTTCAAAAAGGGAGACTTCAAATCTGGTAATAAAATGCAAAGGAAGAGTTTTATATGTGAAGAGGAAGAAGATGATAATGAATTCTGTGATGAAGAAGAACTAGAATTCAAAACTGGGAACCATGCTTCTATGATGGCCACTGTTGAAAAGTTAGAAGATACTGATGGAGAAAAACAACTGAGAACTTGTGTAGATCCTGAGGTGAATCTTAAGGATGCGGTTAGTAAGCTTAAGATTAAATGTAAGAGCTACAATAAGTGGAAATCAATTGTAGAAGAATCAACTGAATACGTCGATCAACTTGAAGCTGAAATTGAACGACTGGAAGAATTTGTGAAGGTACAGTCTAAAATAATTGAAAGCAATGATGATGTAGTAGATCTGAAGCTGAGAATTGAAGAGCAGGCAAAGGTCATCAATGACCTCACATCCAGACTGGATGAAAAATCCAAGACTTCTGAGGGTCTTGAGGAGGAAGTAGTTACTCTAAGGAGTAAACTGGAGACTGAATCAGTTCCAAAAGAATCAAGGAAGAAAATACGGTTTGGAAGATTCTCAGATGCAGAATTACTAGCAAGATCCAAGTGTGGTTTAGATGGGGTTGGAAAAATCTTGAGTGATCAAAGACCCGCTTGTATGGGAAAGAGTGGAATTGGCTGTGAGGCTGAGTCATCAACTACTGGAAGTGAAAAGATCCAAAAGAAAGATAAGATGAAAGTTGAACATGTTGAAATGTTACCTAGAGTGCTGAAAAAGGAACCCTCAATCCAAACTAAAAGGAGACCTGAAAAATATCCTCAAACTTTCAAAAATGGCAGACAGTCTTACTATTCTCCCAAGGAAGAAGGTATAAGGAGAAATTCAAGTGAGAAGACATTTCCTCTCATGAAGTGTCGGTTCTGTGGCTATCTGGGCCATACCATGTCTTATTATGAAGAGGCAAGAAGCTATCTGAATGGAGAAGATATAGATGCTCAACAAAGGAGAACAATTTCATATCCTAATTCTTATAGAAGAAATAATTTCTATGGATATTGTTTTCGTTGTTCTAACTTTGGTCATAAGGCCATTAATTGCAGGCAGAGAAGGGACATTGACACCTCATACCGAAGTTCCAGACAAGTCAAGTCTCGTCAGCAAGACAATGTTGCTCTTTCAAACAGGTTCTCACCTCTCAACGAAGACTTTGACTATGAAGAACCTGGGTATGTGGAAGAGATAGTTGAAAGGCCATTAGTTCTATATACTCAATCTAATGTCTCATGGAAGGAAAGGAAGAAGATTGAGAAATCGAACCTTGCAGAGGTAGCCCTCAAAGCTACAAAGAACAACAGTAGCTGGATTCTGGATAGTGGTTGTTCATCTCATATGACAGGTAATGTCAGCCTACTAACAAATATCATAAAGAATGTTGATGGTACAGTAAGATTTGGTAATGATGGGGCTCTGAAAATAAAAGGGAGTGGAAGTACCAAATTAGCTAATGGAGAACTAAAGAAGACTGAAGTCCTTTACGTAGATGGCATACGTCATAATCTTATCAGCGTGAGTCAACTCTGTGACTCAGGACTTATAGTTTCTTTTAATCAGAAAGGCTGCACTATCAAGGGAAAAACCGGCAATTCACTTATGAAGGGATGCAGAACAGAAGGCAACTTGTATCAGGTTGATAGTGAAGAAAATGTATGTTACATGACTGTTGAAGAAGAAAACAATTTGTGGCATCGTAGATTGGGACACATCAATCAACAAGACATGGAAAAAATATCAAAATTGAGAATTGTCATGGACATTCCCAACCTAAAGCATGAGCGTGAAAAATCTTGTGATGCTTGTATTAGTGGGAAGCTAGTATGCAGTTCATATCGGCCAAAGAAGAAAAGGGCATCTCATCTTCTTGATCTGATTCATATAGATGTTTGTGGTCCAATAAATGTTGCCGGAACACATGGAGAAAGGTACTTTGTCCTTTTCATAGATGATTATAGTAGAATGGCATGTGTGATAGTCATTCACAGGAAACGAAAAGTCCTTGACTGCATGAAAACATATCGGCGAATCGCTGAGAATGATACTGGACGAACCATCAAAGTGTTGCGATCTGACAATGGAGGAGAATACACGTCCATTGAATTTGAGAATTATCTAGAGAAGCATGGGATACAGCATGAGGTAGCTGCTGTGAGAACTCCACAACAAAATGGAGTTGTTGAATGTAGGAATCGACAGGTGAAAAACATGGCATGGACTATGCTGATTGAGAGTCGTATTCCACGACATTATTGGAAAGAGGTTGTTCAAGCTGCAGTGTACATTCAGAATCGAATAGGACTTTATATGGGTGAGACGAAGACACCATATGAATTGTGGCATGGACAGAAGCCTTCTCTAAAATACTTTCGTGTCTTTGGAAGTAAATGCTTCATCAGGAACAAAGAAGGAAATCAAGGGAAATATGGTGACAATGCAGATGAAGGAATTTTCCTTGGTTACTCAATGAACAGCAAAGCCTACAAATGTTTCAACAAGCATTTGGGAAGAATTGTGGAAAGCAGTGATGTTAAGATAATTGAAGAGAAAACCACAAATGCTTCAAGGACGTCGTATGTTGATGTGATAGAAATTCAGGAAGAATGTGAACGTGAAGAAAATACAAGTGCAAAAATAGATAAAGTCGTTCAAAACACTCAGCAGTCACATCATGATGTTGACTCTGAAGAAGAATCTGAAGAAGAAACTATGGCTGAAGAAAACACTACTGAACCTCGCAGGAGAAATCGAAGAGCTGAGATTGATCCAACCAACATTATTGGGGATAGGAGTGCACCCACTCAAACAAGGAGGATGAGGAATAACACGGAATCTGCATTTCTCTCAGTTGTAGAGCCATCCTCATTCGAAGAAGCTACAAATGATGAATCTTGGGTGAAAGCCATGAATGATGAATTAGATCAGATTGACAAGAATCAGACATGGGATCTTGTCTAGAGACCCGAAGGTCAAAATGTGATTGGTACCAAATGGATCTTCAAAAATAAGTTTTATGAGCATGGAAGTGTCATCAGAAACAAGGCACGACTGGTATGTAAAGGGTACTCTCAGATTGAAGGCATTGATGTTGAAGAAACCTTTGCTCCAGTGGCTAGACTGGAGTCAATCAGGCTTTTCCTTACTATGGCACTCCAAAAAGGATATAAAGTATATCAAATGAATGTTAAGACAGCATTCTTGAATGGTGTACTCGAAGAGGAAGTCTACATTGAACAACCAGTGGGATTTGTTTTGGGTACTGATGAAACAAAGTTCTGCAAACTGAAGAAAGCTCTATATGGTTTGAAGCAGGCACCACGGGCGTGGTACTCACGGCTGGATTCATATCTCAAGAAGTTGGAATTCAAAAGAGGAGGAGTTGATCACAATCTCTATGTTAAGAATTCTCCAAAATATCAATTCATGGTTCTTGTTTACGTTGATGATATCATATTTGGTGGCAGTAGGCAGAAATCAGTGGATGAATTTTCCAACCACATGAAATCATAATTTGAAATGTCTATGATTGGGGAGCTCACATATTTCTTAGGACTGCAGGTGATTCAAAAGAAGGAATACACTTTCATTTCTCAGGAAAAATATGCAAGAGAGCTACTGAAGAAGTTCAATATGCAAGACTCCAAACCAATGTTAACTCTAATTGCAGTTGGAACTAAACATGGAAAGCATGAGGATGGGGACTATGTTGATCCCACCATGTACAGGAGGATCATTAGAAGCATACTGTATCTGACAGCGACAAGGCCGGATATTGTCTTTGCCACATGCCTTGCGGCCCGCTTTCAGAGTAATCCAAAAGAGGAACATATGGCAGCAGTAAAATGAATCATGAGGTACTTTCAAGGTACATATAATTTCGGGTTATTTTTTGCTGCAGGCAGGGACAGTGAATTATCCGCATTTTCTGATGCTGACTGGGATGGTGATGTGGCAGACAGAAAGTCCACTAGTGGTGGAGCTTTCTATATTGGGAAGAAATGTGTTGGCTAGTTGAGCAAGAAACAAGAAAGTACTTCTCTTAGTACTGCTGAAGCTGAGTATATCTCTGCCACAAAGGCATGCACTCAATTTCTTTGGATGAAGCAGCAACTAATAGATATTGGTGATAAGGTGCAGCAACCAATAGTGATTTACTGTGATAACAAAAGCACAATTGATCTTACGAAGAATCCGGTTCAGAATTCTCGTACAAAACATATTGAAATACGGTATCATTTTATCAAAGAAAAGGTTGAACAAGGCGTGATTAGAATGGATCATGTTGGAACTAATGAGCAAGTGGCTGATATCCTGACCAAGCCATTGTCCGCGGCTGTGTTTGAGAAGCATCGGTTGAACCTCGGTGTTCAACCACCTCCTACTGCATAAGGAGGCTCTGGAAATCCCCTCTCCCCTTTTGTTTTAACTATTTTTTTCTGCTTATGGCTGTGATGCAGGTCTATGGGGGAGATACTATCAAGGGGGAGTATAGCTTGAGCTGAACGTTGAACAACATATTGGTCTTTGGTTTTATTGTTAATGGGGGAGAAAGGAATAAATTCAAGGCAAGAAATTCATCTGTGATGAGAAGTGATGAGAAGTATAAGATTGTGATGAGAAGTATAAGAAGGATAACATCCGGTGTCATGGAGAATTTCAAAACACTGGAACCTAATTCAAGCTTCCTCTCTTGTTTTCTACACCGAGCATTTCTCACGTAGACTTAGAGTGTTGGCTGAGATGATTCTTGCGTTTTGGGTTTGCTCATGGTTGGAGATCTATTGAATTTATTCTGATTGCAAACAAACCCAAAGGGGGAGATTGTTGGAACCAGGGTATTCAAAGCATGTTTTGGCATATGGTTTGTGTTTGTTGTCAATCCTCAGTGGAAGTTCAGGATGTATACCAGTGAAGAGATCATACCGCTCAAGCAGAACACAGTAGTGAAGGTGGCTCCATTTCCCAGTGTTTGCCAAATTTCTAGGCATGAAAATCAGCCAATAAGGTTAAGTGCTTTTGGAAAAGGTACTTGCGCGCTGAGGTCTTGGATGATAGAAGACTTGTGCACCATATGTTTTTGAGGATCAGAACGTCAAAATTTTGCTAAGGAAAGAAGGTCGCGCAAGTATTGGTTGGGTCGCGCAAGTGAGTTGCGCGACAGAGGTTACTGGAGACAAGACTTGCGCGCCATCGAGGGACTTGCGCACCGCCGCGTAGGGGGTCCAGTTTGCCTATAAATACTAGACCACCCCTCCTCATTTCTTACGGAGTTCAAGACTGAGATATTGTTCGAGCTCTCGTCGCGCAGGTGGGTGAGCCGCGCAGGTGGTAGTTTGGTCGCGCAAGTAGAGCTTGCGCGCCGGTTGTTGGCTGTGTGCCCAAGGCGGTTTGGGAAAGAAAGGAAGTGGACCTCGCAAGTTTGTATCCGGGGAAGGAAGAGTCACGCAGGTGAGTTGGTGACACTTGTGCGCCAGTTTGGACTTGCGCGCCGTATTGGGACTTGCGCGACTAGGTTGGAGAAGCGCGCCAGGTTTTGCAGAAGCCCGCCGGCCTGTTTGGAACTGCACGAAAGGCAGGAGACTACCCGATACATTCGAGGAAAAGTGATCTTATTCTTCTGGTGAGAATAGAACTTCAATAGAGCATCTACATACAACAAATGATGCATTCTTATGAAAATGATGAAGAGACCTTTACGTCTATAAACTGAGTGGGACTTCACCAACGGCAGTGAGCCAGGGGGAGTCAACGGGAGTGACCCGAGGGAAGCAGTGAGCTATCCCTGAACGATTATAAAGGCAGTGAGCCGGGGATAGAGTGTCTGTACCTGAACTTTTGTAATCTACAGCTAGTGAAGCATAGTGGATTTTGGTACGACCGACAACCTGTCAGCGTATGCTCCTTGGACGTAGCCCTTAGTGGTGAACCAAGTAAAAAGGGTTGTGTCTTCTCTGTGCATGTGAATGTTTACTTTCTAATCTTTATCATCATACAGGTTCAACAAGTTCCTACCATCGTGGGGACAAGATCCATCACTTTAGAAGAAAAATTGGTCACCCTGATTCACCCCTCCCCTCTCAGGGTGTCCCGGGTTCCTTCACCCTTTTCCATGATTTGGGACTTGAGGTATCGAGACTTATAGTTCCCTTGGCATTGACTACACTAGTTAGAGGTCGAGATGACATTTATTGAAGTATATAGAGACAGATAGCTAGTGTTGGGGCAGAACTAGTGTTGTGGATATTTCCTATGTTTATGAATACAACTATATGATTTCATCCTAGTCATGGATTGGTTGTATTCGTTGTAGGATATTCTAGATTTCTTTCAGAGGTAGGTGGTGTTCTTCAATGCTGATGGAGAGCCAGTAGTGTTTATTGGAAAGTGAGACCCTCATATGGGTCATAGGAGAGTTCCCTCATTATCATCCTTGATGGTTGATCTGATGTTGACTTCATCGGAGGTTAATTAGTTGGAATTTTCTAGGGTCGTTGAAGAGTACCCTTATTTCTTTCCAGAAGAGGTTGTAGCATTACCCCATTGATGAGAGATCGAGTTCAGGGTCGAGCTAAAATCAGGTGTATCTCCTATCTAAATGTATCTATATTGGATGGAACCTTCTAAGTTTAGAGATCTATGTATATAGCTCGATATTCATTTTCAATGTGGTTTTTTCAATTGAGTGTGTCACAGTGGGGTGCACTGGTTTTTTTCGTGAAGAATGATGATAGCAGTTTATGACTCTATGGTGATTATAATCACTTAAACAAAATGATATTGAAGAACCATTATCCTCTTCCACATATTTATGACTTGTTTGATCAACTAAAGTGTGATAGTTGGTTCTCAAAGATCAATTTTTTGTCCAGGTATCATCAAATATGTGTGAAGGATGAGTACATTCTGAAGACTGCTTTCTGTTGTCATCACGGGAATTACAAGTTCTTGGTTATGTTGTTCGGTGTAACAAATTCTCTTAATGAGTTCATGGGGTTAATAAAAACTGTGATCCATGAGTTCCTAGAGAAGTTCTTGGTGGGTTTCATCAACGAAATCCTTGTATACTCCACTTCTGATGAGGAGCAAGAAGAGCATTTGATTACCATTTTGGGAGTTCTTCATCAACAACAACTATTTGGGAAGCTATAAGTGTTGGTTTTTGGCTTGATAAGTCTGCTACATGGGTCATGTTGTATCCCAGTAGGGAGTAGCTATAGATCTGTCGAAGATAGAAGCAATTGTGTCTTGAAAATCCCCCAAGACAGTGTCATAATTGATAGGTTTCCATGGTCTTATTGGATATTATAAGAGGTTTTTGGCCAGTTTCTCTCAGTTTCTAACTCCTCTGACAGTGTTGAGAAGGAAGGATCAGTTGTTCGTATAGACTGATCAGTGTTATCCAACTTTTGAGTGTCTAAAAGATAATTTGTTCAGTGCTCTGGTCCTTTGTCTGCTATTAGAGGGAGTTTAGTTTGATGTTTTCTTTGATTCTTCATGTCTAGGGTTGGGATGCATTATGATGTAGTAGAGATCAGACAATTTATTATGGTTCTTGGTAGTTTCATCCCCATGAATGTAACTTTGCCACCCATGATCTTGAGTTAGTAGAAGTTGTGTTTTCTCTGAAGATGTGGAGACATTACCTCATTAGTTTGCGCTCTTTGGTTTTCACCAATCACAATATCCTAAGGTATATTATCTCTCAACATGACTTGAACTTGTAACAATGTTAGTGGATATAGTTACTATAGGATTACGACTTCTAAATCTCATATACACCGAGTAAACGGACTTTTTTAGCATATATGCAGAGTAGGAAGTCACGTAGTTATGCAGTGCGTATATCTAGTGATTCTTGGAGAGTTATGGAATAAATTTTATCATTACATCTGGATATGGGAAAATTTGGGGGAAGAGGTTGCCTTTTCTAGAAGATAGTGCATTCATTTTTGGTGTAGCAGGTGGAAGATTCCTAATTATGGGATCTTGAGGTGGAGGTCTGGAGAGACTGAGTTGTTTATGGAAAGGCCCCTAAGTGTTGGTCTGAGGATGAACAACACCGATTGTTGTTTCAAATAAGGATTTTCGTTCCCTTTATGATGTAGATATGGTTCTTAGGGAGTTCCATCATTCTCCTTTAGTTGTACATCCTAGTGTGATGAAGATGTACCATGATTTGAGGAGTCGGTTTTGGTGGCCTTGGTTAAAGAATTCAATTATAGAGTTAGTTTTATGATGTTGGGTATTCCAAAAGGTGAAAGTTGAGCACTGTGTTCCTAGTGGTTTTCTCCAGCCATTATATGTTCCTCAATGGAAGTGGGAGGACATCTCGATGGACTTTATTACCAGTTTACCTCTATATCAAGGAGAATATGATGTTATATGTGTGGTAGTGGATCGTTTGACAAAATCATCCTACTTCATAGCGATCAAGGAGTCGATCTCATTAGAGGTTTTTTCAAGGCAGTATCAAGAGGATGTGGTGAGACTCCATAGAGTCCCAAGAACAATCATTTCTGATCGAGATCCTCATTTTACCTCTAAGGTATGGAGAGGTCTATAGCATGCTTTTGGATCTCAACTATTCCTTATCACTTATTTTTATTTGTAGATGGACAGTTAGACAAACCGGACCATCCAGACTCTTGAATACATTTGTGCTCTTATTTCTTAGATTTCAGAGGTTTGTGGATGAGGCATTTACCCTTAGTATATTACACTTATAATAATAGTTTCCACTCCCCCATCAGTATGGCACTGTTTAAAGCCTTTTATGGTCGACCTTTCTGTTCCCCATTGTGCTGGAGTGGGGTCAAAGAATCTGTAATTCTGAAACCAGAACTGGTACAGAATATGATAGAGATTTTTCATGTGATTTTCAAGAGGATGATGGCAGTGCAGGATCATTAGACGTCCTATGTTGACTATAGGAGGAGACCTGTGGGTTTTGATGTTGGGGATCACATGTTTCTAAAGGTGGCTCTCCATCATGGGTAGTGAATTGTTGGTCATGGGAGTAAGCTTTCTCCACAATTTGTTGGGCCTTTTGAGGTGTTGGTGTGTGTTGGAGTAATGGAATATCAGGTAGCACTTCCCCCATAGATGAGCTGGTTAAATAATATTTTTCAGGTTCCACATCTCCATAATTATCTTTATGATGACTCTCACATCATCTATTGGGTTGATATTGATGTTTAAAATGATTATACCTTCAAGGAGTAGCCTATAGAGATCCAAGACTGTAAGGATAAGGTGTTACACGATCATGTTATCCCCTTGTATTGTTTCTTATGGTAGTACAGTGGCATGGAGGAGAGTACCTGGGAATTTTATTCATCGAAATGTGCTCAGTACGTGAAGATTTTTTATGTTAAGCTCTTTTCTTATAACGATGTTCATTTTTTTGTTTTAGAACTTTTCTTATTATAAGATGGATTTATTTTGTTTCTTTTTTTGGATTGCTCTCTTTTGAGAGCTATCTTCCTCGGGATAGTGTTTATAATCTAGTTGTGGTTGTCGTGTGGTTTTGTATGTTCCTTTTTAAGGAATTTGAGCTCCTTTGGTTGTGAGAGCCTTGAAAGGTATCTCAAAGGGTGGTTGTTCAGACCCCTTTTTTTTGTTTCCTCTTTGGGTTGGTTTTGGATTCTTGAGTATGAGAATGTTCTGGGAGGTATTTGATGTAATGGCTTGGACCTCTCTATTCCATTATTTTTCTGAAATTTGTTGTTTGAGGTGTTTTTTGAGGTCAAGGTGACTTATCCCCAACACTTTTCCAAATTTCCAATTTTGTGAATAGTTTTTCCAAAACGGTGAGACATTTCCTTTTCCAAATTTTCTAAATTGTGTCATGAACAGTGTTTCCAGAATGGTGAGACATCAAATAGTGTCATGAACAGTCTTTCCAAAATGGTGAGTCAATTCATTCACCAAATTTTCAGAACAGTTTAATGAACAGTGCTTCTAGAAAGGTGAGGCATCCAACGGTATCATGAATAGTGTTTCCAGAACGGTGAGTCATTTCATATTTCAAATTTCTAGAACTATGTAATGAATAGTGTTTTTATAATGGTGAGACATCCAACAGAGTCATGAACAGTGTTTCCAAAATGGTGATTAATTTCCTTTTCCTAATTTCTAGAACAGAGCCATGAATAGTGTTTCCAAAATGGTGAGACATTTCCAATAGTTTTTCAAATTTTCATATTTTTCAGATTTCCTAGTTTCTCATTTTTTACATCTTTCTTTGACATAGAATGAGTTTAATTCCATATTTAATTGGGTTTAAATCCATTTCAAGGGATATAAATCATATATTTTATTTTTTTAAAATTCTAGAGGCTTTTAATTTGTCAAATTGGGTGGTTTAATATGATCCGATTTTAATGGAAAATCTAAAACATATCTAAACAACTACTACCTTTAGATCTTTCTGAGGCTGAGATTCCATTCACCTTGTTCTTCCTTCTTTATTTTCCCCTGTAATGATATTCTCAGACATTTCATTCCCAAAGTATTTTTATAATAAAACTGTAATCCTTCGATCATTTCCCCTTGATGTTTCTTCCTGCTACATGTGCACGCCATGTTTTGGTTCAATTAGGAAGTGTTAATCAGTCTTCGATAAGGTATGTTCTACCATATTTATTATAGGTTCTTGGAAATTTTTTATCCTATTTCTCATTTCCATGTGATGTCATGTGATCTCAATTTTTTTAATGGATCCTTATTTGGTGTTGGATGTTGTTGTTATTCCATGGTTTCCTTATGTGGATGTAGTTGTTGTGGGAGACGTGATCGTGATCCATTATGTTAGCACATTATCATGAAAAGAATGTTGGAAACCTTTTGAGATAGGGTATTCATGGTTTTTCTATTATATTTATGTGTGGTAGTAGAGTTATAATGTTTTAAACCACTAGATCATAATGGAATTGACATAATAAATATTTAAAACGGATTAAAAAATTAGTTTCGATCATATATTGTCGCCTCTTGATTTACTAGATAGTGTGATATCTATGCTTTTCTTTCTTAGCATGCCATTCTTAATGGAAATTGGTAAATAACATAAATTTTTGATTAATTATAAATTAATTGGCCAAAGATAAAGAGGCATGTAAATGAATATAGTTTTTATTGTAATTTTATGATAATCAAATTGATTTAGTAAGCATGTTTAATTAATTTTTTATAGTTATGGTATCTTATTGGTTAGGTTTACTATAGTTCTAACCTAATAATAATGAATAGGTTAATTCATGATGGAATAAATAACTGGTTGTTGATAAATGAGAATGCATGGTAGGGTTCTGAGTTACCCTCTTTCTTGTAAAGTATAAAGGATTATTCTTTGGAGCTGTGAGTGCTCATTATGGGTGAAGATTGAATGCCTTATTTGGGGCCAAGATCCTAGTTACTTATTGTTTCCTACTTATTATGATCTTATGTGATCCTGAAAGGCTTTTCTGGAATGTGGGGTAGGGAGTTCCAGTGGTTGTGGCAGCAGTTGATGCCTAGAGGGGCGAGATGCATTAGTTTAGGAATGTGGGTGGTGGGGAGGACATCATAGATGATGAAATGGGTTGGATGTGAACGTTAGATTCTTTTTGAGTCTTATTGTTTGTCTATATTATTTACTTTATCCACTTCTTGAGGTATATGGTCTTGCTTACCCTCCTTTAAAAAGAGGATAAGACACATGGGGTATGTCACATGCTTTTTGTGTTAAGATTCTTGGGGATGGATGGGCATGTGCTCCAGCTATAGGTGGAAAAGACTCAATGGGTGGTTCATCTAATCATAGTGTTGAGCCCCTTTCTTTTGGAAACATAGAATGATTTTTCTATAATAACAATAATTATGGAAAAGCTATAATGTTGTTAACAAATGATGGTAACCTGTGGGGTTAGGGCTTGCTATGATGTAATGGTGAGGTTACAATTTAAAGGAACTTTTGACTTGGTTTGGTTATGCCTGGAGGGCATAAAAATTTGGGTGTGATGCTACAGGAATGTAATGTGGAATTATAATGGTTAATTAATGGTTAAATAATAAATTAACATAAAGTGAAAACGATAAAAATTGATAAATTAATCTGATGTAGCTCTTTAAATGGTTGTGTGCTTATAGGATACCTAGTCTTAGTAGTGTCAGCTAAGAGTTTAAGTGATGTTATCTGCAGTTGAGTCTAAGACTAGGTTATTCCCATAGTGTGTTTTTAAGCTATAGTATATTCTATAATTTTTGTGTTTTTATATGCTAATCCACCCTTTAGGTTAGGTAATCTGAAACCCTAGGGATTCTGAGCCATTGGGGTGTTTTCCCCAACATCTATATGAGAGGATGGATGGTTAACTACCCACTTTTTCCTCACTCTCTTCTCTTGGTAGTAACTTGTGATGAAAGGCACAGTGGTTAGTTTTTACCGTATATTTTTGTAGAGGGGTGTAATTGGTTGTGGTTATTCCCACACATATATTTTGGATATAGTTTCCTATGGACTACTGTAGGTGTAACGTCTATAGGATGTGATGGATTGAGGATCCTTACTCGGTGTATGGGTTATAATGAATTGAGGTATAATACCCGACATATGATACATGTTATTTGAGCTATAGTGGATCCTGGAAACTACCTAGTTACTTTTGGTTGTGTGGATGGTGTGGTGGTTCGCCCAGGTGTCTACGTTGAAGCCTTTGTGTTGCACGAGGTGCATGTTGTGGTGCTCACCCAATTGTATTCGGGCCAACCTTTTTAGAGAGATAGATTTGGATGTGTGATGTTGATTCAAAGTAGAAAACTAGTGGTGAAGTGGTATAGGGGTACCCTTGATATTCTTTATTATATTATATACTCTTGTATATAATACTTGGTGATATTATCCATGATGAGGCTAGGAACATATCATACCTATTTAGGTGACAAATTAGTTTCACTTGTAGTTCACTGTGTTTTAGCATGCTTCCTTTACTTTTTCACAATAGGCTCTAGGGAAGATTCTATTTAGTATATTGTTATACTCACCCTATGTTATATAAACTGTTTTCCAGATCACTTGGAGTTGGTTGGAGATCGGGCCAGTTACTACTAGCTTGGGGTTTACAGAAGCTGTTTGAGCTTCACAGTTGTTATTTTTTTACTTCATTCTAGTACTTGTAGTTTTCCATTTCAGTTTTAGTAGTTTTTCCTGTCATTAAATACATGTACTTAGGATTATTTTTTATTGAAATCTGAGTTAGAGTTGGTTGGTGTCTATCTTATCTCTCCCTTTCACATGTTTTCTCTTAGAGTGTATGTCACGAACCGAATCTGGTCACCGCCAAAACTGGCACCAAACCCAGCCTGTGACATGACCCGAAGGGCGTTCCCTATCCCCACGGGCTAGAACAAGTGCCCGGGTATCATTAATTTAGGTTTTGGAATGATTTACCCGAGTATGAAAGCATAAAACATTAAAAACAATCCATAATATAAATCTGAAATTTTTTAGCCAAACTAGAGTTAAGTAAAAACCAGAACTGAGTACAATGGTTTAAAGATAATACAAGTGGTCCAAATAAAAATAATTATAGCATCAAGACAGCCCCAAGGACTCCACACGACTAGGGGTCATCGCCTCCAAGCTATCTCCACAACACTGCACCAAGGATGGGAACTAACACGATGAACCGCCATCACCCTTAGCCTTTCCTTTACCTGAATCAAACATAACCAAGTCTACTTAAACCCAAGGGGTGTAAGTAGGGTGTGAGACTAAGCCCAGTAGGATACCACCCAATGATTCCAAAGAGTAAGAAATACAATGTGAAAAAGCAAGTAGTTTTCAAACGCAAGGAAAAGTAGTGTTAAAATTTCAAGAAATGAAACCTCTAATTGAAAATAGTTTTCAATCCAAAATTTTCAGAATATTAACACATTAAAATATAAATGTTAGATAATTTAATTTACTTCCAAACACACCCTAATACATGGGTAGATACTACAAATCCAATGAGCAACAACATTGGGAACACCCCTTAGGCACTAGGTTGTCTTAGGCACTAGGTTGTCTTGGGCCCTATGTACCTCGTACCTCGGTGTAAAGTAACCATAGAAAAATCCTTTCTCGTGCACGAGCCACTAGTAGAGAACATACCCATAACCTAGTGGTCCGCAATAATCATCCACATAGTTTAGTTAGAGTTGTCGTTATCCAAATGCTAAGTGAAACAGGGACAAAACCCATCCGGTCAACTAGACGTACTAGTACAAATCTGCCCCACCTAGGTACCCGGGCTTCCCCTTTTGTGCTCAATCAATTCAAGCATGCATCATAAATAAATTTTCATATAAAACACCATTACTGGTCAAACACAACCAATACAGTAGCTATCACATTTTATACCACTTAAAACATGCAACAAAACACTTAGATTTTTCATAAAACAATTACTCAAAATCTCGTAGTGTTTCGGACACAAAACTCCTTATAGACCTCACTTGCATACTATGTGAACATATTTAAGCTTCCAAAACATAAAAGGAATTCTACTACATTTGAGTGAAAACACAAAATCATTTTTAGGGCAACCCCATACGGTTCAAGAAACGACATCATTGCAAAGTCTCCATTTTTTACACAACACAACTCTTAGAATTTCATGTGGTTCACAAACACCATTAAAACCAGCTTTTTCAGTAAAAAAACAAGGTACAATTATTAAAAACAGTATTTTTATCCCTATTATAGTTCAATAAAATCAACTAGTTACTTTTAGGGTAGCCCCAATTAAACTAATAAAACATTTCTATGAAAAACCCCCAATTTTACATGAAATTGGCCTTTAGGATTCATTTTAAATACAAACACCACTAAAACTATATTTTTCAGAAATAATAAAATTTAATAAGCATGAAAATACCGTAAAAACAGTAGCCAATTCACAAAGATTTCATACACAATGGAATCACCTACCAAAACCAAGGAAACCCTTGAATCCTTTGTGCGAAAACTCAAACGCACTACCACCGCACCTCAAGGAAGGTAAACCAGACCTAAAACCAGAATTTCAGACCATAAAACACAATATAAAACCTTAATTTTTAAACCCTACTTCCTGAACATAAGGAACCTCAATGATAATGGAAGAAAACCTAAGTAAATTGGATGTAACCCTAAACAAATTGAAAGAAGAAAGGAGGAGAACAACATACTTAAAATATCTTGGAGAAATCGCCCCCCAAAATACCAGTAACTGATTTCTAAAATACTCAAACCTTCAAGGGAGGTTCGAACAAGAATAGTTAGATCATTTAGGAATTTTAATGGGGGGAAAAAGAGTAAGAATCGAAGGAGTTATGAAGGAAACAAATTACCTTTATAAATCTGCCCGAAATTTGGGTTCTTCAGGATTTTAGACCAAAATCGCGATGCAAATGAGATGAAGAGAGGGTGGAAGGATATTGGACGCGCTTATGGGTTCAAGGGGCGTGTTTGGGGCTTGGAATCACCGAAAAATCCTTAACAATGAATAAGTTATTAAATAATCAAAATTTATTTTTAAAACTGGAATTGGGCTTTCGGGCAGGCCCAATCCCTTAAATAAAACCCATATACACCTTGGTTATGGATTTCCAAAGGCTCCAAATTTTAATTGTGGTGTTAATATATCAAGGGAGGACATTTAGGAGTTGTAATGAGTGAAAATTATTAAAAAATGAATAAGTTATAAAAGAAACAAAATTTATTTTTAAATCTGGAATCGGGCTCACGGTTTGGCCCAATTCATGAAAACTCACCTATTCTCCATAAAAACTTTGGAAAACCCCCCAAACAAAGCATTAATGGAAATTAAAAGAAAAATAAATTTAAAATAATCTATGTATGTGATAGTGTAATGCCTACCATTTGTGTGTTTATTATACCCTTAGTGCTTGTCAACAACCCAGGGCCTACTGGAGGTGGGAATCGAGTGACATTATATCTCTTCTCACATTTTCGGCCTAGGAGGGTTAAACTTTTGGGGGAGGGGTTGTGACAATTTTACCAATGGTATTATCATTATAAAAATATTGAAATTTCTAATAATTGTTTTGATTTTGAAAGAAAATATGCCTTCATTAACTTAACACTTATATACACCATCATGGGTTTATGAGTTTAGTGTTTATTATAAGTTTATATTTTGAAACACCATTTTGAGTTTTTTATGTCATGTGATTTAATCAAGATTTAGGATACTTTGGGAGATATTTTTTGGAAATACAACCCATTAATTTAGTAGATATTTTAGTGAAAACTTTATTTAAGTAATAATTCCTTTACATTTTAAGGAAGTAATATTAAAGGCAATCATAACTTTTTGAATTTATATGATATTTTATTTCAAGGTAATTATCGGTTATTATAATTTGGGAAATGAAAAATTAAAAGTATGAGATAACCTTTGAGGCTAAAAAATTTATTTAATATTGAATACATTAAGGAAATTTTTTAGGATGTTTATCACATTTTTTGATAATATTAATATAGTTTTAGAAAAATTATAACCCATAGGCTGGGAAAAAAACCATCGCATCTGGCAAGGTCATGAGGCCTGAACCCAAAACTGAAGGGTGATAAGGGTATAATTCCTACCACTGACCTAGGTGAAGTTCTGGTTAGTATGACATAGTTTTATTTATTTAAAATATATAACATATAAACGATAACTTAATTTTGGTAACATATATTTTTTATATATATAATCATTGTATTGGAAACTTATTTAGTGATTAAGTGATAAATGTTATTTTGAAAGATGTTCTCTATCTTGGGAACCCTATATGATTAAGGTAAACATAGTATAATGGAATTTTATTGGAGAAAAAAAAAGTTGAATTTTATTTGGGAGGAATATATGATTTAATTTTAGATTTATGGCGATTCAATTTATTTAGAAAAATAGTTATCATATCTTGGAGATTATATGTTTAGGGTGTGCATATTATTTTTGGACTTAAATATTACATTTTTCATGGAAGACCATTTAATCAAATCTTATTTATTTTTGGGTTTTATTCTTAAGCTGAAATATTTTTTGAGGAAAATTAATGATACTTATTTATTAAATTATATAAGATTAATTTGGGGTATAATATTGAATTTGGGATATTAAATGATTTTTTTATATGAAGATTTATTCTTTTAGAATTAAATTATCTTGTACTAACCATATTAGTTGTGATTAATGTCCAAAGTCATTAGGAGTATATTATTTTTATTTTGAGGATTTTTTGATCTGTAGAATTTTATTCTAGTGATTTATGGATAAAAAATAAAAAAATCATACTCATCATTTGGATTAAAAGATGATTTTGCGGTAGAAATTGATTAAAGGGTGAAACTATACTTTCCAAGTAAGTATAGTTCCTCATGTTTTTAATTTAGGAATTAAATGAATTCATATACTCATGGAAAATTAATTTCGAACAAAAATGTTATTTTTTTTACTTTTTAGACTGAAAAAAAATGGTTTTTTAACCGATCATAGATTTACAGTTTTGTGACGGTTAGCATTCTAATGACCATGTTCTCTATCACTCTCCAACAGAACATAATAGTTATATTTCTCTTCAATATCCATATTTTTTATCTCTAGTAGTGTTATAAGAATTTGAATCTTACTTTTTTAGTGACCCTTTCATTTTCCTTTTCCTATTTTTAATAGATTGACCATTTTTACGATGTGGGTTTCCCAAAGATAAATTTTCAAATATCAACCTTTGATTTTTGAAGAGTAATTTAAAATTAACATGATTAAATTTATTGAAGCTGGGGAGAATGTGACAACCCAATGTTTTATGGTTTTTATATTTTTAAATAAATTTAATTTCATCAATATTTTACATAACACGCAATACTGAACTTAAATAAACCGTTACATACTGTTAAATATTATTATTTTAAAAAGACCGTTATAACCTATCCATTAATTTTTAAGGTGTGAATAAGATTAAATATATTATAAAATATATATTAATCTCATATTCAATAAAAAATTTATTTATTCATTCATATTAAATAAACACACAATTTTTAGTATAGTCATTTTATTCTTTAAATAAAAGTTTTAATCAGCAAGTGTTTTTTATTGTTTTCTATGGGAAAATAAATATAATTGATTTTTGAAATTTTTATAAAATATATTTGATAAAATTAAATTAATTTTTAATATTTTTGTTTCAATATTCTTATATAATTAATTTTTTTATTTTTATGAAAATATTGAATTTCCAGTGAATAGTGAAAATTTCTGATTTTTAGAAAACTGTCATTTTATTAAAAAAAGATTATTTTTTATTATAATTTGATATAAAATAAACATAAGTACTCATTAGTTATATATAATACAATTAATTTTATTTTATTCATCCTTATACCTTATTTGAGTATAAGTTGATTTTTGGGCTTAAAATGCATTTTTCAAGAAAACTGTTTTTCATTGCGTTTTGAAGGATTAATTTTAAATATATTTTTTAAAATTATATGTTTTATATTTAAAAAATTTATTAAATATTTTTATTTATTTGTTTTAAATTTATTAAATATATATATTTTATTTTTTTTCAACATGAATAGTAACCTTGGTAATTTTTGTTACCACGATAAGGGATAAATTGGGTAATCTATGTTAAAATTAAAATACTATGAACTAGAAAATGAAACTAACACTTGAAAAAAAATTATTTAATGATTAATTTTTTACCATAAGAATTAAATGTTTTTTAATATGGCCATTTATGGCCATTTTTATGAGATTATAACCTTTAAAATATTTTATTTAAAGAAAATTCAAAGATGTCCCATTCATGATTTTAATAACTATAACATTTTTAATATGGGATTATCTAGGGGATATTTTCAATTAAAAATAATATTTTTGAATTTAAAATATCTATCTATATAATTTTAATTCAATTTTAATTTTTAGTGGAGAAATAATTATCTTAAATAACTACACATCAATGACGCGGTAAATATTCAATTATTAGAAAAATAAAATAAATGAAATTAAAAATATTAAAAGTAATATAATGTGAATTAATTAAGGTTATAAATTAATTTTATAGATTAATTTTAATGTTTAGGGATGTATTTAAATATTTATTTCTAATTTATCTTATTTTATTGATATTTTTAAAAGTCAAAGTAATGAATAGTGTCAAAATTAACATTAATGATATTTTAAAGCAAATAATAATTTATTAAATGATATAAAATTCCTAAAAGTATTAAAATTTTCCAATTTATAACAATATGGTTTAAAATATCAACCATTATCCATTTATGCGTCATTTAGAATTTTATAGTAACAATATTGACCCTTAAAGAGTAAAAATTTTAAGTTGTCACGGTAGAGTTAAAAGGGTTAAATAAGGGTTAAAACTAAATGATAAGGGTAATAATGTGAACTAAACTGGAATAAAAATTATTTAATGAGATTAATTTTACATATAATAATATTATATTATAAATAAATATGTTTGGATCTATTTGAAATTGAAAATTAATTTATATTGATTTAATATTTCGAGAGTTTCCAAAAGTTCTCCTCAATTCAATTATTAAAGGGCACCCCTTCCTTCACTTATTTACACCACTTTTAGGAACATATCTAGAAAAAACTCAGACCATTTATCTTATTATAATCCTTATATATTTTATATAGGTTCCCATCCTTCCAAAATACTAACCCTATATCCCTTAAGAATATATCTAAAGGAAGTCTATAGAAGAAGAGGTAATTGTCTTTATTAGCTCTTTCATGTTTATTTCTTCTTATACTTATTATTAATGTGTTGTCTCTATCATAAATTGACAAATATAGTATCATATTTGTACTTATATGTTATTATGATTATTAAAAACCATATTACACTTTTTATCCATCCTATGAAAAATGAATGGACCGTGTGTTTGTATGTACGTCATACCGTCTCCACGTAGCTGTAGAATTTTTTTTTCATCACCACTTTACATGGATGGGTATAATGATGAAAATAATAGAAATATTTAATGCTTATTAAATTATTTTTATTATTTAAAATTAATATATCACCCATTTTTCTTACCCATTCACAATTAAGGGAATGATATCATCACTCATGTGTACGTACAGTCTACAATCTCATCGATGTGGTGTGATTCATTCTCCATGTTAAACATTAAAAAATGATTCTAAAAATGTATCTAATGAATAAATATGATATATATGATATTAATAAAATTATATATATGATTTTATAATATCTTATGCACAAGAACCTGAATATACATGAAAAAACATGCATGGGAAAATAGAGTAGTTAAAACCCAAAACAAGGGTAATAGTGAAATATTATTAGCAAATGGGTAATAAGATAATATAATAGGATTGTATATGATATCAAAAATATTAATATTCTTCTTTTTTAAAATTATATAATGATTTAAACCATTATAAATTAGTTTAAATCACATTAAATTATAAGAAATCTCAAATTAATGTATTTATAAACTCAATTTCCATTTCACGGGTTAAACTTCTACTTCATTGATTGTGTCATGAAGGGACTATGAGTGAAATGAATTTTTATTATATTATATTATATTTCCACTTTTTTAATTTTTATTTATAGTTGATACACAAAATCGATCCATTATATTAATTCTCACTTCAATGATATGATCTTTGCAATAGTTTCTTGTCTTACTTTTACTTCCATAAGACATATGTCATATTTTCCAATTATTTCTTTTTTGTGGTGTATAACTTCCTATTTGATATGTTATATCATGAATATTTTTTTTCATGGTATCATAAGTTTTATTTTAATTTATTTATTTCATGAGTCATGCGATTTGACTGATGATAATGTGTTAAGGTTTTATTTCACAATATCATCAGTATTAGAGATTGTTTAGGTTTAGGTATATTCTAAGGAATGTTTATTTTCCTTTCCCATGTATTCTAAAAAAATTAATTTTTTTACTATTCTCCAATGACTCTTTAAATTAATTTTAACCCCTTTTATACATTTTATAAAAAAAGTTAAAAGAAATCTTATTGTAATTTTTTAAAAAGGTGTTTTATAGTTTTTCTTATAAAAGTGTGTAAGAAATATTTTTTAAAATTATAATAAATGAACATAATTTACCACCATAATGACACATTAATGGTTTAAATAATAATTTATAATTTTACAAGGTTATTTTAAAATAAAATTATTTATTTATTACGTGAATAGTTTTTAGATTTTAAAAATTATTTTCAAAGTAAAAAAATGAATTTTCCTTATAAAATATTCTAGTAATCTATTTAAAGTATTTTAATATATAAAACATAATTTTTTTAATTTTATTTTGAGTGTGTAATTTAATGATACCATTCATCATATTTATTTGGATGTTTTGTAGTTATTTTCACTAGGGTAATATTGATAAATTTGTATCTTTTACTCAATAATGATACTTGATGATAAGGCACATTTTTTATGAATTAAATTTATTATTTGATATATGAGGAATTATTTAGACATGAAATGATATATGGGTATTTTATATAGAAAATTTCATCAATTTATCAGTGTCTCATGAGATGAATATGTTGGTCAAAATAAATATATTTTTACCCATAATGATTAAATTGTCTTATGAAAGGTCTTAATGATAAAGGTATCATGTTCATGGGAAACATGAAATCCAATAGTTAATAATTTTCCTTATTAATAATTCATTTATTATTATCCATGATATTTTCACTATGATACTATCTATGGATTTATATTGTTCTCAATTTATTTATTAAATGACATTTGTTTACATTTCTATAATGATTATGCCTTACATTCTTATGATAGATAAGTTATTAATTAAATGGAATGTGTGTTCAATTATTTAACTTTTCATATTAATTATTATTCATTTATTATTGATTCAATATATCTTCCACTATATTTAACCCTTACTAGGCATCTAATCTAACCCTTCATTTTTTTTCTTTTTTCTATGATATGAAGAAATAATTCTTGAAAGAGTTCAATGATGAAAAAATTTTACTATCACTTTGTTGTATCTTATGTATTCTATTGTAATTAATGACATATAAATTTTACCAATACTTATAAAATATTATGTCATTTGGGATATTATTCCTTGCATCGTATTCTAATCTAATGAAGAAGACACCAGTTTCACACTACTAGGGTTTTGGTATTTACATTTTACACAAATTAGTGCATTAAAAAACCCTAAAATACATGCATGAAATATATGTATCACCAATCTTGACCCATGGAAAAGTTTGGGGTTTTTAATAGTTGTTTTGGTATTCTTTTTCTTTATTATTTAGGTGTGTGAGGACCTCTACTTATCTAATATAGTGGTTGTCATTGAAGGTGACAAGTTTAGAATTGATTTATAGGTTGGTGTCTCTATTTAAGTGTGTTTAACATGGATAACCTCTAATTAATTATATTATTTTATTTTTAAAAAAATTACTTTAAATTGATTTATGATTGATTTTTTTACTATTTTTGATGTGATTCATGTTTTATGTGATAAATTTGATGATTTAATGTTGTTTTCCCAATGGAATTGGATCCAATTCACTCTATATGTTTGTTAAAATGTATCAAAGGGGTTGAGTTATTTCAAATAAGGTTTAAAAAGGGTTTTAAAAGAGTTTTTCATGGTGTTTAATTATTTAACTGTTATGGGAATAAATAGTTTGTTAAATTGGTTTTTAAAAGGCTCATGTGATGGGAACTTGTTATGGATTTAAATGGATTTTAAAGTGTATTTTTAAAAAAATTTATATATCCTTAAGGAATGAATTATATTTTGAATGGGAGTGTTTTACCTTGATGATGGTATTATTATCAAATTCGAAATATGGTTGATTAAATTGGTGTAAAAATGGTTTTTTTCTTATCACATGTGGATGTTTTATATGTTTGGAAATGAGTAGCACATTGGAGACCTTGGGTGTGTGTATACTACATAAGAATTAGGACATTAGTTTATGTAATGGAATATCTAGGGTATGTTTCCAAATGTAATGAAATATCCTTTAGTAGGAAGATTTAGGGAGATTCTATAATGTTTTCCAAGGGACCAAGACAACCATTGGTGACAAATTTCGATAGAGATTCTAAGATATTGACCAAGAGACTAAGGGAGATCTTAGGAGTTAGTCCTAGGTAAGAACATGATATCTTAAAATATTATTATACTTTATTATCCAACTATAAAGACTTTAATTAGACTAAGTCACATTATTCCTTTATGGTTATATCCCATATTGCATATTCCTTATACTGAAATAGTTGTATACACTTAAAGAATGATGTTGTTGTCATGTGTGGCTATGTTATACATTGTTTTAACATTCTAGTTATCATTATCAACTTATATAATTATGTTATTCCCATGACTTTATGTTTACAACCCTTTTTTATAAGTAATGTGGCTCATAATTATATCCATTCTCAATTACCATATTTTGTAATTATGTTTATCTTTATGATTGTGTTTATTCCTTGTTTAGGTGTGATGAGCATGTATAATTTAGGTAGAATTATTTTCTTTATTTGATTATTTTTACCAATATTTTTAAAGATTATTTGTTTTCAAAAACCCAAATATATTTCTAAAGTACTATTTTCAAGTCAAATTGTTTTAAAATTGAACTTTTGTTTGAAAAAAATGTGTTTTCAAACTAGAATTATTTTTTTCCATGGATAGAATAATTACATAGAATCATGGTGCTATCCTACTATGATTTGTTCATCACTATAATTATATGCCTTTAAGAGAATAAATACCTTGTTTTATATGGAATGGGTAAGGGTAAGGTCACCACAAATTTTGGTGGTTCTTCTTAATTACCATCATCTGGGGGTTGTTATGTTGGAGGAGATGAGGTCTCATGGGGTTTAGCTCATGAGAAGATTTTTTGAGTTTTATTTGGTTAGGATGTTATGTATCATCCCTTATGGTTTCTTTCCCCAATTTTTATATTTTTTATATTGTATCTATTGTATATCTTATATGTGTCTATTTATGAATTTTGAGGTGGTTAATTATGATCTATTCTTGGATCATTGTTGTGTTTTCTAATTTTTATGTCTATATCTATTGATCCTAGTCTCTCAATTGGTGTGGCCATCCAATTCATGGATGGATCATACGGGCTTATTTAGGGGAGAAACTATTCCCAAGTTTATTCCCCATTGCTTGTCTCTATCCTATAGAAATCGATAACATTCCTCAACCCTTATGGAGGGGCAGCTTGGTTGATGTGTCAAGTCGACTCGGGATGGTTTATTACAAAATGGTATTAAATACTAATATAAAGTTATTTTGGGTGTTTCTAGGTATTCTAGAGACTAGGATCTTCATAGGGACTCATGTGGAGTATACAGGAAAGGCCCTAGCTATCACTTCCTTGCACTGAACCTTGAGTGTCCATGGGTGTATCAGGCTTTATTCTTGAACAAGAGTTAGGATGTGGATATTTTTTATGTATTTAGATATGTTGTGATGATTCTTTAATCCATGTTGAGGGTATCAATGATTTTGGAGTCAGTTTTAGTTTCAAAGGTGAAATAGGTGAGTGAACTAGGTTGCATTGTAAACACACATAGTCTAGTAAATTGTGTGGCGCCAATAAAAAATTGATTTGGAAACCTAAAAGTTATTATTGCATGATTGTTGCATTGTTTACCTACCCATGAAGAAAACCATGAATAGTTAAATTTATCTACCAAATTAATTTTTCCCCTACCTTTCTCCCCAGATTAGTTACAATGGATTATTCTATTGACATTTTATCATATACTGAGGTTTTATTGGTGTCTTATGGCAGTTTATGTGGTTGAATGTGGTTTAATTTGTGAATGATGTTAGTTCACTTAGTTTTTTTATTTGGGTACTTTCTACTATGAAAAGAAAAATGGTTTTTGGAATATAAGAGTAGATTTACCTGACATTTCTTGGTTTTGAAAACATTTTTATGGTGTTTTGGGGAAAATGTATGGTATTTTTGATAAAAAAAGGAGTGTTTTTTTGAAATTTAGCCTATAGGAAAATTATTTTGTGTGAAAATAATTTAATCTAAAAGGGTGTAATTTTGTGAAATATTTAATTCTTAAAGTGGGATATTTTAAGAATTGGATAATGGATTATTTTTTAAATATGTTATTTATTTCAAAATTGAATACTGAAATTTATTTTGAAAGGAAAAAATAGTCTAGATACTCAATTAATTTATAGACTATTTTAAGGGAAATAGAATTTTGTAAAATAAATTTAATTTTCAAATTTGTCAAAAAAATTAAAGGATTGTTATCTAACATTTTACGAAAAGTTTTAAAGTTTTTTCGGGAAGGTTTTTTCTCTTAGTTTAAATGATTTTTTAGACCAGTGGGTCTAGGTATCGAATTGAGGTTTTGATAAAAATTTTGGTGGAAAATGTTTGAGTTTCCAAATGATATTCTCAAAGTGATTTGAAATTTATTTTTTAAAATATGTTTTGAAATGGGTACTTTGATTTGTTCCCTTGGTTATGGGATATATTTTTTTGTTTGAGTATCATGTGCGGTTAGGCTCATGTCTTTTGTTAGTTGTTCAGTTCCTCCCAAAAATGTCTTGAGGAAATATAGGGAATTTTTTCTTAGAGTTTCACTTTTATGGTTTTTTATATTTTTTAGATTTTACATTTTATATTCTTTATGTCTCCCAGACTTCAAATGGATAAGGTGGATCCATTGAGATTGGTTAAGGTGCTAATATTTATAGGAAATGAATTCCAACCTAGGTATTCATTGAACTAAGGATAGGTTATTTTGTGACCTTTTCCTATTTTGTCATGTTTTTGAGTTATCAATAGTTTTAAAATACTAAAATTATTAACATTATTCCATGTGTTATGTAATTTATGGATTTTAATCATGATCTAGGTGGAATTTTAAATTGGTTTTAACCCTTTTTGGGTCATGAAATGAAGAAAGAAGTGTATTTTTTTAACTTATATAGGTTTTTCTGGGTGATTCAAGTGATGATTTCAAATTTAAAGTGTTATAAAATTTTGGGGGGAAATAATTTTAATTAAAATGTGGTGTTTTTAAATGATAACACCCTTTTTGTTTCATGATGTGAATTTAAATGGGTGTTTTAGGCCCGTAGAAAGTTTTAAATAAAAATGTTTTAGTTCTCGAAATTTTACTTCCAATGGTTTTGTAAAAATTTATTTAGGTGATGTTTTACAAATGGGTTTTGAGAGTTTGATTTTGAAATAATTTTTTTAGAGTGTGTCTTTAAACCACTGATAATATACATGGAATTATGAGTATTTTGATAAAGGCATGTTTGGAACTTTAGGTGATTTATTAAATGGATTGGCTGAGTGTGAGACCATCTTGAGTCTTAGGAGGTTTTTTATGTAACTTTGATATCCTTTATAGTATTTTTTAGGGTATTTTATTAGTTATTAATTTCTTATATACCCTTTTATTGGTTTTTCATGGTACCTTGTCTCCATTGGGATTCATGGGAGTGTGTTTATATTTTAGGTTCCATGTTACTTACACGTATGTGAGTGGTATTTTATTCACTTTAAAATTGGTTTGTAGAAATTATTAGGAAAGTGGATTAGAACAAAAAGATTCATTTTAATTTAGTATTTGGGGAAAAAAATTAAAAATAGGAAAAATGATTTTTTGTTTTTGATGTTGTTTTTAAAAATAAATTCATCTTTTTTATTTTCAATTGTTTAGAAAAGATGTTTTTACTCTACCCTTTTTCTTTAAGAAGAAGGTAAATATTTTTTATAAAATGTTATGAGACCTGGGAAGAATGGTTTTTAAGGTATAATTTTCATTTAATCAAAATTTAAGTGTTATTGTGAAATATGGGTGTGTTATTTGGTTTCTAAATTCTTATGGTTTTATTTCTTACCTTATAGCTTGTGTGGATTCCATTGGGTTTTTTGGATTGGGTGTAGGCCTCATTTTCTTGGGTGACTTCTGATAGAGCATCTGGTTTTTTCTTATGTAGTGAAAATTTTAAGTTTATTTTATTATTTATGTGGGTTTTAGTGACCTTTTAGTTGGTTCTTTGGTAACTAGGATAGATGTTTCCTCCATTCCATTGAGCACTCAGTAGTTCTAGCTTTATGGGGTTCATTGTGGGATAGAATTCTTAGTCGAGGTCCTAGTTTACCAATAGAGTATGTTGACCCAAGTTAAGAGATAATTTCATTTCTCATTGTATAATACTCATGATTTATCCCTTGTATTGATGATGTGTGTTAGGATTGTTATGGATTGACCATGTAGGGGTTTAGATCCTTGAGTCTATTTTTCCTATGCTGGAGTGAGAATTGGTTTCTTGCTGGTTGCTAAGTGTTCCTCGTAACATATTGGATATGTTTTCTCATGGTTTATATCTATTTTGGGGTGGTTTTTCTTTTTTGTTAAACCATTTATAAAATTTATAAATGGTGAGGAGACATATGCTTGGTCTCTATATCCTTTGGGTCTTGTAGTAGTGATCCTGGTTCGATTTATCTGGGAAACATCTAGTGGTTGTGTCTAATTAATGTTTAATTTCAAATGAATAATTTTTGTTTGAAATTTTATTCATAGGTTCCTATATAATGGATTGTTATCCAACTCACCTTGTTCTATATGATGTCAGTTATTATTAGTTCTATTTTCTTCTATCTTGACTAGGTAATTTATGGCATTAGAAAGTTATATAGTGGGGAGGTTTTTTATGCCCATTGGGTCACTATTATTCCATAGTTGAATTTTTATTTAACTATTTATTCATTTTCATAATTACTAGGTTCTAGGGGTTTATAAAATTATTTCTTGGGATAGTAGACCCTAGCGCACTGTTTTTATAACCATTTGGTTAACTATGTGAGGGTGATATTTTCTAGATAGTGGTATTCAGAATTTTTTTTAAACTATTTTTATAACCATGTGAGCGTAAGTAGTAACTATGTGTCATGGTTTTTGGGATATAGTGGATCTTTCACAATTGTAATAGGATTTTATAAACTATACACCCAAAACATGCAGTTTTTCTAGGTCATTAAAAATATGAAAATTAACCTTTATTCCCTGACAGATTTAACTCCCCTTGGCCTCTTTTTCTCCCATTGTGTAGATCTATACCCTTTGTATTGGGGTCTCCAACCTTTTTATTTTTTATATATTACTTTTGATTCCTTTGTGGTTTATGTTTAGGTAATTACTTTTCTTCATGATTACACCTTCTTTTCTCTTATACTACCATTTTTTTCTCTTTCATGGAATAATGAAACCCTATAATGCATCAAATATAAATCTAGAGTTATTAATAGGGGTTTTGGTTTTCTTATTTTTGGTTTTGGGGTGTTAAGACCCATCCTTATTGAATCTAGTGGTTTTCATCAAATATAAATTGTTTGGAATTAAATTTGATATAGGTGTCTCTATTTAAGATAATTCTTCAAGGATAACCTCTAATTAATTATTTCCTATGGTTTTTTTCATCAAATTACCTTTAAATTGATTTATGATTTATTATTTAAATATTTTTGATATGATGCATTTTTATATTGTAATTTTATGAAAAAAATGGATTTCTAAAGTGAGTTGGCTTCAATGTACATCACATGTTTGTTAAAAGTCCTCAAAGGTTTTGGGTTCTTTCAAATAGGGTTTTGAAAGGGTTTTCATATAGTTATTTCATAGTATCAAATTATTGAAATTTTATTTTCATAAAGGTTTTATGAAATTGGTTTTTAAATGATTCATTTTATGGGATCTTATTATGGATATAAATGGATATTAAGTGGGGTTTTGAAAAAAAGGGTTTTTTCTTAAGGAAGGCATTATATTTTTAATAGGAATATTTTACCTGGAAGAAGGTGTTATTTTTAATGGGTAAATTTTGTATATTAAATTGGTTTGAAAAAATTTATGTATTGAAACATGTGGATGTTTTGTGCGTTTTTTAAAGACTAGAACATGGGAGACCTTTGGTGTGTATATGGTGACATAGAAATTGGGACTATATCATATGTCATGTAATATTTGGGGTATATTTTCCAAGGTACCAATATGGAAATTAGGGGGAAGAACAAGGGACCAAAAGATCCTTTTGGGAGGAAGAATGAGAGAGCTTCTAATATGTTGACCAAAATACCAAGGGAGATCTTGTGGTTTGCTCCTAGTGAATACCATCAAAGATTCCAATATTTTTATACTTTATTATTAAGATATCAAACCTTATTTTATTCTAAGTCACACTAGACCCATGTTTTTAGAGCCCATGGGGTATATTACATATGCCTGGTTGGTTTTATATGCTTTAGGCATAATTTTAATGCCATGTGTGGTCATGTTATAATTTTTTATCATTCCATATTTATCATTATCTACGTATAAAATCATATTATAACCATGAATTTATGTCTAAAACCCTTTTTTTATAAGTGATGTTGCTCATGATTTGCCCATTTTTAATTACATGATTTATGTAATAATTTTTGTATTTATGCTCTCTTATATGACTCATTTGGGTGCGTTAAGTGTGTCAAATTTAGGTGGATTTATTTCCTTTATTTTATCCTTGTTTACCATGCTTTTTAAAGATGGTTTACTTTGAGAAAAAAACAAACGGATTTCTAAAGTATTGTTTTCAAGTGAACTATTTTCAAAATAGAACTTGGTTTTGAAAAAAAATGAGTATTAAAACTAAAATTATTGGTTTACATGGATAAAATATGTATATAGATTCATGGAGGTATCCTAAATGGATTTATGTTGAAAACTCTATATATTCCATTGGGCATATATGGTCCCTATTTTGAAAGACACAAGTAATGGAAAGGGAACCATGCATTTTAGTGGTCATTCTTGATTACCATCATTTAGAGGTTATTATGTTGGAGGAGATGTTATCTCATGGTGTAAATCTCAAGAAGATATTTTTTTATTAATTTTCTTATTGGTGTTATATGTATCATCCCTTCTGTTCACTTTACCTGGTTTTGAGATTTTTTATATTATGTCAATTAGATATCTTATATATGTCTTCTTATGACTTTTGATGTGGTTGTTTATGATATTTTTATGGTTAATTTCTACATTTAATCTATTATGTATTTAAATTTATTGATCTTGGTTATTTAGGATTTATGTATTTCTAATTTGTGGATGGTTCATGCCAATATATTTAAGGGTGAAATAATTCCTAAAAGGTTATTCGTTATTCCACACTTCTTATCATTGGCATGTGGAGATAAATAATACACCTTAGGCCTTATATAAGAGTGGATCGATTGAAGTTTTAGTTATAACTGGGCTATTAAATTACATATACTGAGTTTATTAAGAATAAAAAACTAAGGATTAAGTTACACTCACATAAGGACCTTAAACTTACTCTTGAATGTCACCTTTGTAATGAAGGGTTTATACTAATTAATTGAGACCAGAGGCCTACAAACATGAGATATTTTTATAGGATATGAAAAATTTAATAGTTTTATGAATGAATTAAAAGTAATGTTTTCACATTAAGGTGTGGAAGTGTCCCCTTTTATAAGTTAGGAAAGTGGTACTTTTGTTTGTACCCATTATTTTTCAATAATGGAATGAAAATATTCAAGGGGAAATGGTTCTAAAATTTAGTAATAATTGATTTTTGGGTGAGATAAGGTCACTCGATCCACTACCAATCATTTTAACACATTTTTTAAACATGTTTCATGTCATTTAGTAGTGGGTTTTTTACATTTTACCATTTTCAGTTCTTCCTAGTCCATTAGTTTTTCAGAAAGTAATATATGTTTTACTAAAAATATAAAATAATCCCTATTACAAAAACTGGATATTATAAAGATAAATTTACTATTTAATTAATTTAATTTAATATTTAAATAAGATAAATTATATTATAAATTAAAACATTTAATATATTGTGAAACTATTTTTTATAAAAGATTGTGTTTTTACTTTTAAGTGTTATTAATAATATTTAGTATTAGTTTCCAATTGATTTAGTGATTATATATTGGTTTAAAAATTATATTAAATTCATATTAAAAGGATATTAATTTATTTTTTTATATAAAAATTAAAAAAATATTAATAAAACAATTCTTTGAAAATAACATTTTTACCCCTATAATGTTAATTAATTTTAATCCTTTGAATTATAATTTTATTCCCAAAAATGAAATTTAAATTATTACATAATAATATTTTATTTATTAGAATATGAAATTAACTTCTTTTAATTTAATTTATAAAATTTATGAAAACTAAGTTTTAATATATGTAAATAAATTAGTGTTTATAGTAAAGTATTTCTTAAGTTCTGAAAATGATAAACATGGGTTTTAAAAAAAATATTGTTATTTTATGTGATTAATTTTAATTATAAATATATATATATATATATATATATTATAAAAAAGTCTCAAAAATATCTTTGAAATTCTTATTTTAAGATAATGTCATAAAAGTGAGGGTTTTAACAATATCACTATTTTTTCACTATTTACCAAAAAACACAGTTTTTTATATGAAAATTCAAAAAATTGCTACTAAAATAATTTTAAAATTATAAATGAAAAATTAAATTATTTTTTATTTAATTAATATTATGAATTTTTGAATTTTTTTTTAAAATTTCAAATATAAATAAAAAAAAAATTTATAGAAAAAAACTTTTTTTAAAAGTCAGAATGTGAAATGTGTAAAATAAAAGTGTTAAATAAATTATTAAATTAATAAGTACCTAAATATATCCTACTAATTTATAGTTAAATATCTCCTCAAATCTATATATAAGATCTAATCATTAGGTATACTCTGGTGATAGTTGAGGGTGGTGATTCCGCTAGTATAGATCTCATGGAAACTTCCATGATATTGAATTTCTCTCACAAATTATTTCTCTCATATTGTGAATGTTCATGTTCATATTGGACTTGTTATAGATAAAATCCTATTTAATTTACCACCTTTAAAAAATTGGACAAATTATCATCATAAAGATGAATTCCACTACTTGATGTCATTTCTTTCGTTTAGTTTTTAGATTTCATAATATCCTTACTTCCTTTTATACTTGCTAATTAAATATTATAATATAATAGTAAAATTATATTTTTAAAAATCATGGTTTCATTTTATTTTATTGTTTCATGTAAATTATTCTATTAAAATCATATTTTATTTATAAAAATACACAGTGAAATTTTATGTCATTTCGTTATACCTCATCAAATAAATTGTGTTCTCATAAGTATAATTATTATGAACTAATGGAAATTGGTGAGTTTATTATTAATATATTCATAATTCGGTATATAAATTTAGATATGAAATTTACATTACTCTATTAGGATATATTAATTTACATAACATTCCTTAGACAAAATTAATCATTCATACAATCATGTACCCAAGTATCTATATACCCTAATAATATATTCTTCATAACCAAACATTCTAAACCCATTTGAATATGCAAGACAATAAACCAAAATGAGATAATATATTCATCCAATAATTAAATTTATCTATAACCCTTGAATTTATTAAACACTAGTTTATAAGTAAAAAAATAGGTCAACATATATCATAATCCCAAAAATGAGATAAACTTCACCAAAAATATCACAGGTCACTTTTTCATTAAATAAATAATCAATTCTTGGAATTTAAATTCCATCTAACCTGATTTTATAAAATTAAATCAACCCTTTATTACCTCAACATTAATCATATATTAAATATAAGATTTATCCATACCTAAATCATTTTTTCTATAATTATTATCGCCAAAAATATACCTTGTTATAAAATCACTTTTCATGGTTATTGATACCATTTAATATATGTGTCCAAACACTTAAAGAAAAACTAATAAAGTAAAATACTTATATGTTTCACATAATCCTCATAAATTTTAGAATATATGATAATATCATCAATAAGTATCACTATCTAATAAAAATAGCTAAGAGTTTAAGATTTAATTTATATAAATATATTAACCTCAATGCCTTGGGTATCACTAGGAAACTCACCTTTTTCATCATAATAGACATATTTTAAGATTCTCAACCATTTAAGTATTCTCCCTTATTTGTTTATAATACATAGTCGTATCTAGTTATATACCTTTCTCTGCTTTATTTTTGTGATCCTATTTCAACCAAAGACTAAAACCTAAAAGTTTATGATAATATAAAAAATATAAACATGAAAACAATAATCCAAAGTTTTATTACCCTAGTGAACCTTTGTATTTAACATAAAATATTTTTCAATTCAACCTAGGACTCTTCTTGTTCAATACTTGGTTATCCATGATCATTTTTGTATTAGGTTCTCTAACCTATTTAGCTAACATCATAATCAAATCCTTTATAATGGTTCATTTGAGAGAATTTTAATTAACCATAGCATATCCCCTAGGAGTTTTTGTCTAGGTGTGTAGTGTTAGGATAACTCCTCATGAACTAGATTTAAGATTTATTTGATAATTAACCAACATTTTTATGGGATATTACACCTAAGTATAATTATTTCACAACCACATCCACATTCCAATATCCAGATAGGGATGTAGTTTCTTATAGAACCACACAATCACTAATTTACCAATACTTTAGGATGTTATCTGATAAATCTACTTATCTCTTACTCTTATCCCTTGGGATTTCACTAATGTTCACTTATCCTAATCCAAAAAAATATTCAATATTACCTCAACTAAACTAAAGGTTAATCTATTAATTTGAAATAATGATCAAGTATAACTTATTAATGCTTAAATTATCCTCAAATAGCATCTAAACCTCTAAATTTGACTAAACCCTCCTTTAATATCAATTATGAGGCCCGAACCCACACTCTCAGAATCTAATGTGAATAAACACATTTTGTACGCACCATATTTGAAATTAATAGGAGTGAACCAACATTAACCATCAATAATTAGAATATCACTAAACATATTGAGTCACATACATCCAAAGAACCTTTTTGTTTTAGTCTTTTAGATAGTTCAGAAAAAAATTAACTAACATGGCCCATTATTTTCTAAACTAGAGGAAATTTTTTATAAATTATAAGAAACTACTAAATGCCTAATAAGTCTTCAAAATCACCCAAAAAATCTACAAAGATGTTATTTTATTCTCTAGATATGATGTGTAATTATTTTCCTTATAAGTTGGGGAAATAAAAACATAAGAAGGGTGGGATAGTATGCTTAGAAAGGGAAAACATATATTATAGTCTATTATGAAATGAATAATATGGTTGTAATTAATATGAGTCAAATAATTCTATATAACTGAACATGTAATCTTGAAATAAATACATGGATGAAATAATAATATAAACAATCACATGGATAAGAATAATTGAATTTATAGTGGTGGAATGTATAATTTCGAACATATTTTACCATTAAGGACTTAATTAAGACATCATTCTCTATATCTAGGTTATAACTAAGACATTATTTTTTCCATAAAAGTTTCAACCAAAAAATAATTCTATCATTATGTATACATAAAACAAATATCTAATTCTTTAGTCTCATGATACCAACTGATTCATCTAGGAAATATATAATATTAAGGCCCATCCATCACCACTTTATGTCCAATGCATTCACCATTTTAAATATATAAATATATTTCTAATTCAATATCAACTTTCCTTATTAATAAATAAAAATATATATTGAGATACAAACATATGGAATTTAAATACTATTTTATTCAATAAATAAAAATGAATAAACTGGAGAAAGAAGGTGGATAGTTAAAAAATAAATAATCAACTTTCCTGAGTATTCAATAAACATTCATATCACAATAACAAGTATACAAAATTTCAATATTTTCACAATCAATAAATGGAATTGATTTATAATTAATTATCCCTCAAACTAAAATTATAAAGAGAAAGGGGTGTATATTAAGTCAATATTTTCCCCTATTAATTGATGTATGGAATCTAGGTGAAAACCCTTCAATTAAATAAAATAAATATATATTGTTCATATAGGAATGTCATTGTAATGAAAATCATTCCCATAGAAATGGATGATTTAGAAAGATAAAGGAAGCGACGGATCTCCATGTGTTTAATATACAAAAAATATAATAGGAAAAATTAGATGATAATTCATGGAAGTAAGTTCATAAGGAAATAAATATTTTTGAGAAGAATTGGAAAATGGAAGTCAAACCATAAAAGTTTTTTGAGATCACATTTTTCAACATTTTTATAAAATAAAAAGTTCTGGGTCACATTCAAAAATTTAATTTCAAAAATGTGAAGTAAAAAAATTGTAAAAATATAATTCTAAAAGGAAACTTCAGTAATGGATCATTGAAAATACAAAAAGTTTATTAAGGAAATGTGGAGTGGAAGATAAAACATTTTATTCTGAAATAATGGAAAACAATTTTTTAATATTTTGAAATAAATTTGTTTGAAAACAATTATAAAAAAAAGGGTATTCGATTTTTTTATTAAAAATAGGAAAGGATAATTAGGATTAACCTAAGAAATAATCCATATTAAATCACCAAAAAATTGAGACAAACATTATTGGGAATGAAAATATAGATATGAAGGATAAATGTTTGTTAGAAATAACAGGAGTTATTCACACCAATGTCAAACTTGTTTAGATGTTATTTCATCAATGAAGATTATTTTGATGAAACAAAGTAACTTTCCTAAAGAAAAGATAAATTACCATTGGAAAATAGAAAATTTAAGTATTAATATGGGCTTTAATGATAATAATTAAGTTGAAAATTTATGACTCAATGAGAAAGAATTTAAGATGAGAAAATGGTTACGAATCAATTAATATTTAAATAAAAACCTCATAAATGATATAGAGGATGAAATTAAAATTATAATACCATTAATTAAATATATTTCATGGTTTAATGAATCAAATAGGTAGTATATACAATATATAAACAAAAATAGTTGAATAATAAAAAAGTATCTCAAAGAAAACAAATTGAGACAACAAACCCTTATAGATTTTGTAATTTCTAAGTCAAAAAAATATGAGACAAATAACACGGAATAGAAAATTGAATATAATGAAATATAATATAATAATGATACAAAATATTAAAGGTTATTATCTACACCATTCAAAATATAACATGGTTTATAATAATAAATATGTCACAAGGGGTGAAAATTGAGATAAGAAACTCTTACAGTGTACCTGATTCATTTTATGCATGCACCTAACTTCATGAATAATAAAATTGAGTTTATGAGATTCATTTTTAGGAACCTTATTGTTCTATATTTAATTCAATATAAACCCTTTTTTATCACACACTATTTATTTGTTATATAGTTATTTGTTATGTTTTCATGAAAATTGAATCAGTGTTCGCTTATATCTTGGATTTTAACAATTAAAGATGATATTTTAATAATAATTTAAATAATTAATATAACATTTCTATAACCATGATATGGTCATAATTTTATTTTTAATTTATAATAATATTTATATTTTTGTTCTCATACTCCTCCATCATAGAGTTTTATAGAATTGTTTAAATAGGTGGTTAGACTAACCCAAACCTGAACATACCATAATTTTATGGGTGAGTATGGTAAATAAATTGTTAATTTTCACATAATATTATTATAATATAGTGATGAAGATGTTATTTAAATTTTTCTTGGTTTTTAATTATATTTTAAGTGGTTTAGATAAAGAATGAAAATAAATATGAAAAATGGAAAAAAAATATTTCTTCTTGGAGGTGGTAGTCTGCACACCGCATGATTGGTGTTCTCTAATTTTTATAAATGGATGGGAAGTAATAAATAATAATGTTCCACTAATATAATAACTCTTTATTATACTTATGATACATAATTAATTATATAATTATGGTCAGGATAGGTTTAGAAGGGAATGGATAACAAAAAAAATATAAGGATTAAGTAATAATCACTTTGCAACCTTGGACTTTCTATTGAAAGTAACCTTGGAAATAATGGGATTAGTTTATTTAATTGAGACTAAAGGACTATGAACATGAGATAGGTTTCTAGTAGGGGAAAATTGTTTTCTAGAAAAAAAAATGTTTTCTTTATCATTAAGTTCTATTAATATTATTTATTATTGGTTACAAGTTAAATGAGTGATTATTTATATGTTTAAAAATTATTTTAAAATATTTTTTATCATATAATAATTTATTTGTTTAGATAAAAGTTTTGAAATATTAATAAACTAATTCTTTGAAAATAAAATGTTTACCATTGTTATGGTCATTAACTTTAATCTTAGTAATCATAATTTTATAACCAAAAATGATATTAAAATTATTACATAATATTATAATGTTGATATAAAATATTAATTAAATTTTTTAAATTTAATTTCAATAGGTTATGAAAATAAATTTTTACTATAATTGAATAAATTGGTTCTTGGAGTCAAACATTAATTTAGTTTCCAAAACTATAAACATTGGTGTTATAAATACAACATAGTAATTTAAAATGATTTATTTTAATTATAAATGTTTATATTATATAAAAAGGTTTCAAAAACATTAAATATGTTCTTATATTATGATAATGTTATAAAATTGATGGTATTATCAAAATCTATATTTTTTACTATCACTTAAAAACCCAATGTTTTCTGAAAAATCCCAAAAAATATAATAATATAATTTTGACATTAAAAAT
Organism: Viscum album; assembly: GCA_963277665.1. Classification (NCBI taxonomy): domain Eukaryota; kingdom Viridiplantae; phylum Streptophyta; class Magnoliopsida; order Santalales; family Viscaceae; genus Viscum; species Viscum album. The sequence continues at coordinate 1,390,066,942 of OY728164.1, forward strand.
CCAAAAAATTAATTAGTTTTGTATCATTAATATTCTAAAATTTATAAATTTAAATTTTGAAAAATGAAATTTAAATAAAACTATTTTTAAAGTAAAAAAATTAAACTTATTTGTTAAGTAAAAAAATTGAAATATTTAAAATATATCTGACAAATGACCTATTATAGTAATAAATACCTAAATATATCATAATAATTTTTATTTACATATCCCCTCAATATTTTATGTAATATCTAAGAATAATTTATTCTCTAGTAGTAGATGAGGGTAGTGATTCTTCTAGAATAGATCTTATCAAAATTTCCATGTGCTTGAATTTCTCTCACATTCAATTTCATTCATACCATAATCTCTTGAGTTTAGCATGATCATAGCCTAGATAAAAACCTTAGTAAATCTAAATCCTTTGTAAGATATGATAAATGAGTTCCATAAGGAATACTTATACTACCTGATTCCATTTCTTTCTTTTTAATCATAGATTTCATAATATGGCTACTTCCTTTTATATCCACTAATTTAATGGTTATATAATAATGGTAAAATTTTATTTTAATATATCATGGTTCATTTTAGTTCTAAGTTGCATGTAAATTAATCTAAAAAATTAATATTTACTTTAAAAAAATACATAGTGTATTTTTGAGTTGTTACTTATACTCCCTTAAATAAAATATGTCCTCAAAATTTAAATTATTACACACTAATGAATGTAGGGGATTTTATTCTTAACATATTAATCATTTCATATATAAATTCTAAAATTGCATATACCTTACTACCTTAATCTATATAAAGTTACAAATATTTTATTAAAAAATAATAATCATTCATACAATCATATACCTAAGTATACATATACCCTAATGGTATATTCTACATAACATAACTTGATCAAAACCATTTTAGTATACAATACATTAAACTATAGTGAGATTATAAATTCCTCTAAAAATTAACTTTTTATTTAACCATAAAATTTATTAACCACCATTTCACAAGGACATAAACTAGAAATTATATATCATAATCCCAAAATGAGATAAATTTCACCAAAAATATCATGGATAACTTTTTAATTAAATCAATAATAAATTTCAATAATTTCATTTTTATCTAACTCACTTTTCTCAAAATAAATCAAACCTTTATTACCTCAACATAAAGAATATATTAAACCTAATAGTTTTCTACACCTCAATCATGTGTTCTATAATTTTTATCCCCAAAAAATATATCATTGTTATCAAATCACTTTTCAATGTTTTTGATACCATTAAATATATGTTTCCAAACCATTAATTCAAGACTACTAAATAAAAAACCCTATATATTTCAAATAATCCTCGTAAATTTTAGAGTATACTAGAATATCATCTATAAATATCAATCACTAATGAAATTATCTAAGAGTATAAGGATTTAATTTATATTAAGATATCAACCTCACTAACTTAGTTATAACTATTGAACTCAATTTTTTTATCATAATAGTAATATGGTGAGATTATAAACCATTTAAGTATTCTCCCTTGTTAGGTTATAATACATTGTTGTTTCTAGATACGTACCTTTATCAGCTTCATTTTCATGATCCTATTTCAACCAAATACTAAAATGAAAATGTTTTTTATAATATCCAAAATATAAATATGAAAACATAAATATAAGGTTGCCTTCCCATATGAAATATTCATATTTGACATATGATACTTTCAGTTCAACCTATAACTATGTTTTTTTCAATACTTGGTTATCCATGGTTATTTTCCTATTAGGTTCTCTAACTTAATTAGTTAACAACATAATAAAATACTTTATAATAGTTCATTAGATAGAATATAAATTAACTATAGCATATCCTCTGATATGTCTATCCAGGTGTGTACTCTTAGGCCCACTCATCATGCACCTGATTAAAGATTGAGTTGATAGTCAACTAGAATTTTTCAAGGTGATTACTCCAAGGTAAATATGTTCCACAGCCACATACACTTTCTAGTATCTAAAAAGGGATGTAATTTCATGGATAACCACACAATATATACTTTATAAAAACCTTGGGATGTTATCCTATACATAAAATTATCCATTAGACTTTTCCCTAGGGTTTATAATAAATTTATCATATCTTAATCCCAAAAATATTAAATATTATCTCAACTAACCTAAAGGGTTATTTGTACCTTTTAAATTATGATTAATCTTAAATTATCAACCCTTAAATTATCCTCAACTAGAATACAAACATATAAGGTAATATAAACCCTCCTTTTATTCTTATTGTGAGGCCTGGACCCACACTCCCAGAATCTAGTGAAAATAAAAACATTATTTACATACTGTCTTTGAAATTAACTAATGAGACATAATTTTAACCATAAATAATTACAATATCATTAAAATATATTTGAAGTGCATTGTGTTGCATTTGTTGTCAATGAGGCATGAAGTTGTCTTGGAATGAATGGATGTCAAGGAAAGTCAAGATGTGAATGAAAAAGGATGTGATGGTGATGGTGATGAAGGAGAATGGCCATGGTACTAAGATGCATGTCACTTAGGAGATTCACTAAGTGACATAGGATGTTGTGGTTGAAACATTCTCTATGAATATCAGACGATTGTAGAACTGATCTTAATGTTTCAATACTTGTATCAAGATGATACTAAGTTACAACACTTGAAGAATGAATGATGATGGATCATCATAATATCTGACGATTGTTGAACTGGTCTTTAAGTTCAAAGAACTTGTATCAAGATGATACAAAGTCACAACATGATTAGAAGACCATGCATTGTAGTGACAATGCATGAGGAGTTGAAAGTGATCCATCCATAAGTTCTAAGTGGATGAAGTGGATTAATGAAGTCCATGCACTATCACTTAGTGCATGATGAATTGAAGATGATCCAACTTGATCTCTGATTGGATCATTGAAGAATGTTGAAGATCTATTTGATTAAGGAGCTCAGTTGATGATGAACCTTTTGAATTCCATATCTTAAGTGAAGATCATATGAGGAGAAGTAATGGAATTCTTAAGAAGAAGAATAGAAGAAGTGGAGAAGAAATGGCTTGAATGGAACTTGGCATTTGGCTTATACTCATAGGAGAACTTTGTATTTGACAAAGTCCTTATTCATGCCTTTGCCAAAAAAATGGCCAGCCATGAACACCTTGAGGGTTCAACCCCAAGGCATGGGAGCTAGGCACCACACACATGGGGGAACCCGTGGGGCGAGCCCAGGGCAGCAGGACGCACCCAAGACACTGCATAGGCGTCTGGGGCACGCCCGGAGGAGCACGGTAGGGGCGCATGAGCGCACCCGCGAGTGTCAGGCAGTGCAGAATGGGCGCTAGGTGCGCGCCCGCAGGCGTGAGTGGGCGCAAAGCACGCCCGCAGAGAGAACACGGTGCGGGGCGGCACCGTGGAGGGAGAATTGCAACTGAAGGGAGGCCGGCAGCGCTTGTTTGTTATACCGCATGAAAATCCCGCTCCGTTTCGATGTGGGACGCAGAAAAATCTCCCGGAGCGAATCCTGGTCGTCCGTCTCATCGCGTGCCCGATCTACGCCGCTCATCTAATCGCGCCATTCGCGATCTGATCCAGGCCGTCCAAGGTTATTTGATCGCCTGATCTGACGGCTCCCCGTCCGTCTCCTTCCTCGAGCTCAGCCGAAGGCCACCCGCGTGCCTCCGTCGAACCAGGAGCAACCCGAGCACCGATTTTGAGCTCCCGGATGTATCTCCCGAAACTGAAGGCTCCCTCGTGCTCGTCTGGCCAAACCGAACCCATCCATGCATAAAAATATACTTTCATGAAACAAATGAGAAAATTTGATGAAGGCCGAAGGCAAACGAAGTGTCGAGGCCTCGGTGTATTCGTGCTTTGCGTGGATTGTTTCTAAACGAAGGTATGCATGCATTTGCATGCGCATGCACGTAGAGGAATGAAAAATAAATGAACCCGCGTGGAAACAGAGAGATATACAAGATTTCACAGAATCTCGAAATCCCGAAAAACTCGGGGATTCAAGTTTTATCGCACGCGGATGATCCGGGCATCCCTCTGCCTATATAAAAAGAGCTCGAGGCTCTCATTGTGCTTGCTGAAGTTCTTGTTGAAGATTTGTGTCCCGTGAAAGCCCTCTGCCTCGTGAAGACGAAGCCCCGCGCACACTTGCGCGGTGAAGTCCCTTGCGCGATGCTTCTTTGCGCGACAAGAAGAAGAGGTTGGGCTGCGCCAACTTGCGCGCTCCCTCTGTGCACCGCGGCCCCCTGCGCGGTAAGCAATTGTGCGGCAGTGGCCACCCGAGGCCTTGCGCGCCTTGCACCGGTTGCACCCGAGGCTTGCGTGACTGGTTGGCAGTGCACACTTGCGCGCTTGCATCAAGCCCTTGCACGACAGTATTGAAGGAGAGGGGCTGCACACCCTTGTGCGACGCCTTGCACCCATTGTATTTGCGAGAAGAACCTACGGGCAGTAGATGTGCAATGGAGGAGGCAGAGACCACACATTGGTGTGTGTGTGTGTGCACAAAATAAATAACAAGGTCGAGACACCTTAGTTGTGTGCAAGAGAAGGAGGCTTTGTGCTTTGTGTGCACAAAGAATAAAGGAAGGCCGAGGCATAGCTTGGGGGTGTGAAAAAAGAGTGGAGGCCAAATATACACTCATTGTGTGTGTGCAAATCAAAGAACAAGTTGTGTGTGCAAAACAACAAAGTGGCCGAACCTATGTGTGTGCACTAAGTGAAGTGTGTACACACTTAGAAGAAGAAGAAGAGAATACTCACACAACGTATAACACACATTTATGTGTGTAATCAAAAGGAATTAATTGTGTGAAGTTCAAGGAAGGTGTGTGCTTGATGTGATTACACCCTTTGTGGGTTTATTGCACCAAGAGAAGGGGAGTGCATGCTTACATGCATGCACGTGCACACGTGAACAAAGCCAAATCAGCTTGTGTGCATCTGAGTTGTCCAAGACCAGAAGTTCTTGAAGAAATTGACAAGCCATGCAGTCAGTGCATGAGGATGAAGAGATGTCATGCACTCAGTGCATGAAGTTGATGTGAACTGGGACTGGACCAGACTGAAGTTAAAGATATCAGTTGTCTGAGTATTCAGTAGTTAGAGAGAATCCAGTTCATCCTGAGAAGAAGGAGATAAATCCTGAGCAAGACGAGAAGACCTGATCAACTTAAGTAATCAGAGGTACATAGCAAGGACAGCAGTCTTTATCCCAGGCTGCTGAAGATACTTGAAGAGCTGAACAAGAAGAAGAGCTACTCGTGTGACTCGAGGAGCCAGGAGAAGCCCCCTGTGAGACTCAGGGTGGAAGAAGTCTTCAGTGGGATTCTGGAGCAGGCCAGTGGGACTCTGGTAACACTGTGGGACGCAGTATAAAGACCCTCCTGTGGGACTCAGGAGAGATACAGTGGGACTCTATATCGACCATTGTAATACTAACAGATTATAATGGAAGAAACCATGTTGGGGCGTATAACCAACATGGCAAGGACGTAGGCCTTTCGTGCCGAACCTTGTAAATCCTTGTGTCCTGTGCCTTTACATTTACTGCATCACTCGAGGAAAGGCTGAGAGATACAAGAAAAGTGGATCGAGGCTTTAACCAGCCATATAGGTTTAATTGATAAAGAATCAATTAGTAAAAAGTTTTAAGGGATCACTGATTCACCCCCTCCCCCTCTCAGTGATTCACACTGATCTGGGCACTTCAATTGGTATCAGAGGGAAGGTTACCTCTAAAAGATCCAAGGGAGTCTTTATGAAGTGCAGATTTGAGGAAATGAGCGACCAGCCTCAAATGGAGATATCTGCCAAGACTCAGAAAAATAGAAAGAAGAAACACGCCAAGAAGATGAAGAAAGCCTATCCTAGCTGTGATGAAGTTGGAACAATGAAATATCTTCAAAGTGCAATCGAATATCTTCAGAAGACATTCCCCAAGGAAGTGGCAATGTGTATAGTTACAGGCATCCTTGATCTTCAAGAAGAAAAATCACAGTTAGAAGAAGAAGCCAATGCAATGGAAGATCAATTGGCAAAAAGGGTTGGCATAACCAACACTCTCAGAAAGCTGGTAAAGGCTAAAGATGAAACTGTTTCTCTTTGCAATGAAAGATATGAAGACACTGCTGAAGAATTGCAAATATGCCTTTCTGAGAAATAATTCTTTAAGACAATGGTCAAAGAAGTTTTCCATGCACTGGAAAAATTGCACAGAGTTTCAATGGTTGTCAAAGATGCTCAACTAGAAGAGAAAGTAAAAAGGGTGAAGGAGTTAGACAACTCATTGCATGAAATAAAAAAGGTGCATGAAGACCAGTTAGAACAGCTGAAAGAGAATTGGGAAGGAAGGCTAAGAACTGTTGAGGATGAGAAGAACTCCCTTAACATGAAATGCTTAGAACTAGAGGTGATATTGAAAAATCTGCAATCACCCAAAGCTGAATCCTCCCAGTTAGCTGAAAGTAAAAATGTTGCTACACAAGTGTGCTTTGAAGAGGATGATTCTAAAAGAAAGACATCCTCTAATAAAAGGGCAACATCTTCTAGAAAGAAGGTACCATCCATACCATCTTGTACTGATGCTTCTAATTGTGTTTCCACAAAAAGTGCAGGATGGAAAAATAATTCCAAACAAGTATGGATGAAGAAAATGAAGAAGCGGAGCTCTCCTGAAACAACACAGCAGCTCCAGAAAAGTACCCTAAAATCAGAAGGACTGAAGAAGTCAAGATTTGTGGGTCAATGTTGGTGTTGTAATAAGTATGGTCACTGTGCAAAGGATTGTTGGTACAATCCACTAAATGTCAAAGCACAAAGGAAGCCCATGCCTAGGGGGAGCAATCCAGAAGAAAAGAAGCAGCATCCACAGGTCCAGAGACATCTATTTACTGAAAATAGATTTGGATTACTTGACAACATCTGGGATGATTGAAAAAGTGGTCAAAAAGATACATGTCAATCTCCAACTGTATCCAGAGCTAAAAAGAAGAGAAGATCACTGAACCTGGCTAAAATGGAATCCTTGGGAAGCAAGAAGAAAGTTGAAGATGATCCCAAGAAGATTATGAAAAAGGAAGAGAAGACCTTGGAGTCTAAATCCAAGAAGGGTGATGCATCCAGAAGGACCACCAAGAAGAAATGCTTCTACTGTGGAAAGAAAGGTCATACCATGGATCTTTGTGAACAAGCCATGGAACTGAATAGAAGCAGACTGGACTCAAAAAGACAATCAATCCAGAAGAAGCATAAGGGATTGATTGAAAACAAGTTGACTAAGAAAGGTAGCTTGAAAGCATCAAAAGAACCATGTGGAACTTCCAGAACTGAGGCCACACTTCCAAGTGACTTACTAGTCATATGGCCTAATCAGTTGCAACTTGCCAGAGAACTACAAAGAGATGAAGATGAAGCAATGGTAGTAGCTAAGGCAAAAGGGAAGCAGAACATTTCACATGAAGATCAAGTTCTGTGTGTGAGGTGCAATCAAGCTGGACATACTAGTGATAAATGCATGATATTCATTCCAGCTCAAAAGGGATTCTTCAAAAGAATGAAGATTGCACCAGGAGACTCTAGTGCTCAGAAGGCACCTAGAAATACAGGAGTCACACACAAAGAAGTTAAAGAGGTATTGAGATCCACACCAGCACAAACATCATTGAAGATCAAATGTGCAAGTGTGAAGAATGGTGAAAATGGGACATCTCGGTTGAGAGAATCTTCTCAACCTTGTTGTTCACATTGATGAACCAAGGAGGTTCCATCTTATTCCCTAATACTTCTGGTATTTACATGTGCTAACATTGCAGGGAATTGAAGATGATGATCATTCTCATCTGGAGAGTGGTTTGGACAGAATGGAGTGCACCCCTTGAGGGGGAGCCAATCAGAAGAAGATGGGATTCTAAGATTTAATACCATCTTGAGAAAAGTGAAGGTATTCCAATCATACTTTCATCCCTTGTTTCTTAATTGATTTTATCTTTTCAATTAAGGGGGAGTATGGATTGAAGAAAAATGGATGAAAGGGGGAGCTTTATCTTTGCACTTGAACTTTCTAATGAGTTTTGTGAAGTTGTGCAGGATTTAGCAAATTCATTGTTATATCTGAAAAATTTCAAACCCCTAAGCATGATCTCACATGTGTAGAGAATTATGGACAGCTCTGAATTCCTTGGTCATATCACTCTTGTTTTCTACACCGGGTTATCCCAAGTAGAGTTAGAGCTGATTTACTAAAGGTTCTTTGCTAAAGAGAACATGTGACATCATCCCTCTCTTAGTGCTTTTCACGAAGATGCTATTCAAAGGGAGGAAGTGATTTTTTTTTTGAAGAGAACCACACCACACCTTTGCATTTGATTGCCAATAAGGGGGAGAAATATTGGCACACATATTGACCCATTCATATGTGCTCTAGTGTATTTCCAACAAATACAAAGGGGGAGATTGAAGTGCATTGTGTTGCATTTATTGTCAATGAGGCATGAAGTTGTCTTGGAATGAATGGATGTCAAGGAATGTCAAGATGTGAATGAAAAAGGATGTGATGGTGATGGTGATGAAGGAGAATGGCCATGGTAATAAGATGCATGTCACTTAAGAGATTCACTAAGTGACATAGGATGTTGTGGTTGAAACATTCTCTATGAATATCAGACGATTGTAGAACTGATCTTAATGTTTCAATACTTGTATCAAGATGATACTAAGTTACAACACTTGAAGAATGAATGATGATGGATCATCATAATATCTGACGATTGTTGAACTGGTCTTTAAGTTCAAAGAACTTGTATCAAGATGATACAAAGTCACAACATGATTAGAAGACCATGCATTGTAGTGACAATGCATGAGGAGTTGAAAGTGATCCATCCATAAGTTCTAAGTGGATGAAGTGGATTAAAGAAGTCCATGCACTATCACTTAGTGCATGATGAATTGAAGATGATCCAACTTGATCTCTGATTGGATCATTGAAGAATGTTGAAGATCTATTTGATTAAGGAGCTCAGTTGATGATGAACCTTTTGAACTCCATATCTTAAGTGAAGATCATATGAGGAGAAGTAATGGAATTCTTAAGAAGAAGAATAGAAGAAGTGGAGAAGAAATGGCTTGAATGGCACTTGGCATTTGGCTTATACTCATAGGAGAACTTTGTATTTGACAAAGTCCTTATTCATGCCTTTGCCAAAAAAATGGCCAGCCATGAACACCTTGAGGGTTCAACCCCAAGGCATGGGCGCTAGGCACCACACACATGGGGGAACCCGTGGGGCGAGCCCAGGGTAGCAGGACGCACCCAAGACACCGCATAGGCGTCTGGGGCATTCCCGGAGGAGCGCGGTAGGGGCGCATGAGCGCACCCGCGAGTGTCTGGCAGTGCAGAATGGGCGCTAGGTGCGCACCCGCAGGCATGAGTGGGTGCAAAGCGCGCCCGCAGAGAGAACACGGTGAGGGGCGGCACCGTGGAGGGAGAAGTGCAACTGAAGGGAGGCCGGCAGCGCTTGTTTGTTATACCGCATGAAAATCCCGCTCCGTTTCGATGTGGGACGCGGAAAAATCTCCCGGAGCGAATCCTGGCCGTCAGTCTCATCGCGCGCCCGATCTACGCCGCTCATCTAATCGCGCCATTCGCGATCTGATCCAGGTCGTCCAAGGTTATTTGATCGCCTGATCCGACGGCTCCCCGTCCGTCTCCTTCCTCGAGCTCAGCCGAAGGCCACCCGTGTGCCTCCGTCGAACCAGGAGCAACCCGAGCACCGATTTTGAGCTCCCGGATGTATCTCCCGAAACTGAAGGCTCCCTCGTGCTCGTCTGGCCAAACCGAACCCATCCATGCATAAAAATATACTTGCATGCAACAAATGAGAAAATTCGATGAAGGCCGAAGGCAAACGAAGTGCCGAGGCCTCGATGTATTCGTGCTTTGCGTGGATTGTTTTTAAACGAAGGTATGCATGCATTTGCATGCGCATGCACGTAGAGGAATGAAAAATAAATGAACCCGCGTGGAAACAGAGAGATATACAAGATTTCACAGAATCTCGAAATCCCGAAAAACTCGGGGATTCAAGTTTTATCGCACGCGGATGATCCGGGCATCCCTCTGCCTATATAAAAAGAGCTCTAGGCTCTCATTGTGCTTGCTGAAGTTCTTGTTGAAGATTTGTGTCCCGTGAGAGCCCTCTGCCTCGTGAAGACGAAGCCCCGCGCACACTTGCGCGGTGAAGTCCCTTGTGCGCTGCTCCTTTGCGCGATAAGAAGAAGAGGTTGGTCTGCGCCAACTTGCGCGCTCCCTCTGTGCACCGCGGCCCCCTGCGCGGTAAGCAATTATATGGCAGTGGCCACCCGAGGCCTTGTGCGCCTTGCACCGGTTGCACCCGAGGCTTGCGTGACTGGTTGGCAGTGCACACTTGCGCGCTTGCATCAAGCCCTTGCACGACAGTGTTGAAGGAGAGGGGCTGCACACCCTTGCGCGACGCCTTGCACCCATTGTATTTGCGAGAAGAACCTACGGGCAGTAGATGTGCAATGGAGGAGGCTGAGACCACACATTGGTGTGTGTGTGTGCACAAAAGAAATAACAAGGCCGAGACACCTTAGTTGTGTGCAAGAGAAGGAGGCTTTGTGCTTTGTGTGTACAAAGAATAAAGGAAGGCCAAGGCATAGCTTGGGGGTGTGCAAAAAGAGTGGAGGCCAAATATACACTCATTGTGTGTGTGCAAAACAACAAAGTGGCTGAACCTATGTGTGTGCACTAAGTAAAGTGTGTACACACTTAGAAGAAGAAGAAGAGAATACTCACACAACGTATAACACACATTTATGTGTGTAATCAAAAGGAATTAATTGTGTGAAGTTCAAGGAAGGTGTGTGCTTGAAGTGATTACACCCTTTGTGGGTTTATTGCACCAAGAGAAGGGGAGTGCATGCTTACATGCATGCACGTGCACACGTGAACAAAGCCAAATCAGCTTGTGTGCATCTGAGTTGTCCAAGACCAGAAGTTCTTGAAGAAATTGACAAGCCATGCAGTCAGTGCATGAGGATGAAGAGATGCCATGCACTCAGTGCATGAAGTTGATGTGAACTGGGACTGGACCAGACTGAAGTTAAAGATATCAGTTGTCTGAGTATTCAGTAGTTAGAGAGAATCCAGTTCATCCTGAGAAGAAGGAGATAAATCCTGAGCAAGACGAGAAGACCTGATCAACTCAAGTGATCAGAGGTACAGAGCAAGGCCAGCAGTCTTTATCCCAGGCTGCTGAAGATACTTGAAGAGCTGAACAAGAAGAAGAGCTACTCGTGTGACTCGAGGAGCCAGGAGAAGCCCCCTGTGAGACTCAGGGTGGAAGAAGTCTTCAGTGGGATTCTGGAGCAGGCCAGTGGGACTCTGGTAACACTGTGGGACGCAGTATAAAGACCCTCCTGTGGGACTCAGGAGAGATACAGTGGGACTCTATATCGACCATTGTAATACTAACAGATTATAATGGAAGAAACCATGTTGGGGCGTATAACCAACATGGCAAGGACGTAGGCCTTTGGTGTCGAACCTTGTAAATCCTTGTGTCTTGTGCCTTTACATTTACTGCATCACTCGAGGAAAGGCTGAGAGATACAAGAAGAGTGGATCGAGGCTTTAACCAGCCATATAGGTTTAATTGATAAAGAATCAATTAGTAAAAAGTTTTAAGGGATCACTGATTCACCCCCTCCCCCTCTCAGTGATTCACACTGATCTGGGCACTTCAATTGGTATAAGAGGGAAGGTTACCTCTAAAAGATCCAAGGGAATCTTTATGAAGTGCAGATTTGAGGAAATGAGCGACCAGCCTCAAATGGAGATATCTGCCAAGACTCAGAAAAATAGAAAGAAGAAATAGGCCAAGAAGATGAAGAAAGCCTATCCAAGCTGTGATGAAGTTGGAACAATGAAAGATCTTCAAAGTGCAATCGAATATCTTCAGAAGACAGTCCCCAAGGAAGTGGCAATGTGTATAGTTACAGGCATCCTTGATCTTCAAGAAGAAAAATCACAGTTAGAAGAAGAAGCCAATGCAATGGAAGATCAATTGGCAAAAAGGGTTGGCATAACCAACACTCTCAGAAAGCTGGTAAAGGCTAAAGATGAAACGGTTTCTCTTTGCAATGAAAGATATGAAGACACTGCTGAAGAATTGCAAAGATGCCTTTCTGAGAAAGAATTCTTTAAGACAATGGTCAAAGAAGTTTTCCATGCACTGGAAAAATTGCACAGAGTTTCAATGGTTGTCAAAGATGCTCAACTAGAAGAGAAAGTCAAAAGGGTGAAGGAGTTAGACAACTCATTGCATGAAATAAAAAAGGTTCATGAAGACCAGTTAGAACAACTGAAAGAGAATTGGTAAGGAAGGCTAAGAACTGTTGAGGATGAGAAGAACTCCCTTAACATGAAATGCTTAGAACTAGAGGTGATATTGAAAAATCTACAATCACCCAAAGTTGAATCCTCCCAGTCAGCTGAAAGTAGAAATGTTGCTACACAAGTGTGCTTTGAAAAGGATGATTCTAAAAGAAAGACATCCTCTAATAAAAGGGAAACATCTTCTAGAAAGAAGGTACCATCCATACCATCTTGTACTGATGCTTCTAATTGTGTTTCCACAAAAAGTGCAGGATGGAAAAATAATTCCAAACAAGTATGGATGAAGAAAATGAAGAAGCAGAGCTCTCCTGAAACAACACAGCAGCTCCAGAAAAGTACCCTAAAATCAGAAGGACTGAAGAAGTCAAGATTTGTGGGTCAATGTTGGTGTTGTAATAAGTATGGGCACTGTGCAAAGGATTGTTGGTACAATCCACTAAATGTCAAAGCACAAAGGAAGCCCATGCCTAGGGGATCAAGCCAGAAGAAAAGAAGCAGCATCCACAGGTCCAGAGACATCTGTTTACTGCAAATAGATTTGGATTACTTGACAACATCTGGGATGATTGAAAAAGTGGTCAAAAAGATACATGTCAATCTCCGACTGTATCCAGAGCTAAAAAGAAGAGAAGATCACTGAACCTGGCTAAAATGGAATCCTTGGGAAGCAAGAAGAAAGTTGAAGATGCTCCCAAGAAGATTATGAAAAAGGAAGAGAAGACCTTGGAGTCTAAATCCAAGAAGGGTGATGCATTCAGAAGGACCACCAAGAAGAAATGCTTCTACTGTGGAAAGAAAGGTCATACCATGGATCTTTGTTAACAAGCCATGGAACTGAATAGAAGCAGACTGGACTCAAAAAGACAATCAATCCAGAAGAAGCAGAAGGGATTGATTGAAAACAAGTTGCCTAAGAAAGGTAGCTTGAAAGCATCAAAAGAACCATGTGGAACTTCCAGAACTGAGGCCACACTTCCAAGTGACTTACTAGTCATATGGCCTAATCAGTTGCAACTTGACAGAGAACTACAAAGAACTGAAGATGAAGCACTGGTAGTAGCTAAGGCAAAAGGGAAGCAGAACATTTCACATGAAGATCAAGTTCTGTGTGTGAGGTGCAATCAAGCTGGACATACTAGTGATAAATGCATGATATTCATTCCAGCTCATAAGGGATTCTTCAAAATAATGAAGATTGCACCAGGAGACTCTAGTGCTCAGAAGGCACCTAGAAATACAGGAGTCACACACAAAGAAGTTAAAGAGGTGTTGAGATCAACAATATTTTGATGGATGGGTATGGTTAAAAAACAATTAATTTTGACATTATTTAAATTTAACAGAATAATAATGATATTATTTATATTTTTATTGTTTTTAATTATTTTATATGTTATTTATATAATAAATTAAAATTAATATTAAAAACAAAAAAAAAATCTTCATGGAGGCGGTACTTCACACAATGAATGATCAATGTTTTCTTTTCAAAGTGGATGGGGTGGAAAAAATAAGGGTTTTAAATTAATATAATAAAACTGTAGTAAACTAGTGACTCTAAGTTAATTATATAACTATTTGTGGGATAGTTTTGGAATGGAATGAATAATAATAAAAATATAAGGATTAAGTAATACTCACTTTGAGACCTTGAACTTTATCTTTAAATACTCCTTGGAAATGAAGACATTTGGATAACTCATTGAGAACATAGGATCATGAAATTGAGAAATATTTATTTTAGGAGAAAAATGGAATATTTTTAGGAATAAATTCTATGTAATTCATGTGGCATGAAGGGGTGGAGGTGTCTCCATTTTATAAGTGAAGAAAAGGACACCTTTGTGATCACCAATTAATTTTCAATAATGAAATGAAACTATTTAAGGTTCAATAGTTCCCAAAGTGATAAATAATGTATTTTTGGGGTGATATATGGTTGTTAAATCATCTTCCTCTCTTTTTAACACATATTTCAATTCATTTAAAATTAGGTTTTCAAGATTTTACCATTTTCATTTCTTCCTAAGTAACTAGTTTTTAATTAAGTAATATATTTTTTAATAAAATTATAAAATGGAATTTATCCTAAAATTTTTATTTAATAAACCAAAATTTATCCTATATTTAATCCATTTAAATTTATAAATAAGTGAAAAATAATTTTAAAATTAAAACATTTAACATATGGGAAAACTATTTTGTCGAAGAAATATTTTTTTTACATTTAAGTGTTATTAATATTATTTAGTATTAGTAACCAATCGAATTAGATATTATATATTAGTATGGAAATTATATTTTTTTATAATATATTAGTTTATTTTATTTGATAAAAATAAATAATATTAAAAAACAATTCTTTGAAAATAACAATTATACTATTATCGTGGTTATTAACTTTAATCATAAAAATCATACTTTTATGCCCAAAATATGAAATTGAACATATTAAATAATATGATCATGTTGACATAAAATATGAAATATATTTTTTACATTTAATTTCTAAAATTTATGAAAAATGATTTTTAATACAAGTTAATAAATTAGTTTTTACAGTAAAATATTACTTAATTTCCCAAAATGATAAACATTTTCTTAATAAATAATACATAATTTTGTATGATTTATTTTATTTATAAATATATATATATATATATTAGAAAAAAATCAAAAAAACTTAAGACATTCTTGTGTTATGATAATGTAATAAAAGTGATTGTTTTAACAAAATTAGTATTTTTCATTATTCACCTAAAACTCAAGGTTTTCATTAAAAAATACCAAAAATTCATAATAAAATAATGTTGAAATTTTAAATCAAAAAATTAAATTATTTTTATCTTATTCATATTAAAAAACTTATAAATTTAGTTTTTAAATATGAAATATAAATAAAAAACTATCTTTATAGAAAAAAAACTTTATTTTATTTAAGTCAAAACATGAAATGTTTAAGATACATGTGATAAATAACTTATTAAATTAATAAATACAATATTAAAAAATCCTAATTTTTAGTTACATATCCCCTCAAGATCTCTATGTAATATCTAAGAATAAGGTATCCTCCAGTGGTAGTCAAGGTTGGTTATTCCGCTAGTATAGATCTCATGTAAATTTCAACGAGTTTGAATTTCTTTCATATATTATTTCACTCTTACCATAATTGCTCAAGTTTGGATTAGTATTAGTCTAGATAAAATCCTATAGAATATAACACCTCACCAAGATTTGGTAAATTATCTTCATAAGGAGTACTTCTGCTACTCGATGATATTTCTTTCCTTTGGTTCATAGATTTTATAATATGGTTACTTCCTTTTATACTCACTAATTTAATGACTATATTATAATGGTAAAATTTTATTTTAACATATCAAGTTTTATTTTTAGTTTTCTTTTTTGTGTAAAATAATCTATTAACATAATATTTACTTGAGGAAAATACATAGTGAATTTTGATATCATTATAGGTATAGTAAATAAAGATTAGCACATGTGTGTTTACATAGTTGAGACCCTCCCAAGAAACCTACTCTTTATTGTGTTTGAGATTCCTGAGTTAAAAATTATCCACTCTAATCTTGCTATCAAATAAAATGGTTCATATAGTTATTATCAAAGATAAGTTTTACCCTATTACATAGGTGAATATTTAAAATATTACACATTTGAATGTAAGATGCTCATGTGGGTTCTTTATACAAGAATCCTATCAGTTTTTAACAAATTACAACCTCTTGAAGTAGATCACTAATTAATATATGGATTAAACTACAATTAATAATCTAATCTCCTTCCTTAGAGGTTCTTTGACTACCTTTTTTCTTCAATAATCCATCCATGCAACTCAGTCTCTATTTACTACTAAACTCTTAGATCTTATTCAGATTTTTTTTAGGATTTACTCTCTTGAACATAAAACATATTGGGATACCAATTTATTTTAAGTATTATTTCCTACACACCAGTATTTCTCAATCTTATTTTTCTTCTTTGTTTTTTTTAATCAGTACAACTAGGTTAACTTATCTTTATTCTTAGATACCATAATTTCTTCTCTTCATCATAGTATCAGGTTATCTTATTCTTCTATAACTCTTAAACTTCTCTCAACTTCAGCTTATACTCCCCCACATGTTCTTGATTTCTACATGAGAGTTCTATATCACTATCCAAAAAAATCACAAAATTTTATGTACAGACATATTTATATAAATATAGGTTTTTTTTAATTTCCACAAATGTAAATATTTTAGGAGATGTCATACAACATAAACAAAAAGGATTTTAATGCACTATCCCATTATCTTACAAATTATTATATCAAATTCTTGTAAAGTGGGTGTCTCTAATATAATTCCATAAAAACCCTCTCTCTTTTTTATTTTATTTCTCTAACAGATGAACGCATCTCCTCTCTATTCTTCCAGAAAGTTGATTCCTTTTATTCTTCAAAAAAATATTTCTATAATCATTCACATTTTAATAATTCTCCACAATTCTATAAAAATATAAATCAACATATTGTTGAATGGAACTTCCCATTAAAACATCAGAGATTCAATAAAAATAAGGTAACAAGTCATCACACTTATCAACTCATTTCACAAGAATCATAAATATTTTGTTATATTTTAGACCTTGAAAAATAGCACATTCATCTTTCAATTTTATTTTCCTAAGAATATAAAATAATGAAAATATCATTATTCTCAAAAATATTATCCATCATTTATCTTATTCTCAATACCAATGAGGATCAAATTATCATAAATAATTAAACATTAATCACACACCCTTTGAGCATTTGTGATGTTTTATGTCATTAAAGAATATATCAAGCATCATCTAGTTTATTTTTTATTTGGTCACCAATATTTATTTTCAAATATCCTCATTTTAAAATCACAATATAAATAATATTAATCCTCTTAATTTCCTTAAAATTTCATATTTCTCAAAAAAAGATCTTGAATTTTGGATAAACCAAGAATTGTGATATTTCGAATCATGAAGGAGCAACATTTTCATCATAAAATATAATTTCCTCTAGAATTTCAATTTTTAGGATTTAACATTTTTTATTTTGTAGATTTGTCAAATTTTTATAAGTATTGGTTGAACTATATGAGATTACCTTGTATTGTCTTTATATAGTTCTTTTAACTCTATAGTTCTTCATTTATTTGATTGAACTCTATAAACTCTAGAAAAATTTATAAAATTACTTCATCGACTATAAAGAGTATCTAATGAACTTAATTAAATTCTAGTTAGACTATACAAAACTATGGATCAACTCTTTTTATAAATTCCTTAACCATTTTATTGATATGGGTGAGCTCTATGAAGTCTATAGGTAAATCTAAATAGTCTATTCTCAACTCAATGAACAGCATAGGGTTCCTAAATTTTTCATTTTTCTCACCTCATAACAATAATTCAACAATTATTCCATTTAATTCAACTCTACCTCAAATCAATTCACGAAATTCTCAATCACTTTAAATCACCTCTAAATAGCTTAAAATAATTCAAGTATTTATTAGAATAATTACAAAACGTTTTATCTTTTTTCCATGGTATATTTCAATATATAAATACTCAATTATAGTATTTCAAGTATATTTCACTACCTCAATAATTCTAGCTCTAATATCATTCACTCTATCCTTTGTACAAGTGTATTTACATCACTAAATATAGTATCCTTCATGTAACATCTCATATTTTTCAGTTATGACCATCTTCTTGTTCATTTTCTTCTTTCATTTATTAGTCTTATTTTTTTAGATGGAATTGAATTATATGGGATGATTCCAGTTATATTCTGTAGAGGGTGTGGTTATGGAGTGGTTGGGGAACTATGGTGTAACAAATAGTTAAGGTGGTTCTTCTAATTTGGGAATAGCTATAGGATGAAGTGTGGTCTATGGTGTGGAATCTTGGAAGCTAGAACCCAGTTGTTCTACTAATTTTATGGTCACTATCCCAAGGAGATAGGATTAAGTGTATCCTCTTTGTTATCTTTTTTTGTATATGGTGTGGTTATCGCCTTGTGGTTTGGTCATTTTTTCCTAGATTATAGGATCTCATCTTAGACCATGACATGAATTTTGAAAATGCATTTGACTAGACTCTATTGTATCATAGTTTCTTACCTTACATTGTAGTTTTCTTCTGTGTTAATTCCCTTTTCATCATGGGGTAGGGATTGTGTCATGGTGTTATATTTCTCATTTTTACCTATAAATTTTAGAGACCATGGAACCCAACCTTCCTCATATTATTCTATAAAAATTTGAGTGAACCTAGGGCTTTTTCAAGAGCACCTCCATCCCTCAATACTTATCTTCATCCCAAGTGTTTGACGCTCAACTCTTTGTAATCCAAGTGTCAATTGATTTTGTAATATCTTATAGATAATTCATATAATTGATGGGTTTTCCAAATCTTCAATCCTTGTAGTTTTAAGTTCTACCTTTGGTTTTCTTCATTTTAACATGTCATATTAGAGATTTATGATTAGGAATATTTGATTTAGAATCCTTTCTTGATTCCTAATACGCTTGAATCTTCTTTTATTGGTTGTTACCTATGGTAATTTATATTCTAAGTGTTTTTAGATATATGGTTTCATAGGTATCATTTTTCATATGAACCTTTCTTACTTTCTCTTTGAATTTGGTTTTGAAAATGTTTTGAAAGCATTGTTTGAGGGTCTTTCATGAAAATATTTTTAGAATAGTTTTAAAATAGGATTATCTATATATTGAAAAAATGTGATGGTTTTCTTAATGGTTTTGATAATGGATTTTCCCCTTGGTTATATTAATAGAAATGGTTTTAATGGATTTATTTTGTGTTTTCAAATATTAAATTACCATTAAATTATTATAATATGTTAAACCCAAATGTGATCTATGAGGAGGTAGGGACCCATCCCCAAGGACGAAATATTTCCCCCTATACATGTTCTTCTAGGGTAATGTGTGCACTAGGTTACCTAAATTTTCATAAGGATCTATTCTCATTAGTTTATCATTACACCTAGACATATTTTATAGAGTAATATGCACACATTTTGGCTTACTAATCATGATAATGTTTAGAGGATCCTCATTAACTTGGAACTATTGGTACCCATGGGGTTGTTTTCTCTAATGTTTATTCTTGAAATGTTTGATTGTTATGATTAACAAAATTCTTTAGAAACTTTTTTATTAGTATGTTTTATTTTATTGTGATAATGGTGATTTATCCATGTTTAGTACAAAACTATGTATAATTGTATCTCATACATTTCTATAAATAATTGAGCATAATTGGTAAATTATTCTTTTGGAAAACTTGGTGAGATCCTACTAGGATATTTTTCTCACACCCTTCATACACCTTTGGGTGTATATAGATATTATTTTATCTTATGTATGTAAGGGAAAGGTCTTTCAAGGTTGTGGTTGGTTTGTTAATTAGTGGGGTGTGGGATCCTAGAGGTGTCATTATGTCACATGGATTTGGGAATTAGTATTTTTTGAGTTATTTGGTTGTTTTATGAACCTTGGAACTTTTTTTCTTGAAATTTATAATTTTTTCTCCTATTTTATTATTTTGGTAGACCAAAATTCCCTGTATCTTCTTTACTATGTTCCATATTCTTTTTGGAAAAATAATTCCTAGAGGGTGGTTTGTCTGTTTCTATTATCATTGTTCATTTTGGGATGTCTTAGTAGATGGGAGTTTGGAATGTGGGGACTTAAGTGGTGGTTTATGAGTGAGTGTCTATCCACGTCTCATTGTGATGAGCCTTAGGTTACCACAGTAGTTGGGAATTTTATTTTTGGGACTCATAGTGTTTTAATACAAACATTTGTTTACTCTTAAGCATAATAGTTCATTTCTGTTATTCTAAATTGGAATTGATTCTTATATCTCATGTTCTTATGCCACTTTATCTACTAATTTTTAGTACCATGACCCCCCAAAAGACTTATAGTGAATCCTTGGGAGGGTTATATTGGTTAACTATGACAAGGAACCCTTCCAGGTGATCAGAATTTGATTAAAGCAGTGGTCACATGGTCCATGATATGGACTAAGGCATATAACCTACCCTTGTTCAGACTAGGGAATAAAAACCTTGAAGGGATGAGGATAGGAATCATGATCAAGAAGTTTCTCTTCTAGAAACCACCATCCTTTAAAGGTAATAATGATCCTAATGAGGTGTAGGATTGGTTGGGAAAGATAAAGAGTCTTTTAAAATTCTTAGAGATTCCTGATTCAGTTAAAGTGAAGTGGTCCATCTTCAAAATTGAAGAAAAAAGTATAAGGTGGTGGGACTCAGTTTTATTGGATAAAAACATGATGGATTAGAGTGGGAAGTCATTAAGGTAATTTTCACCAAGAAATTCTACCTAGAATTCATGACCATGGTGAATTTGAAGGAGTTTCTCCAACTTAATAAATGGAATTGGACGTTCATAGAGTAAATTAAAAAAAATTAGATCTTCAACTATTTTCTTCTAAGGTCATATCTAATGATAAGATGAAATATTAGAGGTTTCATATGTTTCCTCAACCTGATACTTGATCATAGGTTTTTATGTTAAAACTAACCACCTATACTGATGTGGGGGATAGTAATTTTATGGAAAATCTAGGCTTAGAGGGCAAGTCGAGATTGAATAAACATCATTTTTCTTTAAATAATAGTTTTAGTGGTTCTTAAAAGGGAAAAGGAATCAGATTGAGTTTTATGAGGGAAATAAAAAAGGTTCTTCTTAGAGGTCTCTTCTCACACCATCATCTTTGGCTCATGGATTAACATGTTACTAGTGTGGTTAGACTAGACATGTGAATCATTTTTTCCTCATGCCTCTAAAGGGTGTTAACTCATGTGGAAACCATTGTCACTTATATATGTTTTATCAAGATCTATATTTAACTTTATCTTTAATATCCTCGTCAACTCTTAAAGGATATATGGTTCATTCAAATACTTCATAGATTATAGATTTCTAGCCACATGCCTTTAGAACGAAGTGGTTACATGCAATGGAAGAGTCTCGTGTTGATGTTGGTGTCGATCCTACTATTGTGAGAGGTATTATTTATGTTTATTCTATCTTATAGACTACTTTATTTTATATATGTGTCTCTCACTATTTTTTATCTACTTTCATGGTGAATCTTTTAAAACTTCCAATGGAGCTCATTCCATTTATTATCGAATTATTAATTCCTCTAGGAAAGAATATGGAGTAGGGTTTCCATTGTCCCTAATGCTCTTTCATTATGTGAGACATGGAACTAGTTTGGGATTTATTGGTTCCTGAATTGTAATTTTTCAATGTGATTATCATAATGTATTGGTTGATCAATCAAAAGTCATGGATCAATTATTATCATCGATGGCTATCCTAATAGCTTTCAATGGGTACTACCATGTGTTTTAGGTAGAATAGGATCCAAGTTCATGTGAAATAGGGACATATCTTTAAAATATTAGTAAGTTGATTTTTTTTCTATATACAATCTAATATAAGAATATTGAAATGATGATATTCCTATAGTAGCCAGTGAGTTTCCCAAAGTATTTTTGGACAACTTCTCAGGGTTACCTCTATAGCTAAAGGTGGAGTTATCGATTAACTTAGTGTTAGGAACTCATCTAATATAAATATTGTATTACTTTATATCTTTAACTAATTTGAAAGAGATTAAAATTTAGTTGTATGATTTGAGATCTAATATATTTATACATCAAAGTGTGTCACCTTGGGAATCCCCTATACTTTTTTCCAAAAAGGTCAATGTAACACTTCACTTATGAATCAATTATCAAAATATCAATTGAGTAATAGTCAATAAAAAATATCCCTTGCTTCACATTGAAGATTTTTTCAACCATTTTAAAGTATCAAGGTGGATTTTTAAAATTGTTCTTCAATTTTGTTATCACCAACTTAGGATTCAAGAGTCAAATATTCTAAACACTTCCTTTTAGAAGAATGTATGACTACATTTAGTAACTTCTAAATTCATCTTTCCTAACTAATTTCCTTTCTATATTTATGTCATTGATGAACCATATTTTATATTGTTATCTTAACATGTTTTTCATGGTGTTCAAGGATGATATCCTTGTATATTATAAAACTAAATAAGATCATATGTGTTACTTGAGTCATGTTTTATAAATTCTTATAGATCACCATATTTATGATAAATTATCAAAGTTACAATTATAGACCTGATAATTTAATTTCTTAGGACATTTGATCTTGGAACATGGTATTTAAGTTGATCTTGAAAAGGTGATGACTATTATATCATGGTAAGAACCATGTAATTTCTTCAAGATACAAATATTCCTAGGTTTTTTATGATATTATCAGTTGTTTGTAAAGGATTTATCATATCTTGTGTCTCCTTTTATATCTTTAACCTATAAGGGGATGAATTTAATATATAATTTGAATTTTTAGAAATCCTTTGATGAGTTAAAGTGGAATTTGACCTCAGTACCAATTATGACTTTACAAGGTGTTAATTAAGTCTATGTGGTTTACTGTAATGCTTTAGTTTCAGTTTTGGGAGTAATACTTATCCAGGATGATCATGTAGTGACTTATAGCTCATGTTAGATTTGAACTCATGAGAGTAACCATTCCATTCATGATTTCAAGATGTCAGTGGTTGTGTATGACCTAAAAAGTTTGTTTCACTTCCTTTTTTAGGATATTTTTACCATTTAATTTAAGAATAAATGTTTTGTGTATGACTTCTCTAAAAGATATTTTAAGCTTCAATAGAGACTTTGGGTTGAACACCTACGAACATTTGACTTTGACATTTTCTTATAAATCAATAAAAAGTAAAGTATTTGATTATTATATTATTAAGAAGTTACCTTCACAATATATAGAGGAAGAAAAGGAAGAATGGAAATTTATTATAATTTTTTCTCAAATAAAATTGGGTGTCATGGAAAATGAATCTGTTAATGTTTTGGTGAGTGTTCATGTAACATTCTATCTCCTTGAGATGATTATTTAAGAGAAACAACAATATGGTGATTTTATAGCTACCGTGGGTTCTTTATATGGTAGAGAGATCATTAGTGAGTGGTATCTCTCCTTAGATGGTATTCTTGGCTTCGAGATCCATTTTTATCCATTCATATGATATAAAGGACATGTTTAGATATTGTTATCATTCTTTTTGGGTTTCTTATCCTGGAAAAACAAATATGTTTGATAACATGAGGAAATAGTTTAAGTGTCCAGTTATGAAATGGTATATATCCATGTTTATATCCCAATGTTATAAATTCCAAAATATCAAGTTTCATCACTATAATACTTATAGTTTGCTTCAACCTATTTCCATTCCAACATGGAAGTGGAATGAAATTTAAATGGATTTCATTATTTTTTTACCTTGAACCTCATATGGACATTGTCTCGGATAGGGACCCTCATTTTACCTCTTGGTTTTGGTAGGATCTCCAAGATGAAATGGGAACCCCAGATATATTGAGCACAATATATCATCATCAATTAGATTGGTAGACAGAAAGGGTTAATTAGATTCTATAATATATGTTTCATTCTTTTTATTGGACTTCATAGGCTTTGGGATATCCATTTGGGGTTGGTCGAATTTTCATATAATAATAGTTATTGGTCATTGTTTTGTCAGGTTTTTTAGGCGTGCAATGGGTTTCGCTCGTTGGGCTACCATTGCCACTTTTCCTAGAAACACCTGATGGTTCCCCAATCTATCGCTAGGTATAGACCTACTTTCTAAAGGTTGTTGGTCATCTAGGTTTTCTAGCATAGCAACTCTTGGGGACTCATATTGGTTGAGAGGATAGGAGTTTAGTCTCATCACATCCTTTTGGGGGGAACTATTTCCTACTTTGGGATTCTATTATAGATTTAAGATATGTTCGTGTATCTCTTCCTAATCCTGATATGGGACCAATCAGCCTGAAAAAATTATTCATTGGTTAGTTCTCTCATTAGATAAATAAAGGGAGTCTCATGGATGAACTGATGGGAGTGCAGTCTCATTGGTGAATCCATATGAATTTATCTGACGTTCTTCATCCATCTCCTTAACGGTGAATAACTGCTTTATATGATGAATTCATATGACCAAATTCTTTGAAATGTGATTCCACATGAGGAGGTGTTTAATATTTTGAGTATGGGGTTGATCCATTGTGAGGCATCCTATGTATCTTGGTTATTGTAGGAATCAAAATCAATGCAGTTCATTAATCTAGTTCATTTTAGCGTCATTCAGAGGGGAAATATGTACGAGTACTGAGACACCAAATGTTTGAGCATGGGTCTCAGGGAGACGTCCTACGTATTCTGGTTATGGTAACAATCTGTGTCACCATTTTTTAATTATTCCCATGGTATTTTCCCCAATGTATATAACCTTATATGAGAGGTGCTCATACCATACCACTCCTCAGGGCTTACATATTGGTATTTCCCTAGTGGGTGGAGATACATGATTTCCAATGGGATGTTCATTTCATCTCTCTAAGTCCACATGAGTGATTCTCAATGTGAGAAATAAGTGGGAACATATGATCAATCTCGTGGCATATATATATGGGACTTTTATTCTGGGATATTCCTTAGGATGTTTGGTATAGAGAACGAGCCTTGGAAAGGAATCCTACATATCCCGGTTAGGGTGGGAATCAGAGTTCTTGTAGTTCATTTTTTTCACTTAACCTAATGATAGGATAAGGTGGATGATCACACTCTAAGACATTATGACCATATTCAAGGTTTCGGGAATTCTAGGGGCTTGTACCAAGACATATTCCTTATTGATTGGGGATATACCATATGATGTTGGTAATTGGGAATTATGCACTGAGGATACCCTTGTAACCTTGGGTTTTTAGTGTAGAGGACATGATTAGTAGAAATCCATAAGACTACATGATCTATTATCATTGTGAGAAACAAGGGTAGGAAATTGATCAATGTCATTTCTCTAGATAAGAAACATAGATACTGGGATCACCCTATATGATCAATGTGGAACTCAAACCATGAAGAAGTGGTCTACATATCCTAAATATGGTAGGAATTTGAGTATTCATAGTTCCATTTATATTGGGGATTACACACTGATCTTTCCCTTGATTAATATGGTGCTTGAACCTCGAGGAGCGGTGGCCTACATATCCTAAATATGGAAAGAATTAGAGTCATCATAGTTCTCTTTATATTGGGGCTTACACACTAAGGATACCCCGTTAATCAGGGCTTACACTCTAAGGTTTCCATGTGACATGGCATGCTTTTCCAGAAGGTGTCGCAAGTCCCCATTGACCTGTCTGGGGGACATTTCATGACTTGGTTGGCTTGTCCTGAAATCCATCGCATGACCCGTCTTGAAAAATATGAGGGGTTTCTCAAGAGTCATTGTGACATGGTCTGAAGGATATTGTGTGTCTTGGCTAATGTCCATGGGGGGCATCGCAAGACCTGAACATCATGTCTAGAGGGCGTAGTGGTTCCCTGCTGGCTTTCTTAGAGGATGTTGCGAGAGATTGTCAGTCATGCCCAGATGCAACAATGAGACTTGACTGATATGATCGAATGATGTTATATGATTCAAGTGATGTACCTGAAGGATGTCATAGGGATTAGGTGATAGACCCATAAGGTTTCATGATACCAAGGTGGTGTGACCAGAGGGGTCGTATGACATTCTTTGACATGTCATAAGGATTTATCATGTCCCAAATAGCTTGTTTAAGGAATTTCATGAGATATAGGTGATGCATCCTAGTGTTTTCGTGTTTCCTTGTATGACTCACATGAAGTGTATGAGGTCTAGTGATCATGTATTTTGTTTAAGTATTCTAATTTTGATCTATGTTATGTCCCTTGCATTGTGAACTCCTTAGGTTTGTTTAGTATCAGTTTATATTAAGTCACATGTTATCTAGTGGGCCGAGAGATGTTCTTTACATAGCCTACCAGAGATCCTTCATGTGAACTATGAATGATCATGAGAAGTGACTTATTCATGTCACATGACTACTCCAACTAATCACGAGTATATTACTTAATGTAAGTCTTTCCAATTACTTGATTGGTTTCCCTCAGAATTTATCTTTGATTCTTGGGAATTTTGTGCTCAAGATTTTCCTTCACGCAGTATCTAGTCCCTTTTTCATGTTATCATGCGGAATTTTAGGCATCTCTACCCTAGATGTTCATCACTTTATGAGGAATATATGGTGTGGATCCAGAATGGATTCATCAAATTAGGATAACACCGCATGATTTTCTGAGTCTTTTTCGTGGGTTGTTCCAAGTCTGTCACCTGATTTTCAGAGGTTGTGATTATCTTCAATAAATTATTCCATTATCAAATTATCACTATTTAATTAATACTTTTTTGATCATATGGGCATATCAAAAGACTTTTCATCTTTTCCTATAGACATTCCCAAGTTCCTTCATTTGATCCAAGGTTCCTATTGAAAGGCATATGCAAGATGTTTAATAACTAGTCTGGGGCTTTTCGAGAGACAAGGATGATTTGTTCAGGGGTCTCATGGGACCACAGTGTAGACATCCTTAGCATGTTGTAATCATTTTTTGATAATGAGTACTTTCCTCCTCCTCGCTCCTTTATTTTCTTTTTTATGTGAAAAAGGTTGTGATTCATGTAAGATTTCATAAGTAATTTCAAGTACCATTACTCTATTTTTTGGTGATGTGTTGTGTGGCCAATATGGGCCATTAGTGGGTGCACAAACATGTCATGGAAAAATCCATTCATTTTTCCTTATAGAACTAAATGGGAAGCACGAAGTTTCCTATAAATACCCAAGGACTTCAATGCAAAGGGGATGACAAGCCAAAAGTCTTTCACAAGCTGAGTCAGGCTTGTCTTCAAGGTCTTGTCGTGTCTTTCAGTTCTCTAGGGGCTTGCCACATGCCCTTCAATGACCGTGAGAACCTATCACATCCTCCATATTTTATCTCTTTTTTATGTGAAAATGTTTGGAGTTATGTGAATTTTCAAGATTAATTTCAAGGACATTTACTCAATCTTCTGATGATACCTTGCATGACCAATATGGGTCATATAGAGGTGCACAAGCATGTTTGTGGTCAAATCCATCTGTTTGTCCTTAGATCACCAAAGGGTAAAGCATGGAGTCACCTAGACAAGCCCAATTAATTTTGTGTGTATTGGATGAAAAGTCACACGGACTTTTCAAGATGAGTTATACACATCGTCAGGGACTCACGGTGCCTTTTGGTTCACCGGGGGGTATCGCATGTCCTTAAGTGACCGCGATCACCTCTCACCTCCTCCCCATTATCCCCTTTATTTTATTCTAAAAAGGTTTGGGGGTCTTGAAAGTCTACATGGATATCATTAAGAAAATTTATTCTTTCAAACAATGATATGGTTCATGTGCTTCATGACCACTAGGGGTCTCTACCTTTGGATATCCTTCCTCTTTATTCTCGAGGGAATCTCAGATGGTTTGTGAGGAACTTTCCAATGAAAAACCATGCAACTTAGGGGTGCTCATTTGGTTTTTATCACATGTCCATCAGTTTTCTAGAGATCCTTTGTAAGAGTGGGAAGGGTCATTGAAGGGGACTCTATGGGATTCATTTCAAGTTATGTAATGCACATGAAGTCGTCTCATGAACTTGAAATAGCCATGTAGTCGTGATTCCCTTGGAGGATCATGTGATCTGAAAGTCTTAATTCATTTAGTTTTTTGGGGAAGTTAATTCCCATATCCAGGTATTCGTTCCTTTGTGAATTTTTGGATTCTCATTTGTAGAGCATCAAAAAATGCCCCCCCCCCCTCAGGAGCGACGTCTGTGGGGACAAGGACTCAGTTCTGAGGAAAACTAATTCCCAACTAGTTTTATTGGTGTTGTCACAAACCAGTGTCTTAGGTGATGTTTGGTATACCAAGTGACATTTGGTATTTTTTGAAACATACTATATATAGGGGGTGAAAGCACTACTACAAAATAGGCCTTTAATAGTACTAGAAATGACTTTTATCAGTGCTAAAAATGAACTGACTACATGAGTGAGGTTAAAAGCTCTGGTCTTTTATCAGTGCTGAAAAAGTGCTCAAAAGGGGGTCCTTTATTAGTGATTAAGAAAGCACTGATAAATGGGACGTTTATTATAACTTTTTTGGCACTAATAAAGGACCCCTTTATCAGCGCTTTCATTTAGAAATGTTAAAGGTACCATTTATCAGTGCTTATAATAGCACTGATAAAGGGTTTTTTATTTGTGCTTATAGAATCACTACTATGTATACCTTTTTTGTGCTTATAAAATCATTGATAAAAGATATTTTATCATCACTCATAGAAGTGCTGATAAAGTAGACCATTATCAGTTCCTTTAAAATCATTGATAAAGGGCCATACTGCAATGTGTTGTAATAGCACACTGCAGCACCACTACAACATGTTGTAACAGGACACCATAGTACCAGAAACACACCACATATCAACAAAGAAAAGTCCCAATACAAGATCTAAATAAAATTAAACTAACAACACAAACACAATAAAAAACACTATATTATAGAAATTTAAAATATTGTTCTATTCAATTACATAAATACGAATTATTACGCACGTTCAAAAATATCAATGTTCCTTTGCCTTTTAATCCTAACCAAACTCATGCTATTTCTAAAAAAACCACCCCTGATCGAGAAAAATAATGCACCTATATCAAAAGAAAAATAGTATTTTAATAGTAATAGAAATAAATAAATTAAAAAAATATTTCATTTTAATAAAACTGATGTCAATTTTAAACAAAAAGATGCACTTAGAGTCATAACGGCCACGCCATGCATCTGATTGGGGTGTGGATAATTCCAACACATCTCAAATGAATTTTGGATTATTTTCCTAAATTATCAAAACAATATGAATGTGTTTTCTTAGTTTTAAGTACATTAGTTGTCTTTTTAACCAAAATGTCACTTTAAACTAGAAACACGCACTTTTGACTCATTATGATCACATCATGTATCGGTTTGATGTAAAACTAATTCCTACACATCAAAAATGACTTATGAATCATTTTCCTAAATTATGAAGAAAATTCAAGCACATTTTATCGGTTTTCAGTGAGTGACACTTTTTGAACTAAAATGTCAATTTTAAACTGATAATGGACACTTTAAGTCATACCGGGAACATTGTGTATCTGAATGAGGTGAGGATGATTCCTACACATCACAAATGACTTATGAATTATTTTAGTAAGGTTTCAAAACAATAAAAAAGTGTTTTCTCAGTTTTTATTAGGATAATTGTCTTTTTTACTAAAATTGATGACAATTTTAAATAAAAAGACACACTGTGAGTCATACCAATCACACCATGCATCAGATTGACGAGCGGATGATTCTTACACATCCCAAATGACTTAAGGATCATTTTTATAAAGTATCAAAACAATATGAATGTGTTTTCTCAATTTTGAGTATTTT
The DNA here is from genome assembly GCA_963277665.1 of Viscum album. Taxonomy (NCBI): domain Eukaryota; kingdom Viridiplantae; phylum Streptophyta; class Magnoliopsida; order Santalales; family Viscaceae; genus Viscum; species Viscum album. Next base: position 1,390,096,964 of record OY728164.1, read on the forward strand.
ACTTGTCTTTTTACTAAAATATCATTTTAAAATTAAAACATGCACTTTGATTCATACTGATCACATTGTGTATTTTATTTAGGTGTGATAGACTCCTAAAAATAAAAAATGACTTATGGATAATTTTCCTAAAGTATTTAAACAATTTTAATTCCTTTTATCAGTTTAGAGTAGGTCAGTTGTCTTTTTTACAAATAATGTTGTCAATTTTAAATAAAAACACACACTTGGAGTCATATCAGTCACACCATGTTTCGGATTGAGGTACGGATAATTCATGCACATCTCAAATCACTTTTTGACCATTTTCCAAAAGTATCAAAAAAAATATAAATGTTTTTATTCAGTTTTTAGTAGGTCAGTTTGTTTTTTTATTAAATTTGATGCTAATTTTAAATAAAGGTTCACTTAGATTCATACCAGCCACATTGTGCATCGTATTATGGTGAGTCTAATTCATTCACATTCCAAATCAATTATGTACTGTTTTCCTAAAGTATAAAAACAATTTGAATGTGTTTTCTTGGTTTTGAGTATGTCACTTTTATTTTTTACTAAAATGCCATTTTAAACTTAAAACACACACTTTTACTCATACAGATCAAATTATGTATCGGTTTGATGTGAGGCTAATTCTTACACATCACAAATTATTTATGAATCGATTCCCTAAATTATCAAGAAAATACAAGTAGGTTTTCTGGATTTTTATTGAGTGAAACATTTTAAAGTCAAATATCGATTTTAAACTAATAACAGACACATTGAGTCATACTCAGAACATCATGTATCATATTGATGTGCACGTGATTCTTACATGTCACAAATGACTTATGGATCATTTTCTTAATGTATCAAAATAATATGAATATTTTTTCACAACTTTGAGTATGTTAGTTGTCTTTTATAGTAAAATTAATGTAAATTTTAGATAGAAATTAGTACTTGGAGTCATACCGGTTACATCATGTGTCAGATTAAGGTGAGCCTAAATCCTACACATCTGAATGTCTCAAAAAAATCCTAACTGTCAATGTTATCGTGGTTTCCAGTGACATTATTTTTCAAACTACCAATACTGCATGAGCAGCTTCAAACAAACCACATCAACTCAAAAAAAAAGAATCCACCGATATAAGAAAACAAATATTATGATTAATATTAAAAAAAATACAATTAAATATAAATATGAAATAAAAAATTAATTATATGGAAAATTATTTTAATTTTAAAATATCAAAATTACATCTATGATTGAGTAGTATAGGAAACTTGAAGTAAAGTGATGAATGTCACCACTACATGGGTGACAGGTTTTTAGGGAGAAGAAGTTTGTGGAAATTTTGGTGCAGAAAGGAATTAAAGATAGACAGATCACCCCAACTTGAACAAAAGAATCCACCTATATAATAAAAAAATTATTAGGTGAGTAATACTAAAAATAAATAAATAAAACATAAATATAAAATAACATATTAATTCTATGGACAATGATATTACTGTGCAAACATCAGTATTACCTCCGTAATTGAGCAGAGGTAGCATCGTTTCTCTCCCTATAATAGAAGTTAAGAGAACTTGAATGAAATTGATAAATTGAAAATTTTAGGGGTGAAAGTGTTTTGAGAGAGAATAAGACTATGGAAGTCTTGGTGCAGAAAGGCATAAAATATGGACAGATCACCCCAACTCAAACAAAAGAATCCACCAGTATATGAAAACAATTATTATGTGGGTAATAATAAAAATAAATAAAATAAACACAAATATTAAACAATAAATTAATTCTATGGAAAATTATTTTACTATTAAATCATTAATATTGCATCTATAATTGAGTAGAGTCATTGTTGTCTCTCTTCCTACAAATTTAGTGGACAGAACTTGAAAGAAAATGATAAACTCAACACTGTAGGGGTGAAAAGGTTTTGAGGAAGAAGTATGTGGAAGTTTGGGTATTGAAATGCATGAAATATGGACATACCACCCAAACTCAAACAAAATAATCCACTAGTATAAGAAAAAAATTATTATGTGAGTAATGCTAAAAATAAATAAATTAAACCTAAATATAAATTAATAAATTAATTCTGTGGAAAATGGTTTCACTATGAAAACATCATGATTGCCTCTGTAATTTTGAAGAGATAGTTTTGTTACTATTCATTCAAAGTAATGACACATGGAAATAAATATTCTAAAATAAATGAACTCAGCATGGAATAATGAAAATTAAATCAATGTTCCATTATACGATTTTTTTGAAAAATAAAGAAAATATATTATAACATTACCTTTACATATTTCCAAAGGTTTTCCTTCATTATAATTTGTTCTTCCAATGTATTGGTAATATCAACATGTCTAAAAGACATTTTCTGTATGAGTATTCAAACATTTAATTTAAATTATGTTTATGTAGTATAGAATATATAATATTATGAGGAAAAATATAATATATTAAAAAACACTTTTACCTTCTCATTAATCTCTCTTTATTTTTTAAAGGTTCCAAGGATTTAGTTCCTCTATCAAGAATCCAAATCCCAAAAATTTTGGTCCCCTTAAATGTAAAATACATTTTATACATTGGGACTATCATGAATAGATTGTGATGTACCAAGGAAAGGGTCATCCTTGATTGAATTTTCATATGACTTGACATTTTTTTAGTTGACAGCATGATAATTGGCCAATTCTGTTTTTTTTTTTTGGATCAAAGACATAAAATACTTGCACTTATTGTGATTCCATTATGAACAGATCATCTTTTTCCCTTTCCATACTGAAATTCACCTTCATAGATCCTATTTCATCAACTTTCAATCCATTGAAATTGTCAACCCATTTGCAACAAAAAATTGGAACTTTAAATTTTTTATAATACAACTCATATATCTATTTAATAATTCCAAAATATGACATATTTGAATAAATTGGATTTCTATCCTTATAACCAGATATTTTCATTACTTCAGCCACATGAGTAACACCACTGTTTTCCATCATAATTAATTCATCAAGTTTTATGGTATAGAACATATAACCATTGATTACAAAACCAATGTAAGATATAACATTTTCATTCAGTCCTCTGTCTAACCATTGAATTCATTCATAAATTGAATTAGGATTTTTAGATAACTCCTTATAATTTTGATCTCTAAACCATCCTATAAACTGTTGATTATATGTATTTGATATCCATCCTTCATCCCTTGGTAGATTCAAATATCTAAGAATTTTATTGTGGGATTTAATATATGGATCAAAATATTCACTATTATATAATATATAAAGGTTTTATTTCTCCTTCTATGTCAAGTTAATTGTAACAACATCTCTTCCAAAAATAACTTCACCTAGAAGGCCTTCACTGTGATGATACTTTGGGAGACTGATGCTTTCAACATCTGATAGGTAATCTGTATATAATTAAATATCTTCTTCAACAATATATAATTCTTCAATATAAACTTCTGGACAACTTTGATTCTTGTAATACCCTTTCAGAATATTCATATACCATTAAATGGGGTACATTCATCTGTAATGGATAGTACCACATAGTTGAACCTCTCTAACCAAGTAAACCATCAGGTGGGCCGTTATATCAAAGAATGACGGTGGGAAGAACATCTCTAATTCACATAATATAACTACAGTCTCCTTATTTGTGATTGGAAACTTCATATGGTATACAACTTTAATACATATTTATTTGAAAAGAAGAATATTTAGGTGATATACATCAAACATTTTGAGGAAAACTGAAACTAAAAGCAACAGGCATTAAATATTTCATTGAAACATAATAGTCGTGTGATTTTACTCCTTGTAACTTCAAATTATTTACTAACATGACATTCTTGATATTTGGTGAATACACATGTAGAACTTTTACACTGGTAAGGAAAAGAAAATTTTGTAATGTTTCCTATTTGGATAGAGTGTAAATTGTTGGAGGAAGAAAATTCTACCTTTTACCCTTCACTAGTGCCAACTCTTACCTTATCCTCATTTAAATAATATCCAACCTATCCTTAATGCCATATTTTTTAGGAACATTGAGTAACATTCAAATAACACTATAAAATACATGTTTTTCTCCATGAATTGAATTAATAAAATATCTGACATACAATCAATTACAAAATAGAAATTCAAACAAAATTGATCTCTTATTACAACCTGATTTCATATGGTTTTTTGAAAATGATTTACTGAAAATGGTGTCAATATTTTTTTACTTTATTGTACATTTGATCACTTGTTACTAGATATGGTATTTTACCTTGTTCAATATTCACATTGAATGTTGTCAACCAAGATCAGTATTTCTGTCATCGAGGTAAAAAATTTCGATGTCTTGAAAACGCAGTCTTTGAGGAATATTTCAACCAAACTGATTATGTGTGTTTTTTAAAAATAGGATACCCCAATATTCATTTAATGTTATAGCCTAGTAAATTTCCATAAAAAGGGAAGTCATTTATCATTCTATACAAAATGGACCTCAATGTGAATTATTCACTTCTATGAGCATCATACATTGTAACACATGTATCCCACATCAATTTCAAATCTTCAATCAACGGATCCAAATAGACATCAATGTCATTACCAGGTTTCTTTGGTATAGATATAAGCAGAGATAACATAATGTATTTTCACTTCATGCATAACCATGGAGGAAAGTTATAATTTACCAACATGAAAGGCCTTGTACTATGAGTACTACTCTTTGCACCAAAATTATTTATTCCATTGCTAGATAATGCAGGATGAATGTTTCTCAGCTCATTTTGAAATTTATGAGACTCATAATTAATTTTATTTCAATTAGAAGAATCTATTGGATGATGTATGTTCCCATATTTAATTATTTTATCTTCATTCCATGTTAATTGTCTCATAGTTTCCTAGAATCCATATAGTCTTCTAAACCATGGAATGATTGGAATGTACCATAAAGATTTTGAAGGACTTGATTCATTTTTCTTATATCAATCTTCACCACACTTAGGGAATTTTATGAGTGATTCGTGGTCCTTGAGAAACAATATGAAATAATTTTCATAAGCATTTACTTTTTAAAAGATCATTCCCAATGAACATAACATTCATTTAGCATCATATTTTCAACATGGTAGTTTATTTTCTTCTTGTAGCATATCATTTAGAAGACCAGGTAGTTCTGTAAAGCTGGTGTCACTCCATCTGTTGTCACCTTTCAATTTATATACCTTCAATATAGCTGAAAATGATGTGTATTTAGTACAACTCGTATACAATAGTATCTTGGAAGATCTATTTAACTCCTCAAACAATTTTGGAGAATCATGATGGTCATATTCAATTTCTATTTTCATTTCTTCCATACAATATCTATCATCATTTACAAAGGTATTCAAATCAAATAAATCATAAACCATGGTATCATCCCAATCTGTGTCTATATTTAGTTTTTTCCCATGTTTAGTCCAACATTTATAGTTTTGATCTATTATGTGACAAATCAAATGTTCTTCCAACTCTTCTGGACTAATTTTTCTAGAATAAAAAATGTAAACACAAATAGAGGATTTTAGAAGGGTTGTTTACATGCTCTCTTGCAAACTTGATGAACTATTTAACTCCATATTCATACTCATTAGTCAAATGATTATCATGCATCAATTTTTTATTCATATCCATCTTATTGGGTTCATAAAATATTGATTTTGTACAATATATAAATAAATACTCATAAGATATTCGTTATAAAAGGTGACAGTTATAGACAATTCTAATAAGGGAAACTCAACATTTTATTATTTCAAAGAATTTCAGTATGTTGAAGAAAATGGGTAATTAGATTTAAGAAAATAATTAATTCACTATGGAAGGTGTTATACTATGAATTAATTCAAATGTGAAATTTATAGGCAACTCTTCCTCATCACCTCATCTCTTGGAAATTTATCATTGCATTTTGTTGTTTGACACATCCTTCATCTCTTGTAGACATGCACCTATGTTGCTTGAAATACTCTAAGATTTATTCATCCATGGGATGACTAATTCTCAGATTAGTAAAAGAAACATAAAAGAGATGGGGGATAAGTTTAATGCAACAAATTTCTATAATTTCTATTCTATAGATGAAGGTGATGAGGATGATAGTTGTCAATAAAAGAGATGTGGGATGATTCTCGAGTAAAAAAATTGCAATAATTTCTAATATATAGAATTTGATAACATTCATTATATTTTTTGGGAACAAGTGATGTTGCAACCTAAGGAATTATTATATTTAAAATTAATGGTATATCAAATATTTGAAAACATATCAAGAATCTTGGGATGTCATATCACCACACCAACTCATCCTAAGGATTCTAGGGAGGTTGTCACATCATATCTACCCATTCAAAAGATTATAGGGAGGTTTTCTAATACACATTGACCCACACTTGATATTCTAGGGAGGTCCAAAAATAAATTGTCATAAAGAAATAATACACATCAAAAAGATATATCACAAATAAGGGATAAAAACACACAAACCATTGCAACTTCTATCCCGTACACATTTAAACATATATATATAACATGGAATTTATAATAAACATAATTACAAAAAAATGCACATTTAGACATTATTTTTAATGAAAATAAATATAATCTCTTCCTAATTTGGAAATACAAAACCATAATTTGTGAATAAATAATTATAAAATCAACCTTACATTATAAGTTTTGAAAATGCATATAAATAAATAGAAGGATATATATATATTTATATATATATATATATATTCCCTCGGGGTCTATGTAACAGCCCGAGATTTTATGAGAAATATTATTTTTAATTACTTTGATATATTTTATTGTACGCTACACCAAAAGGAGCTTTCAGTACACGCATCCCTGACTTGTCTTGCATTACACGCAATCGCGACCTTCCATGATAGCGTATGTTGTATGCAATACCGAGTTTCACTAAACAACGATATGTTATATAAACTTGCCATAATGAATAGTAATACCGACTTTTCAAATTTTATTTTTCAAAATGTACTTCATTTTTGGATTCGGAATATCGAAATTAGCCTAGGGTGAATTTTCGGTATTTTTCTGAAAACTTTCAATTTTTGATGAATAGTGAAAACACTGGGTTACTATTTAAAAACTGACTTTTATTTAAATAATTATTTATTTTATTTAAATTTATTTTATTTAAAAATTGATACATAATACCTATATAAGTTCAATGTAATTCATTGGATTCATTTTATAATAATTTTAGATATATAAAAATTTTATTGAACTTTTGACCGTCTTTTACCCACCTCCTAGGAGAATTTGAAAATTTACATAAAAATTAATTTTATCGCTTCTGTGAGTAGAATTTCAAAAATCTGAGAGACACGGTTGATGTAAGTAATTAAAACGTGGTTTAATATGAGAAAAATAATTTTTGGTGAATAGTAACTTTTTACTTTTATTTACCACGGTTAAAAGTAAATAGGGTAATTAAGGGTAAAAATGATATTATTATTACCCTAACACATGTTCTAATTCTATTGGATAAGTTTAATTCAACCAAAAACAACCTTGTGAGTAAAATATTACCCTTTAGGTCCACTTGGATTAGATTAGGACATTTATTATTATTTTATTTAAAGAATAATTAAAATAGTTAAAATCAAATGTTAATAACTAAGACATTTTTAATATAGGGTTATACATAAGATAAATTCGACTATAAATATTCATTAAAAAGATAAAAATATTTCCTAAATAATGGTATTTTATTTATATTTTTTAGAAAATAAATAATTTTAGTTATTTATGACACAATTATGATTCAGTAATTACCTTATTAATGAAATATTAACATAATTGATGTTATAAAAACCCAAATAAATATAATTTTAGAATTTTTATGAATTCCACTAATTTTATAAGTTAATATGAAATATTGGTATTTATTTAATTAAATTTTTTTGAACTAATCATGCTGTTATGAGTTTCACAAAAATCAACTACCAAATAGTGTCAAAATTGACATAAAATAGTTTTTAAAACAAATATTATAATATTAATTGTTATTTTGTTCACAAAATCTAGGATTCAGCCAAATGACTTAGATAAGGTTATATATATTAATAATTATATACTTGGGGTTATTTTGGCTTGTTATAGTAAGTTTATTAACCATATAGTGTAATAAAACAAGAAGACAAAGTAAAAATTAAATTATTTAACTTAGAGTTAAATTTAAAAGATAAGGTTAAAATAGTAACCTAAACATGGATAAAACCTATTGGATGAGAGGCTTTCGACCCATCCCCACATTATCTTCGAAATAAATCAATTTTTAGCTATTAAAGCTTGAATATGACTTTATTATAAAATAATATTTTAAGTTTTCCTAAGGTGCCCCTCTCCTCCCTTATAAAAAGGGCACCCCTTCCCTCTTCTCTTCACACCCTTTTGAGCCTTGAATCTCGGACAACCCCTGAAAATTCCTCTTATCAACCTCTCTAGTTATATCATAGATGTTATTTTATTCACAAAAGACCAACTCTAGTGCCCTAAGAATAATCTTAAAAGAGGTGCGTCGAAGAAGAGGTAATATCTTCTACTGATTCTTTCAAGTTTTCTTTCTTCTTATACTTCCTCATCTTTAGTTGTTTCATTATAAAGTAATAACATCAGTATTACTTATATACTGATATGTTATTATAGATATTAAACAACCTTATTTCACCTTCTATCCATCCTACGGAAATTGAAATCACTGTGCATGCGTACGTACGAAATACCGTCTCCACGCCGTGGTGTAATCAAGTTTTCCACCACCACCTTACTTAGATGGGTATAATGGTGTAAATATTAACTATATATGATTATTATAACATAATAATGATTCTAAGATATTATATCATCCACTCCAATTCCATTCAATAAATATGGGAATGATATCCTCACTCCTGCATACGTACGAATTACTGTCTCCACGACGCGATGAGATTCATTTTCCATGTTAATAATTCAAGAATGATTATAAAGTATATATAATAAGTAATCATGAAATATATGACATAATAATTCTACTGTATTTATTTATATATATATATTTCCTCTACTTACTTCCATTCAAGTCAATAAATAAAGGAAAACTGCGTTCATGCGTACGTATGGCCTACCGTCTCCATGAACGGTGTATTTCATTTCATTCATCTATCTATTATATATATGTATATACTAAATATATATGATATATAAATAATGATTTAAATTCTAGAAGTAAGTAAATCATGATGTAATTAATAATAATATCATGAACAATAAATTGAAACACGTACGATAAATGAAACGATTTTACCCAAAACACTGCTTTAACATGGAATTTATAGAAGAACGGGTATTATAAAGTCATAATTGAACCATATATGATATCATAACAATGAATATGATTTTATAATAAGTCAATGAAATTATTTAAATCATTATATAGGAGGTTCGGATACGTACGAAGCAAATCTAACCTAAGGTAAGGGATAATTTTGTAAATCTCATTTTTATCCGAGATTGTTTTTTCGTAAGTATTTAATGGGGTTATATTTTTCATCCATGTACATAAAAATGTTTTCATTAAGTGTTTAATATTATTACATGTATTTTTAAAGTCATTTTTACCCATTTTCTCTTTTACTTTGTGTTATGGAAGGAATCTTTCTTTTGTTTACCATACGTGGTACTTTTTGACTTTTCTATTAAATGTATGAGAAGAATGTTTTCTTTAAATTATACGGAATGAATGGATTTTTACGGCTTTATAACGCCTTATTTTCATGAAGCTTAATCTACAATATTTCATGACTATTTTCAACAAAATCCATTTCTTTTAAAATTGCATGGTATTTTGTGAAAAAAATGATTTTGAATAAGTAAGGATATTTTCCTCAAGAATTCATTTCAAGTGTTTTATCAAAACCATTTTCCATATAAGATGGAATTATTGGATATATGTATGTTTCAAGTATAATGTCTCTATGATTTACATGGTTTCACTTTTCTTATAATGAAATGATATCCATTTTTTGATATGGATTATGTTATGTTGGGATGATGTTTATGAAACCCATTTTACTCTATGGGTTATGATGAATGATTTATGTTTATTTTGTGGCACAAGTAAGAATGATTTCATTATGATATTGGTGGGACCAATATCTCCCTCCAATGCATTGGTTAATGATTTATATCTCATGATATATACATGGCTGGAACGGTATGTTAATCCAGTTCAGTGTTACAGGACTGAAATGAGGAGTGAACTCAATTCAGAAAGGGACTTTGTCTACTAAGATGGTCTTGGAAACAATGCCTTGGATACTATGGTAATAATATCATGTGATTAATGGTTTTCCACAATTACATGTTTTATTCCCATGCTATTTTATCATGATTAATGTTTCTTTATAATATTTTCCTTACATACTTCCAAGATTTATGTCTTTGCTCAAGATTTTGATGTTTAGATTTTATGTTCAAGATTTTGAATTAAAATTTTTATGGATTGTTTTATGTTCTCTATGTTTACCTTTACTGAGCATTTGAGCTCACCCTTTATATGTTTTCTTTTCTCTAGGATATAAAGAATGGTTTTAGGTAAAAAAAAAAGAAGATCTTTATGGTAGATTTCGAAGATCTTTCACTGTGATTAGAATATTACTTTTCCGAGTTTCCAAGGACACTAAACTATTACAGTCCTTGTGTGTTTGTTTTTGTTATGTATTAAGTATTCCAAAAAAGTAATGTAATGTCCATGTACGTCAAACTTTGGGTCTCTACAATTGGTATCAGAGGTTCGGTTTAGTCAACCTTTGGAAACTAGGATGCGAGAACTTTAGTGAAATCCCTAGAGATATTTCTAAGGTATGTCTAGGGATGTCTCTAAAGTTAAGTATATGTATAAGTTATATTCCTAGAATAATGGTAACGATATTAGAATCTAACGTAAGTTGTTATGTATTGAAGGTAATCTTCCTTTATTATGTTGTTTTCCTAGCATGATTTTTTCCTCTCAAACTATTCTTTTTCGGTTTTAGAAAATGGCTTGAAACAAAAAGATTCACAATAATGAAGGATATGATGGACAATGGAATGATATTCTTAATGAGAACCCAAATGAAATGGGATTTGGAAGTCCAAAAATCATTATTATTCCTAATTATAAATCTCATAATATGATCAATAATATCTACTTTGGTAAGTTTCTTGACTCGGCTAATAAGAGAAATATGGAGTTTCATGATGATCCTAGAGGAAAGAAAGTTCAATTTCCCACGTGTAAATCATGTGGGAAGAGGCATCAAGGAGAATATTTAAAAGGAACTGGAAGATGATTTGGGTGTGGAAAAGAAGGAACAAATCTAGTAAGTGGAGAGGAAAAGGTTTAGTTAACACCATGGACAGGGATAATGGTATTGATACGACATCAACAATGATTAAATGTTTTAAATGTGGAATGTATGGGCATTATGCAAACCAATTTCCTAAGGGAAAGTCTCATGAAGAGAATCAGCATGGTCGTATGGGTAGTATTTATGTTGATGATGATGAAGAGACTACAAATGATATGTGAGATGAAAGAATTGTTGAAGCTCAGTCATTGGTTTAACAAGGTAGTGGAATGATTTATGTTTATCAAAAGTTATGTTGTATAGGTAATGGTACTATGGAATAAAGACACATCTAAGGATTGTTACACTATTGTTTTTTTTCTAATGTATTTGAAAGTACATGTTGAATGGTACCGGTAACCATGAAAGGTTATTCAGATACTTTTGGAAAGTATATGATATGCGCATAATGAAGGGAAAAGGAGAAAATAAATTGTTTGATTGTATTCATGAGCTCAGGATTGATATATAGATTAAGTGATATCATGGTTTGAGTATATATAATTTTTAAGATGTGGAAAGATTTAACTTTTGACAGCACTCATGTTTTCACTAAGGTTCTATGGTAATTTATGTTTCAAGAGAATATATGATTAAGGTATTCACATGTTTGGAATGCGATAAAAAATATATATATTATGGTATATGGGGGATAAATGATGGTATTCACGTGCTTGTTATGTGACCTTTCTAGTAATCATTTTCTTTATACTATGAGATTGGACAAATGTATTTTGGATAAGTCTAAATATTGGAATGCATTAGGTTGGACATCAGATAGTATTGTTTAGGGCTAGAAACTTTTGATATTATTTCTAGAATTTTTTAATATTATAGTTTTAAAAAAAGGACAACCTGTAGAACGGGCGACTACCAGTCGCGTCGGGCAAGGATGTGGGAATCGAACCCACAACTGAAGTGTGACAGGCCTTTATCACCAACCACGGCCTATATGAAGTCCCTGGTTAGTAAAAAATAGTTTTATTATATGAATCGGTATGATATATGAAGTATAAGTTGTTTCTTGGAGCCATATACGTTTAATATCGCCATATATGGACTTATGTATATTGAATAAATTTTTTTAACCTTTCGTTTGAGAAAGATGGAATGACCCGTCATTCTATCACATGATCTGCAAACACTTCATAGAAGACAAATTCAACTTCATTTCTTTATGAGATGAATTGGAAATTATTCAAGGCACAAACAACAGTACGATTGTACCAAAAATCAAGTAAGTATTTCTTTTAATTCAACAATTCTTCAACTTTAGGGAAATGGTCATGAAAACCAAAAATGTTGTCCTAGTGTCCTCATATCCAATGAATTAGATGGTACCTTATATCATCACAAATTTATGGATTTGTGATTGTTGGCTTTTTCATATCCATTTCCTCTACCACTTTCCATCAGAACTTGATGGTTATATTTTTCTTCTATATCCATATTTCCACCTATATTCTCCTATGTGGAAACCCAGTGATGAGTTAATCTGGGTAACCATTACATTTCTAACTTTCCTTTTTTAAAATGAAGTTTTAGTATTCCTTTTTACGATGTGGGTTTCTTTGAAAGAAACTTTCAAGTAGTAAACCATTTATAACCCCGACGAATTTCGAGGGCGAAATTCAATTTAAGGGGGGTAAATTGTAACAGCCCGAGATTTTATTAGAAATATTATTTTTAATTACATTGATGTCTTGTGTTGTATGCTACACCAAAAGGATATTTCACTATACGCATCCCTGACTTGTCTTGCATTACATGCAATCACGACCTTCCATGATAGCGTATTTGTACGCAATACCGAGTTTCACTAAACAACAATATGTTATATAAACTAGCCATTATGAATATTAATACCCACTTTTTCAAATTTTATTTTTCAAAATGGACTTTATTTTTGGATTCTGAATATCAAAATTATCCTAGGGTGAATTTTTTGTATTTTTCTAAAAACTTTCAATTTTTTATGAATAGTGAAAATACTAGGTTACTATTTAAGAACCAACTTTTTATTTAAATAATTATTTATTTTATTTAAATTTATTTTAGGTAAAAATTGATAAATAATACCTATATAAGTTCAATGTAATTTATTTGAGTCATTTTATAATAATTTTAGATATATAAAAATTTTATTGAACTTTTGACCGTCTTTTACCCACCTCCTAGGAGAATTTAAAATTTTACATAAAACTTAATTTTACCACTTCTATGAGTATAATTTCAAAAATCCAAAAGACATGGTTGATATCAGTAAGTAAAATGTGGTTCAATAAGATAAAAATAATTTTTGGTAAATAGTAACTTTTTACTTTTATTTACCACGGTTTAAAGTAAATAGGGTAATTAAGGGTAAAAATAATAACATTATTACCCTAACACATGTCCTAATTCTATTGTATAAGTTTAATTTGACCAAAAAACACCTTATGAAAAAAAATATTACCCTTTAGGTCCACTTGGATTAGATTAGGACATTTATTATTATTTTATTTAAAGAAGAATTAAAATAGTTAAAATCAAAGTTTAATAACTAAAATATTTTTAATATAGGGTGATACATAAGATAAATTCGACTATAAATAATCATTAGAAAGATAAAAATATTTCCTACATAATTGTATTTTATTTATAATTTTTAGACATTAAATAATTTAGTTTATTTATGACACAATGATGATTCAGTAATTACCTTATTAATGAAATATTAACATAATTGATGTTATAAATACCCAAATAAATGTAATTTTAGACTTTTTATGAATTCCACTAATTTTATAGGTTAATATGACATGTTAGTATTTATTTAATTAACTTTTTTTGAACTAATCATTCTGTTATTATTTTCACAAAAATCAAGTACCAAATAGTCTCAAAATTGACAAAAAATAGTTTTTTAAAATAATATTATATTATTAATTTTTATTTTATTCATAAAAATCTAAGGTTCGGCCAAATGACTAATATAAGGTTATATATATTAATAATTATCCACTTGGGGTTCGTTTGGCTTTTTATAGTAAGTTTATTAACCATATATTGTAAGAAAACATGAAGACATGATAAAAGTTAAATTATTTAACTTAGTGTTAAATTTAAAATATAAGGTTAAAATAGTAACCTAAACTTGGATAAATCCTATTGGTTGAGATTCTTGAGACCCATAACCACCTTATCTTTGAAATAAATCAATTTGGAGCTATTAAAAATTGAATATGACTTTATTATCAAATAATATTTTATGTTTTCCTAAGGTGTCCCTCTCCTCCCTTATAAAAAGGGAACCCCTTCCTTCTTCCCTTCCACCATTTTGAGCCTTGAAGCTCAGAAAAACCCTGAAAATTCCTCTTCTCAACCTCAATATTTATATCATAGAGGTTCTGTTCTTCTCAAAAGACCAACTCTAGTGCCCTAAGAAGAATCTTAAAAGAGGTGCGTCGAAGAAGAGGTAATCTCTTCTACCGATTCTTTCAAGTTTTATTTCTTCTTCTACTTCCTCTTCTTTAGTTGTTTCATTATAAATTAATAACATCAATATTACTTATATACTAATATGTTATTATAAATATGAAACAACCTTATTTCACCTTCTATCCATCCTATGGAAAATGAAATCACCGTGTGTGCGTACGTACGGAATACCATCTCCACATCGTGGTGTAATCAGTTTTTCCACCACCACCTTACTTGGATGGATATAATGGTGTAAAGAATAACTATATATGATTATTATAGCACCATACAGATTCTAATATATTATATAATCCACTCAAATTCCATTCAATAAATATGCAAATGATATCATCGCTCGTGCGTACGTACGGATTACCATCTCCACGACGTGAGGAGATTCATTTTCCATGTTAATAATTCAAGAATGATTATAAAGTATATATAATAAGTAATCATGAAATATATGAAATAATAATTCTGATTTATTTATTTATATATATATTTCATCTACTTACTTCCATTCAAGTCAATAAGGAAAGGAAAACAGCATTCATGTGTACGTACGGCCTACTGTCTCCATGAATGGTGTATTTCATTTCATTCATCTATCAATTATATATATGTATATACTGAATATATATGATATATAAATCATGATTTACATTCTGGAAGTAATTAAATCATGATTTAAGTAATAATAATATCAAGAACAACAAATCAAAACACGTATGATAAATGAAACGATTTTACCCAAAACGCTACTTTAACCTAGAATTTACGAAGGAACGGGTATTAAGTCATAATTGAACCATATATGATATCATAAAAATGAATATGATTCTGTAATAAGTCAATGACATTATTTAAATCATTATACAGGAGGTTTGGATACGTACAAGGCATATCGGACCTACGGTAAGGGATAATTTTTCAAATCTTATTTTTATCCGAGATTGTTTATTCTTAAGTATTTACTAGGGTTATATTTTTCATCCATGTCCATAAAAATGTTTCCATAAAGTTTTTAATACTCTTCCATGAATTTTTTAAGTCATTTTTACCCATTTTGACTTTTACTTTGTGTTATGGAAGGAATCTTTCTTTTGTTTACCATACATGGTACTTTTTTACTTTTCTTTTAAAAGTACGAGAAGAATGTTTTCTTTAACCTATATGGAATGAATGGATTTTTACGGTTTTATAATGCCTTATTTTCATGCAGCCTAATCTAAAATATTTCATGACTATTTTCAACAAAATCCATTTCTCTTAAAATTGCATGGCATTTTTTGAAAAGAAAATGATTTTGAATAAGAAAGGATATTTTCATCAAGAATTCATTTCAAGTGTTTTATCAAAACCATTTTCCATATAAGATGGAATTACTGGATATGTTTATGTTTCAAGTATAATGTATCTATGATTTAAATAGTTTCACTTTTCTTATGATGAAATGATATCCATTTTTTTATATGGATTATGTTATGTTGGGATGATGTTTATGAAACACATTTTACTTTGTGGGTTATGATGAATGATTTATGTTTATTTTGTGGAAAAAGTAATATTGATTTAATTATGAAGATGGTTGGGACCTATATCTCCTTCCAATGAATTTGGTAAATATTTATATCTCATGATATAGACATGGATGGAAGGGTAAGTTAATCTGTTTCAGTGTTACAGGATTGAAATGAGGAGTGAACTCGATTCAGAAAGGGACTTTGTCCACTAAGATGGTCTTGGCAGCAATGCCTTGGCTACTATGGAAATAATATCATGTGATTAATGGTTTTCCACAATTAAATGTTTTATTCCCATGATATTTTATCATGATTAATGTTTCTTAATGATATATTCCTTACGTACTTCCAAGATTTATGTCTTTGCTCAAGATTTTGATGTTTAGTATTTATGTTCATGTTTTTGCATTCAAATTTTTATGGATTGTTTTATGTTCTATATGTTTACCCTTAATGACCATTTGAGCACACCCTTTATATGTTTTATTTTCCCTAGGATATAAAGAAAGGTTTTAGGTAAAAAAATGGAAGATCTTTATGGGAGATGTCGAAGATCTTTCACCATGATTAGAAGATTATTTTTCCGAGTTTCCAAAGACACTAAACTATTACAATCCTTGTGTGTTTGTTTTTTGTTATGTATTAAGTATTCCTCAAAAGTAATGTAATGTCCATGTACGTAAATCTTTGTGTCTCTACAGTCTATCTCGGTTAGTAGTAGACCTATGGGGTCTCAGCGAGGTCTCAGGTTTGAGTCTTTCCATGTTATTACATGTTGGTGTAGAGTAGGATTTTCATTGTATTTATCCCCTCCCCAAAAAATTGTAATTATATTTATATATATGTATGTGTGTGTGTGTGTGTTTATGAGTGTGTGTGTGTTTTTGTGTTTATATATATTTAAAAAATAAACTTATATTGATAAAAATATATGTAACCCTTACAGCAGAATATCACAACATAGTTAAATAAATACAACCCTGTACTATTTTTCAAAATATAGAACCATTGAAAATAAATAAATATTGCTTCACCCTTACTAAGGTTTATCTTAAAATAAAACAATACAATTATTAACAAATAAATAAAAAACCCTTACACCAAAATATTAAAATATAATTTAAATAAATAAATTCCCTTACATAAATTTCATAAAATTATCTTATGTTGTTGCTTCACACCATCAAGAGACAGAGAATTGGTTTGTTAAACCAATTTTCTTGTTTGTTTGAGGTTTTTCTATCCAAAACCTCCACTATTTATATAGTGGTATAAATATTTATTTAATTGGTTTATCTGTGGACCATAGGTGATTCTCTAAGATATCAAAATTGTGAAAAAATTAATCTTGCGGAGAAAAATGGTGCACAGATATAGACTGTGAAGAAAATTGATTCAAAATAACAATTTAAAAAGAACAAAATAGGATATCCAAAATGGTATACAAACAAACAATAGGTCATAAACAAATTATTATGTTCATAATCTGAAATAAAAATAGTATACAAGGACCAGACCACAAATAACTAATGACATCATTGAATAAGAAATTAAAACAAAATGAAAAACACACAAAATAAATTGTAAGTTATACCTCCCTAGTTGGAATAAAATCCTATTTAGAAACCCTAACTGCAATTGAACACCAGATTTCTGAAGATGTTTGAGAAACTGGAGGCAGTCGAGTGGTGTGATTCGAGCTTCGACTCATCGAGGAGGACCTTCGATAGTGGGTGGCTTCCCTAGAAAGCTTCTGATGTCGTGATGGGTTCAAAAATAGTTAGTGTTTTTTAAATAGATCGGGATAGTTTTATCAGTGCTTAAAAATATGCGCTGATAAAGAGTCCTTTTATGAGTGCTTAAGTAATAAGTACTAGTAAAAGAATATTTATCAATTCTTTTTTATTAAGAAATGATAAAGGATTTATAATTATAATTATAAATAAAAAAATTTAAATATATATATACTTAATAAATATATATAAATATAAATATAGTAAATATATTCTTTTTTAAATATATTTATTATAATTTAATAATTATTTACTTATAATTATAGAAATAGTTTTAAAAAAATAATATTTATATCTAATTTTAAGTGCATGCATCCATATATGTTAAAAATGAGTGAAATTTAATAAATTAAAAATAAGTAAACCTTAACAATATTGAAAAATGGATAAGTTTTCTGTGTGCTCATTTTATATAAAAATGCATTAATCGCATACATGTGAAATCAATATAACACACATTTAACCTATGTTAAATTAAAAATCCAAACAACACATTCAATTATATGTCCATTACACTCTCAAATTAGTCAGTATTTTTAATTCATATTAATTTTTAATTATAAACCATTATTCAATAAATATATGACTATTTAATGTAAAGTGCATAAATATTTTGTAATATATAAATCATATTTATATACATTAACATATTTCTATATATTTAATATATACAATTTAGTAACATTAATTATTATAATTATCTAAATAATAAAATGCTTAAAATATAATAATATATAATCAATTTATTCATTTTTATCAATAATTATTTAATTAATAAAAAATTAAATATTTTTTTAATAAACACATTTTTTATTTATTATTTTTTATTTTTTATTTATTATTTTTTATTTATTATTTTTTTTATTATTTCATTTTATTTATTCCTACTATTATTAGTACTAAAAAGGGACTGGTAAATTCTATATTTACCAGTGCTAAAACTAAATTACTAATAAAGGATACCTTATTTTAGCACTAATAAAAAAACATTGATAAAGGGTATTAGTGCTAAAAATAAAAGCACTAATAAAGGTTCCATTTATTAGTGATAACAAAAGCATTGATAAAAGGTTAAATTTATCATCACTTTCTTTAGCACTGATAATGATTCCATTTATCAACGCTTTTTTGTAGCGCTGTTAAACAATGGTTTTGTAGTAGGGATGATAATTCATTCCTCCGGTCACCCCTTATCTATAGTGATCTCATTTTCATATCCATTGAATGCCTCCATCATGAGACCTTGCCACAAACCCTGTTTGTGTGCCTTGTTCATGAGTCTGTGTCATGAGTCCATCTCGTCAGAGCTCTCCCGCAATATTTTCACTTGCTCAGATGCTTGTCTAATCCAACCATGAATTATACCTTGGTAATTTTTTAGACTTTATCTATAAGTTTCGTGGTTGTCTTAATAGTTTAATGAGATTTGTTTTCCCGGTCATTCAATCACTTGTGACTCACTTGACTATGTTTGGGTGACGTAATTTGTCATGGCTCCCGAGTCTCCGGGTTCGCTTTCCCCTCTCGCTAGGGTTTCCCAGCACCGCTGCTCCCTCCGTCTCATCGCCCTCTCACATTGAGATTCCTATGGCATCTCTATTCATCTTCCCTTCCTCTTTTCCCCTTGCTCGGATGCTTCCAGTGAGCTTCCCCCTTTCTCTTTCGACTCTCTCCTCCTCTCGTCCCTTTGAACTCTGTTCTCTTTCTTCCTCATTTTTTCATGCTTTTTTCCGCTCAACTTCAATAGCCTTTCAGTTCAACTTTATGATGATGATGTTTGTTTTCACGGTGATTTCGTGGGCCCGAATTTGGTTTTGTGCTAAAGAGTTCCTTGTCTGCTCAACCTTCTCTGACCCCAAGTGTCGATTCACATCTCCTATATGGATCTAGCACAGAGGTAACTATATGGTTTTGGGATTTGTGGTTTAGTGTTCGAAGGGCTTCAAGGTTACTCTAGAGAAAGGGTCTTTTTGTTTTGTTGGATTCGGTTTTATTTCTCTATTTCCCTATTTATTTAGGTTTTTTGATTTCTATTTCTATGGAATTGGATATCTGATTCACATTTGTGTCGACGATGACGGTTTCCAAGAAGTTTCATTTGGCCCAACAATAGTTGTGTACTGAAGCGCCTTGGCTGCTCAACCTGCTC
Organism: Viscum album; assembly: GCA_963277665.1. Taxonomy (NCBI): domain Eukaryota; kingdom Viridiplantae; phylum Streptophyta; class Magnoliopsida; order Santalales; family Viscaceae; genus Viscum; species Viscum album. The sequence goes on from OY728164.1 coordinate 1,390,117,350, forward strand.
TGACCCCAGGTTTCTATTCAACTCTCCTAGTTGGATCTGGCGCAATGGAAACTACGTGGTTTTGGGATTTTTGGTTCAGTGTTCAAAGGGCTTCAAGGTGCTGCCAGAGTTGTGGTTGTCTCTAGCCTTGATTTTTTTTGTTGTGATGGACTATTTTGGGTTTGTTTGTTGCAGCCTTTGGAGGTGGATGCCAATGACGATGGAGAGGTGATGTGATGATGTTGACGAAGTGTAGACCAAATGTTTCCTTCCTCAATGGAGTAGATGCACCTCAATCACTTGCGGGATTTGCGTGATTTGCGGTGATGGTTTGAATTTTGAAACTGGTGTGTGACGGCAGATGGCACGGTGACTTGGTTCTGTTTTACTGTTGAGTTTTGAATTTTGTAATGTCTTTTTGTGAGGGTTCCTAGTGACCTGGTTTTATTTTAATATTTTGAATTCTATAATGTCTGTTTATGGGGGTGTGATGTGATGTGAAGGACTAGGTTTGTAGGTTCCCACTTACCCTGAAAGTGGTTTTTCAATAAAATAAAATAAAGGAATTGTGGTGGACTATGTTCGGGTCACATGGTTGCATGCCTTCAAGGGGTTCATTGGGTTTGTATCATTCCCTAGGGGGGTTATGTACCCTGTGAGTCCTCAGGAGGTCAGGCGATCCATGAAATCCTTATATGGTTCACAAATCCTTTTTTGAGTTATGTGAAGCACCTGATTCCACTGGTCCTCATCATGCTTTGAAAATATTTATTTAATTCTTCAAACATGTGCCACTTACTTTTTTTTAGATAGATTCTAATTATCTTGAAGGTTCCTTAACTATAGTCAATAAAAGGGTCATGATCACTAGAAATTATAATTTCGATCCTTGATATTGCATTCACAGCAATAATGAAACCCTGAATAGGTTTCTTTCATCTGAAATACATAATTATCACTTATCTCATCGACTTCCTCTATACTGGTTTGGTTTACTAGATGATACTAACATTCCCCCTAGGGATTTTAATATTCCATCCACTGGTTGTCTGGTTCTCATGAATGCATTCAGACAACAATTTTTAAGGATGGTCAGCTGGTTACAACTTGATCCCATGGTTTGTCTTGTCTATTGGAAAACTCTCCTCTGGGTTCAGATTACCGTGATTTCACCCAGCAACCTATTTCTCAAATATATTCAATAATATTTTCTTATTATTTGAATAATATAGGCATCAAATGGTATTCAAAATTGGATCTCCATCCTGGCGGTAATTTCTCTAATGAGTGGGTGTGGCCTTTCAGGGTTCGACAAATATTTTTGGATTTCACTGATGACTTATATAGGTTTTACCTTTATGAAGCTGCATGTATCTCCCAATTCATTGTCCACCACCATCCCAACCTCATTTTAGAGATGATCATCCATTAGTTCCCTAGTACCAACACATTTCACTTGTCCCATGGTGGAGTGGGCATTAGCATATGGGACATCTATCAGGTGGGTGGGATTCTTTCCCTTGGATAAAGGTATGATGAATTCCTCCCTGCTACAGATTTCTGGGATGAACCTTAGTATACCCTAGTTTTGGTGAGGGAGATTATAATTATTGTAAGGTATAAATTGAATAAATGTCTGAAAATTAACTTTATTATTTCTTTTATGGATTGTATCAGTATTCTCCTCTACACCAATGGAGTTTGACCAGCTTCTATTCACCCCTATAGGTGCCCCTCCCAACAATTTCATGATATTGATGGCTCATATTGGTCCATCTTAGAGGCTAGAGATTATACCTCATGGGGATATTTTTTGAAATCTAATATCTCTACAAAACTAATATTGGTAGGTTTCATAGCCATTTTCTTGAATGGGTGGCTCTCTCTACCTAGGTACACACATTCAGGAATCTGTGTTAGCACGTTGGTGATTACAACGTAACTTACAGAAGGGATACACCTTAACTTGGTAGTACAAGTCCTTACCTTCCTTTATCAAATACAGGGTCCTATTCAATAAGGTAGAATCCCTTATAGGATCATTGGTCCTATCCAGTTCTTATTTAGCTAGATAGGGGACCATTTCCATTATTATGAGTATTACAAGGCTTTTAGGATCCCGAGTTCCATATACCATCCTAAATTTCTAAACATCTCATGGGTTGAGAATTTGTACCTAAATCCTAATGAGGTTAAGGGCATGTTATTCCATCTTGATATATTTGACTTTGATACTTTCCATGCACTGGTTGGGTCAATCATTGATGATTATAGCTTCTCCCTTGATGAAAGATCTTATATGATCTCCCTTTGGGATGGGGTTCACGCAACTAAGGTGGAAGAGCTGATCATTTGTGACCCATACACACCATATCGGTTCACTTGATATTTTGGATGCATTCAGAGGGTCTCCCCTCTTACTTTGATTGATGTTCGAGGGGAGAGACATCACAAGGTTATCATCCAATTTTAGAGGATACTGTCACATGAAGACACTTAGGCTGAGATTATGTTTCCTCTTACTGATACTTATTCTTCTTTACTTACCCAAGATTTCACACACACTTAGGTAATAGCTTATCCCAATGGTGTGTTAGATTCGCTGGTCCATCATGTTGATAGGCCTTTTGTGTTGCCAATTCCTTTATTAAATACAACAATGCAGTTGACCAAATATTTGGATGAGACACCAAGAAGGCAACCTCATTCGGATGGATGGTGAAATAGATTACATTGAAAAAATTAATCCTTAAACATATGGTATGGATGATGTTCTTGTTGAGAGAAGAGAATATGAGGAATCCTCTCATGTTTTGGTATTAATACAACTGGCTGGTTATCCTTCTATTGCATCTACCTCATTAGTTGTAGAGGCTCAATAACATTGTGGACTAATCTGGGAAGGGATTTATACCTTTATTATTGAGACCCCATTGGAAATATTCTACAACCAAGCAGGATACCTTCACCAGTTTTTTCATGACTTAGGGGAAGAGGACTTCAACCAGTAGTTTTTATGAAATCATGCAGAAAATTATCTTGACCCAAAGAAACTTTTCGATGGATGAAAGTGATTTACCTGCTCTTGTGAATGATGCTTCCCTTACTAAGAAAATGAGGGAGACGGTGTAGGAATTATAGTAGGGACACTAGTTTTTATCTGAACTGCACGCTCAAATGGATGCATGGACCTTGTAGATATGGAGATATGAGGATATGATTGCTCACATGAGGTCTAACCTTTCGACATCATCATCCTCATTGGATACTGCTCACAGGAGGGTTGAAGAGTTGACTACTCTTGTCTAAGCACTCCATCCTGAGTTATAAATAGAAGAAGGGGGAGAGAATCACTTCAACGGTCAATTGATGCCTCTCACCAGACTTTGGCTAACCTCACCAGTGCAGTCGATCTGCTTTTATCATAGTTTCACTTTTGTAATGCATCCCATTTTGGTTGGATCTTTGAAGAGACTCCAAAATGTGGAGATTCCTCCCCCCTTTTTTGCACAATACAAATTTATCTTCTTAAATATTCACTTCTCTTTCCATATTCTCTTCATCTATGATGTGTATGATATTTCAATGTTCTAATATTATGAGAATCACCAACACTACCCATCCTTTGCATAAAATAAATAAAACCTAAATGTATGGATCTGTAGATTTGTATCACAATATAATATTCTTCAATACGTGATCATGAATTCCAACTAACATAAGATTATTTGATAATGATGTGTTCTAGTTATCTTGAGATCACATGATTTGCAGAAGGATAAATGGGTAGAATGTATATCTCGAAGGGAGAGTGCTCTATTATCTTCTGAAGCTGATAGGCTTGGTCAGCATAGTTTGATTTTTATAAATCCATATGGATAGCCTTAAAATCTCTCATATACTATATTTCTATCATTATTTATTTTAGGGTCTTTTATCTCAGACCTAATATTGTTTTAGTTTAAGGACTTTTTAGCTCAGACCCAATTTAGATTTAGTTTAAAGTATTTTTAGCTCAGACCTAATATTTCTTTAGTTTAAGGTCTTTTTAGCTCAGACCCAATATGGATTTAGTTTAAGATATTTTAGCTCATACCTTCTATCGATTTAGATTAGGGTATTTTATCTCATACCTTCTATCGCTTTAGTTTAAGGTATTTTATCTCGGACCTGATATCACTTTAGTTTAAGGTCTTTTATCTTGGAACTTCTATCACTTTAGTTTAAGTTATTTTAGCTAAAACCCTATATATGATCATGATATGTGGTTAAAACACACCATGAATGACCTAAAACACACTGAGATGTTGGGTTTGATCCATGTTGTTGTTAATTCACATAAGGATCAAAAATACTTTTTTTAGGGTGATGCATTTGGTTGAGAACCATAGGCACATATGTAGGATCCATAGGCATGTATGCATAGTTAAGAAAAGGTTCCTTAAATTCAGGTATCCTTTCTAGGGGTTGTGGAATATTTATGGTGGTGATATTTTTTGAGGGAGAAATATTAGGAAAGCTATATCTTCCTAGATATATGGAATACGGGTGATGTAAATCATAATATAAAATTATGATTCCATGAATATGAGATGATATATACATGAAAGGTATGTACTGTGACATTATGGGATTCCAAGTTCTATCGTGGTGTTTCTAGGGGTCATAAGGATTTAGGTTTCTTTTTGGCAAGGAGAATATGCCTTTAGTTAGAAGGCCAAGGCCCTTATGTATTGGTATCATGCCAGGAAAAAGATTATATCCACCTATCTCTGAGGTCCATGAAAGGTTTCTGTAGACTCAAACATCTAAATGATGTTTTTGGGTATGGCGAGAAGGCTACCCATGAATATTTATGACACCCTATGGAAATTATATCTTAAATCATAAAGCTCGATCCCTACGCCCTATGGTTTTGAATCACAAGGTCTGGTAAGGCTAGGGAATGGAGTGTCACAACATGTCCTTGAGAAAGGGTATGAAACATATTGATGTAACATTGAGGATATCAAATATTCTAGGATATTCTGGTTTGGGGATTGTAAATCATGACCTAGAGTACTTGTTTCAAGAGGGTAATATGTAATAGTCATAGAGGGAGAAGTTCAGACACACTAAGGTGGTTAGTACCGCAGCGATGATGTTAGGGCTCATGAGGATTAGAATTTCCTTTTTTTAGAGTGATTCATTTGGTTGATATCTATAGGCACATATGCAAGAGCCATAGACATATATTCATAGTCAAGAAAAGGTCCCTTTAATCTTAATATCCTTTACAAGGGCCATGGAAGGTTATGATGATACCAGACACCCCAACTCATGAAGTGTGGTCTATGGAAATTTTAAAATCCAAGGAGGGTTTTAGTAACCAAAAATTTTTGCCACCACCTCACAGAAATATTCTTGTGGTGAGGAGATGTGATAAATCATTACTCTAACTTTTTCCTAAAACATGGGTTCTAGTGATCATATATTGGTTTTTATTAGAGTTAAAAGGTAAAACCTGTGAGCTTTATGCCTTATATGTTTTTACCCTAACATTTTCCTGAACTCTGAGATTGAGGAGCTTAGCAGGTGGAGACTCAACTTTTTCTTAGGTCTCTCTTTACAGGTTTTCAACCTGAAAAGTTTTGTGTCTCTTTTATTAGTAGTTTAAGGTATTTGATTTGGACCATTATAGGCTAGAGATTAAGGTCATACAACTTTGACCAAAATTCAAGCAGTTTAGGGTCATGAATCACATGGACCTAATATTAGAGATGTTACACAATAACCTAATTAGGATACCCAGGGTCAAGAGAACCCCAACATCCTTCTGATTAGGATATAGAAATGTTAAAAATCATGGATCTAGGTTCTCAGGTCATGATTAATGATATGCAACAGTCATATAGGGAGTGGTTCATACACACATACGTGTTGAGTGTTGTCATGATGATGCTAGGGATCATGAGGATTGTAATTTCCTTCTTCAGAGTGACTCATTTGGTTGATGTCCATAGGCTCATATGTTGGATCCATTAGCATGTATTCATAGTCAAGAAAAGGGTTCTTGAATCCTAATATCCTTTCCAAGGTCCATGGAAGGTTTTGGCGATCCAAGACACCCAAGGCATGAAGTGTGGCTTATGGATTGAGTGGATTTAAAATATGGTGTAAGCACCCCATAATCTAGTTGATTGGGGTAAGTATCTTTTGGTCCTTTGATAAGGAATGAAAAATAGGTTATGGTTTTTCCCAGTTTTACATCATGTAGTGGGGACTTATTTTCCTCTATGCAGTTTTAACATTATACAGTAAAGACATTCTTCCAGGAAATTTAATATCATTCGGTAATGATGTACTTCTATATAGTTTAATGTCATGAAGTAAGGATGTACTTCCTGCAATTTAATGTCATGCAGTAGGGATATAGTTCCATGCAGTTTAACATCATGCGGTAAGGATGTGGGAACCGACGTGAAAGTGTGGAAATATCATAGTTGTGACCAAAGATGGTGACTTGGGAATCACTATCTATCTCATGAGGATGATAATCAAGCCACACATAGATCTAGATGAAGTCTCATGTTCATTTCCAACCCAAACCCAAGGAGGAGGGAATTTTTATATTTATTTGTTGTGACTGGGCTCGAAGTTAAAAATTTAGGCATCACTACATATCCTACAACGGCAGGAATCGAGTCACATATAGTTATTAAATGGGAAATACTCTATGCAGGTCTAACCCATGTGTAGAGGTGGGAATTATTTCCATTGAACATTTTAGCTAGTCCCAGGATTAGAGATCTAAGCATCACTACTTATCCTATGATAATAGAATCAAGCTGCATGAAGTTCTTATTATTCCATGCAGTTTAATGTCATGTGGTGAGGGAAAAGGTGAAATGATGGGAATAAATGGAAATTTTTGGACTGGGATCAAGAATGGATGTTTAGGCATCTTTACATATCTCATAAAAGTTGGGAATCAAGCCATACATATTTTTTTAATTTCAATGCACTTTAACGTCATGAGGTGAGGATAAAGGTGAACTGACATGAATTGATGGAAGCATTATGGTTGGGTCTAAGATTGGAAGTTTGGGCATCACTAATTATCTCATAAGAATTAAAATCAAACCACACGTAGTTCTTAAATAATCTTGTAGTATAACATCATGCAAAATGGACATCAACCATGCAATTTATCAATATCTAGTAAGGACTCACAATAGACCTGTTGTGTACCTTTATGCCTTGATTTTGAGGGTAAGTCCCTACCACAATTCCTAAGCACATGTGAGCTATGATCAGTGTGAGATATAAGTAATGTGATGGGATTAACTAAAATATATAGATATAATGGGGATCGATAAGGGAATTTTGTATCATGTAGTGGTTGGACCAAGATATAGGATTGAGGCGCCCCTATATATCTCATTAGAAATTGGAATAAAGCTATACGTATTTCTAGAAGAACTATCTATTTTAACACCATGAGGCAAGGATGTATGTGAATCAATATGAATGGAGATGGATATCATGGATCCTTGCAGTTTTACATCATGCGATAAGGACAATGGGTCACCTATCGTGAATGGAAAAGTTCTAGGTCCGTGCAGTTTTATGTCATGCGGTAAGGACACTGGATCACCCATCATGAAAGAAAAATAATCATATATTTGGGACAAAGAATAGAGGTTCGAGTGTCACTATGTATCATTTTCTGATAGAAATCAAGCCACATGTGGTTCTTAGGAAACTGTGCAGTTTAACATCTTATAGTAAAGACAAACCCCATAAAGTTTAATGTCATTTGGTCAACATGAGTTCCAAAAATTTTAAATTCATTTGGTTAGGAATAATTATGGGAATTAAAATGATGTTTAACCCCTTGTGCTAACAGCTTTGAAAATAATTTCTTGAGAAATATTTCATTTCTGGGATGTGTGACGTGCTCCCCATCCATGGTGGCCAGCGAATAGGCTTCATTATGATAAACCTCATGTATTACATAAGGTCCTTACCACTTGGGTTTCAATTTTGGGTACTTCTTTCTTGGTATCATTGGGGTTCTTAGGGTCACACCAATTCTCCTTGAAGGAATTAATATAAGAAAAACTTTTTATTAAAGGTTAAAGCTATCTAGTTCTGATGAATTTCTAGATTGTGCAGTGTGTGCAACCTATTCACATCTAATTATTCCAATTCATCCATACACTTTTGTGATTTTTAATCATCTAAGAGTTGTCCACAAATGGAAATTTTGAGTGAGGTAATATGGACTTCTATGGGTAACACTACCTAGGTTTCATACACCAGTGAGTATGGTGTTGCTTTTGTAGTAGTACGTATGGTAGTGTGGTAGGCCCATAAAGTATGGAGATGTTTTTCTGGTCAAGACTTTTTATCCCTATTCACTGTATTCTAGATTATATTTTATAGAGTCTTATTGAAGGCCTATATCTATCCATTTTCTGCTTCATGATAGCGATATGAGTGATTGGACTTGATATTGTACTCCTAGTACAGCTTCTTCAACTTAGTGGAATAGAAGTTGGTGTCATTGTCTGTCAATATTGTGTGAGGGACTCCAAACATGGTGATGATATGGTACTTCATGAAGTTGATGATATTCTTTTTCCCAAATTCCTTGAGAGGTATCACCTCATCCCATTGGGAAAAAAATCACTTGCAGTAAGGATGTTCTTGAACTGCTTAGATATGGTTTGGAGATATGTCCCCACAACATCCATCCATTAGAAAACAAATGGCCAAGAATATTTAGTTATATGTAGAAATTCCAAAGGATCATGGATGAAGTTTTCATGGATTTGGCATGCATGAAATTTCTTGTTGAATTCCATGAAACCCTATATCATGGTTTTCTAGTAATATCATAACCTCATGGTTTAATGGGAGACATTGGTCTCAAATTTATGGGCACTACAAGAGCCCGCATGGACTTCTTCTATAACCTCAAAAACCACTTATTCTACTAAGCATCTAAGGAAGATCCCATTGAATGCGTGCTTATATAGGGTTTTATTTTCATTTGGGCCATCCTTCAGGGTTTTTTTTGCACGGCACTGAATCTATTTCTTTTTTGCTCGATCCATTAGAAGATTCCCATTTTACAAATATTCGATTATGGGATCCATTCATCTAGGGGTTACTATTGGTGTAAAATACTCTGGGTAGTGTTGAACTGATTGTTCTCTTCTGTATCATAGACAAGGTTTAATAAGACCATTCTTTGAGGTGTAATGTGGAATATTGTTTCTTCCTTATCAAGATCAGCCCAAATGGGGACTGCATTGGACAATGTGTTAGTGTAATCATTCTGTGATTGGGGAACATAATGCAATATGGGTTTGAAAGGGAACTCTACCATTAGTCCCTTGAAATAACTAATGATAGGGGATAGTTCTTCCTTCTCGATGGCATATTATCCATTGACCTACTTTATAACTAACTTTGAATCCCCTTTGAAGTTTAGGTATGCTATTTGTAGCTGTAGGGATAGTTTTAAGCTAGCGATGAGGGCTTGGTATTCTACCTTGTTATTTGTGTAGCCTTTGAATAGTGAGAAATAGTAGGGAAAACTGCTTTTTCAGGAGAGGCAAATACAATTCCCAATCCAACCCAATTGAGCATTAGGTTTTCCATCCTTGTTCTAATAGGAATTCATAAGGCACCATCAAAATACATATCCCATGTTCAGGGCGTGTCATGGGAATAGAATACCTCTTCATCTAGAAGCTCAGTGTCCTCCTATATATTCACTAGAGCAGGATATGCTGTGAGGAAATCATTTAGCCTATGTTTGGTCATGATTTAGTAAAAGAAAAGAAATGATTTCCTAATTCATAAAAGAAAATCGAAGAAAAGAAATGATTTTCATTTCTCTTCATTTTGTTTGGATGCGAAATTTAGTAAAAGAAAAGAAATGATTGAAATTTCTCTCCATCTTGTTTGGTGACAATTATTAAAAGAAAAGAAAATAAGTGTTTTGGAAATATGACAAAAATAACCCTTATTAAAAAATATAGTTTTCCAATACTTAATTATTCCAAATAAAAAAATATTATGATATTAAATTGTATATTTGATTTTAAAATATATATATATATATATTATAAATATTTATATAATTATAAATATATTTAATTATTTACTTTTAAATATATTTATTCATATATATTTTTATAAATATTCATTTATAAATAAATATTAATTAAAAAATATTAACTCAAAAGTTTTTATAAATTTTTTATACAAATTATTAATTTAAGATAATCAAAATTATTTATAATCAAAATTAACTATATTCAAAATTAACTATAATAATAATTATTTATAATTTTTTGATTTTATTACATAAAAATTAAGTTGAGGTTATAAAAAAATATCTACAAATTATGTTCAACAAAATATTTATACAAAAATACTAATTTTTATTATTAATAATCACAAAAATGATGATTTATATAAATACTAATTCAATAAAATGTTATGTGAAATAAAACATGCACAGGGGAATGGTAGGAAATTTTAAAAAACATATCACGCCTGGGCGCGTTTCCTTCCAAATCACCCCACTTTTGGGGTGATTGTAAAACCACCATTGGGGAGAAATATTTCTCCCCATTTCTCCCCACTTGATATTTCCCTCCCTCACCTAGGTCTCACCAAATGAAGGAAATTTTTTTACTTTTTTCCAAATCCTTTATTTTCCCCCCAAATCTCCCATTCCAAACGAGCTTCTAGTGATTTTCCTTTCACTGACTTTTGTGACACAAACTGAATGTCATATTACTGAAGAATGATCGCCCATTGGGCCGAGTGCCTGTTCCTCATTGGAAGACCAAGGATGTGCTTGAGTGGATCAATAGGAGAGACTAATTGGACTTCATCATGATGAAAATAATGCCTCGTATTTTTTACTAAAAATATGAGCATGAGGTAGTTCTTCTCAACATCAGAGTATTGGTTCTCATTACCTATCATTGTTTGTCTGATCTAATAAAGACTATTCCTTCTGCCACATCATTCTTTTGTTGAGGAGGGCTCCTAGTGAGCGTTCCATGGTGGCCATATATAAGATGAGTGGCCTCCATTCCACTGGAGGAATCAGATATGGTGGTTTCAGAAAGTACTACTTGATAATTTTTAATGCTTTTTTTAAATAATTGTACCATTGATAGGTAGTTCCCTTATTCATTATCTTGGTGAAGGAGAGATATTTTCTAGATAGGTTGTAAATGAACCATCAAATGTAAGAAATATTCCCTTGGATTCCCCTCAATTTTCTAAGATTTCTAGGGGTGAAATTGATATGATAGCACTAGTATTCTTTGGGTCGACCTCAATTTCATGGTGTTGTACCACAAAAATAAGGAATTCACCTATCATTACCTCAAAGGCACATTTCAGTGGATTCATCTTTATATTGTGTTGTTGTAGCTTGTCGAAAATTATTTGAAGGTCCGTGAAGTGATCACACTACTGTCGAGATTGAACCACAAGGTCATTGACATAACATTCAGTTTTTTTCAGGAATAGTTTAAAGGTATGTTTTATGGTGTGTTGATATGTGGCACCAACATTCTTCAAACCAAAGGGCATGGACTAATAGAAAAATATCCCCTGAGGCACTTTAAAGGTAATTTCTTCTTCATCCTCAAGTTCCATCTTTATCTGATTGTACCTCGAGTACCCATCCATGAAAAAAAGGGCTTGAAAACCTGCATTTGAATCGATCAAGATTTTTTTGGTCTATAATGGGAAGTCATCCTTTGGAAAATTCTAATTAAGGTCCCAAAAATCAATGCAGACCCTAATTTTCCCATTATTCTTCTTGATATGGATGATGCTGGAAATCCATCTCGGGTACTTAACTTCTTGAACAAAGATTGATTCGATCAACTTGTCTACTTACACCTCTATATTAGTGTCATGAGAGGGGTTTGTCCTCCTAGATTAATGCTTGAATCCTCGATTCTCATCTGGTAACCTGATATGGTGCGTAGCCACATCTCGATTCAGTCTAAGAAAGTTTTGTGTAGTTCGACGCAAACACATATCACTGTTTCTTCAAAAATATGATACGCATATCTTGCTCTTCGAGGGGAATGGAGGCACTAATCAATTTAGTTCATGGTTATTACTATGTTCCAAGATTTATTTTCCTAAGTTCATCAATAGTGGTGGAGAAACCTTCCTTGAATGTTGGGGGTATTCCTAAGATCATACTTGTCTTTCTCAATCGTGGAATCTATGGAGAAATTTTTCAATGAAGATAGAAATATGGGGGGGCTTTCATTATCAGGGCGAGAGATGCCATGAGAATAGAAATTTCCATCCCCTATTGACTAAGTCATTGTAGAGAGATGTCATAGCTGATAGTATTTGATGCTGTCACTAGAGACAGGAAAGTCTTGGACCGCTAGGATTATATATATGACCTCAGCCAGGTTTATGGGGAGTACATAGTCACCGTCGAGCACACTCTAGGGATTCACAAGGGCAATACCTAAGCCATTAGGAGTTGAAACCTATATATCATCATCCACCATTAGTTTTTTGCCTACCTTTTTATAGAAATGTTCTTCAGCATATGTGGCCCTGAAAGTCTCAAAGGGAGAATTATCACCATGTATTATGCCTACTTTTTCATTAATGGGATACTTCAAACATTGGTGGGATGTTGAAGGTATCACCAGGTGGATAGGGAGTTAGGGACTTTCGAGTAGGATGTTATACATAGTGTCTTACTAGATTACCATAAACTCAAGGTTTTATATATGATCCCCAAACTGGGATTCGAGTTTTATTTTCCCAAGAGTTCTTTTCTCACACTTATTATACCCTTGGATAGTTATCTTAGTGGGAGAAATATACCCTTCACCATATCCTAAATGTATTAGTATTTGGACTGGGATAATATTTATCCTAGAACATTTATCAATTAGGGCCCTTTGGACATTAGTATTATTGAGTCTACCTGAGAAATATAGGGGTCTTATGTGTCCTTGAAGGGCCTCATCCTGATCTTGATCATAGAATGAGATGGTGATGTGACATTTTAATGGCATTATAATGAACCAAAATTGACATACATGGAAATTTCATTTATTTTTTAGAATACATAATACATTACGAAAACAGACACCCAAAGACAATATTAGTTTAGTGTCTTTAGAAACTCGGAACACATTCTTCTAGCTTGGTGAAAGATCTTCATCATCTCCCATAAATATCTTCCCTATTATTTTTCGTACCTAACACCTTTATTTAAATCATGGGGAAAAGAAAACATAAAAAGGGTGATCTTAAATTCTCAGTAAGGGTAAACATGAAAATATCAAACAAAACATAAACATAAGAATGTAAAAACATGAACATAAAGTTTAAATATCCAAATCTTGAGTCATAAAATAAATCTTGGTAGTAAGTAAGGCATACATTATAAAGTAACATTAACCATGATATAATATCATTGGAATAAAACATAGAATTGTGCAAACAAATAAGCATATAATATGATTTCCATAATAGTCATGACATTGCTACCAAGACCATCATAGTGGAAAAAGTCTATTACTAAATCGGGTTTACTTGTTGTTCCAGCCATGTATTACTGAATTGTATTTACTTATTGTTCCAGCCCTGTATTACTGAACTGGATTTACTTGTCATTCCAACCATTTATTACTAAACTGGATTTACATGTCATTCCTGCCATGTATTACTAAACCAGATTTACTTATCATTTCAGTCATGTTTATCTCATGAGATATAAATCTGTACCCAATGCATTGGAGGGAGATATAGGTCCCACCCATCTCATAATGAAATCATTCTTACATGTTCCACAAAAATATAAATCATTCATCATATCATAACCCATTAAATAAAATGGGTTTCTTAAACATCATTACATTATAACATAATTCATATAAAATAAATGGATTTCATAAAAAAAATCCATCATAAACACAATAAATTCAAAGTAATTATAAGGATATAAACTTAACCCTATGTCATCTTGTATGGAAAATAATTTTGATAAAACACTTGATCTTAATTCTTGAGGAAAATATCATTTCTTATTCAAAAAAAAATTTCTTTTCTCAAAATGTTGGGCAATTTGAATATAAAATAATTTATTTAAAAATAAACTTGAAATAATTTAGAGGAAGATTTGTGGAAATAAGGAGTTATAAAGACATCAAAATTGGTTCATAAATTATAAGTTAAAAAAGACATTCTTCTCGTACTCTTTCCAAAAAAGTCAAAAAGTACAGTGCATGGAAAACAAAAGAAATATTCTTTCCATTCCATTTAATAAAATTTCACCAATGGGTAAAATTGAATTTAAAAGAGTATAATAATAGAAATAATAATATATATTTAGGAATAATGAATTTGGATGATAACTATACCCCAGTAAATACTTATAAATAATCAATCTTGGATAATAATGAGATTAAGAAATTATCCCTCACCTTAGGTACGATTTCTTTCATATGTGTCCAAAACTCCTGTATAGTGGGTTTAAACAAATTATTCACATAAAAATTAAATTTTTTATTATCAAACACTTTTTAGGAAAATGTGAGAAACCAAGTCAAACCCTAAAGGAGAGGACAAAGTCATTAAAGTGAAATTGCAGCCTACCCGTTTTGATCTCTTGAAATAGTTTCCATGATAAAGTATTTACCTAGATGTCTGGTTGCTCCATCAGAAGGTCTTCAAACCTGAATTCCAGATTTCCACAAGACTGGATGTACTCCTCTACATTGATATTTCCGTTGTTGAACTCCCGAACTAGAATCAAGTCCTTCTTGTCAATCCATGCACTCTGATCATCATTGGTGTCCACCTTAAGAGTCTTTTCCATCATTCTTTCTGCCTACTCATTGGAATCTTTTATTATCAGTATTGTTTCCAACATAACCTCATCTAAGCTCAAGATCATATCTAAAGAATTATTGGCCACCTCCTGATGTTGACAGGCCACTGTTGGGGGGATTTGGGCTGCAATCCTTCTACTTTCCCTTTGACTTCTTTGCCGATCTGGTCTCCATCGGTAAAGGTAAATATGAATAGTCCTTTTTCTATTTCCATTTTTCCCTTTTATTCTTGCTCCGTCTTGGACTAGGGTACCTACTCCCCTAGTCCTCGTCCTCTATATCTCCATCAAAGCAGCTATATTTTTCATCACTAGACTCTCTCTCTGAGGTTGTCTCCTCATTCACAGAGGTTCTGACCAAGTCATTTCCAACATATTAGACGGGATCCTCAACTACCAAAGCATCAAATCGGTTTACCAACTCAATACCTTAAACCTCTATAGGGATTTCCCAAACTGCAACTGCATGCTTACCAGCCTGTTCCAAGGTCTTAGCACCTTTTTCACTCTTACCGCCACCTGAACTCAGCACCTCTGCATAAGAAGCCCTACCATGTAACATGGAAACTCCCTAATCCACCATTTGAGGAGCCACCAGGTTGATGAAACTACCAGGCCATTCCTTTACCCCACCAGATCCCTCAATACCCAAAATAGCATGTATTTGGAGCTAAGGTGCGCTCAAATCAGTCCACAATCGATTAAAAACATCTGACACCAAGGGATTCACCTCCTACAATCCACTCAGCATGCCCCTTGCATCGGTACCTTCATAAGACTCGCCCATTAGCTTCTGCTCATACACAGCTAACTCATCCACCAAGGAATTCACCTCTCATGATCCACTCAGTATGCCCCTAACATCAATACCCTCAGAAGTCGCACCTTCCTTTGAAAGATCCACGGGAGGCCGCTGCTGGAGTTCCTTCTCTGTGATATCCGCCGAATCTGGACTGGCATGGACCACCACCTCTGGAACCACCCTGCACCCCTCCATTTTATCCTTTAATCCATTAGGAACCCGTATATACTGATTCACAACAGGCTCCAACTGCACCACATGCCCCTCGTCATCCCTAAGCACAGCATTCAGAACCTTGTGCCCGTGATGACAAGATGAGACTATATGGACGAACCTGTGACACCCCAGGAAAAACACTGGACACGATTCAAAGATAACACACTATTTACAGCAGAGTTATTCACCAACCGAAATCCATAACCATTCCATTGGAGCCTTTGAAGCATCAGCCTTGGCGCAAATGCGAGGGGAGATTGGGTGACATACGACTAACGTCTGGCTATCAGAACACAAAAATCTACCGACCATATTGCCTAACATTAGGATTATCAAAGGGTTCTAGAAAGGTAGAGGAAGATCAAGAAAACTTACCCAAACCGCAGATGAAGGAGAGTCATGATTCATGTGAAGCTCAAAACACCAGCGAAGAATAAAATAGCTGCAACCATTGAAACCACGAGGGCCTCTAAACCAGGCAGAAATCAAATCGTCCTCTGAGGAGAAACGAACCATCAAGTGGCGTCGATCGAAGAGTCTCAACATTGTGCGTTCTTGGAGATCCCATGTGTCAAATACAAAATGATCAAAGGCTTCAACAGATGGACGATGACCCCTGAATCAAACTATGAGAGTCAACCGATGAAGTTCTGAGGCCTCATTGAACTCTTTTTGAGAGAGCGTATGTTGAGGCGAGCCACGATGGAGGTTTGGAAACTTAGGGCATAGAGGGATTGAAGGAAAGGGTGTAAGGAAATCCGGGTTTGTGAAGGAGGTGAACGGTTGTGTCGTCGAGGAGGAAGGGAGGGCATGCCCCCCTCCCCCCGCCGGGGAGGAGGGGGCCAGATCAGCAGGCATCACCGTTAGAGCATTGTCGACGGAGGATGAGCGTAGTAGGGAGAAACCATTAGAATTATTCACCCCCTTCTGAAAAACCATAATAATATTTCTGATATCATATATGATTCACTTATGACTTTATATTACCCGTTAATTTATCAGTTCCATGTTAAAGTAATGTTTTGGGTAATAATCCTTTTATTTATCGTACGTGTTTTGACTTGTTATTTTTTATCTTATTACATAGATAGTGATTTACTTACATCCAGAATATAGAACATGATTTATATATCATAAATATTCAATATATAAATATATATAACAGATAGATAAATGGAATGGAATACACCATTCATGGTGACGGTAGGTCGTACGTACGCATGAACGTTGTTTACATTTCCTTATTGAATTGAATGGAAGAGTGTAAATGACATATATATATATATACATAAATCTAGTAGAATTATTATGTCATATATTTCATGAATATTTATTATATATACTTTATAATCATTCTTGAATGGTTGGTGTAGATAATTAATCTCATCGCGTCATGGAGACGGTAAGATGTACGTACGCTCGAGCATCGATATCATTCCCTTGATGGTTAAATGGTATGTAATTAGATGGTATATTAATTATAAATAATAATTATTATGTTATATTAATTATTTATATTCATTATAATCATCATTATACCCATAAAAATTAAGTATTTTTTAGTAACAAATTACACCACGGCATGGAGATGGTAAGTCATACATACACACACATGGTGATATTATTTTTCATAAGATGGATAAAAGGAGGAATATGGTTGTACCATAATAATAAAAATATCTCGGAATATATTATATTCTGAGGTTAGTATTTTATTATTGTAAAAAACTTAGTAATAGGAAGTATAATAAGAAAATAACTTTGAAATAAGGGATAAAACAATTACCACTTCTTCGGGTGTCTCCTATTGATTTGCACAAAAGTACTCCTTAAGTTGGTTTTATGTCCAAAGGGATGACTCTAGGATTAATTGAGGGAAGTTGGGAGGAGATTTGGTCTGGGTTTTTCCAAGCCAAATAGCTTTGGATGTGTGACTAAAAGAGAATGAGAAGTTCCCTGTTATAGGAGAGGTGAGGAGCACTTTAGGAATGTCTTGAAATATTAATTTATTATAAATTGATTTTCGGTTTATAATGGCTAAAAAGTTATTAATTTATATGATAAGATGATTATGGGTCAAAATACTCTCAAAAAAATAGTTTTTATACAAGTTTAGGACACAAAATTAACCTTATCATTTAGCTTTAACCCTTAGTTAAATAATTGAACTCTTTCCATGTCTTCTTGTATTTTCATAGTATATGGTTAATATTGTTACTATAAAATTAAAAGAGAACCTCAAGTGGCTTTTTAATGACATTTTTAACATTATCTAAAATAGTTGGAAGAATATTATATTTTTAGGACTATTATATAATTTAATAAAAAGTACTTGTTTTAAAAACTCATTTATGTCAATTTTGACACTATTTAGTAATTGATTTATTTAGTCATAACAACTTGATTCTTTATAAACAAAGGAATTAAGTAATACTTTTCATATCAATGTAATCCAAAAAAATTGGATAGCATAAAAATGTTCAAATTACATTTATTTTAATATTTTTAATATCATTTATTTGAATATTTCATTAATAAGGTAATCACTCCATCATCATAATGTCAAAAATAATTTTCTTTATTTAATGTCTAAAAATTTTAACTAAAATACCAAGATGTAGGAAATATTTTTATATTTATAATTAATATTTATATTCAAATAGATCAATTATATAACTCCATTTTAAAATTATTTTAGTAAAAAGATACATGTTTATGTTATATTTCCCTTTACATTAAATTAAATATTGTTGTACCTCTCGTATCCCCTCGTGGTTTAATTTTCATGATCACAATCACTTTCTTGTTTATCTAATTGTGTTTTAAGTGTTTTTGTTGATAGGCAATTGATTGCCAAAGGATTGTCCCAAGAAAGCTGGCAAAAATGGACTGAATTGCAGTCCACCGGCCAACCGGTGTGATAGCACCGGCCAGCCGGTGGACCTGGCAGAGGCATTGCCCATTGCCAGGCTCCACCGGTCAGCCGGTGGCTTGACCACCGGCCAGCCGGTGGCACCCAGATGAATAGTGAGACCTACTGTCTCACCACCGGCCAGCCGGTTTCTCTGGCACCGGTCAGCCGGTGCTGCCTGGGCAGAAAGCCTTCTCAACATCCAAGGCACCGGCCAACCGGTGGAGCTGTACCGGCCAGCCGGTAGCCCAGTCAAACTAGCCGTTGGCTTTGACCAGTCAACCCTCTTTTGGCCTCCAACGGCTCCGAGGCCTTTTCCAACGGCTCCGAAGACTCCCCAAGGGTTCCATGCCTATAAATAAAGGCCAAGGAAGCCCCGGACACTAACCGGATCATATACAAAGCCACCGTACACATTTTGTATCATTTGGCCAATCTCCGGCGACTTCCTTCAAAGGAACCTCAAGTGCTCCAACAACTTCCACATCCAAGGAGCTCTACCAAAGAAGCTTGGAAGCGGCCTTCAACATCTCCAATCATTCAAAGGCGCCCAAGGCTTCTTCTCATATACGGTTTTTTATTGTATATTTATTTTGAGCTTTAAATTTGGGTTTGTGCCTACAAACCCCAAACTCTTTCTCATCCTCCCTTTCTTTTGGGTTTCACATCACCACTAAGGTGTGAAGAGGTTCACAAGCTTTTCCTTTAAAAAGCTTGAGACATAGGTGAGCTATCCTTCACCTGTAAGAAGGATAGTGGGTTCTTGCTAAACCATTAAAAGCAAGTGGGTTCTTGCTCAACCAACAAAAGCAAGCTGTAATAGGTCCTAGTGCTACCTCAAAGCCTAGTGGGTTTCTTTCTAAAACCATTGAAAAGCAAGCGGTAGGAATCTCTCAACGGTTGAGTTGGGAGCGAAGACGTAGGCCGGGTTTTGGCCGAACTCCGTTATCAATTCTTGTGTGATTGCCTTCTTTATTTCCGCTGCATTTTCAACTTTGATTTTAATTTGTTAATCTTTTTTTAAAAGGCAATTCACCCCCCTCTTGCCATCATCCCTTGATTTCTCCGACCTAACAAATATTATAACTTGTCATTTTCACACCCAAGTGGTTCTAAAATGCCAAAAAATCAGCCTAAGGTTTATTTTAGTCTCCTATGACTCATCCAATAATATTAGGACACCTGTTAGGGTAGTTTTATATTATTATAATATTATTTTTACCCTTATTTACCTAATTTACCCTTTAACCGTGGTAAATAAAATTAATTACTAAGGTTACTATTCATAATGTCCAAAAATAAAAGGAAAATATTTACATAATTTGGACCTTATGATTCAAAATTTGGAATCTATTTTTCTAAATTCAAAAAACATAATTGAAGAAATTAATTTAAAATTAATTCTCATTGTTAAAACTGGAAAACGGGTTTTTAAGAAGTAAAATCTATCAAGATCAACATGTGTTTATGTCTAATTTAAATGTAAAATTACTTCCAATATTTGAAATTGTATTAAATGTTAAAAAAAATAATACAATTACACTTTAAAACTAATTAAAAAGATAATCTAATTATATAAATAAATTAGACGAAAATGCAATTTTGAATTAAAATGCAGTATTTTTCACTATTCATTAAAATATGAATTTCATCAGAAAAATACCAAAATTTATACTAAGGTAAATTTTGATGTCCTGAATCCAAATAAGAATTTTTTCATGTCAAATAGAACTTATAAAATTTTCAAAAACTAGATTTAAAAAGGGTTCTCTATCAAAAGGTGGTAAAATTGTATTTTTTTTGAAAAATACTTCTTTTATCTAAAAAATTGAATTTGTTATTATATCATATCTAGAAAAAATATAAGATAAATTTAAAACATTATATTAAATATATTATATATATATATAATTCTGTAGTAAAATCCATAAATAGTGATTTTATTATTTTTATAGACTCGTTCTCATTCAAATAGTTTTTTATAAGGAAGTTAATATTATTCATACCTACCATTATAATGACTGGGTTATAATATTTAGTTATAAATTATACTCAGTATTGTATGAAATGAATTATATCAAAAGAACTTGAAATTTTGTTGAACACAAGCCAAGAATTGTGTTGCATATACTTTAAGCTAATACGGTGTTGCATATAACGCAAGCTAATCTTGGTGTAGCGTAAAACAAAAGAGATCAAAGAAATTAAAAAGAATATATATCATAAAATTTTGGTGTGTTACATTATACCCCCATTAAAAATAATTTCACCCTTGATGTTTTTTGGGTTTATAAAAGGTTTACTACTTGAAATTTTATTTCATAGATACCCACATCGTAAAAATGAATACTAAAACATCATTTTAAAAATGAAAATTATAAACATAATGGTAACCCCAAGTAACTCATCATTGGGTTTCCTCATAAGATAATGTAAGTGTGAAGTGAAACATGTATATTGAAGAAAAATTTAACCATCATGTTCTAATGGAGAGTGATATAGAACAGGGTTTGGAGGAAGTTAACAATCAGAAAGCCATAAATCTATGATGATTTAAGGGACCATATAATTCATCAGATAAGAAGGTACTAGGATAACATTTTTGGTTTTCAAGAACCTTTTCCTAAAGTTAAAGTACATGAGAAGAAATACTTACTTGATTTCAGTACAATCTCGTCATTGGTTGTGCCTTGAACAATTTCCACCTCATCTCTTATTCAAATAAATGAAGTTGAATTTTTCATTCCTAAAGTGTTAGCAGATCATGCAACCCATGAATTGAATGATAGGTCATTTCATCTATCTTTGTCACAAAAAGGTTATCACAAGTTATCAAACATGCATAAGTCTATATATGGTGAGATAATACTTTATTCTAACAAACTTCATCCAATGTTTAACTTAAACCTTCCAAAAAATTGATAACCTTACAATCCTTCTGAAAGATGAAAATACAAAACTATATAAAAAGGTTCACAAACTCATAATAACATTTATCCCCCATATATCATAAGATATCTCTAGTTGGTCACATTCCAAAAATATGGACTCCTTCATCATGTATTCTATTGATTCATGGTAACAACCTGAATTATTAGATATCCTTATTAAAAACATGTATGTTTCCTTATTTCAAAACATATTGTTTATATTGCTTAAGTTCCAAAAAGTTTTATACTTCATCCATGATATCATAACCCTCTTGTCAATAATTCCATAATTAGATCTCAAGAAACTAGCATCACCCAGTTTACTTATTCAAATCCATCATATCATTTGTCAAACATCAGTATCTTTACATAAGGGACATATCAAGGGTTATCTTCCCCTTAATTATGTGTTCTCAAAGTATATCAACTTACCCTTAAATCACTTTTATGTCTCCTTAGAACTATTCAACAAATCCTTCCCAATCCTTAATTAAAAACTTATACTGAAAACACTTACATATTCCACAATTCATATAACATAATCTTTGAAATCTGAAACATATACACCTCAATAATCTAATTTTATTTTTAAACCATTACTCAAGATCCATAATCTTCATCTTTCATAAAATATAAATCATGTCTTATGGTTTCTCAACCTAAATCTTCTTAGGTTAAAGTAAACAATACTGAAGGAACATCACATACCTTTCACATGTCATTTACAATCTCTTTATCCTCAGCAGTATGATCAATACTCGTACCATCATCATGATTCTATTCATGATGTTTCTATATAGGATATCGATATTCATAATTCCCATTATTTTAACATCTGAAACATTCAATAATTAACCATGTTCTATGTATTTTTGGATATTGACTAATACCATAAAGAGAAGTATGAGAAATACATATCATTGATTAAAAACACATGATTATGGTAAATTACATATAATATATCAATATATGATATCTTAGGTTTAATTATAGGTTATTCATGATTGCTACCATAATTATAGGACTATAACCTATAGTTAGACTTACCCTTAGGGACATCCCTAGATATACCTTAGAAATATCTCTATGGATCTCACTAAAGGTTTCTCATCCTAGTTTCCAAAGGTTAACTAAACCTTCTCTCTAATACCAACTCTAACAACCCAAGCTTGATGTATATGGAAATTACATTTCTTTTGAGGAATACATATTACATTACACAAATAGACTCCCAAATATCATATTAGTTTAGTGACTTTGGAAACTCAGCACATATTCTTATAACTTGGTGAAAGATCTTCATAATATCCAATAAATATATTCCCCGTTAGTTTTTCTACCTAAAACCTTTCTTTATATCCTAGGTAAAAGAAAACATAAAAAGGGTGAGCTCAACTGATCAATAAGGGTAAACATGAATAACATCAAACAAAACATAAACATAAGAATGTACAAACATGAAAAAACAGTTTAAATATTAAAATCTTGCGTCACAAAATAAATCTTGGCATTACTTAGGGCATAGATCATAAAGGAACATTAACCATGATAAAATATCATTGGAATAAAACATGGAATTGTGGAAAACAAATAAGCAGATAATATGATTTACAAAGTATCCAAGGCATTGCTTCCAAGACCATCATAGTGGATAAAGTTCATTACTGAACCAGTTTTAATTTCCATTCCATCCATTTAATACTTAACAAGATTTACTTGTTGTTCTAGCCCTGTACTAATGAACTGGATTTACTTGTCGTTCCAACCATATATTACTGAACTGGATTTACTTGTCATTCCATCCATGTATTATCGGACCATATTTACTTGTCATTACATTCATGTATATCTAATGAGATATAAATCTTTACCCAATTAATTGGTGGGTGATATAGTTCCCACCCATCTCATAATTAAATCATTCTTACATTTTCCACAAAAACAATAATCATTCATCATAGCATAACCCATGAAATAAAATGTGTTTCTTAAACATGATTTCATCATAAAATAATCCATATAAAATAAATTGATTTCATAAAAATAATTCCATCATAAACATAATAAAATAAAATTAATAATAGGGATATAAACATAACCTTATTTCATCTTATATGGAAAAAATAATTTGACATAACATTTGAGCTTAGTTCCTGAGGAAAATATCCTTTATTCTTCAAAAAAAATGTTTTCCTTTCTCAAAATAACATGAAATTTAAAAAAAAAGAATTTAGTTAAAAATAAACTTGAAATCATGTAGAGGAATATTCTTGTAATTAAGGAGTTATGAAGATGTAAAAATATGTTCATAACGTATAAGTTTAAAAAAAGACATTCTTCTTGTACTCTTACCAGAAAAGTCAAAAAGTACTGTGTATAGAAAATGAAAGAAATATTCCTTCCATACCATTTAATAAAAATTCACCAATGGTTAAAATTGAATTTAAAAAATAGTACAATAATATAAATAATATTATATATTTAGGAAAAATGGATTTGGATAATAAATATACCCCAGTAAATACTTATGAATAAACAATCTCAGATAATAATGAGATTGAAAAATTATCTCTTACCTTAGGTCTGATTTCATTCATATGTGTCCAAAACTCTTGTACAGTGAGTTTAAACATTTTATTAACTTTTAAAATAACCATAATAATATTTATGATATCATATACGATTCACTTATGACTTTATATTACCCATTTATTTATCAGTTTTATGTTAAAGCAACGTTTTGGGTAATAATAGTTTTATTTATCATACGTGTTTTGACTTGTTATTATTTATCTTATTACTTAGATTTTTATTTACTTACATATATAATGTAAAACATTATTCATATATCATTAATATTTATTATATAAATATATATAATAGACAGATAAATGGAATGGAATACACCGTTCGTGGAGACGGTAGGCCGTACGTATGCATGAACGTTGTTTCTGTTTCCTTATTGAATTGAATGGAATAAATTAAATGAAATATATATATATATATATATAAGTCTAGTAGAATTATTATGTCATATATTTCATGAATATTTATTATATATACTTTATAATCATTCTTTAATGGTTAACATTGAGAATGAATCTCATCGCGTCGTGGAGATGGTAAGTCGTACGTACGCAAGAGCAACGATATCATTCCATTGATAGTTAAATGGTATGAAATTAGATGGAATATTAATTATAATTAATAATTATAATGTTATATTCATTATTTATATTCATTATACTCATCATTATACCCATCAAAATTAAGTTTTTTTGAATAAAAAATTACACCACGGTGTAGAGAGGGTAAGTCGTACGTACGCATGCATGGTGATATTATTTTTCATAGGATGGGTAAAAGGAGGAATAATATTGTCCCATAATCATAAAAATATCTCAGAATTTATTGGATTCTATATTTACTACCTTAGTATGGTAACAACTTGGTAAGAGTAAGTAAAATAAGAAAAAAACATTCAAAGAAGGGATAAAACGATTACCTCTTATTTGGGTGTCTCCTTTTGACTTACACAAAATGACTCCTTAAGTTGGTTTTATAACCAAATCGTGGAATATATTATAAATTTATGTAATTTTTGAGTATATTTGGGTAGGTTTTGTCTGATACAAATGGATTTGGAGGTGTGAATAAAAGAGAAGGATAAGTTCTATTTTATAGGAGAGGTGAGGGACACTTTAGGAATGTCTTGAAATACTAATTTGTTATAAATTTATTTTATGTTTATAATGGCATAAAATTAATTAATTTATAGTAAAATATTATTATGGGTTTAATACTCTAAAAAAATAGGTTTTATACAAGTTTAGGTCACAAAATTAACGTTATCATTTAGCTTTAACCCTTAGTTAAATAATTTAACTCTTACCATGTATTCTTGTATTTTCATACTATATGGTTAATATAGTAAATATAACATGACAATATAACCTCAAGTATATCATTAATGACATTTTTAAAATCATATAATTCATTTTACTGAATATTATATTTTTATGATTGTTATATCATTTAATAAATATGTATTTGTTTTAAAAACTCATTTATGTCAATTTTGTCACTATTTAGTAATTGATTTTTGTTAAAGTAATAACAAATTGATTACTTCAAAGAAAATGAATTAAATCATCACTAACATGTAAATGTCATAAAAAAAATCTTGTATGTCATCAAAATGTTAAAATTACTTTTATTTTAATATTTATAATATCATTTATTTGAATATTTCATTAATAATGTAATCCCTGCATCATCTTATATCATAAATAAATTTATTTATTTAAGGTCTAAAAATTATAAATAAAATACCATGATGTAGGAAATATTTTTATATTTATAATTACTATTTATAGTCAAATAGATCAATTATATAACCCCGCATTAAAATTGTTTTAGTAAAAAGATACATGTTTTTGCCATATTTCCCATTACTTTAAATTAATTATTATAACACATGATTTTCAAACCCAAGTGGTAATAAAATGACAAAAAACTCCTAAGGGTTTTTTTGTAACCTATGAATCATCCAATAATATTAGGACACATTTTAGGGTAGATTTATATTATTATATTATAATTTTTACCCTAATTTAACTAATTTACCCTTTTAATATGGTAAATAAAAATAATTACTGAAGTTACTATTAATAATGTCCAAAAATAAAATGGATCTATTTACATAATTTGGACCTTCTGATTCAAAATATGGAATCTGTTTTTCTAAATTCAAAAAATATAATTGGAAGAAATTAATTTAAAATTAATTACTATTTTCAAAACTAGAAAGTGGGTTTTTAAGAAGTAAAAACTATCAAAAGATCAACATGTGATTATATCCAATTTAAATGGGAAATTGCTTCCATTGTCAAAAAATTTATTAAATGATAAAAACATAATATAATTAAATTTTAAACCCATTTAAGAATATAATCTAACTATATAAATAAATAATATGAAAAGGCAGTTTTGAATTAGAATACAGTATCTTTCACTATTCATTAAAATATGAATTTCATCGGAAAAATACCAAAATTTCAGACAAGGTAAATTTTTATGTCCTGATTAAAAATAAGAAGTTTATTGTGTCAAATATAACTTATAAAATTTTCAAAAAATATATTTAAAACTGGTTCTCAACCAAAAGGCGATAAAACTGTATTTTTTTGAAAAATATTTCTTTTATCCAAAAAATTTAATTTGTTCTGATATCATGTCTAGAAAAAATATAAGATAAATTTAAAACATTTCATTGAATATATTACATATATATTTCACTAATAAAATTCATAAATATTTATTTTTCTTATTTTTATAAACTCACTTTCATTCAAATAGTTTTTTTTGAAGTTAATACTATCCATACCTTTCATTATACTGAATAGGTTATAATATTTATTTATCACTTATACTAGGTCTTGAGTGAAATTAATTCTATCAAAATAACTTTAAATTGTGTGTAACACAAACCAATAATAGTGTTGTGTATACTACAAGCTAATATGGTGTTGCGTATAATGAAATCTAATCTTAGTGTAGCATAAAACACAAGACATAAAAGAAATTAAAAAGAATATATCTCATAAAATCTCAAGGTGTTAGAGACATAGTCTCTACTCGATAGACCTCGACTGCAAAAACTTCTATCTCAAACTCTTGTGGGCTCTTTAGGGCTTTAACAAGTGCCTCCATGAGTTCTCTTAAAATATGGATCACATTAATGACTGAGAGCTTGGTTGGGAATATCAACAGCTATTTCAAAACATTGTATTTTGGTGCAATAGGTTGGATCTTCCTAGTATGGGGATTCCCTTAGACATTCAGATTAAGAGCTGGGGCATTTGGGATGGATGAACCAGGTTCTAGTGAAGAGGTGGAGGGATTATCTGTTTCCATTAGGGTGGGTCATTCCAGCCTTCCCCGCTGACTAAGTTGATGGGATTAGACCCCCACTAAGTGGTCATGCAAGACAATCAGATTTGGGAGACTAATATAGGGATCTGAGGCACATCCTTGCCTTTTTTGAGCCTATTGTAGTTCTTACTCGTGATTATCACCTATATATATGCCCTCCATGGGGATATGCCTAGAATATTGAGTCTGACCACATCTGTGGTGTCCCTTGTATCCTCGGATCCAGTGCATATGAACTCTCATTCCCCAGTTATGTGTGGGAAACTCACACTATGGGTCAACCTCATAATTAGATAAGGGGAATGAAAAGTGTATCATGTTGACAGAACCAAATATGAGCTCTTTTTCTAATGAGGATTGCATTTGGTAAAGAGGTGCTTATTCCTCAGATGATGCAGAGAAGAAATCGGTGAGACTTAAGGCTCACTTTGGATGAGAATATAAATCTTACTCTTCTATTTATTCTTACTTCTAGTGGTCACAACCACCTTTGGGAAGCACATTTGATGTTCCCCCCTTAGGTGGTAGAGCTATTTTGGTTCTGTGCAACTGTGGTTTTAGAGTGGTGTGGGCTCGATCAACTACCTTTCAAGTCATCTAGTTGTTGAATTTTTGTGCACCTCTAGTTGGGACCTTATTTTAATCACCTTCTTCTTCCAATTATATTATGTTTATACAATACACATACTTTAATGATTTATGTATAATCACTTGTCCATAGTCGACTATGCCTTAAAGAGCATCCTTGAAGATGAAGTAGTTCTGGATATTATGACTCAGTGTTTTGTAGAAAGGGAAGTAATTGGGACAATCAGTGGGGTTGACTTCCTTAGTCCTCCTAGGTTTTAGAAGTGTGAGAAGATTATTATCCGTGGATTCTAAGAAATAACTAGGGACTTGTTCATTTCATAATTATTATACATTGTTCATTTGTTCCTCAAATCCTAGGCGACCATGATTTATCTATGCTTCTGGACGAGGTTGATTTTGTGGTTTTCGCTACTCAACAGGAGGTATTGGTAAATTCAGGTCTGGCCTAGGTATTTTTATAGGCACTACTACTAGCTTGAGAGGTACAACTATGGATTTTTCTTTGGTAGTCCTTTTTCCCTATTTTTCATTCATGATTCAAGTTTAGGATCGAGCCCACTAGATGGATTCTTCTAAACATTGGGTCATTTTGGAAAACTCATAGAATCCACCAAGATATTTCATTGGAATCAGATCTGTCTGCAACTCATCCCTAGTATTTTTAGCATAGAGTTCCAATAGTTTCTCTTTCTATAGAGGGATTCTAAGTGAGTAGTTCAAACCCGTCCACCTTGATATGAAGTCATACACTCTCTCATTCTCATGATGTTTTCAGTTTTTTAGGTTGAATATCATTATCTTTCTTAGTGTAGAATTGAATTGATAAAGGAATTGATGAAAAAGGTCTTCCCATATTTACATGAATCATGCTGGTTGGATATTATACGAAATAAAGGTCGGCCCTCTTGGAGTCTATAGAAAACACATCAGCTTTGTTTCCTCCTATTGATCTCGAGGGCCCATCATTGACCCACATTGAGATACGAAGTGTGTAAGAATTTTTTAGGGTATCTCACACTGTAAAATGTGAAGAAGGTGGGATTATTGAAATTGGGTGGAGGAAAAGTGCCATCCACCCAATCGGGATATGGCTTCCTCTTGGGATGCACAGGTGTGCATCTCCTTTCTATGACTTCCATTAGAGTTGACAGAGACTCGATGATTTTAAAGAGCTCCTAGGGAACTATTTACTGAGTTGTCTCCAATATATAGGGATATGGTGGGGGTTGACGAGGTGTTCACACTTTTATCTCTTGTATATTTTCAATTCGTCCCAAGATTGAATGGTTTTCCTACTAAGGGAGAGGTTGTTGCCGAAACAGAGGGAAGTCACGGTCATTTTCAACTTCCTTGTTTATGGGGATTGGTTGTCTAGATCCAAATATAACTTGATTCTTAGTTACCTATATTTCTCTTAGATAGACCATGGGAGGGATAACATTTTTCTCTTCCTAAAGATGATACCTAGTGGGAATATTGCTTCTAAGTAGCTCCTTGTTGAGTTATCTGAGAGTTTGTATTTCACTTTCATATTATGACAATCGTTCCTCTAGGGAAGGGATCTAGTTTCTTCTAGGAGGTAACTAGGAAGATGATTTCCCCTACCCCTTAGTGATATTCAATCATGGATATGGAAACTTGATATTTGGGGGTGTCATGATTTGGAGCCATATTTGGTTCCTGGTGCGTGCATCCTCATTTGGTGCTTCCAAATCACCCTCCTTCTATTGTATGTTTTCCTTGTTGTGACCTCATTCACTTGCATCTTGATCAATATCTTCCATTTTTATGGTGAGAAATTTCACAAAGGCATATCAAGAAATGATGGTTGTTTCATTAAATTCAATGAAATAGGTTTATTTTGTATTATCTTCTCCAGGGTTGTTATTTGAAGCCTTGGCCATGTTGGGCCATTTTAGCTTGGAACCCCAGTGGGGTCTGATTTCCTTTGTCGTATGTTCCTCCCACCTTGGTCTATGAATAGTGACTTTGAGGGTGTTTCTAGTTGCGATTACCAAATGGGCCCCAACCAGTAGGGGTTTTTCTTGTGGTGGGAGGAACAGGTGGGATGTTGACCATTGATTTATTCCTCCCAACCTAAAGAAGAATGATTCCATATGTGGTGATGATGATGAAAATTCCCCCAAGTATATGGGGTTGGGGTCATATGGGTCCACCATTGGCATCGATTGGTATTATTTTTAAGGATCCAATGGCTCTAATTGGGGACTTGATGATTCCTAGGATAGAAACAAAGATATAAATTTCACCATCCCAGTTGGGTGGGGTTGTTTTGGGATCACTGTTGATGTCTCCAGGTCCCTATGAGGGGATAATGAACCTTGAGATGGTGATTGAGATATAAATTCCCCCATCCTAGTGGGCTGGGGTTCTCATGCAGCTGCCAAGGGTATGTCCTGAATCCTCTCGAGAATTGATGATCTGAGGTGTGGAGGTGGTTCTAGATATTATCCTGGACCAGGGGGACAATTATACTCCAAAACATCTTCTATATCATCTAATATCACATTCTTTGTGATGTGGTGTAGCTATAATCTTGTGGTGGTTGGGTTAGATGGAAGCCCATGGTGAGAACCATTCATTACGAGAAGTTTTTTGGGTGATCTAAACTTTGGTATCTATGTTTGGAATGTACAAATATTGTATTTAGGGGTCCAGTTTAAAATCATGTTGGCTATCATCTCTCCCTATTTTTTGGTGTCTGGGCACCATTGAAGTGGTGGTGTTCTGTTGTAGTGACCAATTGGCCTGAGTGTTACTCGGTTCCCAGATTTTTCTATAGGATATAACATTGTAGGATTTCGTATCTGTGGTGTTATACTATTCTAGGGGATTGGAAAAGTATAATTCTCCATACTTTCCCTATCCTCAAATACAGATGCATGATGTGGCTTTATAGATCAGTTTTCAAAGAGTTGTTATGAAATAGCGGCAAGAGTGTTGCATATTTGCACTATTCTTTTTCTGTTTTGGTTCTTGGTCCATGAATATAGCATCCATGACTAGATGATAACAGATTATATTTATTATCTAAATGGAACACTCATATCCTTGATATGTTAGATATTTATCCTTCATTATTTGATGAGTATCCCACATATTTTGGCGTATGTAAGGAATGCACTACTTTTTTAGCTCATCGGGGATCTCATAGCTAGAAATAGTGAGGGTCCATAACAAGATGGTGATATTTTTTTTGGATAAAACTCTCTATATGTCAATGTTTACCTCCTCCTCAACAGTCTTACATGCATCCATCTGGCCATACCATAGAAGATGGCTCTAATGGTCACCTGGTGACGGGAGTGGATTGTTGCTTGAATTTAATGGGGAACCATATATAGTTAACCCTGATGATTTGAGAACCTCTCTATATAAAGGTTTTGTGTTTGGTTCACCTCTCTATATAGAGTTGTCTATACAAAGAGAGGATTTACTTGCCCATGGGAGATATCAGCGTGGGGAGGTTGACCACAGAGGATGTTAGGAGTAAAGTCCTTGTGATCCATCTCTACACTACCATGAGGAGGAATATCATGGTAATGAACATATTTTGATTTTACTTAGATAGAAGAGTCAATTAACCCTTGTGGTATTGGGAATGTGTCTTGAATGACCTCAAGGAAACTTTCATTGAGCAGATTAGGAACTAGTACCATGTTCTGTATCGTGGTCAAAATATGATCACCTACATTTTGGGATTGTGTATGGGTATGATCTTGATGTGTGATAGTTTCTAAAACTTATATATAACCGTCTGGTGTTGTAGGAGTATGATCATTCTTCTGAGAATCAATCGGAATATGTTTATGATATGTCTCATTACTGATAGGAATGTGAACCTATCTCGGGTCATGTGTCATTCTCAATTAGTGAGCCTCGGTCAGGATGGGAATATGATCTTAATCTTGAGCCTTTAGAATATACCACTTTTCTTTCTTTGTAGGAATATTATTCTTCTCCAAGGCATGTTCCACTCTCACTTGGTGGGTCCCAATTGGATCAGAAATATGAGTATGGTCTGAATATGCATTCCTCATTAGAATCTGCCGACGAACCTATAGAAATGGATAATGAATATGAGCCTCCCCCTGTATTTCCTTAAAATGATGTTAGAATAATCATTCATTGGTGTTAGTAGGAATATGCTCCTAGATTCCATAATCTGCCAGAATATGCTGGATAGATTCTCTGACAGGAATATGATCATGTCCCAAGGCTTGTGTCATTATCACTTGGTTATCTCTAGCCAAAATGGGGATATGAGCCTGATCCTAGGCCTTTAGAGTATGTCTCTAGACTTATTTGATAGGAATATGATCCTGTAATGAGTCATTTTCCCCTATCATTTGATGAGTCCTGACTATAATGGGGATATGAGCTTAATCCTAGGCCATTGGAATATTCTGTTAGACTTCTTCGACAAGCATGTGCCCCTATCCTGATGCATGTGCTGCTCTCACCTGGTGATCCCCAGTTGGAATGGGGATATGAGCCCAGTCCGATGCCTTTCCCTTCATCAAAATAATTTTATAATCCTCCTGGATGGGAGAAAGAATGTTTGCTTGCTCCAGTATAGCCACGTTTTAATTATGATCAATGTGTTGAGATGCCCTGGATATAGGGATAAAAGTATGCGCCTATCCATTAATCAGCAACAGTACCAGAATATGTCATCGGAGTTCTTTATATGTTTCTAAAATATATTGTCATTTTAGTAAAGTGTGTGTAGGAATATGTGCCTTCACATTTTCTGTATCTAGGATAAACTATAATATTTCTTCAATTGAAGTGATTATATGTGCCCACTTCTATCCTCCCTATTCCACCAGAATATGCTGATGGGATTTACATGCGAGGGTAGGAGTATGAGACTCCCCCATGCCTTTTGTGAGTATATTCCCGAATAATTATTCCGAATGAGTAGGGATATGATCCTTTTTGTAGTTCCTACCTAAATATTCTGGAAGTCATCGTCGGTAGGAGTAAAAGTATGATCCCGCTCCAAGATATCCAACACCTTCCTCCTCTGATGAGTCTTCCATATAGCCCATGCATGGGCATCAGGGGAAGTTGTGTGTCGGATGGAACCCTCAGCAGGCGATTGATGGGTACTAGCATAATTATGTTGGTGATTTTGTTTAAGAGGTTCTATCCTCTATAACACATGAACTTAAAGGGAGCCGTATTTGGCCTCCTAGTCCACCATAATCAGATATGGAAGATGAAGGTTGTTTCACTCCAGGGATAAGCTCCTAAAGATATTGGTCATGGAAACGAGATCCACTGGCTTAGCAGCATCCTTTCCTAGTTGATGTGGACTCACTG
Source organism: Viscum album (assembly GCA_963277665.1). Classification (NCBI taxonomy): domain Eukaryota; kingdom Viridiplantae; phylum Streptophyta; class Magnoliopsida; order Santalales; family Viscaceae; genus Viscum; species Viscum album. The sequence continues at coordinate 1,390,150,961 of OY728164.1, forward strand.
GTCATCTTGTTTAGATAACTTCATGGTCATATTCCATGGTTGAGATGGTACCATGTTGGCAGTACTCTCGAACCATGGTGTTTTCTACTTATTTTTGGATATCTTGTGCAAGTGAGATTATTTTATGACCCACAGAGGTTGTAGTCACAGATGATCTTCCAGAGTGAATGAAGGATGATAAAAACATTTTCTCAAACTGGGATGTTTTCAATATCTACATCCATTTTATCAATAAGGAACAAGGTTACTGATTAGTGCAATATTTTAGAAATAATGTGCTCAATTAGATACACATGGTTAACACAATTTTCCTCATATTCCCTAATTTGGTCATTCTACTTGTTTGGACTTGTCAAAACAAGGATGGAGTTATTTCATGAGAACCCTAGTTATAGAGGACCATCTGTAAGATCATTCCAATATTACTGCTTTGTTTGTATATTTTTTTCAAAACAGAGTGGCCTAACTCATTATAACCCAATCATTCTATTATTACAGAGATTCCCATTAGTTTTATCATTTTGTTTGCATATAGGGGAAAATTAAATGTCTTGAAGGACAAAAACCAACTATTTTTTCATTGGATAGATTCACATTGGGTTCACCATTTTTGTTTCTTTAGGTTTTTTAGGTGTGAAATAGGTTTCTCTTCTTAGTATACCATTATAAATTTTCCCAAAAACATCCAATGGTTCCACCATATGTATCTAGGAATAGAACTTCTTTCCAAAGTTTATAAGTCATATGGGTTTTCAGGCCTATCGACACTTAGGGTACTCACATTGGTCGAGAGTATGGGAGGTCAGGCTCATCACACCCTTTTGGGTGGAATTGTGTCCTACTCTGAGACTCTCTTATAGATTTAAGATATGTTTTTTTGTATCTTCCTAATCCTGATAGAAGACCGATTACCCTGAAAAAATGATTCATTGGTTAGTTATCTCATTAGATAAAGAAAGGGAGTCTCATTGGTGAACTGAGGGGAGTGAGGTCTCTTTGATGAATCCATTTTCATGTATCCAAGGTACTTCATCCACCCCCTTAATGGAGAATAACCACTTTATATGCTGAATCTATATGAATAAATGCTTTGAAATGTGCTTCCACATGAGGAGGTGGTTAATATTACAAGGAGTAAATTGAGCCATTATGATGTGTCCTATGTATCCAGGTTATTATAGGAATTGAAACACACATAGTTTTTTAATCTCATGAATTTTAGGATCATGAGGAGAGGATATATGTGCGGTTATTGATACATCAAATGTTTGAGATTGGGTCTCAAGGAGAAATCCTACGTATCCTGATTATGGAAAGAATCAAAGTTATCATATTTCAATTACGCCTTTGGGACTGGCCCTAATTAATATACCCTTATATTAGGGGTGTTTATACTATACCACTTATTGGGGCATACATATTGGGATTTCCCTAGTGAGTAGAGATTCATGATTTCCAATGAGATGTTCATTGCATCTCCCTAAGCCCACGTGATCTATTCTCAATGTGAGAAACAAGGGGGAATAGATGATCAATCTCATGGAATATATATATGGAAGTTTTATACTGGGGTAGTCCTTGGGATGTTTGGTATAGATATTAGTCCTTGGAATAGCATCCTACATATTCTGGTTATAGTGGTAATTATAGTTCTCTTATTTCATTTATCCCTCAACCTACTGATAAGATAAGGTGTATGATTACACTCAGAGAAATTATGACCATCCTTGAGGTTTTAGAAACTATAGGGACTTGTACAAAGATGGATTTTCAATTGATCAGGGACATACCGTATGATGTTGGTAATTGGGGATTACATTTGGAGGTTGGCCTTATAACCCTAGGGTGTATAGTGTAGATGACATGATCAGTAAAATTACCTAATCACATGTGAGATATTCGCATTGTGAGAAATAAGGGTTAGCAAGTGATCAATTTCATTGATCTAGATAAGGTACTTAGATACTGGGATCTCCTTAGATGATCAATATGGAACTTGAATCTTGAATAGGTGGCCTACATATTCTAAATATAGGAGGAATCATATTCATCATAGTTCCCTTTATATTGGGGCTTACACAGTGAGTTTTCCCTAGATGATCAATATAGAGCTTGAACCTCAAGGAGAGGTGGCCAATATATCCTGGATATGGGAGGAATCAAAGTCTTTGAAGTTCCCTTTATATTGGTGATTTTACACTAATGTTTGAATGATGATCATAGCTTACTCTCTAAGGATTCTCTTTTGAACTATCTTGCTTGTCTATGGGGTTTCTAATGACCTAATTGATTTGTCTGGGGGACATCGCATGACATGGTTAGATTTTCATGGAATCCATTGCATGACCTGTCTGGACATATATAGAGGGTTTCACAAGATTCAGTATGACATGGCTCAAGGGATGTCATTTATCTTGGATAACATCCCTAGAGATCGTCATGAGACCTAGTCATCATGTTTGGAGGGCATCGTGGGTCTCAGCTGGCTTGCCCAAAGGGTGTTGTAAGAGCTTGGATCCCATGCCCAGATGCAATAGAGATACTTGACTAATATGAGTGAACGCGGTTATATGAGTTAGGTGATGTATCTTAAGGATGTTGTGGGGCTCAGGTGACAAACCGATAAGGTTTTGTGAGACCAAGGTGGTGTTCCCAAAGGGGTCGTATGACTTTCTTTAACATGTTATAAAGATTTAACATGTCTCAAATAGCATGCTGAAGGAATGTCACGGGATATAGGAAATGTGTCCTGGTGCTATATTGTGTCCTTATATGACTCACGTGCAGTGCATGTGGGCCATCAAGCATGTCTTTTGTTTAAGTCTTCCACTTTTGATCTTGTTTCTTTCCCTTGCATTGTGAATTACTTAGGTTTTTTTAGTATCAGTTTATTTTGATTCTCACGTGATCAGGAATACATGTGGTATGTTCTTCGCACTCCTTTCTCAAAGCATGTTCCGTGATCTCTAAACTATCACGTGAAGTACCTTATGCATGACGCATGATTTCTCCAGCTGGTCACTAGTATATTACCTAATGGAAGGATGGTTGGTCATGTGATTAGTTTCTCTGAGAAGTCCTCTTTGATGCTTGGGACTTTTGTGCTCAAGATTTTCCTTCGAGTGGTAGTCGGTACCTTTATCACGTTGGGATGGGGAATGTATAGGCATCGCCACCCCAATTGTTTGGAACATTGTGTGGCATATCTGGTGTGGATCTAGGTTGGAGTTGGCATTGTGGGATGTCACCACATAGTTTTTAATGTCTTTTCTATTGTTTGTTCTGAGTGTGTCACCTAATTTTCAGCAGTCACAAATCTCTTCCATCAACGCTTCCTTTATCAGATTATATTTAATTAATGAAGACTTGTTTGATCATACATGAATGTCAAAATACTTTTCTTCTTTTCCTATATACATGCCCAAGGTCCTTCATGAGATCTAAGGTTCCTATTTAAAGTCATCCATGAGATTCTTGATGACACCTCTGGGGCTTTTTGTGAGATAGGGATGATTTTTCAGGGGGTCTCGTGGGACCACGGTGTGGACTTCCTTAGTTCACCATAATATTTTTATGAACATGAGTATATTACACCTCCTATCTCCTTTATTTTATTTTTTACATGTGACAAAGTTTGAGATTAATGCGATAATTCATAAGTAATATCAAGGAGAATTACTCTATTTTTTAATGATGCGTCGTGTGACCAATATGGTCCATATGGGGGTGTGTGAGCATGTCATGGACAAATACATTTGTTTTTTCTTAGAACATCAAAGGGGAACCATGGAGTTACCTAGACATACCTAAGGACTTTTTTGCACTGAGTTTGACTAGTGAAATGTCTTTTGTAAGGTGAGGAGGACATTTTTCTGAGGTCTTGTGGTGTTTTTTGGTTCGGTAGGGGTGCACCGTACGTCCTTCAGTGACTGCGAGCACCTCTCTCCTCCTCCCAATTTTATCTCCTTAATTTTATGTGAAAAGGTTTTGAGTTATGATAATTTTCATGAGTAATTTCAAGGAAATTTACTTGATTTTCTGATGATACCTTTCATGACCAATATGGGTCATATGGGAGTGCTCAAGCATGTTTGTGAAAAAATCCATCCATTTTTTCTTAGAGCATTGAAGGCGAAAACACGGAGTCGCATGTACATGTTTGAGGACTTCCATGTAGCACAGATTAAAAGCCAAATGAACTTCATGATATAAGGAGGATATGTCACTAGGGACTCTTGGTTCCTTATAGTTTTCTGGGGATGCATTGTATATACTTCATCAACTACGATCACCTCTCATCTCCTCCATGTTATCTCTTTTATTTTATTTGACAAAGGTTCAAGGGTATTTTGAGTATGCTTGGATATCATTAAGGATATTTATTATTTCAAATGATGATATGGTGTATGAGATTCATGAACATTGGTGGCCTCTACCATTTGATATCATTCCTTTTTATTCTCAAGGTAATCTGAGATGGTTTTTTAGGAACTTTCCAATGAAAAACCAAGAAACTTGGCGATGCTAATTCAGTTGTCATCATGCATCCATCGAATTTCTGGAGATCATTAATAAGAGAAGTAAGTTTCATTGAATGGGACTCCATGGGATTCTCTATAGGTTATACACTATGCGTAGAGTCTTCGAGTGACCGTGAAATGGTCACGCGATTACGGGTTTCTTGGAGGCTCATGTGATCCACAAGTCTCTGTTCCCTTGCTTTTATGGGGAGGGTAATTCTCATATTTAGGTATTAATTTTTTAATTTTTTAATAGTCATTTATCGGGTGTCAATAGTCATCCATCAGAATAGAACCTTTTGAAACTTTTTATTTTCATGCTTGAAACACTCTTCTCTGTTGTTTTGAGGTTAGAGAAGATTCATTGGTGGGATTGAGTTTAGTTTAGGAGACTACAGTGATGATCCATTTGATTTTTTGGAATTAGGTGATGGATAAAAGCTAATAAAAATCTTATGTGGATTGAAATATTCATCCTTTATAGTTTTTAGTTATTGAATAAGTGTTCTTGAATGTCTCACCCTAGTTGGGACACTGACATCTTAAAAATAAATGGGAGATTGGTCCTAGGTATGTGGGACTGTTAAAAATAATTGAAAATCTTGGAAATGTTTCATATCACTTGGTTTTACCACCTTGGTTATCTTCAATCCATGATATTTTTCATGTATCAAAACTTAAAAAGTATAAACTAGAACTTTCTATTGATTTGATTTGGGAATACCTCAACATATAACCTAATATGTTAGTGACTAAGAAATAACTTTGAGATGTTGATCCTTATATGAAGGCTCTATATGGAAATTATATACCTTTGGTTTGATTGTTTTGGTAGCATGGTTCTTATTATCAAGAGAATTGGGTGAAGGATTCTCCAATGAGAGAGAAATGCCCTCAACTCTTTGTATATTATCCTTCTTTGACATAGATTTATAAACACATAATGAAATATGGTGGGGAGAATTATAACATCCTATATTTTTTTAGACATGAACATATTCTTGTTCATTTTCTTCTTTCCTTTTCGGATTCTTGTTTTTTAGGTGGAATCAAATTCTACAGTGTGGTGCTAGTCTAGTGTCATGGAGGCTGTTTTCATCGCATGGTTAAGGTACTATGACACAATAGACACCTTTGGGGTTTCCAGCAATTTTATTATAGCTACAGAGTAAATCATAGGCTAATTGGGGAGTCTTAGAAGTTGGAACCCAATGGCTCTACCAATTTTTGGGTCACTACACTTTGGAGATTGGTTTTAGCGTAGCCTCCTTCTTAGATTTCATTTTCTGTGGTGTGGACCATTTTTATAGGGATATAGGATCTTTTCATTAACCAAGACATGAATTATAGAAATACATTTGATCAATCTATACTATGGCATGGTTCCTTACCTTTGATCATAATTATAATTACCCATAATTTCCATACATGGATATTATATCTAAATAGATGAATATTCATTACATAACAAAAAAAATTCATGCCAAAATAATATATCTATAGTGTCTTTGGAATCTTGGAAACATAAAAAATTGGTTCATAAAATATCTAAATAATCTATGACTTATTTCTTCATAACTATCATTGTTTTAGACTTATCATTCCTAATATCTTCCTTTATAACCAAGGAAAGGGAAACATAAAAAAGGGTGATCTCTGATGCTCAGTAAGGGTAAAAAATGGCGGTATCAATGATTACATAAGCATAACATTATCATAAGAGCATAATAACATGAAATTAACATTTTTAAATATAACTTACATATCATAGATCATAATCATGAGTCATGTAATAAATCTGGGAAGTTCATAAGACATAAATCATAAAGAAACATGACCCATGATAGCATATCATTGTCATAAGTCATGGTATTTTGGTATACACATATATATATCAAATCATTTCCTTATTAGTCAAGGATATTTGTAAAGACTATAATAGTATAATGGGTTCACTCCTCAAACCATCATAGTAGTCAAGTTTCGCTCCTAATACTATCACAGTGGATCATTTCCCTTATGAAACTTGATTCACTCCCTATTCTAGTCTTATTTATCTCATGAGATATCAATATTTTCCCAATACACTAGAGTAAGATATAGGTACCACTGGTCACATAATGAAAATCATAAATATGTGTGCTATAAGATCATAAATCATTTATCATGTCAGAACACATGAAAAGAAATGGTTTTCAAAAACATTTCATCATAACATAACTTGTGGAAAAGAAATGGGATTCATAAACATCATGAAATCATATATAGAATCCATATATATAAATAATAAGGATATTATCCTTAGATAATATTTCTAGTAAATGTAACGCCCCGACCCTAGTTACCCAGAGTCGGTGCATTATTACATAACATTGGCATGATCACAAGAAAGATCAAATCTCGAAAGACCGATTGGTTTAGTAGCCTTGGAAACACTAGATATATTCATGTGTTTTACATTACATCATAAAATGAAAAACTACTACAACAACATAATGTCTCCACAGTCCACACTATTATCCCCTCATAATATCCCTGCAGGTCATTCATAACTTACTTCTTCACATCCTGGGGAAAATAAAACATAGAAAAGGGGTGAGCTCAAATGCCAAGTAAGGATAACAATATAGCGGAACATTCAAAATAAGCATAAACATTTAAGGCAATGCATTACTAAAACAAAAGCCTTTTAAACTTGAACTTCAACATAGTATGGCAAAAGTAAAATGAAATAATGTCATTTACTTATTCACATGGATATTCTACTAATCGAATAATCACATGCAAAATCAATAACCACTTTCATAATGATGGAATGCATAATGCTAAACTTTAATTTCTTTGTCAAGGCCTCGTCCCAAGACCTTGGGGCTAACTGTAACCAGAACCCAACCCGGAGTGCCCTTAATAACCGGACACCAACCCAGAGTGCCTCTAATAACCGGACACCAACCCGGAGTGCCTCTAATAATCGGAGACCAAACCGGAGGGCTTACTTTTACCAGTCCCTAACCTGGAGGGCTTACTTTTACCAGTCCCCAACCTGGAGGGCTTACTTTAACCAGTCCCCAACCAGGAACATACTTGTCCAACACATTCATATGAAGTAAAGGTTGAAATATAACATAAACATTCTTATTGGAACTAGCATACGAAATGTCAATACTTTACTCATAAACCATGAATGCTATATAAATGACACATCTACAGTCAAACATATCACAAAACTTCATTACAATATGGAAGTTTTAACTCATAATAAATCAACTTCAAATAATCTAAAAATCCATCAAAGGATGTTGACATAGATGAAAATGTTTTTTTTTTAAAATTATTGAGAGAAATATCCCTTTTTCATGAAAACATTTTAATGTTACACAATTTAGAAAGTAAGTCATTTAAATACATTTTTGAATCAAAGTGTCCCATACCACTTTGAAACTTTTGAATGGAATTAAAACTTTTAAAACATTCATTTTCATATAAATAAATCCTTACAAACCATTTTGAAAACGTCGACATAAATGAGGATGATTTAGAAGAATAAATATTTAAAACATTTAAAATGATGTTTTAGTAAAAGTTCCCTTAGAAATGATCCCTTTGAAAACTCTTTTATGAAATATGGACATGGATAGTAAATATGTCCCTGTAGATACTTACGTAAAGACAACCTCGGATATTAAAGAGATTGTGAAGTAAACCCTTATCAATTTGGTAACTTATGAAACATACAACCCATGAAAGAGGTATCATACAATGAAAATGTTAACACACATAAGGTAAAGTGTATTACACAAATAATACAATTATGGGCAGTACATACACCACACAAAAGATAATAGTGGAAATATGGCATAAATCTCACGGAAATAAAGAGTGAGATGAAAACCCCTTACCACGTTAATCAACTGAGTCGTATGGCCAAAAGTTAATAACCACCAAACTATTTACAGAATAACATGAATATAAATATAATCATGATAATATATATCAAATTCCAGTACACAATACACCACTTTCAATAATTTAGTGGCGAATAATGGAAATCTCACGGAATTGAATGTGAGATAAGAAAATCCCTTACCTTGTACTTTTACTTGGTTGGGGTAGGTTAACCTCCTGTATAATATTGAAATAATTGTTATTAAATTATACAAGAATCATATATATTAATATCATATCATATATGATCTTTTAACTTTGCTTTGTTAATAATGTCTTAGTATAATCGTTGTTTCGGGTGTTAACTTACTCATTTTCTTTTATATGTTTTATTACGTAAGCCATGTTTGTAATGGATAGGTTATATATTATTCATATCCAGAATGATATAAAGTCCTTAAACATCATTTTTAAATTAGCAAATGATAATTATACTTGAATGGATATGATGGAGAATGAATCTCATCGCGTTCGTGGAGACGGTAGTCCGTACGTACGCACGAGCGACAATATCATTCTTTTGATATTAAAATAATATATAAATGAATGGTATATCATATATACAGAATCACTAACATGTTATATTTATTATTTACATGAGTTACACATCATTATTATACCCATCCAAATAATAATATATTGAATAACAATTACACCACGACGTGGAGACGGTAAGCCGTACGTACGCACGTATGGTGACATGTTATTCAAAGGGTGGATAGAATAATGAATATGGTTGTACCATATTTATAATAACATCACAGTATATATATGATACTGGAGTTATTATTTTAGAATGGTAACAACAAATTAAGAAGAAGTGGAAGAAGAAAGAACTTGGAAAAAGGGTGGTGAAATCATTACCTCTTCTTCGGTTCCTTCCTTTTGATTTGATCAAAAGGGCTCCTTAGGTTGGCTTTCTGATCAAACTAATGCCTCTAGGTTGTAGTGCGGGAAGTTGGGAGAGTATTTGGGCAGAGTTTGGCAGAACCTTAAGGCTTGGAAGGTGTGAAGAAATGAGAAGGAGGAGTGCCCTTTTATAAGAGGGGTGAGGGGCACCTTTGGAAAAGCTAGAAATATTAATTTATAATAAATTCATAATCGGTTTCCAATGGCTCCAAAGTTGACTATTCAAAGTTTAAGGTGGGGATGGGTCGAAAACAACTCAACCAATAGAATTTATACAGTTTTGGGTACTTATATTAACCTTATCTTTAAGTATTAACTCTAAGTTAATTAGTTTCACTTTTACAATGTCTCTTTGTATTTTTATATAATATGGTTACTAAACTTACTATATACATACAAGCGACCCCCAACTGGTCAATTAATGATAAAAATATCATGATATAAGTCTCTTGGCCGAACCTTAGATTTTTAGGAATTTAATATCAATTAATAATATAATATTTTTTTTAAGAACTCTTTTATGTCAATTTTGACACTATTCAATAGTTGATTTTTTTGAAACTCATAACAGATTGATTACTTCGAAAAAAGTCAATTAAATCAATCCTAATATATCATATTATCCTAGAAAATTCGTTTAATTCATTAAAAGTTTCATATTATATTTATTTGGGTATTTATAATATCAATTATTTTAATTTTTCACTATTATAATAATTACTGCATCATCATTGTGTAATAAATAAAATATATTATTTAATGTCTAAAAATTATAAATAAAATATAATTATGTAGGAAATCTTTTTATATTTCTAAGGAATATTTATAATCTAAAATCCAACATATATAACCCTATGTAACAATTGTTTTTCTAAAAGATATATGCTTGTGTCATTTTTGTATTCATTTTAACTTAATTAAAATAAAGTGTCATTATCACTTACAAGTGGATCCATGGGGTCCCAAAATCGACCCAAAGATGCCCATGGTCGACCATGTATCAACCAATAGGGTTAAGACACGTTTTAGGGTAATTTAGTATTATTATAATATTATTTTTTAACCCTTATTTACCGGATTTACCCTTAACCATGGTAAATAAAATTTTTACCGCAGTAATTATTCAAAATGTCTAAAAATAAATGTTACCTATTTACAAAATTTGAACATCCTGATTCCAAATATGGAATCCATTTTTCTAAATTCAAAACACAGAAGTGGCCTAAATTAATTTAAAATTAATTCCTGCTGTCAAAACAAAAAGCATGTTTTTAAGAGATAATAACTATCAAAAGGTTGACACCTGTTTATGTTCGGTTTAATTGTAAAATTATGTCCAATGACCAAAATTATATTAAATGGTAAAAATATATTCTAAATATACTTTAAAACCACTTAAATTCATAAGTTATCACTATTAATTATTTTAATTAAAAAAGTTGTTTTTAATTAAAATTTAGTAATTTTCACTATTCATCAAAATATGAAAGTTATCCGAAATGTACCAAAATCTCACCTTAGGCTAAATTCGATATTCCGAATCCAAAAATGAAGTCCATTATAAAATATAAAATATATATAATTTCAAAAAGTAGGTATTACTATTCATAACGGCTAGTTTGATTGGTTGTGGTGTGTTTGAACTCGAAGTTGCGTACAACACACGCTACTGTATTATTCAAAGGAAAGCGTACCGTGGAAGCTTGGGATGTTTCATTTTAAATTTTTTTGATGTCCCTATTTAGTCAAAAAGTTTAAAATATTGTATTTAAAAAGGTTTCACTATTAAAAGTTGATAAAAGTGAAATACTGAAAATGTATCTGTTCTTGTATTATGTCTAAGAAACTCATAATATGGATTCTAAAATTATAAGGATTATATAAAGTTTAAAATTTAGTTAATACTATTCATAAACTCTTTTGAACGTCTTGTTTGGTAAGTCATGGTGTGCTTGAACTCGGTGTTGCGTGTAGTGCAAGTTATTGTATTATTTTAAAGAAATAACACACTATGAATCTTGGGGTGTTACATTCTCCCCTCCTTCAATAAATTGTGTCCTCGCAATTTGAAATTGTTCTTCGAAAATAAAAGGTTGAAAATAAAAAATATCTTTGTGGGAAAACCCACATCAGAAATTGGGTTACTAAAATTTAGTCTTAATATGAGGAAAAGAGAAATGAAAGGGTCACCACCAAATTATGATCTCGATTAGGAGGACATTGGTGGCAATTAGAGACATATAATTGGAGGAAAAACGTAAATATTTATAGGTAGTGATTGAGGTCATCAATCACAAACAAGTATAAAATTGAGGTCCTTAAACTCATCAATCTATGATGATTTGAAATACCATCAGTTCAACAAAACATAAGGTATTAGGATAACACATTTTTGACGTTTCAAAATATCTTAGTTGAAATCCCACATCGAAAAATGAATTAATGAGGCCTCTATTTAAAATAAAGAGTGGAAAGTATGAAGATTACCGAAAATAACACATACTAGGGTTCCATGTAGGAAAATATGGATATGGAAGAGAAATCTAACCATCAATTTTCTGATGGAGAGTGGTAGAGAACATGGCTATGAAAAGGCCAACAATCCCAAAGCCATAAATTAGTGATGATTTAAGGTACCATCTAGGACAACATTTTTGTTCTAAGTTCCTTTTATTAATGTTGAGGAATTTATTTATGAGATTGGATAAGATCATAAGGAGATATACTTACTTTATAATTAGAGTTTTGTCCATTAATAAATTTCTACCACAAACTCATCTTTCACTCGTAAAAAAAATTCTATTTATACTATTCGTACAGGGTTCCAAAATAAACGAATTTATAATTCATCTACCAGATCTTTTAAAAAAAACTACATTATTTAATCCAGGACATCTCTTGGGCCAGTAGTAGGTGATACACCCTTGTCGCCCTTCGGTTGCGGGTTCAAGTCTCGCAGCCTTGCCGGACGCGACGGGTTGCCGCCCGACCTCCAGGTTATCCTTTTATGGCAATCCAAAATTAATCTCAAACTAGAATTTATCCAAAATATTTCTGACCAAACTCACAGTCCAACATTTATAAGGAAGTTAAACATAATGTAGATCCTTTTTACCAATTAATAGAATATGAATACCTTCATCATGTATTCTTTTAATACACTAAACATCCTGAATTACCATATTCCTTATTGATTACATTCATACTCCCTTATTCCATATAGAATGCCGGATATACCTCATCAATCCAAAAATGTTTTAAACCCCAACAATAATGGAATATACATATCATTAATCAGTTCCAAGGTAGTCAAGAATATCCAATATAATTTATCCAAAACAATCATGTATTATTCCAAAATCACTAACTCGGTATCAGAACTATATTATGGTTTATCATTCTCTCAACCATATATTTTCCAAAAATTTATCCTGCTGTTGAGTCACCTTTATTTGTTCCACACAATCTCAAGTCCTTAATGAAATAGTACTGCAGTACAATCCTTATATACTCCATAATTATTATAACAAGTACATTGTTGATACAACACTTAATTGACATAATCAACATAAGAACTCTAATAATTCCTCTTCATCTGTGGTAGTATCATAACTTGATTATTATCCAATAACATCATTTACGGCATATTCTGATGACTGGGACATAGGTTTGCATAGTGTCCAAACTCCTTGCAAATGAAGCATTGTACATTTGAAACCATTTTCTTACCCTTGCAGTCACGTACTTTGTTCCCTTTTCCTCCACACTTATAACAAACTCCCATTCCTTTCAGGCAAGTTCCAGGGTGTTTCTTTCCACAGTTACCACATATGGGAAAATTCTTCTTTTTCCTCTTCCCTTTATCCATCTTTCTCTCTTCCACCCTTTTCTTCTCTTGCTTCCCTTCAAAGCCATAGGTCTCAGTAAACTCTTTACTTATCTTATCAACACATGATATTATTTCTTCATATGATGATAATACATGCGAGACTATTTCTCTTGTAAATTCTGGCTTAAGACCATAAAATATATGATCCTTCTTTCTCTTTGTATCATGTGCATTGCTGGAGTTCTCATTACTTCTACTAGGCGCCATTTCTAAACAATTGCATAAACTAGATCAGTTTATGAATCAAAATACATAATCCCATACTTATAAAACATTTAACATAAATTGAACTATTTATGGATATAAACCATAATCATAAAAAAAATTTCTTTGAGGAAGTATATACTCATAAACCCGTCATAATGATTTGTAAAGAAAATGAGAGTTATCCTAAGCATATCCCCCGGGAGTGTCGTAACCAAGAGTGCAGCAAGGCCCGTTGTCATGCACCAGTTCCCGTTCGAGTCTAGCTCAAAGCGGTGTTTTCGGGTTTTACCCCTAGGTACATCTGTGCCAGAGCCGCCTCTACCTGCTCGTATCCAGACAGGGATGTATTGCTCGAAAAACTCACAAAATCTCTACAATACCAAAATTCTAGAAAGTTCTTCTATACTAATCCTCAAAGTTCATCTTAGGTCTACGTGCTCTAATAAGAGTTTATCTAAATCTAGCTTCCAAGGTTTGTACTAAACTTTCTCCGATACCAACTGTAACGCCCAGACCCTAGTTACCCAGAGTCGGTGCATTATTACATAACATTGGCATGATCACAAGAAAGATCAAATCTCGAAAGACCGATTGGTTTAGTAGCCTTGGAAACACTAGATATATTCATGTGTTTTACATTACATCATAAAATGAAAAACTACTACAACAACATAATGTCTCCACAGTCCACACTATTATCCCCTCATAATATCCCTGCAGGTCATTCATAACTTACTTCTTCACATCCTGGGGAAAATAAAACATAGAAAAGAGGTGAGCTCAAATGCCCAGTAATGATAACAATATATCGGAACATTCAAAATAAGCATAAACATTTAAGGAAATGCATTACTAAAACAAAAGCCTTTAAAACTTGAACTTCAACATAGTACGGCAAAAGTAAAATGAAATAATGCCATTTAATTATTCACATGGATATTCTACTAATCTAATAATCACATGCAAAATCAATAACCACTTTCATAATGATGGAATGCATAATGCTAAACTTTAATTTCTTTTTCAAGGCCTCGTCCCAAGACCTTGGGGCTAACTGTAACCGGAACCCAACCCGGAGTTCCTCTAATAACCGGACACCAACCCGGAGTGCCTCTAATAACCGGACACCAACCCGGAGTGTCTCTAATAACTGGAGACCAAACCGGAGGGCTTACTTTTACCAGTCCCTAACCTAGAGGGCTTACTTTTACCAGTCCCCAACCTGGTGGGCTTACTTTAACCAGTCCCCAACCTGGAACATACTTGTCCAACATATTCATATGAAGTAAAGGTTGAAATATAACATAAACATTCTTATTGGAACTAGCATACGAAATGTCAATACTTTACTCATAAACCATGAATGATATATAAATGACACATCTACAGTCAAACATATCACAAAACTTCATTACAATATGTAAGTTTTAACTCATAATAAATCAACTTCAAATAATCTAAAAATCCATCAAAGGATGTTGACATAGATGAAAATGTTTTTTTTAAATTATTGAGAGAAATATCCCTTTTTCATGAAAACATTTTAATGTTACACAATTTAGAAAGTAAGGCATTTAAATACATTTTTGAATCAAAGTGTCCCATACCACTTTGAAACTTTTGAATGGAATTAACACTTTTAAAACATTCATTTTCATATAAATAAATCCTTACAAACCATTTTGAAAACGTGGACATAAATGAGGATGATTTAGAAGAATAAATATTTAAAACATTTAAAATGATGTTTTAGTAAAAGTTCCCTTATAAATGATCCCTTTGAAAACTCTTTTATGAAATATTTACATGGATAGTAAATATGTCTCTGTAGATACTTATGTAAAGACAACCTCGGATATTAAAGAGATTGTGAAGTAAACCCTTATCAATTTGGTAACTTATGAAACATACAACCCATAAAAGAGGTATCATACAATGAAAATGTAAAAACACATAAGGTAAAGTGTATTACACAAAGAATACAATTATGGGCAGTACATACACCACACAAAAGATAATAGTGGAAATATGGCATGAATCTCACGGAAATAAAGAGTGAGATGAAAACCCCTTGCCACGTTAATCAACTGAGTCGTATGGCCAAAAGTTAATAACCACCAAACTATTTACAGAATAACATGAATATAAAGATAATCATGATAATATATATCAAATTCCAGTACACAATACACCACTTTCATTAATTTAGTGGCGAATAATGGAAATCTCACGAAATTGAATGTGAGATAAGAAAATCCCTTACCTTGTACTTTTACTTGGTTAGGGTAGGTTAACCTCCTGTATAATATTGAAATAATTGTTATTAAATTATACAAGAATCATATATATTAATATCATATCATATATGATCTTTTAACTTTGCTTTGTTAATAATGTCTTAGTATTATCGTTGTTTCGGGTGTTAACTTACTCATTTTCTTTTATATGTTTTATTACGTAAGCCATGTTTGTAATGGATAGGTTGTATATTATTCATATCCAGAATGATATCAAGTCCTTAAAAGTCATTTTTAAATCAGCAAATGATAATTATACTTGAATGGATATGATGGAGAATGAATCTCATCGCGTTCGTGGAGACGGTAGTCCGTACGTACGCACGAGCGCCAATATCATTCTTTTGATATTAAAATAATATATAAATGAATGGTATATCATATATACAGAATAACTAACATGTTATATTTATTATTTACATGAGTTACACATCATTATTATACCCATCCAAATAATAATATATTGAATAACAATTACACAACGACGTGGAGACGGTAAGCCGTACGTACGCACGTATGGTGACATGTTATTCAAAGGGTGGATAGAATAATTAATATGGTTGTACCATATTTATAATAACATCACAGTATATATATGATACTGGAGTTATTATTTTAGAATGGTAACAACAAATTAAGAAGAAGTGGAAGAAGAAAGAACTTGGAAAAAGGGTGGTGAAATCATTACCTCTTCTTCGGTTCCTTCCTTTTGATTTGATCAAAAGGGCTCCTTAGGTTGGCTTTCTGATCAAAATAAGGCCTCTAGGTTGTAGTGAGGGAAGTTGGGAGAGTATTTGGGCAGAGTTTGGCTGAACCATAATGCTTGGAAGGTGTGAATAAATGAGAAGGATGAGTGCCCTTTTATAAGAGGGGTGAGGGGCACCTTTGGAAAAGCTAGAAATATTAATTTATAATAAATTCATAATCGGTTTTCAATGGCTCCAAAGTTGACTATTCAAAGGTTAAGGTGGGGATGGGTCGAAAACAACTCAACCAATAGAATTTAGACAGGTTGGGGTACTTATATTAACCTTATCTTTAAGTATTAACTCTAAGTTAATTAGTTTCACTTTTACAATGTCTCTTTGTATTTTTATATAATATGGTTACTAAACTTACTATATACATTCGAGAGACCCCCAACTGGTCAATTAATGATGAACCTATCATGATATAAGTCTCTTGGCCGAACCTTAGATTTTTAGGAATTTAATATCAATTAATAATATAATATTTGTTTTAAGAACTCTTTTATGTCAATTTTGACACTATTCAATAGTTGATTTTTGTGAAACTCATAACAGATTGATTACTTCGAAAAAAGTCAATTACATCAATACTAATATATCATATTATCCTAGAAAATTAGTTTAATCCATTAAAAGTTTCATATTTTATTTATTTGTGTATTTATAATATCAATTATTTTAATTTTTCACTATTATAGTAATTACTGCATCATCATTGTGTCATAAATAAAATAAATTATTTAATATCTAAAAATTATAAATAAATTATTATTATGTAGGAAATCGTTTTATCTTTCTAATGAATATTTATAATATATAATCCAACATATATAACCCTATGTAACAATTGTTTTTCTAAAAGATATATGCTTGTGTCATTTTTGTATTCATTTTAACTTAATTAAAATAAAGTGTCATTATCACTTACAAGTGGATCGATGGGGTCCCAAAATCGACCCAAAGATTCCCATGGTCGACCATGTATAAACCAATAGGGTTAAGACACGTTTTAGGGTAATTTAGTATTATTATAATATTATTTTTTAACCCTTATTTACCGGATTTACCCTTAACCATGGTAAATAAAATTTTTACCGCAGCAATTATTCAAAATGTCTAAAAATAAAAGTTACCTATTTACACAATTTGAACATCCTGATTCCAAATATGGAATCCATTTTTCTAAATTCAAAACACAGAAGTGGCAGAAATTAATTTAAAATTAATTCCCGCTGTCAAAACAAAAAGCGTGTTTTTAAGAGATAATAACTATCAAAAGATTGACACCAGTTTATGTTCGGTTTAATTGTAAAATTATGTCCAATGACCAAAATTATATTAAATGGTAAAAATATATTCTAAATATACTTTAAAACCACTTAAATTCATAATTTATCACTATTAATTATTTTAATTAAAAAAGTTGTTTTTAATTAAAATTTAGTAATTTTCACTATTCATCAAAATATGAAAGTTATCCGAAATGTACCAAAATTTCACCTTAGGCTAAATTCGATATTCCGAATCCAAAAATGAAGTCCATTCTAAAATATAAAATATATATAATTTCAAAAAGAATGTATTACTATTCATAACGGCTAGTTTGATTGGTTGTGGTGTGTTTGAACTCGAAGTTGCGTACAACACATGCTACTGTATCAATTCAAAGGAAAGCGTACCGTGGAAGCTTGGGATGTTTCATTTTAAATTTTTTTGATGTCCCCATTTAGTCAAAAAGTTTAAAATATTGTATTTAAAAATGTTTCACTATTAAAAGTTGATAAAAGTGCAATACTGAAAATGTATTTGTTCTTGTATTATGTCTAAGAAACTCATAATATGGATTCTAAAATTATATGGATTATATAAAGTTTAAAATTTAGTTAATACTATTCATAAACTCTTTTGAACGGCTTGTTTGGTAAGTCATGGTGTGCTTGAACTCGGTGTTGCGTGTAGTGCAAGTTATTGTATTATTTTAAAGAAATAACACACTATGAAATCTTGGGGTGTTACAGTAAATTATAATAAACATTAAAGGTTGTTGTCATCGATGAATGGAAATTTCATAAAAATATCATTAAAAATATTCCTGAGGAAAATACCATTTTAATTTTTGAAATCATTTATTTAAAAAAATCATTTATAATGAAAAAACTATTTCAAAATAACCTTATAAACTTTTAAAGGAATCTTAAAATAATAATTTCATTATGATGGCAGGAAAATATTATCATTCCATATAATTTATAAAATAGTCCTATATTTTTTATGGAAAATTCAAAAAGTACCTCATTTGTAAAATGACAAAAATATTTTTTTCAAACCATTTTTGTACAAATTCAAAAGGGGGTAATGTAACACCTTGATATTTTGTGAATTATTTTTTTCAAATTAATTTAATCTTGTTGATATTTTTCATTTCACACAACCTTGAAAATAGTTTATTTTATATTAAAAAACTATGCTTGGCTTACATGAACAACATGCAACATAAATTTTATCTTTCTCTACATGTAACACCAAGTTTATCTTACAATACATGTAATAATGACTTACCTTGATGGCTTGTGTAACACGCAAGACCAAGTTTTACCAAACAATAGAATATCATTAAAATGTTTTTACTTAATATAATAAGATATAACCTAGCTGTTAATTTAGAAGATATGAATATTATTAACTAATTTATAAAAAAAATATGTTTTACACAAATATAATATTAATTCATAGGTTACTAATTAATTATAAATAAATATGAAAACTAATTTAATATAAAAGGAAATATTATTATTTTTATGGCCACAAAGTTGTTTTACCCTAATAAATTAAATTAATTTCAATTAGTGAGTGATATTAATGTAATATATATGTTATATATTCAAAAATAACAATTTTTATATTCACCCAATAGATCTTATAGACATAAGATAATAATAAAACCAATTTTATGTTTAAAAACCCAATATTTTTATTAAGACATTTTTACCTCCATATAAGAGAGAGGCCATTTTAAATCCAATTTTTTGGAAATTTTAAAGATTTAATATGTCAAAATATACTGTATATTTCAAATCGTAAAATAATAATTAGTTTAGGGTAAATCTTTGCTATTTTTCTGTAAAGTTTTATTTTTTAATCAATAGTGAAAATATTGAATTTTAGTTCAAAACTGATTTTTCATCTAATTTATTTACAAGGATAAATTATATTTTAAATTGTTTTTAATTTTTAATTAGATAATATTTTAATAAATTAATATTATTTAGTTTATTTAGACAAATTTCACTTTGAAATTGGGTATAAAAACATAGAAAACTTTTGAATTTTTTTACTTTTAAAACCCATATTGTCGACCCTGCTACAGGATTAATTTTAAATTAATTTATGCCTATTATGTGATTTTAATTTTGATAAATGGATTAAATATTTATAATAATAATAATTTATAATGTCTAATATGGTCAAATTAGTTTTTTACCAAAAATATTAGTGGAATTAATTAAAATTAATTACACCAATTAAGGGAAAATTAAGTTTAACTAAGGACTAAAACTTAAATTTAAAACCCAAAAAAACTTATAAACTTGTCCAAAATATATTTTATGTGAATATATAGACCCTATAATCCCTTTTATATACTTTTTACCATTATTCTTTCTACTTTAAATGAAAAAATCATTGGTGGGGTTTCCATTTTCTAAAATATTACAAGGGTTTCACTCCTCATCCATAATAAAAGGCCTCATATCCTCCCACTTACTTGCACCTATTAAGCCACTTTGGATCAAAAAAAACTCTACCACATTATCTCCCAAACATCCCTACCTTACTCCTTTAATCCTATATTTTGTAATAAATCCTTCTAATGAAGCCCTTTGGTGCAAACCAAAAGGATTTAACCGATTAAGTGGTAACACCCTCCCTCAAACTTCTTTCTTTTATTTTATTTATCCACTCCATTAAATATTATTATTTCATGATTTTATAAAAAACAATTATCATGAATATATTATTATTTTATTATTCTATGTTTTTTACCTACACTTACACACACTTTCATCTAATGGGTAACGAACATACCATTTACATGTACGATGAACTACCGCCTAACTAAACGATGATTGTTCATTTTTCCTTTACAGCCTCTCATGGTGGAAATTATGATGAAAGATATGTTTATATATGTTATATATTATATTTATTATGACTTTAATCTTCTTTGATTATTTTACAGTGCATGTCTTTATACTTTCCATTTTGTGTTAATATGATATTTTGTTTGAGCAAGTGTGGACTAACGCCCCCTCAAAACGATGTGATTCGTTCATACACTACTTGGAATGTATTAAGAATAGATTTAGTGAATATATATAATATATATGATATAATAAAGATTATGTAATAATGATATATATATATATATAAATATATATACATATATTTATTTTACTTTCTTTTTTCAACACGATAATTAAACAGAAATAACGTTCATGCGTTCACACAGCTTACCATCTCCATTAATGGTGTATTCAATTTTATACTTATGTATTATATAAATTTTTATAATACACATATAATGAATATAAATTATATTTAAATAATTTTTTAAATTTTTTAAATCATGATATAATTTTAAGGACCAAAGATATAATAAATTAAGACACATGAAAAATACAAAACGGATATTTTCTGAAGTGAAACCTTAACATTGGATTGTTAAAAAGAGGGTAATATAAGGTCATAATAAAACCATATATGGTATTTTATATAATAAGATTTTTATTTAAAAGATATATTTTAAATTTATATTTATTATACAGGTGGTTTGAATGATTATGATGAGAATCAAGACACAAGGTAAGGGGATTTCATCTCACCTTTTATTTAAGTGAGATACATGCTTTATTAACCACCCATTCCTTTTGTGTGAGGCGTACACTAACCATGTATTTATTAAATTACTATTATACTTAAATTTATTTTTATTTACATATCCATTATATTATCTTTAGTTCATGGGGTTTAAGTTTCAAAAGTTACAAAATCAGCAAAATAGTTTTGTCTCGATTTTCCATCTTTGAGACTCATGTTTTTTCATACACCTAAATTATTTTTTGAGGTGTATATAATTCTATTTTACATGATATATCATAAATATACTTATTTTAATTAAATTTTAAGCTTCATTTAATTTTATTTTCTTACATGGAGAGTATGATCCCATGTTACCAAGTGATAAGAGTTTATTGAAACATTCTCATCACTTTTCAATATTATTTATGATTATGCTTCCTTTGAAGAAATATTATGATCCATCACTAAAATGAGTTTTGGAGGATGATCCCATAAGGGGAATAGATCCTCTAGGGTTCTCTCTCACACCGCCTTCCCTCACCGCGGATCAGCGCTGGTCTCCCTTGCTCGGCGGTTTGAGGCGGCGGCTTCTTTGTTGCGGTGGCTTCATTTTGGATCACCTTGCGCGCACTGGTGGTTGTCTCTTCAAGGAGGCATGGTGTTGAATCTGCGCTTGAGCTCTTCCTCGGGGGCTCATGAACTACCCCTCTTTCACCCTGGGATTTGGAGTTTGAGCGTTGCTTCATGGATCTTGCGGTCGGCGGCAACGAGATGTTGTTTGTGTTTGAGAATGCTTTGGTTTTTGGTCTCGGTTCTCAATTTCTTCTTAATCGGAGGCTACCCAAGGATTTTTAAGGTTAGTCAGTGGCTTATCCCTCATGGTATGACTTCTCGTATTACTCGTTTGCTTTCATGGATCTTCTCAAGGTTTTCTAGGATCTGGTTTCGTTTTGTGGTCTCATCTCTGATTGAAGCTTGCTTTTTATGATTTCTGTTCTAGTTTGAAGTTGATCTGCCTGCTGGTTTGCGATTTGGTTTTCAGTTGTTGTTTTGCCGTGTGGTTTTCATCCTGATGAACTTATGTGAGCCTGTACTGATTCATGATGTTTCTAGTTGTTTTTTATTTGGGATGATTATGAATGGTTTGTTTGAGCAGCGATGCGTTGATGTTCCAGTGAAATCGCTTCGGCGATATACTTCAGTGGAGGTGCTTGATGGAAGGGTGCTTGGTTCAAGGAGCTGGTGGGGTGTGCGGCTCGAGGGCAGCTGTCTGGTTAACTTTTTTTTTTGAAATTTGAATTTTGAATTTGATCTGGATGTTGTGAAGTGAGGATTTGGAAGTGTTGAAGTCATGTATTGGGTACCGGAAACCCTTGAACTGGCTTTTAGAAAATGAAAAAAAAAGATTTGCAGTCAGTCATAACTCAAAAAAATCATAATTTTACTTATACTCTGTTTATTCAAGATATATCCATGTATTAGTACAATTTTTACACTCTTTGGTACTTAAGATAATTAAGAAAATATGACTGTATTTCTCTCTTCAGTTAGAAATCTTTTTTATTATAAAAACCATGTTTTCAAAAAAATCAATTTTTTTCAAATGATCCTTAAAGATATTTTTCAATGAAAAAGGATTTTAAAAATGTTTTATGGTTTTCAAATCCATATTTAAAAATTTTCAAATAAAAATGTTTTCAAAAATATTTTATGCTTTTAAAAGTTTATCAAAATGTTTTCAATATTTCTTTATAATTTTTCAAAGTATTTTAAAAGAAATAGTTTCCAAAAAAAAATTAATATTTATTTATATTTTTTCAAATTATTTTAAAATAAAATGGTTTTCAAATTAGTTTCAATATTCTTTCATAATTTTTAAAGTAAAAAATTTTCAAAATTATTTCAAGCTTCTTTCATAAGTTTTTAAGTAAAAGGTTTTCAAAATTTTTTCAATATTATTTTATAATTTATCAAGGAAAATGATTTTCTAAAGGTTTTATGTTTTTAAAATGCATTTTTTTTTAAATAAATGATATTTTCCTCTAGAAATTTTTTTAAAAGATCTTTTAAAATTATTTCTCATTTTAGATAACATCTATTGGCATTACTAATACCTTTTTGGGGAAATTTTTCCCTGTTTCCATTCATATTGTTTCTCTGAATGGATTATGTTTTAATGTATTTATGTTTATAAAACCTGTCTCTATATCATGGTTTATATGATTTTGAAACCTTATTCTTTGTATGGGTTATTTTTATAAAAAAATTATTTTGAAACCTATCTTTTTTTCATAGGTTATGATATGATTACATGTTTATAATCCCCATTACATTTCATGGGTTGTGATATGATTATTTATGATCTTGTGGAACCAGTATTTATAATTTCATTATGATATAAGTTGGACCTATATCTCCCTCCAATTCATTGGGTAAATATTTATCTCTCATGATATAGATAAACATGATCTTAGGAGTGAACCTTGACTACTAAGATGGCCATGGGAGTGAACCATGACTACCAAGATGGTATGAGGAGTGAAATAGTGCTGCTAAGAGAGCCATAGGAGTGAACTATGACTACCAATATGGTATGTGGATTGAAACCATACTACTATTATGGTCTTGGTAGGTATTCCTTGTATACTATGGAAATCATATTATATGATTACATGTTTTCCACAATTACATGTTTTATTCCTAAGTTATTATTTCATGGATTATGTTCTTTATTTACTTATGATTCATATCTTATGAACTATCAAGATTTATTCCATGATTCATGTTTATGATCTTTGATATGCATGGTATGATCTTTGAATGTTTTGATTGCTTTCTCATACTCTTATGCTCATGTATAAGCTTACATGTCTCCCTTATTTACCCTTACTGAGCATATGATCTCACCCCTTTTCTTGTTTCCTTCGACATTTTATAAAGATGTGTATTAAGTATGATCTATCTAAGAAGGTTGATAGTAAAGAAGAACCTAGTGGGAGATAATATAGCTCACTTATGTACGAGTGTTCATGCTTTCATGTTTCCAAAGGCACTAGACTAATATGGTCTTTGGGAATCTATTTGTATTATGTTTTAAGTATTATGAAAAAGCTATGTAATTTTAATGTATGAAAAGATAGGGTCACTATAGTTGGTATCATATAAATGTTTTATCCAAACTTTGTAAACTAGAATGATAAAACTATAGTGATATCCCTAGGTAAATTTCTAATGATATGTCAAGGTATGTCTCTAAGGATAAGTATAAGGATGAGTTAACATTTTTTACAATATCATGAAATTTTGGTAAATGATAGAGTGATTGGTTTCCAAGAAATACTTCAATAACTAGATACTACTCATGGATGTGTCTATGGAATAGATTTACCTAGGGGTAAAATATCTAACGAGATGTTTTGGGCCTGACTTGGGATAATCTAGTACATGAAAATGGGTCTTGTTGTACACTTGGTTTGACACTCTTGGGGGATATGATTTGGGAATTAAAAAAAACTCTTCATGAAAAATAATGAAGGATTTAAATATAATTTTTCTATAAATAACCTAGGATGAACCTAGGGTTTCATATATTAAGAAATTTTTCGTGATTTAGGCATCCTATAAGTAATTATTTTCATTACTATGTGGTTTTATTCTATGATAAGTAATTCTCACACTATGCTTAAGTTTTTAGTCAATGGTGGTAACTAAAAGTAATTGGATTAACATTGAATGTTATGGAAGATTTTATAATGAGAAGTCAATTGGGATGATCACTGGTGTGAAAGATGTTGGGATCATGCCAAATCCTTTTTCACAAAATATGATTAAAAACGTGTACCTTAACCAACTCTCAGACTCCCTGAGGAAGATAAAGAATGAGTTTGTTGAGAGTTCGGATAATGGAGACCATGGAGGAAAGAAGATTAAGTTTCCTTTGTGTCAAGAATGTGTAAAGAATCACCTAAGTGAATGTCTTAGAGGAACAAGATGGTGTTTTGACTATGGAAAATAAGCACACAAAGCAAGTAACTTCAAGGAAAAAATGAAGAGTGTGGTTAACAAAATGGATTAGAATATTGTCCTACCTAAGTCATCATCAAAGGTTAAGTGTTTTAAGTGTGTAATAAATGGTTATTATGAAACTAAATTTTATAAGAGGAAATATCATGAAGAGAATCAGTAAGGTGGTGTGAGAAATGGTCACATTGTGGATGATGATGAGACTATAGATGAAATTTAAAAAAAAAGATGTATTGTGTAATAGGATGAAATAGCCTTGTTAATTGCATAAGGATGAAGTGTAATAATAAAAGTTTTTATGTATTTGGATTCAAGAATTATGTTATATGAAAGGTGAAATATATAAGGCTTTCCAAGTTTATGTTTTTTCGCAAATGATTTACAATAATACGTTGAATGAATCTGATGGAATAGAAAAGTGATTTAATGGCAATGTGATATCCATGGAAAACACATTATTGAGGGAAATATAACCCTTAATATGTTCCTTAAGTTACGATAATGTTTTTTGGATAAATACATGTTGGATATATGTAAATTGGATGGTACTGATTACCTTGGAACTAATTAAGGACTTGTTAACAAGTAGTTTATGCTATCGTATATGAAGTTTACAACTTCTTGGATATATGGAATATATTCAGTAACCTTTAGAATAATAAAGCATGCATTTTTTCAATATTATTTATGGTAATTTAGGTTATTATCATGTTTTAATAGAATATATGATGAGTTTATTCACATGTTTGAAATGTGACAACCAATATATACTTTTTGATATATGGGAGAATCAATTTTAAGCTGATTTTGTGACTTTATTTCTAAAGTTTTGGATTTTCATATTTTATAAGGTTTATAAGGTTAACCATTCAAGAAAAGTTTAATTTAAACATCGCAGGAAGTATTTATGCACTGAGTTTGTATTAAAAATCCTGGTTAAAAGGCCATTTTGTGATTAACCTTATTTCAAGGATGCCCATCTTATTTATTTTGAAAATTATATTATAATGGTTTTAAAAAGGAACATTATGTATGTTAGGTAAAAACTAATCAAGTCTCACAAGGTCGTGGTTCTTGAAACTATGACTAAAGGACGGTAAGGGTTTCATGCCTACCACTGGCCTATGTGATGTCCAGGTTAATGTGTAATAATTTTTGTTGAATAATTATTAATGATGAACCAGTATAGTTACTTTTTATGTTTATAGATTAGGGTATTAACCATATTAATTTTTAAGAATATTTAGATAAAAATAGTTATACTTTTTATTATTTTATGGTCTTTAAGATCTTCTAAATGTGTATTTTAGCGCTTCAAACATCAAAGTTGCTTTCTGGACATCTATTTATTGAAGTAATTGATGAATTAGAAATAGATAAAAGCATTACTAAAGAATGAAATTTTGTTTATTAAAATATATCACGTAAGTATATTTCCTTATATTCTTGGTCAATAAAATAATTACTCATCATTAGGATAATGATCAAAATAAAATTTGTTGTCCTAATACCATAATTTTATAGAACCGATGGACTTTTAAATCATTACAGATTTATGAATTTGAGGCCCTCAACTTTTCTTTGATCATTCACTTGTTTGTGATTGATGACCTCAATCACTCCCTATAAATATTTATGCCTTTCCGTCATGTCCTGTCTTCACTATCAACCTATGTTCTCTTATGTGGAAACCAAGTAATATGTTACTTTGGGTTACTATTGTGGTTCTAACTTTCCCTTTTTAAGGGAAGTTTTAGTATCCATTTTTGTGATGTGGGTTTCTATGAATGAAAATTTAAAGTATTAAACCTTTGATAACCCAGATGAATTTTGAGGGAGAAATTCATTTTAAGGGAGGTAGAATGTAACATCCTGAGATTTTTTGAATTATTTGTTTCTAATTAGTTTAATCTTTTTGATATTTTTCATTTCACGCAACACTGAAAAGAGTCTATTTTATATTAAATCACTATGTTTGGATTATGAGTGCTACACACAACATAAATTTTATCTTTATCTACACAAAACACTAAGGTTAGATTTTATTACACACAATGATTACTTTCCTCGATGTCTTTCAAAACATGCAAGACTGGGTTTTACCAAATAATAGTATATCATTAAAATCTTATTACTTAATATAATAAGATATAACCTAGCCATAGATATTATTAATAGTATTAACTAGTTTATAGTAATATATGGTTTACAAAAAATACAATATGAATTAATATGTTACCAATTAATTATAAATGAATATGAAAATCGATTGAATATAAAGGGAAATATTATTATTTTTATGGTCACAAAAATTGTCTTACCCTAATAAATTAAATTAATTACAATTAGTGAGTGATATTAATGTAATATATATGTTATTTATTCAATAAAATAATTTGGATATTCAACTAATATATTTTATAGACATAATATAAGAACAAACCTAATTTTATGCTTAAAACACCAATATTTTTATTAAGGCATTTTTATAGCCTTTAAGGGAAAACCCATTTCAAGTCCAATTTTTGGAACTTTTAATGATTTAATATCTACAAATAAACTTTATATATGAAATAAAAATATAATAATTAGGTTATGGTAAATTTTTGGTATTTTTCTATAAATTTTTATGTTTTAATAAATAGTGAAAAATACTAAATTTTAGTTCAAAACTGCTTTTTCATCTAATTTATTAATAAGGTAAAATTATATTATAAATTGTTTTAAAAGTTTAATTATATAATATTTTTACCAGTTAATATAATTTAGGTTTTTAAGATAAATTTTTCTTTGAAATTGGGTATAAAAACAAAGCAAACTTTAGAAATTTTTTACTTTAAAAACCTGCATTGTTGACTCGACTGTGAGATTAATTTTAAATTAATTTCTATAACTTATGTGATTGGAATTTTAAAAAATGGATTCAATATTTATAATTATAAAAATTAATAATTTTTAATAATTTCAAATTAGTTTTTTACAAAAATATTAGTGAAAGTAAGTAAAGTTAATTACATCGATTAAGGTAAAATTAAGTTAAACTAAGTTCTAAGCCTTAAATTTAATACCAAAAAAGACATATAAACTTGTCAAAAATACATTTTATGGAAATATTTTTACCCTATACTCTCTTTTATATAATGTTTACCATTATTTGATCCACTTTCAATAAAAAAATGTGGGTGGGGTTTCTCTTTTCCAAAATAATACAAAAGTGTCACTCCTCCACTATAAAAGGCCTCCTCCCATCCCACTTCCTCACACCTCTATAGCCACTTTGGCTTGAAAAAAATATGCCACAATATATCCCCAACATACCTCCCTTACTCTTTTAATCCTCAATTTTTGGAATAAATCCTTACAAGGAATCCCTTTGGTGCAAACCAAAATGAGTTACCCGATTAAAAGGCAATACCCTCCCTCAAAAACCTTTTTTATTTTCTTTTTTCACTCCCTCAAATATTATGATTCCATGATTTTATAACAACACAATTATCCTAAATATACTATTATTCTATTATTATATGGTTTCTACCTACACTTACACACACCTCCATCTAATGGGTAATGAACATACTATTTATGTGTATGGAAAACTATTGCCTCAATAAACAATGATTATTCATTTTTCCTTTACCACCTCTCATGGTAAAAATTATGATTGAGAATCTATTTATATATGTTATATATTATATTTATGATCTTATTTAATTTTTTTACAATACATGTCTTCATACTTTCTATTTTGTGTTAATATGATAATTTCTTTTGAGGAAGTGTGGATTATTTCCCCCGCAAAGTGATGTGATTCATTCATACACTACATGGGATATATTAAGGGTGGGTTTAGTGAATATATATGATACATATGATATAATAAATCTTCTTTAATGATTATATTTATACATATATATACCTATTTTTCTTTTACATTCTTTCTTTCAACATGATAATTAAATGGAAATAGTATTCATGCGTACGCACGGCTTATTGTCTCTATGAACGGTGTATTGTGTTTCATACTTATATATTCTATGGATTATTTGTAACATCCCAGGTAAATAAAGGATACGATATTTTCATATTTATTAATTTTTGTGAATTAAATATTAATTTTACTTTAAAGGGGATGCTATGATCGATGGCGTACCTGACACGCAACAATGGGTTTCTCTGAAATATCATGTTGCACACAAGGTTGAGTCTAACTGAAAAATAATAATATAATATTATTTTAAATGGTACTTAATGACTAGCTATTGTATTGGTAGGAATGAACAGAAATAACTACATTGTGATTATACATGTTTGATAAATGTCTTTAACTTTATCTAATAAAAGTTAGAGGCTTAAAATGTGAATGAATCTAATTTTAAGCATAACTACTCTAATATTCTTTAAAAGGATAATTTACCACCTTTTGATGGAAAACCCATTTTTAAATCTAGTTTTTTGTTACTTTTATATGTTCTATTTGACAAAATAAAATTCTTATTTATAATTGGGACATCAAAATTTACATTGGATAAAATTTTGGTATTTTTCTGATAATTTTCATTTTTTAATGAATGGTGAACAATACTTTATTTTAATTCAAAAACTGCCTTTTAATCTAATTTATTTATATGGTTAAATTTTATTTTTTAATTGGTTTTAAAGATTAATTAGATTATATTTTTACCATTTAATCTAATTTTGGTCATTGTATATAATTTCACTTTGAAATTAGACATAAACAAATGTCAATATTTTGATAGTTATTATTTCTTAAAAACATGCTTTTTGGTTTTGACTATAGGAATTAACTTTAAATTAATTTCTATAAATTCTGTTTTTTGAATTCGTAAAAATGGATTCCATATTTTGAATTATGAGGTCCAAATTTTTTAAATAGGTAACTTTTATTTTTAGACATTATGAATAGTAACTTCAGTAAATGTTTTATTTACCATGTTTAAAGGGTAAATCTGGTAAATAAGGGTAAAAAATAATATTATAATAATATTAACTTACCCTAACACGTGTCCTAATCCTATTAGATAATAAATTTCTGACCATGGTCATTCTTGGGTCGATTTTGGGACCCCATGAAGCCACTTGTAATTGAAAATGACACTTTATATAAATTAATTTAAAGTTAAAAAATTGTAACATAAACATATATCTCTTAGTAGAACAATTTTTACAATGGGTTATATAAGTTATTTTTTCAACTATAAATAGTCATTATAAATATAAAAATATTTACTACATCATGTTACTCTATTTATAATTTTTATACATGAAATAAATAACTTTATTTATGAAATAATGATGATGTAATGATTACCTCATTAATGAATGTTTTAAATAAATGAGATTATAAATATTAAAATAAATTTATTTTGAAACTTTTTATTCCATCCACGAATTTTAGAGATGATTATGTCTTGTTATTTTTGAATTAATGTAGGTTTATTGAAAGAATAAATTTGTTATATATTTTTTAAAAGTCATGATATGCATATTTTATAAATTGACATAAATGTGTTTTTAAAATGAATACTATTTTATTAAATGATAAAATAATCCTAAAAATATGATATTTAGAAAAATGACATATATGATGTTACTAATGTCATTAATGATCCATTTTTTTGTCTCTTATAATTTTATAGTAAATATATTAACCATATAGTATGAATATACAAGAGGACATGGTAAAAGTTAAATTAGTTAGCTAAAGGTTAAAGCTAAAATATAATGTTAATATTATACCATAAACTTGTCTAAAACTCATTTTATAAGAGGATTTAGAACAATAATCACATTATATTTGAATTAAATGAGTTGGGGACCTTTTGAAATCGAAATTTAGTTTATAATAAAATAATATTTTCAAAATTTCCTAAAGAGCCCCTCCTCTCCCTTATAAAAGGCCATCACCTCTAACCCATTACCCACACCTCTCATCCCATTGGATCATACAAAATATGATCCAATAATCTCCCAGAATCCCTCTATTCTTCCTATAATACTTACCCTAGACATAAGGCAATTCAATAAATCCTTTGTTTCAAACCAAAGGGAGTTACCCTATTTAAAGGTAACGTCTTTTCTCAAGTTCTTTTCTTTTATTTTCCTCTTAAAACCCCATAAAATATCTTTATTACATTATTTTATTACAATACCAGTATCATAAATATAATATGGTGTTTTTATAAAAATTATTCTAACTACACAACCACACACCTCCATCCAAGGGATAGGAATATACTATTTCTGTGGACAGCGAACTACTGCCTCACAAAACGATGATTGTTCAATTATCTCCTATCGCCTCTCATGGTGTCCATTATGATGGAAATTTATTTATATCTGATATATATTGTTTTTATATTGTCTTTATACTTCTTTATTTTTCATTTATAGTATACCTTTATGGTTTCCATAATGGGTAAATGTGATAATTTCTTTTGAGGAAGTGCGGACTACCGCAACCTCAACATGATATGACTCATTCATGCCATAAGTGGAATGTATAAAGGATAGAGTTAATTAAATTATATATTATATTGCACTAGAATTATAATATACCTATTTATCATTAATTTTTCATTCCATTAAATATGAAATAGAAATGAAAGTAGCATTCATGCGTACGTACGGCTTACCGACTCAATGAACAGTGCATTTCATTTATTATCTCCAAATGTTATGTACTATTATAAATACATATATATACTGGTTATATATGATATATATGATATCTAAATTATGAATATCATTTTGGAGATAATGTAATTTTGACCACATGTACAACTTGTAATTATAAGAAGTTCATTTTTGACTCAAGTACCAAATATGGACAAAACGACCGTTATTAACTTAAATAATTATTTAGTGTTTATAATGTGGTAATAAGTGGTATAAGAGGAATAATAAACTTGAAAAGGTTCTAAAGCAAGAAGAAATTAACTTTAGTTTATTATTCAGTATATTAAAGAACGAACGAGTCATGTCAGATATGAGGTAAGGGACTTCATCTCAATCTTCTTTCATTAAGGAATATTTTGATTTATACACAGCTTTCTTTTACACAGTGTATAAACCCCTATGAATTTTTATTTTATTCAAATGGAATCTTTTTCTACATAGCGTTTTACTAAACGAAAAATGGAATGTTTCTTTTTAATTTACGCGGTGACAACAACCTTTCTGACGCCATGATAATTATTTGATATTTGGATTCCCTAACAAGCCGTAATGTTTTTAAAAGGAAAATAAATACCATATACTCTTTTACATATTTTGGTATTGAAAATGGTTTTGATAATGGATTGATTATTCCAATAGATTTAAATGATATATTGTGATTTCAATGTGGAAATGTTATCTTCCTTTATGTTTTTTTATGTGTTGTGAATATGTTATGGTTCTTGGGAATTGTTTACATATATAGGTGATTCCATGATAATCCTAGGGCAGGTGAGCCTGAGTTATATCTCCAATGCATTGGGTAATGTGATGGAGGTAAACACTAATGTTTCTCCTAAGAGATTTAGGGAATATACTATGATGGGTATTCCAAACTTAACTCCCTACGTAGCTGTGAAAGCTATAATGTAAGTGTGTTATGGATGCCAAAAGATACCATTATGATTAATTGTTTCTATATGTTATTCATAAATCTTATGGTTTCAAGAGGTATATTAAATAGATTATGTTTTGTATGTATTTATGGACTAATGTTTTCTTTCTTTATCTTTTAGCCCTTACAGAGTTATTTATGATCATCCCAAGTTTTTGAAATTTTTTTCAAAAGGTATAAGGAAGGGTAAGAGAAAATAATAATTCAAGAATATTTATAGCAATAAAATAATTCTTGTTTTATTTTAAGGGTTTTTATTTTATGAAAAAAAGGTATACTGAGTAGGAGTGTCTACTTTGTAATTTTTGAGATGTAATGTAATGATTATTGTTTAATTCTCTAAAACTATAAACTTGAAAATATAATCAATGTTAATTATTTATTTAACTCAAGGTTAAGTAATGTTATAAGGCTAGGGCCTTATAGTAGGTATCATAGGTCAGTTTAGACAACTTTAGGAGTTAGGGTATTGTTAAATTAATATCCATAAATTAATTTATGGTAAGATTGAAATGATATAGAATTTATAGATCACCATGTTTATTCGCCTAAGATATTTTTGAGTTTATAATGGTTTCTCCAGAGGAAACAAGGTAGATATGATGGGATGAAATCAAGAGGAAAACAACCTTCCAAATCAGCAACTTGAGATGGTCAGAATCAGAATTAAACAATTTTTGGCAGTGATGGCTCAGTTGAATCAGGTGATAAATGGTGGTTGTGTTTATAGATGATATTTTCTATATCTTAAAAGTAAATAGGAGTATGAAATTCATTTAAGGGTTCTCTTGAAAACCTTAAAATAAAATAAATGGTGTGGGAAATTCAGAAAGTGTGAGTTTTGGTTACAACACATTTCATTCCTTGGTCACATTGTTTCAAGAAATGGTATAATGTTGATCCTTCTAAAAAAAGTTATTGAATAATGGCCACGACCCAATAATATAATAGAGATCCATAGTTTTATTTGTTATTAGGTTATTACCGGAGGTTTTTGGAAAAAAATTCACAGTTATCTAGCCCACTGAATAAGTTAACTCAAAAATGTGTTAAGTTCATTTGGACAAAAGAATGTGATGATTGTTTTCAGGAATTGAAAATAAGATTGATGAATGCTCCAGTTTTGGAATTACCTTTCTAAAATGGTGAGTTTGTTATCTACAGTGATTCTTCATTGAAAGGACATGGTTGTGTCCTAATGTAGAATGGTCAGGTAATTGCTTATGCTTCAAGTTAGTTGAAACCTCATGAGTTAAATTACCCTACACATGATTTGGAATTTACTACTGTTGTTTTTTCTTTAAAAATTTGGAGGCATCATTTGTATGCAGTAAAGTGTGAAATATATACTAATAAAAAAATTTGAAGTATATATTCACTCAGAAATAATTAAACATGAGACAGAGGAGATGGCTTTAATTAATCAAGGATTATAATTGCATGATCCATTACCATCCGGGAATGTCAAATAAAGTGGCTGATTCTTTGAGTCAAAAAAGTAATGTTACAAAAACCATGTTACATTTGGAACAAGATACATTGACTAAAGATTTGATGAAATTTGGAATAGAAGTTATTGGTGAAGAAGATTCCTCAGTTTTGTTTCAGGTTTTAGTGAAATCATCTCTATCAGATAGAATTAAGAAAGTGCAGAAGGAAGACAGTGAGTTTCAGAAAAATGTAGAGTTGGTTCAGAAGGGTAAGTTACTTGAATTTAACATTGATAAAGATTGTGTTTTGGGGTTTGGAAAGAGATTATGTGTTCCTTGTGATTCAGAGTTGAAGAAAGAGTTCTTATGTGTAGATCATAGTTCTTTGTTTTTAGTTCATCCTGAAAGTACTAAGATGTATAGAGATCTTCAGGAGTATAACTGGTGGGATTGAATGAAAAGATATATTGATGACTTTACTATGACGGGTTTGACTTTTCAATAGGTTAAAGCAGAGTGGAAGTTACCGAAAGAGATGCTTCAACCTTTATCGGTGCTGGAGTGGAAATGGGAAAATATATCCATGGATTTCATTGTGGGATTACCAAATACTTCTCAAGGTAACAATGCAATAAGGGTTATTGTTGATTTATTGAATAAATATTCTCATTTACTTCCTATTCAAGATACTTTTTATCTAGATAAACTTTCTCGGTTGTATATTGAAGAGATAGTTAGGTTACATGGAGTCCCCAGTCCATTGTAGCTGATCGTGATCCTAGGTTTACTTATAACTTTTGGAAAGGACTTCCGAAGTTGTTGGGTACTGAATTATATTTCAGTATATCATTTCATCCACAATTAGATGGGTTGTTAGAAAGAACAATTCAGACACTGGAAGATATGTTACTTTCTTGCCCAATGGATTACCAGGGAATTTGGAACCAACATCTTTCTTTGGTTGAATTTTTCTATAACAAGAGTTTTCATTCCAGTATACAGGTGGCACCATTTGAGGCATTATAAGGAAAGTGGTTTCGAACTCTAGCTTTTTGGGAGGACATAGGTGAAAGGAAGTTAATGGGGTCAGAATTGGTAGAAGAGATGGAAAAAAAATTCAATTTATTCAGAAGCACATGAGAACAGCTCAGAGCAGGAAGAAAAGTTATATGGATAACTGGAGGAAGGATCTTTCTTTCGAGGTTGGTGATTATGTCTTTCTCAAAGTATCTCCATGTAAAAGTGTGATGCCTTTTGGTAAGAAGGGAAAGCTGGGTCTGAGGTTCATTGGACACTATGAAATTCTGGAGAAAGTTGGATTAGTTGCCTACATAGTGGATTTACCTTCAAGTTTAACCCAAGTACACAATGTTTTTCATGATTCAATTTTGAGAAATTATTTTCTGAATCCATCTCATGTTTTGAGTCCAGAGGTAGTTTAGTTGAAAGAAAATCATTCTTATAAGAAACAACCAGTCCAGATTCTTGACTGAAGAGAGAAAGTGTTGCGGAATAAGGTAATTCATCATGTAAAGGTTTTGTGGAAAAATTATATGGTTGAAGAGGCAATATTGAAATCTGAGAATGTTATGAGGGATAAATACCTCCACTTATCTGATAAGTGAATAAAAATAGCAAGGACGAAATTTTCAAAAGGGGGAAGGATGTAACATCCCAGGTAAATAAAGGATATGATATTTTCATATTTATTAATATTTGTGAATTAAATATTAATTTTACTTTAAATGGGATGCTATGTTCAATGGATTACCTAACCCACAACAATGGGTTTCTCCAAAATCTCATGTTGCACACAAGGCTGAGTCATACTGAAAAATAATAATATAATATTATTTTAAATGGTAGTTAACGCCTAGTCGTTGTATTTCCGGGAATGAATAGAACTAGCTAAATTATGATTACACATGTTTTCTAAATGTATTTAACTTTATCAAATAGAAGTTATAGGCTTAAAATATGAATGAATCCAATTTTAAGCAAAAATACTCTAATATTCTTTAAAAGGTTGATTTACCGCCTTTTGATGGTGAACACTTTTAAAATCTAGTTTTTTCACTTTTATATGTTCTATTTGAAAAAATAAAATTCTTATTTAGAATTGGGACATCAAATTTTACTTTGGATGAAATTTTGGTATTTTTATGATAATGTTCATTTTTTAATGAATAGTGAAAAATACTTAATTTTAATTCAAAACTGCCTTTTAATCTAATTTATTTATATAATTAAATTATATTTTTAATTGGTTTTAAAGTGTAATTAGATTATATTTTTACCATTTAATCTAATTTTGGTCATTGGAAGTAATTTCACTTTGAAATTGGACATAAAAAAATGTCAATCTTTTGATAGTTATTATTTCTTAAAGACGCGCTTTTTGGTTTTGACAACAGGAATTAATTTTAAATTAATTTCTACATCTGATATGCTTTT
The DNA here is from genome assembly GCA_963277665.1 of Viscum album. Classification (NCBI taxonomy): domain Eukaryota; kingdom Viridiplantae; phylum Streptophyta; class Magnoliopsida; order Santalales; family Viscaceae; genus Viscum; species Viscum album. The sequence goes on from OY728164.1 coordinate 1,390,187,871, forward strand.
AATTTGTAAAAATTGATTCCATATTTTGAATCAGGAGGTCCAAATTGTGTAAATATGTAACTTTTATTTTTATATATTATGAATAATAACTTCAGTAAATATTTTATTTACGATAGTTAAAGGGTAAATCTGGTAAATAAGGATAAAATAATATTATAATAATATTAACATACCCTAACACATGTCTTAATCCTATTTTTTGACACATTTCTGGCCATGGGTATCCTTGGGTGGATTTTGGGACCCCATTGAGCCACTTGTAAGTGAAAATGACACTTTATAAAAATTAATTTAATGTTAAGGAAAATGTAACATAAACATATATCTCTTAGTAAAATAATTTTTACAATGGATTATATAAGTGATATTTTCAACTATAAATTTTCATTATAAGTCTAAAATTATTTAATACATCATGGTAATTTATTTATAATTTTTATAAATCAAATAAATAAATTTATTTATGACACAATGATGATGTAATTATTACATCATTAATGAATGTTTTAAATAAATGAGATTATAAATATTAAAATAAATTTATTTTGAAACTTTTTATTCCAAACAAGAATTTTAGATATTATTATGTCTTTTTATTTTTTAATAAATGTATGTTTTTCGAAAGAATCAAGATTTTATAGATTTTTTTAATGTCTTTATATGAATAGTTTATAAATTGACATAAATGTGTTTTTAAAATGAATACAATTTTATTAATTGATAAAATATTCCTAAAAATATGATATTCGTCCAATTGACATATATGATGTTAATAATTTCATTAATGATCCATTTTTGGGTTTATTGGCATTTTATAGTAAATATATTAACTATATAGTATAAATATACAAGAAGACATGGTAAAAGTTAAATTAGTTAACTAAAGGTTAAAGCTAAAAGATAAGGTTACTTTTATGCCCTAAACTTGTCTAAAACCCATTGGATGAGAGTATTTCAAACAATACTCACCGTATATTTAAATTAAATTAGTTGGGGGGCTTTTGAAATAAAAATTCAGTTTCTAATAAAATAATATTTTTAAACCTTCCTAAAGAGAACCTCCCCCCCATATAAAAGGTCATCACCTCTAACCCATTACTCACACATATCAATCCCTTAATCTTATCCAAACTCTACTCAAATAATCTCACAATATCCCTCTCTTACTCCTAGAGTACTTAACTTAGTAATTAGTCAATTCAATAAATCATTTTGGTTGAAACCAAAGGAAGTTACCCGATTTAAAGGTAACATCTTCTCTCAAGTTCTTTTATTTTATTTTTCTTTTACAACCCCCTAAACTCACATTATTCAATTATTTTATAAAAATATAAGTATCATAAATAAACTAGGATGTTTTGATGAAAATTATTCTAACTACACATCCACACACCTCCATCCAATGGATACGAACATATTGTTTCTGTGGACAGTGAACTACTGCCTCACGAAACGATGATTGTTCAATTATCTCATACTGCCTCTCATGGTGGACATTATGATGGAACTATATTTATATGTGATATATATTATATTTATATTGTCTCTATACTTCTGTATTTTTCATTTATATCATACCTTTATGGTTTCCATAATGGGTAAACGCGATAATTTCATTTGAGGGAGTGCGGACTACCGCCCCCTCAATGTGATATGACTCGTTCATGCCATATGTGGAACGTATAAAGGATGGACTTAATGAAATTATATATGATATTATATTTTAATTATAATATAACTATGTATCATTAATTTTTCATTCCATTAAATATTAAATATAAATGAAAGTAGCATTCATGCGTACATACGGCTTACCATCTCAATGAACGACACATTTCATTTCTTATCTTCAAATGTTATTTACTATTATAAATACATATATATAATGGATATATATGATATATGTGATTTCGAAATCTTGGATATCATTCTGGAGATAATATAATTTTGACCACATGGACAACTTGTAATTATAAGAAGTTCATCTTTGACTCAAGTACCAAATATGGACAAAATGATCATTATTAACTTAAAAGATTATTTAAGGTTTATAACATGGTAATAAGTGATATAAAAAGAATAATAAACTAGAAAAAGGATATTAATCATGTATAAATTAACTTTATTTTATTATTTCGGAGATTAAAGAACGAACGAGTCAAGTCGGACATGAGGTAAGGGACTTCGTCTCAATCTCCTTTCATTGAGGCATATTTTGATTTATACATAGCTTTATTTTATATGGTGTATAAACCCATCTTAATTTTCATTTCATTCAAATGGAATCTTTTTCTACATATCGTTTTACTAAATGACCAAATAATTTTTCTTTTTAACATATGCGGTGACAACAACCTTTACATCGCCACGTGCGTTATTTGATATTTGGCTTCCTTAACAAGCTGTAATGTTTTTAAAAGGAAATAAATACCATATAATATTTTACGTATTTTGGTATTTAAAATGGTTTTGATAGTTAATTTATTATGCCAATAAATTTAAATGATATTTTTTGATTGCAATGTGGAAATATTATCTTTCCTTTATGTTTTTTTATGTGTTGTGAATATGTTACCGTTCTTGGGCATTGTTTACATATATGGGTGGTTCTCTAATAAACCTATGGAGGGTGAGCCCAAGATAGCTCTCTAATGCATTGGGTAACATGGAGGTAAACATTGATGTTTCTCCTAAGAGATTTAGGGAATATAATGTGATGGGTATTCCGAACGTAACTCCCTATGTAGCTGTGAAAGCTACAATGTAAGTATGTTATGGATGCCACAAGTTACCATTGTGATTTATTATTTTTATGTATTATTCATAAACCTTATGATATCTTGAGGTATGTTAAAGAGATTATATTTTGTATGTATTGATGTACTAATTCTTTCTTTCTTTATCTTATAAACCTTACTGAGATTTTTATGCTCATCCCAGGTTTTTGAAATATTTTTCACAGGGTGTAAGGAAGGGTAAGAGATAGGAAGAATTCAAGAATATTTATATCAAGACAATAATTCTTGTTTTATTTTAAAGGTTTTTATTTTCTGAAAAAAATGGATACTGGGAAGGAGTATCTACTTTATAATTTTTTATATGTAATGTAATAATTATGGCATAATTTTCTAAAACTCTAAAGATAAAAAATCCTCAATGTTAATTACTTATTTAACTCAAGGTTAAGTAATGTTCTAAGTCTGGGCCCTTATAGTAGGTATCAGAGGTCATTTTTGAAAACTTTAAGAATTAGGGTATTATTAAATTAATATCTATAAATTAATTAATATTAAGATTGAAATGATATAGCATTTAAAAATTACCATGTTTCTTCACCTAAGATATTCCTATGTTCCGAATGGATTTCCACAGAGGAAACAGAGCATCTATGATGGGACGACATCAAGAGGAAAACAGCCTTCCAAATCAACAACCTGAGATGGTCAGAACTAGAATTGAATAGTTTTTGTAGTGATAGATCAGTTGACTCATGTGATAAATGGTAGTTGTGTTTATATATGATATTTTGGTATATTCTTAAATAAAATATGAGCATAAAATTCATTTAAGAGTTGTCTTTAAAACCCTTATTAGAAAATAAATTGCATGGGATATTCAGAAAGTGTGAGTTTTGGTTACAACAAATTTCATTCCTTGGTCACCTTGTTTCAAAAAATGGCATAACTATTGATCCTGCTAAAACAAAAGTTGTTAGAGAATGTCAAATACCCACAAATATAATATATATCCATAGTTTTCTTGGTTTATCAGGTTATTACTAGATATTTGTTGAAAATTTTGCACAGTTATCTAGCCCGCTGACAAAGTTAACTTGAAAAGGTGTTAAGTTCATTTCGACAAAGGAATGTGATGACTGTTTTCAATAATTGAAAATAATATTAGTTAATGCTCCAATTTTGGCATTACCTTCTAGAAATGGTGAGTTGGTTATCTATAGTGATTCTTCATTGAAAGGAATTGGTTCTGTCCTAATGAAGAATGATCAGGTAATTGCTTATTCTTCAAGTCAGTTGAAACCTCATGAGTTAAATTACCCTACACATGATTTGTAAATAACTTCTTTTTTAAATAAAAATTTGGAGGCATCATTTGTATGGAGTAAAGTGTGAAATATATACTTATCACAAAAGTTTGAAGTATATATTCACTCAGAAATAATTAAACATGAGACAGAGGAGATGGTTGGATTAATCAAGGATTATGATTGCACGATCCATTACTATTCGAGAAAGGAAAATAAAGTGGCTGATGCTTTGAGTCAAAAAAGTAATTCTATATTAACCATGTAATGTTTGGAATAAGATATTCGATTAAATATTTGATGAAATTTGGAATAGAATTTTTTGGTGCAGGATATTCTTCTTCTTTTTAAGGTGTCAATGAAATCATCTCTATCAGACAGAATTAAGAATGCACAGAAGGAAGACAGTGAGTTGTAGAAAAATGTAGAGTTGGTTTAGAAGGGTAATTTACCTGAATTTAACATTGATAAATATTGTGTTTGGGGGTTTGGAAAGAGATTATGTGTTCCTTATGATTCATAGTTGAAGAAAGATTTGTTATGTGAAGCTCATAGTACTCTTTTTTCAGTTCATCCTGGAAATACTAATATGTACATAGTTCTTCGGGAGTATTACTAGTTGGATGGAATGAAAATAGATATTGTTGACTTTACTATGAAGTGTTTGACTTGTCAATAGGTTAAAGCAGAGCGATAGTTACCTAAAGAGATGTTTCATTCTTTATCGGTGCCAGAGTGGAAATGGGAAAATATATCCATGGATTTCATTGTGGGATCACCAAAGACTTCTTGAGATAACAATACAATATGGGTTATTATTGATTGATTGACTAAATATTCTCATTTCCTTCCTATTAGAGAAACATTGTATCTAGATAAAATTTCAAGATTATATATTGAATATATAGTCAGGTTACATGGAGTTCCCCTCTCCATTGTATATGATCATGATACTAGGTTTACTTCTAACTTTTGAAAAGGCCTTCAGAAGTTGTTGGGTACAAAATTAAAATTTAGTACATCTTTTCATCCACAATCAGATGGGTCATCAGAAAGAAAAATTCAAACATTGGAAGATATGTTATGTGCTTTCTCAATGGATTACCAGGGAAGTTGGGACCAACATCTTTCTTTGGTTGAATTTTCTTATAATAATAGTTTTCATTCCATTATACAGATGGCACCGTTTGAGGTATTATATGGAAATCAGTGTCAAACTCTAGCTTTTTGGGGTGAAGTTAGTGAAAGGAAGTTGATTGGACCAGAATTGGTAGAAGAGATGGAAAAAAATTTAATTGATTCAAAAGCACATGAGAACATCTCAGAGCAGACTAGAAAAGTTATGTGGATAACCGGAAGAAGGATCTATATTTCGAGTTTGGGGATCATGTCTTTCTCAAATTTTCTCTATGAAAAAGTGTGATGTGTTTTGGTAAGAAGGGAAAGTTGAGTCTGAGGTTCATTGGACCCTATGAAATCTTGGATAAAGTTGGATTATTTTTCTACAGAGTGGATTTACCTCCAAGTTTAACCTAGGTACAAAATGTTTTTCATGTTTCAATGTTGATAAAATATATGCTGAATCCATCTCATGTTTTGAGTCCAGAGGTATTTCAGTTAGAAAAAAATCTTTCTTATGAGGAACAGCTAGTCCAGATTCTTGATGGAAGAGGGAAAGTATTGCGGAATAAGGTAATTCATTAGGTAAAGGTTTTTTGGTTAAACCATATGGTTGAAGAGGTGACATGGGAATCTGAGAATTCGATCAGGGATAAATACCCCCGCTTATCTGATAAGTGAATAAAATATGTGAGGACGTAATTTCCAAAAGAGGGGAAGGATGTAACATCCTAGGTAAATAAAGGATGTGATATTTTCATATTTAATAATATTTGTGAATTAAATATTAATTTTACTTTAAAGGGGATTCTATGTTCTATGGAGTACTCAACACGTAATAATGGGTCTCTCTAAAATATCATGTTGCACACAAGGCTGAGTCATACTGAAAAATAATAATATAATATTATTTTTAATGGAATTTAATGCATAACCATTATATTGGTGAGAATGAATAGAACTAACTAAAGTATGATTATACATGTTTGTTAAATGTCTTTAACTTTATCCAATAAAATTTAGAGGCTTAAAATGTGAATGAATCCAATTTTAAGCATAAATACTCTAATATTCTTTAAAAGGTTGTTTTACCGTATTTTGATGGCGAACCCTATTTTAAATCTTTTTTTGTCACTTTTATATATTATATTTGAAAAAATAAAATTCTACTTTATAATTGGGGCATAAAAATTAACTTTGGATGAAATTTTGGTATTTTTCTGATAATGTTCATTTTTTAATGAATAGTGAAAAATACTTCATTTTAATTCAAAATTTCCTTTTAATATAATTTATTTATATGGTTAAATTTTCTTTTTAATTGGTTTTAAAGTGTAATTAGATTATATTTTTAAATTTTAATCCAATTTTGGTCATTGAAGTAATTTCACTTTGAAATAGGACATAAACAAATGTCAATATTTTGATAGTTGTTGTTTCTTAAAAACACGTTTTTGGGTTTTAAAAACGGGAATTAATTTTAAATTAATTTCTAAAACTTATATGTTTTGAATTTTTAAAAATGGATTCCATATTTGGAATCATGAGGTCTAAATTGTGTAAATAGGTAAATTTTATTTTTATACATTATCAATAGTAACTTTAGTAAATATTTTATTTACCATGGTTAAAGGGTAAATCTAGTAAATAAGGGTAAAAAATAATATTATAATAATATTAAATTACCCTAACACATGTCCTAATCCTATTGGATGATACATGTCTGACCATGGTCATCCTTGGGTCAATTTTGGGACCCCATGGAGCCACTTGTAAGTGAAAATGACACTTTATAAAAATTAATTTAAAGTTGAGGAAAATGTAACAAAAACATATATTTCTTAGTAAAAAAAATTTACAATGTGTTATATAAGTGATATTTTCAACTATAAATAGTCATTAGAAATATAAAAATATTTACTACATCATTTTACTTTATATATAATTTTTATACATTAAATAAATAACTTTATTTATGACACAATGATGATGTAATTATTACCTCATTAATGAATGTTTTAAATAAATGAGATTATAAATATTAAAATAAATTTATTTTGAAACTTTTTATGTCATACATGAATTTTAGAGATTAGGATGAATTTTTATTTTTGAATAAATGTAGGTTTTTTTAAAGAATCAAGTTGTTATAGATTTTTTAAAACTCTGGATATGAATAGTTTATAAATTGACATAAATGTGTTTTTAAAATGAATACTATTTTATTAAATGATAAAATAATACTAAAAATATTATATTCATAAAAATGAAATATATGATGTAACTAATGTCATTAATGATCCATTTTATAGTCCCTTTACATTTTTTAGTAAATATATTAACCATATATTATGAATATACAAGAGGACATGATAAAAGTTAAAATAGTTAACTAAAAGTTAAAGTCAAAATACAAGGTTAATTTTATGCCTTAAACTTGTATAAAACCAATTGGATTAAAGTATTTGGAAAAATACTCACCTTTTATTTGAATTAATTGAGTTTGGGACCTTTTTAAATCTAAATTTAGTTTATAATAAAACAATATTTTCAAACTTTCATAAAGATCTCATCCTCCCGCTTATAAAAGGCCATCACCTCTAACCCATTACTCACACCCTAAAGCCCCTTGGCTTGTCCAAAATCTACTCCAATAATCTCCCAACATACCTATCTTACTCATAGAATCCTTACCTTAGTTATAAGTAAATTCAATAAAGCATTTTTGTTCAAACCAAAGGGAGTTACCTGATTTAAAGGTAAAGTCTTATCTCAAGTTCTTTTCTTTTATTTTCCTTCTACAACCCCCTAAACTCTCTATATTACATTATTTTATAACAATACCAGTATCCCCAATATACTATTATGTTTTTATGAAAAGTATTATAACTACACATCCACACATATTCATCCAATGGATACGAACATATTGTTTCTGTGGACAGCGAACTACTGCCTCACGAAACGATGATTATTCAATTTTCTCCTACCGCCTCTCATGGTGTCAATTATGATGGAACTGTATTTATATGTGATATATATTATATTTATATTATCTCTATACTTCTATATTTTTCATTTATATCATACCTTTATGGTTTCCATAATGGGTAAACGCAATAATTTTATTTGAGGGAGTGCGGACTACCGCCCCCTCAACGTGATACGACTCGTTCATGACATATATGGAACGTATAAAGGATGGAGTTAATAAAATTATATATTATATTATACTGGAATTATAATATACCTATGTATAATTATGTTTTAATTCCATTAAATATGAAATAGAAATGAAAGTAGTCTTCATGTGTATGTACGGCTTACCGTCTCAATGAACGGTGCATTTCATTTCTTATCTCCAAATGTTATGTACAATTATAAATACATATATATATTGGATATATATGATATATATGATATCTAAATAATTAATATCATTATTAAAATAATTTACTTTTGACCACATGTACAACTTTAATTATAAGAAGTTCATTTTTAACTCAAGCAACAAATACGGACAAAACGACCGTTATTAACTTAAGTAACTGAAAATTAATTTTTTATTATAAGCATAATCACCTTTTAATGGGTAAGAGGGAAAACCAGCATGACTTCAAGGAATTAAAGACATAAAACTGTGACCCAACAGCCCAAAAACCATCAATAATCAGAACAAGCCAACAAGAACAACTCCTCCCTAGCATCAAAATCATTACGTCCAGCTTCCACCAACTCATTGCTGATCGGATATCTATCTCGTACATGAGTGCACGGGACTAATACTGATGACAAATGTCATACCCTCTCAAACGTCCAAATCCAGATAGCAATGAGTCGATGAAAAATCCCTGCTCAAACAGCATCTGAATTTGCCCCTTGAATATAGGCCACAGAACGAGTTAAACCACCAAAAAAACATTCAGAAAGCCAGAAGTAAACCAATCATAAAATAAACAACAACTAAGACAACAACCCGAACGCCATAACCATTATTGAATGACAGTACCGCTGCAACACAGGACCATCCAGCAATTTCCACAACACAAATCACCTCAAATCCTGCCACCGCAATCACAATTGCACACTGAAACCACAAAAAAACCACCCAAAGCACTCACCCAGCCACAGCACAAAACGAAAGACTAAGATCTTTACAACACCGTGGAAGACTAGAACCCAACCATCCTACACCGCGGAAGATCTGAAACCCACGGTAGAAAACTAGGAACCCGACTACCCTGTCAGAGCACGACAAAATACAGAAATAGCCCCAATGTCGCGGAAGTCTGAACCCTCACAGCACTGGAACCCATCCATACCACCCTTCTCCCATATGCTGCCCTATGAAAACAAACTCACAGACCCCAACAAACGGAGTTCCAGGAACCCACCACCAAAGACCCATCCTGACCCCAAGTCGCAGAAGGCCCGGATCCCGCTGCGGAAGACCCGAATCTCGTCCACCATGACGAAGTGAAACAAGGAAGGCCAGGAACCTGACCGCCCTGCCTCAGAGGACTAGATCTCGAACATCCCCTTCACCTTGTCACCAGACATACAAGCCTGAAGATGAAACATGAGACGAATCGCGACTGACGCCTTCAGCGCAACACCAGACAGCAAAGCCCGAGATTCCCTCTTCACCGCACTAAGAAGAAGCCACCACACTGTGAACGGACCGAGAGAATGTTAGGAGGGAAAGAAACGGTGCAACCCTAGATGGAGGGAGAAGGCAGCGGTGAGGGAAAACCTAGAACGTTTCACCCCTTACGGGCTCATGTAAGGGACTTTGTCTCAATATCCTTTTATTGAGGAATATTTTTATTTATACATGGCTTTCTTTTATATGGTGTATAAATACCTATGAATTTTCATTTCATTCAAAGCGAATATTTTTCTATGTATCATTTTACTAAATGAAAACGGGAATGTTTCTTTTTAACGTTCATGGTGAAAACAACATTTCCACTTTCACAATATTTATTTGATATTTGGCTTCATAAATTTTCATTTCATTCAAAGGGAATCTTTTTCTATGTATCATTTTACTAAAATAAAAAGGTAATGTTTCTTTTTAACATTCGTGATGAAAACAACCTTTCCACCGTCATGATATTTATTTAATATTTGGATTCCTAAATAATCCGTAATGTTTTTAAAATGAAAATAAATACTATATACTCTTTTATGTATTTTGGTATTGAAAATGGTTTTAATAATGGATTGATTATTAAAATATATTTAAATGATATATTGTGATTTCAATGTGGAAATTTTGTCTTTCCTTTATGTTTGTTTTATGTGTTGTAAATATGTTATGGTTCTTGGGAATTGTTTTTGTATACAGGTGGTTTCATGATAAACCTAGGGCGGGTGAGCCCAAGATAGCTCTCTAATGGATTGGGTATCGGGATAGAGGTAAATATTAATGTTTCTCCTAAGAGATTTGGGGAATATACTATGATGAGTATTCCAAATGTAACTCCCTATGTAACTGTGAAAGCTACAATGTAATTATGTTATGGATTCCACAAGTTACCATTATGATTTATGATTTCTATGTTTTATTCATAAATATTTTGATTTCATGAGATATGTTAAAGAGATTATGTTTTTATGTATTAATGGACTAATGTTTTCTTTCTTTATCTTATAACCCTTACTGAGCTTTTTATGCTCATCCCAGGTTTTTGAAATGTTTTTCCTAGGGTATATGGAAGGGTAATACAAAGGAATAATTCAAGAATATTTATATCAAGAAAAGAATTTTTGTTTTATTTTAAGGGTTTTTCTTTTATGGAAAAAAATGAATACTGAGTAGGAGTGTCTACTTTGTAATTTTTGAGATGTAATGTGATAATTATGGGCTAAATCTCTAAAACTATAAACCTGGAAATATTATCAATGTTAATTATTGATTTAACTCAAGTTTAAGTAATGTTCTAAGGATAGGGACTTATAGTAGGTATCAGAGGTCGGTTTATACAACATTAGAAGTTAGGGTATTGTAAAATTAATATCCATAAATTAATTTATGGTAAGATTGAACTGGTATAGCATTTACAGATTACCATATTGCTTCGCCTAAGATAATTCTATGTTCAAAATGGTTTTCTGAAGAGGAAATAGGAAAGATATGATGGGAATACATCAAGAGGGAAGCAACCTTCCAAACCAGAAACCTGAGATGGTCAGAATCAGAATTGAACAGTTTTTTGCAGTGATGGATCAATGGACTCAGGTGATAAATGGTGGTTGTTTTTATAGATGATATTTTGGTATATTCTAAATGTAAATATGGGCATGAAATTCATTTAATGTTTGTCTTTCAAATCATAAAAGAATATAAAATTTATGTTAAATTCATCAAGTGTGAGTTTTGGTTACAAAAAAAATAATTCCTTGGTCATATTGTTTCAAAAAATAGAATAACTATTGATCCTACTAAAACAAAAGTTTTTGAAGAATGGTAATGACCCATAAATATAACTGAGATCCATAGTTGTCTTGGTTTATCAGGTTATTTACAGAGGTTTGTTGAACATTCTTCACATTTATCTAGCCCACTGACTAAGTTAACTCGAAAAGGTGTTAAGTTCATTTGGACAAGATAATGTGATGATTGTTTTCAGGAATTGAAAAGAATATTGGTGAATGCTCATGTTTTGGCATTAAATTCTAGAAATGGTGAGTTTTTTAACTACATTGATGCTTCATTAGAATAATTTGGTTGTTTCCTAATGTAGAATGAGCAGGTAATTTATTATGCTTTAAGTCAGTTGAAATCTCATGATTTAAACTACCCTACACATGATTTGGAATTAGATGCTGGTGTTTTTTATTTAAAAATTTGGAGGCATCATTTTTATGGAGTAAATTTTGAAATATATATACAAATAAAAAAAATTGAAGTATATATTCACTCAAAAAGAATTAATCATGATACAGTAGAGATATCTACAATTAATCAAGGATTATGATTGCATGATCCATTACTATCTGGGAAATACAAATAAAGTGGTGGATGTTTTGAGTCAAAAAAGTAATGCTACATTAACCATGTTATTTTAGGAACAATATACTTTGATTAAACATTTGATGAACTTTGGAATAGTAGTTTTGGGTGCAGGAGATTCCTTTGTTTTGTTTCAGGTGTTAGTGAAATCATCTCTATTAGACAGAATTAAGAAAGCACAGAAGGAAGACAGTGAGTTTCAAAAAAAGGTAGAGTGGGTTTAGAAGGGTAAGTGACCTAAATTTAACATTGATGAAGATTTTTTTTGGGTTTTGAAAGAGATTATGTGTTCCTTGTGATTCATAGTTGAAGAAACAGTAGTTATGTGAAGCTCATAGTTCTTTGTTTTCAGTTCATCCTGGCAGTACTAAGATGTACAGAGATCTTCGGGAGTATTACTGGTGGGATGGAATGAAAAAAAGATATTTCTGACTTTACTGTGAAGTGTTTGACTTGTCAATAGGTTAAAGCAGAGCGGCAGTTATCAAAAGGGATGCTTCAACCTTTATTAGTTCCAGATTGGAAATGGTAAAATATATCTATGGATTTCATTGTAGTATTATCAAAAACTTCTCAAGGTAACAATTCAATATCGGTTATTGTTGATTGATTGACTAAATATTCCCATTTCCTTCATATTTGAGATACTTTGTCTCTAGATAAACTTTCTCAATTTTATATTGAATAGATGGTCAGGTTACATGGATTTTCCCTCTCCATTGTATCTAATCGTGATCCTAGTTTTACTTATAACTTTTAGAAAGGCCTTTAGAATTCGCTGGGTACTGAATTAAATTTTAATACATATTTTCATCCAAAATCATATGGGTAGTCAGAATGAATAATTCATGCATTGGAAGATTTTTTATTTTCTTGCTCAATGGATTACCAGGGAAGTTGGGACCATCATCTTTCTTTTTTTGAATTTTATTATAATAATAGTTTTCATTCCAGTATACAGATGGCACCGTTTGAGGCATAATATGGAAAGCGGTGTCGAACTCCAACTTTTTGGGATGAAATAGGTGAAAGGAAGTTTATGGTACCATAATTGGTAGAATAGATGGTAGAAAAAGTTCAAATGATTTGAAAGCACATGAGAACAGCTCAGAGGAGGCAGAAAAGTTATATTGATAACCAGAGGCAGGATCTTTCTTTTGAGGTTTTTGATCATGTCTTTCTCAAAATTTCTCTATGGAAAAGTGTGATGTGTTTTAGTAAGAAGGGAAAGCTGAGTCCGAGGTTCATTGGACCCTATGAAATCCTGGAAAAAGTTGGATCAGTTTCCTATAGAGAGGCTTTACCTCAAATTTTAACCTAGGTACACAATGTTTTTCATGTTTCAATGTTAAGAAAATATGAGGGATCCATATCATGTTTTGAGTCCAGAGGTAGTTCAGTTGGAAGAAAATATTTCTTATGAGGAACAAAAATTCCAGATTCTTGAATGAAGAGAGAAAGTGTTGCAGAATAAGGTAATTCATTAGGTAAAGGTTTTGTGTAAAAACCATATGGTTGAAGAGGAAAAATGGGAATCTAAGAATGTGATGAGGGATAAATACCCCCACTTATCTGATAAGTGAATAAAAATTGAAAGAATGAAATTTCCAAAATGGGGGAAGGATGTATCATCCCAGGTAAATAAAGGATATGATATTTTCATATTTATTAACATTTTTGAATTAAATATTAATTTTACTTTAAAGGGGATTCTATGTTAGATAGCATACCTGACACGTAAAAATTTGTTTCTCTAAAATATCATGTTGCACACAAGGCTGAGTCGTACTAAAAAATAATAATATAATATTATTTTAAATGGTAATTAAGGACTAGATGTTGTATTTTCGAGAATGAACAAAAATAACTACAGTGTGATTATACATGTTTGTTAAATGTCTTTACCTTTATCCAATAAAATTTAGAGGCTTAAAATGTGAATGAATTCAATTTTAAGCATAAATACTCTAATATTTGTTAAAATGTCAATTTTTTTCCTTTTGATAGTGAACCCTTTTTAAATCTAGTTTTTTTCACATTTATATGTTCTATTTGAAAAAATAAAATTCTTGCTTATAATCGTTAAATAAAAAATTACTTTGGATGAAATTTTGGTATTTTTCTGATAATGGTCATTTTTTAATGAATAGTAAAAAATACTGCATTTTAATTCAAAACTGCCTTTTAATATAATTTATTTATATTGTTAAATTATTTTTTTTAATTGGTTTTAAAGTGTAATTAGATTATATTTTTACCATCTAATCCAATTTTAGTCATTGGAAATAATTTCAATTTTAAATTGGACATAAATAAATGTCAATCTTTTGATAGTTATTATTACTTAAAAACACGCGTTTTGGTTTTGACAATAGGAATTAATTTTAAATTAATTTATGCAACTTCTGTGTTTTGAATTTGGAAAAATGGATTTCATATTTTTAATCATGAGGTCCAAATTGTGTAAATAGGTAACTTTTATTTTTAGACATTATGAATAGTAACTTCAGTAAATATTTTATTTACCATGGTTAAAGGATAAATCTGGTAATTAAGGGTAAAAACTAACATTATAATAATATTAAATTGCCATAAAACATGTCATAATACTATTTTCTAATACATGTCCCAGCATGGAAATCCTTGGGTTGATTTTTGGACCCCATGGAGCCACTTGTATGTGAAAATGACAATTTAAAAAAAATAATTTAAAGTTAAGGAAAATGTAACACAAACATATATCTCTTAGTAAACAAAATTTCACAATGGGTTATATAAGTGATATTTCTTACTATAAATAGTCATTAGAAATATTAAAATATTTCTTACATCATGTTACTTTATTTATAATTTTTAGACATCAAATAAACAAATGTATTTATGACACAATTATGATGTAATTATTACCTCATTAATGAATGTTTTAAATAAATGAGATTATAAATATTAAAATAAATTTATTTTGAAACTTATTATGCCATAAAATAATTTTAGAGATGGTTATGACTTGTTATTTTTGAATAAATTTAGTTTTTTTTAAAGAATAGAGTTGTTATAGATTTTTTAAAAGTCTTGATGTGAATAGTTTATACATTGACATAAATGTGTTTTTAAATTGAATACAATTTTATTAAATGATAAAATAATCCTAAAAATATTATATCTAGAAAATTGACATATATTATGTTACTCATTTAATTAATGATCCATTTTTGGGTCTCTTGACATTTTATAGTAAATATATTAACCATATATTATGAATATACAAGAGGACATGGTAAAAGTTAAATTAGATAACTAAAGGTTAAAGCTAAAAGATAAGGTTACTTTTATGCCCTGAACTTATCTAAAACCCATTGTATGAGAGTATTTAGAACAATACTCACATTATATTCTAATTAACTGAGTTTTGGACCACTTTAAATCGAAATTCAGTTTATAATAAAATAATATTTTCAAACTTTCTTAAACAGTCCCTCCTCCCCCTTACAAAAGACCATCACCTCTAACCAATTACTCACACCTCTCAAGCCCCATGGATCTTCAAATATCTACTCCAATAATCTCCCAAAATCTCTATCTTCCTCCTATAATCCTTAATTTAGGTATAAGTAAATTCAATAAATCCTTTTGGTTCAAACTAAATGGAGTTACCTGAGTTAAAGGTAACGTCTTCTCTCAAATTCCTTTCTTTTATTTTCCTTCTCCAACCCCCTAAACACTATTTATTCTATTATTTTATAATAAAAAAAGTGTCCTAAATATACTAGGATTTTTTATGAGAATTATTATAACTACACATTCAAACACCTTCATCTATTGGATACGAACATACTGTTTCTGTGGACTGCGAACTACTGCCTCACGAAATGATGATTTTTCAATTATCTCCTGCCACCTCTCATGGTGAATATTATGATGTCAATGTATTTATATGTGATATATATTATATTTATATTTTCTATATACTTATTTATTTTTTATCATACCTTTATTGTAACATCCCAAGTAAGTAATGAATAATAGATATTTTTATCTATGTCTATTAATGAATTAGATAGTGTTTTAGAGGCTTAAAATGAAAATAAATACAATCTTAAGCACGGAATACACTAATATATTTAAAAGATTGTTTTACTACCTTTTAATGGAAAACCATTTTTAAATCTATATTTTGTCAATTTTATAAGCTATGTTTGTCAAAATAAACTTATTATTTATTATTGGGACATCAAAATTTACTTTGTGTGAATTTTTGGTATTTTTCCAATAAAGTTCATTTTTTAATGAATAGTGAAAATGTTGTATTTTAATTCAAAACCTAATTTTAATCTAATTTATTTATATGATTATATTATCTTTTGAATTGGTTTTAAAGTGAAATTAGAATATGTTTTTACCATTTAATCCAATGGTGGTCATTGGAATCAATTTCACTTTGAAATTGGACTTAAACTAGTGTCAGTCTTTTGATACTTATTGTTTCATAAAAACACGCTATTTGTCATGACAGCGGGAATTAATTATTAAATTAATTAATCTAACTTATATGATTTGAATTTTGTAAAATATACATCATTTTTGAATTCATAATATCAAATATAGCTTAGGTTTAAGTTTTGGTATTTTTCTGAAAAACTTCAATTTTTGATGAATAGTGAAACCACTAAGTGGTAGTTAAAGAAACTGATTTTTCGTTTAAATGAAACTTTGCCACTTCTGTGATTTGATTTTCAAAAATCCTACATACATGGTTTTCATTAATAAGTAAAATTTGGTTTAATGAAGCTAAAATTATTTTTTGATGAATGGTAACTTTTAAGTTCTTAATCGTGATTAGAGGTAATTAGTGTAGTTTAAGGTAAAAATAATGTTTTAATAATATGAGATGAACTAGACACATGTCATACCCTTATTGGATGTGTCATTTCAGACCAATACAACCCATTGGTTGATTTTTGGGACCCCATGGATCCACTTGGTTAAGATAAAGACATTAATGCTTTTTATTTAATGTTAAAGTAAAAATGACACAAACATGAGATGTTTTACTAAAAAAAATTTACATGGGGTTATACAAGTCATATTTTTTACTATAAATATTAATTATAAATATAAAAATATTTCCTACATCATGATATTTTTTTATACTTTTTAGACATTAAATATATTAAATTATTTAGGACATCATGATGATGCAGCGATTACCTCATTAATAAAGGATTTAAATAAAATGAAAAGATAATGTAAAATCTATGACCTAAACATGTCCAAAACCTATTGGATGGGTATATTTATAACCCTTATAACCTTATCCTCGAATTATATCAATGTGGGACCTCTTAAATTTGAATATCATTTTAAAATAAAGTAACTTTTCTTTACTTTCCAAGAGTGCCCCTCATCTCCTCTTATAAAAGGCCCCCACCTCTACCTCTTTACCCACACTTCCAAAGTCTTTGGATCGGCCAACCCCTGCCCATTTTGTCTCTACACATCCCTCTCTTACTCCTTGATGCCTCACTTTGATCAGAAGTCTTCCCAAGGAAGCCTTTGATCTCAAACCAAAGGAAGTTACCCGATTTTAAGTTAATGTCTTCACTTGAGTCCTTTTATTTTATTTTGCTTCTACAACCCCCTAAACTCTTTTTATTCATTTCTTTTGTAACAACTCCAGTATATTAAATATACTAGGATGTTTTTATAATAAGGATTCGAGCTACACTTACACACACCTACATCTAATTGTTAAAGAACATACTGTTTCTGTGGATGGCGAATTCCTGCCTCCCGAAATGATGATTGTTCAACATTCTTTTAACACCTTCAAAGGTGGCCATTAAGATGACACTATATATATATGATATATAATATGTTTATGTTTTCTGTAAGCTTCTGTATTTTTCATTTTGGGAATACCTTTATGGTTTCCATTATGGGTAAACGTGATATCTTCATTTAAGGAAGTGCGGACTACCGCCCCCTCAAAGTGATTTGATTCGTTAATACCATATGTGGGACGTATAAAGGATGGAGTTATGATATTATATATGATATTACACTGGAATTATAATATACATTTATATCATTATGATTCCATTTCATAAAATATGAAATAGAAATGGAAGCAGCGTTCATGCGTACGTACGGCTTACCGTCTCCATGAACGGTGCATTTCATTTCTTACCTCTAAATGTTATGTAATATTATAAATTCATGAATGTACTGGATATATATGATATATATGATATCTAAATCATGAATACCATTCTGGATATAATGGATACATGAACAACTTGTAATTATAAAGGGTTTATTTTTTACTCAAGTACCAATGATCGTTAAAACGACTGTTATTAACTTAAATAATTGCATAGTGTTCATGACATGGAAATAAGTGATATAAAAGGAATAATGAACTTCAAAATGGTTCTTAAAAAAGTATAAATTAACTCAAATTTATTATTTAGGAGATTAAAGAACGACCGATTCAATTCGGACCCGAGGTATGGGACTTCGTCTCAATCTCCTTTCATTGAAGCATATTTTGTTTTATACAAAACCTTCTTTTATATGGTGTATAAACCCCTTTGAATTTTATGTTTATCCAAAAGGAATCTTTTTTATACAAAGTCTTTTACTAAAAGACAAAAGGGAATGTTTTTGTCGTATGTATATGGCGACAATGACTTCTCCGCCGCTGTGACCATTATTTGAGTTTCGGCTTCCTCTACAAGCCATACCTTTTTTTTAAAAGAAAAATAAATACCATGTTTTACTTTTATTTTATTTTGG
The DNA here is from genome assembly GCA_963277665.1 of Viscum album. Classification (NCBI taxonomy): domain Eukaryota; kingdom Viridiplantae; phylum Streptophyta; class Magnoliopsida; order Santalales; family Viscaceae; genus Viscum; species Viscum album. Next base: position 1,390,206,845 of record OY728164.1, read on the forward strand.
TATTGAAAATGGGTTTCATAATGTTTTTGTATCACTGTGTTATTGATATCTTGTGATTGAAATGTGGAAATTTTTTGTTTCCTTTATGTATGTTTTATGTGATACGATTATGTTATGGTTCTTGGGCATTGTTATGAAGACGGGTGGTTCCGTGATAAACTAAGGGCGGGTGAGCCCGATATAGCTCTCCAATGCATTGGGTAATGCGAAGGAGTGAAACGTTAAGTTTTCTCCGAAGAGATTTAGGGAATATACTATGATGGGTATTCCAAACGTAACCAAGAGGGTTACTCCCTATATAAGAATGTTATGAATGCCTCAAGTTACCTTTATGTCTTATGATTTCTATGATTTATTCATGATTTTATGAGGTATGTTAAAGTGCTTATGTTTTATGGGTAAAGTATGATTTCATTCTTATGTGTATATGTACCCATGTTTCCTTTCCATATTTTTATATCCCTTACTGAGCTTTTTATGCTCATCCCAAGTTTTTTAAAAAAAATTCACAGGTCAAGGGAAAGGTACATGATATGATGATAGTGTCAAGGAAGTGTCAAGAAAGAATCTATGTTTTATTTTAAATATGTTTCCATTGATGGGAAAAAATGAATACTATCTTTTATGTAACCACCTTGTTTAAATGTGGAATGTAATGCATGTTTTATGATCTAATTCTCTAAAACTCTAAACCTGAAAAAATCCTCAAGGTGTAATCTTGTAATAACTCAAGATTAAGTAAGGTTTAAGGATGGGGTCTTATAGTTGGTGTCAAAGGTCGGTTTAGATAACTTTAGGAGTTAGAATTATATTAAAATATTATCCAAAAATATTTTTTTATGGTCAAATTGAAATGATATAGCATTTGAAGATTACCATGTTGCTTCATCTAAGACATGTTTCTTCAGAATGGTTTTCCGCAGAGAAAATAGGGAAGCAGTGCTAGGAAGGCATACAGAAGGAAATAACCTTCTGAATCAGCATCCAGAGATGGTCGGAAATGGAACTGAACAGTTTTTTGCTGTGATGGCACAATTTACTCAAGCGATAAATGGTGTTGGTATCCATGCACGAGATCAGCTAGATCAACCACAGAGGAACATGTCAGTGGTGGAACATTTCATGAAGCAACATCCCACATCATTCAGAGGATCATCTGACCCTGTGCTAGCTGAAGGGTGGATTAAATCACTGGAGAAGATTTTCGATGTCATGGGGTGTTCAGACAATCAAAAGGTTATTCTTTCTATTTACCGTTTGGAGGGTGAAGCAGATCAGTGGTGGTCGATGGTTAAAAATATCAGGGACGCTGATGAGATTGATGCTCTAAACTGGGATGAATTTAAATGTATGTTTCTTGAGAAGTATTTTCATAAGGCTGTTCGACTTAGGATGGAAAAGCAATTCTTGTAATTGAGGCAAGAGGAAGACTCAATGGCTGCCTATGAAGAAAGGTTCACTCGATTGGCAAGGTATTCTCCAAATTTTATCCGAGACCTTGATAGTAAAATCAATTGTTTTTACTCAGGATTAAAGACAAAATATCAAAGGGCTTTAGTTTCTCATGAGTTTAAAAGTTATGAAAAGCTTGCTCGATGTGCTGAGAAGGTCGAAATGGAATTTTCCGATGATCAAGTGTTCTATAACAACCAACAAAAGAAGAGACCGAGGTGGCAGGAGAAAGGAAAGAATTCTTCAAAAAAGTATGATGGTAAGAAAACTAATTTTCTAGTTTGTGATAAATGTGGTAAAAGGCATCCTGGGGAATGTGTTCTGAATTCTGGAAAGTGCTATCGATGTGGTAAGATGGGACATAAGTCTCGTGATTGAACTGAAAAAGATCAAGGTGATGGTAAGACCAAATTTTATTTACAGTTAGTGGAATGTTTTAAGTGCAATGAGATGGGTCACTATGCAAATGAGTGTCCGAAAAAGAGCTCGAGTGATGGGAAGCAGTTAGACTACAAGCAGAAAGGGGTGGTGAAATCCTTTGCAACTACTTCAGCAGATGTCGGGCCATCAAATGAATTTGTATCAGGTACTTTGTTTGTTTTTTCAGATTATTCCAGTGTGTTGTTTGATTCAGGGTCTACACATTATTTCATCTCTGAAAACTTTTCTAGTAAAATGGGAATACCATCTCAAGAAATGACTCCTGAACTTTTGGTAAAAACACTTGGGGGAAATGTTGAGGGAAAAAGAATTTATAAGAATATTCCTATCCTTATCTGCGGAAAGAACCTACTTGCGAACCTTATTGTTTTACCTCTAGTAGAGTTTGATTTTATCCTGGGTATGGATTGGATCTCTATTTACCATGTTAAGATTGACTGTAGAGCTAAAGAAGTTTCTTTTCAGAAATACTTTCAGTTTTTTGTACAAGAATGAACCCTTACTGTTGATAACTTATCAAGAGGCCGAGAAACTTGTAAAAGATGGAAATGAATATTACCTTGCACACATTATTGAAAACAAAGGAACTATTCAGATTAATGATGTTCCAGTGGTAAATGAGTATCCTGATGTTTTTCCTGATGAGTTGCCTGAAATAATACCAGATCGGGAAGTTGAACTTACTGTCGACTTAGTTCCTGATGCTAAGACAATTTCAAAACCCCTTTATCGAATGGATCAAATTGAACTTTTAGAGTTGAAGGAGCAATTGAAATATTTAATAGAGAAAGGTTTCATTCGACCTAGCACATCACTATGGGGTGCTCCTGTTTTATTTGTTAAAAAGAAAGATGGTTCAATGAAACTTTGCATTGATTATAGAGCCTTGAATAACATCACTGTTAAGAACAAATATCCTTTGCCTCATATCGATGATTTGTTTGATCAGCTCTAGGGAGCTCAGTATTTTTTAAATATTGACTTGAGATCAGGGTACCATCAGCTAAAGGTAAAGGAAGCAGATGTTCCAAAGACTGTGTTTCGTACAAGATATGGCCATTATGAATTTGTAGTAATGCCTTTTGGGCTAACCAATGCACCTGTTGTATTCATGGACTTAATGAATAGAATTTTCCATGAGTTCCTGGATAAGTTTGTGTTTATTTTTATTGATGATATTTTGGTGTTTTCTAAAAGTAAAGAAGAGCATGAAAGACATTTAAGGGTTATTTTACAAACCTTGAAACAAAAGAAATTGTATGGGAAATTCAGCAAGTGCGAGTTTTGGTTGCAACAAATTTCTTTCCTTGGTCACATTGTTTCTAAAGATGGGATAACCGTTGATCCTGAAAAAACAAAGGTTGCTGAAGAATGGCCAAGACCCACAAATGTAACTGAGATTCGTAGCTTCCTTGGTTTGGCAGGCTATTACCAAAGGTTTGTTAGAAATGTTTCACGGTTATCTAGTCCAATGACTAAGCTAACTCGGAAGGGTGTTAAGTTTATCTGGACAAAAGAATGTGATGATTGTTTTCATGAATTGAAAAGAATATTGGTGAATGCTCCAGTTTTGGCACTTCCTTCCAGGAATGGTGAGTTTGTTATCTACATTGATGCTTCATTGAAAGGACTTGGTTGTGTCCTAATGCAGAATGATCAGGTAATTTCTTATGCTTCACAACAGTTGAAAACTCATGAGGTAAATTACCCTACACATGATTTAGAATTAGCTGCTGTTGTTTTTGCTTTAAAAATTTGGAGGCATAATTTGTATGGAGTAAAGTGTGAAATATATACTGATCAAAAAATTTTAAAGTATATATTCACTCAGAAAGAATTGAACATGAGAAAGAGGAGATGGATATAATTAATCAAGGATTATGATTGTACAATTCATTACCATCCGGGAAAAGCAAATAAAGTGGCAGATGCTTTGAGTCTAAAAAGTAATGCTTCATTAACAATGCTGTGTTTGGAAGGTGATCCTTTGGTTAAGGATTTGATGAACTTTGGCATAGAAGTTGTTGGTGCAGGATGTCCTTCTGTTTTTTTCAGGTATCAGTGAAATCTTCTCTATCGAACAGAATCAAGCAAGCACAGAAGCAAGACAGTGAGTTGCAGAAAAAGGTAGAGTTGGTTCAAAAAGGTAAGTTTCCTGAATTCAACATTGATAGTGATTGTGTTTTGATATTTGGGAAGAGATTGTGTGTGCCTTGTGATTCACAGTTGAAGAGAGAGTTGTTATGTGAAGCTCATAGTTTTCCATTTTCAGTTCATCCTGGCAGTACTAATATGTACAGAGATCTACGGGAGTATTACTGGTGGGATGGAATGAAAAGAGATATTGCTGATTTTACTGTGAAGTGTTTGACATGTCAACAGGTTAAAGCAGAGCGGCAGTTACCAAAAGGGATGCTTCAGCCTTTACCAGTGCAAGAGTGGAAATGGGAGAATATATCCATGGACTTCGTTGTGGGATTGCCGAAGACCCCTTGAGGTAATAATGCAATCTGGGTTATTGTTGATTGCTTGACTAAATCTGCTCATTTCCTTTCTATACGAGATACTTTTTCCCTAGATCAACTTTCCCATTTGTATCTTAAAGAGATAGTCAGGTTACATGGAGTTCCTTCCTCCATTTTATCTGATCGTGATCCCAGGTTCACTTCTAACTTTTGGAAAGGCCTTTAGAAGTCGTTGGGTACTGAATTAAATTTTAGTACAGCTTTTCATCCTCAATCAGATGGGCAGTCAAAACAAAAGATTCAGAATTTAGAGGATATGCTACGTGCTTGTTCGATGGATTATCAGGGAAGTTGGGACCAACATCTTTCTTTGGTTGAGTTTTCTTATAATAATAGTTTTCATTCCAGTATACATATGGCACCATTTGAGGCGTTATATGGGAAGCGGTGTCAAACTCCAGCTTTTTGGGATGAAGTGGGTGAAAAGAAGATGATGGGACCAGAATTGGTAGAAGAGATGGCAGAAAAAGTTCAGTTGATTAAAAAACACATGAGAATAGCTCAGAGTAGGCAGAAAAGTTATGCAGACAACAGAAGGAAGGATCTATCTTTTGAGGTAGGTGATCATGTTTTTCTCAAAGTATCACCATGGAAAAGTGTGATGCGATTTGGTAAGAAAGGAAAGCTAAGTCCAAGGTTCATTGGACCGTATGAAATTCTGGAGAGAGTTGGATCAGTTGCTTACAGAGTGGCATTACCTCCGAGTTTATCTCAGGTACACAATGTTTTTCATGTTTCGATGCTGAGAAATTATATGCCAGATCCATCTCATGTTTTGAGTCCAGAGGTAGTTCAGCTGGAAGAGAACCTATCTTATGAGGAACAACTGGTCCAGATTCTTGATCATAGGGAGCAGGTGTTACGGAATAAGGTGATTCATCAGGTAAAGGTTTTGTGGAAAAACCATATAGCAACCCGGCCTTTTCCTTACATTACTATTACATCATTTCAAAGATAAACAACATAATAGTATTACACATGGAGGATCCCGAGGTTTAGTGTCTTGGGCAAACTAGGACAACACATAACAAGTACAACATCAAGCATAAAAAATCCATTTAATCTCTTCTTATATAGCTTCTTAATAGCACTTGTCCTATCCTTAGTACATGTAGCCACCTGAGGAATCAAAAGGGGTGAGCTAAAAGCCTAGTAAGAGGATAGATAAGAACAATATAGCATGGGGTGAGCATAATCATGACATAGGAAGATGATCTTGAACATGAGAGGAGCATAAACAATAAACTTGAAATGTGGCAAAGCATAAAAAATGAAACATCATGTCTTAGTGGTTAACTACCACACATACTTGTGAACAAAGCTAGCATCATGTTCACGCATCATTTCACATTTACTCATGAGATTCATCACTTTACCCAATTCATTGGAGAGCTATATAATTTCGGGCGCACCCGTCACCTTTAAACATTCATATTGCGCTATATAATTCTGGGTGCACCCGTCACATCATAACATTATCATTATCATTCTTTCCACATAGAACACATATGTACTTAAATAACCCATGGAAAGGAATGGGTTTCATCTCATAATAACACATTCATAAGCTTTGGGTTCTCAAAAGAAAGAGGGAACAACATACTTGATATAAGAACCATCAACCTTGAATGATAGGTAAAAGGTGAGATCTTGAAAGAAGAGTTCTTTTAGAAAGCATTTTGATGGACATAAAAACTAGTGACAAACATGTATATCCCAGAAAAGTAAAGGAAATGATGAACAAAAGACCTTTGAGGAGTAACCATATCAAAAATGGAGTGAAAGAGGGAGAACCCGAAGGAAGGAAATTGGGTTCGAGATTTCCCCTTACCTTGTACTCGAATGCCTCCTTCTCTTTAATGTCCTGTATAATGACATTATATTCATTAATTAGAAATTCCAGAACCTTTTATACATTAATAGGGTTCATTCTGGTTTCATTATTTCATATTATGTTCCTTTGGATGACTTATAGAGTTTAAAAACATTGATCGGGGATGTTCGTTTTTATGGTTTTCTTGAGCGGTCCACTTGTATTCTTAAATTGATGTTTGGGTAGATAATGGGTAAACATCCAGAACTGATATTACATGTAATTAATGATATTACAGAAGCTTGAATTATTTTATAATGAGTTATATTAGATCCATGTGGACGAATCATTATATAATAATTAAATGAAGATTATTTGGGTTAATTTGAGCGGTTTTTGGATCACAACGAACTTGTTTTAACTTTTCACTTAGTAGTATGGACATAGGTTATTTCCAGAACATAAAATAGAACATAATACATATAACATATTCTGGTTCAACCATAAAAATGGTTTCATGACCAGATTGAAGGTAGAAATGGAAGAAGAGAATATGTCGTTTTTGAAGGTGATAAATTATCACCACATGAACAACGTTCTCTTTAATAAAATAAAAGGAAGAGGGAAAGGGTGTGGGGTGATATAATATACCATTAGAATCATAATATTACAGTATATTTATAATACTGGAGTTACAAAACAATTTTTATGAAGATAGTTAGGGAGAGATTAAGAAAGTAACTTGAACTTGAAAGGAAATTAAAGGAGAAGAGGGAGGGAAATTACCTTTAGAATCCTCCTCTTAAGAACCTCCTTAAGGGCCTATGCTTGGTCTTTTGATGAGACCAGGAGCTATTGGACGTGGGGGATGAGCTAGGGAAGGTGTTTGGGCAGAATTTAGAGAAGGCTTGGAGCTTGAGAGGTGTGAGGAAAAGAGGGAGTGAAGGGTGGCTTTTATAGTGGAGGGGAAAGGGGTTTCCTTAATATAAAATTGATTAATTTATTAATTCCACCAAAGACAAGGAATAGTGAGTCTTGGATGACCAATAATAGTAATTTTATAATGTAATCCCGAACCAAGTGAGCTTACATCAGCAGAACATCAGCAATGACTCAATTAATACATTATTTAGCTTTTATTGTGAATTATCGGATTCCACTATTCATCAAAAATTCAAGTATCTCAGAAAATTCCCAAAAATTTACCCCAACCATTTTTTGACGTGTAGAATCCATAAATGAAGTCCATTTTTCAAAAATAATTTTTTAAATATTATTAATTTAATATTTATTTAAAATCATAATTTACTTAAAAAAAACTGTTTTTAAAATTAAAACTGATTTTGCAGTTCTTTCAAAAATTACATAGGGTCTTATAAAATTATCTAAAAACTATTAGACATTGATTCAATAATATATTTAAGGAAAATAAATATTCATTTAAATTAATTAATTAATTATAATTAATTATTTATGACTTATAAAATACCAAAAATGTTTACTAAGGTCAAATTGTCACTTTCTAAGATGTCTAAATTTTATTTTATTATTCATAGGTAATGTTACTCTTATTTACTATTCATAAGGGTCATATTACTATTCATAAGGGTAGGTTACTATTCATAAGGGTAGGTTACTATTCACCAAAAATTATTTTTGTTTCATTAGACTCCAAAAATTGTCTTGAACACAACCGTGTATGTCGGATTTTTAAAATTCCATACATAGGGGTGACAAAATTATGTTTAAAGGTCACTTATCACTTAGTAGTTCATTATTTTGTGTTTTTATGATATATATATAAGAAGGGAATTTTCCATTGAAAAAATTTGGGTCGTTACATTCTTCCCCCCTTAAGAAATTTCGCCCCCGAAATTTCACTTTACACAAACAGGTGAGGGTACTTCTCCTTCATTACCTCTCCTGGTTCCCACCATTTTCTAAAATAGAAAAGGTTAGAACAAAACATAAGTAAACAAGTCATGAATAACTTATTCATTAAAACAATTATACCAAAAACATAACATATGGGATCCCTAGGTAAATATCCTTGTGTGCATATTTGTACTTAGTCTCATGCTAGAGGTTTTATTTAGGGTTCACTAATCATAATTCCCAAATTAACTAAACCTTTCCTCTGATACCAACTATAGCGACCCGGCCTTTTCCTTACATTACTATTACATCATTTCAAATATAAACAACATAATAGTATTACACATGGAGGATCCAGAGGTTTAGTGTCTTGGGAAAACTAGGACAACACATAACAAGTACAACATCAAGCATAAAAAATTCATTTAATCTCTTCTTATATAGCTTCTTAATAGCACTTGTCCTCTCCTTAGTACATGTAGCCACCTGAGGATATACATCAAAAGGGGTGAGCTAAAAGCCCAGTAAGAGGATAGATAAGAACAATATAGCATGGGGTGAGCATAATCATGACATAGGAAGACGATCTTGAACATGAGAGGAGCATAAACAAAAAACTTGAAATGTGGCAAAGCATAAAAAATGAAACATCATGTCTTAGTGGTTAACTACCACACATACTTGTGAACAAATATAGCATCATGTTCACGCATCATTTCACATTTACTCATGAGATTCATCACTTTACCCAATGCATTGGAGCGCTATATAATTTTGGGCGCACCCGTCACATTTAAACATTCATATTGCGCTATATAATTCCGGGCGCACCCGTCACATCATAACATTATCATTATCATGCTTGCCACATAGAACACATATGTACATAAATAACCCATGTAAAGGAATGGGTTTCATCTCATAATAACACATTCATAGGCTTTGGGTTCCCAAAAGAAAGAGGGAACAACATACTTGATATAAGAACCATCAACCTTGAATGAGAGGTAAAAGGTGAGATCTTGAAAGAAGAGTTCTTTTAGAAAGCATTTTGATGGACATAAAAACTAGTGACAAACATGTATATCCCAGAAAAGTAAAATAAATGATGAACAAAAGACCTTTGAGGAGTAACCATATCAAAAATGGAGTGAAAGAGGGAGAACCCGAAGGAAGAAAATTGGGTTCGAGATTTCCCCTTACCTTGTACTCGAATGCCTCCTTCTCTTTAATTCCTATATAATGACATTATATTCATTAATTAAAAATTCCAGAACCTTTTATACATTAATAGGGTTCATTCTGGTTTCATTATTTCATATTATGTTCCTTTGGATGACTTATAGAGTTTAAAAACATTGATCGGGGATGCTCGTTTTTATGGTTTTCTTGATCGGTCCACTTGTATTCTTAAATTGATGTTTGGGTAGATAATGGGTAAACATCCAGAACTGATATTACATGTAATTAATGATATTACAGAAGCTTTAATGATTTTATAATGAGTTATATTAGATCCATGTGGACGAATCATTAAATAATAATTAAATAAAGATTATTTGGGTTAATTTGAGCGGTTTTTGGATCACAACGAACTTGTTTTAACTTTTCACTTAGTAGTATGGACATAGGTTATTTCCAGAACATAAAATAGAACATAATACATATAAAATATTCTGGTTCAACCATAAAAATTGTTTCATGACCAAATTGAAGGTAGAAATGGAAGAAGAGAATATGTCGTTTTTGAAGGTGATAAATTATCACCACATGAACAACGTTCTCTTTAATAAAATAAAAGGAAGAGGGAAAGGGTGTGTGGGGATATAATATACCATTAGAATCATAATATTACATTATATGTATAATACTGGAGTTACAAAACAATTTTGATGAAGATAGGTAGGGAGAGATCAAGAAAGTAACTTGAACTTGAAATGAAATTAAAGGAGAAGAGGGAGGGAAATTACCTTTAGAATCCTCCTCTTAAGAACCTCGTTAAGGGCCTATGCTTGGTCTTTTGATGAGACCAGGAGCTATTGGACGTGGGGGATGATCTAGGGAAGGTGTTTGGGCAGAATTTAGAGAAGTCTTGGAGCTTGAGAGGTGTGAGGAAAAGAGGGAGTGAAGGGTGGCTTTTATAGTGGAGGGGAGAGGGGTTTCCTTAATATAAAATTGATTAATTTATTAATTCCACCAAAGACAAGGAATAGTGAGTCTTGGATGACCAATAATAGTAATTTTATAATTTAATCCCGAACCAAGTGGGCTTACATCATCAGAACATCAGCAATGACTCAATTAATACATTATTTAGCTTTTATTGTGAATTATCGGATTCCACTATTCATCAAAAATTCAAGTATCTCAGAAAATTCCCAAAAATTTACCCCAACCATTTTTCGACGTGTAGAATACAGATATGAAGTCCATTTTTCAAAAATAATTTTTTAAATATTATTAATTTAATATTTAATTAAAATCATAATTTACTTAAAAAAACAGTTTTTAAAATTAAAACTGATTTTGCAGTTCTTTCAAAAATTACTTAGGGTCTTATAAAATTATCTAAAAACTATTAGACATTGATTCAATAATATATTTAAGGAAAATAAATATTCATTTAAATTAATTAATTAATTATAATTAATTATTTATGACTTATAAAATACCAAAAATGTTTACTAAGGTCAAATTGTCACTTTCTAAGATGTATAAATTTTATTTTATTATTCATAGGTAATGTTACTCTTATTTACTATTCATAAGGGTCATATTACTATTCATAAGGGTAGGTTACTATTCATAAGGGTAGGTTACTATTCACCAAAAATTATTTTTGTTTCATTAGACTCCAAAAACTGTCTTGAACACAACCGTGTATGTCGGATTTTTAAAATTCCATACATAGGGGTGACAAAATTATGTTTAAAGGTCACTTATCACTTAGTAGTTCATTATTTTGTGTTTTTATGACATATATATAAGAAGGGAATTTTCCATTGAAAAACTTTGGGTCGTTACAAACCACATGATTGAAGAGGCAACATGGGAATCTGAAAATGCAATGAGGGATAAATACCCTCACTTATTCGATAAGTAAATAAATTGCGAGGACTCAATTTTCTAAAGGGGGGAAGGATGTAACATCCCAAGTAAGTAATGAATAATAGATATTTTTATCTATGTCTATTAATGAATTAGATAGTGTTTTAGAGGCTTAAAATGAAAATAAATCCAATCTTAAGCATGGAATACACTAATATTTTTAAAAGATTGTTTTACTACCTTTTAATGGAAAACCATTTTTAAATCTATATTTTGACAATTTTATAAGATATGTTTGTCAAAATAAACTTATTATTTATGATTGGGACATCAAAATTTACTTTGTGTGAATTTTTGGTATTTTTCCGATAAAGTTCATTTTTTAATGAATAGTGAAAAATGTTGTATTTTAATTCAAAACCTCTTTTTAATCTAATTTATTTATATGATTAGATTATCTTTTGAATTGGTTTTAAAGTGAAATTAGAATATATTTTTACCATTTAATCCAATGGTGGTCATTGGAATCAATTTCACTTTGAAATTGGACTTAAAATAGTGTCAATCTTTTGATACTTATTGTTTCATAAAAACACGCTATTTGTCATGACAACGGGAATTAATTATTAAATTAATTAATGTAACTTATATGATTTGAATTTTTTAAAATAGAAATCATTTTTGAATTCAGAATATCAAATATATCTTAGGGTGAAGTTTTGGTATTTTTCTGAAAAACTTCAATTTTTAATGAATAGTGAAACCACTAAGTGGTAGTTAAAGAAACTGATTTTTCGTTTAAATGAAACTTTGCCACTTCTGTGATTTGATTTTCAAAAATCTGACATACATGGTTGTCATTAAGAAGTAAAATGTGGTTTAATGAGGTTAAAATAATTTTTTGGTGAATAGTAACTTTTAAGCTCTTAATCGCGATTAGAGGTAATTAGTGTAGTTTAAGGTAAAAATAATGTTTTAATAATATTAGATGACCTAGAAACATGTCCTACCCTTATTGGATGTGTCATGGACGACCAAGAAAACCCATGGGTCTATTTTTGGGACCCCATGGAGCCACTTGGGTAAGATAAATACGTTAATGCTTTTTATTTAATGTTAAAGTAAAAATGACACAAACTTGAGATGTTTTACTAAAATAATTTTTACATGGGGTTATACAAGTCAGATTTTTGACTATAAATATTCATTAGAAAGATAAAAATATTTCCTAAATCATGATATTTCTTTTATAATTTTTATACATTAAATATATTAAATTATTTATGACATCATGATGATGCAGCGATTACCTCATTAATAAAGGATTTAAATAAAATGAAAAGATAATGTAAAATCTATGACCTAAACATGTCCAAAACCTATTGGATGGATATATTTAGAACCCTTATCACCTTATCCTTGAATTATATCAATGTGGTACCTCTCAAATCCGAATCTCATTTTAAAATAAAGTAACTTCTTTACTTTCCAAGAGTGCCCCTCCTCTCCTCTTATAAAAGGCCCCCACCTCTACCTCTTTACCCACACTTCCAAAGCCTTTGGCTCAGCCAACCCCTGCCCATTTTGTCTCTCCACATCTCTCTATTACTATTTTAAGCCTCACATTGGGCAGAAGTCTTCCCAAGGAAGCCTTTGAGCTCAAACCAAATGGAGTTACACGATTTTAAGGTAATGTCTTCACTTAAGTCCTTTTATTTTATTTTGCTTCTCCAACCCCCTAAACACTTTTTATTCATTTATTTTGTAACAACTACAGTATCTTAAATATAATATGATGTTGTTATAAGAAGTATTCGAGCTACACTTACACACAACTACAACTAATGGTTAAAGAACATACTGTTTCCGTGGATGGCGAATTTCTGCCTCCCGAAACGATGATTGTTCACCATTTTTTTAACACCTTCAAAGGTGTCCATTAAGATGACACTATATTTATATATGATATATAATATATTTATGTTTTCCTTAAGCTTCTGTATTTTTCATTTTTGTCATACCTTTATGGTTTCCATTATGGGTAAACGTGATATCTTCATTTAAGGAAGTGCGGACTACCACCCCCTCAAAGTGATTTGATTCGTTAATACCATATGTGGGACGTATAAAGGATGGAGTTATGATATTATATATGATATTAAACTGGAATTATAATATAACTATATATCATTATGATTCCATTTCATAAAATACGAAATAGAAATGGAAGCAGCGTTCCTGCGTACGTACGGCTTACCATCTCCATGAACGGTGCATTTCATTTCTTACCTCTAAATGTTATGTAATATTATAAATGCATGCATGTACTGGATATATATGATATATATGATATCTAAATCATGAATACCATTCTGGATATAATGGATACATGAACAACTTGTAATTATAAAGGGTTTATTTTTGACTCAAGTACCAATGATCGTTAAAACGACCGTTATTAACTTAAATAATTACATAGTGTTCATGGCATGGCAATAAGTGACATAAAAGGAAAAATGGACTTGAAAAAGGTTCTTAAACAAGTAGAAATTAACTCAAGTTTATTATTCAGGAGATTAAAGAACGACCGAGTCAAGTCGGACCCGAGGTATGGGACTTCGTCTCAATCTCCTTTCATTGAGGCATATTTTGTTTTATACAAAACCTTCTTTTATACGGTGTATAAACCCCTTTGACTTTTACGTTTATCCAAAAGGAATCTTTTTTATACAAAGTGTTTTACTGAACGACAAAAGGGAATGTTTTTGTTGTACGTATGCGGCGACAACGACTTCTCCGTCGCCGTGACCATTATTTAAGTTTTGGCTTCCTCTACAAGCCATACCTTTTTTTAAAAGAAAAATAAATATCATGTTTTACTTTTCTTTTATTTTGGTATTGAAAATGGGTTTCATAATGTTTTTGTATCACTGTGTTATTGATATCTTGTGATTGAAATGTGGAAATGTTATGTTTCCTTTATGTATGTTTTATGTGATAAGATTATGTTATGGTTCTTGGGAATTGTTATGAAGACGGGTGGCTCCGTGATAAACTAAGGGTGGGTGAGCCCGATATAGCTCTCCAATGCATTGGGTAACACGAAGGAGTGAAACGTTAAGGTTTCTCCAAAGAGATTTAGGGAATATATTGTGATGGGTATTCCGGTAACCAAGAGGGTTACTCCCCGCGTAAGAATGTTATGAATGCCTCAAGTTACCTTTATGTCTTATTATTTCTATGATTTATTCATGATTTGATGAGGTATGTTAAAGTGCTTATGTTTTTTAGGTAAAGTATGATTTCATTCTTATATGTATATGTACCCATGTTTCCTTTCCATATTTTTATATCCCTTACTGATCTTTTTATGCTCATCCCAAGTTTTTGAAATGTTTTTCACAGGTCAAGGGAAAGGTACATGATATGATGATAGTGTCAAGGAAGTGTCAAGAAAGATTACATGTTTTATTTTAAATATGTTTCCATTGATGGGAAAAAATTAATACTATCTTTTATGTAACCACTTTGTTTAAATGTGGAATGTGATGCATGTTTTATGATATAATTCTCTAAAACTATAAACCTGAAAATATCTTCATGGTTTAATCTTGTAATAACTCAAGATTTAGTAATGTTTAAGGCTGGGGTCTTATATTTATGGTTTCCATAATGGGTAAACGCGATAATTTCCTTTGAGGAAGTGTGGACTACCACCCCCTCAAAGCGATATGACTCATTCATGCCATACGTGGAATGTATAAAGGATGGAGTTAATGAAATTATATATGATATTATACTAGAATTATAATATACCTATTTATCATTAAGTTTTAATTCCATTAAATATGAAATATAAATGAAAGTAGCTCCATGCGTACGTACGGCTTACCGTCTCCATGAATGGTGCATTTCATTTCTTATCTTCAAATGTTATGTACTATTATAAATACATATATATACTTGATATATATGATATCTAAATCATGAATATTATTATGGAGAAAATTGAATTTTGACCACATGGAAAACTTGTAATTATAAGAAGTTCATTTTTGACTCAAGTACCAAATATCAACAAAACGCCCGTTATTAACAAAAATGAATATGTAATGTATATAACGTGGTAATAAGTGATATAAAAAAGATAATAAACTTAAAAATGTTTTTAAGCAAGTATAAATTAACTTTAGTTTATTATTCAGGATATTAAAGAATAGACGAGTCAAGTCGGACATGAGTTAAGGGAATTCGTCTCAATCTCCTTTCATTGAGGCATATTTTTATTTTTACACATATTTATTTTATATGGTGTATAAACCCCTCTGAATTTTCATTTCATTCAAATGGAATCTTTTTCTATGTAGTGTTTTACTAAATGACAAAGGAAATGTTTCATTTTAATGGACATGGTGACAACGACCTTTCTGCCGCCGCGAGCATTATTTGATATTTGGATTCCTTAAAAAGTCATAATGTTTTTAAAAGGAAAATAAATACTATATAATCTTTTATTTATTTTGGTATTGGAAATGTTTTTGATAATGGATTGATTATGCCAATATATTTAAATGATATATTTTGATTGAAATGTGGAAATTTTATCTTTCTTTTATGTTTGTTTTATGTGTAGTGAATATGTTATGGTTCTTCGGCATTGTTTATATATACAGGTGGTTACATGATAAACATTGGGTGGGTGAGTCTGAGGTTTCCCTCCAATACATTGGGTAACGTGAAGGAGGTAAACATTAATGTTTCTCCTAAGAGATTTATGGAATATAATATGATGGGTATTCCAAACGTAACTCCCTACGTAGTTGTGAAAGCTACAATGTTAGTATGTTATGGATGCCACAAGTTACCATTATGATTTATGATCTATATGTGTTATTCATAAATCTTATGATTTCATGAGATATGTTAAAGAGCTTATGTTTTTTATATATTGATGGAATAATGTTTTATTTCTTTATCTTATAATCCTTACTGATATTTTTACGCTCATCCCAAGTTTTTGAAATATTTTTCAAAGGGTATAAGGAAGGGTAAGAGAAAGGAAGAATTCAAGAATATTTATATCAAAAAAATAATTCTTGTTTTCTTTTAAGGGTTTTTATTTTATGAAAAAAATGGATACTGAGTAAGAGTATCTAATTTGTAATTTTTGAGATGTAATGTATTAATTTTTTCCTAATTCTCTAAAAATATAAACCTAAAAAGATCCTTAATTTTAATTATTTATTTAAATCAAGGTTAAGTAATGTTCTAAGGCCAGGGACTTATAGTTGGTATCACATATCGGTTTAGACAACTTTAGGAGTTAGGGTATTGTTAAATTAATATCCATAAATTAATTTATGGTAAGATTGAAATGATATATCATTTAAAAATTACCATGTTGCTTCACCTAAGATATTTTTGTGTTCAGAATGGTTTTCTATAGAGCAAATAGGTTATCTATGATGGGATGACATCAAGAGGAAAACAACCTTCTAAATCAGAAACCTGATATGGTTGGAATCATAATTGAACAGTTTTTTGTAGTGTTGGCTTAGTTGAATCAGGTGATAAATAGTGATTGTGTTTATAGATGATATTTTGGTATATTCAAAAATTAAATAGGAGCATAAAAGTCATTTAGGGGTTGTCTTTCAAACATTAAAAGAAATGAAATGGTATGGTAAATTCAACCATTGTGAGTTTTGGTTATAACAAATTTCATTCCTTGGTAACATTGTTTCAAAAAATGACATAAATGTTGATCCTGCTAAAACAAAATTTGTGGAAGAATGGCCAAAACCCACAAATATAACTGAGATCCATAGTTTTCTTGGTTTTTAAAGTTATTATCGAAGGTTTTTTGAAAATTTTGCACAGTTTTCTAGCCCACTGACTAAGTTAACTTGAAAAGGTGTTAAGTTCATTTGTACAAAATAATGTGATGATTGTTTTTAGTAATTGAAAAAAAGATTGGTGAATGCTCCAGTTTTGGAATTACCTTCCAGAAATGGTGAGTTTGTTATCTATAGTGATTCTTCATTGAAAGGAATTGGTTGTGTCCTAATGCATAATGATCAGGTAATTTCTTATGCTTGAAGTCATTTGAAACCTCATGAGTTAAATTACCCTATACAAGATTTGGAATTAGCTGCTGTTGTTTTTTATTTAAAATTTTTGAGGCATCATTTTTATGGAGTAAAGTGTGAAATATATACTGATCGCAAAAGCTTGAAGTATATATTCACTCAGAAATAATTAAACATGAGATAGAGGAGATGGCCGGAATTAATCAAGGATTATGATTTCATGATCCATTACTATCCGAGAAAGGTAAATAAAGTGGCTGATTATTTGAGTCAAAAAAGTAATTATACATTAAAAATGTTACGTTTTTAAGATGATACTTTGATTAAAGATTTGATACAATTTGGAATAGAAGTTTTTGGTGCAAGATATTCCTTTGTTTTGCTTCAAGTGTTAATGAAATCGTCTCTATCATACGGAATTAAGAAAGCATAAAAGGAAGACAGTGAGTTACAGAAAAAGGTATAGTTGGTTCAGAAGGGTAAGTTACTTGAATTTAACATTTATAAAGATTTTGTTTTGGTGTTTGGAAAGAGATTATATGTTCCTTGTGATTCACAGTTGAAGAAAGATTTGGTATGTGAAGCTCATAGTTCTATGTTTTCAGTTCATCCTGGCAGTACTAAGATGTACAGAGATATTTGGGAGTGTTACTGGTGGGATGGAATGAAAAGAGATATTGCTGAATTCACTATTAAGTGTTTGACTTATCAGCATGTTAAAGTAGAGTGGTAGTTACCAAAATGGGTTCTTAAACCTTTATTGGTTCCATAGTGGAAATGGGTAAATATATCCATGGATTTAATTGTGGAATTACTAGAGACTTCTAGAGGTAACAATTTAATATGGGTTATTTTTGATTGATTGACTAAATATTCTCATTTCCTTCCTATTCAAGATACTTTGTCTCTATATCAACTTTCTTGATTGTATATTGAAGAGATAGTCAGGTTACATGGAGTTCCCCTCTCCATTATATCTGATCGTGATCTCAGGTTTACTTCTAACTTTTGGAAAGGCCTTTAGAAGTTGTTGGGTACTGAATAAAATTTTAGTTCAGCTTTTCATACACAATCAGGTGGGTAGTCAGAACAAATTATTCAAACATTGGAAGATATGTTACGTGTTTGGTCAATGGATTACCCAAGAAGCTGGGACCAATATATTTCTTTGGTTGAATTTTCTTATAATAACATTTTCATTCTAGTATACAGATGGCACCATTTTAGGCATTATATGGAAAGAGGTGTCGAACTCTAGCTTTTTGGGATACAGTAGGTGAAAGGAAGTTGATTGACCATAATTGGTAGAATATATGGTAGAAAAAGTTCAATTGATTCATAATGACATGAGAAAATCTTATAGTAGGTAGAAAATTTATGAGGATAACTGGAGGATATATCTTTCTTTTGAGGTTGGTGATCATGTCTTTCTCAAATTTTCTTCATGGAAAAGTGTGATACATTTTTGTAAGAAGGGAAAGTTGAGTTTGAGGTTCATTGGACCACATGAAATCCTAGATAAAGTTGGATCAGTTGCCTGCATAGTATATTTACCTCCAAGTTTAACCCATGTATACAATTTTTTTCATGTTTCAGTGTTGAGAAAGTATATGCTGGATCCATCTCATGTTTTGAGTCCAGAGGTATTTTATTTGGAAGAAAATGTTTTTTATGAGGAACAACCAGCCCAGATTCTTGACCGAAGAGAGAAAGTGTTAAGGAATAAGGTAATTCATTAGGAAAAGGTTTTCTGGAAAACTATATAGTTGAAGAGGCAACATGGGAATCTGAGAATGCAATGGAGGATAAATACACCCACTTATATGATAAGTGAATAAAAATTATGAGGATTCAATTTCCAAAAGTAGGGAAGGATGTAACATCCCAGGTAAATAAATGATTTAATATTTTCATATTTATTAATATTTGTTAATTAAATATTAAATTTACTTTAAAGGGGATGTTATGTTCGATGGCGTACCTGACACGCAACAATGGGTTTCTCCGAAATCTCATGTTGGACACAAGGTTGAGTCATACTGAAAAATAATAATATAATATTATTTTAAATGGTAGTTAACACCTAGTCGTTGTTTTGGAAAGAATTAATAGAAATAACTATAGTATGATTATATAGGTTTTTTAAATGTCTTTACCTTTATCCAATAAAATTTAGAGGCTTAAAATGTGAATGAATCCAATTTTTAGCATAAATACTCTAATATTCTTTAAAAGGTCGATTTATCGCCTTTTGATGGTGAACCCTTTTAAATATAGTTTTTTTCACTTTTATATGTTCTATTTGAAAAAATAAAATTATTATTTAGAATCGAGACATAAAATTTTACTTTGAATGAAATTTTGGTATTTTTCTGATAATGTTCATTTTTTAATGAATATTGAAAAATACTGCCTTTTAATCTAATTTATTTATATGGTTAAATTATATTTTTAATTGGTTTTAAAGTTTAATTAGATTATATTTTTACTATTTAATCTAATTTTGTTCATTTTAAGTCATTTCACTTTGAAATCGGACATAAACAAATGTCAATATTTTGATAGTTGTTGTTTCCTAAAAACATGCTTTTGGGTTTTGACAATGGGAATTAATTTTAAATTAATTTCTATAACTTCTGTGTTTTGAATTTGTAATAATCGATTCCATATTTGGAATCATGAGGTCCAAATTATATAAATAGGTAACTTTTATTTTTATACATTATGAATAGTAACTTCAGTAAATATTTTATTTACCATGGTTAAAGGGTAAATCTGGTAAATAAGGGTAAAAAATAATATTATAATAATATTAACTTACCCTAACACATGTAATAATCCTATTGGCTGATATATGTCTGACCATGGTCATCCTTGGGTCAATTTTGGGACCCCATGGAGCCACTTGTAAGTGAAAATGACACTTTATAAAAGTTAATTAAAGTTAAGGAAAATGTAACAAAAACATATATTTATTAGTAAAACAATTATTAAAAATTATTATATAAGTGATATTTTAGACTATAAATAGTCATTAAAAATATAAAATATTTCCTAAATCATGGTACTTTCTTTATAATTATTTGACATAAAATAAATAAATTTATTTATGACATAATTATGATGTAATGATTACCTCATTAATGAATGTTTTAAATAAATGAGATTGTAAATATTAAAATAAATTTATTTTGAAACTTTTCATATCATCAAAGAATTTTAGAGATGATTATGACTTTTTATTTTTGAATTCATGTAGTTTTTTTGAAATAATAAAGTTGTTATATATTTTTTAAAAGTCTTTATTTGAATAGTTTATAAATTGACATAAATGTGTTTTTAAAATGAATACTATTTTGTTAAATGATAAAATAATCCTAAAAATATAAGATTCTGAAAAATGAAATATATGATGTTACTAATATCATAAATGATCCTTTTTTGGGTCACTTGGCATTTTATAGTAAATATATTAACCATATGTTATGAATATACAAGAGGACGTGGTAAAAGTTAAATTAGTTAACTAAACGTTAAATCTAAAAGATAACATTACTTTTATTCCCTAAACATGTCTAAAACTCATTTTATGAGAGTATTTATACCAATAATCACCTTATATTATAATTAAATGATTTTTGGACCTTTTTAAATCGAAATTGATTTTATAATAAAATAATATTTTCAAACATTCCTAAAGAGCCCCTCCTCCCCCTTATAAAAGGTCATCACCTTTAACCCATTACTCACACCTCTCAAGCCCCTTTTCCAGTCCAAACTCTACTAAAATAATCTCCCAAAATCCCTATCTTCTTCCTAGAATACTTACCTTATTTATAAGACAATTCAATAAATCCTTTTGGTTCAAACCAAAGAGAGTTACCCGATTTAAAAGTAACGTCTTCTCTCAAGTTATTTTATTTTATTTTCCTTCTCCAACACCCTAAAATTTATTTATTACATTCTTTTATAAAAACAAAAGTATCATAAATATAAAAGGATGTTTTTATTTGAATTATTCTTACTAGACATCCACACACCTCCATGTAATGGATACGAACATACTGTTTCTGTGGACGACGTACCACTACCTCACGAAACGATGATTGTTCAATTATCTCCTACCACCTCTCATGGTGGCAATTATGATGGAACTATATTTATATATTATATATATTATATTTATATTGTCTCTATACTTCTTTATTTTTCATTTATATCATACCTTTATGGTTTCCATAATCGGTAAATGCGATAATTTCATTTGAGGAAGTGCGGACTACCGCCCCCTCAAAGTGATATGACTCATTCATACTATAGGTGGAACATATAAAAGATGGAGTTAATGAAATTATATATGATATCATACTATATTTATTATATACCAATGTATCATTAATTTTTCATTCCATTAAATATGAAATATAAATGAAAGTAGTGTTCATGCGTACGTACTGCTTACCATCTCAATGAACGGTGCATTTCATTTCTTATCTCCAAATGTTATGTACTATTATAAATAGATATATATAATGTCTATATATTATATATATGATTTCTAAATCTTTAATATCATTCTGGAGATAATATAATTTTTACCACATGGACAACTTGTAATTATAAGAAGTTTATTTTTGACTCAAGTACCAAATATCAACAAAATGACCGTTTTTAACTTGAATGGTTATATAATGTTTATAATGTGGTAATAAGTGGTATGAAAGGAATAATAAACTTTAAAAAGGTTCTGAATCAAGTATAAATTATCTTTAGTTTATTATTTAGGATATTAAATAATGAATGAGTCATGTCGGTCATGAGGTAAGGGACTTCGTCTCAATCTTCATTCATTGGGGAATATTTTAATTTATACATGGATTTCTTTTATAATTTGTATAAACCCATTTGAATTTTCATTTAATTCAAAGGGAATATTTTTCTATGTATAGTTTTACTAAATGATAAAGGGAATGCTTCTTTTTAACATACGTAGTGACAACGACCATTCTGTCGCTGCTAGCGTTATTTGATATTTGGCTTCCTTAACAAGACATAATATTTTTAAAAGGAAAAAAATACCATATACTATTTGGTACTTAAGATAATTAAGAAAAAAAATTTAAGAAAATCTGACTCTATTTCTCTCTTCAGTTAGAAATCTATTTTATTACAAAAAACATGTTTTCAAAAAAGTTTTCAAAAATATTTTCAAATGATACTTAAATATTATTTTCAATGAAAAAGTATTTAAAAATGTTTTATTATTTTCAAATAATTCTTTAAAAGTTTTCCAATCTATTTTTAAAGAAATTTTTTTCAAAACAATATATATTTTAAAATGGTTTTCAAAACATTTTCCAGCTTCCTTTATAAGTTTCATAATTATTTTAATAGAAATAGTTATAAAAACATTTTTTTTATTTATTTTTATGTTTTCAACGTATTTTCAAAGAAAATGGTTTCCAAAATGTTTTCAAGCTTATTTAATAAGTTTTCCAGTAAAAATTTTTCAAAATTTTTTCAAGATTCTTTCATAAGTTTTCAAGTAAAATGATTTCAAAATGTTTTCAAGGTTATTTTATAAGTTTTCAAGGAACATAGTTTTCCAAAGATTTCATGTTTTTAAAAAAGAATTTTTTAGTAAGAAATGATATTTTCATCAATAAATTTTTTTAAAAGATATTTTAAAATTATTTCCCATCTAAGATAACATCTATTGGTTTTAATAATGCATTTTGGGATAAATTTTTAAATGTTTCTATTCATATTAATTCTCTGAATTGATTACATTTTGATGGAATTATGTTTATGAAACTTTTTTCTCTTTCACGGGTTATATGAATTTAAAACCTTCTTCTTTTCATGGGTTATATTTATGATAAAATTATTATGAAACCTATCTTTTTTAATACATTATGATATGATTACATGTTTATAATACCCATTTAATTTCGTGGGATATGATATGATTATTTATGGTCTTTTAAAATATGTACATATAATTTATTTATGAGATGTGTGGGACATATATCTCCCTCCAATGCATTTTGTAAAGATTTATATCACATGATATAGACTAAGATGGTCTTGGTAGTGAACCTTGACTACTAAGATGGACATGGGAGTGAACCATGACTACCAATATGGTATGAGGAGTGAACTCATGCTACTAATATGGCCATGGGATGGAACCCTGAATACCAAGATGGTATGGGTAATGAACCCATAATACTAATATATTCTTGGAAGTTATTTCTTGGATACTATGGAAATAATATTATATGATTATGTGTTTTCCATAATTCTATGTTTTATTATTATGTTATGCTTTCATGGATTATATTATTTATTTACTTATAATTTATGTTTTATTACCTGTCAAGATTTATTCCATGATTCATTTTTATGATCTTTTATTTTTAGGGTATGATCATAAATGTTTTTATCACATTATCATAATTATATGATCATGTTTAAGCTTACATGTATCCCTTTTTTACCATTACTGGGCATTTGATCTCCCAACTTTTCATGTTTCTTTCCCCGTGTTACGAATATATGTATTCAGTATGATGTGTATAACAAGGTTTCTAGTCAAGAAGAACCTAATGGGAGATAATATAGCTCAATTATGTACCAGTATTCATGTTTTCACTTTTCTAAAGTTACTAGACTAATACAGTCTTTGGGCATCTATTTATATTATGTTTTACATATTCCGCAAAAGTTATGTAATGTTAATATATGAAAAGAGAGGGTCTATATAGATAAAAATGATTTTAGATAATTTCAAGAGAATATTAAAATAATTTTTTCAAACACTTTTAGAAAACATAGGCATGAAATATAAATATTCCCAATGGGAGACTTCAATATAAACAATCTTGAATAATGATGAGATTGTGAAATAAACTCTTACCACTTTAGTAACTTATGAATCACAATACCTATGAAAGAATAACATAAAATGAAACATTAAATATCATTAAAAATGGTATTCATGATTTAATATTTCAATGATTCACTATATACACCTCATAACATAAATAGGTTCATAATATCAAATATGTCACAATGAAACAAAATTGAGACAAAGAACCCTTACCTCAAGTGTTTCCTTTATTTTTTCATGTTAAAACAGCATGTATAATAAATATGTATTTATTATAACTTTATTACATAACCATATTCATATATATAATACCATTTATGATTTATTTATAACATATTATCACCCTTTTATTAGTAATTTGTTATTAAAATCACTGTTCTGGATGATAACTGCTTTTTTTCAAGTATGTTTCAATTCGGTAGTATTGATCCTTATAATTTGATAATGGTCCCATCATTTCCAGAATTTTAATAATATTATAAACTTCCTATATATATTTATTATATAAATATTTATAATCATTCATAAAAAGTATATATGTAAAAATGAATTACATCATTCATGGAGATGGTTGGTCATACCTATGCATGAACATTGTTTCCATTTTTCGACTGATGGAATGAAAGAAATTTAAATAATATATAAACATTAAATAATAATTATTATATCATATATTTCATATATAATCATCAAATTCATACTTATTACCATCCAATTGAAATATAAATTAAAAATGAATCAAATCGTATCATAGAGATGGAATTTAGTATGTACACACGAGCGACGTTATCGTTTTCAGAAGGATTGGATGGTAAGAATATAGACATGATATAATCATTAAGAAGGTATAATTTTTTCATAAATATCATATATAAATTTTAAAATAATCATAATACCCATCCATAAAATATGGTGATGAAAAATGAATTGTATCATTGTATGGAGACGGTAAGGCATACATACGCACAAGCGATAGTTTCACTTCTTCTTTGATGAGAAAGAGGATGTATAATGGTGTTTTAATAATCATAATAACATTTAATAATATTTATGATACTTAATTTATTATTTTATGATAAATATAATAGATTTATAGTAGGTAAATAGGAGTATAAAATGAAAGTGATCGGTTAAGGTGGTTACCTCTTCTTCAAAACAACTCCTTTAGTCTCCTCTAAAGGGCTCAAGGGTTGATATTTTGGGAAGAACATAAAATATATAATGTGTATATGTAATTGGATAAGAAATTTGGTAGATTATAGTCAATATATAAGAATCAAAGTGGTGTAATTAAGTGAGGGGGAAGGGGGTTTTATAATTGAGGTGAGGGTCACTTTTAGAATTTATCAATAGATTAAATAATAATAAATTAAATCTCAAGAAAAATACCACCAAATGGAATTTTATTTGAAGATAAGTTGGTAGAGTTTTTTAATCCCATAATAAAATATATTTTATACAAGTTTTTGTGTAATTTTAAACCTTATCATTTTGATTAACCCTTAGTTAACCTATTCTAAATTTAACTAAGTTAAGAAATTTTTCAATGTTAAAAGGTTTTAATTTTTACTTATAAGGTAAAAATTGTACCATAAATGGTAAATTCATAAAAAAATTACTATATCATAACCAAATTTTATAATTTCAATATTTTTATTATTTTAAAATAATTTAGTAAAATATTATTTTGATGAAATATCGTTAATGTCAATTTCCAAACTATCATTAAATTTAACTTTAAATACATTAATAAAAACGGTGTAATTAGAATATAATTATTTAAAACATACCTAATATTTAATATATATCTATAAAATTCAAGGGTCACATTAAATCATTCTAATTATATCACTTTTATTATTTTTAAAATCATTTGTTATATTATTATTAAATGGAGAAATACTACATCGGTGTTGCATAAGAAATTAAGGCCATTATATAATTACTAAATATTAAAAATAAATTTATATCATAAAAATAATTTAATTAAGATCAAAATAGACTCTTATATTCATTCATATCATAATTTTTTCCCCATGTGTACACATAATAGATATTAAAAACAAAGAGAGTGAAATTTTGTAACTTTCTTTGATTTAAATAATATATAAGTCATTTTCATGGATAAGTGTATATTATATAACTCAATTTCAAAAATTAGGGGTTAAGGGTATAATTAAATTAATAAAATAAAAATTATTATGAAAAAAATGTCCTTATCACTTTATCTTAATCCAAATTAACCTGATTTACCCTTTACTAAGGTGATAAATTTTACCACATTTAATATTCATATTGACCAAAAATAAAAGGGAGATAATTACCAAATTTTAACTTCATGGTTATAAATATGAAATTAATTTTATCTAATTCAATAACTATAAATTTAATAATTTAATATTAAATTATGTGTGCAAAATGTGGTAAAAATTGCTTTTTAGAAAAGCAATATTTTTACGCATAAAACTAGATTTATTCTTATCCTTTACTTAGAAAAATATTGGAAATTTTTTTAAAACATTTGGTCATGTAAGTAATATATTTATTTAATTAAAATAATTCACTAATAGTGACTAATTTAATTTATTGATACAAAATACATTGCATGTAACACCCTAAGATTTTGAAAATAAATTTATTATTGAATGCATGAAACACTGAGTATCTACAAAATACCATTTTGTTATAACTTAGCTAGTAAACATAGTTTTTCCACCTCTATAGTTTGAATTTTAAAAAAATATACATACACGGTTGTGTTTATTAAGATATTTAGAGTTTGAAAAGACAAACATAATTTTGGTGAATAGTAACTTACTCTTAGGAATAGTAATGTTACCCTTATGAATAGTAATGTACCCTTATGAACAGTAACATAAACCTTATGAATAGTAATATACCCTTATGAATAGTAACTTGAATAGTAATGTACCCTTATGAATAGTAACCTCACACAGGTAAGTAAAAATATAATTTAGGCACCTTATAAATGAGAGTAAATATTTAAAAATTGATAATTAAGTGTGTGTTTTTATGAGCAATAAACAATGAATTACGATTTAATAATTAATATATTAATATAAAATATAATTAATTTTCATAAAATTTATCCATTAATCAATATTTAGTTTTCCTATAATTAAAAGATAATTTTATGAGACCGAGTTATTTTTTCGAAGTGTTACAAAATCAATTATAATATTTAAATTTGTATTTTTCGAGTAAATGATGATTTTAATTAAAAAATAAATTTCTCATATTTAGAAAATTATTTTCTTAAAATTGAGTTCTTCTTTTGATTTTACACATCAAAAAAAATTTTGGATGATTATTTGGGATTTTTATGAAATAGTTTAATTTTTATTGAATAGTAAAAAAATACAGTTTTTTATAAAATACGGCATTTTTCGTGACATCGCCATGAAATTATTATGATATAAAAATTTATTTAAATTATATAATAACTAAATAATTTTATTACTATTATAATATTTTACATAATTAATTTGGAACATGAAAATTATATTTTTTCATGATAAGTATAAAAATCATTGTTAATGTCGACGTAGTGCCTGCACAGCGCTGAAAAAGTCAAAATTGGTAATTTATATATAGTAATTGAGTACTAAAAATTACATTCATGAATTATTTATTAATTATTATGTATTATTTATCTTCTGTATTTTTAATTTCTAATTTTAGTGTTATATAACATGAGTATTATCCAAATGTTTGTGTCATACTTGTGCAGGGTAAAAAAGACAAAATAATAAAGTTAAAAAGATGTCTTGTTTTGTATAAGAGTGGATATAAATAATGAATAAATTTATAATTTTATTTTAAACATAATTAATTTATATTTATTATAGTATTTTATTTTTAATTTTTTTATATTAAATAATTAATATTAATTCTTATGCAACGCTGATGTGGTGCTTGTGCAAGCATAAGAAAAATAAATAAAATGTTTTTAATTTAAATTATAAGAATTATTAAATGACCCATATTTTAGATAAACCATTTTATATAATCAATTTTAAACTATTATCATGTTTTTATTCGAATTTGGGACATTTTTGACCCACGTGAATTACTTTAAATCCTTTATAATATTTTATTTTATAAGGGAATCAAATTGTCACATTATGGTTTTTAATTTAGTAATATTGTTATATGAGATTTTATAGAGGTTTTATTCAAAAAAGAATAATATCTTTAAATCTAATAAAATTATCTTTCTCATGGAATTTTATTTTTAATTTTTATACAATAAATAAATACCATGATGGATTCCACAAAGATGATGTAGTATAAATTTAATTAATGAATAAATCAAGTAAATGATATTAAAAATAATAAAATATAAATAATTTTATATTTTTAAGATAATTTACAGATTCCCTAGATTAATACGACATTTATATGATATAATATAAAATTTTATTCTACTTTTAAACTTTTTATGATGTGTTTAAATTCATAGATATGAATAGTTTTCATAATAACAAAATTGTTTTTCATGGATAAAATATTTTATTAAATTATTTAAAAATCCCAAAATTATTGAAAAGGTCCAAAAAAGAAAAAATTACTTTGAAAATGTAACCCCCTTTATTTTTAGCCCTTTTTGGAGGCTTAAAACCTATATTATATTTATTATATTTTAATAATTTTGGTGATTCCTAAGTTACCCCCCATCTCACTTATAAAAGAAGGTTCCTTCCTTCACAAATTTCAAAACCATAAGCCTTATTGTTTGTCCAAACTCTTACAAATTCCATACTCCTAATCCCTTGACACATTATAGTTATTTTTTCCCAGAAAAATACCATTTCCAATAGAATTAAGGTGTTTTCAAAAGATAAATATTAAAGAGGTAAGATTTCTTCTACTTCTATTTTAAATTCTTTCTCGCTTATACCTTATCCCAACCCATTATCCAATTATTCATGACAACTACAGTAAATTATATGTACTGTAATATTTTTATGATAATATAATAATTCATCATAATCTCTTGTTTTCCTTACTTTTATACTATAAATGAAAACATCATCCAAGATGTGTTAATTATCACATTCAAGGAAGATGAGTTTTCAATTTTCATTACTATCTTCAAGACTAGTCATGAAACCTTTATAATAGTTGAAAAATATCATAATATATTTATTTTATCTTATTTAATATTCTATAATCCTTAAAAACTCGTAATATAAAATAATAATACAAAACAAGGTCATTATGCACAAAACAACCAAGTTAATCCAAGCATCTATCATTAACTTTTATCTAATGATTCATCCTCATGGAATATAACCAAGATCATTATAAGATCATTTATAGATATTTAATGTAACTAATAATATATATTAAAAATTCTGTATTTTTAACCACATTTCAAACAAACTTTCATTCATGAATACAAGTAACCCGATCATGAAAAACCAAAGAAAAAAATGCTTCCAAAAAATGAAATTGAATCAATTAACCCATAAAAAGGGCATGGATGAACCTAAAAAGGTTATACCAAATAAATAAAATGTTTATGAGTTTCTATAATCACCAATTTAGGAACCTAAATTTTATTATCCAGGTCATTAAGATCAAGTGAGTAACACCTTCAGACATAAGGTAAGGGTTTCCTCATCTTACTTCCATTTTCATGAGACATTCCTTATTCACTACAATTACATCTATATGGTGTATGTATACTGACCATTGATGTATCATATAATTAATATATTAAATTTAAAGTTATTCAATGTATCATTTGATGATTATTAGTTTTGGTTCATATGTTTCGATTGATTACAAATTTGCAAGGGTTTTCTACCCAAACCTCCATTTTCATTCGGGTTGCTCTTATTCTCTACTCACCTCAATGAAATTATTATTTGTTCTTATTTACTAATAATAAATTATGTTTGAATTTAATATATATATGTTTACTAATCATAATACTTCTTTATTTTATGGGGATTTAAATTTTTTAAAAGAATCTTTCAAAAATTCTTTCGAAATGCAAGCTCGATTCAAGGAACTTCTCGAATTCTTACCTATTTTGAAGTTCACTCTATAATATATTTTAAGAAATATTTATATTTATAAAATAAAATATTTTAACATGAAAATATATTTGGGTTCATTTTGGGTTTTATAAAATTAAACATTCCTTTGGGATTTAAAATCTCTTTAAAAAATTCCTTAAACCGCAATAAAATGTTTTAATTCTAAAGCTTCTTTAAAAACACTTTTTACATAATTTCACTTCAGTGGGACATAATTTATGCCTAAAATTAAATATAAATTTACTCAAATTTTCTTTTCTAGAATATAAATTATTAAAACCATATTTATGACAAATTCAAATGATTTTCCAAAAGAACTCTTCTTTCCAAAGTAAAATAGATTTTTCTCACCTCACTTTAACTTTTATGAGATATATGCCTTGTTCACCACTTATTCCTTTAATGTGGTTTATGTAATTCCCATTGTTATATCATATAAAGATTATTTTTATTCTCATGATATTATAAGGGATTATTATTTAAATGTTTCAAGGTGGTATGGGACACTTTGGAATGTTTAAGGATTATTTCCTCCAGAATTTATCAATGGTATCCTTTAAAAGTATCCTTATTTATGTTAACATCCATTGATGAATATTGTATTTAATAGAGGTTTATATCTTATGATATTATCTAAAATATGATTTTTAATGGTTTCTTATTAGTTTGAATGTGGATGTTCTATCTTAAAATCATTCACCAATTTACTCTGAATGGTTAGTGTTTATGCTTAATGTTCGGGGAAAGTTTTTTTAAATTTCACATATTAGTTTCAATATGAATGTATATATTGTTTATGTTTATCCCCATTCATATGAGGAATTAATTGTATATATTATGTGTCGGGTGGGGCCCTCTATATCCCTTCAGTGCATCAATAGGTCTCATGAGACAAATTATGGTCTTGGCATAAGGCCTTGATAAAATGATTATCTATGGTCTTGGAACAAGGCCTTGATAGTATGGCTATGATGTACCTCATTATGCATTCTCTTGTTATGAAAATAGTATTGATGGTTCATGTGGTTATTATACAATTAGAATACCCATGATTATTTTTTAATATGGTATTATTTATTCATCTCTTATTCCAGCCATAATGTGTTCATGTTTTTTTGTTAAAGGCATTTGTTTTTAGTTATTCAACATGCCCAATGGTTATTTTTATGATATCTTTCATTGTATTTATTACACTTAATGAGAATTTGAGATCACCCCTTTCTTATGTTTCATTTTCTCAGGATATGAAGAAGTTTATTATGAATGACCTATAAGGATAAACTTAGAGTTGTGGATATTCCCAATAAAACTTTTATATTTTTTTATTTTTAAGTTATAATGTTGAACCTATGTAAGTATCTAGTTTTCCAAAATAAATAAACTACTCAGTAATTTGGGATTTTATTCCTTTTTATCATTCCAATTTGTTAAAATAATTCACCATCTCCAGGCTTTTGGTGTAGGGGCATTACATTACAGGAATAAAAACAATTTTTTTAGAAAAACAACTCTTTTATTTTCAAATAATTTTTTTTAATGATAATAATTTAATAACTAATTAATTCATTTTATAAATTTTTAGAAAATATATTTTTTATATTTTATTTATTACTATTCATATCCACCAAACCAATGACTATGAAATAGTACACAAATAATATTTTAATGATGTTTTGTGGTTCATATAAACTTGATGTTGTGTGTAACATAATCTATCAAAGAAATAAAATTATTTAAAGATAAATATTTTATAAAAATATTAGGGTGCTACAAT
The DNA here is from genome assembly GCA_963277665.1 of Viscum album. NCBI lineage: Eukaryota > Viridiplantae > Streptophyta > Magnoliopsida > Santalales > Viscaceae > Viscum > Viscum album. Next base: position 1,390,238,822 of record OY728164.1, read on the forward strand.
ATAACCCCTTAAAATGAGTTTATCCTTCAAAATTCATCACTATGATACAAATAGATGAGGATACTTATGCCTTATCACGTCTTCAGGTTCTCATGTAGCTTCCTCAAATTTGTGGTTTTGCTACCAAACTTTAACCAGGAGAGTAGTATTGTTTCATTGAACTTTCTCTCTAAAATCCAAAATCTCTACCAATTTTTCTTCATAAGAAATATATATCTCCAGTGGTATGACTTGTGAGTTTAGTACAGGTGAAGGATTAGGTATGTACTTCCTCATGAGAGATACATGTAACACAGCATGAACTTTAGAGAGATTCAGTGGAATTATCAATTGATATATACCATCCCAATATGATAAATAATTTTAAAAGGACTAATATAACTAGGGATTAACTTTAACTTATTTCAAAATATCATTACTCTCATCCAAGGAGATATTCCTAGTAATACCTTATCACCCACTTCAATCTCTAGATCTTTTCACTGATCATCAACATAACTTTTTTGTTGACTCTGAGATGATCTTATGTACTTTTGAATACATCTAACCTTATCTTCCATTTACTTATCTAGATCAAGTCCCAATCTCTTTCTCTATCCAAATTATTTCTATAATGTTGGAGTTCTACACTTATTATCATATAGGTCTTTATAAGGAGCCATCTAAATATTGGAGTGAAAGTTATTATTGTATGAAAATTATATCAAAGGAAGGTGTTGATCCCCACCACCTTTAAAATCCATAGATTAATATCTCAACATTTATTAGAGAGTTCTAATGGTTCTCTCAAAATGAACATTTTTATAAGGATGATAAAAAGTGTTGAAAATTAACTCTTTATTCAGAGCCTGCTAAATATTTTTCCAAAACTTCGAGGTAAACCTTAGATCCTGATCAGATAAAATGGAAAGTGTTCATCCATGAAATCTTACCACTTATTATATATTCTAAAAATATGATCAATTTATAAATATTCTATAATATCAATTAATTTTTTCAACTTCATAAGGTGATTGACTATAACTCATATAGTAGTATGGCCTTTATATGTTTTTTGGATTCTAACAAAAAAATACACGGTGATGTTTTTCTATTTCTATTTAGGTATGGTTAATGTTTGTAACATTCACTTAGACTTCTACCTCTCAGCCTTAACTTAATGAAAAATCAATCACTGAGAAACATACTTTTCAATATCTCTATTCATTTCATCCCACTAGAAATACACTTTAATGTCTCTATACATATTTTTACTTTCAGGATTAAGTGATAATGATGAACTATGAGATTCATCCAATAGCTCCTTCTTCAAATATGTTATGGGAGGGACACATTCATGGTTCCTAAACCTTATTATTCCATCATAATCAAGGTTGAACTTAGGAAAATTTCTCACCTTCTTTTTCATATCTACATATTTCTTCTATGCCTCTTTAATCTTTCCTTGGATAAATGGTTGAGGATTTATTTAATCCAGATAATATTTCTCCCCTTCTGTTAAGATTTCCAAATCCATCCTTTTCAAATCCATAAATATGGGATCTTTTGTAATACTAATCATAGATAATCTAGAATGAACTTTTCAAAACAAATCATATGTCACCTTATTCACTTTTCAATGGTGGTAATGTATTGAGAATTGATAAGCTTTAATCAGTTCCAACCATCTTCTCTGGAACATGTTCATTTTTTTAGTAAAAATATACTTTAAACTTTTGGTATTTGTAGATATGTCACATATTTATCCATATAGATAATTCATTTACATATTTAATGAAAACATTTCCACAACTAACTCAAAATCTTGAGTTGGGTAATTTTTCTCATGAACCTTTAATTGTCATGAGGCATAAGTTATCGCCATATAATTTTTCATGAGAACACATCATAGTCCCTACTTTGATGCATCACTATAAATCACAAACCTTTATCAACTATAGGGTAGAATGATTATTGGTTCACTAACCAAAATTCTTTTCATATCCTTGAAATTGTCTTCATATTCCTCCATCCATATGAACTTAACTCCTTTTCAAGTCAACTTGGTGAGTGAATTAGATAATCATGAGAAATATTTCAGAAAACATAAATATTATCTATCCATCCAAAGAAAACTCTAGATTTAAGTCACCATGGTTTCTCAATAACTTGTGTCATTGAAGAATCTATTGATATACCCTCACTTTAGATTATATGACCCAATAATGAAACATTCTAAATCTAAAATTAACACTTGGTAAATTTTTTATAAATATTCTTCTTCTCTAGGGTCATCGACACAATCCTTAAGTGGTATTCATTATCTTCTTTTATCTTTTAATATACAAGAATATTTTCTATAAATACTAGAAAAAACTAATCAAGATACTCTCTAAAAACATTATTCACTAAGTCCATTAAGATATCGGGGACATTAGTAAGACCAAAAGGCATCACTATAAATTCATAGTGTCCATACCTTGTATGGAATGTCTTCTTGTGTATATTTTTCTTCTTAACCCTCAATTGATGATATCTAGAATGAAGATAAATTATATAAAATTATTGATATCAGTTAATTTAATCAAAAAAATCATCAATATAGTTTTGAGGATACGTGTTCCTGATATTGATCCTGCTAAGTTATTTATAATCAATATAGAGTCGCATTGGTCCATTTTTCTTCTTAACAAACAGAATAGGTTCACCCCATGGTGACGCGCTAGGGAATATGAATACCTTATCAAGATTATCCAAGTTTTTATTCTTCAATTACTACAACTCAATTGGGTCCATTATATATGGAGTCTTTGAAATAGGCATAGAACCATGTATGAGTTCTATTAAAAACTCAACTTCACAGTTCAGTGGAAGGATCAACAATTCTTTCCGAAAGGCATAAAAACTATTTTATAATAAGTGAATCCTTATTTTTTATTTTATCTCCAAACATATGAGATATATAACCTTTATTCATAGGAATTAATACCCATAATATGGAATAAATTTCCATTGGAAGTTCATATTCATCCTTACATCGTTAAATGAACATCAGTTGATTGAAAATATGAAATGTGACTTCCCTTAGTTGTAAATTTATATGATATCCATATAGATAACTCTTATCCAATACAATAATCAAACTAAATCCAACTAGACAATCACAAAATCTGTAGGATTAACTTTCCCACAAACTTCAATTTGATAAGAATTATAAACTTGAGATGCAATCGTTGTGTCATTAAGATTTTTCACAACTAAATCAAAATATAATTATTGAGGTGATATGGTGATACCCTAGTAAATTGGTAATTTATAGATAATAATTGAGTGCTAAAAAATACATTCGTGAATTATTTATTAATTATTATGTATTATTTGTCTCTTTTATTTTTAATTTCGAATTTTAGTGTTATATGTCATGAACCAACCCGGGTCGACCTTGAACCGGTTACCAGATCTGGTGTACGACATTTTTTGAAGGGATTTTCTGATCCCCACAGGCTGGAAACTAGTGCCGGGCATCAATATAAACTAGTTGGGAATGATTTGTCCCATAACAAAGATAAATAATCATAAACCAAATAAGCAGATAGATAAAGGAAAGTAAACCGAACAACTTGGCAGTGGAAAAATGAATAAATGAAGCAACGTGACATACCTCAGGTGACCCTGTGGGTCACCACAGAATGTAAACTACACTCGCTCCCAAAATATATCCAAAACTGAAACCTGAAAGTGAAAAGTAAAGTAGGTGTGAGCACTAATATTCTCAATAGGAATTCCAAAATATAACCACGTCATATTCCCCTGCCGTTAATAAGAAATCCAATCATACCAGATTGAAAATAAGATATAATAAAATAATGATTTTCCTTCTTTTCAAGTTCAAGTCACAAGTTTTCATTTTCATGTAAATAATTTCTCTCCCAATAAATTTTCAAAATAGGTTCCAAGCACTCAATAACATTCCAAAATGAAAGGAAACCAATTTAGATTAAAATATGGTATTCACAAATAAGACATCAAGTATGAAACGACTGAAATGGAAATCACATCACAAGTACCATGTCGAAAACGAGAACCATGGAAAATCTCTATAGGTAACTAGAACAAGTGGGACCCAAAAGACCTTGTTCCTCATTGAAATGTGGCTTAGAAGACACAAACCTCAGAAAATGTGGCTTAGAACCCATGACCCTTAGTAACCATGGCTTAGAAACCACGACCCTCAGTCATCCATATGTTCAGTTATTGTTGTAGCATCAATATTTCTAAACTAAACTGGGATGAACCTCTTCTGTTTCATCTATTGTATTAGTCATGTTTGACCCACCAAGATACTCAATTTTCTCATTGTGCTCTATTTCAAGTTTTGGTGAGTTTTATTTATCAATCAAACATATATGTAAATAACACTTTATTTATCCAAAACTCATTCAACCTCTCACCATCGTTCTCCCTCCTCAAGAGCATTCCCCCTCTTTCACGTCACAAAATTCATAAGCCTCAACGTTGGTCACAAAGTAACACATTCAACGTAAAAATCATTTTCTACAACCAAGGGGGTGTTCCTCAAGAGAGGTTTTATTTTTTTTATAAAACATTCTTAAGGTTCCAAATGAGCTTAATTACATAAATGAGACACTTTTTATAACTGATTGGTAAAAGGGCCAAAAAACTTCATAAATACTCATTACCAATACAAACCCACTTAGGAAATCAATTTTAAAGAAAAGTCACTTAAGACCAATGGCGTCAGAAATACATTTAAATTTCCAAAACAAAGGCAAAATCATTTCTAGAAACCGAAACCAAGTTTAATATCATGTGTATATAGCATAAATTTAAAACATATTTTTAAAACAATCAATCAATTATGAAATTAAAATTAAAGTCATATGCATAGGGGACCTACATCAAACACATCGCTATTTGTCAACGACCACTTGAACCGACACTTGGTGCATACATGCACATGCATTTATACATATATATATACACACCCCTAGCTGCATTGCACATATTCCATGTTCCATGAGGGAATATGTACAAATATTCCATATATATATATATATGCCTTACCCTATTCATGTACATGTAGGATACCTCGACACCCATGGCCAAAACCATCGAAGCGAGGTCCAATGCACTACACATATAATTTAATAAAACAATTAAACACTTAAACAATTTATAAAACATTTCAAAATAACACATTGAGGGTTTTCACCAATGATGCACCCATTTATTATAACATAATAATCAATCACATAAACCATAATCGTCATCTAGAACAATAGGGTTCAACAGGGGCAATCAATATCACATCACAAGTGCCAACCGTGTCTTCACCCATTTCATAAACATTTGAAAATCCATTTCCAAAACAATCTGAAATTTCAAACACAAATCCAAAGGATGGGATAAACATTTCCAATAATAACCACAAAAATCAAGGGAACCCCCATTTAAACACAAAAGAAGTCCACTTCTAACCCATTTGGCCTAAAGCCCAATGATCAAGTGCATTTCCCAAAAGGAAACATCCATTATAATTTTTATCAAACATAAAGGATGAATCAATCCCATTTCCATAAAACCACTTTCAAAGAGGCCAAATGGGCATTTCCATAATAGATAAACCACTCACATATTTCAAACCACCTTTCGGAAGAAAATAGAAAACCCCAAATGATGCAGTATGAAACACACATAGAAAACACTCAATTTCATGTCAAAATAAAACTTTAAAATTAAACACTTCATCAATGCTAACAAAAATGGTTTATCCACCATAAAAATAATTTAATAAATCATTTGAGAAGTTTTTAAAGCGTTAACAAATGAAACAACAAATGTTTACACTAAAAATACACCCAGTTTTAATTATATTTCCACTTTAGAACCAACCACACAACATGGACGCATTAAAACATGATTTGTACCACTAATATCATTCAATAAAACATTTGAAATTTTATGAAAACATACCAAATAAACAACACATTCCCTTATGTCAAAAACACGCCCAAATTCCCTTTTTATGTTAAATTCGCACCAACACCATCCTAAAATATAATCTGGAACCCTTGTATGATCTAATAAAGAAATCAAACAAGTCATAAAACACAACCAAGCTTTACAAAAAGAATTTATATCCAAAATATACCCCATTTCATACAATCATGAAATACAAAATCAAAAACAAGTTAATCTATTTAAAAAATAGCTTTCTCACCTGAAACAAAATGCCGACAACTCAAAAATCACAAAACCCCTAAATTAAAATTAAACCAAAATGAAAAAATTGAAGAATCCTTACATGAAAACCAAGGCAAACCGACTTCCCTTGACGAAAGTGGCTAAAACCGGCCTCGATGGAACCTGATGAAACCTAAATAATAAGATTCAATCAAAAGAAAAACCCCAAACATATCTAGGGATCGTCCAAATATATGCAACCCATAAAATCAAGGCAAACCACAACAAAGGGGTACTCACTAGAGGAGGGTGCACCCACCGAAGGGAGAGACAGGGGAGGGGAGGACCAGTTAGCGAAGGGGGGTTCATGAATCGAGAGTTTGCGCAAGAAAGGGGCCATGCAAGGGAGAGGTGTGGCGTGAGGAGATGGGGTGGTGCAAGGAAGGTCTGGTCGGAGGAGGGTTGCCCGCCGGAGGAGGAGGAGGAGGAGGCACTGAAGGCCCTTGGCCGGTGAGGGGATTGTGTGGGCGGTGCAATACAGGGAGAGGGAGGGGAGGTCGGGTTGCACGAGGGAAAGAAATGGGAGGAAGTGGGAAATAATAAATAAAGTAAATAAAGAATAAAGAAAAGAAAATAATAATTAAAACTAACCCTTAAAAACCTAAATATAATAATAATATTAAACTAAATAATAATATTATCATTATTATTATTATTAAATTGTTTTATATTTATTTTATTTTTTTTCATTTTTATTTTAATTTAATAAATTTTTAAACTTTAAGAAACCAAAATGAAAATAAAAAAATAAATGCAATCGCAAGATACCAGGTCGGGGTGTGACAATTCTCCCCACCAAAAAAAACTCTCTACCCCCAGAAAGTCACCCATCTAACCAAGGAATCAAACTCGAGTTTGAAATTGAACGAGACCAACAAAATCACGAAATCAGTGTGAATTTTCACTCCACGAGTCACACCCGACCATCTATATGGGAAACTGTAATGAGAAGAGTCGTCAGTAAATGAGGAGGGTTCTCCCCAACACAAGAATCCGACTAGCACAACTGACATTGAGACTCTCAGCATGGATAACTCTAGGACTACTAACTTGAGCCAAAGAGGAAACTGCCAACACAGACCAAAACTCCCACACAAACTAACTCTCAAAGAAGGCATGACAAGATTCATGGTGGGTCTCCCAACCATCTAAGAACCGACCAGCTTAAGCCAACCAGTAAAGACCAACACGGGAACTTCCAACCCAAACCAAAAACCATTAACACATGAGAAAACCCACATAATAATTCTACTAAATAGAGAAATTAACCATGACTCATCATTTTCACAAGATATGAGCATCTCCAAAACGATCATGTACTAAAACAAAACGGGTCACATTTGAGGAGGTACAACTACTGGAATTACAAGAAGACAAGATCACCATGCCTTCTTACAACCAAATTGGGGTATTCAAAGAACAAAGACCACAGTGAGAAAAAGATACCTTTATTCCTCTTACAGTAAAATATAACCTTCAAAGATGAGGGGTATACAATAGGGAAATTCATATCATCCCCATTTTAGCACTAGAGTCAAAAAATTAGACCAATGTACCCCACACCCAACGATTCCTGACTACATGAAAGGCTTCACTCTGAGACCTGTGGTTGGAGCTCTGATGTCTTAAAGCATCTGCTACCCCTCATTCAGGAGCTGACATCCTATAGTTGAGACTCCTTATGATGATGTCGCTATTAAAACCTCTCAAAGTGTCCCAAATGGCCATACCAATGACAATTCTTTAGAGGATGATGACAAGGAGACTTAAAGTAACCAAACCGGCCACACCAGAAGCAAACAAGATAGTAGACCAAATAATAGAAGATGGAATTGACAAGAAGACTTTTCTTATATAGGTTCCTCTATTTCTCTCTCCTAATCGGTTGGGGAACCTTCCCGAACACCAAAAAGAATCGGTCCTTGAACCCTGGATGAAAACCCCATGCAAGAGAAACATTAACTAATTTCATGACACTACCTCTGAAGAAAAGGGAATAAACCCCTTGAAATGATTGATGTAAGCCTTTACTATTTGTTGGCCATGCTAGTCACTCACAAGCTCTACCACTTTCCTCACCTTCACTTCCTCAGGTATAAACCATCAGACAAGAGTGATTTTAAACACCTTCCAAGACATCCCATCATACAACGTCATTGGGATCATCTTCTTCCATCAATTTAAAGTTGAATCTTCAAACGAACCTGAACCAGCATGGTCTCTCATAGCTTTAGGAGTTTCCAATAACCTAAAAACACCAATGATTTCACCCAGCCAGTCTTCTACCTTCAATAGATCATGATCACTACAAAATACAAATAACAACCAAAAAGATTTCAATTCCACCACCCTGCTAAGAGTTTGGGTAGAACCAACAACTATAAGAGACTCGTTAGAACCCTCTGGGACTTTTCTGGGTAGCAAATTAAAAAACAAAAGGCACAAAGATGAATAAAAACTCATTATAAATCAAAATTCCACACTTCAATCACATGATACAACTCAAACTCAAATCACTATTCTAACCACAATTCAGTATATCAAAACCAAGAACCCACAAAAAAGGATACCAAACACGAAAAGTGACCACTAAACAATTTCTTACTCGCTTTTCAAAATATTTAAATGACCTTTTTGAAAACCTATTTTTCTTTAGCAAAAAAAACAACTTAAATATTCACCATTGGTATCCCGTGAAGTCTCACATATACATATACCCTTGTCCTAGCTCATGCACCCATCCACACATACCACCAATTATCCACTTGCCACATGTGTACCTCCATATATGTGATCACTCATAGGAATACCAAGGGTCAATTCAACATACTTCTCATTTTAAAAACAGATCATTCAGCATAAAGCACAAATTCCCAACCAATTTGAAAAAGTCACTTATCATTAAAGTAACACATTTCCAAATTCCAAAACATTTTAAATTTCAAAAACAATTTTTCCACTCCAATAACCATGTTCCCTTTTGAAAACCCCTTTCACAAAAATCCATTTTCATTTTTGAGATCTACTCAAGCCAACCAAAACCAAGTTCAAACATAACTCACATCAAAATTTCTAAAAACAAGGAACTAGTGGCTATGACAACCCAACAATATGGCTTAGCTGACCATACTCCAAGTGAGAATAAACCATAGTAAGCATCTTGAACCATGCACGTAGGCTGTACATGGGTTTTAGCTCCATGAAATCCTATCGCGTAACACTAGATCACTTCCTTTGTAATCCCTCATCAACACAGACCAAGAAAAAGAAAAACTCAAATCCCAGACTACCCCTAGAAACTTGAGTCTTGGGAAGGGAAAGGGTTCATAACGTATATCCCACACCTACTTATCGAGTCCTGACATACCTAATCACCAAGCTACCTGACACCCCAAATAACAAGGGCCTCCTATGATACCATTTTGTCACAAACCAACCCAAGTCAACCCTGAACCAGTCACTCAAGCCAGTCCACAACATGGCCCGAAGGGCGTTCCCGAACCCCATGGGCTGGAAACTAGTGACGGGCATCAAAATAAACTGGTTGGGAATTATTTTTCCCATAAAAAAGATAAATAATCATAAAATGAAAAAGAAGATAGATAAAGGAAAGTAAACCAAATAACTTGGCAGCGGAAAAAGGAATAAATGAAGTAACGTGACATACCTCAGGTGACCTCATGGGTTACCACAAAACGTAAACTACACTTTCTCCCAAAAGAGATCCAAGACTGAAACATGCAACTGAAAAGTAAATTAAGTGTGAGCATCGAGATGCTCAGTAGGAATTCCAAAATATAACCATGTCTTGTGCCCCTGCATTTAGTAAGAAATCCAATCATGCCAGTTTGAAAATAAGATATAATAAAATAATGTTTTTCCTTCTTTAAAATTTCAATTCGCAAGTTTTCATTTTCAAGTAAATCATTTCTCTCCCACTACATTTACAAAATAGGTTCCAAGCATGCATTAACATTCTAAAATGAAAGGAAACCAATTTAGATTAAAATATGGTTTTCGCAAATAATACATCAAGTATGAAATGATTTAAATGGAAATCACATCCCAAGTATTATTTCGCAAATGATCACCATGGTCAATACCTATAGGTAACTAGAACTAGTGGGACCCTAGAGACCTCGTACCTCAGTGAAACATGTCTTAGAAACCATGACCCTCAGAAAACGTAGCTTAGAAACCATGAACCTCAGTAACCATGGCTTATAAACCATGACCCTCAGTAACCATGGCTTATAAACCATGACCCTCAATCATCCATATGTTTAGTTAGTATTGTAGCATCAATCATGCTAGAAAAAACTGGGACGAACCACTACCGTGTCATCTAGCATACTAGTCCCGGTCCACCCACCTAGATACCCTGGTTTCCCATTGTGCTCTATTTCAAGTGGTGGTGATTTTTCTTTATCAAGAAAACATATATGTACATAACACTTTATTTATACAAAACTCATTCAACCTATCACCACTATTCTCCCTCCTCAAGCGCATTCTCCCTCTTTCATGTCACATAATTCATAAGCCTCAACGTTAGGCACATAATAACACATTCAACGTACAAATCATTTTCTAAAACCAAGGGGGTGCCTCAAGAGAGGTTTTATTTTTTATAAAACATTCTTAAGGTTCCAAACGAGCTTAATTACATATAGGGAACACTTTTTATAACTAATCGAACAAAATTCCAAACACATTTGGAAATTATCATTACCAATTCAAAACCAATTAGGAAATAAATTTTCAAGAAAATTCACTTAAGACCAATGGCGTCAGAAATACATTTCAATTTTCAAAACAAATAAAAAATCATTTCTAGAAACCACAACCAGGTTTCATAGAATGTGTATATAGAATAAATGTAAAACATATTTTTAAAAAAATCAAGCAATTATGAAATTCAAATTAAAGGCATAGGTATAGGGTACCTACCTCAAACACATCGCTATTTTTCGACGACCACTCGAATCGACACTTGGCGCATACACGCACATGCATTTATACATACATACATATATATATATATACACACACCCCTAGATTCATTACACATATTCACTATTCCATGAGGGAATATGTACAAATATGGCATATATATATATATATTCCTTACCCTATGCATGTACATGTAGGATACCTCAACACCCACGGCCCAAAACCATCAAAGTGAGGTCCAACACACTACACATATATTTTAATAAAACAATTAAACACTTAAAAAATCTATAAAAAATTTCAAAATAACACATCAAGGGTTTTCACCAATGATGCACCCATTTATTATAACACAAGAATCAATCGCATAAACCATAATCACCATATGCAATAGGAGGGTTCAACAAGCACAATCAATATCACATCACAAGTGCCTACCGGGTCTTCACCCATTTCATAAACATTTGAAAATCAATTTCCAAAACAATCTGAAATTTCAAACACAACTCCATTGGATGGAATAAACATTTCCAATCATAACCACATAAATCAAGGGAAACCCCATTAAACACAAAATAAGTCCACTCCTAACCCATTTGGCCTAAAGCCCAATGATCAAGTTCAAATCACAAAAGGAAACATCCATTGGAATTTTTATCAAACATAAAGGATGCATCAATACCATTTCCATCAAACTAATTAAAAAGAGGCCAAACAGGCATTTTCACAGGAGATAAACTACTCACACATTTCAAATCACCTTTTGGAAGAAAAGTAAAACACCCCAAATTATGCAGCATGAAACACCCATAGCAAACACTCGATTTCATGTCAAAATACAACTTTAAAATTATAAACTTCATCAATTCTACCAAAAATAGTTTTTGTACCTCAAAAATAATTTAATAAATTATTTTAGTAGTTTGTAAAACGTTAACAAATGACGCAACAAACGTTTTCACTAAAAATACACACATTTTTATTTAAAAATCCACTTTATAACCAACTGCACAACATGGATGCATTAAAATATGATTTTCACCACTAATATCATTAAATAAAACATTTGAAATTTTATAAAAATAGACCAAAGAGACAACACATACCCTTACATCAAAAACACACCTAAATTCCCTTTTAAGTTAAGCGCACGCCAACACCATACTAAAATATAATCGGTATCCCTTTCATGATATAATAAAGAAATCACACAAGTCATAAAACACAACCAAGCATTATCAAAAGAATTTATATTCAAAATAGACCTCGTTTCATACAAGCATGCCATATAAAAATGAAACACAAGTTAATCTATTGCAAAAACAGTTTTCTCAAACAAAAAAAATGCCGACAACTCAAAAATCACAAAAACCATAAATTAAAATTAAACCACAATGAAGAAATTGAAGAATCATTTCCCAAAAATCAGGGCGAACCAACTACCCTTGACAGCAGTGGCTAAAACAGGCCTCAACGGAACCTAAATAACAAGATTCAATCAAAAGAAAAAACCCAAACATATCTAGGGTTCGGCCAAATCTATGAAACCCACAAAATCAAGGCAAACCATGATAAAAGGGTACTCACCAGAGGAGGGTGTGGCCACTGGAGGGAGCACCGGAGGAGGGTAGGATTGTCTGCTAAAGGTGGGTTTGTGAATCGTGAGGTCATGCGAGAAAGGGGTCGTGCAAGGGATAGGTGCGGCATGAGGATATGGGGGGGTGTGAGGAGGGTCTATTCGGAGGAGGGTCTCCCTCTAGAGGAGAAGGAGGAGGAGTCACCAGAGGCCCTTAGCTAGTGAGTAGATCATGCGGGCGATGCGATACAGAGAGAGGGAGGGGAGGTCAGGTTGCATGATGGAGAGAAAGGGGAGGAAGAGAGAAAGAATAAAGAAAGGAAATAAAGAAGAAGAAAAATAAAATAAGAAAAAAAAGAAAAACTAACCCTAAAAAAAACTAAATATAATAATAATAATAATAACTTAATAATAATGATAAACTAAATAATAATATTATCATTATTATTATGATTAAATTGTTTTCCATTTATTTTATTTTTTTCATTTTCATTTTAATTTAATAAATTTTTAAACATTAAGAAACCAAATGGAAAATAAAAATAAATAAATAAATAAAAATAACTGCGACCACAAGATGTCGGGTCGGGGTGTGACATTATATAACATGAGTATTATCCAAATGTTTGTGCAATGCTTGTAAAGGTCAAGAAAAGACAATATAGAAAAGTTAAGAAGATGTCTTGTTTTGTATAAGAGTGAATATACATAATGAATAAATTTATAATTTTATTTTGAAACTAATTAATTTATCTTTATGATAGTATTTTATTTTTAATTTGTATATATGAAATAATTAACATTAATGCTTATGAAACACTGATGAAATGATTGTGCAAGAATAAGAAAAATAAATAAAATACTTTACTACTAGAAATAGCACTTTTAGCGACCGCCAAAAGCGGCCGCTAAAAGGCTTTAGCGACCGCCCAGCGGCCGCTTTTGGCGGTCACTGTAGCTTCGTCGGTAAAGCCCATTAGCGACCGCCAATGGCGGTCGCTAACATTTCACATCAACGAAACACGCGCATGCGGGTCTCTTCTCGTCTCACGGAATATGGCAAGAACACAGACCTTCCCCGTCGGCCATGGCGGACACACGACGGCAAGTGGGTGGTTCTTTCTTTGGGTGATGAAGATGAGGTCGCTGGAAGTTCGAGGTGAAGGTTTGGGAATGTAGACGGCGGTCATGAGGGAAGCATGGTCCGACATAAAGGGAGGCGGCGTGCGGTGGCGTGGGGTGGCGTGCGGCAGCGTGGGGCGGCGTGCGGCGGTGACCATTTGCAGCGGCTAAATTTATCAGGAGGGAAAGAAGAAGAAGCGCGCGCGGGAAAAAAATCACGCTGTAATTTTAGTTTCGTAATAGCGGCCGCCAATGGCGGTCGCTAATAGCTTCTTTAGCGACCGCCAATGGCGGTCGCCCGCTTCAGCAGGCGCAAAAACGAAAATTTTTAGTAGGGCTTTTAATTAAAATTATAATAATTATTAAATGACCCATATTCTGGATTAAACATTTTATATAATTAAGTTTATAATATTATCAAGTTTTGATTCTAATTTGGGACATTTTGTACCCACATGAATCATTTTAAAGCCTTTACAGTATTTTATTTCAAATGGGAATCAAGTTGTCACATTATAGTTTTTAATTTAATAATATTTATATATGATATTCTCCATAGTTTTTATTAAAACAAGAATAGTATTTGGAAATATAAAAAAATAATCTTTCTCATTGAATTTTATTTTTAATTTTTAGACAACAAATAAATACCATGATGGATTTCACAAAGATGATGCATTATTAATTTAATTAATCAATAAATTAAATAAATGATATTAAAAATAATAAAATAAATATAATTTTATATTTTTAAGCTAATTAACTGATTTCATAGATGAATATGACATTTATATGATATAATATAAAATTGTATTTAATTTTTTAAAAAAAAATTGATGTGTTTAAAGTCATAAATATGAATAGTTTTATCTTGAAAAAATTGTTTTTCATGAATAAAATATTTTATTAAAATATTTAAAAATCCCAAAATTATTGAAGAAGTCCAAAAAATGATAAAATTACTTTGAAAATGTAATACCACTTTATTTTTAGGCCTTTATGGATTCTTAAACCCAATAATATATTTATTATATTTTAATAATTCTGGTGATTCCTAAGTTACCCCTCACCTCAGTTATAAAATGTGGTTCCTTCCTTCACAAATTTCATAACTATAAGCCTTCTTGTTCGGTCAAACTCTTCCAAATTCCATCCTCATCATCCCTTGACACATTATAGTGCATCTATTCTAACAAAAATTCTACTTCAAAGTGCCTTAAGGTGTTTTCAAAGTAGAAATATTAAAGAGGTAAGATTTCTTCTTCTTCTCTTTTAAATTCTTTCTCACTTATACCTTATCCCTGCCTATTGTCCAATTATTCGTGAAAAATAAAGTACCTTATATGTATTGTAATTTTTTTATGATAATGTAATATGTCATCATCATCACTTCATTTTCATCCTTTTATACTATAAATGAGAACACTATCCGTGATGTGTTAATTATCACGTTCAAGGAAGATGGGTTTTCAATTTTCATTACTATCTTAAAGACTGGTCATTAAACCTTTATAATGGTTGAACCAGATCATAATATATGTATTTTATCTTATTTAATGTTCTATAATTTTTACACTCTCGTAATATAAAATAATAATACAAAACAAGTTCATTATACACAAAACTTCCAAGTTAATCTAATCATTTATCATTAACTTTAATCTAATGAGTCATCCTCATGGAATATAACCATGATCATTATAAGATCATTTATATCTATTTAATGTCACTAATAATATATATTAACAATTATTTATGTTTAACAAAATTTCAAATGAATTTTTCATTCAAGAGTATAAGTAAACCGATCATGAAAACCAAAGAAGAAAATGCTTCAAAAACAATGAAATTTAATCTCTTAACCCATCAAAAGGCCATGAATGGACATAATAAGGTTATAAAAAATAAATTAAATGTTTAGGAGTTTCTATAAGAATTAATTTATGAACCTAAATTTTATTATTAAGGTTATTAAGATCAAGTGAGGAACACATTCAGACTTAAGGTAAGGGTTTCCTCATCTTACTTCCATTTTCGTGAGACATTCCGTATTCACTAAAATTACTTGTGTCTGGTGTATGTATACTTACCATTGATGTATCATATCATTAATATATTTAATTTCATTTTATTTAATGTATAATTTTATGATTATTAGTTTTGTGGAATATTTTTTGATTGATTACAAAGTGGTAAGGGTTTTCTACCCGAACCTCCATTTTCATTTGGGTTGCTCTTATTCTCTACTAACCTCGATGAAATTATTATTTATTATTATTTAATCCTCATAAATTATGTGTGAATGTTTTATATATGTTTACCAATCATAATCCTTATTTATTTTATGGGGAGTTAAATTTTTTAAAAGAATATTTCAAAAATTCTTCTGAAATGCAAGCCCGATTCAAGGAACTTCTCAAATTCTTACATATTTTGAAGTTCAATCTATAATATATTTTAAGCCAGATTTGTCTTTATAAAATCACAAATTTTAAAATTAAAATATATTTTGGTTCATTTCTGGTTTTATGAAAGCAAACATGTCTTTACGCTTTAAAATCTCTTTAATGAATTCCTTAAATCGTACTAGAATGTTTTAATTCTAAAGCTTCTTTAAAAACACTTTTTACATAATTTCACTTCACTGGGACATAATTTATACCTCAAATGTAATATTAATGTACTCCCATTTTATTTTCTGGTATATACATGTTTAAAATCATATTTATGACAAATACAAATGATTTTACAAAAGAACTCTTCTTTCCAAAGTACAATAGATTTTTCTCACCTCACTTTAACTTTTATGAGATATATGCCTTGTTCACCACTTATTCATTACATGTGGTGTATGCACTTCCCCTTGTTATATCATATTAATAGTATCATTATTCTCATGATATTCTAAGGGATTATTATTTGAATTTTTCAAGGTGGTATGGGACACTTTGGAATGTTTAAGGATTATTTCTCAAGAATTTCTCAATGGTCTCATTTAAAAGAATCCTTATTTATGTCAAAATACCTTGATGAATCTTTTATTTCATATAGGTTTGTATATTGTGATATATATTGTTTAAGGGTTTCTGATTAGTTTTAATGTGGATGTTTTATCTTAAAACCATTCACCAATTTACACCGAAAGGTTCGTGTTTATGCTTAATGTTTGGTGAAAGTTATTTATATTTCATATATTATTTTTAATATAAATGTATATGTTTTTTATGTTCATCCCCATTCATATGAGGAATGAATTTGACATATTAAGTGTCAGTTGGGGCCTGTTATAGCCCTTAGTTTCAACGGTAGGCCTCATGATACAAACTACGGTCTTGGCACAAGGCCTTGACAAAATGATTATTTATGGTCTTTTTTATGAGGCCTTGACGGTATGGTTATGATGTATTGTATTATTCATTCCCTCATTATGAAAATATTATTGATGTTTCATGTGGTTATTCAACAATTAGAATATCAATGATTGTGTTTTACTATGTCATTATATATTCAGCTCTTATTCCTTCCATGATGTGTTCAAGTTTTTTGTTAAAGGCAGGTGTTTTTAGTTATTCAACATGCCTAATGTTTATGTTTATGATATATTTTTTTGTATTTATTACCCTTAATGATCAATTGAGTTCACCCATTTATTATTTTTATTTTCTCAGAACATGAAGAAGTTTATTATGAATGACCTACAGGGATAAACTTAGAGTTGTGGATGATCGCAATAAAACTTATATTTTGTTTTTATTTTCAAGTTGTAATGTTGAACCTATGTATGTATATGGTTTTAAAAAAATAATAAACTAATTGGTCCTTTGGGATTTGATTCCTTTTAATCATGTCCATGTATTAAAATATTGCACTAACTCCAGGCTTCTAGGGTTGAGGAATTATATTTGGTATCAAAGGAAGTTTAACAGCAACCTTGGAAAGTAGATTTTGAAAATTTAGATTAGGAAACACAACCCTAAGATAGGCTTGAAGATATACATACAAGAACATCCTATAATTTTTGTAAGGATTATATTATATGGATATTCCTAGAAAATAAATCTTTGTCTGGATACTAAAAGTGGATTTGGTTCTGGCATAGATATACATAGGAGTAACAACTTTAACAAGGTGTTTCGGGATTGACCCGGGGTAACCTAGTACACAACAATGGGACTTACTGTGCACCTAGTTTTACACTCCCATGGTATATTCTTAGGATAATTCACATTTTATTTACCCATCATTATGAAGGATTTATGACCCCAAAGTAAACAAAGTATATGGTTCTATGATTTACAATTCATAAATTTATGTTATGTGATATACCATGTTTATAGTCATAGAGAGTTAATAATTTTATGAGATAATATATAATATGGAATTGATTAGAAATGTAACCTAGAAGAAGTAATGAGAACTTCACCAATGCACGTGATGTGAAAAGTAAGAAGTATCATATCTCTAATGGTCTTAATCCATCATTTCAAAGGTAGATAGTCTACCATGTGTCCTCCTCATATGAGGAAATAGTATCATGTGTTAACAATGTATGTAAATAATTCTCTAAGTCCTCTGGATTTGAAGGGAATAAAAAGAAGAAGAGGACGGTAGATAAAAATATGGATAAAGGGAATAAGGGAAAGAAGGGTTTTCCCACATGTGATAACTATGGAAAGAATCACCCTAGTAATTTTTTGAAGATAATGGGTGTTGATTATAAGTGTGAAGAAAAAGGACACCAATTTCATGATTGCAAGGTTATGAAAAAGTTTTTTGATGTAGAATTTTTCAACTACAAGGATATGGGACACTATGAGAATCAATATAAAAATCATAAAAGGAATATATCCCAAATTATGATACTGGATAATGATCAAGTTATGATATTGCCACAGATGAAGTAGAATGACTAATATGCCTCTTCAAGAATCATGTCATTTGTATATTTTATCAGCAATGTACTGGTTATAAGATTTATGGAATATATGAGGATTTTATTGCAGTACTATTTCATTAAGTAGTTGAGTCTGTATGATGAATTATACCATGGATAAGTGACTCATTAGAAAGTTAATATATTTGGGAAAGTATATGGTTGATAGAAAGACAACCCTAAATATATTCCTGATGATTAAGATAATTATGAACAAATGATTGATTTGGATTAGTACTGAAAGCCTCAAAACTGGTTATTGTCTTGTTGACAAGTGGTCTATGTTATCATTGATGGAGTATACAACATTTTTTGGATATAAGGGATATAATGGCACATCAGTTGCTCAGCCCCCGCCCTCTACTCTCAGGCTCGCCCCCTTTCTTCTTGGCTCCTAATCTCCTACACCATGCTTTCTTCTAGGGTTTGGAGTTTGCCCCACCATCGATGGGCCTTTCCTCCTTCTTTTGCATCAGGTTTTCTTCCGTCTGATAGCTTCTTCCCTTGGATTCTCTCACCCCTATTAATCATATCTCCCTTCTCGGTGTTACTTATTAGGGTTTCAATCCCTGCTTCCCCTTTCTTCATGTTTCTCTTAGGATTTTATCCCCACATTCTATGTTTTCGTTAAAGGATGTTGTTCATTATTTAGGGTTACACCCCCAGTTATCTATTTTTTGCTTCACGGTGGTTTTCTTAGGGTTTCATCCCCAGGTCTCCCATTTATCTCTCCATAGTAGTTCATGTTTTGTGTATTTTTGGATTTTCTCTTGATTTTTCTTCCATTAGATTGTTCTGGCATGTTTCATTATCGTTACTTATAGCTCTGGCTTCCTAGTTCTATTCTCCCTCCTCGGTCGGTTGGGTGCGACGATTACCAAGGATATTTTGGGATGTGTGTGTGGAGAGACATGAGGTTTCGGGCAGCATGACCTGTAGTGGATCTTTCGAGTTCTGTTGGCTCTTCTGGTGATGATGAAGGTGGTGTTATTCAGAATCGTCTCTGCGGAAGAGTACATATTCTGGTTCCAATGGTCCGTGTTGATGGTGTTTCACAATAGTAATGATGGTTCATTTGGTTTTTTGTTCATTTTAATTCTTTTGTTCAAATGGGTTTTTTGCGGATTATTTTTGGAATGGTTTTGGATTTACTGGGCTGGATTATGGTCATTCCGATAAATACTCTCTATATTGTGGTTCCGACGGTGATGATTTTTGTCGATGTTCATTCTGGTTAATGATGTTGGCTTATAAAGATGATGATGGTGTATTGCAGTGATGGTGATTCTAGTGGGTCTCACTGGTGTGGTGATGATGGGGAGGTGATAGGAGACGTAATACAGGATAGGTGTGTGACTCAAGGTAGGTGTCTGACTCGAGATTCACAGAAACCGAGATGGGTGATGATGTTTTCTTTAAAATTTGTAATTTGAAATTGAATTTTGTAGAATTTTTCATAGCTTTTGTTTGAAATTTATGGTTTCCCTCCAATCATAAAGTGGATTTTTGAAAATGAAAAAAAATTGATTAGAAGGTGATATATATAAGGAATATATCAAATAGCATGTGTAAGGATGAGTTCATGTTTTCAATAAGGTTTTATGGTAATTTGAGTTATTACCATATTCCAAGAGTATACATGATGAATATATTCACATGTTTGGAATGTAAAAATTTAGGGATTATTCATGTTGATTAAAGGGGAAAAATTAGTAGATGTATGGAGCAGGATGGATCATAGAGTTCTAAACAAAATGAGGATTGTCAAGGCCCCATATACATGGATCTAGCAAGGATGGATATGGTAATGATTCTAAAGTGTTGTATCGTGATCTTTTGGAAAGTTAAACAATTTATGAAATGGTTTAAGTTGATTATTGTATGATTATTTAGAGTTTAATGTCACCACATGATGAAACATGTGCTAAGATACGAAGTATAGATAGTTCAAGTCACAAAGGATAAGATTGTTTTTATGAAATAGAAACAAATATTTATACTCTTATAGAGTGGAATAATTCATAAACTCTAGGAAAAGAGTCTTAAATAAAAATGTTTTCCTATTATCATTTTTTTCATAATATCAATGAAATTTTTCATAATTGTAGTTTAAGGTTTTGTGGTAATAATCTTTCATCTAAGCATGTTCTCTATTAATTTCCATGAGAACGTGATGGTTTGATTATTCTTCCATGACCATGTTGTCCAATTATAATGCACAGTTTTGTAGTAACTGATGCATTTCCCTTTCCCTCTTATTAAGAATATATTTTAAATGTATTCCCAATATTGGTTTCCCACAAGAAAATTTTCATGTATCAACCATTAACTTCTGAAATTCAATGTCAAATTTCAAGGACAGTATTTTTATAAGGAGGGGATAATGTAACACCGCATGATTTTTCAAATAAATTTAATATTGAATGCATGAAATAATGAGTCTCTATAAAACAGAATTTTGTTATAACCTAGCCTATAAACATAGTTTTTCCACCTCTATGATTTGAATTTCAAAAAACTGACATACACGGTTGCGTTCAGTAAGATATTTAGAGTCTGATAAGACAAACATAATTTTGGTGAATAGAAACTTACACTTATGAATAGCAATTTTACCCTTATGAATATTAATATACCCTTATTAATAGTAACTTGTATAGTAATGTACCTTTATGAATAGTAACTCAAACCTTATGAATAGTAATGCACCCTTATGAATAGTAACATGACCCATATGAATAACAATATATCCTTATGAATAGTAACTTGAATAGTAATGTACCTTTATGAATAGTAACCTCACACAGGTAAGTAAAAATACAATTAAGGCACCTTATAAATGAGAGAGAATATTTTAAAAATTAATAATTTATTGTTGGTATTTTTATGAGCAATAAACAATGAATTACAATTTTATAATTAATAGATTAATATAAAAGATAATTAATTTTCATAAAATTTACCCATGAATCAATATTTTGTTTTCCTATGATTATAAGATAATTTTATGAGACCCTAGTTATTTTTTCTAAGTGTCATAAAATAAGTTATAATATTAAAATTGTTATTTTTTTAGAAAATGATGATTTTAATTAAAAATTAAATTTCTCATAATTAGAAAATTATTTTGTTAAAATGGAGTTCCTTTTTGGATTATACACATCAAAAAATGGTTTTTATAAATTTTTTGGGAATTTTATGAAATAGTTTAATTTTTGTTGAATAGTAAAAAAATATAGCTTTTTATAAAATACGGAATTTTTAGTGACATCATCATAAAATTTTTATGATATAAAAAATTATTTAAACTATGTAATAACTAAATAATTTTATTAGAATTATAATATTTTACATAATTAATTTAGAACATGAAAATTATATTTTTTTTCATGATAAGTATAAAAATCATTGTTAATGTCGATGTAGTACCTGCGCAGTGCTGACAAAGTCAAAATTGGTGATTTATATATAATAATTGAGTAATAAAAATTAAATTCATGAATTATTTATTAATTATTATGTATTATTTATCCCTTTTATTTTTAATTTCGAATTTTAGTGTTATATAACATGAGTATTATCTCAATGTTTGTGTCATGCATGTGCAGGGAAAAAAAGACAAAATAACAAAGTTAAGAAGATGTATTGTTTTTTATAAGAGTGAATATACATAATGAATAGATTTATAATTTAATTTTGAACCTAATTAATTTATATTTATTATAGTATTTTATTTTTAATTTTTATATGAGAAATAATTAATATTAATGCTTACGCAATGTTGATGCAGTGCTTGTGCAAGCATAAGAAAAATAAATAAAATGTTTTTTAATTTAAATTATAAGAATTATAAAATGACCCATATTATGGATAAAACATTTTATATAATAAATTTTAGATTATTATCATGTTTTTATTCGAATTTGGGACATTTTGGATCCACATGAATCACTTTAAATCCTTTATAATATTTTATTTTGGAAGGGAATCAAGTTGTCACATTAAAGTTTTTAATTTAATAATATTGTTAAATGATATTTTCTAGAGGTTTTATTCAAACAAGAATAATATTTTGAAATATAATAAAATTATCTTTCTCATGGAATTTATTTTTATTTTTTAGAAAAAATAAATAAATACCATGATGGATTCCACCAAGATGATGTAGTATTAATTTAATTAATGAATAAATCAAGTAAATGATATTAAAAATAATAAAATAAATATAATTTTATATTTTTAAGATAATTCTCTGATTTCCTAGATTAATATGACATTTATATGATATAATATTAAATTTTATTCTATTTTTAAACTTTTTTTGATGTGTTTAAAGTCATAGATATGAATAGTTTTCATCTTAACAAAATTGTTTTTCATGAATAAATTATTTTATTAAATTATTTAAAAATCCCAAAATTATAGAAAATTACAAAAAAGATAATATTACTTTGAAAATGTAGCCCTCCTTTATGTTTACAAATTTTGGGAGTCTTAAACCTTATAATATATTTATTATATTTTAATAATTTTGGTGATTCCTAAGTTACTCCCAACCTCACTTATAAAAGAAGGTTCCTTCCTTCACAAATTTCAAAACCATAAGACTTATTGTTCAGAAAAACTCTTAAAAATTACATAATACTAATACCTTGACACATTGTAGTGATTTTTTCTCACAAAAATACCATTTCTAATAGCCTTAAGGTGTTTTCAAAAGAGAAATATTAAAGAGGTAAGATTTTTTCTTCTCCTCTTTTAAATTCTTTCTCACTTATACCTTATCCCTGCCCATTATCCAATTATTCATGAAAACTAAAGTACCTTATATGTACTTTAATGTTGTTATGATAATTTAATATTACATCATCATCTCTTCTTTTCCTCCTTTTATACTATAAATGAGAACATCGTCCGAGATGTGTTAATTATCACGTTCAAGGAAGATGGGTTTTCAATTTTCATTACTATCTTCAAGACTAGTCATGAAACCTTTATAATGGATGAAAAAGATAATAATATATGTATTTTATATTATTTAATGTTCTATAATCCTTACACTCTCATAATATAAAATAATAATACAAAATAAGTTCATTATGAACAAAACTGCCAAGTTAATCCAAGCATTTATCATTAACTTTTGTCTAATGAGTCATCCTCATGGAATATAACCAAGATCATTATAAGATAATTTATATCTATTTAATGTCACTAATAATATATATTAAAAATATATTTTTAACCACATTTCAAACAAACTTTCATTCATGAATTCAAGTAAACCGATCATGAAAACCAAAGAAGAAAATGCTTCCAAAAAAATAAAATTGAATCTCTTAACCCATAAAAATGCCATGGATGAACCTAAAAAGGTTATACCAAATAAATTAAATGTTTAGGATTTTTTATCATCATTAATTTATGAACCTAAATTTGATTATTCTGGTCATTAAGATCAAGTGAGGAACACCTTCAGACATAATGTAAGGGTTTCCTCATCTTACTTTCATTTTCGTGAGACATTCCTTATTCACTAAAATTACTTTTGTATGGTGTATGTATACTGAACATTAATGTATCATATCATGAATATCTTTAATTTCAAGGTATTAAATGTATCATTTTATGATTATTAGTTTTTAGTCATATGTTTCTATTGATTACAAAGTGTCAAGGGTTCTCTACTCAAACCTTCATTTTCGTTTGGGTTGCTCTTATTCTCTACTAACCTCAAGTAAATTCTTATTTATTATTATTTAATCCTCATAAATTATGTTTTAATGTAATATATATTTTTATTAATCATAATACTTCTTTATTTAATGGGTATTTAAATTTTTTAAAAGAATCTTTCAAAAATTCTTTCGAAATGCAAGCCTGATTCAAGGAACTTCTCGAATTCTTTCCTATTTTGAAGTTCACTATATAATCTATTTTAAGATAAATTTATCTTTCTAAAATAATAGATTTTAATAGGAAAATATATTTTGGTTCATTTTGGTATTTTTTAAATCAAACATGTCTTTTCTATTTAAAATCTCTTTAATGAATTCCTTAAACTGCAATAAAATTTTTTAATTATAAAGCTTCTTTAAAAACACTTTTTACATAATTTCTCTTCCGTGGGACATAATTTATGACTAAAATGAAATATAAATGTACTCACATTTTCTTTTCTAGGATATAAATGATTCAAACCATATTTATGACAATTTTAAATGATTTTCCAAAAGAACCCTTCTTTCCAAAGTAAAATAGATTTTTCTCACCTCACTTTAACTTTTATGAGATATATGCCTTGTTCACCACTTATTAATTTAATCTGGTGTATGTACATCCCCTTGGTATATAATGTCAATATTCTCCTTATTCTCATGATATTCTAAGGTATTATTATTTGAATGTTTCAAGGTGGTATGGGATACTTTGTAATGTTTAAGGATTATTTCCTCCATAATTTATCAATGGTCTCCTTTAAAAGTACACTTATTTATGTCAACATCCATTGATGAATATTGTATTTAATAGAGGTTTATATCTTATTATATCATCTAAAATATGATTTTTAAGGGTTTCTTGTTATTTTGAATGTGGATGTTTTATCTTAAAACCATTCACCAATTTACTCTGAATGGTTAGTGTTTATGCTTAATGTTCGGGGAATTTTTTTTAAATTTCACATATTAGTTTCAATATAAATTTATATGTTGTTTATGTTTATCCCCATTCATATGATGAATTAATTGGATATATTAAGTATTGTGTGGGTCCCTTTATATCCCTTCAGTGCATCGGTAGGTCTCATGAGACAAATTATGGTCTTGGCATAAGGCCTTGACAAAATGATTATTTATGGTCTTGGCACAAGGTCTTTACAGTATGGTTATGATGTACCTCATTATGCATTCTCTCGTTATGAAAATAGTATTGATGGTTCATGTGGTTATTATATAAGTAAAATACCCATGATTATGTTTTGCTATGGCATTATTTATTCATCTCTTATTCCTGCCATAACGTGTTCAAGTTTTTTGTTAAAGACATGTGTTTTTAGTTATTCAACATGCCCAATGGCTATGTTTATGATATCTTTCATTGTATTTATTAACCTTAATGAGAATTTGAGATCACCCATTTCTTATGGTTCATTTTCTCAGGGCATTAAGAAGTTTATTATGAATGACCTATAAGGACAAACTTAGATTTGTGGATGTTCCCAATAAAACTTCTATATTGTTTTTATTTTTAAGTTGTAATGTTGAACCTATGTATGTATCTAGTTTTCCAAAACAACTAAACTACTCGGTACTTTGAGATTTTATTCCTTTTAATCATTCCAATTTATTAAAATAATGCACTATCTTTAAGCTTCTAGGGTTGGGGAATTACATTACACACGAAAAAACAATTTTTTTAGAAAAACAACACTTTTATTTTCAAATAATTTTTTTAATGATAATAATTTGATAAGTAATGAATTCATTTTATAAATTTCTTAGAACATATATTTTTTATATTTTATTTATTACTATTCATATCCAACAAACCAATGACTATGAAATAGTATACACATAATATTTTATTGATATTTTGTGGTTCATCTAAACTCGATGTTGTGTGTAACATAAGCTATTGAAGAAATAAAATTATTTAAAGAGAAATATTTTATAAAAATATCAAGGTGCTACAATACACCCCTTAAAATGAGTTTATCCCCCAAAATTCATCACTATGATACAAATAGATGAGGATACTTATGCCTCATCACATCCTTAGGTTCTCATGTAGCTTCCTGAAATTTTTGTTTTTGCTACCAAACTTTAACCCAGAGAGTGGTCTTATTTCATTGAAATTTCTACCTACAATACATAATCTCTACCAATTTTTCTTCATAAGAAAGATCTTTCTCTAGTGGTTTGACATGTGAGTTTAGTACATGTGAATGATTAGGTATGTACTTCCTCAGGAGAGATACATGGAACACAGCATGAACTTCAGAGAGATTCGGTGGAATTATCAATTGATATCTACCGTCAAGATATGATCAATAATTTTAAAAAGAATAATATAACTAGGGATTAACTTTACCTTATTTCCAAATCTTATTACTCTCTTATAAGGATATTTTCCTAGTAGTACAATGTCACCCACTTCAATCTCTATATCTTTTCAATGATCATCAACATAACTTTTTTGTTGTCTTTGAGATGATCTTGTGTACTTTTGAATATATCTAACCTTCTCTTCCATTTACTTATCTTGATAAAGTCCCAATATCTTTCTATATCCCACTTATTTCTATCACTTTGGAGTTCTACACTTATTACCATATAGATCTTTATAAGGATCCATCTGAATATTGGAGTAAAAGTTATTATTATATGAAAATTATATCAAAGAAAGGTGTTGATCCCCACCACCTTTGAAATCAATAGACTAATATCTAAACATGTATTCTATAGTTTTAATGGTGCTCTCAAACTGAATATTTTTCTGAGGATTATAAAAACTTTTGAAAATTAACTCTTTATCCAGATCCTACAAAATACTTTTCCAAAACTTCAAGTTAAACCTCGAATCCATGTCAGATACAATGGAAAGTGGTCATACATGCAATCTTACCACTTATTATATATTCTAAAAATCTGATCAATAGATAACTATTCTCTAATATCAATTAATTTTTTTTAATTCATAAGTTGATCGGATCTAACCCATATAGCAGTACGGCCTTTATATGTTTTGTGGATTCTGACAAAAAAATACATGGTGATGTTTTCCTATTTCTATTTAGGTATGGTTAATGTTTGTAACATACACTTATACTTCTACCTCTCAACCTTAACTTAATGAAAAACCAATCACTGACAAAAATATTTTTCAATATCTCTATTCGTTTAATCTCACTAGAAATAATCTTTAATATCTCTATACATCTTTTTACTTCTGGGATTAAGAGATAATGATGAACTATAAGCCTCATACAATAGATCCTTCTTCAAATCTGTTATGGGAGGGACACATTAATGGTTCCTAAACCTTATTATTCCATCATAATTAAGGTTTAAATTAGGAAAATTTCTCACCTTCTTTTTCATCTCTACATATTCCTTCTATGCCTCTTTAATCTTTACTTGGATAAATGTTTGAGGATTTATTTAATTCAGATAATATTTCTCCCCTTTTGTTGATATTTCCAAATCCATCCTTTGTAAATCCATAAATATGTGATATTTTGTGATCCTCATCATATATAATCTAGAATTATCTTTTTGAAACAAAGCATATGTCACCTTATTCACTTTCCTAAGGTGGTAATGTATTGAGAATTGATAATCTTTAATCATCTCCAACCATCTTCTTTGGCACATGTTCATTTCATTTTGAGTAAAAATATACTTTAAACTTTTGGTATTAGTACATATGTCACATATTTATCCATATAGATAATTACTTTATATATTTAATGAAAAAATTACCACAACCAACTCCAAATCATGTGTTGGGTAATTTTTCTCATGAACCTTTAATTGGCATGAGGCATAAGTTATCACCATATAATTTTTCATGAGAACACATCACAGTCCCTAATTTGATGGATCACTATAAATCACAAACCTTTATCCACTATAAGGTAGTATGATTATGGGTTCACTAATCAACATTCTTTTCATTTCCTTGAAATTATCTTCATATTCTTCCATTCATATGAACTTATCTCCTTCTTAAGTCAAATTGGTGATTGAATTAGATAATCATGAGAAATATTTCAGAAAACATAAATATTATCTATCCAACTAAAGAAAAAACTGGATTTCGATCACCATGGTTGGTCTAGGATATTTTTTAATAACTTATGTCATTGAAGGATCTACTGATATACCCTCACTTTAGATTATATGACCCAATAATGAAACATTCTAAATAAAAAATTAACACTTGGTAAATTTTTCATAAATATTCTTCTTCTCCAAGGTCTTCGACACAATCCTTAAGTGGTCTTCATTCTCTTCCTTTATCTTTGAATATAAAATAATATTTTCTCTAAAGACTAGAAAAAATGGATCAAGATACTCTCTAAATATATTATTAACTAAGTCCATGAAGATATCATGGACATTAGTAAGACTAAAAGTCATCATTACAAATTCATAGTATCCATACCATGTATGGAATGTCGTCTTGGGTATATCCTTCTTCTTAACCCTCAATTGATGATATCTAGAATGAAGATAAATCATATAAAATTATTTATCTCTATTAAGTTGATCAAAAAATTCATCAATACAGTTTTGAGGATACGTGTTCCTGAAAGTGATCTTGCTAAGTTATCAATAATCAATACAGAGTCGCATTGATCCAGCTTTCTTCTTAACAAATAGAACAGGTGCATCCCATGGTGGCGAACTAGGTAATATGAATACCTTATC
Source organism: Viscum album (assembly GCA_963277665.1). Taxonomy (NCBI): domain Eukaryota; kingdom Viridiplantae; phylum Streptophyta; class Magnoliopsida; order Santalales; family Viscaceae; genus Viscum; species Viscum album. The sequence goes on from OY728164.1 coordinate 1,390,268,082, forward strand.
AAAATTATCCAAGAGTTTCTTCTTCAATTATTGCAACTCAATTGGGTCCATTATATATGGAGTCTTTAAAATAGGTATAGCACCAGGTATCAGTTCCATTAAAATCTCAACTTCACAATTCGGTGGAAGAATCGGCAATTCTTTTAGAAAGGCATAAAAACTATTTTATAATAGGTGTATCCTTATTTTTTGATTTATCCCCAACCATATGAGATAGATAACCTTTATTAATAGGAATTAATCCCCATAAGATGGAATAAATTTCCATTGGAAGTTCATATTCATCCTTACATTGTTAAATGAACATCGGTTCATTCAAAATATAAAATGTGACTTCCCTTAGTTGTAAATTTATATGATATCCATATATATAAATTTGATCCATTCCAATAATCACACTGAATCCAACTAAATGGAGAATCACAAAATTTGTAGGATGCACTTTCCCAAAAACCTCAATTTGATAAGAACTATAATCTTGAGATGAAATCATTGTGTCATTAAGAGTTTTCACAACTAACTAAAAATATAATTTTTGAGGTATACCCTAGTAAATTATTTAGAAATAAAATATTGGTTGGATCCAAAATAAAATAAGACATTATTTTTTCTATAGTGGATGATAAGTTTACCTTTCACTAGGTCATTCTAATAACCCACTTCAGCAATTATGATCGCATGAGATTTTCCTTTGTCATTAGGATTAATAGGTTATTTAAATTTATCATAAAAAATATTCAGATTGATACATAGGTTGGAATAATTCCTATAATCCTTGTATTTGAATAATTGGAGAATTTTTGGTGAATTCTATGGATCTTTCTCTATATTTTCATCATTAGATAACTTATTCTCATCACTTCAACATTCGATTTCCTGATGAGCTTATTTCACACACTTGAAACTTTTACCAGTTCCCTTAAGACAATTTCCTTCATGTTTCCTTCCACACTTTGAGCATAAAGAAAATCCCATATTCTTTTCTCCATGGTTTTAGAATTTCCTTTGAATTACATTTTTCTTTTCTTATCAAAATCATGAGATTTATGGGTAAATCAAATATCTGTATCCACCTTGAGATCACATTGAACAATTTTGTCATGACCCTTCCCCTGAGGCCTGTGTTGTGACTACCCCAAGACCGCATTCCAAAGGCCAGGGGCTGGATACTAGCACTGAAGGCATATTCCCTAAAATTGGGAAGGCATTGCCTTTATAACCGATAACACACACAACCAAGCACACAACAAGATACGAACTCAAGTAAACTGAATAGTAAACAGAGTGAGTACAGTAAGTAAAAAGGGGCCAAAATACAAGCCCAACTGGAAAGTACAAGGAAAACTAGAAAGTACAAGATAGCTAATAGGTGGAAAGCATCTCCTAGATAGTTTACCACGGATCCTACCTGAAGGGTAGGTACAGCTCACAAATGCTCGTCTCTACAGTACGCCTCTTCTAACATCCACCTCCGAGCTACCTCTAGTCATGGAACCCTTGTCCTCAGTCAGCATTGTTTGTCATCTTCATCAAACAAAACGAAGTGTGGGCATAGCCCGTGTAGGGGTGAGTATAACGATACTCAGTAAGGACTCTAAGACCCTCAAGGTATCACAAAATTTACAAAGGATAAACCGAAAAGAAAGGATACAAATGATAACCTTAATTAGGTTTATACCCATACATATACCAAAGTTATCAAGTAAACCCATCTCAATCATGAGGAAAACACAGAGTCCAACTCCAAAGCCCCAAGCTCAACTGTTCCACAAAGGAAGTAATACCACGAAGGCAAGTACCACACAGGTACGCCGCACAGAAGAATACCACAAATGTATTACTACAAAGGAAAGTAACACACAGGTATAGACTCGGCTCACACCAGGTATAACTTAAGTACAATAGTAGAGATGATTAGATGTAACTATTGAATCATCTTACTCTATTAAGAGGCTCTGCTGTTGACCCACACAGGATCGTACGGTGCTAACCCACACAGGATCGCTTCATGCTGACCCACACAGGATCGCTCGGTGCTGACCCACATAGGATCGCTAGGTGCTGACCCACATAGGATCGCTCAGTGGTGACCCACATAGGATTTCTAGGTGCTGACCCACAAAGGATCTCTCTTCATTCTTTACGTCACAACCAGCTACTGGGTTCCCGCACTAGGCTTTCTCGTGTAACGCCCCGACCCCAGTTACCCAGAGTCGGTGCATTATTACATAACATTGGCATGATCACGAGAAAGATAAAATATCGAAAGACCGATTGATTTAGTAGCCTTGGAAACACTAGATATATTCATAAAGTTTTACATTACATCAATAAGTGAAAAGATACAACAATATATTGTCTCCATATTCCACACTCATATCCCCACATACTATCCATGCAGGTCATTCATAAATTACTTCTTCACATCCTGGGAAAAATAAAACATAGAAAAGGGGTGAGCTCAAATGCTCAGTAAAGATAACAATAAAGCGGAAAATTTCATAAATAAGAATAAAAATTTAAGACAATGTATAACTAAAACAAAAGCCTTTTAAACTTGAACTTCAACATAGTATGGAAAAAGTAAAATGAAATAATGTCATTTACTTATTCACATGGATATTCTACTAATCGAATAATCACATGCAATATCAATAACCACTTTCATAATGATGGAATGCATAATTCCAGACTATCATAACCACATATCCAAGGCCTCGTGCCAAGACTACAAATAAGATTTTTGCAAGGCCTTATGTCAAGACACTAGTTTGTCTCATGAGACCTACCGATGCATCGAGGAGCTATAGTGGGCTCCACCCGTCACATATTAAGTCCAATGCATTCCCATATGAAAAGGTTTAAACATAACATAAACATTTGTATTAAAACTAGCATACGAAATGTCAATATTTTCACCATAAACCATGAATGGTATAAAAATATCACATCCACAGTCAAACATATCAAAAAACCATCAATATAATATATAAGTTTTGTATCATAATAAATCAACTTCAAATAAGCTTAAAATCCATCAAAGGATCAAAACTATTTGAGATAAATATCTCTTTTCTCGAAATCATTGAAAAGTCACACATTTATAAAGGAAGTAATTTAAAAGATATTTTTGAATCAAAGTGTCCCATACCAATTTGAAACTTTAAAAAAATCATTTCAAAACTTTCATGTCCATATAAATAAATCCTTAAAATCATTTTGAAAACATGTACATTAATTAAAAATATTTAGAAAGATAAATCTTTAAAACATTTAAAATTATGATCTTGATAAAGAGTACCTTTCAAAAATTCTTAAAATATTCATTTTGAAATCATTTAAAATTCACATAATTATAAAATAAAAAATTTACTTTGAAAATATTCTTATAATCTTGTAAGTGAATCTTTGACGATTTTATAATGGTGGTAAATAGCCGCACCCGCCATATAAGTTAAAAAAACATTCTTACCTTAAATTTGTCGAAAGGTAAAAAGTGCCTTGTTTGGAAAACGATGGAAAGATTCCTTTAAAAACACATAAGGGTATAAATGACTTTAACCCATATTCTTTTTAAATAGTAAAAATGTTTTGAAATACATTTCGAAGAAACATGGATGTGGATGATAAAGAGATCCCAGTAGATAATTGCGTATAAACAACCTCGGATAATGAAGAGATTGTGAAATAAACTCTTACCTTGTACTTTTCCTTGGTTGAGGGTAGGTTAACCTCCTGTATAATGGTGAAATAATTTTTATTAAATTATACAAGAATCATATATATTAATATGATATCATATATGATCTTTTAACATTTCTTTGTTAATAATATCTTAGTATTATCGTCGTTTCGGGTGTTAACTTACTCATTTTATTTTATATGTTTTGTTATGTAATCCATGTCTTTAATGGTTAGGTTGTATCTTTTTCATATTCAGAATGATATCAAGTCCTTAAACATTATTTTTAAATCATCAAATGATAATTATACTTGAATGGATATGATGGAGAATGAATCTCATTGCGTTCGTGGAGACGGTAGTCCGTACGTACGCACGAGCAACAATATAATTCTTTTAATATTAAAATAATATATAATTAGATAGTATGTCATATATACAGAATCATTATCATGTTATATTTATTATTTACATGAGTTACACATCATTATTATACCCATCCAAATAATAATATATTGAATAACAATTACACCACGACGTGGAGACGGTAAGCCGTACGTACACACGTATGGTGACATGTTATTCAAAGGGTGGATAGAATACTGAATATGGTTGTACCATATTTATAATAACATCACAGTATATATAAGATACTGGATTTATTATTTTAGAATGGTAATAACAAAGAAAGAAGAAGTGGAAGAAGAAATGAATTTGAAAAAGGGTGGTGAAAACATTACCTCTTCTTCGGGTTCTTCCTTTTGATTTGACAAAAAGGGCTCCTTAGGTTGGCTTTCGGATCAAACTAAGGCCTCTAGGTTGTAGTGAGGGAAGTTTAGAGAGTATTTGGGCAGATTTTGGCCGAACCAAAAGGCTTTGAAGGTGTGAATTAATGAGAAGGGGGAGTGCCCTTTTATAAGAGGGGTGAGGGGCACCTTTGGAAAAGCTAGAAATATTAATTTATAATAAATTCATATTCAGTTTATAATGGCTCAAAAGTTGATTATTCAAAGGTTAAGGTGGGGATAGGTCGAAAACCATTAAACCAATAGAATTTAGACAGGTTTTGGTTACTATATTAACCTTATCTTTTAGTTTTAACTCTTAGTTAATTAGTTTGACATTTACCATGTCACTTTGTACTTTTATATTATATAGTTAATAAACTTACTATATACATCCAAGAGACCCCCAAATGGTCCATTAATGATATACATATCATGATATAAGTCTCTTGGCCGAACATTAGATTTTTATAAATTTAATATCAATTAATAATATAATATTGTTTTTAAAAACTCTTTTATGTCAATTTTGACACTATTCAATAGTTGATTTTTGTGAAACTCATAACAGAATTATTACTTCGAAAAAAGTCAATTAAATCAATCCTAATATGTAATAGTATCCTAGAAAATTATTGTAATTCATTAAAAGTCTCAAATTATATTTATTTGGGTATTTATAATATCAATTATTTTTATTTGTCACTATTATGGTAATTACTGCATCATCATTGTGTCATAAATAAATTAAATTATTTAAAGTCTAAAAATTCTAAATAAAATATCCTTATGTATGAAATCATTTTATATTTCTAATGAATATTTATAGTTGAAATTCCAACATATATAACCCTATGTAAAAATTGGTTTTCTAAAAGATATATGCTTATGTCATTTTTGTAATTATTTTAACTTAATTAAAATAAAGTATCCCTATCACCTACAAGTGGATCCATGGGGTCCCAAAATCGACCCAAGGATGCCTATGGTCGAACATGTATCAACCAATAATTTTAGGACACGTTTTAGGGTAATTTTGTATTATTATAATATTATTTTTTTAACCCTTGTTTACCGGATTTACCCTTAACCATGGTAAATAAAATATTTACCGAAGTAATTATTCAAAATGTCTAAAAATAAAAGTTACCTATTTACACAATTTGAACATCCTGATTCCAAATATGGAATCCATTTTTCCAAATTAAAAACACAGAAGTGTCAGAAATTAATTTAAAATTAATTCCCGTTGTTAAAACAAAAAGCGTGTTTTTAAGAGATAATAACTATCAAAAGATTGACAATTGTTTAGGTCAAATTTCAAAGTGAAATTTATTCTAATGAACACCATTGGATAAAATGGTAAAAATATATTCTAATTATACTTTAAAACCACTCAAATTCATAATTTATCACTATTAATTATTTTGATTAAAAAAGTTGTTTTTAATTAAAATTTAATAATTTTCACTATTCATCAAAATATTAAAGTTATCCGAAAAGTACCAAATTTTCACCCTAGGCTAATTTTGATATTCTGAATCCAAAAATGAAGTCCATTTTGAGATATAGAATTTATAAAATTCCAAAAATTAGGTATTACTATTCATAATGGCTAGTTTGGTAAGTCATGGTGTGCTTTAACTTGGTGTTGCGTGTAGTGCAAGTTATTGAATTATTTTGAAGAAATAACACACTATTAAATCTTGGGGTTTTACATTCTCCCCACCTTCAATAAATTTCTTCCTCGCAATTTGAAATTGTTCTTCGAAAATAAAAGGTTGAAAATAAAAAATATCTTTGTGGGAAAACCCACATCGGAAATTGGGTTACTAAAATTTAGTCTTAATATGAGGAAAAAGAGAAATGAAAGGGTCACCACCAAATTATGATCTCGATTAGGAGAACATTGGTGGAAATTAGAGACATATAATTGGAGGAAAACATAAATATTTATAGGTAGTGATTGAGGTCATCAATCACAAACAAGTTTAAAATTGAGGTCCTTAAATTCATCAATCTGTGATGATTTGAAATACCATCAGTTCAACAAAACATAGGGTATTAGGATAACACATTTTTGGTTTTAGGATTCCTTAAATAAAGTATAAGAATTAATTTCTTCATAGAATAAGAGAAGAAGAAAAAATATATTCTTGACAAGTAGAGTTCCATCCTTTATCTAATTTCTACCACAGACTCATCTTTCACTCTAAAAGATAATAGAACTTAAAAATAATATTCTATTTATCCTATTTGTATATGGTTAAAAAAATTAATTTATAATTCATATAGAAAAACCATTAAAAAACTACATTATTCAATCCAGTACATTACGTGGGTCAGTGGTAGGTGATACACCCTTGTCGCCCTTCGGTTGTGGGTTCAAGTCTCGCGGCCTTGCCGGACGCGAAGGGTTGTCGCCTGACCTCCGGGTTGTCCTTTTATGGAAATCCAAAATAATCCAAACTAGAACTATCCAAAATAATTCAGTCCAAAATTTATAAGGAAGGTAAACACAATAAAGATCCTTTTTTCCGCGTAATAACATGTGAACACCTTCATCATGTATTCTTTTAAAACACTGCAACATCCTGAATTACCATATAACCTTATTGATTACATTCACGATCCCTTATTCCTTAAAGAATAATAGATATACTCCTTCAATCCAAAAATGTTTTAAACCCAAACAATGATGGAATATACAAATCATTAATCAGTTTCAAGGTAGTCAAGAATATCCAATATAATTTATCCAAATCAATCATGTATTTTTCCAAAATCACTACCTCGGTATCAGAACTATATTATGGTTTATCATTCTCTCAACCATATATTTTCCAAAAATTTATCTTTCTATTGAGTCACTTTTCTTTGTTCCACACAATCTCAAGTCCTTAATGAAATAGTACTGCAGTACAATCCTTATATACTCCATAATTATTATAACATGTACATTGTTGATACAACACTCAATTGACATAATCAACATAAGAACTCTAATCATTCCTATTCATCTGTGGTAGTATCATAACTTGATTATTATCCAATAGCATCATTTGTGGCATAGTCTGATGACTGGGACATAGGTTCGCGTAGTGTCCAAACGTCTTGCAAATGAAGCATTGAACATTTGAAACAATTTTCTTACCCTTGCAGTCACGTACTTTGTGACCTTTTCCTCCACACTTATAACAAACTCCCATTCCTTTCAGGCAAGTTCCAGGGTGTTTCTTCCCACAATTATCACATATGGGAAAATTCTTCTTTTCCCTCTTCCCTTTATCCATCTTTCTCTCTTCCATCCTTTTCTTCTCTTGCTTCCCTTCAAAGCCATATGACTCAGTAAACTCTTTACTTATCTTATCAACACATGATATTATTTCTTCATATGATGATAATACATGGGAGACTATTTCTCTTATAAATTCTTGCTTAAGACCATGAAAGATATGATCCTTCTTTCTCTTTGGATCATGTGCATTGCTGGAGTTATCATTCCTTCTACTGGGCGCCATTTCTAAATAATGGTATACACTAGATTAGTTTATGAATAACAATACCTAATCCCAAACTTGTAAAACACATAACATAAATTAAATAGTTTATGGATATAATCCATAATCATAAAAATGTCTCCTTTGAGGAATTATATACTCATAAACCCTTAATAATGGTTTGTAAAGAAAATGAGAATTATCCTAAGAATATCTCATGGGAGTATCGTAACCAAGAGTGCAGCAAAGCCCATTGTCGTGCACCAGTTCCCGTTCGAGTCTAGCTCAAAGTGGTGTTTTCGGGTTTTACCTCTAGGTACATCTGTACCAGAGCCGCCTCTACCTGCTCGTATCCAGACATGGATGTATTTCTCAAAAAACTCACAAAATCTCTACAATACCAAAATTTTAGGAACTTCTTCTATACCAATCCTCAAGGTCCATCTTAGGTCTATGTGCTCTAATCAGAGTTTATCTAAATCTATCTTCCAAGGTTTGTACTAAACTTCCTCTGATACCAACTGTAACGCCCCAACCCCTGTTACCCAGATTCGGTGCATTATTACATAACATTGGCATGATCACAAGAAAGATCAAATCTCGAAAGACCGATTGGTTTAGTAGCCTTGGAAACACTAGATATATTCATAAAGTTTTACATTACATCAATAAGTGAAAAGCTACAACAATATATTGTCTCCATATTCCACACTCATATCCCCACATACTATCCCTGCAGGTCATTCATAAATTACTTCTTCACATCCTGGGAAAAATAAAACATAGAAAAGGGGTGAGCTCAAATGCCCAGTAAAGATAACAATAAAGCAGAAACTTTCATAAATAAGAATAAAAATTTAAGGCAATGTATAACTAAAACAAAAGCCTTTTAAACTTGAACTTCAACATAGTATGGAAAAAGTAAAATGAAATAATTCCATTTACTTATTCACATGGATATTCTACTAATCGAATAATCACATGAAATATCAATAACCACTTTCATAATGATGGAATGCATAATTCCAGACTATCATAACCACATAGCCAAGGCCTCGTGCCAAGACTACAAATAAGATTTTTCCAAGGCCTTGTTCCAAAACACTAGTTTGTCTCATGAGACCTACCGATGCATCAAGGAGCTATAGTGGGATCCACCCATCACATATTAAGTCCAATGCATTCCCATATGAAAACGTTTAAACATAACATAAACATTCATATTAAAACTAGCATACGAAATGTCAATATTTTCACCATAAACCATGAATGGAATAAAAATAGCACATCCATAGTCAAACATACCACAAAACCTTAAATATAATATATAAGTTTTGTATCATAATAAATCAACTTCAAATAAGCTTAAAATCCATCAAAGGATCAAAACTATTTGAGAGAAATATCTCTTTTCTCGAAATCATTGAAAAGTCACACATGTATAAATGAAGTAATTTAAAAGAGATTTTTGAATCAAAGTGTCCCATACCACTTTGAAACTTTTGAAAATAAATATCATTTCAAAACCTTCATGTCCATATAAATAAATCCTTAAAATCATTTTGAAAACATGGACATTAATTAAAAATATTTAGAAAGATAAATCTTTAAAACACTTAAAATTATGATCTTCATAAAGAGTACCTTTCAAAAATTCTTAAAATATTCATTTTGAAATCATTTAAAATTCATATAATTATAAAATAAAATATTTACTTTGAAAATATTCTTATAAGCTTGTAAGGGAAGCTTTGACGATTTTATAATGGCGGTAAATAGCTGCACCCGCCGTATAAGTTAAAAAAACATTCTTACCTTAAATTTGTCGAAAGGTATAAAGTGCCTTGTTTGGAAAACGATGGAAATATTATTTTAAAAACACATAAGGGTATAAATTACTTTAACCCATATTCTTTGTAAATAGTAAAAATGTTTTGAAATACATTTCGAAAAAACATGGATGTGGATGATAAAGAGATCCCAGTAGATAATTGCGTATAAACAACCTCGGATAATGAAGAGATTGTGAAATAAACCCTTACCTTGTACTTTTCCTTGGTTGAGGGTAGGTTAACCTCCTGTATAATGGTGAAATAATTGTTATTAAATTATACAAGAATAATATATATTAATATGATATCATATATGATCTTTTAACATTTCTTTGTTAATAATATCTTAGTATTATCATCATTTCGGGTGTTAACTTACTCATTTTCTTTTATATGTTTTGTTATGTAAGCCATGTCTGTAATGGTTAGGTTTTATCTTTTTCATATTCAGAATGATATCAAGTCCTTAAAAATTATTTTTAAATCATCAAATAATAATTATACTTGAATGGATATGATGGAGAATGAATCTCATCGCGTTCATGGAGACGGTAGTCCGTACGTACGGACGAGCGACAATATCATTCTTTTGATATTAAAATAATGTATAATTGGATAGTATATCATATATACAGAATCATTATCATGTTATATTTATTATTTACATGAGTTACACATCATTATTATACCCATCCAAATAATAATATATTGAATAACAATTACACCACGACGTGGAGACGGTAAGCCGTACGTACACACGTATGGTGACATGTTATTCAAAGGGTGGATAGAATACTGAATATGGTTGTACCATATTTATAATAACATCACAGTATATATAAGATACTGGAGTTATTATTTTATAATGGTAATAACAAAGAAAGAATAAGTGGAAGAAGAAATGAATTTGAAAAAGGGTGGTGAAAACATTACCTCTTCTTCGAGTTCTTTCTTTTGATTTGATCAAAAGGGCTCCTTAGGCTGGCTTTCGGATCAAACTAAGGCCTCTAGGTTATATTGACGGAATTTTAGAGAGTATTTTGGTAGATTTTGGCCGAACCAAAAGGCTTTGAAGGTGTGAAGTAATGAGAAGGGGGAGTGCCCTTTTATAAGAGGGGTGAGGGGCACCTTTGGAAAAGCTAGAAATATTAATTTATAATAAATTCATATTCAGTTTCTAATGGCTCCAAAGTTTATTATTAAAAGGTTAAGGTGGGTATATGTCTAAAACTATTCAACCAATAGAATTCAGATAGGTTTGGGTTACTATATTAACCTTATCTTTTAGTTTTAACTCTTAGTTAATTAGTTTGACATTTACCATGTCACTTTGTATTTTTATATTATATAGTTAATAAACTTACTATATACATCCAAGAGACCCTCAAGTGGTCCATTAATGATACAAATATAATGATATAAGTCTCTTGGACGAACATTAGATTTTTAGAAATTTAATATCAATTAATAATATAATATTTGTTTTAAAAACTCTTTTGTGTCAATTTTGACACTATTCAATAGTTGATTTTTGTGAAACTCATAACAGAATTATTATTTCAAAAAAAGTCAATTAAATTAATCCTAATATGTAATATTATCCTAGAAAAATAGTTTAATTAATTAAAAGTCTCAAATTATATTTATTTGGGTATTTATAATATCAATTATTTTTATTTGTTACTATTATGGTAATTACTGCATCATCATTGTGTCATAAATAAATTAAATTATTTAAAGTCTAAAAATTATAAATAAAATATACTTATGTAGGAAAGCTTTTTATCTTTATAATTAATATTTATAGTCTAAATTCTAACATATATAACCCTATGTAAAAATTGGTTTTCTAAAAGATATATGCTTATGTCATTTTTGTACTTATTTTATCTTAATTAAAATAAAGTGTCCCTATCACCTACAAGTGGATCCATGGGGTCCCAAAATCGACCCAAAGATGACTATGGTCGAACATGTATCAACAAATAAGGTTAGGACACGTTTTAGGGTAATTTAGTATTATTATGATATTATTTTTTTAACCCTTATTTACCGGATTTACCCTTAACCATGGTAAATAAAATATTTACCGAAGTAATTATTCAAAATGTCTAAAAATAAAAGTTACCTTTTTACACAATTTGAATATCCTAATTCCAAATATGGAATACATTTTTCCAAATTCAAAACACAGAAGTGGCAGAAATTAATTTAAAATTAATTCCCATTGTTAAAACAAAAAGCGTGTTTTTAAGAGATAATAATTATCAAAAGATTGACAATTGTTTGGGTCCAATTTCAAAGTGAAATTAATTATAATGAACACCATTGGGTAAAATAGTAAAAATATATTCTAATTATACTTTAAAACCACTCAAATTCATAATTTATCACTATTAATTATTTTGATTAGAAAAGTTGTTTTTAATTAAAATTTAGTAATTTTCACTATTCATCAAAATATTAAAGTTATCTGAAAAGTAGCAAAATTTCACCCTAGGCTAATTTTGTTATTATGAATCCAAACATAAAGTCCATTTTGAGAGATAGAATTTATAAAATTCCAAAAAGTAGGTATTACTATTCATAACAGCTAGTTTGGTAAGTCATGGTGTGCTTTAACTTGGTGTTGCGTGTAGTGCAAGTTATTGAATTATTTTGAAGAAATAACACACTATGAAATCTTGGGGTGTTACAGATCATCTCTGGGAGGGTCCACTCCTCAATCCACTGGTCGAAAATCCAACTACCACGAAGCCTCATAAAGAAGTATCTCAAAAGAACGCCACGTCATAGGGGTCTCAACGCAACAGACGGTGCGTTAATCGAACGCTCGGTCTGTGAGTTATTACCCTTTTAGTCCCGAGGGCCCGGTTGGATTTGTGCTCGATCCAAACTGACCATTCCCCAAAATTATCCAAAACTCTAGTGGGATATACCAAAGTGACTGTCTCGCTCCAAGGTTTACAACACCGCTAACAGTTCATCAAACGGACGTCTGGTGCCAAAGTAATGGTCGTTAGAGCGAAAAGCTTGTAGCTTGTCCGAGTCTGGTCCAACTCGGTCAGACCGACCCGGTTTGGGTCGACTCGGCCAGCTAGCTTCGGCTTTACCCACACTGGGCAGCCCGACCCGCTGGGTGGTCCGGCAGTCCGTGAGGGCCGCGAGGGACCACGGAGGTGGCGGGAGGCCACGGGGGGTCGCGAGTGGCCGTGAGGCCATAGAGGGCTGCGAGGCCGCAGGGCAGTGCGGCGAGACCGCAGGTGCCGCGGGGCAGCATGAGGCCGTGGGTGCTGTAGGGCGGCGGAGGCCACGGGTTCCGCGGGGCAGCACGATGTCATGGGTGTCGCGGGGCGGCGCGAGCCTACGGGTGCCGCAGGGGTGGCACGAGGCCGCGGGTGCCGCAGGGCGGCGCGGAGGGCCGCGAGGCAGTGAAGGGCACAGCAGTGTGGAGGCCGCGGGGCGGCGTCGTTGCGCCATCGCCTTCGTCGCGGCCAGCAGTGGTGTCATCCACCGTTCTCGAGTTCCACCGGTGCCAAACGCTGGCACCAGTCTTCGTCACCATTGCAAAAAACACACTAATAAAGAAGAACGGCAGAGGGATTAGGCCATGTTTGTTTTCCCCGCACCCTCCGCGGTAGGACGGTAGCAAGTGGCTCAACAAAATCATAAATCAAGAACGTCAAACTCTACAATTTCATATGAATCATGGATCAACTCGTTTTGGTTGATCCACTTTCTCCATGCTTTCCAATAATGAGGAATTTAATCGAGAAAATTCATGAATTCAATAACAACACCTACCTTGGAGGATTATTGACGGAGATCATGAGATGGAAATGGTGAAGGCGAAGAGATTTCCAATGATCGTTGCTTCTGTGGTCATGCTTCTGAAGTCTCTTTGAATTTCATCCACGTTTTTCAATTCTGGAGTGCATTCTTCATTGGAGAGCTTTCTCCCAAGTTCTCCCTCTTCTCTTTCGCCAACCAAAAATACCCTCCCATGAAAAGAGGTGCCAACATAATAAAATATGTTTGTAAAATTTTAAATTGTTGGCACAAATTAAGTTAGCTTAATTAATTAAAGAAGAGTTGGAATAATTAATTAAAGAAGAGTTGGCATAATTAATTAAAGTTGGGAGTTGAGAGGTTTTTCTCAGATAATGAGGGGTTCGGGTGGTCCCCACCCTGAAGCTTTGAATTGGGGGGTTTTACTTGATCGGGTGGTCCCCACCACCGAGAATTCAAGTTGGGAGGTTTTAACCCCTCATGGTCCCCACCTCCATAGCCTTCACAAGTGAGGTTTATTAGAAATAAAATAAAAGTTTAATTTAATTTATTTTTCATTCCCTCAAAAAACCCCAAAAACTATCTTTCACCCTCGGCCTACTGCGGTTGAGGTGAAGGTCTCTTTAAGAGAATACTAGCATTTCGAGTTCAACGGTGCCCTCGGATTTCAATTCCAAGCACCGGTTCAAAAGTTACCGAAAATCGCTCATACGTTAACTAGACGTACCCAAAAAAATGTTCAGAAATTCATTCTGGGCACACCGGGCCTCAGAATCACGCGTCGTCAGTTTTTGCAGACTCGTAAAATTCCCATATATTAAAAAAAATACATGGAAATTTTAGGCCTTTAAATTCTTCCCACATCAGAGCTTTACGTCCCTGTAATACCCAATTCAAACTAAGGGAATAAGTGGGGGTACTGAGTACGAATCTGAGCCTCCCGCCCCCATGTGCTCTCCTAGAGGTTCATGTGCTTCCAATGAACGTGCACTAGAGGTATCGACAGCCCACAAAGGACTCACTTCTATTGATCCTAAATCTCTACTAGAACCTCCATAAAAGTCTCCCCATCATCGACGTCCAACTCTCTGTGGTCAATGATGTGAGAAGGGTCATGCACGTATCTTCTCATTTGGGATATGTGGAAGACATCATGCACCCGGTGCAACTGATGTGGAAGATCTAAGCGGTAAGCCACCTCACCAACTATGCTGAGGACCTTAAAGGGTCTAATGAACCTCGGAGATAACTTTCCATCTCATCCAAATCTCTACAAACCTCTTTGAGGTGTGACCCATAGAAAGACGTGGTCGCCATCCTCAACCTTCATAGGTCTCTATCTCCTGTCAGCATACGACTTATGCCTACTCTGTGCAGTCTTCATCCACTCCTGGATGATCTGAACCTTCTTTGTGGTAGCTTGTACCATCTCTGGTCCCACTAGTGCTGACTCCCCTTAGTCATTCCATCATAAAGGTGATCTTCAAGGTCGCTCGTACAATGATAAGGTGTCATCCCAATGGTGGAGTGATAGTTTTTGTTGTATGAAAACTCCACCAAAGGCAAGTGATCCTCCCAGCTACGACCGAAGTTGAGGATGAATCACGCAACATGTCCTTGAGGGTCTTAATGGTCCACTCAGTCTGACCATCTATCTGAGGATGGAAGGTGGTTCTCAAACAAATCTATATCCCAAAAGCCTCCAGCAACCCCTTCCATAGCTGAAAAGTAAAATGTGCATCATGATTAGAGACAATCTTCAAGGGTAATCTATGTAACCGCGCAATCTTTTGCATATAGAGTTATCCCAAGCTCTCTACTGATCCTTGCTCTCTGATCGGTAGGAAGTGGGCTGACTTGGTGAGTGTAGAGACCCGAAGCTTGACGTACATGGACATTACATTACTTTTGCAGAATACTTGGTACATAACAAAAACACACACACAAGGATCGTAATAGTTTAGTGTCTTTGGAAACTCGGAATATAATCTTCTAATCGTGGTGAAAGATCTTCAACATCTCCCATAAATATCTTCCTTTTTTTACCTAAAACCTTTCTTTATATCCTGGGGAAAAGAAAACATAAAAGGGTGAGCTCAAATGCTCAGTAAGGGTAAACAAAAGAAATATCAATCACATCATATTCATAAGAACATAACATTTTGGAAATCTTAACCTGCAAAAGAGAGCATAATTTCATAACATGGGTTAAATAATAGTAGTGAAATGAAATCCCAATAATCATAACTTAAAACATGAAACTTTGTGGCATACACACATAATCATAGAGAATCATTTATTATTAGTCAAGACTCATTTCCAAGACTATCTTAGTGGAAAAAGTCCCTTTCTGAACCGAGTTCACTCCTCGTTTCAATCCTGTTTCACTGAACCGGTATAACCTACCGTTCCAGCCATGTCTATCTCATGAGATATAAAATCTTTACCCAATGCATTGGAGGGAGATATAGGTCCCACCCATCTCATAATGATACCATTCTTATGTGTGCCACAAAATCATAAACCATACATCATAGCATAACCCATGTAATAAAAATGGGAATCTTAAACATCATGACATCATAAAACAATTCATATAAGATAAAGGAATTCATAAAAATAATTCCATCACAATATAATCAAATCAATTTAATAATAGGGATAGAAACAGAACCCTATATTATCTTATATGGAAAATAATTTTGATAAAACACTTGAACTCCGTTCTTGAGGAAAATATCCTTTCTACTTTAAAAACATTTTTCCTTTCTTAACATGTCATAAAATTTTAAACTAAAAGAAGTTGATTAAAAATAAACTTGAAAACTTGTAAAGGAAGCTTCTTGTAAATAATGTTTTAAAAATCCATTCATGTCGTATAAGTTAAAAAAACATTCTTCTTGTACTTTTGTCGGAAAAGTCAAAAAATACATCGTATGAAAAACGACAAAAGATTCCTTTCATATCCTTTACTAAAAACTCACCGAAGGGTAAAATTGGATTTAAAAAATTGTAGGTGGATTGAAATAATATTAAATATTGATGAAACATAGATGTGGATGATAAAATACACCCCAGTAAATACCAAAGTATAAACAATCTTGGATAAAAATGAGATTGTGATATTTTCCCTTACCTTAGGTCTGATTTGCTTCGTAAGTGTCTGAACCTCCTATATAATGATTTAAATAATGTTATTGACTTATTCCAGAATCATACTCATTATTATGATATCATATATGGTTCACTTATGGCTTTATATTACCCATTCTTTTTTAAATTCCATGTTAAAGAGCGTTTTGGGTAAAATCGTTTCATTTATCATTCGTGTTTTGACTTGTAATTATTCATATGATTACTTAGATCATGATTATTTAATTACCGAATATAAAACATGATTTATATATAATATATATTCAGAATATATATATATAATAGATCAGTAAATGGAAAGAAATACACCGTTCATGGAGACGGTAGACCGTTCGTACGCATGAACGTTGTTTTCTTTTTCTTATTGAGTTGAATGGAATTAAGTAGATGACATACATATATATACACATAAATACAGAATAATTATTATTTTATATATTTCATTATTACTTATTATATATACTTTATAATCATTCATGAATGGTTAACATAGAGAATGAATCTCATCGCATCGTGGAGACGGTAGTTCGTACATACGCACGAGCGATGATATCGTTCTCATGATCGTGGAATTGTATTGGGGTGTATGTATACTATTTCAGAATCAATATCACTTTAAAATAATCATATATAGTTATTATGTACACCATTATACCCATCCAAGTAAGGTGGTGGTGGAAAATAGATTACACCACGGCGTGGAGACGGTATTCCGTACGTACGCACGCGCGGTGATTTCGTTTTCCGTAGGATGGATATATGGTGAAATAAGTTTGTTTCATAATTATAATAACGTATCAGTATATAAGTGATACTGATGTTATTACTTCATAATTAAACAACTAAATAAGAAGAAGTGGAAGAAGAAATAAAGATGAAATAATCGGTAACAGACATTACCTCTTCTTTGAAGCGCCTCTTTGAGATCTTCTTTTAGGGCACTAAAATTGGTCTTTGAGGAAGCCCAGAACCTCTAGGATTTTTCTAGGGAAGTGGAGAAAAGAAAATGGCAGAGGTTGGCCGAGCTTGAAGGCTCAAAGTGGTGTGAGGAAGAGGGGGAGGAGGTTCCCTTTTATAAGGGAGCAGAGGGGCACCTTTGGAATAACTAAAAATATTATTTTATTATAAAGTCAAGTTCGGTTTTAAATAGCTCCAAATTGAGTTATTTATAAGATAAGGTGGTTATGGGTCAAAATCATCTTATCCAATAGAATTTAGACAAGTTTAGGTCATTATATTAACCTTATCTTTTAGTTTTAACTCTTAGTTAATTAGATTGACATTTATCATGTCACTTTGTATTTTTATATTATATCGTTAATAAACTTACCATATATATCCAAGCGACCCCCAAGTTGTGTTTTATTAATATATATAACCTTATCTAAGTCATTTGGCCGAACCTTATATTTTTATGAATAAAATAACAATTAATAATATAATATTTGTTTTAAAAACTATTTTATGTCAATTTTGACACTGTTCAATAGTTGATTTTTTTGAAACTCATAACAGAATGATTACTTCGACCAAAGTTAATTAAGTCAATTCTAACATGTCATATTAACCTATAAAATTATTTTAATTCATAAAAAGTCTCAAATTATACTTATTTAGGTATTTATAATATCAATTATTCTAATTTTTCACTGTTATGGTAATTACTGCATCATCATTGTGTCATAAATAAATTAAATTATTTAAAGTCTAAAAATTACAAATAAAATATCATTATGTAGGAAATATTTTTATATTTCCAATGAATATTTATAGTCGAATTTATCTTATGTATAACCCCATATTAAAAATTATTTACTTATTAAACTTTGATTTTAACTATTTTAACCCTTCTTTAAATAAATTAATAATAAATGTCCTAATCTAATCCAAGTGGGCCTAAATGGTCATATTTTATTCCTAAGGTTGTTTTTGGTCTAATTAAACTTGTCCAATATAATTAGGACATGTGTTAGGGTAATAATAATATCATTGTTACCCTTAATTACACTATTTACTTTTAACCGTGGTAAAAAAAAGTAAAAAGTTACTATTCACCAAAAATTATTTTCATCTCATTGAACCACATCTTAGTCCTTGATATTAACTGTGTCTCTCGGATTTTCGAAATTCCACTCACAGAAGCGGTAAAATTAAGTTTTATGAAAAATTCAGTTTTTTTAACTACCACTTAGTGGTTTCACTATTCATCAAAAATTGAAAGTTTTCAGAAAAATACCAAAATTTTACCCTAGGCTAATTTCAATATTACGAATCCAAAAATGAAGTCCATTTTGAAAAATAAAATTTATAAAATTTCAAAAAGTGGTTATTACTATTCATAACAGCTAGTTTTATTAATATTTTATTAGCATATCGTTGTTTAGTGAAACTCGGTATTGCGTACTACACACGCTATCGAGGAAGGTCGCAATTGCGTGTAATGCAAGGAAAGTCAAGGATGCGTGTTGAGAAATCTCCTTTTGGTGTAGCATACAACACAAGATATTAATGAAATTAAAAAGAATATTTTTCATAAAATCTCGGGCTGTTACAGTGAGTCAGTCGATGATCACCCAAATCGATTCATGACCCCTTGATGTATGTAGAAGTCCTATCATGAAGTCCATGTATATCCCATCCCACTTCCACTCTGGGACCTCCAAAGGCTGAACCAAGCTTACTGGTACTTGATGCTCTGCCTTTACATGCTGACAAGTGAGGCACCGAGAGACAAACTCTGCAACTGCTTTCTTTATTCTCATCCACCAGTGTTGACGTCTGAGATCCTGGTACATCTTCACCACTCCTGGATGTACCGCTATAGGGGATGTGTAAAACTCCCTCAACACTTCCTCCCAAAGTGACATTGGTACCATGGTATTCCCTCTAAAGAGGATGACGTGCTCCCCACCTTTATAAAAACCATTAGGTGACTACCCTGTGGATATCTGATCACGTCGTGTCTCGCAGTCAGTGTCCCCACGTTGTGCCTCCCTGAATCACTGAAGAAGTGGGGGAGTGACTGTAAGATACTGAAGGAAAACTGCTCCATCATGTTCCACAAAGGATATCTATATAGCATCCAACTGCTCTGTCACCTCACCTAGAAGTTGTATACCAAATCTCTAACTGAGTGCATCTGCTACAATGTTCCCCTTCCCAGGAGTATATACTATCTCGAAGTCATAGTCCTAGAGGAACTCAATCCAATGTCATTATCTCAGGTTTAGGTCCTTCTGAGAGAAGATATACTTGAGACTCTTGTGATCAGAGTACACTATAAAATGCTTTCCCATCAAATAATGTCACCACATCTTCAAGGCGAAGACCACTGCTGCTAACTCCAGTTCATGGGTAGCATAGTTCTACTCATGTTGTCTCAGATGTCAAGAACCATATGCGATCACTGCTCGCTCTTGCATCAGGACACATCCGAGTCCAGTCCCTGATGCGTCATAGTAGACTACATTCCCTACGCCCTCTTTCGGTAGCCTCAAGATGGGGGCACTATTCAGCCTCTGCCTCAACTCCTGAAAACTTTGTTGGCATTTCTCTAACCACACAAAGGGTTTCCCATTCTTCGTCAATATTGATAGTGGTGCTGAAACTCTAAATAAATCTAGCACAAATCTTCGGTAGTATCCGGCCATACCCAAGAAACTCTGTATCTCTTTCACACTCTTGGGTGGATCCCAAGAAAGTACTGCCTCAATATTCACTAGATCCACTATAACTCCATCCTCCGATATGACATGTCCTAGAAAGTAAACTTCTTGGATCTAGAACTGGAACTTCGAGCCATAAATCGGATGCTCTCAGAGTGTGTCCAGTACTACTTTCAAATGATAGGCATGCTCCTCCTCAGTAGCCAAGTAGATCAGAATGTCGTCGATGAAGAATACTACAAAGCGATCAAGGTATGGATGAAATATCCTATTCCCATGAACACTGCTGGAGCATTGGTTACACCGAATGGCATAACCAAGAACTTGTATTGGCTATACCGACATCTGAAAGGAATCTTATGCACATCCTCGTGTCATACTCTGAGCTGGTGATAGCCTGATCTGAGGTCTATCTTTGAGAACCATCATGCTCCCTTCAGCTAATCAAAGAGGTTGTCAATCCTCGGGAGTGGGTACTTGTTCTTCACAGTCACCTAGTTCATGCACCGATAGTCAACACAAATTCTCAATCTCCCATCCGCCTTCTTGGCGAACAAAATCGGGGATGCCCAAGAAGAAATACTAGGCCGGATGAATCCCTTCCCCTGCAAGTCCTCCAGCTGTACCCGCAGCTCATGAAGCTCCGCAGGAGCCATCTGATATGCTGGAGTAGATATCGGTGTCATCCCGAGGTACACATCAATGTAAAAGTCTACCTATCTGTGAGGAGGTAGACTCGAAACATCATCAGGGAAAACATCTGTGTACTGGTCTACCACTACAGGATAGCTCAAACTCTCCACATCAACTGCTCCAAGGGTAAGGCTATCCAACTGATGAGTGATTGGTTTCACTCTCCTCCGAGTAAGTCCGTCCTGTGCTGCAAAGGCTTCCTTCTCACTGGTGAAGGTAAACTGGGTCCCATCCGTGTAGACACAATGCACTTTGTGCCTAATACAGTTAATCTGATCATGGACTATGGATAACCAATCCATACCCAAGATGATGTCGTAAGGCCTCGACGTCGCTACTAGGAGATCCAATCCGAATCTCTCACCGCCTAGAGTAAGCTCGCACTACCAGAACCAGTGTGTAATCATCGAATCCAATCTCATAGGAGTCTCTAGTCATAAGAATCTAGCCAACGGCTCCATCGGAATCTCCAAGCTCCAAACGAGGGTAGTGTTAATAAAAGAATGACTGGAACCTCTGTATATAAGTATTGAAGATAAGCTGAAATAGACATAGATCTTACCTCATGTCATCTCCAAAGCACCATGATCGTAGACCTCAACTTCATGGAGCTGATCTATCCCCTATCCAATTTCTCCCTACAGTTAGGGTAGACCTCCTGGTGGTGGTGGTAGTAACATCTCAAATCGTCGCCCACCGCCAGCTGCACAGCCAGCTCCTCTACCACGTCCGCCTGCTCGCTGCAAACCTCCTCAGTCGAATCTTTGTCACTACCTGGGAAGTCCTTTAACCATCTACTGATCATCTGTATGGCGGGTTGGACAGTCACGAGCTATATGACCCTACCCGCCACATGCATAACATTGCCCGCTCCTGGCATGACTGGATCTACCTTGGGTGCCCCACACAACCAACCCTGAATCCTTCTGTCATCCACCTATAGGTCTGGTCCTCTTGGATCTTTGTGTCATATGTCTATTTCTATATGTAGAAGACTCCACTATATGATGACTGGTAGCGGGTCTCGCTACTGATGACTGCTCAGCAAGGAAACTCTCCACTAAAAGGGATCTCTCTAACACCCCCGCCTATGTCGGGATGCTGAGTGAGATCATTGAAGTTCTGATCTCCTCCCTGAATCCCAACTCAAAGGTTAGGGCCTTGAAGAATGGGTCTCAAACCATATCTGTGGAGTATCATGAGAGGTCAGTGAACCTCGCTAAGTATTGAGCCACAGTCATGCTACCCTGCAGCAGATGAAGTAGCTCCTGAATGCGCACTATGCGAAGAGTTGTTGGGACAAACTCTTCTCGAAATAGGCTCTTGAAGTCTGTCCAGAGAAGAGTCACCTCATCATGATCCTGGAGCATCAAGCTCCACCATCTACCTGTTTCTGCCTATAGAAGGCTGGTGGAAAGGATAACCATGAGATCAGATGGTGTCCCTACCAGTCAAAAGACTCTCACCACAGCCTCCATCCAATCCTCAACCGCCTGTGGGTTCATCTCTCCCTGAACCTAGGTGGCCTCTGACATTGGAACTCATTCAACGTGCTCAAGAAGCGTGAACCCTCTGATGCTGGGGCTGGTGGCATCGGTGGTCCATGGGTAATGGTACTGTGTGTGCCTCTACTGGAAAAGGTCCCTACACTAAGGCCTCGTCGCTCGGTGGGCTATCAGTGCGTACTATATCCGGAACCCTAGCTGGTTGTATGTGTGGAGGCATCTTGAAACGAAATAGTTGTGCCACGGTCAATAAGTTATACCTGGTGAGCTGGCTCAAAGAGATCACAAAGAAAACTCTTCAAAACACACACACAATCAGTGTTTTCATGCACTGAGTCAGAAATCAGAAGTTAGGGTCCTGGTGTTTGGATACTTCAACCACCGCACCAACACTGGATTCCCTAAACTGATAACCACACTCACTACACTAAACACTATTTCTGTTAAAAATAAAGACCAGAGTTCAATGTTCTATGGTAGAACTGAATCCTCTAATACCAATTTGTCATGACCCATCCCTCGGGGCCCATGTCGTGACTACCCCAAGCCCACCTTCCATAGGAAAGGGGTTGGCGACTAGCATCGAAGGCGTATTCCCTAAAACTGGGAAGGAATTGCCTTTATAACCTATAACACACACAACCAAGCACAGATCAAGATATGAACTCAAGTAAACTAAATAGTAAACAGAGTGAGTACAGTAAGTAAAAAAGGGGCTAGAATACAAGCCCAACTGGAAAGTACAAGGAAAACTAGAAAGTACAAGACAGCTAATAGGTGGAAAGCAGCTCTGGATCGTCCACCATGGATCCTGCCTGAAGGGTAGGAACAGCTCACGAATGGTTGTCTATGCGGTTCGCCTCATCTAATGTCCACCTTCGAGCTACCTCCAGTCCTGGTACCCTCATCCTTAGTCAGTGTTGTCCGTTGTCTGCACCAAACACAACGAAGTGCGGGCATAGCCTATGCAGGGGTGAGTATAACGATACTCAATAGGGACCCCGAGACCCTCAAGGTCTCACAAAATTCATAAAGGATAAACTAAAAATAAAGGATACAATTGATAAGTCTAATTAGGTATATTCCCATACATATACATAAGTTATCAAGTAAACCCATCTCAATCATGAGTAAAACACAGAGTCCAACTCCAAATCCCCAAGCCCAACTGTTCCACAAAGGAATTAATACCACGAAGGCAAGTATCACATAGGTACGCCACACAGAAGAATACCACCAAGGTATTACCATGAAGGAAAGTACCACGCAGGTACAGACTCATATTACACCAGGTATAACTTAAGTACAGTAGTAGAGATGATTAGATGTAACTATTGACTCATCTTACTCTGTTACGAGACTCTGTTGCTGACCCACACAGAATCGCTCGGTGCTGACCCACATTGGATCGCTTAGTGCTGACCCACATAGGATCTCTTGGTGCTGACCCACATAGGATCGCTAGGTGCTAACCCACATAGGATCACTTGGTGATGACCCACACAGGATCACTAGGTGTTGACCCACACTGGATCGCTCTTCATTCTTCACATCACAGCCAGTTATTGGGTTCCCGCACTAGGCCTGCTCATCTCTGGGAGGGTCCGCTCCACAAGTCACTAGTCGATACTCCAACTACCACGAAGTCTCACAAAGAATTATCTCAAAGGACCTTCATGCCATAGGGGTCTCAACGCAACAGACGATGCGTCAATCGGATGCTCGGTCTGTGAGTTATTAGCCTTTTAGTCCCGAGGTCCCAGTTGGATTCGTGCTCGATCCAACCTGACCATTTCCCAACATTATCCAAAACACCAGTGGGATATACCAAAGGGACTGTCTTGTTCCACGGTTTATAGCACTACTGATGGTTCATCAAACGGTCATCCAGTGCCAAAGTTATGGCCATTAGAGCGAAAAGATCATAGCTAGTCCGGGTCCGGTCTGACCCGGTCAGACCGACCCAGCCCGCTAGGTCTAGCTTGACCTGTTGGGTTTGGCCCAGCCTGAACTGGGTGGCCCGGCCCATTGGGTGGTTCGGCAGGCCGCGAGGGTCATGAGGGACCACGGAGGTCGTGGGGGCCATGGGGGGCCGCGGGTGGTTGCGAGGTTGTAGAGGGTTGTGAGGCCATGGGACGGCATGGCGATACTGCAAGTGTCGCGGGGCGGTGCGAGGTCACGGGTGCCGTGAGACGGCAGAGGCCACGGGTGTCATGGGGTGACGCGAGGTCGCGGGTTTCGTGGGGCAGTGCGAGGCCCCAAGTGTCGTGGGGGCGGCGCGATGTCGCAGGTTCCATGGGGTGGTGTGGAGGTTCGTGGGGCGACGAAGGATGTGGCGGCGTAGAGGCCGTGGGGCAATGCCTTTGCATCATCACCTTCGTCGTGGCCGGTGGTGGTGTCGGCTGCCGTTCTTGAGTTCCACCGGTGCCAAAAATCGGAACCGTTCTCTGTCACCATCATGAAGAACACACCAATAAATAAGAACAACAGAGGGGTTGGGCCATTTTTGTTTGGCCCGCACCATCCATGTTAGGGCGGTAGCAAGCGGCTCAACAAAATCATAAATCAAGAACGTCAAACTATAAAATTTCATACGAATTGTGGATCAACTTGTTTTGGTTGATCTGCATTCACCATGATTTCCAAGAATGAGGAATTTAATCGAGAAAATTCATGAATTCAATAACAACCCCTACCTTGGAGGATTTTTTATGGAGATCATGAGATAGAAATGGTGAAGGCGAAGAGAGTTCCAATGATCATCGCTTCCGCAGTCACGCTTCTAAATTCGGTTCGAACGTCATCCACGTTCTTCAATTATGGAGTGCGTTCTTCATTGGAGAGCTTTCCCCCAAGTTCTCCCCCTTCTCTTTCACTAACCAAAAATCCCCTCCCATGAAAAGAGGTTCCAACATAAAAATATATGTTTGTCCAATTTTAAATTGTTGGCACAAATTAAGTTTGCTTAATTAAGTAAAGGAGAGTTTTCTTAATTAATTAAAGGATAATTGTCATAATTAATTAAAAGAGAGTTGGCATAATTAATTAAGTATGGAGTTGAGAGTTTTTTCTCCCATAATGAGGGGTTTGGGTGGTCCCCACCACCAAGCTTTGAATTGGCGTTTTTACTAGCTCGGGTGGTCCCCACCACCGAGCATTCATGTTGGGAGGTTTTAACCCCTCATGGTCCCCACCTTCATAGCCTTCACATGGGAGGTTTATTAGAAATAAAATAAAAGTTTATTTTATTTTATTTTATTTTTCATTCTCACGAAAAACCGCAAAAACTATCTTTCACCCTCGGCCTATTACGGTCAAGGTGAAGGTCTATTTAAGCGAATACTGGCTTTGCAAGTTCAACGGTTCCCTCGGATTTCAATTCCGAGCACCGGTTCAAAAGTTACAAAAACCCGCTTGTACGTTAACTGAACATACCCTAAAAAACGTTCAGAAATTCATTCTGGGCACACCGGGCCATGGAATCACGCGCCGTCAGTTTTTTCAGGCTCGTAAAGTTCCCATATATTAAAAAAACTACATGGAAATTCTGGTTCTTTAAAAATTTCTTCATATATACTAAAGTTTCTTGTAGGTAATTCCTTTAATTTTCTTGGTTTTAATCCACCCAATAATCGATCAATTTTACATTCAGGGATGATAATTAAACAAGATTCATACCTTGAAAGCCTTGTAAAATTTTCCTCATAGGTACTAATGGATTCACCATCCATTTTATTTAGATCAAGAAAGTCCTTCCTCATATATGTACATAGAATAAAAGGGAAGTAATTATTGAAGAATATCCCATTAAACTCATCCCATTCCATGGATTAAATTTCTTCCTCTTGCCTTGTATTCTTGATATGATTCCACCATTCATCTGATTTACCTTCTAGATAATAAATAGATAGGACAACCTTTTCATGTCCTGAGCATTTAAGAACAAAAAATATTTTCTCAATGGTGTTCATAGATCACTCATACACTAGTGTATCAGAAGATCCACTAAAATAAGGTGGATGTTTCCTCATGAATGATTCAACAGTATTTTTTCCCTCCTTTGATCATTTGGAAACTCGGAAAGATTCATAGCCTAAGAAAGTTTTTTTATCATAGAATTATGATTATATATTCTATATCCCATAACATTAGGTTTATCATTTAGATAATAATTTAATTTTCCATCACATTCAACATTAATATGATTCATTTGGAACTTAACCATTGACTAAAACTAAAAGTCATAGTGTGAGAAACAAGAATCATAGTGTAAAACCACATAATTTTGTCAAATCATTTATATAATTTCTTAATCATGACACCTTTTTCTATGAAACCTTATATTTAACCTAATAAATTCATGATCATTACCAAAACTTTAGTATTTTATCCTATACTTAGACTTACCCTCAGGGTTTTCATAAAATGTTTCTAGACCTAATCTCCAAATATTGAATAAATTCTTCCCTAATACCAACTATAATGACTAATACTTTTCATATATATATATTATAAATAAATATATTAATATTTATTACATAATATAAAAAATGCATTCTACAACCGTATAGGTCTAGTGTTTTTAGAAACTTAGAAGCATAAATAACTAGTTCATAAAATATCTACATCATCTCCCACATATTTATTCCTAACTAGAACCCTTTTATACATATCATACCTGATACATTTTTTCATAACCGAAGGAAATGAAACATAATAAAGAGTAATCTTAGATTCTCAATAAGGGTAAAAAAGGGAGATATCAATGATTACTTACAAATAATATGAACATAAAGGAATAATAACATGAACTTGACATTTGAAAATTATTCCTTGCATATCATAGATCAAAATATTGAGTCATGGAATATATCTTGGTAGTTCATAAGACATGAATCATAAAGAAACATGATCCATGAGAGTGTACCATTGGTATAATCCATGGAATTGTGGTATACACATAAGCAAAGAAAATCATTTCCTAAGAAGTCAATGCTCTTTGTCAATAATATCATAGTGTAATGGGTTCACTCTCTAAACCATCGTGGTGGTTAAGGTTTTCTCCCAAGACTATCATAGTGGACAATGTCCCTTATTAAACTAGGTTCACTACTCATTCCAATCCTATTTATCTCATGATATATTTATATTTATCTATTTAATTAGAGTGAGATATAGGTCCCACACATCACACAATGAAAATCATACATATGTATGCCACATGATCATAAATCATTCATCATATTAGAACCCATGAAAATAAATGGGTTTCATAAACATTTCAGCATAACATAACTCATGTAAAAGAAATATGATTCATAAACATCATGAAATAATAAACATAAACCATCAAGAGAAAGAATAAGGATATTATCCTTGGACCATATATAGAGTAAATTATATGAAACATTAAAGATTTTTGTCATTTATGAATGGAAATATCATTAAAATATCATTAAAATATTCCTAATTAAAATTCCCTTTTCATTTTTTGAATCACTTATTTAAAAAAAATTGTGTATGTTTAAAGGAAAATAATCTTTGAAAGGAAACCTATAAAATTATAAATTAAGATTCAAAGAATAATTTAATCATGAAAATGGTAAAATATGATCATTTCATATAAGTTAAAAAACATTCCTTCCATATTTTTTTGGAATAGTCATAAAGTGCCATTTTTAGAAAACAAAAAAAGAAGATTCCTTTCAAACCAATTTGTAAAAAGAAAAACATGGGTAAAAATGATTTTAAATAATTATAGAAGAAAATTAAAAACATTTATATAAATTTTCTATAAAACATGAACATTAAATATAAATATTCCCCAATTGATAATTCAATATAAAAAAACCAAAATATTGATGAGATTATGAAATAAACTCTTACCACTTTGGTAACTTCTGAATCACAATCCCCATGAAATAATAACTTAAAATGAAACTTTAAATATTATTAGATATATATATTCATGATTTAATATGTAAAATATTAAGTATATACATCTCATAACATAAATAGGTGCATAACATCAAATATGTCTCAACGAAACAAAATTGAGACGAAGAACCCTTTCCTTAAGTCTTGCCTTTATATGTTCATGTTAAAACCTCATTTATAATAAATATGGATTTATTATACATGTATTAAATAACCATATTTATATCTATTATACCATTTATTATTTATTTATAAAGTCTTATCACCTGTAGATTAATAATTTGTTATTAAAATCATTGTTCTCGGTGATAACTACTTCATTTTCCAATAAGATTTTGGTTTGAAAGTCTCAATCCTTATAATTTGATCATGGTTCCATCATTTAAAAAATATTAATAATGTTATAAATTAATAAATATTTATTATATACTTATTTATAATCATTCATAAAAATTATTTATAGAAAAATGAATTACATAATTCTTGGAGACGGTAGGTCGTACGTATACATGAATGTTGTTTTGGTTTTGTGATTGATGGAGTGAAAGAAAGATAAATAATAATTAACCTTTAAATATTAATTATTATATAATATATATCATATATATTCATAAAATTAATCCCTATTACCATATAAGTGAAATATAAATGAAAAATTAATCACATCTCATCGTGGAAATGATAGTCCATACATATGCACCGGCGACATTATCGTTTCCCAAAGGATTGGATGGTAAGATAGTAAACATTATATTATCATTAGATAAGTATAATTATGTCATAAATATCATTTATAAAAATTAAAAATATTATAATACCCATCCATAAAATTTTGTGATGAAAAATGAATTGTATCGTTGTGTTAAGAGGGTAAGTCATACGTAGGCACGAGCGATACTTTCACTTCTTATTTGATTGGAAAGAGGGTGTATAATGGTTTTTTCATAATCATGATAACATATAATAATATTTAGGATACTAATTTTATTATTTTATGATAAATATAATATATTTATATGAGTTAAATGAGTGTATAAAAAGAAAGTGATCGGTTAAGGCAATTACCTCTTATTCGAAACAACTCCTTTAGAACTCCTCTAAAGGGATCTAGGGTTGGTATTTTGGGAATACCAGAACCTCTATAATGTGTAAAAGTAATTTTATAATATAAATCATTATATTATGTTTGATCTATAAGGATAAAAGTGGTGTAATTAATTAATGTAATAGGGTCCCTTTTATAATTGAGGTGAGGGGAATTTTTGAAAAGATGAAATTATAATAAATTCAATCACAATACAAATATATAAAAATGAAAAGTAATTAAAATATAAGCTTTGATATTGTTGTAATTACATCAACATTTTTATTTTATACAATTTTTAATGTAATTTTAAACCTTATCCTTTTGATTAACCCTTAGCTAACCTATTTTATTTTTTACAACAGTGGCAATTTTTTTAATATTAAAATGATGTAATTTTTACTTATAAGGTTAAATTTGTACCATAAATGGAAAATTTATAAAATTATATACAGATGTATTAACTAAATTTTATTATTTAAAAAAATTATTATTTTTAAAAAATTTAATAATATATTTTTTTATAAAATATTATTAATGTCAATTTTGACACTATTCATTTAATTTAACTTTAAATGCATCAATAAAAAGGGGGAATTAGAATATAATGCTTAAAAACCTCCCTGATATTTCATATAGATCTATAAAATTCTTTTTTCAAATTAATTCATTTAAATTATTTTACTTTTAATATTTTTAGAATAATTTATTATATTTTTTTATTAAATGGAGAAATATTGCATCGATGTTTCATAAGAAATTAAGGCCATTATATAATTAATAAAAATTAAAAATAAGTTTATATAATGAAAATAATTTTATTAATATAAAAATATACTCTTATATTAATTCATATCATACTTTCATCCCTATGTGGACACATAAGAGATTAAAAATAGAGTGATATTTTGTAACTTTCTTTGATTTGAATAATATTTAAGCCATTTTCAAGGAAAAGTGTCCATTAAATAATTAAATTTAGAACATAATTTGTTAATGGTAGAATTAAATTAATAAAATAATAATTATGATGAAAAATTATGTCCTTATTACATATTTTTAATCCAAATTAACCCAATTTACCCTTTACCGAGATGATAAATTTTATTAGGGTTACTATTCATATTGACAAAAAAATAAAAGGGGAATAATTACCAAATTTTAACCTCATTATTAAAAATATAAAATTAATATAATATAATTAAATACCTATAATTAAAATAAATTAATTTTAAATTATGTGTGAAAAATGTGACAAAAACTTCTTTTTTGAGAAAATACATTTTCAAGAATAAAACTGGATTTATTCTTATCTTATTCTTAGAAAAATATTTGTTGAATGTTTAAACCATTTAATAAATTGAATAATATATTAATTTAATTAAAATAATTCACAAATAGAGATTAATTTAATTTATTTATACAAAATATATTTCATTCATAAAAACAATTTTTTTATAAAAAACATCACTCTTGTTTTCAAATAACTTTTGTTTTTAATGATAATAATTTCATAAATAATGAACTAATTTTATAAATTTATAGATCATATATTTTTTATATTTTAGTTATTAATATTCATACTCACTAATCCAACATCTAGACAATAATGTACACCTGATATTTTAATAATGTTTTTCAGTTCATCTAAACTTGATGTTTCATGTAACGCATGCTATAAAAGAAATAAAATTATTTAAAGATAAATATTTCATAATAATATTGTGTTGTTACATTAATTTTTTTAAATTAAATCCTCTTTACTCTATTGACTAGGTATTTCATCATGTTCCTATGTTTCCCACTTTTTCATATAAATTCTAGAGACTGTCGAACCCACCCTTTTCTTAGATCTTTCCCTTGAACTTTGAGTAAAACAAGGGATTTTTCAAGAGAACCACCAGAAAAAAATACAATGTATTAATCCTCAATTTTATAGGATAAAATATTGGTGATCCATGTTCTGATAAAATTTATAATCTCTTCTATTCTACTAGGGTGATGTGCACACCAAGTGGCTTACTAATCATAATAATTTTAATAGTATCCTCATTAACCTAGTACTATTGGTACACATGGGCTTATTTTATCTACTTATTATTCTTAAAATGTTTTATTGGGATATTTAATTACATTATTTGTAAACCATTTTATTTTTATGTTTGATTAAATTATGAAAAGGGTGATTTATCCATGTTTTGTACCAAACTCGGTAGAATTATATCTCATGTATTATTTCTAATTAGTTGAGAATAATTGATTTATTTTATAAATTATTCTTTTGAAAAACTTTTTGGTATCCTATTGGGCTCTTTTTCTCACACCTTTGGGTGTATGTAGATCTTATTTTATCTAATGAGGGTAAGGTCATGGAACTACAAGGTGGTGGTAGGTTTGTTAGTTAGTAGGATGTGGGATTCTAGAGGTAATGTTATGTCACATAGAGTGAGGAATTAGTATTTTTTGTGTTCTTTTATTTTTTTATGTACCTTAGTACATGTTTTTTCTAAAATTTGTTTCTTTTCTTTAGTTTCCTTATTTTGGAATACCAACATTAATTTGCATCTTCTTTAACTTGTTCCATGTTCTTTGTAGAAAAAAAATTCCAAAAGTAGTAATTTAGGCCCAAGTTCTTATCACCAGCCCATGAGGATCAAGAATATGCTTTGGGTCATGTCAACAATAAATCGATATATGGATATTTTAGGAAATCTAGGATCATTCATGACACATCATGTTATATGACACTATGATGGATTCTTTACAAATTCAACTAGATTTTCTCAAAACCTTAAACTTATTTTAATCTTTTTAATAATATTTATACAAGTTTTATAATACTATTTAATCATACATATTCACTCTCAGCTTCTCTACTTATGGTAAACTGTGCTAGATAAAACATATATAAACTTAAACACTTGTCTTTGTCATACAAACCCACTCAATAATCAGCTAATTAAGGGATACTTTCCAAATAAGAATATATCTATTCCTTTACCCATGAATGAATGGGTATAAATATTATCTTAATTCATTGGTTGTAATCTCACTCTATCATCCAACTTCACCAAGACATACATATTGGAACTTATTAACAACAAATACAACTAATACAAACCTTAGGGAACTAAAATCTTCTCTTTTTTATATATTAAAAATACCCATAAATTATTTAAAACATTATTTTTTTTCAATATGTAACACCACAATATTTTTTTTATTTATATTTATATATATTTAATTCCTTTGATATATTTTTTACACACAACACTAAGTTTAAACAAATCGTGATACACTATTGACTTATTATTATTTTATTTTATTTTTATCACCAAGCTATTGGGTTATCATGTATGAATAGGAAAAACTAAATTATGAAAAAATATTTTTTACATATTTATAAAATTAAATCATTGGTTATATGTTGGTTAGAAATGAAAATAAGACCATTTAAAGGTAAAAAAGATATGTATTTTTGAAAAATAATTTTTATTCATGCAATGTGTTTTTATTTTAATAAATTAAATTAATCACTATTTATGAATTATTTTAATGAAATGTATATATTAAATATTCAATAAAATATTTTAACATTATTTTGAAAGTTTTTACTAGGAATTAAATTAAATTAAACTCAGTTTTATACTTAAAAATGCATTTTGCTAAAAATGGTTTTTTTGTGTTCTAAACACATATTTAAAAATGAATTTCTACCACTTACATAAATTTAATCTTATTAAATGAATATTATATTTTTAATTATAAAAATCCATATTATGTAATAAGGTCAACTTAATTTTTGCTCATTACGAGTAGTAAATTTGGTAAAAAATAGTCAGTTAACATGGTAAGAGTTAAAATAGGTTAAAAGGGTTAAAACTAAAATTATAATCATTAAAATGACCTAAAAAAATTTAAATCCAATTTTTTAGTCATATTTTGACCCTATCTCATCTCATCTTCAAAGATAAGTCATTTTAGATCCATTTGTCTTGAGTAAAACATTAATATATTATAATATTTTGAAAAATTATAAGTGTGTCGTCTACCACACTTATAAAATTACACCACCTATACTCCCTTCTCCACACTTAAAGTTCCTATTAAACAGCCAATACTAACCAAAATCATTTCATAAAATCCCTCCCCATGTTTTAGAGGTATTTTTTCATCATAATGCCATTATTAAAATGTAACACCGTGATATTTTAAAAAAATTAATCTATATTCGATAGTGTATTATACATTAAACACTGATCAAAAATGAACCTTGAAATATAATTCTTTAAATATCTTTTGGTGCACACAACCCTGAGTATTAATGAACCGTAATATAATATATTGTTATAAATTAGCCGTAAAATTAGAGGGCATAAATAAGACTAAATAAATTATGAAAATTATATAGTTTACACATGTATAAAATAAATTAAATGGTTAAGTATTTATTATAAAATAAAATAATAATCATTTAAAAGAAAAAGAAATGTTTTATGAAAAAAAAATTATATTTTTCTAAAAGGTGGTTTTGTCATGATTTGTAAACATATATTAAAATTAATTTTTAACAATTTTAGAAGATTTATTTTAAAAAATATAATTCATTTTTGAATTAATAATATCAAAATTATATTAGGTTTAATTTTAGTATTTTTCAAAAAAAATGTTTATTTTTCAGTGAATAGTAAAAAATATCGATTTTTTTGAAAAAATGTCATTTCTTTACAATAAATTGTGTAATCTAAAAGTAAAATTAAGTTTTTAATATGATTTAAAGTAACATAATTATTATTTATTTATATTTAATACACTTAATTACTTCTTAATTAACTTTATATTGGATTTTAGTATAAGTTTATTTTTGGGTTTTAAAATGGGATTTTTCTAGAAATTGTTTTAAAGCGCATAATGTTTTTCATTTTAATTAATTAAAACAACCAATAATTAGGAAATATTTAAATAAAATTTATATTATACATATATATGAATTTAAATTCATATAATTGTTATTACTGGTCAAGAGTTAATATAAAATCCTCTTTTTCTTGAAAAATACACTTCTTGAAAACCCACTTTTTTATCATGTATGTGGATTTAATTTTAAATTAAATTCTTCCAATTATGTTAATTTAATTTAATAAAATGGATTAAAAAAATTTTAATAACCATAATTTATATCTTATAATAAGTTAAACTTAATTTTTTTTCATAATGAATTGTGAAAACAGTAAAAATCTTTTACTGTGGTTAAGTTAAAAAATGGATTTATCAGGGATTAAAATAAAAATAGAAAGATCAAAATGAATTTAAAACTTGTCTAAAATATATTTTATGGAACTATTTAGAAATTTTATTGTATAATTATCTATAATGGCCCATTTTTTATCCTTTTTTCATGTTAAAAACATGGGTGCACCTTTTTCTTTCAAAACATACAAATGTGCCACTCACCTCACTTATAAAAGGTCACCCCCACTCCTCTCATCTTCACACCTTAAAAGCACTTTGTTTAAGACAATAACTGAAAAATATATTCATTAATAGCCTCACTATATCCTCAAATCCTTGGTTTGATCCTAAACTCATACTATAAAGGAGTTTGGTGCTAACCTAAGGAGATTGTCCGAAGAAGAGGTATCATGCTTAACCGAACCTTTTTATTTTATTTCTTATTAAACCTCATTAAAATATTATTAAATTAATATTATATAATAAAATAGGTATCTAATATATATTTATTTTTTATTATGTTAATTTCATAACCTAAATC
The DNA here is from genome assembly GCA_963277665.1 of Viscum album. Classification (NCBI taxonomy): domain Eukaryota; kingdom Viridiplantae; phylum Streptophyta; class Magnoliopsida; order Santalales; family Viscaceae; genus Viscum; species Viscum album. Next base: position 1,390,303,480 of record OY728164.1, read on the forward strand.
AATCTACTCTTCAATCAAATGGGATATAAAATCATTATTCATGTGTACGGCAGACTACCGCCTCATGAAACGATGTCATTTATTTTCCATCATCTCCTCTCAATAATTTTTATAATGATGAATTTAAAGTATATATATGATATTTTTAACATATTTATAATTATTTATTTATTATACCACATATACCTTCTTAATTTTAATTCTATGGGGGTATACGATAATGTCGCTCATATGTACGGCAGACTACCGCCTCGCGAAGAGATGTGATTTGTTTTTCACTAATGATTTACATGGAAGGTAATAATGATAAAGTTAATAAATATATGTGATATAAATGATATATTTATTATATTTATTTCATATTTATCATTATAAAGATATCATTTAATTTCTTACACTGAAAATGATAAAGTCATTCATGTGTACGTATGGACTACCACCTCCACAAAGTGATGTGATTATGTAAGTATATTTAATGAATTAATATGGTATTTATTATATTATTATCATTATAAAAGATAAAATATTACTTACCTTATTTAGATAATTATCATTGAAAAATGTAAACATTACTCGTGCGTACGTATGACCTACCTTCTCCATGATTGTAACATAGTTCATTTTTCCTAACCATATTTCATGATTTGTTTTAAAAGTATAATTTATGTATAAAAATGATAAATATTTCATAATTATTATTCTGTATATTTTGAAATAATGACCTATTTTACCATGTTCAAAACACCAAATACATTTTGAAGTAATGAATCGAACGTCTTCAAAACAACTGATATGGACTTAAATGATTAAGTATTTAAATATATCATTAGAAAGATATTAAATAAATTATTTAAGTATAAGTTATTAAAAATATAAAATTTTATTGGGAAATAAAATAATTGATATAATTTTATTATACAAGAGGTTTGAACACGTACGAGGAAAGTCAGGACAGAGGTAAGGGTTTCTCGTCTCACTTTTATTTCTATAAGACATATTCCATATTCACCACTTATTTTTATTGTGTGGTGTATACAATGACAATAAATGTATTTTATGATTTTTTTTCATGAAAATTATTATAATTTACAAATAAATATGTGGTTCTCACTTTTATGGGGTTTTGATCCAGATATTTCTAAAGTTGTAAGGGATTTCATCTCAATTTACTTTCATTGAGGCATATTTTATTCTTATGCACCTAATTTATATTATATTGTGTATATACTACTCAGTATACATATAATATAATGAATCCTTCTTACATAATATTAATTTATGTTTCAATTTTAATTATTTCATCCAAGTGGATCTGACTTGAAAGTTACCAAGTGGTAAAGAATTTCATAACTCAATTTCTTTTCATTAAGTTGTATTACTTCTTCATTATCTTTGATATTATAAGATTATGTTTGTAATAAATTTTGAACATATTATTTTTTATTTCCACTTTTTTATGTATATATAAATCTTATACACATAATTAATTCATTTATTAATTATAAAATTTAATGGTAAGATATTTTTATGGGTTATTCATCTCAAATTATCTTTCTTCGAGACATAAGTTTATGATATACACCTATATTCATTTTTTAGGTGGATATACTTGATTTTTTACATGTTATATCATTAATATTATTATTTTAATGATATTTAAAGTTTCATTTTAATTTATTCTTTTATGGGTCTTTCAAATGAAGATTTACCAAAGTGGAAGAGGCTTGATGTTACAATCTTTTTCCTTTATAGATTGTTTATATTTAAGGTAACTTTGGAGGAAATTATATGATATTACTTTCATGAACCGCATATATTTCTTCTCCAATATCTATGAATTTATTTAACATGTTTTATTTAATTTTCCTCCATTATGTATTAAATAAACATCAATAAATTTTTTTATAAGTGATACTGATCTTGTATTTCCTTTTAGATCAATTATATTTCTCTTTTATATCCATGTTTTATAAAATATTTTTAAAAAAAATCTTTTCTAAACATAAATTATTTTTTAAATCTATTTTACATGGTCTTTGGCCTTATTTTAAATTCTTTTAAAAATAAATTTCTTAATTTTTTCCAAATGGGTCATTTTTTACTTTCATTAACAAAATGTTTGGAAAATAATGTCTATTTTTAACATTTACAACATGAATGAATTTTCCCACCATCATGTCCATTATTTTATTTGATGATTACTTTATAATTTTCAAAGATTATTTTAAAATAAAAAAAATTAACAATATTTTTTAAATTTTTAGTTTTTAAAAAGCTATTTTCAAAGGTAAAAGTGTATTTTCCTCAAGAATTTTGTCTTTAATGGTATTTTCATTCATCAACATCAACAACCCTTAATGTTACTTATACTTCACTATGAATATTTTATAATAATACCATCTTAATTCTTCCTCTAGATGGAATATGATTGTTTCAAATATATTATTATACAACCCATTTCTTTTTCATGGGTTAATCATGATCCAAAGAGATTGGTATGGAACCAGTTTCTTTTACCTGTGTTAATCATGTTTCAAAGAGATTATCATGAAACCCATTTATTTCTATGGTTTAATCAAGTTATGAAAGGAATAATGACTGTTTTTATTATTTTTATGATGAAATAAAATATCTATATATTTTATTTATGGTTCTTGGAAATTTTTATCTGATAGATGCACCCATATAGCCTCAAGTGAGACCAATATAGCTTATATGGTTATTTCACCCAAATATCATCGAGTGAGATCAATATAGCTTATATGATGGGTGTGCCCAGATAGAACTACAATTTATTGGGTATGGAAGTTGACCATATAGTTATTACATATGTAATGGTTTTGTAAGGGTTCTATGAGTTTTCTATGAAGATGATATTCTAAGATACCAACATGTTTTACTTATGCTTGTTATGGGTTATAAATGTTTCCTTTTATCAAGACTAATATCACATGGATCATGATTATTGATTTTGATGACTCTCACCTTTTTTAAATATTTATTCCATGACACATGTTTATTGGTATTGGTTAATGGGTATGATTTATCTTATGTTATGGTTATGCACTTTGATTATATCATTGTACCCTTATTTTCATATTATTCACACTAATAACATTCAATTATAAATTCATATGTTTACCCTTACTAGGAATTTGATCTCACCCTTATTATTTTTCCTTTTACCCAAGTTATTGATAACTATTTTGAATGAATTATGTCTAGAAGGGTTTCATATAGATAATAGTGATGGCTTAAAATGCAATATGAAAATTTGGGTATAGTGGGAAAAATACTACCATGAATTCATGGGTATTGATTATGTAAGAGTTTATCCTAATTATATGAAACTTTAAACCTAAATGTTCCTTGGGTATGTAAGTGATCCAATATTTCCTTTTTATTTTGTGACTTTTGGATGGATAAAATTAGGTCACCTTTATCGGTATCAAATCTAGAAATGTAATTTTTATGATTTTATCACCGGATCTAAGAGTACAGGTTCAGGGTTTTTATAGTTAGTATTAGTAGAGGGTTTAGATAACTATTGAGATTATGATGTTTTCGTGTTAGTTTATCTTAATATTTATAGATACCATCATAGGTCTATAATATAAAGGTTGATCATTAGTTAAAATTCATAGACACACCTTTTGAGGTTTTAAGTGATGATAGCTTAAATTGATTAATGATATTTTGGGATACATTTTATTAGGTTGAAGTCTATGAAAATATTTGGTTTAACATGAAGTATTCCTTTAAATTTTTTTGAAATATGTTTAAATTTATTGATAACCTTTAGGGTTTATATAATATTAGATAATGAGGTAATTATTAGAACATAAGTTTTATCAAATAGATAACCATGGGATTGAAAATTGATTTGTAAACTAAGTGATTGATGTTATTTCAAAAGAATATCCCCATATCTTTTAGCTTTAAATATGAAAGGTATGAGATAATATTCGAGGTTAAAATACAATTAAATATTGAGGTTATTTAGGTTATTTGAGATATAGCGTTATTTATTTATGAAATGATTTTGTTTGAACATTGGGTATTACTGTTGAATTTTTTAGAATAATGTATTATTTCATCACATGAAGTTTAATTAATTTTTGTAAACATATTACCACATTCTAACCATTTTGGTTTTGGTTAATGTATAAAGACATGTGGTATATCTTGATTACCCCATTTATGGTTATCTATCCCTTTAAAAGCTCATTTTAGTGCTTCATACATTAAAAACAATTCTTATTTAATACTCATTATTTGGAGAAAAATATGATATTGTGGTGTAAATTTATTAAAGTATGAAATTTTACTCATAAAGTATGTATATTTCCTTATGCTCTTAGTCTATATTTTAAAGGAATTCCTCAAATCTAGAAAAATGATCTTGAAAAAATATGTCCTATTACAATCATTTCTGATGACATAAATGATCTTTTTTACACCCCTTTTTTATATATATTTATGGTTATTGACTTTTTCATGGTCATTCACTTTCTTAGGATCAATTATCTTTATCACTCTTCATTATTATTTGGGATTTATACTTTTCTCCCATGTTTATATCTTCACTTCCCATTAATTTTTTAATACTTATAAACCTAGTTATACGTTATTCTAGATGACCACCATACTTACATTTCTCTCTTATCAAGAGGATATTTTTTTAACCCATTTAATGATGTGAGTTTTCAACAAAAGTCTTTTCAAATGTCAAGCCCTTAATTATCAACATCAAGTTCAAATTGTGAGGATGCAATTTATTAAAGGGGGTAATATAACATATAGAGATTTTTTTTTAAAAACAAAGATATGTTTGATAGTTTATTTGAGACACAACACTAATATTAAATTACCCATGAAATATATTTCTTTAAATAGCTTTGGGTATATGCAACCCTGGGTATAAATGAGTCGTAATATAGTATATCATTATAACATATCCATTAAATTAAAAGGTATTAATAAGACTAACAAAAATATAAAATTATATGGTTTACACATGTATAAAATAAATTAAATGTTAATATATTTATTATAAATTAATATAATAATCATTTGAAATAAAAAGAAATATTTTCTGGAAAAAAACTGTATTTTTATAAAAGGTGGTTTCATCGTGCTTTTCACATATAAATTAAAATTAATTTATATCACTTGTAAAAAAATTATTTTACAAAATTTTCTTTATTTTTTAATTATTTATATCAAAATTATCTTAGTGTCAGTTTTTTTATTTTTTCGAAAATATTTATTTTTCAATGAATAATGAAAATACCAATTTTTGTAAAAATGTCATTAATTTTCAATAAATTAATTTAAAAGTACCATTATGATTTGAATATTATTTAAAGTAAAATAATTATTATTTAGTTATATTTAATCCACTTAATTACTTTTTAATCAAATTTATACTTTATTTTAGTGTATGTTTATTTTGGGGTTTTAAAATGATATTTTTCTGAAAACTATTTTAATGTTGATAATGTTTCTCCATTTTAATTAAATAAAAAAAACCATAATGGGGAATGATTTAAATTAAATTTATAGATTATATATCTATAAATCTGAATTTAAATTAATATATTTATTTTTATTAGTCATAGATTTTTTATAAAAACATCTTTTCTTGAAAATTACACTTCTTAAAAACCTGCTTTTTCATCACATCTATAGGTTTAATTTTAAATTAAATTACACCAATTATGTGAATTTATTTTGGTAAAATATATCCCATATATTTAATTAGAATAATTTATATTATCTAATAAGGTCAACTTAATTTTTTGTCATAATGAATAGTAAAACGGGTAAAAATCATTTATTATGGTTACGGTAAAAACGGATTTATCGGGGGTTAAACTAAAAATATAAGGGTTAAAATGACTTAAAACTTATATAAAATATATTTTATGTCTATATTTTGACCATATATTTTCTAAGTATCGGTAATGGTCCATTTTAAAGCCTTTTTTTATGTGAAAAACTTGGGTACACCTTTTTCTTTTCAAAAATTACAAGTGTGCCATTGACCTCACTTATATAAGGCCGCCCACACTCATATCCTATTCACACCATCAAATCCATTTGTCTTGGAAATTACCTTTAATTCTATACCCACATCCTAGAATAATTTTTTTATTTTAAATCCACTCTAAGAAGGCTCTTTGTTCTAACCTAAAGAGGTTTTCTAAAGAATAGGTATCATGATTAACCGAGTGTTTTTATTTTATTTATTATTCCACCTTCTTAAAATATTATTAAATAAGATTAAATAATAATAAAAAGTATCTTTAATATGATTATATTTTATTATGTTAATGGAATTTCCTAAATAAATCTCATACTCCATCAAATGAGATACAAAATCATCATTCATGTGTACGGCAGACAACCGCCCCATGAACTGATGTCATTCGTTTCCAAAATCACCTCTCATGGATTGTTATAATGATGGATTTAAAGTATTTATATTATATTTTTAACATATTTATACTTATTTTGTTATTATATTACATATAAATACTTACTTTACATTCTTTTGTGGATATAATTACATCGCTCATAGGTATGTCGGACTACCGCCTCGCGAAGAGATTTGATTAATTTTTCACTAACACTTTACATGGAAGGTAATAAGGATAAATTTAACTAATATATGTGATATAAATGATATAATTATTATATTAATTAAATATTTATAATTATAAAAATATAATATATCATTTTATTTTCTACATTGAAAAATGATAACGTCGTTCGTGCGTACTATAGACAACCGCCTCCATGAAGTGATGTGATCCTTTTTTTCATCACTAAAACACATGGATGATATATATATATATAAGTATATTTAATGAAATAATATGGTATTTATGATATTATTATTATTCTATAAAGGTAAAATATTACTTATATTCTTTATATAATGATCGTTGAAAAATAGAAATATTATGTGTTCATACGTACGGCCTACCATCTCTATGATTATAACATAGTTCATTTTTCATAACTATATTTCACGATTAGTTTTAAAATTATAATTTATATATAAATATAATAACTATATCATGATTAATATTCTTGATATATTGAAATAATGACTTTTTTACCATGTTCAACACACTGATGTAGTTTTGAAACAATGATCAAAACATCCTCAGAACACTGAACATGGACTTAATTGATTAAGTATTTAAATATATAATTAGAAATAAAGAAAAAAATGATTATATTAAACATGTAAAAGGTTCTTAATAAATAATTTAATTGATATAATTTTATAATACATTAGTTTAGAATGATTGCGAAGAATGTCGGACCGAAGGTAATGGTTTCTCATATCACTTTTATTTTTGTGAGACATATACCATATTCACCACTTATTTTTTTGTAGTGTATATAAAACCCATGAATGTATTTTATGATTATTTTAATTAAATTTATTATTATTTACAAATCCATATTATTTTATCTCTTTCATAGGGTTTTGATATATAAATTACCAAATCCATAAGGGATTTCATCTCAATTTAATTTTACTGAGGAATATTTTATTATAATGTGCCTAATTTATTTTATATGGTTTATATAATACCCCAGATACATGTAATATCATGAATAATTAATACATAATGGTATTTTGAGTTTCAATTTTAATTATTTCATCCAAGGTTATTTTAATTGAAAGTTACCAAGTGGTAGAGAATTTTATAACTCAATTTTTTTTCATTGAGATATATTAGTTATTTATTGTCTTTGATATTATAATATTATGTGTGCGATGAATTTTTACTATTTTATGTTATATTTCTACTTGTTTTATTCAGATTTAATTTTGATACACGTAATTTATTCATTGATTAATTATCAAATTTAATGGTAAGATCTTTGTAAGGGTTATTCATCTCAAATTCTCTTTCTTCGAGACATACATTTATGATATGCACCTATATTTATTTTTTAAGGTGTATATACCACCATTTTGACATTTTATATCATTATTTTCATTATTTTCATGATATATAAGTTTCATTTTAAGTTTTTCTTTCATGGGGATTACAATTGAAGGGTTACCAAAGTGGGAAAGGCTTTATGTTATAATATCCTTTATTTTTAGATTGTTTATGTTCAAGGTTCCTTTAGAGAAAATCATGTGCTATTATTTTCTTGAGCCATATATGATTCTTATCCACTGGTTATGAATGTGGTTCACATTTTTTATTTCCATTTCCTCCCTTATGTATTAAATAAACATCAATAAATTTGTTTATAAGTGATGTTGATCTTGTATTTTATTTTAGATCGGCTATCTTTCTCTTTCATGTCCATTTTTTCTAAAATGTTTTCAAAAAATTTCTTTTCTAAACATAAATGATTTCCTAAATATATTTTAAATAGTATTTCACTTTCTTTTAAATGGTTTTAAAAAGTAAATTTATTAATGTAATCTAATTGGGTCACTTTTGAACCCTTTTAAAAAATATTTTGAAAGGAATGTTTATTTTTAATATTTACAACATGAACTGATCTTCCCACCATCATGGTCATTATTTTATTTAGACCTTACATTATAAGTTTCTAAGGTTATTTTCAATGAAAATTATTTTCACAATATTTTTTGAATTTTTAGTTTTAAAAAATTATTTCCAAAGTAAAAAAATGGTATTTTCCTCAAGAATGTTTTTTAAATGGTATTTCCATTCATCATAATCAATAAAACTTTATATTACTTATCCTCCACTTAGTATATGTTGCAATCATATCATCATAATTATTTCTTTAGATGGATTATTATTGTATCAAATAGATTATTATGGAACTCATTTCTTTTCCACGAGCTAATCATGATTCAAAAATATTATTATGGAACTTGTTTCCTTTACATGGTTTAATCATGTTTCAAATATATTTTCATGGAACCTATTTTTTTACTATTAAATCAAGTTATGGTATGAATAATAATTTTTTTATGAGTTTTACGATGAAATGAAATCTCTATGTACTTTATTTATGGTTTTGACAATGTTATATGATGTAGCATTGGATGCTCTTGATATAACTTATATGATGGGTGTGACCGGATAGCACTGGGTGAGCCTGATATGGCCTATACGATGGGTGAACCAAGATAGCACTCTAATGAATTGAGTATGGAATTAGACCGTATGGTTATTTCATTTATAAGGGTTCTATAAGTCTTCTATGAATATGGTGTTCCAAGATACCAATATTTTTTTTTATGATTGATATGAGTTATAAATGTTTCCTTTGATCAAGATTGATATCACATGGCACATTATTATTGATTCGAATGACTCTCACCTTTTTTAAATATTTATTCCATGCCACATCTTTATTGATATAGGTTGATGGGTATGAGTTATATTATCTTTTTCTCATTCACATTGATTATATCATGATACCCTTATGCTCATATTATTCTCACTGATGACATTTAATTATTAATGCTTATGTTTACCCTTACTAAGCATTTTAGATCACCCTTTTTATGTTTATTTTTACCCAAGTTATCGATAATGATGTTGAATTAATTATATCTATAAGGATTTAATATGGATTATTATTATGTATTAATATAGAATATAAAAATCTAGGTATAGTGTGAAAAATACTCCCTTAAATTCATGGGTATTATTTATGTAAGAGTTTTTCCTAATTCTCTAAAACTCTAAACCTAAATGGTCCTTCGGTATGTAAGTAATAAAATATTTCCTTTTGATGTTTTATGTTTTGAATAGAAAAAATTGGGTCACCTTCATCATTATCAAATCTAGAAATTTAAAATTAATGATTTAGCACCAGATCTAAGAGTACGGGTTCAGAGATTTTATAAAGAAGACTTTAGGTATAAACCAATGGATGTCATTCGAAGAAGAGGTATTATTCTTAACTGGGTGTTTTCTTTTTTATTTATTTTTATAACTCCTTAAATTATATGATAACCATAATGATATAATAAAATTTTTATCTCCTATATACAGGGATGTTATTATTTCAATGGTGAAACCTTTATTCATCTCCTTTTATATCAAATTGGAAATTAAAGTATCACTCGTGTGTACATGTGGACTACTACCTCCATGTAGATATATGATTCATTTTCAATCACCATATTTCCTGATTATTTATTATGATATATTTAGTGTCTATATATTATATTTATGACATAATTATTCTTTCTTAATTATAATATATTATATACCTTCATATCTTCCAAATTATTGTGAGACGATAACATCGCTTGTGTGTACATCTAGACTAACACCTCCACAGAGTGATGTGATTCGTTTTTCATTTACTATTTACATGGATATTAATAAGGGTAGATTTAATGAATATATATGATATTTATGATATAATAATGACTCTATGAAGGTGAATTATTATTTATATTTCTTTCTTTCTATCCATTTAAAATTGGAAATACCACTCCGGTGTATGTAAGGATTACCTTCTCTATAAAGTGATGTAATTAATTATTTATCACCAATTTATATGAATAGTTATAAAAGTGTATATAATTATTATATTTTATACTTATTATATGATTAAAATTTTGGAGATTATGGAATCATGATCAAAATATAAGGACCAGAACTGCTGAATTGACACATACATGAAAAACGAAACAGTTATCACCTAAAACAGTGATTTAAATAAATAGTTGTCAATAAATGAGTGATAAGATGTTATAATTGAAAAATATATGGTATAATTTATATGAATATAATTCTGTAATAAATTTATAATAAATTTATTTATTTTTTATATAGGTGGTTTGAATGCATATGAAGTAGGATGAGACTTGAGGTAAGGTTTTATGTTAAAAACTCATTTATTTTCAGGATTATCTATCCTAAATTTATATTGAAGGAAATTATATTAATATTATCCTTTAAAACCCATATATTTTATTCTTATCTATTTATTCAAATGTTTTTTGAGTAATATTACCATTTTCCTATCTTTAGTACATAAAATGATTGAGATAATATTTTTAAGAGAAACTAATATTATTTCCTCATTGGTCGGAAATTTTTTTTATTCCATGATAATATTTTATTTAAAATGTTTTCAAGAATTTTTATATTATTAAAAAATGATTAAAGTTATTTTCATCTATATTTTAAATTTTATAAAAAAATATAAGAAGCATATTTTTTTAATTTTCCAAATGAGGTACTTTTTACCAAAGGTGTGAATAGGATCTTTATTTTAACATATACTCCATGAATAACTTTTTCCACTCATGACTAATCTTTTATTTGAATATTAATTTAAAATATTATATAGTTATTTTTAAAGAAAATTTTTGCTTAATATTTTGAAAATATTTTTATTTTAAATAATTGATTTCAAAATGAAAAGGATTTTTTAATTAAGAAATATTCCAGTGATATTTTAAATCCATTTTTAAAAAATCATAAATTCCTTTTATGTTACTTATGATTCATTGGGGATATGATCCAATGATACCATCCACTTATTTTCTCTAGATTATTTGTGATGATTAATTTTTATGGATGATTCTATGAAACCCACTACTTTCTATGGGTTAACTGAGTTAAGATGAAATCTTTCTAAAAATTAATTCTTTTCAACATGTTATACTATGATGAAATAATTGATGTTTTTATGATATTGCAGCACATTTATGGTTTAATTTTATGTTATTAGTGGTTTAATTATATTCCTCTAATGTACTGGGTAAATATAGATAACTCTTGAGATAAACATGTTATACTAGAACCTAATTTCAAGTTCAAAACATTATGCATGGACCTGGTTTTATATCCATAAGTTAATGCATAGACCTAGTTTCATGTCGATAAGTTTATACGAGCACTTGATTTCATGTTTGAAACTTAATGAGTGAACTTGTTACTATTTATGCATGTTCACAAAGTTATATGCTTATGTATTTTTCATATTCCTTTATCTATGATATACTCTCATGGATCGTGATTTTTTATTGATGATTCCAAACTCTTATGATTTTTTTCTTTTATTATGATAAATCCTTGTGAAATGACTTCATATTAATGATATTTAATTGATTGGGTGTGACTTTATTATGTTTTGATCGTGATATCATGCCCTTATTCTTACTTATGATCATTGATTAATATCTTATATTTTTACCCATATTGAGCATCTGATATCACCCTTTATTATATTTCTATTTCCCATGGTTAAGAAGAATATTTTTTAGTAGGGTGCATCTAAGGAAAGTATAATGATAAAATAACTTTTTGTGAGATAATGAATATCCTTTATGAAATAATATGTTTATTAATCTAGTATCCAAATACACTAAACCTTTACAGTTTTTGGGAGTGTATAATTTCTTTATGTATTGAATAATCATGTATATTATTTTTGAGTCTCCTCAGTTGGTATCAAAGTCAGTTTTAGCTATTTTTTGAGATTGGGATTATAAAATTTTGATTAAAATCCTAGAGATAATTCTAAGTATAAGATAACATCTTGAAGTTTTGGTAAATTAGAAATTATGTGTTTTCCTAGAAAATATGTCCCTCACTAGATACTGACAAGTGGATGTGGTTGTGGTATAGATTCACCTAGGGGTAAAAAAATTTAAAGGAGAATATTGTGTATTAACTTGATTGTCACTAATCCACGATGAGTGATACTGAGACTGTACACCTGGACAGACACTCCCTATAGATATTCTTGGGTTAATTCAATAATTCTGTATGAACCATTAAGAAGGATTTGAATGGATTATGACCATGGATGACCTAGTTTAAAATAAAAGTTCCATTGGTTGATAAAAAGGTTTTATAATTTATTATATCTCTGCAATTATTTTCTTGAATATATGATTAATCTATTTGATTATTGTATCTTTATGCTTATATTATGTTTTTAATTTTATTCAATGGATAGAAAAATAAGGAATCATGTGAAACAAAAATGTGATCTCTAATGCAATGACCATACTTATGGGAAACCAAATGCATTGGGATTTGGGATAAAATATATTAAGACTATTCTCACTCAAATTTCTCAAGCTATGAGAAATATTGTTTACTATATTAAGCTTAAAAATGCACAAATGAGGCAGAAACATGTCATTGAAACATTTATTCAAAAATGACTACCCTGTTTCTATGAATCTTTTGATCCACCAGTTGTTGAGAAATGGATTAATTTGATGGAAAGTATATTTTTTTCTATAGTTCTCAAACCATGAGAAATTTGTTGTTTTTATATGTGTATACTCTTTTGTTTGATTACTTGTTTGAATACATGTGATTTTTCTTTTAAAACCCTTTCTATATTTTAATGATTTATTAAAATATAGTGCATATATTTATGTTATTCTTATCAAATTTTATAAATAATATATTTATATACATTTCATTAGTTTATGAGGAAGTCTGAAAATGCATTTTTATTACTCTAAAAAATCAATTAAGTTGCTACTGTAGTTTTAGAAACTCTACATTTTTTAGTTTTAAAATTTTTATTTATTTATTTCACTGAAACATCTACAGATATAATATTTGCCTAAAATTTTATTTTATATAAATCCAACATGTTTATTTTGATTTCATTATTTTACATCAAAGTCTAAAAAGGTTGTTTGAATAGTGATTAAATTGTTTGAAGTTCTACTTTGATTTTTCAGAACTGTAGTTTTTCAGAATGTTGTTTCTTCTATTTTTTTATGATATTTGGAATAGTAGATGTTTTTTTTATTTAATTTTTTATTATTTTTAAATATAATAAGTTTTTATAGAAATAATTATTCTTTACCAAAGTCTGAATTTTTTGTTTAGAGCCCTTAAAAATTCATTGAAGTTTGTTAAAGTATGTTGTCCAGTTTTTTTCACAAAGTATGGGTAACCCTACTTTTAAAATAGTACAAAGTATGGTTCATCATCCCTAAATTACCATTCATCATCCTTATACTACGTATTTTTCATGAATAGTGAAAATTATGGTTCATCAACCCAACATTATTGTTCATCATCCATACGCTACATTACTGATCATGAATAGTGCAAAGTATAGTTCATCAACCCTATGTTATTTTTCATTCCACAAAGTATGGTTTATACCCTATGTTACTATTCATTCCTCAAATTATGGTTCATAACCTATTTTACTGGTCATCATCCCTATGCTACATTACTGTTCATTTTCGAAGTTACTATTCATTCTATGTGTTTTTTGCTGAAAATTTATTTTCTGCATATATATGGATTATTTTCAAAGGTTTTTTTATTGGATAAATTCATATTAAATATATGGATTATGATCAAATATTTTTTAATGTTTTTGGTACGATATTTAAAGAGAAAAATTAATAAATTATTTTAATGTCTTTTTCTATTAAATTCAGTGGTTTCAAGATTATTTAAGTTCAAATTTTTTGAATTTAATTTCTACATTTGCTGCTAGTTTTCAGGAACTATTTTGACTAAATTTAAAGAGGTTTGAATGGATTTAAATGGGAGTTTTAAATATTTCAATGCTACTATTATTCTGGATATATTTTTGGAAGACTTATTCAAATTATTTTAAATTATTTTTAAGATTTATTATGCAGGAATAAAGAGGCAATGGTGTTGTGTTTTTTATAGAGATATTTATTAGCGATCTTGACTCAATTTATTTTGAAATCAAAAGGAATCAAAGATGTTTTAACTACTGAATATCTACTCTATATATATATCTTTCTATTTTATAGTTTAAAACAATATATCAAGATACAATTTTCAATACATGCGTTAACATTTTTTATACTCTATTTTTTCAAAGATAATGTGTTGTGAACTTTGAATCTACTGTGCAATCTGCAACATCCTACGACACTCTATTTCATCACATGTATGATCTATCAAGGTATGAATTAATTCTACTTCAATGACAATTTCCTTGATGAGACGATCCAATCTAATCCTCAACAACTTGTACTTGTGATTTCATTGTTTATCATCTTTCATCTGGTTCTGAGTCTGTAACACTTTTTCCAATCTTTGGAACGTAATCTATTTCTATGTTTATGATTTTGATCACAAAATTATTATTTGTTATTATTTTTTCTTGGGTTGTGACTCTTGGATTCTAAGGCTAGGATCTAAGGGTGGTGACTCCATGTATCTAAAGTTAGGACTGTTTGGGTTGTGAATCCCAGTGTCTAAAGTCAAGTTGTAAGGGTTGCGACTCCCCATAAAAAAGTCAGTGTCATGGTTATCCTTCCACTAGAAAAGGATTCTGTAATTGGGTTATAATTCCCCCATAAAAATAATTTTTAGTTTACATGTGTATCTTGTCGAGTAGAGAGGTATAATAGTAGAGTAGGCCCACTTAAGACCAAACTACTATAAAAACATCCTTACATTCTTTACTTTTTCCGTTGCTAATTAACCTCAATAATTTAATTTGATAGTTATTTTAATTAATAAATTTATTTGTTTTAATTTTTAATCTGGTCTATTCACCCCCCCCCCCTCTAGACCATCATTCATTACCATATCCTACTTAACAATTGGTATCAAAGGGAAATACTTTTTAGAATTCATTAGCTTTGTTATTCTCTTTCTGATACCTTTCAATTTTGTATCAAAAGATTATTCCTTTTAGAATTATCAAATCCCTCTATAGAGTATACTTTGATTTTACTTGTTATAACATATTCCTAGACTTAAAATTCTAAGGACAAGATCTTATAAGATGGCAACATTTAACCTAAATGATTCTTGGATACCTCAAAATCTAACACACTTTGATGGTAATGATTATGGCTATTGGAGATCTTGAATGGAGGATTACCTCAAACAATTGAGCATTGAGCACCAGTCTATCATGTCAAAACAATACACACTGACTGAAGCTGACCCATATACTCTTTCTGAAATTGATGCTGCTAGATATGTTTTAAATTATAAAGTTGTTAATATTTTATATTGTGTTATTAACATAAGTGTTTTTATTCATGTTTCTTCTTATATGAAAGCTCATGAAATGTGGAAGATTCTACAAGTTACTCACATTGGCTCTGAAAAACTAATTTATACAAAACTTGGAATGTTTCATGCTGAGTTCCAGGAATTCAAGATTGGTGAAGATGAAATAGTAAACAAAATGTTCCACAGATTCACAAGAATTTTGAATGGAATGAATTCACTTGGAGAAGCTTTGGAAAACCCAGTATTAGTTAAATGAGTCCTAAAATCCTTACCAAATAAGTGGCATTCCAAGAATTTTTCCATTGATGAAAGCAAGAATTTCAAAGAGTACACACTTGATGGATTGATTGGATTACTCCTTCAGTATAAATTGTAACTGAACAACATAGCTATCAACAATACAATAAAAAGAAAAGGTGTAGCTTTTAAATCTGTGAATGTTGTTTCTACTGATTCTTCTTATTCTAATCTACAATATTGTGAAAAATAATATATGGCATATATTGTGACTGAAGTTTACAAAAGAATGAAAAATAAAGGATTCAAGAATTAGTTTAGAAGAAATTGTAACAATTGGGTCCCGGTGACAGCACAAACACCCCGCCTTAACATGGTTGTCAGGTCCTAGCCTGCCAGGTACCACCAGTTTCCCCACAGACATGTGGTCCCCACCCTGGGGCCCACCCACATGCCCAAACGGGTCATTTGACTAATGAAATTCCCCACAGGCCAACACATGTCCTTTCTAGTGTGTTTTATACTTACTCACACACACCCTGGGAAACTTCCCAGAAGGCCATCCATCTTGATCACTACTTCATGCCAGGCACGCTTAACTATGTAGTTCTAATCAGGTAGGCTTCTAAAAAAAAGGTGCACCTTGTTGAAATGAGTCATATCATTTAGTTATTTAAGCCTTTATCGTTATGGGTGTTATATTCACCCCCCCCCCCCCTTATATCACAATCCCCTCATTGTGGGCCCTATATCTCAACCCAGGCAGTGTGTTGCTCTTAAGGCTGAGTACCACCTCTGATACCAAATGTAACAACTGGGTCCCAGTGATAGCACAGACACCCCGCCGTAACATGATCATCGGGTCCTGGCCTTCTAGGTACCACCAATTTCCCCATAGACACGTGGTCCTCACCCTAAGGCCCACCCACGTGCCCAAATAGGTCATCTGACTAATGATAGTCCCCACAGTCCAACACATGTTATTTCCAGTGTGCTTTTTCTTCACTCACACACACCCTAGGAAACTTCCCAGAAAGTAACCCATCCTGATCACTACTCCGGGACAATCACACTTAACTATGGAGTTCTAATCAGGTAGGCTCTTGAAAAGGAAGGTGCACCTTGTTGACACAAGTCAAATCATTTAGTCATTTAACCCTTTATCATTCTGGGGTGTTAAAGAAACCCTCAAAAATAAAAATATAAGGGACATAAGAAAGGTGATGTGAAATAAAATAATTTAGATGTAACTTGTTATGAGTGTAAGAAGAAAGGTAATATCAAACCTGATTGTCTAAAACTAAATATTAAAGACAAATACAAAAATAATGACAAAAATTTGTTGACCACTAGCTGAAGTTTCATAGAAGAATCTGATTTTGGTGAACAATTTGGAAATGAAAAATAAAGGGCTAACTTGTACTTCATGGCATCACTGGATAAGGTTAGTAATTATTATTTTTATTTTAAATATTTTTATTTATAATTTTATTCTGAAAACCCCCAATGTTTTTGAATTAAATAAAGAAATTGAAAGATTAAGAAAATATGTTTTCAAATTTACTGATTTATATAATAATATTAAACAAAAAAATGAGAAAATTGTTTCTGAAAATGAAATACTTTTGCAGTAGAATGAAAAACTAAGTAACACTACTTCTACTTATCATTCAAAAGTTTATGAAAATTTGAAATCTACTCAAGATTTGAATGAATATTTGAAAAAGGAAGTTAAATATCTTAAACAAATTTTATCTGTCTTTATTCAAGGTCATGAAAAATATCATGAGATGATGTCTTTGAAAAAAATTGATAAAAATAAAGACAGTTTTGGCAATGATATAATATTACCCCAAATGTATAAAACTCATTTTTTTAAAGGTAAAAATGGTTGTACTTATACTATTACTTGTTTTAAATGTGTAATTAAAGGTCATTATGAAAATGAATGTTCTATTAGATTTAAATAATCCTTATGATTTACAAAAATTAATATTTATAAATCCTTATTATCTAGAGTACCTTACAATACTTATTTAAATTCTGTATGGGTACCTAAAAATTGTATAACTAATCCTACTAGACCCAAAGGAGCTTGGGTACCAAAATTGTTAAGTAATTGATCTTTCTATGAAAAATGCCTTTAATGACTCAAGAACGATATATACTACATGGATAGTGTATTCTCTAGTAATATAACTAGAGACCCATCAAATTTTACCACTTATAATACATGTGATGGAGGTACTGTTACTTTTGGAGACAATTCCAAAGGCAAAGTAAAAGGTTTTGATAAAGTTGGTATTTCAAATTCAACTTTTATTTCCAAATTTTTATATGTTTAAGTTTTAAACATAATTTAATTATTATATCACAATTATGTGATGATTGAATGGAAGTTAAATTTTATAATGATAAATTTTTAGTTTTTAAAGATGATTCTTTATTATTTTATATTAATCGAAAAGATAATATTTATACTATTAATTTTTCTAAACTAACTATTCAACTTGTAAAGTGTTTGAATGTTGTGCAGAATGATATCATACTTTGGCATCGATGTTTAGGTCATGTCAATTTCTGAATGTTTCATATGCTCTCAAGACATGAGAATGTGTTATAGCTTCTTTCCTTGAAGAAAGAATATATTTATGTATGTGACGCCTACATGAAAGGGAAGCAACATGGAATTTATTTTAGACCCATTGATTAGATAAGTACTTATAAGACTTTACAGTTTGTACATCTTGATTTATTTAGACCCACACAAATTTCCAACCGTATTGGAAAGAATTTATTATTGAAAATTATAGTATATTTACATGGGTATACTTTTTTGCTCAATAAAATGATACTTTAAATATATTTACTGATTTTTGTAAATTAGTTCAAAATAAAAAAGTCTATATGATAATATTTATTCATAGTGATAAAGGAGGTGTCTTTTTTAATTTAGATTTTGAAAAATTTTGAGAAAATAATGGATATTCTCATTATTTTTTTGCTCTTAGAACACCACATTAAAATAGTGTTGTAGAATAGAAACATAGAACACTTATTTAAATGGATCAAACAATGTTGATTGAATATAATTTGCCTAGATATTTTTGGGTTGAGGCTGTTTTTGCTGCATGTTATATTACAAATATAATTCTTATTAGATCATTGTTAAAGAAAAAATCTTATGAAATATTCAAAAATAAAAAACCTAAAGTTCGTTAATTTATAGTTCTTTGTTGTAAATTTTTTATTTTAAATTCAAAGTATAATTTAGATAAATTTAATGCTAAGAGTGATGAAGGTGTTTTTATTAGATATTCTAATAATAGTAAATCATATAGAGTTTATAATAAAAGAACTATTATTATTGAAGAATATGTTCATGCTATGTTTGATGAAAATAATATTAAAATAAATTCGGTTTCTAATGTTATTGATAACGATTTTATAGATTTTAATTTTAGTGAATAAATTACCCAAGATAAGAATGAATCGATTGAGGGGGAGCATAATTCTTCTCAACCAGATCTAAAATCCTAGAATATTCACAAAGATCATCCTTTTGAAAATATAATTGGCAATGTTAATTTTGGTGTCAAAACTATAAATTCTATTTTGAATTTTTGTGTTAATTCTGATTTTATTACTAATTTTATTCCTTTTAATGTTAATGATGATTTGAAAGATAAAAAATTGATTTTTTCTATGCAAGATGAATTGAATCAGTTTGTTAGGGAGTGAGTAGAATGGATGATGAGCCTGTAAGGGGCATAACGCTGCTAGGGTTCCTCCCGCGCCGCCTCCCTCTACTCCGAATTGACTCCCCATCTTCTCCCTTGTTTGGCAGCTCTATTAGGTTGTTCTCTGTTGTGGTATATCTTGTTACCTCGTTGCTCTGTCCTGTCTCTGACTCAGATGAGTGGCAATGTGTGGCATTCGAGTTTCAACATCAGCGGTTTGAGAACTACTCTCCATCCATGGATATGGGTGTTTGGTGGTTGAGAGTGGTCTTCATGGATCTTTGGGATGGTGGCGATGGGAACTCATCCAGGATTGAGGTTAGGCTTTCTCCCAGAGATCTGGTGTTGTTCTTTTCTGGCTGTTTGTTTTGGAAAAGTTCTCTTTTTTTTGGATGATTTCTGGTATGGTGATTTTTGCGTTGGTGTTCATATGCACTTCTTGAATTTTCTATGCGATGTTTTGATGAATTTTATATATTTGTATGGAATTTTTTATGGTTGGGATGTGAGGGATGGTTATGCAATGATGGTGAAGGAGGAATTGTGGTTTAAAGTCAAGGTGGAACTTTTGAGTTGTCTGCGGATCAGGTTGCTAACGGCGTTAGGATTTGGTCATCTTCATTTTGGTTTCTTTGAAGTCCTTTGTGGATGGATTATTCCTGGAGGTCCATTTCATTTCTCTTGAAGGCTAGGTGAATTCCTCTAGAGTTTTCCGATGGGAGGATTTGGGCCGGTGTCGATGGTCGCATCGGGGGATGTTCAAGGTAACCCTTTCTGAGGTTTAGCCAGCATTTCTGATGTTCTTGTGCCCTGGTTCATGGTTTCTTGGACATTTTCATTGGTTTATGATGTTTTTTTTAATGGTGAAAGTGGTTTTATTGGAATCATGTTGTGGGGTACCAGGAACACATAAACCGGCTTTTGAAAATGAAAAAAAATGATTAGCGAGTTTGTTAGAAATAATGTTTGGACTTTAGTATAATTTCTTAAGGATAAATAGGTGATTAGAACTAAGTGGATATTTAGAAACAATTTGGATGAATCTGGATAGATTTTTAAAAATAAAGTTAGGCTTATTGCTCAAGGATACTCTCAAGAATAAAGTATAGACATTGAATATTCTTTTTCACCTATTTCTAGGTTAGAGTAAATTAGAATTTTATTTTATTTTTCATGTTTTCAAGGTTTTAAATTATATAAAATGGATGTAAAAAGTTATTTCGTAAATGGTTTTATAATTGAATAAGATTATATTTCTCAACCCCCTGGTTTTGAAAGAGAAAAATTTTCTAACCATGTTCTTAAATTATATAAATATTTGTACAGTCTCAAACAAGAACCTCATGCTTGGTATGAAAGACTTTATTTAATTATTTTACATAATGGTTTAAAGAAAGGCAATGTTAATCCAAAAGAAATTATTAAAAGAACTTCTAATGATTTTTTAGTTGTTAAATTTTATGTTGATGATATAGTTTTTAGTTACTCTAGTGAAATACTTTGTAATAATTTTTCTTCTTTGATGTCTTCTAAATTTGACATGAGTTTAATGGGAGAATTAAAATTATTTCTTGGAATAAAAATTTTTCAAGGAAAATATGGAATTTTTCTTAATCAATATAAGTATGCTAAAGATTTATTTAAAATATTTGGTCTTGATTCTGCTAAATCTATGAAAACTCCTAGGGGTACTAAATATAAATTAGATATTGATGCTTCTAGTAAATCTATTAATTTTAAAGTTTATAGATTCATGACAGGTAGCTTGCTATATTTAATTGTATCTAGATCCGACATCATTTTTAGTGTTTGTTTATGTTCTAGATTTCAAGAAAATCTAAAATAAAATCATATTAAAGTTTTAAAAATAATAATTAGATATGTTAAAGGAACTGTTGATTTTGATTTATTTTATCCAAAATATAACTATTTTTATTTAACATCTTATTATGATTCTGATTTTGGAGGATATAGAATTGATAGAAAAATAACATCAGGTATGTGTCATTTTCTAGGAAAAAATTCTAATTTTCTGTTCTTCTAAGAAACAATTATTTGTTTCTTTATCAACTATAGAAGATGAATATATATCTTCTTTTATTAGTTATGCTCAAATTTTATGGATTAAGAAAATATTATGTGATTTTAGTGTTTATCTTGATAAAATTTATATTTATTTTGATAATAATTCTTTAATTTATATTTCTAAAAACCCCTTACAGCATTCTAGGATAAAGTATATTGATCTTAGATTTCATTTTATTAGACATCATGTGAAAAAAGGTGATATTGTTTAATAATTTATACCTTTTAAAAATAAGATATAATATATTTTTACAAATCCTTTAGACTCTTCTCAGTTTGAAAAAATTAAATTTTAACTTGGTATGTTGGAATTTTAATTTTTTATTACTATATTTTTTTAGGGGAAGTTTGTTTTTACTTTTTATTTATTTACAAAATGGGGGAGATATATTTTGGGAGTAAATAGGGAGAAATACATGGGTAGAAATAAATTAGTTTTAAATGTTTTTAAAATTATTTTTAATTGTTCAAAAAAAATTATTTTGTAATCAAACAAAAAGGGGGAGATTATTTGTGCATGTTCCTTCTATTTTGTTTGATTACTTATTTGATTACATGTGATTTTTCTTTTAAAAAACTTTCTATATTTTGATGATTTTTTAAACTAAATTATATGGATTTATGTGATTCTTATAAAGTTTTATATATAAGATATTTATCTAAATTTCATTAGTTTACGATGAAGTCTTAAAATGGATTTTTATTACTCTAAAAATTCAGTTAATTTGCAGCTACAGTTTTAGAAAATATACAGTTTTTAGTTTTAAAAAGATTAATTATTTATTTTAATGAAACTTCTAAAGATATCATATTTTTCATAAAACTTGATCTTATAGAAATAAAACATGTTTATATTTATTTCATTATTTTATATCAAAGCCTAAAAAGGTCTTTTTTAATAGTGATTAAATTGTTTGAAGTTCTACTTTAATTTTTCAGAACTACAGTTTTCTAAAATTTTATTTCTTTTGTTTTTTATGATATTTAGAACAGTAGATGTTAGTTTTATTTGATTCTTGATTATTTTGAAATCTAATAAGTTTTTATACAAATAATAATTCTTGACCAAAGTCTTAATTTTCTTTTTAGAGTCCTTATAAATTCATTTAAGTTTGTTAAAGTATGTTGTCCAGTTTTTTTCACAAAGTATGGGTAACCCTAATTTTGCAATAGTGAAAAGTATGGTTCATCATCCCTATGTTATTGTTCATCATCCTTATACTATTTTACTATTCATGAATAGTGAAAAGTATGGTTCATCAACACTACATTATTGTTCATTATTCATATGTTACGTTACTATTGATGAATGGTGCAAAGTATAATTTATCAACCCTGTATTATTGTTCATTCCATAGAGTATGGTGCATACCCTACATTAATTTTCATTATGAAAAGTATGGTTTATACCCTACATTATTGTTCATCATCCCTACACTACCTTACTGTTCATTTCCAAATGTACTATTCATTCTGTGCATTTTTGTGAAAATTGATTTTTTAAATATATATGGATTATTTTAAAAGGTTTTTTTACTGGATAAATTCACATTAAATATAAGGATTATGATCAAAGAGATTTTAATTTTTCTAGTGGAAAATTTAAAGAGTAAAATTAATAAATTATTTCAACAAATTTTTCCAATAAATTCGGCAGTTTCAAGGTTATTTGAATTCAAATTTTTTGAATTTACTTTCGATTTTTTCTGCTAGTTTTCAGGAATTGTTTTGACTATATTTAAAGAGGTTTGAATGGATTTGAATGGGAGTTTAAAATCTTTAAACACTGCTATTATTCTGGAGATATTTTTTTGAAGACATATTAAAATTATTTTTAATTATTTTTAATATTTATTCAACAAAAATAAAGAGGCAACGGGTCTGCGTTTTTTATGGAGATATTTATGAATGCTCTTGACTCGATTTATTTTAAAAATACAAAGGAAGCAGAGATTATATAATTACTGAATATATAATCTATATATGTATTTTTTTCATGTTAAAACAATATATCGAGATATAAATTGAAAGACACGCATTAACATTTTTTATACTCTGTTTTTTCAAAGAGAATTTGTTGTAAACTTTGTATCTGTTGTGCAATCTACAATGTACTACAACACTTTATTTCATCACCTATATGATCTATCAAGGGATTAATTAATTATAATTCAATGAAAATTTCCTTGATGAGACGAGCCAATATAATCCTCAACAACCAGTACTTTTGCTTTCATTGTTTATCATCTTTCGTCTGGTTCTAAGTCTGTAACACTTTTTCTCATCTCTCGCATGCACTCTATTTTTCTGTTTATGATTTTTCTCACAAAAGAATTATTTTTTATTCTTTTTTCTTAGGTTGTGACTCATAAATTATAAATTCAGGATCTAAGGGTTATGACTCCTTATATCTAAAGTTAGGACTATTCATTTTGTGACTCCTAGTGTCTAAAGTCGGGTTATAAGGGTTGTGACTTTTCATAAAAAAAGTTAGTGTCATGGTTATCCCTACACTATAAAAGGATTCTATAATTGGTTTATGATTCCCCCATAAAAATATTTTTTAGTGCACATATATCTCTCGCTGAGTAGAGAGGTATAAGAGTAGAGTATACCCACTTCAAACCAAACTACTATAAAAAACATCCTTGAGTTCTTTACTTTTTACACTTCTAATTAACCTCAATAATTAACATTGATAATTATTTTAATAAATATATTTATTTATTTAAATTTTTAATATGGTCTATTCACCCCACTCCAGACCATCTTCCATAACCCTATCCAACCTAATAGTTGTCTTAGTATTATATCACTTGTAAGGTGAAGTTGATCAACAGTGGACTCTTACCAATGATACAAGGAATGTATAAGAAATCCACACAAAGTAATGAGAGGAATTTAAGATTTTATTTATTAATAAATAATTTCCCTCAAACTCTTCATACTAAAATAGAGAGGGAATTTCTAGAGTTGAAGGAGAAAGATGATGAATCGGGTAGTACCTATAAATAAAAATTTACAAGAGTTATGAGGTACATTTCTAGTTTTATCATTGGCCTAGAAAAAAATATTAATCTACTTTTTATTAGTTTGAAACCATGTATTCAAAATTCATTAGATATAATGGACTTTGGAATCTATGAAGAGATTCTTCAATGTGCACTCAAAGTAGAGATGGGATCTAGAAAACCTCATTTTAGTGGTTCTAGTGATAAGAAAAGGAAGATGAATTTTCATGGAAGCTATAGTGGTATGTTTCATGGAGGAAATAATAAGTTCCAAGATCCAACATGCTAGAAATGTGGGAAAGATCACTTAGGTACTTTTCTAAAAGGAATGAGGATATATTTTAAGTGTGGGAGGCATGGAGATTGAGAAAAATAATGATGAATTGATGTAAAGAGGTCAGTCAATGAAATGAATATAGAAAAATCTCAACTAAATGCACCACACAAACTTTAGTGATTTAGATGTAAGAATTTTGGTAATTATGAAAATCAATAACCTAATCCAAGGGTTTTTTATGATAATAAGTCTCAGTAACCTCTAAATTCAAAGGGAGATGTAAAATATTATTCAATTACAACTGTTAAAGTTGGTAAATAGAATTATTTGGTAAAATGTACACTTATCATCCACTCTATAATTGTAAATTATTTATTTGATTAATTTTTCCCAGATATTTTATATCAGAATAATTTTCTAAGGGTATCACATCACCACCTCAATGATTATATATTTAGTTAGTAGTGAAAACTTCTAATGTGTAAAGACCTGGCATTAAACATTACTTCTTCTAGAGTTTTTATTCAATAATTCTATAAATTTAATTCTCTAGGATCTTTATAGTTTAGAGTTTTAGAGAATTATTTCATAAATATTACACAACCAACCCATATAAAAAGTGGAAACTTTTAATCAGTATCTATTTTTCCCACAAAATAAAACTTTTAAAATAAAACATGTTTCATTTTCATGAAAAATCTTCCTTAATTTGAACTTGAATTCTTATTTTCCCTTACCCATCCTTAAACCCCATGAAAAAAATTTAGTAACATGGTATGAGCATAAAAAAATAGTAAGGTATATAAAAATAAAATAATTTTTTAGTCCATGGACAAAGATAAAAACCCATAAAATACTTACCTTTATCATATTATTCCTTGATAAAATGAAGTAAATAATTTCCATATTAAAAACACACACTTTTTTATAAAATAATAATTTTAAACTGATAGAATTCAATTAAAAACCCTTTTGAGGTAACTTAGATCATTATATTCATAACCCATTTAAAACTTGTGTTAGAAATAACAGGACCCCAACTAAATACATAGTACAAACAACACTAGTTAACTCCATCCTTATTGACTTTGATGACAAGTAATAAAACCCAATTAATTATATATTTATAATGGGGATTAACCTTCATATAATCTATTTTAGTCTCACCCATTTTTAATGAGCTATAATGGAGGTCAACCCATTGTATATGGTGTATTGGGGTCGCTCATTCATCGTGAGATATAATGGGTCTCAAACCTTTGTAAAAGATATATAATTCACATCTATTTCACATATATAATTATTAGGTACCATATCATGAATAAAACATTTTATTCTTACACCTTTTCATCATAAAACCTTTCAAAAACTCTTTTGAACCAATGTGTAAACACTTTAGGATATTGAAATAACATTTACTTGTAAAAAACCATTTTCAAAACAAAAATACCTATAAGGAAGGGGAAATGGTTTTTCTATAAATAAAACATGAAATCTTTTAAGGGAATACAAATATAAAATAATTTTTACTTCAGTAGGAAAATTAGTTGTTTTCATATACATTAAAATAGAACATTCCTTTTATATTTTGTAATAAAATTCAAAAGATTCTGTAAAAAGATTGACTTTGAAAACCATTGAAAGATATTCAAAGGATACATAAAATTTATTTTATTATTATTTTATATTCATATAAATACATATATAAAATAATTTTGAAAATGTGTAAATGGAAGAAAAGGAGTTTAAAGGGAAGCTTTAAAATAGAGGTTTTTTAAAATAAAGTCTCTTATCTCGAGTCTAACTCGCCCCATGTGTTCCTTATATTCCTAAATAATAAATTTATTTTAACTATTTACTTGTTTGAGAACATTATTCAAGTTTATTATTCTTTTTATTTCACATATTACCATGTTATATACAATTACTTAATCATTTAAGTTCATATTGGATGTTTTGACAATATTCAGCTCATATGTCTAAAATGACTTTGATAGGTTGAGTATGGTCAAAGAGGTCATTATTAAATAATATAAAGAATAATAATCATGAAACAATTATTATTTTTATATATAAATAATAATTTTAAATCCAACCATTAAATATGGTTAAGAAAAATAAACTGTGTCACAATCAAGGAGATGGTAGGTCATACGTACGCATGTGTAATGTTTCCATTTTTCAATGATCATTATGGAAATAAGGTAAGTATTATTTTATCATTATATAATTATCACTATATCATAAATACCATATTATTTATTTAAATGTGATTATATGTATTATTAATGTGATGTGGTGATGAAAAATGTATCATGTCACTTCGTAGAGGTGGTAGTCCACATATATGCACGAATGGCATTGTCATTTTTTAGTGAATGGAAAGGAAAGAAAGTATATGAAATGTTATATTTTAAGAATGATTAATATGTCATGAATATTATATATATATATATATATATATATATATTAAATTCATCATTATAACCAGCTGTGAGAGGTGGTCATGGAAAACGAATTACATCGATCTGCAAGGTGGTAGTCGGTTGTACACACGAATGATGAATTCCTTTCCCATTTGATGGAGGTTGGAGATGGATATATGTTATTAAATTATCATTATAAAATATAATTATATGTTATATACTTATTTTATTATATTATCATGGTTTAATATTATTTTAAGGAGTTGTAAGAAGAAATAAAACAAAAATTATTGGTTAAAAATGATACCTCTTCTTCGAACAACCTCTTATGGTTTACATAAAAAAATTCCTAAATTGGTCTTATGATAAAAAAAAGTCCTTTAGGATGTTTTGAGGTATGTAATTAAATTATTTCAATAGGTATTGTACAAAACAAATTGTTCTCTAATTATGATGAAATGATAAGAAGAGGTTCCCTTTTATAAGATAAGGCAGGGGAACTCTTAGAATTTATTAAAATATTAAATTAATATAAATTAATTTTGATGTCCAAATGGCTCAAAATTGATAATATTATAAGATAAGATGGGGAATATTTTAAATAATATCATCAAATAAAATTTGGAAAATTTTAAATTTCATTTTTACCCTTATCTTTTTGTTTTAACCCTCCATTAACCCTTTTGAAAATTATGATGATATCAATGTTTTTTACTCTTATAGGGCTAATATAGTTACTATAAAAGGAAAAAATACCCATGTAAGAACCCAAGTTTTCCTATGAGGTATGGATCCATTTAAATTTGGTTTAAATTCTTTTTAAGGCCTAATATGAATATCCTTTGAGTTCATGGAGGTATTGGGGGTGTCTGGGGCTTTTTTGGAGCCTAGAGCCTGGCTTTTTGGAAAAATGGGGTAAGCCACATGGTTAGTATAAACCATGTGGGGCAGGCTTCATGGTATGACTAACCATGAAAGTCCTAGAAAATGGGCTAGATGAACCCCCATGGTTTGAAAAAATGTATGAATGAAGGCACATTCCCTTGTGGGGGAACCTTTAATTTTTAGCAAAGCCCAATTGCACAGTTTGTGAATGGTTAGTCAAATCGTGTGTAGTGACCATGTGGGTGCCCCCTTAGCACAACAATGGGTGAAAAATCAGTGAATGGTTTTCCCAATAATGCGGTCAAACCATGTAACTAGTTTTTTTGGGGAAAATTATAAATAATACCTTAATTAATCTTATAACCTAAATCTCTTTCTCATTTCTCTCATGTTGGGAAGTAGTGAGATTTGGGAGCTCTACTTTGAAGCCAAATTTAGGAATTGGAAGATATCCTCCATCTAATCTCAGAATTGAGTGTCATTGGTCACATTGGATCTACATCGATGAGTAATCAATTAATTTTGTGTCGTTGTGTGTTTTTCTTGGTATTGATTGCACTATTTAGGTGCAAGATAATATTCCCTATTTCTAGGTTCTTCATCCGTTCTTCATTTTTTCTCCCAATCTAAGTCGAATCAGAATCTAATATTGGATAAACTATCCACTATTGACCTACGATAGTTTGTATTTTGATTTTACCTTAAAGTTGAGGTGTTTATATAAATGTCATTTTTCGTGTGCCTGATTTTTCGAGTGATTCCCTTAAAATGTAATTTATTCATTGATTAAAATGGATAGATATGACCTGTTTAATTTATGAGATCTATTGATAATTGATTAAAGGTTATTGACCTAAAATACAAACCACCCATTGGGTTTGTTGTTTAATTAATTAAACCACTGTTGGAAACATATGAATTGATTACCTTTGAGTTGTGTCATTTACCCCTTTCCATGGGATGTTAAATGATGAATTGAATTGTATTTTGTATTGTTAATTGAATTGGTTAAAGGGAGATAATGGAAGATCATATCCATAGGATTTATCCATGTTCCTCTTCTCTTATACTTGAGTTAATTTTTATAATGAAATTCCCACATTAGATAATTAAGAGGAAAATCCTTCTAAGCTTAGCTCATGTTGTGATCCACCTTCTAAGGTGAGGTTTAATTGAAATAATCAAATGATATTGATTTAATGGAATTATGTTCATTAGATGACACATGGGTTCATATATGAATGCCATGGATAGACTCTTTTAGATACTTCCCTAATTATTCCTAATTGATACTTGAAATCCCTAGTGAATTGATAATGATAGACTCATAGGGGCTGATTCTATATACACTCAAGTGACACTTGGACTCCTTATATGGACTGTCAAGGATAGAACCAGGGTAAATTGATTATATTCACCATGGGTGAAACTTGGGATCCCTTAGTATAATATCAAGGACAAACTCAATGAGATGGGATGCTATACCACACCTATAGTGATACCAGGATTCCAATAAGGAATTCATAGGATAGGCTTGTAAGGTGTTTGGTTTATAATATGATTGGAGTGATACCTAGATTCCAAATAAGGAATGATAAGGATGGGCTCAATTTCTTAATTGAATAAATAATGAAATGGTTTATATGATGAATCTACCATGACAAAGCACAAGATTGGATTCGGTCAATGTCTTACACCTTATTGATGGCCTGGTTAGGCATCCTTGAATCACATATCTTCTTGGGGGATTCTGGGCTACGTGCCAGGTCTCAAGACTTATTTATTAAATAACATTGAATAATTAAATGGAACTTTATTATAAATTGATACAAGACAGAATTTTTATTCATAAACTTACAGTCTAAGGCTGAAGTAGGTAGTAGAGGATGGGTTTCCATGGGAACCTAGACCTTTATGGTTTGTTTACGTACAACATTTATTTTATATATTCTATTACTTCTTGCACACTGTTGTTATTATATATTCCCTAACTTGATGGAATTAGACCTTTGGTTGGTAGCATATTGGTATTGTATCTCACACCCTGTTTGGTCCACTATTGGGTACCTAGATATACTATTTGGATATAGGTAAGGACCGGGCAAGCACCCATAATTCGATGCTTGACTTTGTTCCATTCTTAGGAGAAGGGGAGCACGTGACCAAGTTGAGGCTTGCGATGCTATCTAGAGACAGTGATTTTGGTCTTTTTAGTATTTTGAGATATGAATTGTACACTTTCCATGTATACCTATTTTGGATGCTTTTTAGATACATGACATGATCATCACTGTATATGAGATTACTTCTAGAATTATTTTATATATCTTTCTTTGGATGTTTACCTCCTATCATTTTTCTATTGTCTGGATATTTATATGATTTTACTATTGAATATAATTGGTATTCCATTACATTGCACTCTATTAAATAGGGAATAGTCTCCCCACAGACATACCCTAGGCCCTCGCTACTAGTTAAAATCCTCTGGAATTTGAGGAGATGCACTAGAGGCCATCTAACCAACCAGGATTGGGAATTTTTTGAGTGAAATATTAGTTTATAATGTTATAAAGTGGTATCAGATCACTTTTATTTTTTGATTTATTATTTGGTGACAATATATAGGGGTTATAAAGGTAAAATAATTTGTTAATGAATTTTTATTGGGAGTATCTAACCCACATATAGGAAAAAATCCAAATTACCTCAAATGAAATTGTTGTTTTCAAGATTTTGACTATTAAAATTGATTGATTCCACCATTGGGTGATGCAAATGAATTGTGATGTGATTATTGATATAATTTTGGTTTCTATTTTATTGAAACTTGATGAGATAAGGGTATTCCATCTCATGAATCATTTTATACACCTATTAGATCTCACATGCCATGCATTATGCCATGCCATATAGGATCAATTTCTTTATTTCATGTTGTTGTGATATGTTCCATGATTGATATATATGTTGTGTGATAGATGATATATGAAGGGAATTGGGAAACATGGTTGTTATTGAGATTTCATGTCATAAACTAAGAATTATTTTTCTAATTAGGCTATAGCAGACACCCTAAGAATCCAATTGTGACACGTTGAGTCATAGACCATGAGTCTCATGGACTAGAATGTGTTATGGTATGAATCGAGTAGATTCCATATTTCAGTTTATGAGGGGTATGGGCCCTTATGGATCAAAAGTGGTGAACTATTTGGTTCAAACATTTAAAATGATAAATTTGAATTGAATATGAAAATTAAATGTAAAGTGAATTTGTTTATAGAAGAGAACTTGAATCAGACCCGACCTTAGTAGTGGGAAGTTGGCGGTATCTCTTGCTTATATACGATCTATACGATGCCTAGAACTAACTCTAGAAGAATTAATATGGGTTTTATTTTTATATGGGAAGGCTTGTGCCTGTCTTATTTAAATATATTTACATTTAGTGGTTGAATAATTTTGATCTGAGGCGTGTGCTTGGCATTTGTAGATGTATGTCACTATGACGTCCTCTAGTTGCATGCCAGGAGGGTGGAGGTGACCATGATCTAGGGGTGATGGCCCATGGGATTCCAGTAGATCCTCCTTTAGTGCTATATGTAGAACTAGTAGTTATATCAGACACAAGTGTTGAGGAATAGTTTCATAAAGGCTTTATTCATTTCATGTAGATAGTTCAGAGAACACCGTGGCCTACCCTGACTATGGAAAAGTTGACATGTGAGTTCTAATAGCAGTATCCTACCATGTTTTTGGGGGATGGAAGACCACAGGCTAGGGATTCATGGCTAGAGTCTATTCTATATGTATTTTATCATCTCAAGAATCCTTCTGAGAAGAAGGTAAAAATTGATACTTATGTGTTGCATGATTTTTCAAAGATATGGTGGGATTTCATTACATAGATGGATTATCATAGGGAGATGGATTGGATGTATTTTCATATATACTTATATGATTACTTTTATATCGAGATTTTGATGTTCGATAAAGCCCAAGAGTCCATGAAATTTGAGTAGGGAACATTATCAGTTATTGATTATTCATCCCATTTCACAAATCTACAATGCTTCGAACTTATTTTGATGGGTGACAAGTTATCTAAAGCCAAGAGATTCAAGGATGGTATCACGTATGAAATTTGATCATAGATGCATGTATTTTGACTGAATACCTTTTCAAGAATAGTAAATCAAGAAATTATCATAGAGTGTAACTTGAGAGAGGCTAGGGGTGTGAACTAGGATGGTTTGGCACCTATATCTAGTGATATATAGACTAGTAGTAGGAATCATCGTCTATAGCTTACACGTGGTGATATTAGTATTCATAGTACATACTCAAGTAACCAAGTGAGGTTCCACCAATGTGGTTAGCCAGGACATATGAGACCTCAGTGTATGAGAGAACCATTTGAGTGTTGATATTATAGCAAGATGTGCCATCAAAAGTACTTTTATAGAAATTTTTCTTTTATAATCCAATGAGAGAGGGAATGCACTGACTCCATATACAAGAGTAGGGTTGGTGGGTTATCATCAGACAGAGAGCTTGAGTACAGTGGGTTGATAAGGTTGAGTCAGTGGTTGTGGTTGTGGTATTCAGACCCCAAATTTATAACAACAGTAGAGTTGATCTATTCAGGGTAGCTAGGATATATCATAGGGTTGTGGATTAGGCCAGATATGCATAGTGAAACTAACACCTGAGGAGTAGAGTCTCAAACCTTATATTGTGAGAGGTACTATCCAAGTATCCTCTACTTTATCATCTTATCTATTTGATATAAGATCTTCTCATATCTTTATATCTTTTAACATTTTGGAGAGAATTGGGATAAGTGTTTAATATTTTGATGGATTTATGACACTTGATACTCTATTCAAGATCAGAATGGAAAGTGTACACTAGTTCACGGAGTTCCCCCTTGAGATTGGTAGGTTTCCATTCATAAGGGTCTTATTTTTTCTCAAGATGACAAGTTTTGGCATTATTCATGGGATAGATTGGTTGGTTCCTTTAATGATATCATTTATTAATATCTTTAAAGGTTGACCTTCACATCACTAGAGGGATGATATTTTATTCAAAAGGGTGAATGGAATGTTTAGGTGAGTTGATCTGGACCTGAGCATCATGGGATGAGAGGGATGATAAAACAGATTAAGAGTTTATTTATAGATGAATAGGGATCATGTGAGATAGATTTTCCTCCAATGTTTGATCATTTTAGGTATTTTTTCCAGGATGACTTTTTGGACTACCACCAGTGAGAGAGGTAGAGTTCTTTATTGAACTAGTTCTAGAAGATATTCCAGTACCCATTTCTCCTTACAGGATATCTATTACTGAGATGCAGGAGCTAAAGAGGTAGCTAGAGGATTTAGAGGAAAAGGGGTTTATTTGACCGAGTACTTTTTGTGGGGTTCACCAGTCCTTTTTTCAAAAAAAAAGGATGGTACCATTAGGATATGTGTGGATTATTAGAAATTGAACCAGCTAATAGTTAAGAACAGGTATCAATTGTTAAGGATAGATGATATTTTTTACTAGCTTTGAGGATCTTGAGTATTCTTGAAATTTTATTTTAGATCTGGATACCATCAAGTGTGTGTTCGACCTACATTCATACCTCATACAATTTTTCATAGTAGGTATGGTCTATATGAGTATCTAGTTATGTTGTTTGGTCACATGAACACGCTAGCTATTTTCATAGAGTTGATGAACCAAGTTTTCCATCTTTATCTAGATTCTTTTTTGGTGGTTTTAATGGATGATATATTGGTGTATTCTCACATTTGACATGACCATGCCAAACATCTTGATATCATTTTGGATACACTGAGAGAGCATCAATTATATGCTAATATCACAAATTCCCACTTTTTTATGGATCAAATTCACTTCTTGGGTCATATTATCTTAGAGAAAAGAGTATTAGTTAACCTAGAGAAGGTGATAGATGTAGTTTCTTATGAGCATCCCAATAACTTCTTTGTCATACATAGTGTTTTGGGGCTAACTGTATATTACTGAAATTTCATACAGGACTTCTCACACTTAGCAGTGCCATTAATGGACTTGACTAAGAAGAGTGTGAAGTTTGTATGGTCAAATTCCTATGAGACATCCTTTCAAGAGTTAAAAGGGATATTGACTTCAGTGCGTGTCTCAATTCTTTCATATCAAGGTAGAACCTATACCGTATATTGCGACACATTAGGTATTGGTCTTGGAGTAGTAATGATACATGGAGATAGAGTTGTGGTGTATGGGTATCGGTGGTTTAGGTCACATGAGAGGAATTACCTAAGGCATTATATAGAGTTACTTATGGTTATTCATGTATTACACTGTTGGAGACACTACTTACTTGGAGAGAATTTTGCAGTGTACACAGACCACAAAGCCTCAAGTACATATTTAGACAATGTGATTTGAACTTGAGGCAGTGAAGGTGGGTTGAGTACCTACAGTATATCAACTTCGATCTTATGTATATGTTTGTACAGGTAAATTTTTTAGCCGATGCACTGAGTAGGAGGACTCAGATACAGGTAGTTCGATGGGCCAGTAGTGAGTGAAAGCTTATGGATTTGTTCTTTGAGATACACTTGAAGGTTTAGAACAACCAGGGTAAGACTTTTATTTCATCCTTATTTGTGACCTCTACCCTACTGGAATGAATGAGGATGAGGTAGCTATTAGATTTTAAGGGCCTAGTCCTCCAGAAGATTGTGGCGGGAGAGGACCCACCTCCTAGTTGGATTGTAGGAGAGGATGAAATTCTACATATCTATGGTCACGTATGGGTTAAACTAGACATACATGAGGAGATGATGTGATACTTTCATGCCTCAGTTTGGGAAGTGCACCTAGGAGTTACCAAGATGTATTAGGATTTACATTCTTGGTACTGGTGGTTGGGTATGAAAAGAGATGTAGATATTTTTTCCATGATTTGTTCCACCTATCAGTAGGTAAAGTTGAAACATCAGTGATCAGGTGGGTTTTTACAACATTTAACCATTATTGAGTGTAAATGGGATGATTTCATGATGGATTTCATGACCAGTTTGATAAGGTTAACTCAAGGTAATGATGCTATTTGGGTTGTTATAGAAAAGCTCACAATGTTTTCTCATTTCTTACATATCAAGGTGACCTTCACTGTTGATGATCTTGGGAGATTGTATATCCATGAGATAGTATAACTTCATGGGTTTCCTAATTATATCATTTCAGATAGGGAATCATGATTTATGTCTCATTTATAATAGATTTTTGAAGAGTTCATTGCGTACACAGGTGATTTTGAGCATGGTATACCACCCTCAGACTGATGGCCCATCATAGTGGATGATACAGGTTCTTGAGGACATGTTGTAGGCATGTATCCAATATTTTTGGGGCTCTTGGGAGAGGAATATACCCATAGTTTAATTTACCTAAAAAAATAGATTTTTCAGGCTAATATTCTGATAGATTCTTATGAGGATTTGTACGATGGGCCATGTTGATCACCCATGTGTTGATTAGAGATAGGAGAGGTAGTTATGCTTGTACCTCATCTCGTGTAGGAGACTACGGAGTAGGTTCAGTTGATTTGTAAGCAGATGGATACTGCACACTCCCAATATAAATCTTACACTAATCTATGCTGATGACCTCTAGAGTTAGAGGTCAGGGATTGGATCTTTTTAAATGTTTCAACAAGTTTGGTACATAGTAGGATCATGTGACAGGGTAAGTTTTCACCGTGATATGTTGAGCTATTTGATATTCTAGAGAGAGTCAGGCCGGTAGCCTATCGATTGAAGTTACCTTAGAGGTATTGATCCATGCATGATGTCTTCCACATATCTCAGTTGCATTATTATCATTCAGAACATCTCATGATTTTTAGCCTAAGGAGGTTGAGTTATAGGTAGATGTGTCCTTTGAGGAGCATCTAATTTGTATTGTAAATCATAGAACAAAGGTTCTCTGAGGCTGGTATGTTCCTCTATTATGGGTGATATGGTGGCATGGACATTTACAGGATGATACTTGGGAGTGGGAGGAAAATATATGTGCTCAGTGGCCAGAGATGTTCTATAAAGATTCTTGACAAACCTTGAGAGGGAAATTCGGGGATGAATTTCTTTAAGGGGGGAGATTGTAAGAACCTGGGTTTTTCTACAAGGTACAGATCCCTTAAAATTTGGTTTAAATGATTTTTTATGGCCTAATGTGAATACCCTTTAAGTTTATGGGGTTATCAAGGGTGTTCAGGGCTTGTTTGGAGCATGTATCCCAACTTTTTGGGAAAAAGGGTAGGCCACATAGTTTGTAGAAACCATTATGGATAGGCCGCATGGTCTGACTAACCATGCAAGGCCTAGATAGTGGGCTGGAGTATCCTACATTGTTTTTCAAACCATGTGGATGGAGGTGCATTCCCATGTGGGGGAACCTGTAATTTTTATAAGAGCCCAATTTCATGGTTTATACATGGTTATTCAAACTGTGCATAGTGACCATGCGGGTGCCCCATTAGCATAGTAGTGGGAACACGGTTGGCGCACAATTTGGCCAACCGAGCAACCAAACTGTGCGAGATGGGTTTTTAGGGTAAAAATAATAAATTTTCATTAATTAATATTATAACCTAAATCTATTTCCTATTTATCTCACATTGTACAGCGGTGATATTTGGGATCTCTCCTTTGAAGCCAAAGCTGGGAATTGGGATATCTTCTTCATATGATCTTATAATCGAGTGTCGTCGGTCTCATTGGATCTGCATTAGTGAGTACTCAATAGATTTTTTATTTTTCTTCATTCTTAATGGTATCAAATTTTATATTTAGGTGAAAGATAATATTACCTATTTCTATTTTCTTCATTTGTTCTTCATTTTTCTCCCGATCTGAGTCGAATCATGAGTTGATATTGGACAAGCACTCCACTACAGACCTATAATAGTTGGTCTCGTGATTTTACCTTAAATTAAAGGTGTTTATATAAATTTTTTTTTGTTGTGTGATATATTTTCCAAGTGATTTCCTTGAAATGGAATTTATTCCTTGATTAAAATGATAGTTATGACCTATATAATTAACAAGACCCATTGATAAATGATTAAAGGTTAGGAACCTCAAATATAAACCACCCCTTGGGTGTTTTTTTAATTAATTTGACCTCCATTGGTGGAATATAAATTTGATTACCATTTAGGTGTGTCATTTACCCCTTTCTGTGAGATGTTAAATGATGAATTGTATTGTATTTTTAATTGTAAATTGAATTTGTTAAAGGGAGGGAATGGAAGAGCATATCCCTAGTATTTAATCATGTACTTTTATAATTATTCTTAAGTTACTTTTCATAATAAAATTACCACATTAAATAATTAATAGGAAAATCCTTTTAACCTTAGATCATGCCTTCATCCATCTTCTAAGGTGAGGTTTAATTGAAATAATCAAATGATATTGATTGAATGTTATGATATTCCTTGGGTGAAACTTGGGTTCATATAAGAACACCATGGATAGACTCTTTTGGATATTGCTCTACTTATGCCTGAGTGATACTTGGACTCCCTAGTGGACTTCCAAGGATGGACTCATGGGGGTTGATTATATATACACCCAAGTGTCGTTTGGACTCCTTATATGGATTTCAAAGGAAGGAATCATAGGGTAGTTGATTATATTCTCCATCGGTGACACTTGGGATCCCTTAGAAGACCTCCAAGTATAGAATCAATGATCGGGGATGTTATACCACACCTAGAGTGATACCATATTTTTAATGAGGAATTCCTAGGATGGTCTTGTAAGGTGTTTGGTTTATGATATACCTACAGAGATACCTGGATTCAAAATAATGAATTCCAAGGATAGGCTCAGGTTATTAATTTAAAAAAAATAATGAAATGGTTTATATGAAACATATTCCAAGCTAAAGAATAGGATTTTATTTAGTTAGTGTCTTAGACATTATTGATGTCCTGGTTAGGTATCCTTAAATCACATATCTTCACAGGGGATGTTGGGATATGTGCCAGGTCCTGAGACTTATTTATTAAATAATATTGAATAATTAAATGGAAAATGATTATAAATTGATACAGGATATAATTTTTAGTCAAAAACTTACTATCTAAGGTCGAAGCAGGTAACAGAGGATGGGCATCCATGGGAACCCGGACCTTTATGGGTAGTATACGTACAACACTTCTTTTACATATTATATTACTTCCTACACACTATTATTATTATATATTCCCTGACTGAATGAAATTAGACATTTGGGTGGTATCCTACTGGGATTATATCTCACACCCTATTTGAGACATTGTTGGGTACTCAAACAGACTATTTGGATATAGTTAAGGACCGAGAAAGTTCCCACAGTTTGATACTTGACTTTATGCCATGCTTATAATAAGGGGAGCATGGGATTGTGATGAGACCCATGATGCTATCTAAAGATAGTAATTTTTTATCTTTTTTGTATTTTGAGATATATATTGTACACTTTCTATGTATACCTATTTTGTATGATTTGTAGATACATGACATGATCATCATTATATATAATATTTCTTCTGCTATTATTTTATATATATGTCTTTGGATGTTTATCTAATGTTGTTTATATATTTCCTGGATATTTATTTTCATCTGTTATTAACTATTATTGTTATTCCAATATGTTACACTCTGGTAATAAGGGAATAGTTTCCCCACATACACACCCTAGGCCCTTGTTACTAGTTGGTAGCCTCTGACATTTGGGGAGAGGCACTTGATCCCATGTCGCCAATCAGGCTTGGGGCACTGTTGAGTGACATCTAGATTTGGAATGTTACAAACCATAAATAGACCATGGTTGGTTTCCTAAAATATATACCAATAATTTATTCAAAGATAATATTTTAGTAATTTTAAATCATTTAGTAAAATATTATTTATTATAAAATAATATTAAAGTCAATTTTGGAACTATTCATTTAGTTTAACTTTTAAAACATAAATACAACAATGAAATTAAAAATAAAATGCATAAAAACCTATCTAATATATAATTTTTATCTATAAAAATATTTTAACACCAAAACTCATTTAAATAATACTATTTTTAGAGTTTTTAAAATCA
Organism: Viscum album; assembly: GCA_963277665.1. Classification (NCBI taxonomy): domain Eukaryota; kingdom Viridiplantae; phylum Streptophyta; class Magnoliopsida; order Santalales; family Viscaceae; genus Viscum; species Viscum album. The sequence goes on from OY728164.1 coordinate 1,390,343,278, forward strand.
TTTTATTGGTTTTTTACTACTTGTGTAGGTACTATGTCAGTGTTTCATAGGAATTTAAGGTAATTATTTGAACACTAAAATTTAGAAATAAATTACCATGATAAAAAAATAATTTATGTTTTAAAAAAATTATAATAAAACATGCCTTTTCTTCCTATGTAAAAAATTTAATGACAATAAATAAAAGAGAATTGCATTTTTTACTTTTCTTTATAAAAAATATATAAAAGAAAAAATCATGGAAAAATGGATAAAAAAGCCATATATTCAACTTTTTGATAATTATGTACATGATATTATCATCCAATTAAATTAGTTTTATTTTTAGGGTAATTTTTTTATTCCTTATCATTTTATTTTTAACCATAATTACCCGATTTACTCTTTACCATGGTAACAAAAATTATTAATATTACAATTCATAATGTCCAAAAATTAAAGGGAAATATTTTCTAAATTTGGATCCAATAATTTAAAATATGTAATATATTTTTAAAAATTCAAAACAACGAAGTATAAGAATTTAATTTAAAATTAAATTAGTAAAACGTGACAAAATCCAGTTTTTCATAAAAAATACCTTTTTAAAGTATAAAGTATTTTATACTAAATTCAAGTATAAAATTCATTTAAAAACCAAAATTGTGTTATTTTAAATAAAAAGGAAAAAATTATATTTTAAAACTAACAAAAAATATAATTTTACTTTATAAATACTCAAAAAGAAAAAAATTCCATAAAAATCATTATTTTTCACTATATATTGAAAAATAAAACTTTTCATAAAAATATCAAAATTTCACTATAATATAATTTTGATATTATGATTTCAAAAATGAAGTTCATTTTATCAAATAAATTTTCTAATATTTCTTAAATTTAATTATAATATTTTCTCATAAAAATAAATAAAACCATTTTTAAAGAAATTATATTTTTGAAGAACAAAATGAATTTTCTAAAACTTGAGTGCTTATTTTCTAAGAACTAATAAATATATTTGTATTGATTAGGAAATTTAAATATATTTTATAATCTGTTTAATCTTATTCACAACCTCCAATTTAATGGCTAGGTTATAATGGATATATTTAAATAATAATATTTTGTGGTTCGTTTAAGCTCGGTGTTGCATATCTTGTATGCTATCAAACATAGTATTTATTTTAAAATATTAGGATATTACATTCTCCCCCCCCCCCCACACACACCTTAAAAAAAATTCATCGTCTTAATTTAAACTTGATCTTGGTAATCAAATTTTTTCCATTTCAAAATACCTTTGTTGAAATCCCACATTGTAAAAGGGGTTAATAAAACTTCTTCTTGATAATAGAGAAAGGTAAGTACAAAGGTTGTCTAGAATAACACATAACTAGGTTTCCAAGTAGGAAAAAAATTTGGAATTGAAAATATGGACATGGATGAAAATAATAATGTCTAAATAATGATGTTGAGTGACAAAGATCATTGATCATAGAAAGTGAATGATCACGAGAAAGTAAATGACCACAAAACCATAAACCAAAGAGGTGTGAAAAAGACTACTGATACATTAGAAATGAAGTTAATAGGATAGAACTATTGTTTAAAGATCCTTTTCCTAGTATTTATTAATTCCATTACCATATAAGATAAGAATATAAGGAAATATAGTTACTTGAAAAGTATAATTTGATCCTTTAATAAATTTCCACTAAAATATCATCTTTTACTCCAAAAGATGAGTATTCAAGATGAATTTTTTATGCCTAATGTGCTAAAATTAAATTCCATCAAGATTTTATACTTCCACAAAAATATAATAAAATATTTCTCCTATCTTTATACATTAACAAAAACCAAAATGGTTAGCACAAGGTAAGATAATTCCCAAAAATAATGAACTCTCATATGATGAAATACAATATTAATCTTGAAAGCCTTAATAATAACACCCAAAGTTCAACATAGATAATTATATAAATAACTATCCTTAAAATTATTCAAAATATTCCACACTAAGATTGAAACCCAGATATTATAAGGATTTTATCACACATTCATCCAAGATAAATTTGACATTTATCTCCAAATAACATCAATCACTCTTAATGTCTCATACCAAAAATGTATATGACATAGTCATATAATCTCCAAGGTATGATAATGATTTCCATAAATAAATTGAATCCCTATAAAGCCACATTAAAATAATATATGCTTCCAGATGATAATTTAACTTTTAATCCTCAAATAAATCTCATAATATTCTATTTATCTTAATCATATATGGTTCCAAAAATAGTGAAATTATTCTAAAATAACATTAATCACTTAATCACCAAATCATTTTTCAGTCCCACGGTTATCTATATGATAAAACATATGTTCCCAACATAAAATTATTAATCATTTTTAATATCATACTAACTAGGAAATTATGTAGTCCAATGGTAAGTGATTCAACCTTATCACCCTTCAGTTGTGGGTTCGAGCCTAACTTCCTTACTAGATGCGATGGGTTGTTGCCCGGTCTGTGGGTTTCCCTTTTTATAAATCTATAATAATATAATTCTTATAAAATTCCTAGAAATATAATAATCATCCTAAAAAATAACCTTGATCATCAATGATCGTATGAAACCTAATGGTTATCAATAACTTTAAACTCATGTCCATAAAATTTAAAGAGTATTCTTCCTCAAATAACTTTTTCACATGTTAAACTTAAAGGTTACATATACCTAAAACTCAATAAATGTCTCAAAAGTGCTCCCATAACTTAAAAAATCAAAATTTTATTAACACTTTTAAACTTGTGATCATCCTTAAAACTACCATTATATCATAACTCTTGAATCCATGTGTATAGAAACCTTAATCATTCAACATTAATCATAATTCATTAAACGTAATTTTCTAACATATTCCTTAATACTTCCTTCCTACAAATAAAAATATGAATCATTTACTAAGATTCAACAATATCAAAACATAAGATAAGATATAATTCATACCTTTTATATGTCATTTTTAGTTCTATCATATTCAACTGTGATGGCATTAGGCATCGCTAAACATTTATCTATATGATCTTGCTAATCCCATTCAGGATATTTCCTCTAAGTACATTGATTTGAATAATTACCATAATCCCTACATCTAAACATTCAATTGATACTTTGGTAATATATTTATTCTCCTTTAGGGAATTAATTGGTTGATTCATTTTTCCTTGGAATATTTTTTATTTATGCTCTCCTTTACCACATAAAAAACATCTTCCCATTATTTTAATACATATTCCTAGGTGAATTTTCATACAGTCTTAACACATAGGTCATTGAATATTTTTAACTTTATGACCTTTATCACTCGAACTTCCATGTATATTCATTTATCTCTTATTTGATGCATTGGGAAACTCACCTAGGTTTAAGTTGTTAATCATAACTCATGATAGTTGGTTAAGAATAACCATAATTTTTTTATGATAGCTTCCATTCCATTCAATTTATCATTTAGATAACCAATTCATTTTCCTTCACATCCATTGTTAATTTGGTTCATTATAGATATAGTCATTTTATAAAACCAAAAAATCTAGTGAGAGTATATCAATAAAATCATAATAAACTATCTTATTAGAAGTATAAACAATAAGATATCCTTAACCATGGTATCTTAAAATCTTTTAATTTATCCAAAATAACTATAATTATCCCTAAAATACTAACCATTGTGGTTATAGAGGTATTTTAACTTATATTCAAATAACATCCTAACCACTAATGTTATCAAAAAAAATTCATTTGATACCAATTGTAAGGACTTGGCCTTAAACATAACATATTCTTAAGTTTTTATTCAAGAATTCACTAACTTGATTTCCTAAGGATCTTTATGGTTTATAGTTTTAGAGAATTAGGTGATAACTCTTACCTAATAAACCCATATATAAATTGGAAACTTCTACTTAGTATCGATTTTTTTTTTAAATAAAATTTTTAAAATAAAACATGTTTCCTTTTCATAGAAAATCTTCATGAATTTTAACTTGACTTATTCTTTTACCTTATCCATCCTTAAACCCTATGAAAAAAATTTATAAATGTGGGATGAGCACAAAAATCTCACTAAGGGGCATAAAAAGAAATGAATATCTTAGTCTAGTGAGAAACATGAAAACCCATAAAATACTTAAATTTATCACATTATTCTTTAAGAAAATTAAGTAAATAATTTCTGAATAAAAAACACAATTTTTTTCAATGTAAACTTTGAAACCCATAGAAAAAAATTGAAAAACCTTTTTAGGAAACTTAGAGCATCATATTCATAACCCGTTTAAAACCTGTGTCAGAAATAACTGGAGCCCAATTAAATCCAAAGGAGAAACCACACTGATTAACTCCATCCTACTTGAATTTTATAACAACATAACCCAATACATTTGAGATATATAATATTTTTACCCTTAATATAATTTATATCAGTCTCAACCATTTTTTATGAGCTATAATGGGTCTCAACCCATCATATAAGCTATATCGATCTCACCCATTCATTATGATCTATAATAGGGTTCATACATTAATATAATTTGTATCAGTATCACTCATTTCACATATATAATTATAAAGTATCATATCATGAATAAAAAAAATATTCTTTCACCTTTTCATCATAAAACCTTTGAAAAACTTTTTTGAACCCATGTGCAAAACACTTTTGGATATTGAAATACTATTTCCATTTAAAAACCCATTTTCAAAACTAAAATGACAAGAAGGGAGGGATTAAGGGTTTTAATATAAATAAAACATTAAATATTGTAAATTAATCCAGATATCATATAACAGTTATGGTGGTGAGAAAATTCATTGTCTTTATAGATTTTAAAATAAAACATTTCTTTTGTCTTTTATAAAGAAAGTCAAAATATTCCATAAAAAATTCCTTTTGAAATCCTTTGAAAAAAATTCAAGAGAGACATAAAAATTCATTTATTATTATTTTATTTCTATATAAATAAATCAATAAAATAATTTTGAAAATATTAATATGTAATAAAAAGTGTTTTAAATGAGACTTTAAAAGAGGGGTTTTTTTAAAAGTAAGTCACTTACCTGGAGTCTGAATTATCATGTGTTTTCCTTATCTTATTAAATAATAAAATTGTGATAACTATTTACTTTCTTTATGACCTTTTTAAATTTTATTATTCCTTTTATTTTACTTATTACCATATTAAAATTACTTAATCATTTAATTTCCTATCAGATGTTTTGATGATATTCAGGTCATATGTCTAAATTAAATTTGGTAGGTTGACTATGGTCAAAGTGGTCATTATTATAAAATATAAATAATATTAATCATGAAATAATTATAATTTTTATGTATCAATTATACTTTTAAAACCATCCATGAAATATGGTTATGAAAAATGAATTATGTCACAATCATGGAGATGGTAGGTCATACGTACACATGTGTAATGTTTTAATTTTTCAATGATCATTATATAAAAGAGGTAAGTATTATTTTATGTTTATATAGTTATAATTTTATTATAAATAGATTATTTTTTATTTAAATATACTTTTATTTATCATCCATGTGTCATTGTGATGAAAAATGTATCACAATGCTTCATAGAGGCGGTTGTCAACACGCAAGCAAGAATGACATTATATTTTTTCAATGAATGGAAAGATAAGAAGTTATAGGATATATTATATTTTTTTAATGATAAATATGTATTTAATATCATATATTTACATTAAATTTATCATTATAAACAACCATGAGAGGTGGTGATGTAAAATGAATTACATCAGTTCGTGAGGCGGTGGCCCACCGTACACACAAATGATGGATTCCATTCCCATTTGATGGAGGTTGGATATGGATATAGGTTGTGATATTAAAATTATAGAATATAATTATATGTTATATATATATTATTATAATGTTTTAATAATATATTAATGGTGTGGAATAAGAAATAAAAAAACTTGGTTAAGAACGATACCTCTTCTTCGAACAACCTCTTACAGTTGACATCAAAATATTTCCTAAGTTAGTAATATGATCAAACCAAGGACTTTATAATTTTTATATTTATTTCATTAAATTATTTTTTTAGTTATTTTATAAACCAAATGTCTCATTAATTTTGAATAAATGATAAGAATGTGTGCCTTTTTATAAGAGAGATGAGGGGCACTCTTAGAATTTCTTAAAATATTAAAAATAATATAAAATAATTTTGATTAAAAAATGGATCCAAATTAAAAATATTAAAATATAATATGATTATGAGTATAAATAATCTCATAAAATAAAATTTGGACAAGTTTAGATCATATTTTCACCCTTTTCTTTTCGTTTTAACCCTACGTTAACCCTTTTGACAATTACGATGATATCAATGTTTTTTAATATTCTGGAGTTAATATAGTTAATATAAAAGCAAAAATGGCCCATAAATGGACCATGGTTGGTGTTAAAAACCATATCCCAAAAACTTGGATGAATATAATATTTTTAGTAATTTTAAATCATTTAATAATATATTATTTATTATAAACATTAATTTTAATTTTGGAACTAGTCATTTAATTTGAATTTTAAAAATACAATACAATAATGGAATTATAATAAAATGATTAAAAACATCTATAATATGTCATTTTTATCTAAAAAATATTTTAACACAAAAACTCACTTATAAAATATTATTTTTATAGTTTTTAAAATAATTTTATTGATTCTTTCACTACTTGCACAAGCATTGTGCCAGTGTTACATAAGTATTTAAGGTAGCTATTTCATAATTAAAATTTATAAATAAATTAAAATTATAAAAAAAATTATTTATATTTAATATAAACATTTATAACCAAACATACACTCTGTTTATCCATATTTCAAATATTTAAATTTAATAAAACAAAGAGAATTACATTTTTAACTTTTCCTTATATAAAATAATATAAAGGTAAAAATCATGTGAAAATAGAAAAAAAAAGTCCATATATTCAAATTTTGGATGATTGTTAAAGTGATATACTCGTAAAATTAAATTAATATAGAGTTTTAGGATCATTTTTTTATTCCTTAGCATTTTATTTTTAACCTTAATTACCTGATTTACCCTTTTCCTTGGTAACAAAAATTACTAATGCTGCTATTAATAAGGTCCAAAAATAAAAGGAAAATATTTAATAAATTTGAAACCAAAAATTACAAATATAGAATCCATTTTTTAAAATTCAAAACACATAATTGACATAAATTAATTTAAAATTAAATCAGCAAAACTTGATGGAAAATAATTTTTCAGAAAAATGCCTTTTTAAAGTATAAAGTGTTTTTATGCTAAATTCAAGTATAAAATTCATTTAAAAAATCATAATTGAATTATTTTAAACAAAAGGGAGCTAATTATATTTTAAAACTAATACAAAATAGAATTTTATTTTTTAAATACTCAAAAAAAATATAATTTTCAATAAAAACTCGTTTTTTCACTATTCATTAAAAATAAAGCCTTTCATAAAAATCTAAAATTTTCACCATAATATAATTTTTATTTGATTATTTAAAAAATTAAGTTAGTTTAATAGAATAAATTTTATAATAGTTCTAGAAATTAATTATAATATTTTCTCATAAAAGGAAATAAAAACCATTTTTGAATGAAACGTATTTTTAAAGAACAAAATAGATTTTCTAAAAATTGAGTATTTATTTACTATGAATTAATAAATAAATTTTTATTGATTAAGACCTTTATAAATATTTCATAATATGTTTTATCCTATTCATACTCATCAATTCAATGGCTAGGTTATAACAACCATATTTAAATAATAATATCTCATGGTTCGTTTAAGCTGGTGTTGCATATCTTGTATGCTATCGAACATCGTATTTATTTTAAAATATAGATATATTACATAATAGTAAAATGATCACATATTAATTATATATATCTTATCCAATGTATTTTGGCAATAATGTGCTTCTTAAAAATCTTTCTATTCTTCCTCTAATTTAATTGGATGTTATATTGGGCATAAATTGGAAATCTCAATATAAATCCCATATCAATTGTTGATGAAGGGAGGTTACATTTGATATTATGATCAACCTAATATTTTCTATTGGTTTAAGGATAAACTTTAACACCCAATGGAATGTTCTTCCATCATATGGGTTTTACTACCTATTCATGAGGGATATTTATCTCAAATGGTTGGGGATAAGCTTTTTATTGAAAATTTTCCTATTATTCTATAATATGTTGATGTATTTACTGAGGAAATTTCTAGTCTTACCCCTTATCATGAAGTTGAGTTTTCAATAGAAATCATACCCGATGCAACACCAATTTCAGATAATCTATATATAATGGCCCTGATTGAGTTGAAGGAATTAAATAATGAACTCTATGAGAATCTGGATAAGGGATCCATTCATCCTAGTGTATCACTATGAGGTGCATTTGTTCATTTTATTAATAAGAAAGATGGTTCGATGAATCCTTTCATTGATTATAGGTAACTTTACAGTATCACTATTAATAACAATTATCCTCTATCCTATATTGATGATATATTTTATCAAATATAAGGAGCATAATATTTTTCCAAGATTGATCTTTGATCTGGATAACATCAGCTAAGGTTCAAGAAGGATCATATACCCAAGATAGCCTTTCATATGTGGTATGGTTAATATGAATTTATATTAATGTTATTTGGACATATTAATTCTATTTCTATCTTCATAGATTTAATGAATATATTCTTTAGAGATTATCTTGAACAATTTTTAGTAATCTCTATAAATGATATTATTATATATTCAAAGAGTAAGGATGGGCATGAAGAAAATTTTAGGATTGTGTTAAAGACTCTGAGAAAGTATAATCTAAATTAAAAATTTACCAAGTGTGAATATTGGCTATATAAAGTCTTATTCTTGGGTTATACAATTTTAATTGAGGGTATATCAGTGGATCCTTGAAAAAAAAAATTGTTAAACAATATACCATACCAACCATGGTAGCCATGATCTATAGTTTTATGGGTTGGGAGGATACTACCAATTATTTATGAGAAAATTATCATAGTTATCATATATACTATCCAAGTAGACATGAAAGGGAGCCAAGTTATTTTGGATAGATGAATGTGAGGATAATTTCAAGGATTGGAAAAAAAAGGTTGGTTAGTGAACCTATGATTACACTACCCTATAGTGAAGAAGGGTTTGTGATATATAGTGATGCATCAAAGAAGGTATTGGGATTTATCCTCATGAAGAACTATATGGTGATATCTTATGCCTCAATTTAATTGAAAATTCATGAGAAAAATTACCTGACTCGTGATTTGGAGTTGGCAGTAATAATTTTTGCATTGAAAATATGGAGGCATTATCTTTATGGTGAAATATATGATATATATATTGAATATAAAACCTTGAATTATATATTCACATAGAAAGAGTTGAATATGTTCTAAAGGAGATCCTTGGAATTGATTAAAAATTATTAATTCTTAATATACTACCACTTTGGAAAGCTAAATAAGGAAGCTGATACTCTGAGTCATAAAGACCCTACTAGTTTTTCTATAATTAGGATTAAATGAGATCCAATATTTATGGATTTATAGAATATTTATCATGAAATCATGAGTAAGGGTATTGATTATATCTTTCTTAGGTGAATTTTCAACCATCCTTCCATTTTAGGATTATAGATTCACATAATAATGATGTGTAACTATAGTATAATGTGATAAATATTCCTAATTTCAACCATGATTGTGATGGAATGATAAGTTTCATAAACCAAACATGTGTCCCGTCAATATTATAAATAAATGAGTTATTATATGAAGCTCATAGTTCATAATTATCTATTCATACTAGAAGTATGAATATGTATAGAGATATAAAATATTATTTATAGTGGGATAACATGAAAAGGGATATTACAGAGTATGAATCTTTATGTTTGGTATTCAGAAAGTTAATAATGAGAGGCAAAAATCTATGAGGATGTTACAACCAGTAACAACCTGACCCAAAAGGGCCTACCTATACTATGGAATTTTGATCCTTCACAACTCCATTCCCACCTCTAATAGGACAGTGGATGGAATCCAGTTACAAATAGTCATATCACACACATGGAAGTCTATAGCCTATGGGACCTATACATACACACACATGTCTATCTTCATAAAACAGTGTATGGATAATAATACAACTGATACTAAAAATTCATGCATACATCTATCCCACAAAAAAAGTATAGTAAAAGAACTAAAATCATGAAAGGAAAAAATAAAATCCCATAAAAATTGAAAAAGTGTTCAACCTGCTCATAATAAGGGGAATTCTATCAAATTCAACCACCAGTATACACCTTGGTCTATCTAGATTGTTATGATCCACCTACTTCAGGTCCTCCTAGGACTTCGTCGAGAGGTATGTCATCTGAAAAAGACACGACATAGGCTGAGCCCATGTAGGGATGAGTATAACAATAGCCAATAGGCACCCCAAAAACCCAAAATAAAAGGGATAAAATGAAAGGAAATAGTCTACACAACCCCAAGCCAGAGGAGAACCTAAGAGAAAGAGGGTAAAAGAAACCTCATATCAATCATTCCTTGGTTATACATGACTATTCAGATCATATACCCATGGTATTTCAAATATAAATCACCATAATGGATCCCAAAATAACCTAGATAAACTCATCTCAAACTCTAAGTCTCATGGTATCAACCATATCCATCCATTGAATCCTACTCGATGTTCAAAAGTATTTCTCATTTGGGAGAACTTTCTCCACATGCCTTTTCATCCCTGATGGCACTGGTCTAAAAAGTCTCAAACAATGGGTATCACTAATATAATGTCATAACCCTACCATCCCTAATGGAAACTATTCGAGAGAATATGATCATCAGTTACCTCCATGGAGGAAATCACCTGGTGACTTGAAAGATCTCAAAACACATATAGGGGATCACTCTCAGGACTGTTAGGGGATAACATAAACCCAAAGTGTAACTCAGGATATCCTAACTCTCATAAATTGGATCACATATAAGACCATTGGGGGACACCAAAAACCATACTAAAACATAGAAACACGACACACAGATCTCAATACATGGATAGGGGGTCACACCCAGGACTATTGGGGGACACTGCAAAGCCTTATTGAGTAACTTTCAAAGTAAGGGGGTCATACATCTCTGATATCATGAACCATCTTGGGATGAACTTCTAGATGGGGGAGTGGAACCCTGTATCATGGTGGTCATTAAAATAATGTGAACCCCACATGGGGTATTATAATAATATATGATTTCACCCCAAGACACTCATAAGGATTCTACAAACTCTATCTAAGATAAACTCCATAGAGGGGTGACAATCCTATATTGAAGACGTTATGACACATAGTACCCTAATAAGAATAGACCAAGGTAACTCACTCAATTGATATTTACCTATATATAACTAATAGAAGCAACACACAATACCACCTCACACCGCATCTCTAATGCCAATACCCTGGCCACCATCACGTCCTATATGGAAAAATACTCAGGATAGGCTACTCTTGAGGCTCCATCTAAAACTTAAATATAGATATGCATGAGGGGAAATTCTCCGAGGGAAGTATATGATGTATACCCATAGTACATGGTGTGTCTCTCAAAACCATCCCCTATCCATGTCTCTTTTTGGTACTCAATGTGTATAAAGAGAATACATGGTGTGTACACCATGTCACATGTTGTGTGAACTCATCTAGACCCCTAGGCATGTCCTCACCCGCACACGGCCCAACTGTCCATTTCTACATACATGGTGTGAACCCCTTACACACGACATGTTCTATCACTTGGGGAATATGGTTGTTTTATTTGTCCCACACTGGTGTATCTCATCTTTTTTATACATCATTCGGTCATGTACTAACACAAGTCCATATCCCTAGACATGATTATCAGGTTCATTTCCTCAAATTCATATCCAAGGACCCCTACATGGTTTGTACCCCTAGTACATATTATGTATCCCTAAAAGTTATATCTTCCTTGAATTAGTTGAGAACATGTCATGTGTTCCTAAACTACACATCATGTGATCAGAATTTCTAAATAAGAAATCCTTGAAATCCAGCTAAAACCCCTGATTTCTCCAGATCCATCTCATATCAACCCTCATGTGGTCACTAGCAGTCGTCTAAGGGAGATAAAACCTTAAAAAATAAAAAATAGGAATCATGACATAAAGATAAAAAATGTTCCTAACTCATTGTGAAATGTTGAAGCTTTGGGTCCAACACGATTTCCATAGGCTTGAGCACCTCGATCCAATGAAAATTGGCATCAAAACGGGGTTTAGCATCACTTCCTCACTTCAGTTCCTCCTCGGTTCATCCATCATTGTGGGAGAGAACCTACTCTCCCCTTCCATATGTGGGAATCCAAATTTTAGGGTAGTTTTATTAATTAAAGTTTATTTAATTAATAAACCATCATTTCACACCCTGCCAATGGTCACCTCCAACTGAGTACCCAATAAAGAAAAAATATATGTCGCTCCTTGGGTAAACACCATGTTTTAGACTTATCATTCATCTTAGATTTCCAATATAAGACTACAATCATGATGTATCCCATATTTTATAAAAATAGCATGTTCATGACATAAAATATTTAATATTTTTAATATCACCGCTTCAAGGCTCTTTGGGCCTTGGAGTTCCACTCTAACTCAGTTTCTGGACTCAAAAATAGTCCTAGAAATAATCCAAATCCTTATATAGAAAAACCAGAGTCTATAAACTCTCCCCACCTTTAATAATTTTCATCTTGAAAAGTAAAATCTTATGCATAAGGGAGAAAATTGAGCTCTCAACTAGATCTCCCAGACCATCGAGCTCTCCAGAAGGTTCATGTGCTAAAAAAAACACACACCCAAGGGAACTACATGTACATTAAGGTTTTTATCTTGGTAGATCATAAATAGTAATAGTAACCTTGGAAAAGAAACTCTAACCTCAATTACCATCTTATCCAAGTCAACATTGTGTAACGATTTGGGAACATATCTCCTCAGTTGCAACAGGTGGAAAACACTCAGGACCCAATATAACTGTTGTCAAAGGGTCTAATGACACACCACCTCTCTAAAATATAAAAAACTAGATAAAGGGTATACAAAACCCAAATATATCCTTCTTCCCCATCCAAATTTCCATAACACTTGACGATGTTATATCTCATAGAACATAAGACCTCATTGTCAAACTCCCAAGGCCACTTTTTCAGACTAAACCAACCCCTGGCATGTCCCAACATTCCTCATATGCCTCTGGATGGACTATTCCTTTCATAACCATCACTATCACCAACTCTAGTCCAATAATCATGGTTTTCTATTGTATCCAACTAGTATAGTATTGACATTTAGGTTCCCTCTCTCATGGATTCCAAAGGTGCTACTCTGATGGTAGGGTGGTCACTACCATGATACCCAAACTCCACTAAGGGTAATGAAATATTCCCATCCATGGCCCCTAGCTAACATGAAAACCAAATTATGTTTTTACAAAATCTAAATGGTCTTATTTACCTTACCACCCAACCTAGTGCCAAAGGATTTTGGTATGACCACCCCTATCTTGGGTGCACTACTAAGGGAAGAAACCTCCTCAACACCTTGTCTAACGACATGAATGGTGTTATTTTAAATTCTTGGAAGATTTATGTACTCCCCATCTTCAGAAAATCCATCAAGAACATGTCCAGTGGACATCTGATCATGATATACCTCACAAAAAATATCTAAATCTATGCATCTCTGACTTTCTGATAAAATAAAGGGTAAAAAACTATCAACTGGAGATACACTGCACCAACCTCAACCTTAAGGGTCAATTTCAAGAAATTTGACTACTCTAACACCTTACTTTTCAAAAGTGTATGGATAACTTTGGTTCAATAATCTAATACTGAACCCATGCCATAGGGTGGATCTCAAGATAGCAATACCATAACCATTCCCATGGACCACCATCACTCTTGCATTTGAGAAGACACATCTCAGAGAGTGAACCTTTTAAGACTATAAATGATACTTTAAGATATTCTTGTAAGTTCGGCATTCTCAAAGTATGTATAGAACTATCCTAAAGTGTATCATGTACACAACCCTTAATGATGAGTACACTAGGATGTCACTGAAGAAGACTACTACAAAATTATCCAACAAGGGTTAGGTATTCATTTCATCGGTCTCACAATACTGGTGGGGTGTCCAATGCACCAAAATGTATACCCATAATCTCAAGAAACAATAAAGGATTTAGGAAGTTAACTTTGATACAAACTTCAATTGAATATGGATTTGGTGATAACCTTCCCTGAGGCTAACTTTAAGAACCATATTTCTCTTAGCTACCGGGTGAATAATTCATCGATTCTCGGGTGTGGGTACTCCTCCATAACCATTACTTGGTCCAGGAAACATAAACTATACCTAACCTTAAGAACTCATATGCATACTAATCAAATAAAATAGGGATTCCCAAGTGAACACATCGATCTTACAAGCCCTCCAACTAAATCAAAGCTCAAGAAACACTATGAGATCCTTCTAACTCAAAGGTCGATCTAGAAAGGGCTCCACTTGTGTCACTAGGCCTTGAATAGAGGATACATTTAGGGAAAATTGACTAATGAACCTATGAGAAAATGAAATTTGAGATTGAGAAGTCACATGTCATACCTCTAACCAAACTCAAAGTCTCTAGGTCACATGAACCTACTTCCTAAAACTCATCCTTTCTCCCTTTTTACTACCTTTCCACCCCAAACAGGTCCTTCTCTAAAACCTTAGCACACCAAACTAACTTTAACTCACAAGTTAGAGAAAATCACCCACTACATCTCGATGCTATCTTATTTTGGTGGCACAAACTTTCCCGCACATTTTTATATTGCATTATAAGAACACTTATCAGTGAAGGAAGCATACCTCTTTCTTTCTAGTCTGAATCTATAACAACAACACCAAAAAACTAAAATATTAAAGTCTTGAGAAATAGGTGTGGTTAGAGAACAGTAACTCGCACCTATTCCAAACCCAATATAAACTATGGTAGAAAATACATAGATCATACCTAAAATCACTTCTAGAGACTCTGGATCAAAAACATCCAACACCTATAACTACCCATATCCATTTCCACCAGCTCCTTAATCTTAGCATGGACTACCTAGGGGTTATGGTGGTGCAAACATATCAAAGAACCATCCACCTCCTACTGCTCCTCTGGCTTCTAATCCACATATATCACCCTATGGACCTCCTTGCTGCAATCGTTGCCTCTTCCTTAGTGGTATATCAATTGTCTCTCTTAACATAGTGTGTTAGGTAGAAAAATCCCTCTCTATGTGTCCACATCCATCATAATCATAACATATCCTCTGCTTTAATGGACTATGTTATCCCCGAGGTCATCATGAATGATGCATCCTCCTATTTTTTATCTACATTGCACGCCTACTGTCTATGGGTCATGCTCGACTAGGACTACGGGAGTTCCCTGACTCGAAATATCATGATACACGCTCAATCCCTAAAAATCACTAACCAACACCAATAGATCCATCCATGGGTCATTCTAACATGTTACATCCACCTGAACCATCAGAGCTAGGTCTATGCATTGATCAATGGGTGGAATCACTACCATATGTCCACTTGGAAGAAAAATTTACTCATGACCAGGCCCCTGCATGGAGGCCTTGTCAATCATCACGTCATACCCTCGACCCTACTAAGGTAACCCTAAAGTCTATCATCATAGAAATATCATGAAAGAATACAAGATATGCCATAGTCAAAGATTATATCTGGGGAGATAACTCAAGAAGGACATGGAAACCACAACCTAGTCCTATATGATGCATGTACCAAATTTTCCATGCAACCAATTCCTACATGTTTCGAGTCATTAATCAGGTGATCTAAGTCTTGGGGAAAGGATATGTCATCCACCACACCAAAAATGGAGTTCTTTTTCTGAAATACAAACTCAAAACACTTAAAATTGTTTCCATAAATCTCAAACTAAGATCACAACTATAAAATTACAACACTATAGTACCAAAGTGGAACCCCAACTCTGATACCACTCTATAATGACTCAACCCACTAGGGTCCACCTGGCCTATGGAAGTTCAAACTTTCATAACCCCAAGCTCACCTCCAATAGGCCAGGGGATGGCTTCTAGCACCAATTATCCATATAACACACATGGGAGGCCTTATCCTACGGTGAATTTACACACTCATATACATCCATATCCATACAATAGTGTAGGTATAATAATAAAATTGATACCAAAAATATATACATATATATATCCCAAAAATATAGTATAGTTAAAAAACTAAAATCATGAAAGGGAAAAATAAAATCCCACCAAAAACTTTAAAATCATCCAACTTACTCAAAAGGAGGGGATTTATGTCAAATGAAACCACTAGTACACACCTTATTCTATATATCTCTCTATGCACCACCTACTCTAGGCCCTCCTAATACTACTTTAAAGGTATGTGGTCCACATAAGACATGATATGTGTGGGTAGAGGCCTTGTAGGGGTGAGTATAAAAATACCCAGTAGGTGCCCCAAAACCCCAAAATAAAAGGGAGAAACTACAATTCAATAGTTAAATTGAACCCAAGCCAGAGGATAACCCAAGTAAGAGAGTATAAGAAACTCCTTAACGACCATTTTTCAATTATAAATGACTAGTCATCTCATCTCCACATGGTATTTCAAATATAAATCACCATAAGGGATCCTAGAATAACCTATATATACTCATCTCGGACTCTAAGTCTCATGGTATCAAAAATATCTAGCCATATAATCCTATTCAAGGCTCAAAATTATTACGCATATGTGATAACACTCTCCATGATACTTTCCATCCAAGATGAAACTCATCCAATGAGTCTCAAATAATGGGTATCGCTAAGCCGATGGCACATCCCTGCCATCCCTAGTGGATACTATCCAAGAGGACATGCTCGTTGGTTACCACCATGGTGAAAGTCACCTTATGACTCATAAGATATCAAAACATGGATATTAGATCACTCCTAAGACTACTAGTGGACACCATGAACCAAAACTCAAACTCATGAGATCATAATGCTTAAATAGAGGATCACATCCAAGACCACTAGGGGAAACCATGAACCCTAATAAAACATAGAAACATGATACATAGATTTTGATACACAAATAGGGGATCACACCCAAGACCATTGTAGGAAACCATGTACCCTACTGAAATATCATGTTGAGATATCAGCACCCAGATAGGGGATCAAACCCAAGACCACTAGGGGAAAATTTAAACCCTTCTAGAGTAACTTGCAAAGCAAGTGGACCATACATATATGATACATAAAACCCTCCTAGGATGACCAGCTAGATGGGGGATTGGTGACCTGTATCATGGTTCTCACACTAATACTGTGAACCCCACCTAGGGTAATATAATGATAGAGGATCACACCTTGAGCCACTCATAGGGACACCACATACTCTATCTAATACAAACTCTATATAGGGGTCATAGTCCTATATTAATAACATGATTTTTCACCATAACCTCATAGGAATATACTAAGGGAACTCAGTAAAATGATATTGGTCTATATATTTCTAACATAAGGGACCCACAAATCCACTTCGCGTTGCATCTATAACGCTAATACCATGGCCACCATCATGTCCTATGCAAAAAAAAACTACTTAGGATAGGCTACTCACGGACCTCCATCTAAGTCCTAAAGAAAAGGATGAATGAGGGAAAAGTATCTAAGGGAAGTATATAGTGTATACCCATAATACACGGTAAGTCTCTAAAAACCAACCCCTAGCTATTTCCCCTCTTGTTACTTGGAATTTATAATGAGAATACATGGAGTGTGACCTCATCCAAACCCCTGGGTGTTTCCTCACCCACACACGGACTAACTAGAAATTTTTTTATACATTATATGAACCCCCTATACATGTCTTGTCCTAGAACCCAAGGCATATGGTCATGGCCTTCATCACTTCCCATGTATCTCATCTTATGCCCATGTTATCCGGTCATGTAATGACACATGAACATCTCCCTAGATAAAAAGATTATATCCATTTCCTAGACTAAATGGCTAAGGATCCCTACATAGAATGTAACCCCAGTACACAGTATATAGTCCTCAAAGTTGCATTTACCCTGGATGGGAAGAACACACAATGTGTTCTCTTTCACTACATGTTGTGTGATCAAGATTTATAAATAGGAAATCCATGAAAGCCACAAAAAAACCACTAATTTCTCTATATTCATCCCAGATCAACCCTCATGAGGTCCCTAGAAGTCATCCAAGGGATCTAAAACCTTAAAAAATGCATAAATAGTAATTGGTACATAAATTTCATAAATATACTTACCTTGTGGAGAAACATCGAAGATTTGGGTCCAACATGATGCCCGGAAGCTACTTCACCTTGATCTGGTGATAATCAACATGAAAAATGGGGTTTGGTGGTACCTCCTCACCTCAATTCCTCATCGGTTCATCCATCACCATGGTAAAAAACCTCTCCTCCCCTTACTTATGTAGGAATCCAAATGGGTGGAAGGTTTATTAATTATATTTTATTTAATTATTAAACCATCATTTAACACCCCGCCATTGTCGCCTCCAACCAGATTCCCAACACCAACAAACTTTAAGTCATTTATAGGGTAAAATTCACGTTTTAGAATCAACTACAGTCTCAGATTTCCAATATGAGACTTCAATCATGATTTATCCCACATTTAAAAAAAACTTCATGCATGTGACATAAAATATTTAATATTTTAAATATTACCACTTCAAGGCTCTCTAGCACTCCGAATTATATACCAACTCAGTGTATAGCTTCAAAAATATTTCAAATTATTAAATGGAAAAACTAGATTCTCAACACAACCATTACCCATACCATAATTGAAATGGGAAAATATTACCATAGATTTCATCATTGGACTCTTCAAAACATCTAAAGTACATAATATTATTTGGGTATTATTAAACCAAAATATAAAGTCAACACATTTTATTATTATCAAGTAATATTTATCTCTTAGTAAAATTTCAATGATATACATTAAAAAATTAGTAAGGTTGTATAGAGTACCACGTTCTATTGTGTTTAAATAGAATATAAGGTTTAGATTAAATTTCTAGAGAATTATTCATCTAAAATTGAATAAAGAGTTAAACTTTATCATTGTATATCATCCTCAGATGGATATTTAGTCTAATAGGAACATTAAAACCTTGGAATATATGTTGTGATCTTGTTCTATAGATTTAAAAGTTGTTTAGGATCAACACCTTCCTTTGGTATAATTTTCTTATAATAATAGATTTCACTTGAGAATTCATATGGATGCTTATAAATACCTCTATGTAAGAAATTGAATAACTCCAACATGATTGGATAAATTTAGAGAACAAAATATATTATGGACTAATCTAGATAAATAAATGGTAGATAAGTTTAGATCCATTCATTATCACATCAAGGTAGCTTAGAGTTGATAGAGGATTTATTCTCACAATCATAAGAAAGATATTGAATTCGAAATTGGTGAGAAGGTGTTACTATAAATTTATTCATATAATAAGTTTAAGATATTTGGAAAGAAGAGAAAGATAATACCTATATATATCACCCCATTTTATATTCTTGATTGGATCATGATTTTTTCCTATGATTTGGTACTTCCACCAAATCTACTTAAAGTTCACGATATATTCCATGTATCTCTCCTAAGGAAGTACATAAATCCTTCACATGTACTAAACTCAGAGTTTATACCACTACATCACGATATATATTAGGAGGAAAAAATAGTGGATAATCTATATCTAAGATAGTAAGTTTTTTAAAACAATACCACTCACCTAGTCAAGGTTTTGTGTAAAAATAATGAATTTGAGGAAGATATGTGGGAACCCTGGGATGTGATGAGAAAGAAGTGTCCTTAGTTGTCTATATAAAGTGAATAAATTTTAAGATATAAATTATTATAAGGGGTTTAGAATGTGACACCCTTATATTTTATGATATATTTCTCTTTATATAAATTTAATTCCTTTGATAACTTGCTTTCCACATAACACTAAGTTAAAATGAACCGTGATATACTATTGAATTATTATTATTTAATTTAATAGTTATTGACTAGATGTTAGATTGGAAGGTAAGAATATGAATAAATAAATTATGAAAATGTAATTTTATATTTGTATAAAATTAATTCATTGGTTATATTTTGGTTAAAATGAAAATAAAATCATTTGATGATAAAAAATAGTTGTTTTTCTAGAAAAATAGTTTTTTATGTATGGAATGTGTTTTTATTTTAATAAATTAAATTAATAACTATTTATAAATTATTTTAATTAAATTTATATATTATATATTCAATAAAATATTTTAACATTCATTTGATAGTTTTTACTAAGCAAGTAATTAAATTAAACTCGATTTTATGCTTAAAAATGCATTTTTCCAAAAATAGTTTTGTTACATTTTGTGCACTTATTTTAAAATAAATTTACACCACTTATAGAAATTGAATATTTTAAAATTGATCACATATTTGGGATTAGAATAATTAATATTATTTAAAAAAATTAACTTAATGTTTAGTCATTAGGAATAGTAACTTTGGTAAAAATGTAAGTTACCATGGTAAGAGTTAAAACAGGTTAAGAGAGTTAAAAATAAAATGATAAGGGTTAAATGACATAAAACTTGTCTAAATACTATTAAATGGTCATATTTAGACCCTATATCATCTCATATTAAAATATCATTCATTTTGGATCCATTTTTCTTTAAGTAATACATTAATATATTTTAATATTTTGAAATATTCCAAGTGTGCTCTCTCGCACTCTTATAAAAAACACCACATCTCCTCTATTATCCACACTTAAAGATCCACTTATCTTAGAAAATACCTACATATATACTTTTCTAACATACCTACCTATGTCTTATAGGCTCTTTTTTTATCATAATACCATCCTAAGAAGGATTTATGTATAAACTTAAGGAGGCTTTCTGAAGAAGTGGTATAGTTTAAAACTAAGTGTTTTTTATTTCTTCTTATTATACCTTAAATTATATGATTAAAAGGATTATATAATAGAATTATTATCTATAATAGACTAATATTTTATTATTTTAATGGTGTAACCTCTATTCATGTCCTTTTCCATCAAATGGGAAATGAAAGTATCGCTCACGCGTATATGTTGAATATCACCACCATGTAGCGATATGATTAATTTTCCATATCCATCGTTAATTTTTTTTATTATCATGAATTTAATGTTTATATATGATATTTATGAAATAATTATAATTTTTAAGTTATAATATCATATCAAAATTCTTACTTTCACATCCTTTGTGAAATGATAACGTCATTCATGCGTACGTGTGGACTATCACCACCACGAAAAAATGTTATTTGTTTTTCATTTATGATTTAAATGGTTGGTAATAAGTATATATTTAATTAATATATATTATATTTATTATATAATAATTATTTTTTAAAGGTGAATTCTTTTTTTACCTTCCTTTCATTCCATCCATCAAAAAGTAAAAAAAACACTCGTGTGTATATATGGATTACCATCTCCACAAAGTAATGTAATTTATTCTTCATCAAAAATTTATATGAATAGTTATAAAAGTGTATATAATTATTATATATGATAAATATAACATGTTTAAAAAAAATTATAATGGAAACATGATCAAATTCTAAGGATAGGAACTACTGAATCAAAACATTCATGAAAAAAAACAGTTATCACCTAGAATAGTGGTTTTGATAAATAATTATTAATAAATGGGTGATAAGATATGATAAGTAAATAATATATGTAATTATGTGTATTAATATTATTATATAATAGATTTATAAAAAATCTATTTTTATTATACATGGGTTTTGAATTCATACAAAGCAAGATGGGACTTAAGGTAAGGGTTTATGTTACAATCTCATTTCTTTTCAGGATTATCTATGCTAAATTTCCATTGAGTAAAATTATATGGATATTATCCTTTAAAACACATATATTTTTTCCTCATCTAGTTATTCATGAAATTTTCAAGTAATCTTACCACTTTACTCTCTTTGGTACTTGAAATGATTGAGAAAATATTTTTAAGAAAAAATGACTTTATTTTCTCTTTAGTTGAAAATATTTTCCTCTCGTACTCATTTTTTTTAAAATATTTTCAATAATATTTTTATTATTATGAAATTATTGATTAAATTCATTTCTATCCATATTTTAATTTCTATAAAAAGGTTTAAAAATAATATTTTGTTATTTTTTAAACAAGGTATTCTTTAACAAAGGTGTGAAGGGAATCTTTGTTTTAAAGTATACTGCATGAATGGATTTTCCCTCCATCATGACTAATATTTACTTTAAATATTAATTTACAATATTATTTGGTTATTTTAAAAGAAAATTTTTTCCTTAATATTTTTAATTTTTTGGATTATAAATAAGTGATTTCAAAATGAAAATTATATTTTCCTCTAGAAATATTCTAATGGTCTTTTAAAGGAATTTTTTATCTGTGATAAAATACTTTGATGTTACTTATGCTTCCCTAGGGATATGATCCAATGATACCATCAAATTATTTTCTATGTATATTTTATGATGATTACTTTTTATGGATGACTCTATGAAATCTATTACTTTTCTAAGGGTAAACTATGTTAAGATGAAATCTTTCTGAAAATAATTTATTTTTAAAAGGTTATACTATGATAAAATGATAAATGATTTTATGATCATTTAAAACATTTATGGTTTAAGGTTATGTGATATTTGGGTCCATTGGATCCATCCAATGCATTGGGTAAATATGGATAACTCATGTGATAAATATGTAATGTGTGAACTTGATTTTATATACTTAAAATTATGTGTGGACCCAGTTTCATGTTCATAAGTTAATGTTTAAAGCTATATTCATGTCCATAAGTTTATGTGAGGACCAGATTTAATGTAATTGACTTAATTAGTGAACCTATTACTATTTATACATGTTCACAATGTTTTAAGTTTATGTTTTTTCCATATTTCAATGTTTAGAATATGATATCATGGCTCATGATTGATTATTCATGATTTTGTACTCCTGTGAATTTTTTATTTTGTTATAAAAAATACTTATTCCAAGATACATGATTAACTATATTTAATTTATTGGTTATTAATTTCTTATGTTATGGTCATGTTCTCATACCTTTATGCTTACTTATTATCAATGACTGATATCTCATATGTTTACCCCTACTGGGCATCGAATCTCTCCCTTTCTTATTTTTACATTTTCATTAGGTTTTGAAGAAAGTTTTTATGTATGGTGTGTCTAAGTTAATTTATATAATATAATAAATTTATAGTATATATTGATGATACTTTATGAAATAATATTTTTATATATATTGTCTCCAAATACACTAGACCTTTACAGTTCTAGGGCATGTATAATTATGTTATGTATTGAAAATTTATCTAAAATGATATAATATTTATATATTTTATGCTTGGGTCACCTAAATATGTATTATACCCCTTATTGAAAATAAATGTCAATGGGAAAGATCTCCCCCTATTTATGGATGAAAGGGAAGGTTTTTCAAGGGAAAAATCTCTCCCCCTTTACTATCCTAATTCTAAGAAAATAATCTTCTCCCATTTTTTATCTTCTTTGTTTAGTCTCTCACCATTTTTTAGATAGTAATTAAATTACACATGAGGGGATTATAGAACCATATATTTATCATCAATGTTTCATCAACTAATAAACTCTAAGTCTATGTGGTCTAACCTGGTGTAGAAAACAAGAGTGACTTATCTAGACTAAAAATTTGTCCATAACTTTCACAATGTGATGTCAAATCTTAAATCTACTCCATATGTATAGATAAATATATTTTCAATAAAATTCATGAACATCCACTTCATTTCAACAAATACATCAAAACATTTCAAGTGAAAGGTATTTTTATTCACTGCATTTTTTTAAATAGTCACCCCCTAATAACTAGCTCTAGTATGAAACAAAAAAAAATTATGAGAGTGAAATTTGTACCTCAACCTTAATTTTTATAGTGGTTTCCTAGAATTTCATATTTAATAATAGATAATAAATCTCTAGAAAAATTTTCTTTTAAGTACCCCCTCAAGTGATACTCTCCAACGCTTCTACACCATTGATGATTTTAATTTAATAAATAATATTTTAGAATTTTTTATATCAGTTTAGATTTATATTATCAATTGAGACACCAATTTATATTTAAAAAATAATGTGACATAAGGAGTCATGAAGATACTGCTTGAAATATTCTCCATGATGGATAATTACATATAATCTATATAGACATCACAGCTTTCAACATTCATCATTTTTTCTACTTAACCTTCAATTCCATCTTCCAAAATGCACAGCCAACACAATATGGGGATAAGTAGGGTCTTCCATCAACTATTTAATAATAGAAATAGGGTTTAGAAATGTTTCTCAACCCATATGATCCTTTATTTGTTACTATAAAATATTTGTAACCCTTCATTATTTCTTGTTGGTGTGACATCCTTCTTAACTCTCTTTTTTATCTTCATAAGAGTACTTGGTTTAGTGTTCCTTTTCAGTTCTATTCCCAAGGTAGACTTGTATATTTTCTTTTTTTATCACCTTCTATTATGGTCTTATTTTCTCATGATAAAAAATAACTATTTTGGAAATTTATATACCAGTATTCATCATAGAATTGAATTACTATATTAAAAAAAATATGATAAATTCTCTAAGAAACCAAATGTTTTTGTTTGAAAATTTTCTCTTATTCTTTAAAAAAAATTTCACAACAGTTTTCTTATGAACTTCATCTCAAATCCCCCTTTATTTTGGACTTATATGATTAGTATATATTGAAATGTTTTTCTAACACTCTATGTACTTATTCCTGAATCTTCAAAAGCACTATCAGTGACTAATGGATATTCTTCTTTTGTCTTTAGAAATAGTTTGTCCATAATGTGTAGCTTGTTGTTTTTTAGAATATTTACCATTATTTTGGATTATTTTTGGGAATATAATATTATTAGACATTATTAAATCCACACTTGATTATCTAGTGGGTTTATTAGAATATTTCACCCTCCATATATTTCAAGATTTTAACTTTATTCACATACTTTCAAATGAAACAGATTCAATGAAAATTTATTTTTTAGGGTAGTGGATTACCTTTTTGTATGATTTAGTTATGGGTTTATCAAGGGATGATTCTTAGATCTTACTTACTCTATTATAAATATTCTTATAATTAATACTTCTTTTATAAATTTGTGTGTAATCATTTATTTTCTCAGATTTTTGGGAATTATTAGGTTTTTTATCTCTCAAATTTCTTAACTTTAACTCCAGTTCAAGGATCCTTAGACTGAGTGTGTCCTTCTAAGACACAATTTAGTTTAGTATATCTTCTCATTATTCTTTCATCTTAAAATTATATTCTTTATGAAAATTACTACTTTCTTATAAGGTATTTTCCATCTCCTTCCCTCTTTTTTATTTAATATCCATTTGATCTTTCTTGACTCCCATAACAACTTTATGTGATTTTTTCAATAAATTGATCGTTTCTTTAAAAAAATTAATAACATTGAATTTTTGAACAATAATTTATTTCAAGTTTTTTCCTAGTATGGATAACTTTTCTATACTGATTTTTATGGATTTATCCTTATATTTTATCTCTTTGTTGAGAGAGTTTTTTTGGAAACTTTCTTACTAATTATTTTTTCATTTATTTAGCATCATCTTCTAGATGTGATTTCTAATTATATAAATAATGGATGAAATCAAATAAATAAGTAAAAAATTTACCATTTATTTTATTTATGTATTCAATGAACTCAATATATAGGTATTTGGTAGATTTAACAAGACCATTCTCATCTTAACTTGGACATGGTTCATTACTAAAGGAACCATCTTCAATAGATTTAGAAATGCAATTACCACTATGACTACCTTCAGTTATTGGATGGTCCTATATAATTTTTGAATTTTTTTTAGTCTTCTTGGCCTATTTATTTTTCCTATTTCATATAGTCTTAATATAAACATCTATATTTGATGTAACATGAAGATATATTATTTCTTTCATCTAATGCTCTTTCATTTCAAGTCTTCATTTCATCAAATTATGATAAAAATTATCACAAACCAACCTGGGTACCCCGATAACCTGATAACCAAGTCAGTCCTGACATGTCTTGAAGGGCATTCCTAATCCCCACAGGATGGAGACTTTCACCTGGAATCATACAAATTGAAATTGAGAACGATTTTTCCACAAAAAATGTGGAAATAAAAGAAAACAAGACAGTATGCATATCAAAGGAAAACTCCACTAGGAGTAAAGTACTTGAAGTTAAACAAGAAAAAATGAAAAGGTACTACAACCCAAGTACAAAAAGTTAAAAACATCCCAAAGTCCCTAAGGACACAACTCACTAAGACCAATTTTTAGCAGTAGGATCCACCTCCAAAAGATCTTTTTCCTTTGCTCGGACCTGGAAGGAGATAATCTACAAACACCCTAAGGCACAAGTAGGGTGTGAGTCAAAGCCTAGTAGTATTTCACCCAAAGATTCCATAACATATTACAAAATCATTTTAACCAAAATGTTCTTTCAATTTTAAAACAAATAGGTTTGTCATTAACAAAGAATATTTAAACAAATAATGATCTATAGATTATAATATGTAAATACCTTTATCTAATCATGTTATACATTTCAAATGATGTAAAACATTTCAAAAGATGGAATTTTCTTTTAATCAAATGATACTTTTCATAAATAGCAATTCTCACAAATGGATTCAATAAACATTTTATACAAACAGTTTATATAAATTCTCAAGGCATGTAAAATAGTTTATAAAAATGGCATATATACGTATTAAAAAATGAAAACAAGCAAGAAACATGGTCATGTTCCAAATAGGTACACTAGTTTCAGTATATGGGGGCCCAACAATGTGAATATGGAAAAGTATGTACATACTCTCCTTTACGCCTAAGGTAAGGGATCTCATCACCATCACATATGTAATGGGATGTTCTGGTATGATATTTTGGAACGTTGTAGAATCTTAAAGTGCCACCTAAAATAACTCACTAACTACATAAGGCTTGCATGTTCTCAAGTACAAATCAATTATGGGAAATTCATTTTATAACAGAAAATACAATTGATCCCATTCACCACTTCAAATATGCCAATTTTCTCTTTAAAATCCATAATGTTTTTTTAATAAAAAACATGCCTTTTTACCAAGATGAGACCCTAAGGTCTCCATCAAAAAAAATTAAGCCGTTTTTCACAAAACTGGGATTTGAAACCAAATCAAAAAATTCCATCATTTTCATCACAAACCTCCAATTCACTTGAATAGGGTGTTTTCACAAACTTTCCATAAAATAAATTTTTCTTCAAGTCTCTATTTTGTAGGTTATTTATACTAGAATCCATCTTGTTTCCAATAACTTCTAACATATTGAAGTAGATTTTCAATCTAGCCAAGTATGTCACTGTATCCAACAATCCGATATCTTCCTCAAAGATTCTTCAACTTCCATTTTTTATTCAAGAACACATGCATAGAAATTGGCATTTACTTACTACCAAAATCCAATATCTTATTAAGAATTTATTTTTAGGCTTTACTCACACAAACATCAAAGGTATTTGAATACAAATGTATTTTCAATAGAATTTTTGTCACATCAACCTTGGTCACTCTTATTATTCTTCTTCATAAAATGGTTGTTGATCAAAATAACTAGGTTAACATCACTTTTTAATTCAATAGTATAAATTCTTCACTTTAATATATGATTATGTTCTCTTCTTCTTCTAGATATCTTAAACTTATCTTAACTTCACATTCTACTCTCTTTTGTGCACTCGGATTATACAAGAGGGTTATATATCACTCTCAATAAATTTTCCTACCTTTTATATACAGGAGGATGTATTTAATTATAGGATACTTTAAATTTATAAAAATTAAAATAATTCATAATATATCATTCATGCTAAACAAATTGTATTTTCATGCACTATAGCATGATCTTCCAAATCATTTTCTAAAATTTTTCTAACATGGGTGCCTCTAGAAGAATACAATAACTACCCTTTCTCTTTTTTATTTTCTTTTTATACCAGCCAAAAAAACTCTTATCTATTCTTATAGTAGTTTTATTCCTTTTATTCTTCTAAAAAATACATCCACAAGCATTCAAATTTAAATCATTCTCTATGGTTTTATAAAAAAAATGTAGTAATACATTGCAGCGTGGGACTTCTCATTATGGCATGAGATCTTTATAAAAACTAGTACAGACCTCAAGATTGAGTTTGTACACTCCATTTAGAAAATCATTAAATTTATCAAATCATTCAATAATAATCACAAATATTTTATAATATTTTAAACACTAAAAAATAGTATATGCATCTTCTCATTTTATTTTCCTCATAATATAACTTTTTGGAAATCTCATTGTTCTCAAGAATATTATCCTACATTGATATTCTTCTCATTATCCATGAAGATCATATTATCATAAATAATTCAACATGGATCACACACCCTCTAATTTTTTGTGATGTTTTATATCATTTTATAATAGCTCAGGCATCAACTAGTTTGTTTTTCATTTTGATCACCAATATTGATTTTCAAATATCCCCATTTAAAAATCACAATATAAATAATAGTGATCTTATTCATCTCCTTAACATTTTATATTCCTCAAAAAATATCTTTAATCATGGATAAAATAATGATCATGATATTTTGGTCATTAAATAACATCATTTTCATAATCAAATATCATTTCCTTGAGAATTTCCTTTTCTAGAATTTTATATTTTTTATTTTGTAGAGTTATCAAATCATTCTAAGTATTAGTTAAACTATAAATGGTTACCTTATACTATATTTATAAATTTGTTTGAACTTTATATTTATTCATAGAGTTTATATAACTATTCAAAAATTTTGAAACTTTATGGAATTCCTTCATCAACTCTATTTAGGATCTGGTGAGATCTATGAAACACCGGTTGAACTCTACAAAGCTCTTGATCAACTCTATACAGATATTCCTTATCTGTTTTCCTTATTTGGATAAACTCTATAAAGTTTGTATGGAACTCTATGTGCTCAAATATGATAAGTTCAAAGGGTTCATGACTTTGTTATTTTCTCACCTCATCACAAAAAAATTCAGATTCTTCCATTCAATTAATCTCCCCTTCAAATAAATTCAAGGCATTATCAAACAATTAAAATCACCTCAAAAATGATTGATATGAATTATCAAAATAATTCCAAACCTTATTAATTTGTTTCCAATGTATATTGTAGTATCTAAATACTCAATTAGAGTATTTCAAGTATCTTTCACTACCTTAATAACTCTAACTCCAATCTCATTCACTAAAGCCTTCATCCAAGTGTATTTCCATCACAAAATAAACTAGCCTTTATGCTAGATAACACCAGGATAGATTATTCACAACTTCAACTAGATTTTATCTAAACCTTGAAATTATTTTAATCTTTTTAATGATAGATATACAAGATTTGTAAAACCAGTTCAATAGTCATATTCACTATTAACTTCCTCACTTATTGTAAATTATGGTATACAATACTACTCCAAACTTTAGAACTTGTATTTGGCATAAAAAATAAATAAATAATCATTTGATTGAAGGATAATTTCCAAATTAGTATCTAACTCTTCCATTACCCATGAATTAATGGGAAGAAAATTTATCTTCATTCATTGAGTGGGATCTCACTCCATCACCCAACTTCACAGAGGCATACATATCAACACTTATTGAAAAAAAAAATACAACCACTTTAAACCTTGTGGAGCTTCAAGATTCAATCTATGTTTTTTCATATCCAATTATTAGAGTCAAAATATAGAAAATTATCTATAAAAAATAATTTAGAACTATACAAGTATTTCAAACCAAATTATACATCTCATTCTAAGATCAGTTACACAATAAAAAATTTTATTTTAATTCAATAACATGATAAAAGATGAAATTTTTCCTCGTAGTTACAAATAACCATAAGAATAAATAATATAATAAAAGTATTAAACCTTATTATTTATAAAAAGTTAATACATTTCATCACTTGATTACCCCTATATTATTTCACTCTTTGAAAATATTACCTTATTGGATTAAAAAGTAACCCAAAATCTATTTTATAATGTAACTCAATTTTGATCAAATCCTTTCTAATTTAGGATATATGAAATACATTCAAATGAATATAAATTTTTCTTATATCTTATTAAATATATCAAAAAAATAAATCTAATTCCTTAATTTATTATTCAATGACAAAGATTCATGCATTATTTCTCATGTGTATTTTATTAACAAAAGCATTCTCATAAAATTCCTTGAAAAATAACCTATATTTTCATACATTTTTTTCTCTTAAATCAAGTCACCGATTTATTTTTATAAAAATTAAAATTATCCTTGAATAACATAGCAACCAAACTTTATTTATTCACCATATTTATTATTTATTCACTATATCAATGATAATATTATTTGCATTATTAATATGGGGATTTATAGAACTTGTAACACTAGTATATCCAATAAATTATATTCCATGAGGGGTTAAAGGGTAACTATAGTAAAAACTAGAGGAAATATTTAGTTAGAAAGTAGAAATATTTTTTTGGGCCCATGGGGAGGTGTAGGAAGTGTAAAGTTGAAATAATAGGAATAGAATAAGGGAATATTCAGTTATAATAAATAGGGAATATGTTATGGGTATATAGGGAGGTATAGGAAGTGGAAATAGGTTATGAGAGAGAGGGAGGGAGGGAGAGGGAAACTGAATTAGGGGAGATAATAGTGTGGGTATTTTTTCTAGTCTTGCTATCTTGGGTAGGATAGTAGGGGAAACCTCTCTTGTAGTCTGTATTTCTAATTTTCTACTCTCATTTCATCATTCTAAACACATTAAACCACACTAAAATATACTATATGAGAGGGTCAATTAAAATATTTTAATACTATAAAAACTATTTATTTTTTGTTTTTTTTTTCTTATATAAATTAGTCTGGCCTTATATATTTGGTTGGAGGAGGAATATGGAAATATATTGTCAATTTAAAATGGAGGGATTAGAGAAGAAAATGGGAATGGTAAAGATGAAACTCATAAAGTTTTCCACAATAGTAGGAGTTGTATATTGAGAATGAAATAAGTTGGAGTGGGAGAGGAAGGAGAGGGATTAATTTCATAAATACATCAAAAATATAGTGTATTGAATAGAGAATATATCACAATAGGAGGAAGAGAATACTTTATTAGTAATAGGTATATCTATGACCCATTTAGTATAGACTATCAATTTAGGTATGCAATGAAAAAATGTGGCTCTAGATTCAAATAAAACTACTAATAGAAATGATGCATTTATAACTTTAAGATGGGTTTAGTAACCCATGTATGGTGGTAAGGATCCAAGGGGATATATTACATTAGTTTAATTATACTTTTTAACTAATCAGACATCTAAGGAGATGAAATTTTTCCTTTTAGAGGTAAGTATAGAGGGTGTTGTGATCCATTGGTTCAATATCTTAGGGGAGGTGAAATATGATGTGACTTGGTCAGTGTTTAAATAAAAACTAATAGAATGGTTTAGTAGTCTATAAATTCAAAATCCATATGAGGAGATAGTATCACTACAACAAAAGGAAATAGTCATGGATTACATTGAGTGATTTGAATATTTGGTATCACTATTACCATTCCAACCATAAGAAAAATATATAGGATATTTATTACATGGATTAAAGGAATAGATTAATATTTGGGTATCTTTAAATAATCCAGAAACGCGATGACAGGAAAAATTCTTGGATAGGAATGTTAAACTAGAAATGAGTAAAGGAGTGGGTCCTGAATTTAATTGAGGGGGAATTCATATTAAATGGATGCAAAGGAGGAACATGGAAAATGAATCTAAATCCTAGAATATATCATAAAAATTAAGCCTTTTTTAGACTAGATAGAAGAATAGGGAATCATCCATGAGGTGAAAATCAGGAGGTGCTAAAGCTAGTAGCACAAGGATGGGGATAGATATGAAATTTGAAAATCCAAGAGTGGGAGGAAATTAGGGATAATTAGTTGTGTTTTAGGCATGTAATACTTTATATCCATATCTGTAAGTGTGATGGCCTAAATATGAGGGTGGTTTTATTGGGTGAGGGTGAGGTAATCAATAATCATGGAAAAGTGTCATTGGTAGATGAAAGTGATAATGAGGTAGTGGAAATACATTAATATTCAAAATTAAATATGTTGGAGTATCAAGGAATTAACACTTCATATCAAACATGGTTGCATAAATAAGTATATTTTACTTTTATAAATATTGAGGTACAAGTTGGTGGAACTACTGTTTTAATTCTATTAGAAATTGGTTCACCATAACTTCATATCTCTGAATCTAATCAAATCATTAGGATTACCGATCCATGAAACTTAGAGGATGGGTATTATGTTTGGTTATGAGCATAGACTGTGGTCTCAAGGAGTATGATTAATAATATAAATAGTCATGGGATACTATGATTATTTGTATTCTTCTCATATTTTGGATAATGGTAGTTTGGATCTAATATTGGGGATTATATGGTTTTGTACACTAGGGAAAGATAGAATATGAAAACATAGACCCACACTCCTAAGTCTGATAATAAAAATACTTTCTTTACACATAATCTTTAATAAAAAATGATATGAGTCGAGATAAACATAATTATATTTCACATAATTTACATAACTTAAACATTACATCTCATAATAATCTCATAATCCCAAGAACATAAGGTTTGATGTATTTGAGGATTAGCTACATAAGAAACTTATTTTATAAAACATTTAAACATTTATCCATAATTGAGCCATAGTAAAATACCTTTCAAACTTATCATAAGTTATAAAAATATGCATAACTTTGGTAATGGAACATAAGAAAGGGGTGAATTAAAATGCTCAGTAAGGGAAAAACTTTTCAAAATATCAATAAGGGTTAGATCATAAGTATATGATAAAACATAAGCAGGGATAAATGTATTATTAAAAATAATATGGAACAATAAGATTTGTCCATAATTCATGACATTGGAATAAGTAATCTCAAATAAGCACACATGTACAATGGAATATGAGTGAGATAAGCATGGAAACATGACATAATTAAATCATATTGTAAGTTCTTGGAATCATAAATATATGGAAACTATTGGAGTTAGTTTCATATAACAAAATTCTATATACATTATGATTACTTGTATTCATGTATCATAATATTAATAAAATTTCTTATCACATTATGATTGTTCTTCTATGTGACATGGTATATGATAATTCCCTAATGGTACTTATCCCAAATAAATTTCAAGTAGTTCCCCTATATAATGAGAACCTATAAGTACCAAAAAAGTATTATTAATTATAATTTATATAAATGGATGATGTCATTTAATGAGACAAAATTAATGTAGGTTATCAGGGGTGGTGACTCATAGGAATTTGAAACACATTATCATGGTGTATACCCTTGGTAATATTCATTATAGGAGATTATGAGAACATAACCCACCAATAGGAAATCCACATTGATATGTGTCATTGGACATTCCTATTTATGGATTTTTTTCAATGATCTTTAGACATTAATATTATTATTAATTCATGTCATGAGTTGCATTCTTTGATGTATTGATGAAAATTGTAACTATGTATGCTCATGGTGAGGTAGGATGTGTTGGGTGTGTCGTGATTGATGTTGTATTAATTAATAATATTATAATGAATTTATCCCTTCTTTTCTTTAACAGAAATAGGTATATCGGGCCCTTTTATGGGAATTGAACTGTATGATTAAGTCCATGACCATAGTGGCGTTATTGGAAAGTTAATTTTTGAAAATTTAAAGAAAGAAACATAGAGAATATAGGTTGATGACACCATTATGAAACTTTCTTTATAAGATATGTCAAGATAAAGGGATTATATTACACATTGTATCTTTATATGAGGTTAAAATTCATTACAAAATTAATTTCTTTACCTATGGGGTCCTTGGTGTATTTCTAGATGTTAACCTTAGACTTTAGGTAGTGTAGCCTAATGCCACTGAGAAATGGGCATGGAGGGTCACACACTAAGTGTATACAGAACCTCAGTTAAATTCTATATAAATTTAACAAACTAGATCAATATTATTCCCACACATGGTTTAATAATTATTCATGTTGTTTTGATTACAAATATTCAATCATCAGTTATTCAAGAGAATATATATGTGAGTTGAATATTTAATAAATATTTATTCACTAGGTAATTATTTATTTAATTATGTGAATATAAAATATTTACTTATTATGGTTTATTCACAAGGTTAAAAAATATTTATTTATTTAGGTATATGAATATTTAATAAATATTTATTCACTAAATCAGTGAATATAATATTTTTATATTTATTAAAAAATAATGTGGTGATATTTATTTAAAAAAATAAATAATCATTATTCAAGAACTGATAAATATCTAGAAGGATTGTGGGACTCAGTTTTATGGTCTAGTGAGAAATGTCATGTTAAATATTATTTGAATAAATATTAATTTATTTATTCAATAAAATAATATTTATTTTATCTATGAGTTTAGATCATGTCAAGTATATAATAATGATATTATTATTATTTAGACATGGGTTTCACCATTAATTAAGAATAATAAGGGCCCCTACATAATTATTTATTTTCTAACCCTATCACTATATAAACTCGATTATGAAATTTTGTGAAAGCCTAAGCCAAATTTCATCATTGTGCACAATAAATTCTAGAGAGGATTATATTAATACCTATTGAGATCTATTACTTGAATTCTCTTTAGAATGATAAACAAATCTACTACTATACTATAATTAATTCTTATTCTCTTGAAGGATTTGGTTGCAATCAATGGTGATTAATGCAACCATTATATTTGTCTGTGCTAGCATCCATATAATTATATAGAAATGATTATAGGATTGAAAAGGACATGTGTATAACTACTAAATGGAATCTACTTTTGATTCCTATGAAAAAATGATGTTATGACAAGATTGGTTCCATCTCTATCATGTGTTTGTGAACTACATTGCTCTAGTTTTTGATAAATTGTTTAATAAATGAAATGAAGTGATTGAATTATTTTATTTGTGTGTGGAAATGGGTTTTTTTTAAAATATAGTTTTCCCGTGGTTTTTAATAAATGAAAAGGTGTTTTTAAGGCATTATGAAATGGTTTTATGAAATGTTTTGATGAAATGGTTTGGAAAATAGAGCACATGGGAAGCCTTGGGTACTTATGTGGAAGTTGTAGTAATATGCCTCATCCACTATTAGGGGTTCACTTATGGGGTTTTCTTCTGTTCCTTGGGGCCATTATTCTAGGGAATTGTTTGACCTATTGGGGCATTCACTTTATGGGTTGTTAATATACTCTATAGATTCGATTCATATATCTAGAGACATGATGTGTGCGATTTTCTATGTTTAGGTATGAGTGTCCTAGCTATCATGAACTAGTGTGATCATTTACGTGATATTACCTCTGCTTTTGACTTGTACTATTTTGGTTGTACTACCTGGGTTTGATATGATATGTGATACACGATTTGGTTTTTATTTATATGACTACTTTGATATATGGAATGATTTGAAAATGATTTACCTGCTTTATTTGGAAATGTGGAAAAAGGGGAAATTATATTGTTTTGCATGATTTTGATATAAAATAGTTAAATTAATAATCATGCCTTGTTTTCAATAAATTTTAGCATGCTTGGATTATTGTACAGAGTCTTAATATGAAACATCTAAGTAAGACCCTACTGATACTATTAGCTCACACCCTATACACCCCTTTAGTAGTGCATAGAACTTTGTATGTATTTTGATGCAAGGAAAGGCAAGGTGCCATAATAAGGCATAAAGTTTTTCTTTCAGTTGGGTTTGGGTAGCTGGATAGTGAAATGGTGGGATTCTTTCCATGCTATCACATGGATATTGTTTGAGTGTTTGTTTTAGTTCTTTTTTCCTTTGTATTTGTACTTATCTATTACATATTTTTTACTACTGTTTCAATTATTTTTCTTATGTTGTTCTCTTTCTGTTATAATATATATATATTCATGTTTTCATCTATAGTTTATTTTTTTACATTTATATATATATATATATATATCATTTTTTCTATTTTGTAATGGGTGAAATTATTCCCTTTGTTTGTTGTTGATGCTCGGGTGCTAGTTCTCAGCCCATGGAGATCAGGGACTCCCTTCTAGTATGTGGAAAATTCAGGTCGAGTTCCAATTTGAGAGGGTATCTTGGCTGGGTTCATCACACATTGATCCCATGGGTGGGTTACACAAACACACAAAAAGTAGAACACATCTTATAGATCGTTAGTATATATCATGTAGTCACCTGGTAAAGAACAGAGCTAAATTACATAAATAGTAATTAATTGTATCATTAAAAACCTAATTACATTGTTAACATCTAGTGTGTTAATAGGAATGCAGGTGGAATGTAGAAAATAGAACCATTCTTGGTTCTAAGAGTTAATTACCTAGGTTTAATGGTTGGTTTATCATCTTCTAGATAAACCAACCATCAAGAAACTCATGGTCATACCACTTTATTTATTTTATTTTTTTCAATTTCATGGTTAATTATTAATGGATTTTTAAACCATTAAATATATTAATTAACAAGTGTGAAATATGAAATTAAAATAAATACTATAATATTTGTAAACTTTATCTTGAAATGGTTAATCACTTAAGTAAAATACACTTAATATTAACAAGCAAGTAACAAGAAAAAATTGGAAGAATAAACATAAAGATAAAATGACTCAAATAAAATATTGATTCATTATATCCTTCCACTAAATGGGTAGAAATTGAACCATAGTTCAAAGTTATTGACCAACATTCATTAGGGTGCTTTCAATTATTTGGGAATCTATATCTTGAGTTTTACATTGACCTAACCAAGATTGTATTAAGGGTTCATCACCTCTTCAAGACTTAGAGAAACTAGTAGGAAAATATTTGAGGAAATCATAATCTAGGATTTCAGGTCTGGGTAGTTCACTCAACAGATCAAGGAGTTTTGATTTAATTAATTTGGTATGTTACACCTTCCAAAAAAACCTAATAGTTTCTTTTCAGGCATTCGTCTGGGTTATGAGAAGTTCCTTATGGATCCTTGTGACTAGGATATTCATGTGATATCATATTTTGAAACCAATGATGAGGGATACTGTGTTTTTATTGGTCTGAGTATATATATAAAGAGGTGGTGAATTTCCTTTTAAAAAGATTAGAAATCAAAACAATATTTGACGGAATTAAAATAATTGAAATGATTACCAAGAATAATAAGAGTTAAGTGAAGTGGAATAATGAATATAAAAGATAAATCATAAGAAATTGGTAAAACAGTTTGAAAATAATCCTCAAAGGGATCCCTACATCTACTCCCCTCAAGTAAACTTGAGAGGCTATGGTTAAAACCTTGATTTTCAACAGTTTTAGTAAGAAACCTGAACATTCCTTTTTAGAGGTTCTAGGAAGAAACTCATTACAAGAAGTAAGATCCTTGGTTTTTAGTGTTTGTGGCAAGAAAACCCAAAAGACAGCTAGCATTTTAATGGTTTTGGATAGGAACCCAATTTCCCCTTACTTTAATGGATAATAAATAACTAACCCCTTACTTTAAGGAATAAGAAATAACCACCCCTTACTTTAAGGACTAAGAAAGAACCAACCCCTTTCTTTAAGAACCAAGAAAGAACTAAAATGAAAACAAATAGGATACTTGTTATAAGTACATCCAATGAAGCTCACTCACACTTAACTAGTAATATAAAATAATAAAATAATGATAGATGGTGGGACAATTTTAATAGATCACGTGAGAGTGAGAGTGATAGAGAGAGAGATATATTTGACATAATTTTTTTCTAGAATTTATCTTCAAGGTAACTGGTAGCCTCTCAGCACCCTTAGGGGTGTATCTATAGCCTCTCATGGATTTAAGAATGTTCTAGAAGTGATTTGGGTCAAAAAGATCCATTTAAGGCTGAATTAAGGCAAGAAGGATCCACTCCAACAGATATATTTTTAAGCCTGTCTGGGTGCCATCGGGTAATCGATGAGTTCCACTGGTCAACTCGTGTAGTCCACTAGTTTGTCAGTAGAACCTAGATAGAACTGGAATTATTTCCAAGTATCGCCAGGTATCCACTAGAACCTTCTTGTGGTGGGGTACCAATATTGTTTCTCATGGTCCTTTTGATCCCTCCATTTGGTCTAGAACCTCCTTGAAAAAATACCTAATATACACATGCTAAAATCCATCAAAATAAATTTTTAGAAACACATGTTTGTGTTTTTGGTCATTCAAAACAACCTAATAGAGTGATATGTTCAACATTATCCCCCTTTTATGATAATGAACACTTTGTAAATTTAAATAATGAAGATGGGAATGATGAAATTCATAATTTTAACTCAAAAGAATTGTAACATTTCATAATGAAATTCGTCCAAGGATTTCTAATACTTTAAAGAAGTATTTTGAAAATGGAATTCAAGAATGATTTCAAAAAGGAATAATTATTTCAAAGAATGATTCATCAATAATTATATTTCAAAACATATCCCTCTTTATGATTATCAAAAATCCAAAATCAAAAAAAAATCACTTTTATAATTTCAAGAATATATCAACCTCAAAAGCTAACCAATTCTCAAAATTATCTCCCCTTTGAAGTTATAAAACATAATTTTGAAAATTATTGGAAAAAAGTTTTCAAGATTTGAATATATATATATATATATAAACATACCTTAGATAAATTTTACCTTTTTAATTTCATCACCTTCTCCACAAAATTTAGTTATCATAAATCTCATAAAAAAAGGGTTTAAAAGAATAAAGGTAATCTATTTTTATAAAATGATGATATCCTATCATAAAAATATCAAATGGAAATGAAAATTTCAAGGGATTTTCAAAAATAAAAATGATTTTTATGTTTTGGAAAATCTTATACCTTTATTAAACATATTTATAAAATTAAAGACAGCACATTCCATGTTGAATATGTTCTATGAAACTTGAGAACACATGATCATGTTTTAATAGAAAAGATAAATTTAAAAATTTAATATACATAGAATTTTTTCTAAAAAAAAATTTCTCCCTAGTAATTGATTTTAGATATAAGATTAATTTGGATCCCTCTAAATTAGACCATTAAAACTATAATTTAGGATTCCCATACAAGAATATTTTTAAAAAAATCAAGTACTAAAAATATTTCATTATTCAAAACATATTTTAAGAGCTAAAAACATATACACACATGTGCCTTAAAAAATATGAGATTCAATTTCAAAAACATAAATAGTTTAAAATAGAAAGTAGGTGTGTATTTATATGAACATTTTAGATAAAAAAGGGTTGGATCCCCATTAAATGAGAAATATTTTTCAAAGTGTAAGGGGGCACTAAAAAACATATATTTCAAGAGTCAATAGGCCTTCAGCCTTTATTAAGGGTTTCCTCTCAACCCTGTTAAAAGAGGGATTTTCTTCCTTTAACAAAAAAGAGCTTCGGCCCCACCCTATTTTAATAATAAAATATGTTTACCAATGGTTTCAAGATTAAAATATAAATCATATCAACTTAATTTAAAATAAGGTGAAAAATTCACTAAATCTAAAGGATGAAATAAATTCATATTTTATCAGAGTTTAAGAGATGAAAAATTAAATGAGGGGTAAAATATCATGTTTCCCAATGATAAAAAGAGAGAAAAATTCTTAAAAAACTACTTAAATGATCATATAGGTAAATGATTAAATATTTATTTTTGAAGCTCAAATAAAACATTGTATTCAAGATTTAAAATGAAACTCATAAATCAATCAGGATTAAGGTGAAAATAGATCATACTTTAATATGGATCAAAATTGAAATTTTAAAGAGAG
The DNA here is from genome assembly GCA_963277665.1 of Viscum album. NCBI lineage: Eukaryota > Viridiplantae > Streptophyta > Magnoliopsida > Santalales > Viscaceae > Viscum > Viscum album. Next base: position 1,390,383,725 of record OY728164.1, read on the forward strand.
AGGAAAGACCTCAAAGATTCATATTTTTCAAAACAAATATGAATAAAGATATATATTTGAAATTCAAGTGGTTTTAAACAAGGGATAAATAAAATATTGAATTCAATATGTCTAAAATAATTGAGTAACTACACTAAAAAAACAGGGTGATTAGAGGGGTTTGTTTTTTCATTTAGAGGGGCTTATAACCCCCTCTAAACACTTTATTAGTGGTTACCCATAACCGTCACTAAAGTGCTCACATACTCTAATTAGAGGTAGTTTTGGTTAAGTGCTAGTAAAATGGAGATGAATTTAGGGGTGGCTTTAACTGCCCCTAAACTTTCCTTTTTTTTAAATGTACACCACCCCCAAAACCTTGAGACCCACCCCTGAAAACCCCCAAGGCACCTGGACAACTCCCCCCAGGAACCCTAGAGAACCCAAGACCCTCCCCTTTTTCTGTGGGCCCTGAAACCCACCCCCCCCCCTCCCAACACAGATGGAAAACCCCCAAATATACCCTAGGAAAACCCCCAGACCCATCGCCAACTACCCCCTAGACACCTCAAACACCCCCCCTAAACCCATCAATTTTTTCACGGGCAATGGGCTTGTCCCCCCCCCCCCCCCATAGACCCACCCTTCACGTGTGTAGTATGCCTGTTTCACACACCGAAACTCCGAGATAAAAAAATGCCTTCACTGGGATTCGAACCCGTGGTGAAGAGAATAATTTTGTATGCCTTACCCACTATACTAATTGATATTTTTCTTATTATATACAATAAATTATATTTATTTAGATACAGGAAAATTAGATAATGTGTGTGTGTGTATTGAAATATAAATAATATAATATATTTTTATATATATACTATATTTGTGTATATATAATATATTAGTGTATAGTATTTATATATAATATATTTTTATATAATATATATTTGTATATAATATATATATTATATATGTGTATATATAATATATGTAAATAATTATATTTACATATATAAATATATATTTATATATTTATATTTGTGTGTGTGTGTGTATTTATGTATTTATATAATATTTATAGATATACTATAATTATAATATATATATTTATATAATTATTTTTATATACTTATATGTGTGTGTGTAACAATAATATTATTATTAATTATTATTATTGTTATTATTACACTTATTTTTTAAACTATAAAAATTACATGTTGGTTTTTTAAATACTATACATTTATATATTTTATGATTTATATTATACATATATTATATTAAATACATTTATATTATATATTTATGTATGTAATTATATACATTTATATTAAATCATGTATACACATATATATACATGCAAAATTAAATACATTCATATAATTGGAAATATATAAGATAATTAAATTATATATATATATATATATTCATTGAATTAATTTATAATTAATATGGTATACTATGATATATATATATAATAATTATATAATATATAAATTTATGTATAATAAAATATTTAGAATATAATATATATAATATAATTATATAGTATATATATTTATATTTATATTTAATTTTTTCTATATTATATATATTTGTCACGAACCCTGGTAACTCGATAACCAAGCAAACCGTGACATTGCCCGAAGGGTGTTCCTGATCCCCATGGGTCAGCGACTAGCACCTGGCATCGTACAACATACAAGTGGGAACAATTTTTACCACAAGAATACAGAAGCAAAAGAAAACAAAGCAGTATGCATAACAAAAGAAACTCCACTGGGAGTGATGTACCAAAATAAAACATGGCATAAAAATCCCAAAGTACTACTACCCAAGTACTAAAATGGAAAAAAACAACCCCAAGGTCCCTAAGGACACAACTCACCAAGACCAAATCTCAACATCTAGATCCACCTCCAAGAGATCCTTTCCCTTTGCTCGAACCTGGAAGAAGAAAGTCTACAAACACCCAAAGGAAAAAGTAGGGTGTGAGCCTAAGCCCAGTAGGATACCACCAAAGATTCCACAATAGATGTCAAATATAGATTATCCAAAGAAAAGCATTCAATTTTAAAATAAATAGGTTTGGAAATTTAAAATCATATTTAAAAAAAACATGTTATACATTTTCAAAATGATGGAACAATACTTTAAGCAAAGGCTTTACAAATGATGGAATATTTCTAAAACAATGGCTTAAATAAAACATTTATATAAAACAGTTTATATAAATTCAGTAGGTATGTAAGCAGTTCAAACATTGGCATACATTTATATCTCAAATATAAATAAATAAGCAGCAACATGGTCATTTTCCAATAGGTACGATAGTATTAACCAGCTATAAGATTCCAAACTATCTATGTGAACTTAGCAAAATGTGTATACACATGATCCTATGACACTGTCCAAAGGAGACATGTCACCAACCCATCGGGGATGTGACCCTCCGCAAGTATGTTTTAGAAAGTTGTCATAGCGTAGAGTGTATCCAAATAACTCACTAACTACCTAAGGCTTGCATGCACTCTTACATGATGGATAGACAATTTTAAGACTGCTTAAAAATACGATCAATCACATTCTTCCATTTCAAAAGTGCCAATTTATTTCCATTTAAAACCAAAATAGGTTTCATTCAAAAACATGCCTTTTCACAAGATAAAACCATTCGGTTTCTATCAAATCATTTTAAACCATTTTCACCCGTTTTAAATACATTCAAAACCAATTCCATCATTATAAAATTTATTTCAAAAATTAAATTCAACAATTTAATTGAAATAATTTCCATCAAATCCACAATTTAAATTAAACAATATAAATCATCCATTTTCCATAAACACACCAAATTCAATGGAATTGGTGATTTTCCATATTTCCATACCAAAAACCATTTCAAATATATTTATTCATTGGAATCAGGTTTTTATCAATTTAATTGAAAGAAAATTTGAGAAATTGAATTTAAATAAACAATTGAAATAAATCAAACAATACAAGGATAGTCAATTTGGCTAATCGGAACGGAACCACCTACCTCAAGGTCACTGATGTCAGCAGCAATGATGATCCACCCATTTTGGTCCAATACACCTCATCACAACATTTTTATCATAATCATCTACACACCAATGTCCGATGCTCGTCAAGGGTTCCTATAACTAGAACCAGATATTTTATTTCAAAAGGAAATAAAATATCACATGCGATAATAGTTTCTCTCTCCTGAATAATTCTCAAAATTATCAAATAAAATATTACATGTGATAATATTTTATCTCTCTTGGATAATTTCCAAATTATCATTTTATAATTATAATAAGTATCCTTTGAAAAAATATGTGATTATCCCATGATAATTTTGATAAACTTGTCACATGATAATTACCATAATTATCCTTTAAAAATGACTTAAATTATCTAGATAAATTCATGAAATTATCCTTAGATAATTCTTTATAATTGTATTTTGATAATTTGATGAAATTATCAATTGATATTTTTATTTATAATAACCTTCCAATAATATTGTGCAATTATACCCATAAAATTTTATGCAGATATCCTTTAAAATTTTGAAAAAAAAATATCCTTCGATAAATCATTGAAATTATCATTTTCTAATTTCATTTAATTATACCTTGATAATACCATGTGATTATCATTTCATAAAACAAATATTATCTTTTGATAATTTTGTGCAATTACATTTTGATAATTATTTTCAATAAGACGTGAAATTGTCCTTTAATAATTCAAAGCAATTATCAGAAGACAATTTTATAAACTATCACTAGATAAAACTATGAGATTATCCTATTACAATTTTTTTAATAATTATATTTTGATAATACACATAATCATCCTATGATAATTTATTTAAAATAATCCATTTAAAATGTGAAAAAAATAGATTGAACAATACATTGGTTCCTTCAAATTAAAAATATGATTTAGATCCTGCTTGTCGATACGAATCCAACAAAACTGACAGTGCGTAAATCCAATAAACAACATAGAAGATATTGAATTTAGAAGATTGGAAGATAATTAATAAATAATTAAATAAAAGAAAACACACCTAAAAAAAATTAAACCTCTTGTGTGCGGTGTACAGGGAAGAACAAAACAACCGTCGCTCACTTCGAACACCTCCAATCAGATCTACCGGGCTTCACTTATCGTGTGAAGAGAGGTTCCAAGTTCAATCGGACTCATTCAGATCAATTGCAGCAGAACCCGAATGGTTCAACCATTTAAAAACTCAAGTTTCATATGAGATTTAAAAGCTAAAAATTAATCCACCATTTTAATCCGATATTAAACATAAACTTGAATGTGGAGTCATTGATTTCAATTTATTAGGGTGTTTCTAATTTATTTAATGTCAAATCAGGTTATAAATGATGGTTTTGAAACTTCCGAGCATTAGAAATGGAGGGTTTCACATATCAAAGTGATGATGAACAGTAACCTCCAATTTCTCTGAATTAAATTAATAATTAAATTGAAATAATAAATTTAATCATTTAATACAATTATAAATAACTAAATTTAAAAAACAGACAGACCAAACACCCGTTGCGGATGAAAGTTATACCCTGTTTAGGGTAAACACCCCATTATGGACACAACGGTGGTCTTTAATTTCTCAAACGATGAACCGTTTGAGAGATATTAAATATTTATTAATTAAAAATCAGAAAAATTAATTAATAAAAATAAAAAATTGTTATTATTGCGAGCGAGGCGTCCAAACGTCTGGCGCTGACAAATGTTATGCCTCCTCTAGGGTAAACCCCTCATTCTAGACCCATCAGTGGTCTCAGATTTCCCATACAACACACCATTTGAGATATATTTAATTATTTTTAATTAAAAATATATTAAATATTATTTAATAACTTTATCTCACGAGCGAGACATCCAAATTTTCGGCACCTTCAAATGTTATACCCATCCTAGGGTAAACACCATATTTTGAACATAACAGTGATCTCAAATTTCAAAAACGACAGGCCGTTTTGGAGTTATTCAGTTATTTTGAAAAAAAATCCCATGCTTAAAAAATATATATATTTAATATTTTTATTCCGTCCTCCCTAAGGCTTTGCAGACCTCAAAAACTCATACTTACTCAGTGTTTAACTCAGAAAATATTTAATTGAATATTTCAGATTATTAATTGGGAGTTCAAGCATTCCACAACATGTTTAACAAAAATGAAAGCTTTCACTGATAACCCATTTTTCCCATTTAACGTAATAATTTAACACAAGAGGGTTTATGAATACCTAAAATAGTAATGGGATGTTACAACCTCCCCACCATAGGAACTTTCTGTCCCCAGAAAGCCTATGAAGAACCACGTCAAAAAGATAAGTCCATTGTTCTCTCATCAGTGCCTCCCTCTCTCACGTCTCATGAGAATTAGAACTATGCTTCCATATCATATGGACACGAGGTATCATTCTCCCATTAAGTACCTTGGTCTTAGAATCAACAACCATGACTGGTCATTCAATCATAGATAAAACAGGTTCCACTTCAAGATCACGCCAACTCAAAACATGAGATGGGTTAGATAAATGCTTTCGAAGCTAAGATACATGAAACACATTATGTATCAATGTTAGTTGCGGTGTTAGTGATAAATGGTAAAAAAATCCCCACATAATCAACAACCTCAAAAGATCTCACAAAACAAGGAGCAAGCTTTTCTTGCCTCCCAATCCATCGATGACTCAACCGGGGTGAATCCTTCAAGAATACATGGTCACCAAAACTACTAATTCAAGTCGTATAACATCTTAGGGATTACTGGGTGAAAACCCATTGGAAATTATGTTAATCCCCCATTATAGTCTTCCTTATTTCTAATGGTGCAGCATAAAAGTTCTGATAACACAGAACACTCTCTTTGGAGAACAACCACTGGGAATCAGTCTCCCTGTCATAAAGAGAGTCTCTAATGCTTACAGAATTCGTCAACAAGATTTTGTTCCCAAAAAAATCATCTCAAGAAGAGAAGATTTCATAGAACCATTATCTTTTGTGGCGGATAGAACCACCACCGCCCAAGGAGACACACTTAGGTGAATAAAGGATTTCTCAAGAAGATCGTCCAACTGGGACATTAGTTCTTTCAGTTCTATTGGAGCCATTTGGTAAGTGGGAAAAGAAACTATTGATTACTGGGCATCAAGTCAATGTAAAACTCATCCTCTCTTACTGGTGATAAACCAAAAAAATTAGAAGGAAGCATGATGGGAAACTTGACGAAAACTAGAGGGAGATCACTACTCCAAATTAGAAGAAAAAACTAATATTACCTTCCCCAAATCCAGATAAGAAGCTCTGGTCCTGCACGACCTTGGGTCTAATTCTTCTTGAAAGACAAGAGACACACCACTGGGTGTAGTAATGTAGACCCATCGAAGATAACAATCAATCCATGCCTTTTTGGCTTTTAGCCAATCCATCTTGAATATGACGTCAATAGATTCCATGTCGAGTACTAGAAAACACCAAGAAAGTTTGACATCTAATAGAGAGAAGACACAAGCAGGACTACGGAGATCATGCTCCCTCTTTGTACCAAGGGGTGTAGTAATATCCATTGCACAAGATAAAAGATTCATAAGAATATTAATAAGATTAATGGTACGGTTTGAAATAAACGATTGATATGAACCTGTATCAAATAGGGTAGTCGCTAAATATGAAGCTATATTAATGATACCTATCACAGTTGTTGGACCTGTATCAGCTTCCTCTGGAGACTCTTTCACTGCGTGAAGAATCTTCGTTCTGGATTTCTGTGGTTGTAACCCTTTTGTATGTGAATCATTTGATTTCCCCATAGTTTTTGAATGTGTTAATGATCTCGTGTCGCTGCATGGAGTGGAAAAGTTGGGGTAGAACTTCTGAAAGTCCTCCAAACATTCGCAGGAGCCACAGTACTTTCAGCCTACTTAGGCTTGAAAAACTCCACTGCTTTGGCTAACACCATTGACTCTAGATAGAATTATTCGATGAAAATAACCTTGAAGTCCTTCCAATCTAAGCCCTCGTATTTCATTTCCATCACTATCGTGTCTCACTATCTCCTTCTTGGTCCCTCCAATATAAAGGTGGCACACTTCACTTTGATCTCGTTCAGTGTCTACAAGAACTCAAACAGAAGTTCTATCATGACCAACCATTCCTTAGCATGTTGAGGATCAGTGGAGCCTTTTAAAATTGGTGGTTTTTGGTGAAAAAACTCTTGAGAAAAATTTCAAAGAGCACCCCCTAGATTCCACAGTTGGAGCCTGAATGGGAACTAGAGGTGGTGCTTATCCCAGAGCTTGGATAGTTTCCACAATCACCTAAACTAGGCTTGGGTCCACTGGAGGATTCACTCGCTGAGGTTTAGCAGTACCCCCTTCCTAGATCCGATTCATACGTCCTCTCAGAGGCATGATGTTACAAAACATCAGCAGACAATAAGGTGGTCATTAAATAATGCTCGTGTATAGTAACGATGGAAACATGGTCCCAACCGGTAGAACATACATGATTTGGATTTCAATCTATCAAAATCAAAATAGGGAAAAGACTAGAACTAATCCACAAGACGTCTTTCCCTAACCACCCCTGGTGACTTAAGGTTCATTACGGTGAGAGATGGTCTGGCACTCAATTGCAACTACTTCTTAAGTCCCGACAAGATTTCACAAATGCATAATGACTTCAAGAAAAAAGCTCAACCTCCCTATGATACCATTTTGTCACAAACCAACCTGGGTACCCTGGTAACTCGATAACCAAGCCAACCCTGACATAGCCTGAAGGGCGTTCCTGATCCCCACGGGTCAGTGACTAGCACCTGGCATCGTACAACATACAACTGGGAACGATTTTTTCCACAAGAATGCAGAATCAAAAGAAAACAAAGCAGTATGAATAACAAAAGAAACTCCACTGGGAGTGATGTACCAGAATACAACATGGCATAAAAATCCCAAATTACTACTACCCAGGTACTAAAATGGAAAAAAACAACCCCAAGGTCCCTAAGGACACAACTCACCAAGACCAAATCTCAACAGCTAAATCCACCTCCAAGAGATCCCTTCCCTTTGCTCGAACCTGGAAGAAGAAAGTCTACAAAAACCAGAAGGAAAAAGTAGGGTGTGAGCCTAAGCCCAGTAGGATACCACCAAAGATTCCATAATAGATGTCAAATATAGATTATCCAAAGAAAATATTTCAATTTTCAAATAAATGGGTTTGGAAATTCAAAATCATGTTTAAACAAAACATGTTATACATTTTCAAAATGATGGAAAAATACTTTAAGCAAAGGCTTTACAAATGATGGAATATTTCTAAAATAATGGATTAAATAAAAAATTTATATAAAACAGTTTATATAAATTTAGTAGGCATGTAAGCAGTTCAAACATTGGAATACATTTATATCTCATATATAAATAAACAAGCAAGCAACATGGTCATCTGCCAATAGGTACAATAGTATTAATCAGTAATAGGATTCTGCACTCTCTATGTGAACTCAGCAAAATGTGTATACACACGTCCCTATGACACTGGATAAAGGAGACTCGTCCCCAACCCATCAGGGATGTGACCCTCCGCAAGTATGTTTTAGAGCGTTGTTGTAGCGTAGAGTGTATCCAAATAACTCACTAACTACCTAAGGATTTCATGCGCTCTTACATGATGGATGAACTATTTTAAGACTGCTGAAAAATACAATCAATCACATTATTCCATTTCAAAATTTCCAATTTCTTTCCATTTAAAACCAAAACAAGTTTTATTCAAAAACATGCCTTTTTCACAAGATAAAACCATTCGGTTTATATCAAATCATTTTAAGCCATTTTCACTAGTTTTAAATACATTCAAAACCAATTCCATCATTACACAATTTATTTCCACAATTAAATTCAACAATTTAATTGAAATCATTTCCATCAAATCCATAATTTAAATTAAGCAATTTAAATCAGCCATTTTCCATAAACACATCAAATTCAATAGAATTGGGGGTTTTCCAGATTTCCATGCCAAAAACCATTTCAAATATATTGATTCACTAGAATCAGGTTTTTATCAATTTAATTGAAAGAAAATTTGAGCAATTGAATTTAAATCAACAATTGAAATAAATCAAACAATACAAGGATAATCAATTTGGCTAATTGAAACGAAACCACCTACCTCAAGGTCGCTGATGTCAGTGACAACGATAATCCACTCATTGTGGTTCAATACACCTCCTCACAATATTTTTATCGTAATTGTCGACACACCAATGTTAGACACTCGTCAAGGGTTCCTAGAATTAGAACCAGATATTTTATTTCAAAAGGAAATAAAATATCACATGCAATAATAATTTCTCTCTCCTGAATAATTCTCAAAATTATCAAATAAAATATTATATGCGATAATATTTTATCTCTCTTGGATAATTTTCAAATTATCATTTTATAATTATAATAAGTATCCTTTGAAAAAATATGTGATTATCTCATGATAATTTTGATAAACTTGTCACGTGATAATTACCACATAATTATCCTTCAAGAAATTGACTTAAATTATCTAGATAAATTCATGAAATTATCCTTAGATAATTCTTTATAATTGTATTTTGATAATTTGATGAAATTATCAATTGATATTTTTCTTTATAATAATCTTCCAATAATCTTGTGCAATTATCCCCATAAAATTTTATGTAGATATCCTTTAAAATTTCGAAAAAAATATCCTACGATAAATCATTGAAATTATCATTTTCCAATTTCATTTAATTATACCTTGATAGTCCCATGTGATTATCATTTCATAAAACAAAGATTACCTTTCGATAATTTTGTACAATTATGTTTTGATAATTATTTTCAATAAGACGTGAAATTGTCCTTTAATAATTCAAAGCAATTATCATAAGACAATTTTATAAACTATCACTAGATAAAACCATGAGATTATCCTATTACAATTATTTTAATAATTATATTTTGATAATACACATAATCATCCTATGATAATTAATTTAAAATATTCCATTTAAAATGCGAAAAAGTAGATTGAACAATACATTGGTTCCTTCAAATTAAAAATACGGTTTAGATCCTGTTTGTCGATACGAAACCAACGAAACTGACGGTGTGTAAATCCAATCAACAACGTAGAAGATATTGAATTTAGAAAATTGAAAGATAATTAATAAATAATTAAATAAAATAAAACACACCTAAAAAAATTAAACCACTTGTGTGCAGCGTACAAGGAAAAACAAAGCACCCGCTGCTCACTTTGAACACCTCTAATCAGATCTATCGGGCTTCACTTATCTTGTGAAGAGAGGTTTCAGGTTAAATCGGACTCATCCAGATCAACTGTAGTGGAACCTAAATGGTTAAGCCATTTAAAAACTCAAACCGCATATGTGATTTTAAAAATGAAAATTAATCCACTGTTTTAATCCAAGATTAAACATAAACTTGAATGCGGAGTCATTGATTTCAATTTATTAGGGTGTTTCTAATTTATTTATGGTCAAATCCGGTTATAAATGATGGTTTTGAAACTTCTGGGCATTAGAAATGGAGGTTTCATGTATCAAAGTGATGATGAACAGTAACCTCTGATTTTTTTGAATTAAATTAATAATTAAATTGAAACAATAAATTTAATCATTTAATACAATTATAAATAACTAAATTTAAAAAATAGACAGACCAAACGCTCGTGGAGAATGAAAGGTATACCTTGTCTAGGGTAAACACCCCATTTCGGACACAACAGTGGTCTCTAATTTCTCAAACAATGAACCATTTGAGAGATATTAAATATTTATTAATTAAAAATCAGAACAATTAATTAAAATAAAAAGGGTTATTCTTACGAGCGAGGCGTCCAAACGTCCGATGCTGACAAACGTTATGTCTCTTCTAGGGTAAACCCCTCATTCTAGACCCATCAGTGGTCTCAGATTTCCCATACGACTCACCGTTTGAGATATATTTAATTATTTTTAATAAATAATATATTAAATATTATTTAATAACTTTATCTCACGAGCGAGGCATTCAAATATCCGGTGTCTTCGAATGTTATACGCCTTCTAGGGTAAACATCATATTTCGGACATAACTGTGATCTCAGATTTTAAAAACGACGGACTGTTTTGTAGTTATTCAATTATTTTGAAAAAAAATTCCCATGCTTAAAATATATATATATATATAATATTTTTATTCCGTCCTCCTCGAGGCTTTGTAGACCTCGAAAACTCATACTTACTCAATGTTTAACTCAAAAAATATTTAATTGAATATTCCAGAGTATTAATTGGGTATTTAACCATTTCGTGATGTGATTAACAAAAACGCAACTTTTCACTGATAAACCATTTTTCCCATTTAACGTAATAATTTAACACAGGAGGGTTTACAAATACCTAAAACAGTAACGGGATGTTATATATTTGTATACATAATATAATATAAATGTATTTATATATAAATATATAGTAAAAATGTATTTAATATGATATATTTATAATATAAATCATAATTTAAATGTATATTATTTATAAAACCATATATAAATTTTATATATTTTACTAAATATATTTATAATTACTTTATATTATGTATACCAATATTTATATATGTATACATTTTTTATATGTATAAGTATTTATTTTAAGTATTTATATAATGAATTTAGATATATATTTTTATAATTTATTTAAATACATTTATATAATGTGTTTATGTAATATATATATATATACATATATGCGCGCACACGCATATATTTTATAAATTTTGAATTTATATGAGATTTATTTAAAAAAATAATGGGGGTTAAAACTCCCTCTAATCTAAGGGATTAGCAGTGGTTCATGAACCCCTCAAATGTCATAAATTAGAGAGAGTTTAAAACTCCCTCTAATTAAAGGGATTAGTGGTGGTTCATGAACCCCCTCTAATTTCTTAAATTAGAAGGGGTTGATAACCCCCTCTAAACTAAGGAATTAACGGCAATTCATGAACCCCCCACTATTTCCTTTTAAAAAATAAATTATATATATATATACCCTAAAATCCAAATGAATATTATATATATATATATATATATCACCTCCAAAATCCAACTGAACATATAACGCCACTAATTATTAAAGTTGTGGTGATTTTGAAATAACCTCTTCTAAAATCCAACCAAATATTAAAAAAATAATGTTAAAAATTTTTGAGGTGGTTTTGAACCCCCTCTAAATTTGATTATTAACAAGGGTTATGCATAACCCATCTAATTTATACAGAAAATGAATTTATAGGGGTTGTTCATAACCCCCTCTAAAAAACACTGTTAATCTATTGTTATTGTTTTTTCTAGTGTCAGATCATCAAATTCAATCTTAGCTATCTTTGTTTTCAGTTCTGGTTCCAGTTTTATTTTTATTTCCTTTTCTTTATTTGGACCTATTCTTCTTTGATAATAAAAATATAATGATTTTGTGTGTGTGTCAAATTCAAGAGATAGATGGATATATACCTTGATTTCACAGTTTTCTCTATTTAAAATAAATCATAAAAAAAGGTTATAAAAATAAGGAAGACATATAAAATGAAAAACCATGCATAAAACATACCACATAAAATATTTAGACATACATGGCCACACAATGTCATATAATGTCAAATGCAATCCACACAAAGAGAAAAAACATCATATTCACACTAGTTTGGACGGAAGTGATGGCCATGTCAAGAGGTGTCATGTTGGAGGGATCAGACTAGATCTTGAGTCTCCTCAATCATACACCTTCTCCATCCAAACATAATGTAAGGAGGAGGAATGCTCCATATCGATGAGTCACTAGTTCTTGGTCATCTTGAGGGAAGTGAGATTGTGATTGACACTCTTGCAAAAAACCTAATATCCTCCATGAAATCTATCCAACTTGGTGGTAGCTCATCCTCAGCATCACCCTCATATTGAGGAGGCTCATCCTTGACATCAACATCTTGGCCTTCTCATTTGGATGTTTCTTGTTATTATTATTATTATTATTATTATTATTATTATTATTATTATTCACCCTCATCCTCAACAAGAGGACGTGCCTTAGTGATGGAGGATGGAATAACAGTGTCAGGAATTTCATTCTTGGTTTGAAGTGAACAGTTCTTAAGGATCCAAGGATGGTCATAGATATACTCTTGGTTCCAAGGTTTAAAATAAATATATATGTGTTGAACCATTAAATTTTTTACAATACTATATATGGATAGATTCTCAAAAGTTATTTCATTATCTCAATGTCAACATATGATAAGATGTGAGTAAGGAAAAGGCCAAAGGGTAAATCTTTGGACTGTTGTGGGTGAGAGGTTATATATAACATGGATCAAAAAATAAAATGAATGATATTAGTGTTAACATCCCTTGTAATGAAATATATAACAAAAATTTCAACATATTTTAAATTATCATGGTCTCCAAGATGGGGTACAATCGAGGTTTGGATGACTCTCTCAATGATTCGGTGTTAAATAGATAGATTTGATTGCTTGACAATTGAAGAGGTGTTTTTCCTGGACAAGAAATGAAGAAAATATTAAAGATTTAATATTAAATCTCATGGAAATTATCCTTGAGTTAAGAAGAAGAGACCCAAGTATGGAATTATCAAATAATCAACTATTTCAAGAGATTTAATTCTAAGGGGTATTCCATTTACTATAGAATTGATGGTATCAAACTCATCTTCATTTTGGAAAATGAGATGGGCATAAAATTCCTTGATCAGAGAGGGATACAAGAAATAATTAGGAGGTGGTTGTAAGAAAAATAAAAACTCTTGGAATTTAATAACTCTTTTGTGATCAAGGAAGGCTTTTTTATCCAATGAGAGTCAAGGATCCTACCTGGTATGATAATTTTTTTCATCCCAAATATTATCAAACTTCTCAACCAGATGAAGGGTGATAATTCAAATACATTTCCTTTTCCTTTGGAAGAAGAGGCTCTAGTTATACGAGTGGCTATAGTATAAAGGTTCAAAAATTTGATTTAGGGTTTTTATGATTGAAGAACAAGTTAAAGATCAAAGAAAAACAAGGAGTGATGAGTGAAAAATGATTTATAAGAGTCAAGAAACTTACCAAGGAGAAATATATAAAGGAGATGAGAGGATGGGGATTGAGAGGGATAGAGAGGATAAATTTTCATGTGAAACCCAAGTGTAAGGAGAGGATTTTAATTTTTAAAGACCCTCCCCTGGATAAGCTTAATGGGTTTATCCCAACACTACCAGCCAACTAGTGAGGGCCACTGGTTAGCTAGTGGAAGAATTCTAGAACCCAAGTTTTATGAAGAACCACCGGTTACCCGATGCAGTGCCACTAGCTAGCTGGGGGGAACCTAGGAAACTTAATAGAAAAAATTAAATGTGAAACAAGGATCAGTTAAAATATCAATTAAAATTCACTAAAATAAAATAATTAAATATCCTAAATAACAAATATTACTTTTAATCAAACAAGTTTCAAAAAATAACATAAAAAAATTAAAATTCAAAGAGATTAAATGTATGATTCATGATAAATTTAATTTATAAAGATTTAAATAAATAATGAATAAAATTAAATATATCTTATGATCTAAAAAATAATATATAAGCTAGACATGGCAATTGAAATGTTCTACTACATATATGTCTTAATCATTTTCTATAGAGCTCGTTGGAATTGTTTTTGAAACATACTCTATACAAAAACATTTAATAAACTAGAGGTTTTTGTACCCAAAACATGGGTCCATAAATGTTATCCAATAAGGTTTTTGGAACCCATGTTTTCTTGTAATATGAGTTTCCATATGAAATATAATATTTTCTAGAAAATGGATTTGATGAAAGGTGCACCAATTTTGGTATACCATACTAATAATTCTTATAATTAAATTCATAGATCATGTGTTTATTTCTATGACAATAATTACAAAACTTATTTGGAGAGTTGATTTTTATAAAAGTCATATTCCCAGAAGTGCTAGATTTATTTAAATAACCAAGCCTAGAATAGTCCTTCACACTCTATTGGGAATCAAAGATCTTGTCTAAATTTCTTTCACCTTGATTGAACTTGGAAAGAGATTCCTTTATATCTTTTATGGTGGATTTCAATTTATCAATATAATATTGACTCAAAAAAGGTTTTTCACCTAATTAAATTTTCAATTTCTTATTTTCCTTTTTAATCTCTTTATATTAATTCTCAATATTAAACATATCTTCTAAATCCAAATTAAACCTTTTCTCTTAATCTTCATTATTTTTAGAAAAAAATTCATTGTTCCTTCCATTCTCATTTGTAATATTTTCATTTTCTTTTGAAAGAATATCTTTCTCACTCACCGCTTGATTTTGTTTCTTTTTAAGCTCTTTGAATTTTGTGGTGAGTTTATAAAATCCTTCTTGTAATTAATATATATTATATTTGAGATATTCATAATTTAAAAGGATTAAAGAATAATAAGAACTAAAAGAACATACCTCATTACTATCTTTGGTTAAGATCTTAAGATATTTAGCGCTTGAATTGAATGAGGTGAGGGGGCTATTTTTTACACTCCATTTTGATTCCTTTAGTGCCTTTTTGCTTTTCAACTTCATTTTGGGGAACTCTAGCCTAATATGTTCTTGGTGTGCGTCTTTAATAAAATTCTAAATATCATGGCCATTTTCAAAATTATAAATGTGATTAAAATAATTCTCATTTAATGCACAATAAATAGAATTTATAGCTTTTCCATCTATATCAAAAGAATCAATGTCATTAAGAGTTTATTTTTCCTCTGATTGGTTAAAAAATGCATATCCATTCATTATAGTGTTCCAAATGGGAGATCCAGTGATTTTAAGAAATGTAAACATGAATATTTTATAATAACCATATTCAGTTCCATCAAAGAAATAGGATTTATAGATTTAGTATCCCTTGGGATCATCTTGGGTATAAGAGATTGATGCCATCCTTCAATTGATCATTCCTTGAAACTAGTTAAGGTTTTCAAATCAAGGTTGGATCTAATTCCATTTTTTGTTCTGGGTATAGATGGAAAAAGGGGTGAATTTCCTTTTAAAAACTTTTTAGAAATTAAAAAAATATTTGATTTAATTAAATAACTAAAATTATTAACATGAATAATAAGAGTTAAGTGTAGTGGAATAATAAATATAAAAGATAATGTAGAGTAAATTGGTAAAAAAATTGAAAATAATCACCAAAGGGATCCCTATGTCTACTCTCCTCAAGTAACCTTTAGTGGATTTAGTTTAAACCTTGATTTTCAATGCTTGTAGCAAGAAAACCATACCTTTATTTTTTGGGGTTGTGAAAAAAACTCATTACAAGAAGTAATATCCATAGTTTTTAGTGGTTGTACCAAGAAAACCCAAAACAATATTAGCCTTTTAATGGTTATGGCTAGGAAATAAATCTCCAATTGCTTTAAAGAGAAAGTAAGAACTAACCCCTTACTTTAATGAACAAGAAAGAACCAACCCCTTGCTCTAAGGACCAATCAAGAACCAACCCATTACTTTAGGGGTTGATTAAGAACCAAAAGGAAAACAAAGAATAGACTTGATATACTTGATGTTATTCATTTATTCATAACTTTTTGTATACTCCATTTAGTAAATTTCATGTAAAAGTCCATAATTGGTGTGATATACTCATGTTTTAATACTAAATATATTTTTTGATCATTATTTGAAGTAGTCCAATTGAGTTAGTTTACTATTTTAATTATAAATTTCACCCTAATTATCTAAATTGTATGGTTTTTTATTTTTAGTCTTCGTTATTCAATTTCCAATATATCATTAGAAGGAATCTTTGTCCAATTCTTCCATTTAAAGGGTCAGATAGGCCACATAAGAATTTTTGGGCTCAATCTAGAAGTACAAATTCTATAATTCTCCACCAAAATTCAGGGTACAATACAATTAATCTTGGATAAAAATTTCATGGCCCAAATCCAATAAAAATGGGGGCAAATGATGGTTTTAATTCCAGCACACCATTCTGTCCTAGAATTAAACTTATCACACATTTATTGAATTTTCTCCTGATATAGATATCCATTAGAGATGATATTTTTTAGTGTGAAATATAAGATATATATGGACAAATTTTTAGAATAAATGGTTTAGGTTTGAGGGCATATTCCTATTCAAAAACCCATTCACATGTTGTCCTTTGAAAAGGTCTGGATTGAAATGGACATATTAAAATTGTTTAATAAAACTGCCATAACATTGGTTCCTTAATTACAATGGTCACAAAATTTTGAGGGTAGACTCTAAACATTAATATATACAACTTTTAAGAATACAATTTCTCCATATTTGGATTTTAGATTATCAAATTGGCGATCCAAGTGGAGGGGTAGATTGGGAATGAAAACAGTCCAACTCCTTGGGCTATAAATACATATCTATCCTTTCCTTGCAAAGAGTTAGAATTTTAGAAGAGAGGAAGATAATTTGGCATGAAAAAAACCTTTACAAAGGCCTTTTAGGACCTTCCAAACTCAAGTTTTCACTTGAGAGGCCCTTCCTCCTCTCTTTTTTTTCATTTACTTTTGTGTTCCTTTCATTTGTAATTGCATAAGTTATTTTCAATTTCATTTGAATTTTAATGAAATTTTCTTATTCATATTCTCTTTTAATAATCTAACCTATGTTCTTAAATATTAATGCTCTTAAAATATTTGAAATCAAGTTGAAACCCCTTCCCTTATTTTGTTTCCTCATTCAATCGAAAGTCTGTTTTTTATTTTCATCATTGTTCATGTGTGTGTGTTCGACGCACAACTCTTTTCTTATCCCATTATTTTCATTCTATTTATAATTAATAACCATAAAAACATATTACCAGATTAATAACCATCTCAATGGATGAGTAAATCTACCATTGGGGTGAGTCATAATTTGGGGATATTAAGTGATTGAGGGATTTTTCTCGTTGAGTATTCTTTAGGTTAACATTGTGTATGTTGAACTTAAAATGTCATGGATTAATGACATGTTTTATTTAACATGTGGATTCCATGGATTATTGAAACCATAAATACACTACCATAAACAATTTTTAATTGATATTAGAACCCTAGTTAAGTTAATTCTTGGATTAAAGCCATAACACTTGGATATTCCGATCAAAATTATCTTGTGAAGTGGGTGTTAATTTAATGCAATATAAAGCAAAGATCAATGATATCATAAGATTAAATCCCAAATAATGAACTCATCCCAATATTTATAAAATTATTAAATCAATCTAAATCAATCAATCATTTCATTTTAGCTCTGTAAACAACCCCCCCCCCCCAATTAAAAAGACAAATCACAAAAAACAATCTACTATTAAAAAGTATCATCGCTGAGGATTCGACCCGAGTGCCGCTATACACATTAGCAGAGCACTAGACTCTTAAACGGCCGATAGGTTAAAATCGGTCGCACTTCAAATGGAACTATTATTGGGGATGGTGCCTTAAGTAGTCATTATTTTTTTGTTTTTGTAAAAAACAACAAAAAAATAAAAAAAATAACCAAAAAAATAAAAAAAACACAAAAAAAAGTGAGATGAAGTTCCATGGTTTACTGATGTTGATTGGGTAGGAGATTGTAATGATAGAAAATAAACCTCAGGAGGAACATTTTTCTTGAGTGAATGTTGTGTGAGTTGGAATAGTAAGAAACAAAGATCAGTAACTTTGAGCACAATTGAATCTAAATATGTTACAACTACTCAAGCTTGTACTCAAATGTTGTGAATAAAAGTTAAGCTGGAAGATTTGAAAGTAAAAGTTTCTAAACCATTGAATATAATTTGTGATAATCAAAGTGCAATTGATCTTTCTAAGAATTGTATCCAACATTAAAGATCAAAGCATGTTGATATAAAGTTTCTCTTTAAAAAATAGAAAGTTGCTGCTAGATATGTATTTCTAGAATACATTTCAAAAAAGTATCATATTTATAATAACTTTACAAAAGTAATTCCAAAAGAAAGGTTTGTGGAATTGAGGATGCAACTTCATGTTAATCCTCCTCCCATGTCTTCCTAAACCTTATAGGGAATTACCTCCACTGTGCTTTGGATTATGTTGAAAAAGGGGGAGAGAAAGTAACAACTTTTACTTTGTAAGAATTTTTTACTTATCTTCTTAAATTAATTTGAATTTGTGGTTATCATATAATGGGGAGAGAAAAGAAAGGTGAGGAGAGTTTATCTTTACATGGGAACAAAATTTTCTTACCACTAAGGGATGGAATTCCTTCAAAAAAATTATTTTATCCAATAGTGTGGTGTCAAGACACTATATTTTGAGAAAGGCTATGTTTTGATAAAAGTCAAAAAACATGAGTTGTTTACAAAAGTTGAGTTGTGAAAAAATTATGAGTTTAAAAAGTTGTTAACAAGGGTTGTCAACAAATCCAAAGTGGGGGGATTAAATAACCTTTGTGGTTAAATTGTTTTAAACAAATTTTTTGTATTTGTTGACAACTAATATTTTTGTTGAAGAATGTTTTTGTTATTTAGAAATTAGACCCAATCCATCGTAATGAGGTTGTTTTCCGAACATAAGTTTTTTGACCCAGGTTTTTGTATTGAGATGCAATGGACACAAAAGAAGTCAGGAAGATGAATTTATTGATCATACACTTTATTGTATTCAATTCCATCGGCATGACATTGCAAATCATTATATTCAAAAGAATCAGCGGCAGAATTTTTCATTTATTGGAAGTTTTTATTTTCTATATTCATAGAAAGAAATAAGTTTCTAAGTTAGAAAGAAGGAAGTTGTTGAGTGTAGAAGTCATTTTTTTGTTGAAGAGTTTTAAAAGAAGATTTTGAAGTCAAGAGTTAGAAATTTCCCATGCTTTATAAACAAGATCATACAATGCTTTATTGATTAAGAAGTTCTCACAAATAATGAAAAATTTCATAATAAAATCTTTTGATGAAATAGTGGAGAGGTTTGAAAAAATTCAGAGTTGCAAAATGATATTTCCATCATAATGGGAATTACATCGTAAAGAGATGAGAAAGAAAAAAATGTTGTTGAGACTAAGGAATAAAGAAAATCGAACTAAGATTTTCGTACTTGGAAAATCATACTGAGATTTTCATACTCAGATTTGTGTACTCAGATTTTCATACTGAAAAAATCATACTGAAGAATTCATAATTAAGAGGTCGTACTGAGAAGGAAACAAAAATTAGATTCACTAAAAAATAAAAAGAAATAATAATGAGATGATTATGAAAAATACTCAGAAAGAAAATTCCAAAAGTTTTATGAGGAATTGAAGGGGTCAAACTTAAATTTCAATTTTTCATAAATATTAGAGAAATCTAAGGAGGTTTGGAGAAGTCAAAGTTAAAGTTTTAAATGCGATATATTTTTGAAGATTTTGAGATTTGAGAAAGTGAGGAATATTTTCAAGTTTCCCACCTTTTTTTCTGAGTCACCTATAAATACTTTCTTAGATCATTCGTCCATTTGAAACTTTTCACACATGCACAAAAGGCGGATCACTGGAGAATATGAAGTGAAAGTTCTCTTCTGATTGAAGAAGAACTGTATTGAGTATTCTAGTAGAGTTTGAATTTTGTAAATTGAAGAATGATTTCATCATATTGAGTCTATCATTTCAGAGAATCAGATCCAGGCTCATTGTTTTGAGAAAATCAGATCCAACATCATTTTAGAGAATCAGATCCAAGATAATTGTATTGATAGAATTGGATCCAGCATCATTTTATTGAGAGAATCGAATCCAATATCGTCATATTTTGAAAATCAGATCCAATATCATTTTAGAAAATCAGATCCAGTATCATCATATTGAGAAAATTAGATCCAGAATTATTGTATTGAGAAAATTGGATCTATCCAAATCAGATTGAGGATTTAGACTGAGAAATTGTGGAGTTGTTTCAACAAAGTCTTTATTCTTTTTTATCAATTTTTTTATAATAAAACATTGTAAACTGACGGGAGTCAGTATAATCTTTCCTATCAGGAGATAGAAGGTGTCTAATGGTAGTTGACACAAGTTATATTCACTTCTTCATAATAGTGGATTTCCATAGACCCACGGGAGTGGCTATGGAAAGGATGTAGGTTCTCACACTAAGGTCAAACCTTATAAATCTTGTGTACTTTACTTGCTTTCCTACATTCACATGCATGAGTATTTATAAAAATTTGATAAGGAAATAAATATTAATTGGTTATCGGGGTTAATTTTCTAAATATTTTGAAACGTATAAAAAGTGAACAACTGATTCCCCCCCACCCTTCTCAGTAGTTATTCGATCCTTTGGAACTTCGATGTTTAGTTTTTTTCACAGATCTTTTAGGAAGACATATTTTTCTTTCAACTATCTGCAAAACGCCAAAAATAGATAACATGTTCCTTTCTACCAATGTTACCACATTTTCCATTTCCTTTTTTGGTCGAACTACCAACACTGAGTCAATGTTCTTAGCCGAAAAACCTTTTTTGGCTAAGAATATCAACTCAATATGAATTGTTGGAAGTTCTACAAAGAAAAGAAATAGAAAGCATGGTAACATTGGTATTTGGGATTTTTTTGAGACTTTGGGATGTGTAGGAATCAGTCGCACCTCAATATGACACACAGTGTGACCGGTATGTCTCCAAGTGCTTCTTTTTATTTAAAATTGACATTAATTTTAGTAAAAAAGAAAACTAACATAGCTAAAACTAAGAAAAATCATTTTTATTGTTTTGATAATTTGGGAAAATGATCCATAAGTCATTTGTGATGTATAAGAATCAGTCAAACCTCAATCTGATACATGATGTGACCGATATGACTCATAGTGTCTGTTATCAGTTTAAAATTGACATTTTAGTTCAAAAAGTGTCACTCACTGAAAACCAAGCAAATACACTTGGATTGTCATGATAATTTAGAAAAATGATTCATAATTCATTTTTGACGTGTAAGAATTAGTCTCGCATCAAAAAAACACATGATGTGACCGGTATGACTCAAAGTGTATGTTTCCGGTTCAAAATGACATTTTAGTAAAAAAGACAATTGAGGTAATCAAAACCAATAAAACGCATTCTAATCATTTTTATACTTTAGAAAAACTATCAATAATTCATTTGAGATGTGTAGGATTCATCCGCACATCAATATGATGCATGGTGTGACCGGTATGACTCCAAGTGAGCCTTTGTATTTAAAATTGACATTAATTTTAGTAAAAAAAACAATTGACATACTCAAAACCAAGAAAAAGAATTATTATTATTTTGATACTTTTGGAAAATGATTCATAAGTCATTTTTTACATGTAAGAATTATTATCACTTCAATTTGATACACAATGTGTCTGGTATGACTCAAAGTGTTCGTTATTAGTTTAAAATTGACATTTTAGTTCAAAAAGTGTCACTGGCTGAAAACCAAGAAAACACACTCATATTGTATTGATAATTTATAAAAATGATTCATAATTCATTTTTAATGTGTAGTAATCATTCTCATATCAAACTGACACACAATGTGACTGGTATGAATCAAAGTGGGCGTTTCCAGTTTAAAATGGCATTTTAGTAAAAAAGAAAAGTGATGTACTCAATCCGAGAAAACACATTTGGATTATTTTAATACTTTATAAAAATTATCCATAAGTCATTTGGGATGTGTAGAAATTATCTGCACCTCAATATGATGCACAGTGAGACCGATATGACTCCAAGTGCGTCTTTTTATTTAAAATTGACATTAATTTTAGTAAAAAAGAAAACTGAAATAAAAAAAAACCAAGAAAACGCATTTGTATTGTTTTGATACTTTAGGAAAATGATCCATAATCCATTTATGACATGTATGAATCATCCACACGTAAATCTGACACATGATATTCCCGATATGACTCAAAGTGTCTATTATCAGTTTAAAATTGACACTTTAATTCAAAAAGTGTCACTCATTGAAAACTAAGAAAGTGAGGTCAGATTGTCTTGATAATTTAGAAAAATGATTCACAAGTAATTTTTGATGTGTAGAAATTATTCTCACATAAAATCGAAACACTATGTGATCGATATGACTCAAAGTGCGTGTTTCCAGTTTAAAATGATATTTTAGTAAAAAAGACAAGTGACATAATAAAAACTGAGAAAATGTATTCATATTGTTTCAATACTTTAGAAAAAAAGATGAATAAGTCATTTGGGAAATTTATAAATTAGCTTCACCTCAATATGATGCATAGTGTGACCAGTATGACTCCAAGTGCATCTTTTTATTTAAAATTGACATTGATTTTAGTAAAAAAGACAACTGACATACTTAAAACCAATAAAACACATTCAGATTGTTTTGATGCTTTAGGAAAATGATCCATAAGTCATTTTTGATGTATAGGAATCAGTCACACCTCAATCTAATACACGATGTGTCAGGTATAACTCAAAGTGTCTGTTATCAGTTTAAAATTGACATTTTAGTTCAAAAAGTGTCACTCACTGAAAATTGAGAAAATGCGCTCGGATTGTACTGATAATTTAGGAAAATGATTCATAAGTCATTTATGATGTGTAGAAATTAAACTGACACATGATGTTATTGGTATGACTCAAAGTGTGTGTTTCCAATTTAAAATAACATTTTAGTAAAAAAGACAAGTGATGTACTCAAAACTGAGCAAACACATTCGGATTGTTTTGATGGTTTGTGAAAACTATCCATAAGTAATTCGGAGTGTATAGAAATCAGGTGCACCTCAATCCGACACACGGTGTGACCGGTATGACTTCAAGTGCATCTATTTATTTAAAATTGACATTAATTTTAATAAAAAACAATTGGCATACTCAAAACCGAACAAATGCATTCAGATTGTTTTGATACTTTAGGAAAACTATCCATGATCCATTTTTGATGTGTAGGAATCAACTGCACCTCAATCCAATACACGATATTCCTATTATAACTCAAAGTGTCTGTTATCAATTTAAAATTTTCATTTTAGTTCAAAAAGTGTCACTCACTGAAAACTGAACAAACGTGCTCAGAATGTCTTGATAATTTAGGACAATGATTCATAAGTCATTTGTGATGTGTATGAATCATTATCACATCAAACCGACAGATGATGTGACCGGTATGACTCAAAGTGCATGTTTCCAGTTTAAAATGACATTTTAGTAAAAAAAACAAGTGATGTACTCAAAACCGAACTAACACATTCGGATTGTTTTGATACTTTAGGATAATGATCCATAAGTAATTTGGGATGTGTAGGAATTGGGTGCACCTTAATTCGATGCATGATGTGACCGGTATGACTTCAAGTGTGTTTTTTCAATATATAAGTGTCATTTTAGTTTAAAATATGCATCACATCGCCAAGACTGAGAAAATGAGCCTAAGATTGTTTTCTCATCATTCTATCTTCTATTAATTAATTAATTTCATTATCATTTTTATCTTATACTTATTTTTTTAATTTTCACAAAGATGATGCTTGAAGACGAACAAGAAATGGTGTGGCATGCAAGAATCAACTGCTACTCAATCTGATACACAATGTTCTCGTTATGACTCAAAGTTTAGTTTAAAATTAACACTTTCAGTTTTATTTATTTATTTATATTATTACTAACATAAGAATTGTTTTCTTATATAGGTGAGTTCTTTTGCTCGAGTAGGAGGGTTTTGTTCGGTAGTAGCATGAGTCAGGGTCAGGGTCAAAAGACAAAGGAACATTGATGTTTTTTAATGTATGTAATAATTTGTACTTACTCATGTAATTGTATAAACCAATATTTGAAATGTATATAATATAGAGTTTTTTTCTTGTATTTGTGTTGTAAATTTTATTTCATTTAAATTATGTATTGGTACTTGATTTTGCGGATTCCTGGTGGTGTTTCTAGTGTTGTAGCATGCTGTTACAACACACTGCAGTATACCCCTTTATCAGCTCTAAATAAAAGCGTTGATAGAGGTTGTCTTTTATCAACGCTTTTTTAGCGCTGATAAAATCTTAGGGATTTTAATCTTGCTTTGGTAGTCAGCACTTCTCTAACGCTGATAAAAGTCATTTTTAGCACTGTTAAAGGTTTATTTTGCAGTAGTGCTTGGGTAACACTTTAAGGCTTCTTAGCTTGGTCTCTTAGAAAAACAAAGGCTTCTAGGAAATGGGGAGAGGGTTGAGGAGAGACTACGGTAGAGTTTTTTTTTTTTGAGCTAAAACTTCAGAATGGGTGGAGAAATATGGTGGAAGTGATCTCCTTTTATAAGTGAAGAAAATGACATTTTCGTCAATACTCGTTACTTTTTCAATGACATGACATTATTCAAGAGTAAATGGCTCCAAAATGGAAAATAATTGAGTGGAGGGTAAGGTAAGGTCGAGCATCCTTTCACCGTTCATTTGGTTCCATGTTTTAAACATGTTTTTAGTCTTTTACCATTAGGTTTTAACTTTTACCTTTTTGGTTTTTACCTTAGTAACTAGTTTTTACATAAGTAATTAAATTTTTACTAAAAATATAAAATGACTCCTCTTAAAAAAATTTGATGTTCTAAACCAAAATTTAGGATCAATTTAACCAAAATAAAATTCTAAATATTTGAAAATTAATTTTTAAATTAAAAAATGCAGTGTATATAAAAACTATTTTGTAGAAAATGATGTTTTAACCATTAAGTGTTTTTGATCTTATATAACATTAATTACCAATTAAATGAGGGATGATATATTTGTATATATGTGAAAAAAATATATCAGTCTTTATATAAAATAGATCATTTAGATCTATTATATAAACAAATACACAACATTAATAAAATAATTCTTTGAAAATAACTCTTTCACCGTTATTGCAGACATTAACTATATTACTTAAGTTTCCAAAACTTTAAACATGAGTTTTATAAATTCAACATAATATTTTTAAATGATTTATTTTACTTTTCAAGTATATATTTTTATAGAAAAAGGTTTCAAAAACATTTAATTCATTCTTGTATTATGATAATATCATAAAAGTGGTGGTATTAGCAAAATCGGTATTTTTCACTATTCATTTAAAAATCAATTATTTCATAAAAACCTCAAAAAATATACTAAGATGATATTTTCATTCCAAGTCCAAAGAAAAATTAATTTGATCAAATTCAAAATTCTAAAATTTGACAATTTAACTTTTAAAGAAAAACATAAAAATATAATGAAAACAGTTTACATAGGAAAATAACTTTTTAAAATAAAATTTACCGTTCTTATTCTTATTTCCTATCAATTATTAATTAGATTGATGTTAATATATTATTCATATCAACAATATATTTTATATATAATATACATAGTTTCTTAAAATATAGCACATAAAAATCCAATTTTAGAAGAAAATATATTTCTAGCATAATGATCTTATTTGTTATTTAGCCTCGTTAATGGAATTTATCAATGTATTTAGTATTAAAAAATGTCTATTTTATTTCTACCTATATTTCATAATGTGGTTACCTCTATTTTTACCCATTAATTCAATGACTACATTTTCAAGGTTGTATAATGTTTCGCAGCTCGTTTTGGTTTGGTGTTGCGTGTGAAGCAAGTTGTTAAACACATTAGGTTTAAAAAAATATTTAAAATCTCAATGTGTTGCATAGAACCAATTGGAAATTAATGACTATGAAGTTCCAAGCCTGTATACTGGAGTACACTCTCTAAGGAGCAGGCAGATCAAACCAAGTGGTTCCGTGTTTGTACAGTTTGGCCAATATATCTCACACAGACAACAACCAACAAATCATGAAAGAGGAAAACAGTATAACAGGATGGTGTCTACACTGGATGATCAGCAGCAGCATACACTGCAAAAATTGTTATTTAGACTGAAACCAGTGTTTAGTGAACCTAAGAGTTTATCCCCTAAAGGGTAGTTTGACCACATAATCATTGATGATGCAAGGGTTTCGATGGATCCAACTCAGATATGGGTTATATTGGAGTGGCAAAGACTTGTCATTGCTAGGGAAGTGGGGAATTTTGGGACTTACAGGATATTGCTGGAAATTCATACAGGGATACAACAAGATTGCTCAACCTCTCATAGTTTTGATTCGGAAAGATGGGTTTAAATGGACCCTTGAGGCTCAAGAAGTCTTTGAGCAGTAATAAATTCATTACCACATCAAATGCATTGGTTGAAGGTGATAAGGCTTTAAGACAAGTCAAATATATATATCTCGAGTAAAAGATTACATGAACCAATAGACATATCAACATAGGCAGCATTTCGTAGCTCGAAGAATTAATCATAAACTCTTCTCCCGGTTTTATGGCCCGTTTACAATGCTCAAGCATATTGATCCAGTTGCATATCACTTAGATTTGCCTCCAACACCTCAAACACGTCTTATGTTTCACTTTAAAGCAATTGATAATCAAACAGGGTTCTTCAGAGTTGTGTGAACCTGAGGAGGTGATGTCAAAGAGAACTAGTCTAAAGAATAATGCAATGGTAACACAATGACTAATCAAATGAAATGGGCGTCTTATGAAAGGAGGTATATGTGATTAGGAATTTATCAACCAAAAATAGTTTACTTTACTTAATCCTGAGGATAAAATTGCTTCTCAAGGATATGCGAGTGATAGAGCTTTCCTTAGTCTTGAGAATAAGACTGCTTCTAAAGGATAGGCGGGTGATAAAGCTCCTGAAAAGTATATTCCAAAAGAGACAAAAGGGTCACTATGGAAGAAATCGATGTAAATAGTTAGAAAGGAGGCCATCTTGTTGCGGGCTCATAGGGGTGGAGTAAGTGGAAAATGGTTATAAGAGGAAAACAAAGAGGAACTAGGTGAGAGGATAGTTTGGGTATGTATATATATATATATATATTTCAGCCTTGCTGGCTTGAGCAAGAGAGTGGGGGAACTCTCTTGTATCTGTCTTTTTGGTTGACTTTCTCCCATTTCTTCATTCCATACCACACGAAGGTCCTTTAAAGCAGTTGGACAATCTCTTAAGAAATTTCATAGCTTACCACATAGAAAGTACTTCCAAAGCAATGTATACCCTCTTGTTAAAAAGAGTTGTCATAAAAAACTTTTTCACATGGGTGATAACAATGATTGCAAGATTGCAGATGGCTGCAAAATCTATACAAACGGAATCTAAAGTGTGCGAAAATTCAACAATAATTCATCACTTCTCCTGCCCCCAATCCAGAACTGCAGGACAGCCAAATATGAGTTCACAAAGAATAATAACTGGAAACGGTCCAATGCAAGCCAAACCCTACAGACTTGATAACACAAATAACAGCAGAAACTCACTGCTTCCAAGTTCTTCTGTTGGGTTCGAACACATACTTTACCAACGATTCCTTGATCGACAACAACTCCGGGAACTCTTTCTTCAACTTGGATGCATCCATCTCGTTATTGCTTCTTGGCGCCACGATCACCTTTGCCTGCTCACCGAGGGTAAAGTTCGTCCATTTGAATTCCGGGTCTATGTACATCTTGTACATCTCCAGAATTTCATTATGGGTCACCACTCCCGGGTTGGTGAAGTTCCATATGCCCCTGCAATCTCGCATCGCCATTTCGATTGACATGGGGAGGAGCTCATCCAGAACAGTCATGCTGTTCGCAATGTTAACCACCTTGTCGTATCGAGAAATCTTTGTGATAAAATTACGAGGGTTGCTGAGGTCAGACGAGATCGGCATCCGGACTCGAAGTGTACAAACGTTGTCATACTCTTTCAGCAGCTCTTCAACCTGATCCAAGGCTAAGCAAGTTAAAGAATATTTTTTAAAATGAGTCAGACCAGGACTCGGTTCATAGGTTCATACATATCTCCTGAACCCGATAAGCCCAGCCCATGTAAAGATTAAAAATATGTATTAAATTACCATAGCCTTGGTCTTTGAATAGAACGAACCGGTGAAGTTGGGTTTATTTTCCTCCTTAAACCCAATGCCGGAACCCTCCGGATGTGCAGCATCATACTCAAAAATACACCCCGTGGCAAAATTTATCATCAACAGACCATTCTCCCTGCAAACATCCGCCAGATTTAGGGTCCCCGAAACATTGGTGCGAATGGTTTCCGTCTTATGAGATTCACACCAATCAACATTGGGTCTTCCAGTCACTCCTGCAGCATTGAAAACATGTGTGGGCGCCGTGCTCTTAATATCGACCAAAAGCTGCGACCGATCCTCTACACGCCCTTTTCCATACTCGAATGGAATCCCTTGCTTCTCACACAGCTTCCCAAGCAACCCACCAATCCAACCTGTCTTGCCATAGATAAGAAACTTCAGTGATGATTGTTGTGAAGCAACAGTTTCAGACGCCGGAGTCAAAGTTTGGTGAGAAGGTGCGGAGTCATCAATGTCGGGCCCATCGAAAAGCCTTTCAATCCCACCAGGCATCATCAACATTCTTGGATGAGGATGCAAAGCTCCCGACACGTCACCCCACCAATTAGGGTTTTGGGTGTACCATTCAATGGTCTTCTTCAGCCCATCCTCCCAAGCCGTCCTTTCCGACCACCCCAAATTCTTCAGCTTCTGATCATCCAAGAAGTATCTCTGGTCATTGAATGGACGGTTTTCCACAAACTCAATACTTGTCTCCGGGTCCATCGAAAACAGTTTGCATACGTCTTCAGCCACATCGATCACTCTCCTCTCCCTCGTCGTCCCAATGTTGTAAACATGACCCACCTCACCTTTATGAAGAATTATCTCAAAAGCTTCAGCAACATCATCACAGTACAGGTAGCTTCGCACATTTGATCCATCCCCATGAATTGGAAGAGACTTTCCTCTCATTGCCAAGAGAATGAACTTCGGAATCAGCTTTTCAGGAAACTGGTTTGGCCCATAAACATTGTTTCCTCTGGTAGTAATAACAGGCAATCCGTAGGACCTCCCATAAGCCATGACAAGCATTTCAGCTCCAGCCTTCGTGGCAGAATATGGGTTCGTTGGTAGTAGTTGAGAAGCCTCGTGATTCCCAACAATGGCATCCTCATCGGTCTCGCCATAGACTTCATCAGTGCTCACGTGGATGAACCGTCTAATCTGGCCGGTGACCTTGCAGGCTTCTAAAAGAACATGTGTACCATAAATATTGTTCTTGGTAAATTCGAAGCTGTTACCGAAGGAGTTGTCCACATGGGTCTGTGCTGCGAAGTGCATTATTGTGTCAATGGATTCGGTGATAAGAAGATAGTTGACAAGATCAGCACTGCCAATATCCCCTTTAACGAACTTGAAGTTTGGTGATGAACTAGATGGAATAAGGTTTTTCAGATTTGAACAGTAATCAAGCTTGTCAAGCACAACAATTTTATAGGCGGGATAACACCGGACCAGCTGATTCGCAACATGACATGCAATGAATCCAGCAGCCCCAGTAATGAGGATGTTCTGGGGAGTATATGTAGCCATGTC
Organism: Viscum album; assembly: GCA_963277665.1. NCBI lineage: Eukaryota > Viridiplantae > Streptophyta > Magnoliopsida > Santalales > Viscaceae > Viscum > Viscum album. The sequence goes on from OY728164.1 coordinate 1,390,414,309, forward strand.
AAAAGACCCCTGCACAAGAGAGAATATAGGATGAATACCGGCAACGAATTACTTGAAAATCTAAACCAATTTTCCTTTAAATTCTTGCAAACATTATTTATCAGATTAATTCAAATCCAACCACGGCGTTGATGATGCACATCCAAGATGAAAATGTGATAAATGTTCCATCGACAGTAGTTGAAGCATATGTCTAAAACAATTAAACGATCAAATATCGAAGGAATCTAAATTTTACTCAAAGTAGTGAAATGTCAATGAAATATAGATCAACTAAAGGTAGGCATAAAAAAACATAAAAAATACAAAATTTACAGAAATAATTAAATTTGATCAATAGATCTATAGCCATGTTGAACATTGTCACTGTAAAGCCTGTTTCCACTTTCTTTCTGTTAACTGAGCAGTTGGAGGAAATAATGATAAATGCCAAATCAATAATGCAAATAAGAAGATGATGACGCCCATCAGTAATGCAAAGCTGCTTTCACGAACACTCAGAATCCCGCACAAAACGAAGGAAAAATCCCTAATCGCAACGCCAATAAACAACCAAGACAGGGGTTTGGAAGCGTCACACGCTCACGAAATGATACAGGGAAGTGTTTCAGGGGGGCGGATTAGGTAAGAGAGGGGGGATCAAAGAACGAAGACATTGACGACGAGATTCGTTGACAGATTGAAATGAAAGCAACAGTCATACTGATGAAAACGTCCAAAACAAACACACCAGCAGATCAGGTGAAGAGAATAGAGGAATACCATGCGATTAGCCCCCCTCAAGGCTCTTCTTTCCCCGGCGGGAAGCACGGGGAGGAAAGAGAATCCGCCGAGCCTTTAATCGCCTTCTTCCTCCCTCCGTATCCCACTCTCAGATCGGATCCCCACAAGGTCGTTCCGAAGCCCCCTGCTCCCCGAAGGCCCTCAAATATAAATAAATATAAAACTTTCGATATACCCTTAAATATTTGATATAAATAACAACAAAATATATATTCTATCATTGAAAATAAACAATAATTTTTTTAAAAAAACTTTCTATTATTTTATCGTTTGTATTTGTGATGCAACCAATTTTGTATTAAATAAACAATAAATATAATTGTATCGGCTTGACTCGAAAACCCAAATCCCGAAACCTAAACCCGATTGTCACATGGTCTCAACTGCATCCCATGATCACAAGAGACTGACAACTAGTGCCGATGAATACCACATAACTATTCAGGAACGGTTTATCATCAAAGAAATTGGACAACTATAAATATATGAAAATGTCACTTTATTTTAAAACCAAAACCAATCTTTATACACACACTTTAAAGAAAACAAGTACCAACAATGTAGTGAAAACAGGTTAAAAACTAAGACACAACAACCAAATGTTTACTACCGACACTTGTCCGTCTAGGATTGCAACTTCTCCAATGATGCCTGATCGGATTGTAAAAGCTTGAATTTCTCTTAATCCTCTGCTTTGTGTTTTTTAGGCGATGGAGATGTTGAAAGAAAGTTCTGAAGTAATTGGTGAGAGAAAGGTAGATTTTAGATGAAATTTCAACTAAAAGGGAAAAATCATGCCATGACTAAAGGTGTTGCACATTGATTTATTAGCTGGATGAGAATGGTTGTCACGGTTTGGTGTGTTTGTGTCGTGATTATGAGGATGTGGCATGAGGTGATTTGTTTCAACGTAGAGCTCAAGCCATGAAATTTTGGTGTTCCTTTATAAGCACATCACATGTCACTTATCAAAGTAGCTAATCACATGTCTAGTTGGATTTGTTCCCCAGTTGGTTGTCTTCTCTTGTTTTACCTGATATTCGATCTCTTAATATATGAGTTTCTACTTTTTCTTCAAAAAAATGTACTTCGTCAATCTAATTCAATCAAGGCTCATATTATTTTTCTTGTCTTACAAGGGGACAAATCCCACATTGTTTGTGATGGGAATATTCCCTAAAGCCTTATATGTATGATATATATATATAAGCAATATCGTATTGCATGCAAATTATGTTTTGCACACCCATGCATTTTACGATTGTGGCAAAATGATAAATAGTTATCATTTATTGATTCTCCCATAAATGCTATCATTAAAGGATCAATTACATAAGATGTAATGTATGAGAGTTCATTCATGCATTAGATGTATGAAGTTGGCCATAACATTTATTCATGTGTTATATTGCATGAATAAATGCAACAACACCCAAGGAGTGTCATCAAGTGATTATATTTATATCACTACCATGTGATGGCAGTGGGGGAATCACATTATGCTTATTCCAACCTCCATGGACTCGTTGCTTTCTTTCTTATTCTTCCTTTGCATGTTGGGATGCTATCACATCACTGGAGAAAGGATAATCTTGCATGTATGACATGCAATTTAGATTAGCTCGTGGATACACCTCAGAGGTGGGATGCTTTTGTTTCTCACTACTATGATCTTTATCAAGCACATCAAAGATGTTCGAAAGTTAAGGAGATGATATAGTGGCACTTTGGTGTACGGTATGCTTATTTACATCAACTTCTTCATTTATGTTTTTATTACACGGTTTATATTTTTTGCATGGGAGATCCTCGAACTTGAGTTTAATCCCTTCCACTTGATTAAAAAAATGTTGTTTAATCTTTATCGAAACCTGTAACATCCTGGCTTGAAGGTTCCGGATGCAGCAGAAATGTGTGATGGGTCGTGCCCAACTTTTCTTTTTGCCATTATCAATGATTAATCAGAGATTTACATGATGATGAACATCGTGATCAACAAAATTGAATCAAGGAATATAGACAATGGATAGATGTCAGAATCGAAGCGCAGGATCATCACATATTATTTATAATTAATTTAAGTAATTAAAGAATAACATTGTGTGAAATTCTTTCTTCATTGATCGATATGATAACAAATCTACGTCGTATCGTCGTTGTGTTGTAGGAATCAAGATTAGATTCCCTCTAGTGGTGACCCACACGTGTTCCACAAATCTTTGAATGACGTCGTAGGAATCTACGGGTGCTAGCACGACAGATCCCATCGCTTGCGTCGTCCATCTTTGATTGCCCTGAGAATCGCTTATAAAGGACTTTTCTTGATCTCTTTAGTCTTGAGAGTGGAAGATAGAGGAAGATCACCCTCCATTCTTGAGAGCGTTCTTGGAGAAGGGGACTCTCTAGATCTTCAAGAGGATTCCCCAAATTTCGTTGTGCACAACAAAAGAAATGAATTGACTCCATTGAAAAATAATATAATCAGGTTTATATACCACTAGGGTTAGAAATAAATAACTATTCAAGTGACCTTAAATATTTATTTAATCCTTGTGGAACTTCATTTATATAATAATAATAATAATATCATTTCTTGACATGCGCTAAACTCACAAATTAAATTAAATATTATTTAATCAAATAATATTCAATATATATTATTTCTCATCAGACCATTAAATTCAGTCTGTCATTCCTCTACAATATTTATTGAGCCTTGAATAATGAATATTTATTTAACAAATAAATCTCACTGAATTTTTTGTCAACAAATAAATAAATATTGTATCAACTAAATAACAAATAAATATTTATTAAATATTTTGTTCACATAATATTCTCTTGAATAACCGGTGACGAAATATATGTGATCAAACAAACATGAATAATTATTAAATCACGTATGGGAATAATATTTATTCAACTTTTTAAATAATAAATAAATAATATATTTTTTAATTTAGATTTTGGATACACTCAATGTGTGACCCTCTAGGCCTCTTTCTTAGTAGCATTAAGCGAAGTAGCCTAAAGTCCAAGGTTAGCATATCACAACACATCAAGACACTCATAGGGAAAGAAGTTAATGTCACAACAGTATAATACCTCATACATACACCCATTGTGTAATACAATCCCTTTATCATGATATCTCTAATAAAGCAGGTTTCATACCGATGCCATTAACCTATATGCTTGATGTCTATTTCTTTGATTTTCCAGAAACTGAACTTACCCATAAAATACAATAACCATGGATTTATTTAGTCTATTTAATTTTCATCAAAGGGGATGAGATATCAACTTCTGTTAACGAACAAAAGAGAAAAATCCTTTCTCACATTATTCATTAATGAAATATTATTCGTGACACACCCAACATATCCTACCTCACAACAAACATATGTCATCACAATTTTCATCAATACATTAAAGTATGTGACTTATAACACTCATTGATAATAATCTTAAAGTCTAAGGATCAATAAACACAACCACAAATAGGAACATCCAATGACACATATAAATGTGGTTTTACTACTGGCGGGTCTCGTTCTCATAATATCCTACACTGGATATTACCAAGGGCGTGCACCATGAGAATGTACCTCAAATTCCTATGATCCCACCCTTGATATCCGGAATCATTTTTTCCCTCAAATAATTTCATCCAATTATAGAACATATATTTAAGAATACTATCATGACACTTATAGGTTCTCATCATAGCGGGGAACTGCTTTAATTTTTTAGTGCGACAGTTACTCTTAGGACATTATCACATGAAATGTTACATAGAAGAATAATCATGATGTGATAAGAAGTTTATTAATATTCAAAATAATGAATACAAGTTATCATAAAGTACACAAAAGTTGGTTTCAGGGAACCAACTCCAACATGGCTAAGGTGCACTCTCCTTTTAATGTTTAAGAGGTTGTACTTCGGGTTCTGAGATTATCAGAGGCGATCCAGGAGTTTTCTAAAGGATATGGGTTGTGTGCTGGTTGTAGGAGCTATTTCATGCTGTGAATGGTATATTCACAACCTAAATTTTGTCTAAGTATAATCCATGATTCTAGTTTAAGATATAAAAATCTTATATGACATGAAATGATAATTCACATTGTGAACTAAGCCTTTTGGATTTTAAATTGAGGCAATGCCTTTTTTGGTGTACATGGAATCCCAGAGATTTATGTCATGAATCAATGATTCAAGAAATTAATCATTTTTTCTAGTAAGTTTTATATGTTGCATGCCTGACTCCCCTCTCATTCAGCCTTCAACTTCTCCCTTAAACCTTAGGGATGCTCCAGGTGACTTTGGGAGGATTCGGCTCTTCCAGGCTCCTCCATTAGGCACTTTGATCTTTGACTTGGTTGGTTGTTGTTAGGACCAATAGGGGCCTATATACCCTGAGAGGGGGGGTGAATCAGGGTATGGATATTCTTTTCAAAATTCTTCCTGCCCCACTGGATCTTGACCTCTTTATTACAAGGGTCACTTTGTTTGCACTTGTGTGTTTATTAAGATCACTTATTTTCATCTTTGTCTGACGATGATGCTTCAAATGCAATGCAGGGTAGTAAGCAGGCAGACACAAAGATTTTTACTTGGTTCACCCTCACTGGGCTACGTCCAAGGAGCATACGCCGACAAGTTGTTGTGCGTACCAAATCCCACTAATCTTCATAAGATGTGGATACAAAATTCGGGATAGAGCACTTCTATTCCCAGGCTCACTTCCTTCACAAGGTTTAGGGTCAGCTCACTGCTTTCCCAAGGGTCACTCCCTATTTCTCTCTCTCTGGATCACTGCCGGTGGAGAGGATCACCTTTTTCCTCTTCCTATGCTCACTGCACTTGGAAGGGATCCACTCACAGTTTATAGACCTGTAGGTCTCTTCATTTGCATGAAATAATGCATCTTCAACTGTTGATAGATGCTCTGTTGAAGTACAACTTTCATCCACTGATGAATACCTCTTTGCCTCTGACCACTGGGCAACTACCTTTGGAAAGTACCTTAGAAAAGCACCCTACTTCGCTAGGCTCCCAATTTTGCGAAGCTCAAACAAGGCTTCGCGAAGCTCCTGCCTTTTCGCGAAGCACTTTCGCGAAGCTCAAGCCGTCGCAAAGCAATGTCCCTCACGAAGCTTATTAAGCCAACACGGAGCTTGCAGGTTTCACGGAGCTACAATAGCCGCCGCGAAGCTCCTCTTTCGTGAAGCACACTGGCTCAACGAACAACCTTCGCAAAACGAGAGCAACTGATCTTCTCTGAAAATTCTCTCTGCTTCTCTCGAGGGGGTCGGCCTCTATTTATAGGCGATTCCACCGACCCTCGAACTTTCCGCGTGAATTCAACACCACGTCATCTCAAATCGCGATGCTCCAAAGTTTCCGCCGGAATTCTGTCCAAATCGCGAAGAACCATGGCAATTTTACATTCGCGAAGCTCATCGTAATCGCGAAGAATTCCATCAATTCCTTCACGCCTTTGCCGCGAAGCTCCCTCACAATGCCCTTCATCGCCGCGAAGCTCCCTCGCAAATCCCTTCACCACCGCGATGCGCTTCAGCCTCTGCCGTTCGCGAAGCTTGTCGTAATCGCGAAGACTTACCGCCTCCATTCTTCTGGTATTCGCGATTTTCAAACCATGAAGCTTCACTTCGCGAAATTCATGCCTTTGACATATTAAATTATGATCTTCATGGAAATCCAGTTTTCATGATGCTCACAAAACTCCCAATTTTGGACCCCAAAAATTTGGCAAACACTGGGAAACGACGCCACCTTGTACTGCTCTTTTGTACCGCCTCCAGATCGTCCTTTCCTTTGTCATCGTTCTTTGTCAATAAGAATTGTCAACAAATTCTCGGGAACTCGACAATTCTCCATGGAAACTTGCTTTGTCAACAAACACAATCAACCCAAAAATACTTCAATGATACCTTAAGGGATTTTTGCCCAACAATCTCCCCCTTTGGGTTTGTTGAAAACTCTTCACAACTCTGCTCAGAATGATTTTCTGCACTTTGATACCTCACTGAGTCTTCTTCCAGCCGCTACCACCATTCACCTCTTGCGGTTTTTATAGCGTTCAAGGATTCACTTAACACGTACTCTAAGCCCACATGAGCAATGCTCGACATGAGAAACAAGAGTAGTATGAAAAGATCATCAATGAATCACATCATGTCAAACACCAATTGTCGATTCCAACCTGATACCAATTCATAAATTGATACCAATTGTTGAACCACACTGATCCCAATTGGTGATAGCTAGAAACCTTCTCTTACCATTCCAAAACCACTGTTCCACTGTTATCACGATCCTCAGCTGTCGTGATATCTATTCTTTGATCGATCACTTCTAGCATCGTCAGATTTGTATACGCTCCCCCTTTCTGCTTGCACTCCCCCTATCTGGCTGCTCCACATGTCATCTTCTCCCCATATCATTCATGATTTATCAAATCTCCACACTGTCTCCCCCTTGACCAATCACCTTTTTCTCCCCCTTTGTCAACGAACCCAAAGGTCACTCCTTTGTAGTCTGTAACAGAGTAGAGAACACATAATAGCACAACAGGGAAAAACACATCATACCTCGAGGAGAGGGGGGGGGGGTCCCCATGCACACTCTCCTAAGTGTGGGGAGTCGACTGAACTCCCAGAGCCAGTCGATGCCTCTCAAATGATTCCTTGGGTAAGGCCACTACGAGAAAACCGCCGTTTAGCGGCGGTTTTTTCGCGGCGGTTTTTAAAACCGCCGCGAAATGCGTTTCGGGCTGGATATGTATTTCTAGAATACATTTCAAAAAAGTATCATATTTATAATAACTTTACAAAAGTAATTCCAAAAGAAAGGTTTGTGGAATTGAGGATGCAACTTCATGTTAATCCTCCTCCCATGTCTTCCTAAACCTTATAGGGAATTACCTCCACTGTGCTTTGGATTATGTTGAAAAAGGGGGAGAGAAAGTAACAACTTTTACTTTGTAAGAATTTTTTACTTATCTTCTTAAATTAATTTGAATTTGTGGTTATCATATAATGGGGAGAGAAAAGAAAGGTGAGGAGAGTTTATCTTTACATGGGAACAAAATTTTCTTACCACTGAGGGATGGAATTCCTTCAAAAAAATTATTTTATCCAATAGTGTGGTGTCAAGACACTATATTTTGAGAAAGGCTATGTTTTGATAAAAGTCAAAAAACATGAGTTGTTTACAAAAGTTGAGTTGTGAAAAAATTATGAGTTTAAAAAGTTGTTAACAAGGGTTGTCAACAAATCCAAAGTGGGGGGATTAAATAACCTTTGTGGTTAAATTGTTTTAAACAAATTTTTTGTATTTGTTGACAACTAATATTTTTGTTGAAGAATGTTTTTGTTATTTAGAAATTAGACCCAATCCATCGTAATGAGGTTGTTTTCCGAACATAAGTTTTTGGACCCAGGTTTTTGTATTGAGATGCAATGGACACAAAAGAAGTCAGGAAGATGAATTTATTGATCATACACTTTATTGTATTCAAGTCCATCGGCATGACATTGCAAATCATCATATTCAAAAGAATCAGCGGCAGAATTTTTCATTTATTGGAAGTTTGTATTTTCTATATTCATAGAAAGAAATAAGTTTCTAAGTTAGAAAGAAGGAAGTTGTTGAGTGTAGAAGTCATTTTTTTGTTGAAGAGTTTTAAAAGAAGATTATGAAGTCAAGAGTTAGAAATTTCCCATGCTTTATAAACAAGATCATACAATGCTTTATTGATTAAGAAGTTCTCACAAATAATGAAAAATTTCATAATAAAATCTTTTGATGAAATAGTGGAGAGGTTTGAAAAAATTCAGAGTTGCAAAATGATATTTCCATCATAACGGGAATTACATCGTAAAGAGATGAGAAAGAAAAAAATGTTGTTGAGACTAAGGAATAAAGAAAATCGAACTAAGATTTTCGTACTTGGAAAATCATACTGAGATTTTCATACTCAGATTTGTGTACTCAGATTTTCATACTGAAAAAATCATACTGAAGAATTCATAATTAAGAGGTCATACTGAGAAGGAAACAAAAATTAGATTCACTAAAAAATAAAAAGAAATAATAATGAGATGATTATGAAAAATACTCAGAAAGAAAATTCCAAAAGTTTTATGAGGAATTGAAGGGGTCAAACTTAAATTTCAATTTTTCATAAATATTAGAGAAATCTAAGGAGGTTTGGAGAAGTCAAAGTTAAAGTTTTAAATGCGATATATTTTTGAAGATTTTGAGATTTGAGGAAGTGAGGAATATTTTCAAGTTTCCCACCTTTTTTTCTGAGTCACCTATAAATACTTTCTTAGATCATTCGTCCATTTGAAACTTTTCACACATGCACAAAAGGCGGATCACTGGAGAATATGAAGTGAAAGTTCTCTTCTGGTTGAAGAAGAACTGTATTGAGTATTCTAGTAGAGTTTGAATTTTGTAAATTGAAGAATGATTTCATCATATTGAGTCTATCATTTCAGAGAATCAGATCCAGGCTCATTGTTTTGAGAAAATCAGATCCAACATCATTTTAGAGAATCAGATCCAAGATAATTGTATTGATAGAATTGGATCCAGCATCATTTTATTGAGAGAATCAAATCCAATATCGTCATATTTTGAAAATCAGATCCAATATCATTTTAGAAAATCAGATCCAGTATCATCATATTGAGAAAATTAGATCCAGAATTATTGTATTGAGAAAATTGGATCTATCCAAATCAGATTGAGGATTTAGACTGAGAAATTGTGGAGTTGTTTCAACAAAGTCTTTATTCTTTTTTATCAATTTTTTTATAATAAAACATTGTAAACTGACGGGAGTCAGTATAATCTTTCCTATCAGGAGATAGAAGGTGTCTAATGGTAGTTGACACAAGTTATATTCACTTCTTCATAATAGTGGATTTCCATAGACCCACGGGAGTGGCTATGGAAAGGATGTAGGTTCTCACACTAAGGTCAAACCTTATAAATCTTGTGTACTTTACTTGCTTTCCTACATTCACATGCATGAGTATTTATAAAAATTTGATAAGGAAATAAATATTAATTGGTTATCGGGGTTAATTTTCTAAATGTTTTGAAACGTATAAAAAGTGAACAACTGATTCCCCCCCACCCTTCTCAGTAGTTATTCGATCCTTTGGAACTTCGATGTTTAGTTTTTTTCACAGATCTTTTAGGAAGACATATTTTTCTTTCAACTATCTGCAAAATGCCAAAAATAGATAACATGTTCCTTTCTACCAATGTTACCACATTTTCCATTTCCTTTTTTGGTCGAACTACCAACACTGAGTCAATGTTCTTAGCCGAAAAACCTTTTTTGGCTAAGAATATCAACTCAATATGAATTGTTGGAAGTTCTACAAAGAAAAGAAATAGAAAGCATGGTAACATTGGTATTTGGGATTTTTTTGAGACTTTGGGATGTGTAGGAATCAGTCTCACCTCAATATGACACACAGTGTGACCGGTATGTCTCCAAGTGCTTCTTTTTATTTAAAATTGACATTAATTTTAGTAAAAAAGAAAACTAACATAGCTAAAACTAAGAAAATTCATTTTTATTGTTTTGATAATTTGGGAAAATGATCCATAAGTCATTTGTGATGTATAAGAATCAGTCAAACCTCAATCTGATACATGATGTGACCGATAGGACTCATAGTGTCTGTTATCAGTTTAAAATTGACATTTTAGTTCAAAAAGTGTCACTCACTGAAAACCAAGCAAATACACTTGGATTGTCTTGATAATTTAGAAAAATGATTCATAATTCATTTTTGACGTGTAAGAATTAGTCTCGCATCAAAAAAACACATGATGTGACTGGTATGACTCAAAGTGTATGTTTCCGGTTCAAAATGACATTTTAGTAAAAAAGACAATTGAGGTAATCAAAACCAATAAAACGCATTCTAATTATTTTTATACTTTAGAAAAACTATCAATAATTCATTTGAGATGTGTAGGATTCATCCGCACATCAATATGATGCATGGTGTGACCGGTATGACTCCAAGTGAGCCTTTGTATTTAAAATTGACATTAATTTTAGTAAAAAAACAATTAACATACTCAAAACCAAGAAAAAGAATTATTATTATTTTGATACTTTAGGAAAATGATTCATAAGTCATTTTTTACATGTAAGAATTATTATCATTTCAATTTGATACACAATGTGTCTGGTATGACTCAAAGTGTTCGTTATTAGTTTAAAATTGACATTTTAGTTCAAAAAGTGTCACTGGCTGAAAACCAAGAAAACACACTCATATTGTATTGATAATTTATAAAAATGATTCATAATTCATTTTTAATGTGTAGTAATCATTCTCATATCAAACTGACACACAATGTGACTGGTATGAATCAAAGTGGGCGTTTCCAGTTTAAAATGGCATTTTAGTAAAAAAGAAAAGTGATGTACTCAATCCGAGAAAACGCATTTGGATTATTTTAATACTTTATAAAAATTATCCATAAGTCATTTGGGATGTGTAGAAATTATCTGCACCTCAATATGATGCACAGTGAGACCGATATGACTCCAAGTGCGTCTTTTTATTTAAAATTGACATTAATTTTAGTAAAAAAGAAAACTGAAATAAAAAAACCAAGAAAACGCATTTGTATTGTTTTGATACTTTAGGAAAATGATCCATAATCCATTTATGACATGTATGAATCATCCACACGTCAATCTGATACATGATATTCCCGATATGACTCAAAGTGTCTATTATCAGTTTAAAATTGACACTTTAATTCAAAAAGTGTCACTCATTGAAAACTAAGAAAGTGAGCTCAGATTGTCTTGATAATTTAGAAAAATGATTCACAAGTAATTTTTGATGTGTAGAAATTATTCTCACATAAAATCGAAACACTATGTGATCGATATGACTCAAAGTGCGTGTTTCCAGTTTAAAATGATATTTTAGTAAAAAAGACAAGTGACATAATAAAAACTGAGAAAACGTATTCATATTGTTTCAATACTTTAGAAAAAAAGATGAATAAGTCATTTGGGAAATTTATAAATTAGCTTCACCTCAATATGATGCATAGTGTGACCAGTATGACTCCAAGTGCATCTTTTTATTTAAAATTGACATTGATTTTAGTAAAAAAGACAACTGACATACTTAAAACCAATAAAACACATTCAGATTGTTTTGATGCTTTAGGAAAATGATCCATAAGTCATTTTTGATGTATAGGAATCAGTCACACCTCAATCTAATACACGATGTGTCAGGTATAACTCAAAGTGTCTGTTATCAGTTTAAAATTGACATTTTAGTTCAAAAAGTGTCACTCACTGAAAATTGAGAAAATGCGCTCGGATTGTACTGATAATTTAGGAAAATGATTCATAAGTCATTTATGATGTGTAGAAATTAAACTGACACATGATGTTATTGGTATGACTCAAAGTGTGTGTTTCCAATTTAAAATAACATTTTAGTAAAAAAGACAAGTGATGTACTCAAAACTGAGCAAACACATTCGGATTGTTTTGATGGTTTGTGAAAACTATCCATAAGTAATTCGGAGTGTATAGAAATCAGGTGCACCTCAATCCGACACACGGTGTGACCGGTATGACTTCAAGTGCATCTATTTATTTAAAATTGACATTAATTTTAATAAAAAACAATTGGCATACTCAAAACCGAACAAATGCATTCAGATTGTTTTGATACTTTAGGAAAACTATCCATGATCCATTTTTGATGTGTAGGAATCAACTGCACCTCAATCCAATACACGATATTCCTATTATAACTCAAAGTGTCTGTTATCAATTTAAAATTTTCATTTTAGTTCAAAAAGTGTCACTCACTGAAAACTGAACAAACGTGCTCAGAATGTCTTGATAATTTAGGACAATGATTCATAAGTCATTTGTGATGTGTATGAATCATTATCACATCAAACCGACAGATGATGTGACCGGTATGACTCAAAGTGCATGTTTCCAGTTTAAAATGACATTTTAGTAAAAAAAACAAGTGATGTACTCAAAACCGAACTAACACATTCGGATTGTTTTGATACTTTAGGATAATGATCCATAAGTAATTTGGGATGTGTAGGAATTGGGTGCACCTTAATTCGATGCATGATGTGACCGGTATGACTTCAAGTGTGTTTTTTCAATATATAAGTGTCATTTTAGTTTAAAATATGCATCACATCGCCAAGACTGAGAAAATGAGCCTAAGATTGTTTTCTCATCATTCTATCTTCTATTAATTAATTAATTTCATTATCATTTTTATCTTATACTTATTTTTTTAATTTTCACAAAGATGATGCTTGAAGACGAACAAGAAATGGTGTGGCATGCAAGAATCAACTGCTACTCAATCTGATACACAATGTTCTCGTTATGACTCAAAGTTTAGTTTAAAATTAACACTTTCAGTTTTATTTATTTATTTATATTATTACTAACATAAGAATTGTTTTCTTATATAGGTGAGTTCTTTTGCTCGAGTAGGAGGGTTTTGTTCGGTAGTAGCATGAGTCAGGGTCAGGGTCAAAAGACAAAGGAACATTGATGTTTTTTAATGTATGTAATAATTTGTACTTACTCATGTAATTGTATAAACCAATATTTGAAATGTATATAATATAGAGTTTTTTTCTTGTATTTGTGTTGTAAATTTTATTTCATTTAAATTATGTATTGGTACTTGATTTTGCGGATTCCTGGTGGTGTTTCTAGTGTTGTAGCATGCTGTTACAACACACTGCAGTATACCCCTTTATCAGCTCTAAATAAAAGCGTTGATAGAGGTTGTCTTTTATCAACGCTTTTTTAGCGCTGATAAAATCTTAGGGATTTTAATCTTGCTTTGGTAGTCAGCACTTCTCTAACGCTGATAAAAGTCATTTTTAGCACTGTTAAAGGTTTATTTTGCAGTAGTGCTTGGGTAACACTTTAAGGCTTCTTAGCTTGGTCTCTTAGAAAAACAAAGGCTTCTAGGAAATGGGGAGAGGGTTGAGGAGAGACTACGGTAGAGTTTTTTTTTTTGAGCTAAAACTTCAGAATGGGTGGAGAAATATGGTGGAAGTGATCTCCTTTTATAAGTGAAGAAAATGACATTTTCGTCAATACTCGTTACTTTTTCAATGACATGACATTATTCAAGAGTAAATGGCTCCAAAATGGAAAATAATTGAGTGGAGGGTAAGGTAAGGTCGAGCATCCTTTCACCGTTCATTTGGTTCCATGTTTTAAACATGTTTTTAGTCTTTTACCATTAGGTTTTAACTTTTACCTTTTTGGTTTTTACCTTAGTAACTAGTTTTTACATAAGTAATTAAATTTTTACTAAAAATATAAAATGACTCCTCTTAAAAAAATTTGATGTTCTAAACCAAAATTTAGGATCAATTTAACCAAAATAAAATTCTAAATATTTGAAAATTAATTTTTAAATTAAAAAATGCAGTGTATATAAAAACTATTTTGTAGAAAATGATGTTTTAACCATTAAGTGTTTTTGATCTTATATAACATTAATTACCAATTAAATGAGGGATGATATATTTGTATATATGTGAAAAAAATATATCAGTCTTTATATAAAATAGATCATTTAGATCTATTATATAAACAAATACACAACATTAATAAAATAATTCTTTGAAAATAACTCTTTCACCGTTATTGCAGACATTAACTATATTACTTAAGTTTCCAAAACTTTAAACATGAGTTTTATAAATTCAACATAATATTTTTAAATGATTTATTTTACTTTTCAAGTATATATTTTTATAGAAAAAGGTTTCAAAAACATTTAATTCATTCTTGTATTATGATAATATCATAAAAGTGGTGGTATTAGCAAAATCGGTATTTTTCACTATTCATTTAAAAATCAATTATTTCATAAAAACCTCAAAAAATATACTAAGATGATATTTTCATTCCAAGTCCAAAGAAAAATTAATTTGATCAAATTCAAAATTCTAAAATTTGACAATTTAACTTTTAAAGAAAAACATAAAAATATAATGAAAACAGTTTACATAGGAAAATAACTTTTTAAAATAAAATTTACCGTTCTTATTCTTATTTCCTATCAATTATTAATTAGATTGATGTTAATATATTATTCATATCAACAATATATTTTATATATAATATACATAGTTTCTTAAAATATAGCACATAAAAATCCAATTTTAGAAGAAAATATATTTCTAGCATAATGATCTTATTTGTTATTTAGCCTCGTTAATGGAATTTATCAATGTATTTAGTATTAAAAAATGTCTATTTTATTTCTACCTATATTTCATAATGTGGTTACCTCTATTTTTACCCATTAATTCAATGACTACATTTTCAAGGTTGTATAATGTTTCGCAGCTCGTTTTGGTTTGGTGTTGCGTGTGAAGCAAGTTGTTAAACACATTAGGTTTAAAAAAATATTTAAAATCTCAATGTGTTGCATAGAACCAATTGGAAATTAATGACTATGAAGTTCCAAGCCTGTATACTGGAGTACACTCTCTAAGGAGCAGGCAGATCAAACCAAGTGGTTCCGTGTTTGTACAGTTTGGCCAATATATCTCACACAGACAACAACCAACAAATCATGAAAGAGGAAAACAGTATAACAGGATGGTGTCTACACTGGATGATCAGCAGCAGCATACACTGCAAAAATTGTTATTTAGACTGAAACCAGTGTTTAGTGAACCTAAGAGTTTATCCCCTAAAGGGTAGTTTGACCACATAATCATTGATGATGCAAGGGTTTCGATGGATCCAACTCAGATATGGGTTATATTGGAGTGGCAAAGACTTGTCATTGCTAGGGAAGTGGGGAATTTTGGGACTTACAGGATATTGCTGGAAATTCATACAGGGATACAACAAGATTGCTCAACCTCTCATAGTTTTGATTCGGAAAGATGGGTTTAAATGGACCCTTGAGGCTCAAGAAGTCTTTGAGCAGTAATAAATTCATTACCACATCAAATGCATTGGTTGAAGGTGATAAGGCTTTAAGACAAGTCAAATATATATATCTCGAGTAAAAGATTACATGAACCAATAGACATATCAACATAGGCAGCATTTCGTAGCTCGAAGAATTAATCATAAACTCTTCTCCCGGTTTTATGGCCCGTTTACAATGCTCAAGCATATTGATCCAGTTGCATATCACTTAGATTTGCCTCCAACACCTCAAACACGTCTTATGTTTCACTTTAAAGCAATTGATAATCAAACAGGGTTCTTCAGAGTTGTGTGAACCTGAGGAGGTGATGTCAAAGAGAACTAGTCTAAAGAATAATGCAATGGTAACACAATGACTAATCAAATGAAATGGGCGTCTTATGAAAGGAGGTATATGTGATTAGGAATTTATCAACCAAAAATAGTTTACTTTACTTAATCCTGAGGATAAAATTGCTTCTCAAGGATATGCGAGTGATAGAGCTTTCCTTAGTCTTGAGAATAAGACTGCTTCTAAAGGATAGGCGGGTGATAAAGCTCCTGAAAAGTATATTCCAAAAGAGACAAAAGGGTCACTATGGAAGAAATCGATGTAAATAGTTAGAAAGGAGGCCATCTTGTTGCGGGCTCATAGGGGTGGAGTAAGTGGAAAATGGTTATAAGAGGAAAACAAAGAGGAACTAGGTGAGAGGATAGTTTGGGTATGTATATATATATATATATATTTCAGCCTTGCTGGCTTGAGCAAGAGAGTGGGGGAACTCTCTTGTATCTGTCTTTTTGGTTGACTTTCTCCCATTTCTTCATTCCATACCACACGAAGGTCCTTTAAAGCAGTTGGACAATCTCTTAAGAAATTTCATAGCTTACCACATAGAAAGTACTTCCAAAGCAATGTATACCCTCTTGTTAAAAAGAGTTGTCATAAAAAACTTTTTCACATGGGTGATAACAATGATTGCAAGATTGCAGATGGCTGCAAAATCTATACAAACGGAATCTAAAGTGTGCGAAAATTCAACAATAATTCATCACTTCTCCTGCCCCCAATCCAGAACTGCAGGACAGCCAAATATGAGTTCACAAAGAATAATAACTGGAAACGGTCCAATGCAAGCCAAACCCTACAGACTTGATAACACAAATAACAGCAGAAACTCACTGCTTCCAAGTTCTTCTGTTGGGTTCGAACACATACTTTACCAACGATTCCTTGATCGACAACAACTCCGGGAACTCTTTCTTCAACTTGGATGCATCCATCTCGTTATTGCTTCTTGGCGCCACGATCACCTTTGCCTGCTCACCGAGGGTAAAGTTCGTCCATTTGAATTCCGGGTCTATGTACATCTTGTACATCTCCAGAATTTCATTATGGGTCACCACTCCCGGGTTGGTGAAGTTCCATATGCCCCTGCAATCTCGCATCGCCATTTCGATTGACATGGGGAGGAGCTCATCCAGAACAGTCATGCTGTTCGCAATGTTAACCACCTTGTCGTATCGAGAAATCTTTGTGATAAAATTACGAGGGTTGCTGAGGTCAGACGAGATCGGCATCCGGACTCGAAGTGTACAAACGTTGTCATACTCTTTCAGCAGCTCTTCAACCTGATCCAAGGCTAAGCAAGTTAAAGAATATTTTTTAAAATGAGTCAGACCAGGACTCGGTTCATAGGTTCATACATATCTCCTGAACCCGATAAGCCCAGCCCATGTAAAGATTAAAAATATGTATTAAATTACCATAGCCTTGGTCTTTGAATAGAACGAACCGGTGAAGTTGGGTTTATTTTCCTCCTTAAACCCAATGCCGGAACCCTCCGGATGTGCAGCATCATACTCAAAAATACACCCCGTGGCAAAATTTATCATCAACAGACCATTCTCCCTGCAAACATCCGCCAGATTTAGGGTCCCCGAAACATTGGTGCGAATGGTTTCCGTCTTATGAGATTCACACCAATCAACATTGGGTCTTCCAGTCACTCCTGCAGCATTGAAAACATGTGTGGGCGCCGTGCTCTTAATATCGACCAAAAGCTGCGACCGATCCTCTACACGCCCTTTTCCATACTCGAATGGAATCCCTTGCTTCTCACACAGCTTCCCAAGCAACCCACCAATCCAACCTGTCTTGCCATAGATAAGAAACTTCAGTGATGATTGTTGTGAAGCAACAGTTTCAGACGCCGGAGTCAAAGTTTGGTGAGAAGGTGCGGAGTCATCAATGTCGGGCCCATCGAAAAGCCTTTCAATCCCACCAGGCATCATCAACATTCTTGGATGAGGATGCAAAGCTCCCGACACGTCACCCCACCAATTAGGGTTTTGGGTGTACCATTCAATGGTCTTCTTCAGCCCATCCTCCCAAGCCGTCCTTTCCGACCACCCCAAATTCTTCAGCTTCTGATCATCCAAGAAGTATCTCTGGTCATTGAATGGACGGTTTTCCACAAACTCAATACTTGTCTCCGGGTCCATCGAAAACAGTTTGCATACGTCTTCAGCCACATCGATCACTCTCCTCTCCCTCGTCGTCCCAATGTTGTAAACATGACCCACCTCACCTTTATGAAGAATTATCTCAAAAGCTTCAGCAACATCATCACAGTACAGGTAGCTTCGCACATTTGATCCATCCCCATGAATTGGAAGAGACTTTCCTCTCATTGCCAAGAGAATGAACTTCGGAATCAGCTTTTCAGGAAACTGGTTTGGCCCATAAACATTGTTTCCTCTGGTAGTAATAACAGGCAATCCGTAGGACCTCCCATAAGCCATGACAAGCATTTCAGCTCCAGCCTTCGTGGCAGAATATGGGTTCGTTGGTAGTAGTTGAGAAGCCTCGTGATTCCCAACAATGGCATCCTCATCGGTCTCGCCATAGACTTCATCAGTGCTCACGTGGATGAACCGTCTAATCTGGCCGGTGACCTTGCAGGCTTCTAAAAGAACATGTGTACCATAAATATTGTTCTTGGTAAATTCGAAGCTGTTACCGAAGGAGTTGTCCACATGGGTCTGTGCTGCGAAGTGCATTATTGTGTCAATGGATTCGGTGATAAGAAGATAGTTGACAAGATCAGCACTGCCAATATCCCCTTTAACGAACTTGAAGTTTGGTGATGAACTAGATGGAATAAGGTTTTTCAGATTTGAACAGTAATCAAGCTTGTCAAGCACAACAATTTTATAGGCGGGATAACACCGGACCAGCTGATTCGCAACATGACATGCAATGAATCCAGCAGCCCCAGTAATGAGGATGTTCTGGGGAGTATATGTAGCCATGTCAAAAGACCCCTGCACAAGAGAGAATATAGGATGAATACCGGCAACGAATTACTTGAAAATCTAAACCAATTTTCCTTTAAATTCTTGCAAACATTATTTATCAGATTAATTCAAATCCAACCACGGCGTTGATGATGCACATCCAAGATGAAAATGTGATAAATGTTCCATCGACAGTAGTTGAAGCATATGTCTAAAACAATTAAACGATCAAATATCGAAGGAATCTAAATTTTACTCAAAGTAGTGAAATGTCAATGAAATATAGATCAACTAAAGGTAGGCATAAAAAAACATAAAAAATACAAAATTTACAGAAATAATTAAATTTGATCAATAGATCTATAGCCATGTTGAACATTGTCACTGTAAAGCCTGTTTCCACTTTCTTTCTGTTAACTGAGCAGTTGGAGGAAATAATGATAAATGCCAAATCAATAATGCAAATAAGAAGATGATGACGCCCATCAGTAATGCAAAGCTGCTTTCACGAACACTCAGAATCCCGCACAAAACGAAGGAAAAATCCCTAATCGCAACGCCAATAAACAACCAAGACAGGGGTTTGGAAGCGTCACACGCTCACGAAATGATACAGGGAAGTGTTTCAGGGGGGCGGATTAGGTAAGAGAGGGGGGATCAAAGAACGAAGACATTGACGACGAGATTCGTTGACAGATTGAAATGAAAGCAACAGTCATACTGATGAAAACGTCCAAAACAAACACACCAGCAGATCAGGTGAAGAGAATAGAGGAATACCATGCGATTAGCCCCCCTCAAGGCTCTTCTTTCCCCGGCGGGAAGCACGGGGAGGAAAGAGAATCCGCCGAGCCTTTAATCGCCTTCTTCCTCCCTCCGTATCCCACTCTCAGATCGGATCCCCACAAGGTCGTTCCGAAGCCCCCTGCTCCCCGAAGGCCCTCAAATATAAATAAATATAAAACTTTCGATATACCCTTAAATATTTGATATAAATAACAACAAAATATATATTCTATCATTGAAAATAAACAATAATTTTTTTAAAAAAACTTTCTATTATTTTATCGTTTGTATTTGTGATGCAACCAATTTTGTATTAAATAAACAATAAATATAATTGTATCGGCTTGACTCGAAAACCCAAATCCCGAAACCTAAACCCGATTGTCACATGGTCTCAACTGCATCCCATGATCACAAGAGACTGACAACTAGTGCCGATGAATACCACATAACTATTCAGGAACGGTTTATCATCAAAGAAATTGGACAACTATAAATATATGAAAATGTCACTTTATTTTAAAACCAAAACCAATCTTTATACACACACTTTAAAGAAAACAAGTACCAACAATGTAGTGAAAACAGGTTAAAAACTAAGACACAACAACCAAATGTTTACTACCGACACTTGTCCGTCTAGGATTGCAACTTCTCCAATGATGCCTGATCGGATTGTAAAAGCTTGAATTTCTCTTAATCCTCTGCTTTGTGTTTTTTAGGCGATGGAGATGTTGAAAGAAAGTTCTGAAGTAATTGGTGAGAGAAAGGTAGATTTTAGATGAAATTTCAACTAAAAGGGAAAAATCATGCCATGACTAAAGGTGTTGCACATTGATTTATTAGCTGGATGAGAATGGTTGTCACGGTTTGGTGTGTTTGTGTCGTGATTATGAGGATGTGGCATGAGGTGATTTGTTTCAACGTAGAGCTCAAGCCATGAAATTTTGGTGTTCCTTTATAAGCACATCACATGTCACTTATCAAAGTAGCTAATCACATGTCTAGTTGGATTTGTTCCCCAGTTGGTTGTCTTCTCTTGTTTTACCTGATATTCGATCTCTTAATATATGAGTTTCTACTTTTTCTTCAAAAAAATGTACTTCGTCAATCTAATTCAATCAAGGCTCATATTATTTTTCTTGTCTTACAAGGGGACAAATCCCACATTGTTTGTGATGGGAATATTCCCTAAAGCCTTATATGTATGATATATATATATAAGCAATATCGTATTGCATGCAAATTATGTTTTGCACACCCATGCATTTTACGATTGTGGCAAAATGATAAATAGTTATCATTTATTGATTCTCCCATAAATGCTATCATTAAAGGATCAATTACATAAGATGTAATGTATGAGAGTTCATTCATGCATTAGATGTATGAAGTTGGCCATAACATTTATTCATGTGTTATATTGCATGAATAAATGCAACAACACCCAAGGAGTGTCATCAAGTGATTATATTTATATCACTACCATGTGATGGCAGTGGGGGAATCACATTATGCTTATTCCAACCTCCATGGACTCGTTGCTTTCTTTCTTATTCTTCCTTTGCATGTTGGGATGCTATCACATCACTGGAGAAAGGATAATCTTGCATGTATGACATGCAATTTAGATTAGCTCGTGGATACACCTCAGAGGTGGGATGCTTTTGTTTCTCACTACTATGATCTTTATCAAGCACATCAAAGATGTTCGAAAGTTAAGGAGATGATATAGTGGCACTTTGGTGTACGGTATGCTTATTTACATCAACTTCTTCATTTATGTTTTTATTACACGGTTTATATTTTTTGCATGGGAGATCCTCGAACTTGAGTTTAATCCCTTCCACTTGATTAAAAAAATGTTGTTTAATCTTTATCGAAACCTGTAACATCCTGGCTTGAAGGTTCCGGATGCAGCAGAAATGTGTGATGGGTCGTGCCCAACTTTTCTTTTTGCCATTATCAATGATTAATCAGAGATTTACATGATGATGAACATCGTGATCAACAAAATTGAATCAAGGAATATAGACAATGGATAGATGTCAGAATCGAAGCGCAGGATCATCACATATTATTTATAATTAATTTAAGTAATTAAAGAATAACATTGTGTGAAATTCTTTCTTCATTGATCGATATGATAACAAATCTACGTCGTATCGTCGTTGTGTTGTAGGAATCAAGATTAGATTCCCTCTAGTGGTGACCCACACGTGTTCCACAAATCTTTGAATGACGTCGTAGGAATCTACGGGTGCTAGCACGACAGATCCCATCGCTTGCGTCGTCCATCTTTGATTGCCCTGAGAATCGCTTATAAAGGACTTTTCTTGATCTCTTTAGTCTTGAGAGTGGAAGATAGAGGAAGATCACCCTCCATTCTTGAGAGCGTTCTTGGAGAAGGGGACTCTCTAGATCTTCAAGAGGATTCCCCAAATTTCGTTGTGCACAACAAAAGAAATGAATTGACTCCATTGAAAAATAATATAATCAGGTTTATATACCACTAGGGTTAGAAATAAATAACTATTCAAGTGACCTTAAATATTTATTTAATCCTTGTGGAACTTCATTTATATAATAATAATAATAATATCATTTCTTGACATGCGCTAAACTCACAAATTAAATTAAATATTATTTAATCAAATAATATTCAATATATATTATTTCTCATCAGACCATTAAATTCAGTCTGTCATTCCTCTACAATATTTATTGAGCCTTGAATAATGAATATTTATTTAACAAATAAATCTCACTGAATTTTTTGTCAACAAATAAATAAATATTGTATCAACTAAATAACAAATAAATATTTATTAAATATTTTGTTCACATAATATTCTCTTGAATAACCGGTGACGAAATATATGTGATCAAACAAACATGAATAATTATTAAATCACGTATGGGAATAATATTTATTCAACTTTTTAAATAATAAATAAATAATATATTTTTTAATTTAGATTTTGGATACACTCAATGTGTGACCCTCTAGGCCTCTTTCTTAGTAGCATTAAGCGAAGTAGCCTAAAGTCCAAGGTTAGCATATCACAACACATCAAGACACTCATAGGGAAAGAAGTTAATGTCACAACAGTATAATACCTCATACATACACCCATTGTGTAATACAATCCCTTTATCATGATATCTCTAATAAAGCAGGTTTCATACCGATGCCATTAACCTATATGCTTGATGTCTATTTCTTTGATTTTCCAGAAACTGAACTTACCCATAAAATACAATAACCATGGATTTATTTAGTCTATTTAATTTTCATCAAAGGGGATGAGATATCAACTTCTGTTAACGAACAAAAGAGAAAAATCCTTTCTCACATTATTCATTAATGAAATATTATTCGTGACACACCCAACATATCCTACCTCACAACAAACATATGTCATCACAATTTTCATCAATACATTAAAGTATGTGACTTATAACACTCATTGATAATAATCTTAAAGTCTAAGGATCAATAAACACAACCACAAATAGGAACATCCAATGACACATATAAATGTGGTTTTACTACTGGCGGGTCTCGTTCTCATAATATCCTACACTGGATATTACCAAGGGCGTGCACCATGAGAATGTACCTCAAATTCCTATGATCCCACCCTTGATATCCGGAATCATTTTTTCCCTCAAATAATTTCATCCAATTATAGAACATATATTTAAGAATACTATCATGACACTTATAGGTTCTCATCATAGCGGGGAACTGCTTTAATTTTTTAGTGCGACAGTTACTCTTAGGACATTATCACATGAAATGTTACATAGAAGAATAATCATGATGTGATAAGAAGTTTATTAATATTCAAAATAATGAATACAAGTTATCATAAAGTACACAAAAGTTGGTTTCAGGGAACCAACTCCAACATGGCTAAGGTGCACTCTCCTTTTAATGTTTAAGAGGTTGTACTTCGGGTTCTGAGATTATCAGAGGCGATCCAGGAGTTTTCTAAAGGATATGGGTTGTGTGCTGGTTGTAGGAGCTATTTCATGCTGTGAATGGTATATTCACAACCTAAATTTTGTCTAAGTATAATCCATGATTCTAGTTTAAGATATAAAAATCTTATATGACATGAAATGATAATTCACATTGTGAACTAAGCCTTTTGGATTTTAAATTGAGGCAATGCCTTTTTTGGTGTACATGGAATCCCAGAGATTTATGTCATGAATCAATGATTCAAGAAATTAATCATTTTTTCTAGTAAGTTTTATATGTTGCATGCCTGACTCCCCTCTCATTCAGCCTTCAACTTCTCCCTTAAACCTTAGGGATGCTCCAGGTGACTTTGGGAGGATTCGGCTCTTCCAGGCTCCTCCATTAGGCACTTTGATCTTTGACTTGGTTGGTTGTTGTTAGGACCAATAGGGGCCTATATACCCTGAGAGGGGGGGTGAATCAGGGTATGGATATTCTTTTCAAAATTCTTCCTGCCCCACTGGATCTTGACCTCTTTATTACAAGGGTCACTTTGTTTGCACTTGTGTGTTTATTAAGATCACTTATTTTCATCTTTGTCTGACGATGATGCTTCAAATGCAATGCAGGGTAGTAAGCAGGCAGACACAAAGATTTTTACTTGGTTCACCCTCACTGGGCTACGTCCAAGGAGCATACGCCGACAAGTTGTTGTGCGTACCAAATCCCACTAATCTTCATAAGATGTGGATACAAAATTCGGGATAGAGCACTTCTATTCCCAGGCTCACTTCCTTCACAAGGTTTAGGGTCAGCTCACTGCTTTCCCAAGGGTCACTCCCTATTTCTCTCTCTCTGGATCACTGCCGGTGGAGAGGATCACCTTTTTCCTCTTCCTATGCTCACTGCACTTGGAAGGGATCCACTCACAGTTTATAGACCTGTAGGTCTCTTCATTTGCATGAAATAATGCATCTTCAACTGTTGATAGATGCTCTGTTGAAGTACAACTTTCATCCACTGATGAATACCTCTTTGCCTCTGACCACTGGGCAACTACCTTTGGAAAGTACCTTAGAAAAGCACCCTACTTCGCTAGGCTCCCAATTTTGCGAAGCTCAAACAAGGCTTCGCGAAGCTCCTGCCTTTTCGCGAAGCACTTTCGCGAAGCTCAAGCCGTCGCAAAGCAATGTCCCTCACGAAGCTTATTAAGCCAACACGGAGCTTGCAGGTTTCACGGAGCTACAATAGCCGCCGCGAAGCTCCTCTTTCGTGAAGCACACTGGCTCAACGAACAACCTTCGCAAAACGAGAGCAACTGATCTTCTCTGAAAATTCTCTCTGCTTCTCTCGAGGGGGTCGGCCTCTATTTATAGGCGATTCCACCGACCCTCGAACTTTCCGCGTGAAGTCAACACCACGTCATCTCAAATCGCGATGCTCCAAAGTTTCCGCCGGAATTCTGTCCAAATCGCGAAGAACCATGGCAATTTTACATTCGCGAAGCTCATCGTAATCGCGAAGAATTCCATCAATTCCTTCACGCCTTTGCCGCGAAGCTCCCTCACAATGCACTTCATCGCCGCGAAGCTCCCTCGCAAATCCCTTCACCACCGCGATGCGCTTCAGCCTCTGCCGTTCGCGAAGCTTGTCGTAATCGCGAAGACTTACCGCCTCCATTCTTCTGGTATTCGCGATTTTCAAACCATGAAGCTTCACTTCGCGAAATTCATGCCTTTGACATATTAAATTATGATCTTCATGGAAATCCAGTTTTCATGATGCTCACAAAACTCCCAATTTTGGACCCCAAAAATTTGGCAAACACTGGGAAACGACGCCACCTTGTACTGCTCTTTTGTACCGCCTCCAGATCGTCCTTTCCTTTGTCATCGTTCTTTGTCAATAAGGATTGTCAACAAATTCTCGGGAACTCAACAATTCTCCATGGAAACTTGCTTTGTCAACAAACACAATCAACCCAAAAATACTTCAATGATACCTTAAGGGATTTTTTCCCAACAATTTTTTCCTCCTTTAGTAAGTGTGACTGTTCTCTTCTCATCTTCTTTGTTTCTATGGGGATTGGCAGTGGTGTTGGGCTATGTTCATGGGATTTATGATCATATGATGATGCTTCTCTAATCAATTCTAGGTCCATTATGCACTTGTCTTCCAGAGGTCGGATCTTGCGGGCTGTGGTGAGGGGCATGAAAATCTTGAGGTGTGTGTTGATTCAACATCTTCACCGACTCTTTTTGTTTATGGGGATTGATTCTAAGATGTGAGAGTCGATGCTAGGGATGCCTTATATTGTTCCTTCATCCCTTTCCTGCTGGTGTGTGTGTGGATCTCATCACAGTTGGTGAACAACCCAAGTTTGAGGTAGGTGATTCCATTTATAGCCTATGTTTTATGAATATTTGATGCTCTTATTTTACAAATAGTTTCTAAATAAATTGGAATGATCCTTGAATTTATTTAATTGTGTTTTCAAATGGGTTTTTGAGAAAAGATGGATTTCCCCTCATTTTGGTGAAAGAAAAGTTATTTTCAAAGAATTTTAAAATAGATTTTGAAATAGTTTTCAAAGCATGTTTTCGATTAATAAATTGTTATTGGAATTGTTTGTGAAATGTGAAAGTCATTTGAAATTAATTTGATATATACAACACATGAGAGCCTTAAATACTTAGGTGGAAGGTGTGGTATTGGGTCTCATCCATTATTATTGTAATGGGGTTCACTTTCTGATGTGTTCTTCCATTCCTAGATCATATATTCATTGACTCAAGGACTTGATTTACATTGTGGGGGGTTCACTTTCAGGGTGTTTCACTATTCTCTAGAAATTAAAGAAGTAGTTATAAGGACTTGAGTGCACACTAGTCATTGATTATTTATTAAGGTACAAGTGACCCAACTAGCTTGATCATTGTTATCCTAAGGGAATTTTCCACTATACTTTGGTTTGAGTTTTTTGGATTTGATTTTATATGATAAATGTTTTGATAAATGTAACTTATTTGATGAAAGTATAATTTTAAAATGTTTTACCTATAATTGTTTTAGAATTGTGGAAAATGGGGAATGTTTTACCATGCTTTTTATGAAAAACTGTTTGACTGCTTATCATGCTTTATTTTATTTTTGATATGATCATATTGAGATTGTTGTACAGAGACTTGATATAGAACACCTGGGTGAGATCCTACCAGGAATGTTTAGCTTACACCTCACACATTCCCTTGGGGGTATATATACCTTGTATTGTATTATGATATAGGAAAGGGTAAGGCATCGTGGTGAGGCAATGAGGTTTTTGTCAGCTGTGTTTGGGTAGCTGGTGGTGAGATTGTGGGATGTGGTCCACACTTATCACATGGAGTAGTTGTTTCCAGTTTTAGTTATCCTTTTTGGTTATTGTTGGACATGTACTTTGGGTTTTGATCTGGCTAAGTTTGGCTTGTACTACTATCATTAATACTCTTTTTTTTGTGAAATATTATTTTTATAGATATCTTTATGTATATATATGTCATATATCTTACTTTAGGTTGGGAGAAATCGTTCCATTTGGTTTTTTTTCAATGCCCGAGTACTAGTCTCTAGCCCATGGGGATTGGGAACTCCCTTAGGGTCTTGTCATGGTTTGGTTTAGAGCCTAGTTGAATGAGTATCTGGCCCGGGTCATGAAAATTTGGTATTAGATCAGTTTTATGCTTGGTCTTGAGAAGTTGGTAGACAAGAGATAGGATTGTTGGGACATGAGAGGCAGGTTGCAGTGAGTGACTCTCTAGCTCTTATCGTGACAAGCCTTAAGTCACCACATGATGTTTGGATGTGTGTCTTATGTGTTGGGTTTTTACCTTGATCTTAGTTCATGCTTATGATATTCTGGTTTAAACTAATATTTTTTCTTTGGATGATCATTTCCTTATGTTTTTGTCATGTAGAAAACATGCCTCTGAGGAATCTTCCAAGGGTTCCTTAAGAGGGTTCAGTGAGAGATACTCCTCAAGGGAATCATCCTTTGGATCAGAATCTCTTAGAAACTATCATATAAGTAGTTTGTGTCATGGATCAAAATGTGATAAGGGATTAGATACAAGTCGTTACGGTGTAACCAGTAGCTGATAGAGAAAGGGACTGATCTTGGGAGTTCCTATGCGAGAAGTCCCCATCCTTTAAGGGTATTAATGAACCCTAAGAGGTGGAGGAATGGTTGTAAAAAATCAACCAGGTCTTTGACTTCTTGGATACACCTGAGGCTATCAAGGAGAAATGTGAAATGTTCAAACTCTAGGGTCCTATCAAGCGATGGTGAGATTTTTTGGTACAAAAAAAATTGTCACCTAGGTTTGGATTTGAAAGGTTTCATGACCCTTTTCTTTCAGTAGTTCTTCCCAGAGTCTCTAATGATAGTGAAGTCTATGGAGTTCTTCTCTTTGTAGTAGGGAGAGTGCTTGGTGTTGGAGTAAACTAAGGGTGTAATTTTGGCTCGAAATCCTGAGAAGCTCGACTCGAAATCCCGAGTGGATCGGCTCAACAAAGCTCAAGTCGAGTCAGTCTGGGCTCAGGCTGGGCCTGGGCCTATGAAAGTAAGCCTACGGGTCGGGCTAGACTGACCCGTAAGAGCCCAAACCACTAGCCAGTATGAAGCCTAACCCGTAAAATCCTTCCCGCTCTAAAAAACTAGGAAACTGTTGGTATGGAGACTCGAACCCCTACCACAAGTCACTAAGGTTCTGCCTAGACCAACTGATCTAAGAGGTTATCCTGGTTAAAAATTACCAGTGTAACATCCCAGACCCCGATTTCACCCAAAACGGTGCTCCGAGCTCAGTTGGTCACAAGGCCTCAAGCGCATCTCCCAAAATGCCAGAGGCTGCCGACTAGCAACGAGGGCCTAGGTGAGTCAGTGGGGAAACTATGACCTCATTACCAGAGTATCAAAATGGAAGTTAGACATATACAATAGGGGAAGTGAAATAAATAGAAGATAAATAAAAGTGAGACAAACAAATTGGAATACGTAATAGTAAGAAAAAGTATTTCATATACAAAAATGATGCAGATGGTAAAAGTATCTAGAAAACAGCCCGAACAGTACATGGTAATACAATACAAGTATCCCAAAAAGAAAAAAAAGACCAAAAAGGTATCCCATCATCGCAAGCCTCAACTCAGTCATATGCTCCCCTACTCCAAGCCACAATCAACAACATGTACTATGGTGTTTTCCCTTATAATCACTTGCAGTCATATAATTTATTTGGGTCCCCAAGGAGGCCCAAAAAGGGTGTGAGATAAACATCCTAGTAGGAAACCACCCAGGTCTATACAATTCCAACATCAATTCTACAAAGGTGATAGCAAGTGTAAAAAACTGGTAAGTAAGTGCATATGCCCATGGCATAAGTCTACTGTAAAGTAAAACTGAACAACCCTCAAGGATACCTGCAAAAGAGAGTCATCTCCTAACAGGGCAGCTATAACAAGTAATGATCAAGTCAAACGACCACACCGTACATCCATCTGTATCAAGAATTCCATAGCCATACTATATAGAGAAAACAAATATCCCACAACCACGCCGTATAGTAAAGTAGCATCCCACGACCACGTCATATAGTGAAGTGTAAACCTCATGGGCCAAATCCAAGGTGTCAACAGACCAAGGCATCCAAGTAATAATATATAGACAATGGAGGTCCAGATCCAAGGACCATGTCTAAGGCATCCCATCGAGTCCTATGGGAATCCCTGGTGGAAACTCGGTTAGGCACTGGTTGGGGTCCTAGGAGCATGGTAATAGCAAGTCCTATGTGATCCCAAGCAAGCCGGATCCATGAGGTAGCAAGGCCCGAGGCATCCCATGAAATCAAGACCCAAGGGGCAGAGCTAACCCAAGGCGTCCACTACCGCATTCCATATCCAAGAAGAGAAATCCAAGGCATCTATCAAACCATTCCATCAAGCATTCAAGCATTCAAATTAAACATTCATAACACATGAGTATACCCACTCACATCGCCAAGCATCAACCATGAGTATACCCACTCATGAAAACCATTTATCAAAAGCACATGGGCCTACCCTCCTATATAATCCACTTAACATTCCATTAGTCATTTACATATAGGTATACCCACCCATATAAACACATTTCATTTAAGCCAAGCTATCAAAATAGACGATTCGTAACATGATATTCAATATGAAAAGAGGCAGTACATATCTTAAGCATATATTAAAGCTATCAAGGCATATAAGGGCTTCCTCTAACTAGGAAAGCACAAGAACACACCCATTGGGTGGTTTAAATAGGCATAAATAAGCTATTCCCTTAAGGAACACCCCTCGAGTGGCCTCAAAATGAGTAACAGGTGCCAACACACCTAAACAGAACATGTGGTCAACCTCACTAGGTCCAACTACACCTACTAAAAGCTACTCACTCAAAAACGAGACCTCACAGGAAAGTCCTGGGAATGGAATATTGGAAGAACACCTAAAAAAACACCAATAAAAGATTAAAGAAAGTATAAAACGCCTACCTCACCTCAGTAGTAGATAGATCATCCAGTATCAAGTCTTGATTCGTCCCATTTTAGAAGAAATATGAAGAACATACAAAGAACAGGATATTAGGGCATATGATCCTAAATCCAAATAATGCATTCATTGTTCTGAATCAGGCTTAAAGCCTAAGATAGGTGCCAAAGGGGGGGGGGAGCTCTGATGACCTCCTCTGCGTGGGAAGAGAGAAACCTGTTTGGGTTTAAAAAAGAAAAATTTAATTTAATTTTTTTTAAAAACACACAGAAGGGGTCACACGGTTTACCCGCATGGTTTCCCAAACCGTGTGGAAACTGTACACACCTCTCTGTCTAAGAGGGCCGCTTCACACGGTTACCCCGCACAGTTTGACTAACTGTGTGGTACCACTCTGTCCAAAACCTGCAGTTCTTAAACCTCTCACATGATTTACCTAAACTGCGCGCAAGTCATGTGCAAACTATACGACATATCATTTTCAGCCCAAAACTTAGTTCTGGCCTCCGAACAAGCCCCGTACACCTCAAAAAAACCCATGATCAAGTTAAACATTCACATAAGGTCATAACAAGTCATTTAAACTAAAATAAAAAGGAATAATACCTCATACAAAAACTTGGGTTCTTACAATATTCCCCCTTATAGCAATTCGTCCCTGAATTTCTCTCTGAAGGGTGGTCAAGATTAATCCGAGAACAACTCCAACCACTGAGCACATATGTCGGCCTCCCTCTCCCAAGTCTCAACCTATAAATGGTCATGCTGCCATAGCACCTGTACTAGAGGAACTTACCGGCCTTAAAGAACCTTCGTGTTACTATCCTCTATATGAATCAGATGCTCCTTAAAGGAGGCATCAAACTGAAGCTCAACCTCCTTGGGCTGAAAAACGCGAGACAAGTCTGAGTGATAGCAGTGCAACTGAGATATGTGGAAGACGTCGTTCATGGCTCGATACCTCTAATGTAGCAGCAACCGATAGGCAACTGACCCAACTCTCTCCAGAATCTCAAACGGTCTAACATCTCTCGGTGAAAGTTTACCCTGTATCCTGATCAACCTATGTCCCAACCTCAGTAAAACATGAAAGAAAACTCGATCCCTGACCTCAAACTCTAGAGGTCATCTGCGGTGATCGACATATGATTTCTGACGAGACTGTGCAGTATCCATCTGCTTCTGAATCAATTGGACATGCTCAGAAGTATCCTATATGAGACGTGGTCCCAGTAAAGCTTCCTCTCCTAACTCTAGCCAGCAAAATAGAGAATGACATGGAATACCGTATAAATCCTTGTAAGGTCCTATCTGTATCGTCACCTAATAACTATTATTGTAGGCGAACTCAACTAGGGGAATGTGCCTCTCCCAAGAGCCGCCAAAATCCAAGATGCATGCTCACAACATGTCCTCTAACACTTGTATCGTACGCTCTGATTGGCCATCAGTTTGAGGGTGGTATGCTGTGCTCAAAAGCACCTATGTACCCAATGCCCTATGAAAAATCTACCAGAAACAAGATGTAAATCGGACGTCCCTATCTTAAATGATAGCGTGCGAGACCCCATGAAGTTGTGCCACATCTCAGATGTATAACTTTCCAAGATCATCAACACTAAAGGTCTCCTTTATTGGTAAGAAATGTGAAACCTTTGTAATCTTGTTAATGACAACCCACACAACATAATTACCTCAAGGCGACCTTGTCAAACTAGTCACAAAATCCATCACGACATCATCGCATTTCTATTTTAGTATGGGTAACTCTTGTAAAAGCACAGCTAGTCACTGATGTTCCGCCTTCACCTGCTAACAGGTGGAACACCTCATAACAAAACCAGCTACCTCTCTTTTCATTCCTGGCCACTAGTACTGATGTCGCAAGTCACAGTACATCTTGGTAACCCCGGGATGCACTGGCCAAGATGAAGCATGAAACTCCTGCATCAACTCCTCATGTATATCCACTACAACCCAGACATGTCCATATATACACAAAATCTCACCATTGCCTACCATCCAACTAGGAAGAGGGTCCTCACCTACCACACCTCCATGTAGAACTAGGCCTTCTGAATTTGATAGTTGCCTCATCCTAACCCCGTCCAGCAGGGTATAGGTCACAACTAAGGATGAAAGAAAAGTTTTCCCCTGTCTGTCGTGCACCTCCAAATGTATCTCAGAGAACAATGCCATAAGTTGTCACTCACTACTAGCCTACTGCACTGCCTGTATATGAGTCCTCCTGCTTAGTGCATTGGCTACTGCATTGCCCTTACTAGGCATGTAGGAAATCTCAAAGTCAAAGGACTGTAGGTTGTCATGACCCGTCCTCGGGGCCCGTGCCGTGACTACCCCAAGCCCGCCTTTCATAGGCCAGGGGCTGGCGACTAGCACCAAGGCGTAAATCCCGGTAAAAGGGAAGACATTGCCTTTGTAAAGTAAACAAGCACCACAGAGTACAAGCGGAAGAAGTAAACACTAAGTAAAAACTGAGTACAACAGTAAGTGTGGAAAGTAAAAGGGGCCGGAAATACAAGACCAACTGTAAAGTACAACTCGAAAGGGAAAACAACAACTGTAAAGTAAAGCCGCTACGCCGAGCTGTCCACTAGAAATCCCACCTGAAGGGTGGGTATAGATAGCTCCACTGCTCCTCGGGTCCCGCCGTCCGCTCCGAGTACGTCCCGCCCAGTGGTCCACCTCCAGGTACCGTCCTGCTCTGCAAGCCTCAACCACGATCAACGCTGTCCGTTGTCTGCAACCAACACAACGTAGTGCGGGCATAGCCCGTGCATGGGTGAGTATAAGATACTCAGTAGGGACCCCAAGACCTCCGAAGGTCTCCCAAAATCCACAAAGGATAAACCACAAAGGAAAGATAAAATCACGAAGTAGAAACTGACACTGCTTAGGTATATGACCATACATATACCTAAGTCATCAATTCCAATATGTTCCAACCTCCGAGCCCAAGTACAACTCAGTCCACATAGGAAAGTAAACGTATTCCACACAGGAAAGCAAAACGTAATCCACACAGGATAGCACAACTCAATCCACACAGGAAAGCAAACAGGATTCAGCTCACACAGGTATACTTCTTCGAAAGACGATAGAGATGATCACTGATCCATATAAGTCGTCAGACCCACAAAGGATCGATAGGTACTAACCCCCGCAAAGACCCACACAAGATCGGTAGGAAACTAACCCCCACAAAGACCCACACAGGATCAGACCCACACAGGATCTGTAGGCGCTGGTTCGCACAGGACCGCTGAGCGCTGACCCACACAGGATCAGACCCACACAGGATCGGTAGCACTGATCC
Organism: Viscum album; assembly: GCA_963277665.1. Lineage (NCBI taxonomy): Eukaryota > Viridiplantae > Streptophyta > Magnoliopsida > Santalales > Viscaceae > Viscum > Viscum album. The sequence goes on from OY728164.1 coordinate 1,390,448,074, forward strand.
ACACAGGATCGCTGAGTGCTGTAGTCGTCGTCGTCGAATCCACTGAGGATCTCTGCACAGTCGTCGTCACAGTCACAGTAGCAGTCGCAGTAGTAGTCGCAGCCAGCTCTAGGGTTCCCGCACACAGCAAGCTCATTCGGGAGGGTCCGCTCCATGAGCCGAGAGGCTGATACATCAATTGTCACATAGTCCAGAGTTGATGTACCCAAAAGTTCTGTATCGTCAACAAGAACTCAACGTCGCAGACGGCGCATCGATCAGACGCCCGGTCTGAGAGTTATTGGCTTTTTCGTTCCAGGGGCCCGGTTGGTTTTTAAGGCAAAACCAACCCGACCGTACTCCACCTGCGTCCAAACCTCATGCGGAGTATTCCAAAAGATCCGTCTCACTAAGAGGAACTCAACAAAGCTGACGGCACGTCAATCGGACGTCCGTAGCTCAAGATATGAGCGTTTCCGCTCCGAGGGCCCGATTGGTTTCGTGTACGAACCAACCCGGCTGAACTCAAAGTATTCCGAAACCTTGAGTGTGATATACCAAAACGACCGTCTCGATCCAAGGATCGCATTTCCACTAACGGCGCATCGTTTGAAGGTCCGCAGCCTGAGTTATGGGCATTTGAACCTAAACAGTTCGGTTTCGGGGGTTTCGGGCCCGGGCCGACCGGGCCCGAGACCCCCCGGCTGGCCCGAACCGGGTCGACCCGCCCCGGCACGGCCCGGCCTGGCCCGGCGTGGCCCGGCCCGGTGTGGCCCGGCCTGGCCCGGCCCGGCCCGGCGCGGCCCGGCTGGGGGCAGCGCGCTGGGCGCGCTGCCAGCTCGGCTTCGGCCGAGCTGATTGAAAGAAACGGGGGGCGCCTTCCCCCCTTGCGTAACCGCGACCCCCCTCATTATGGGGGGCCGCTCGGCTGGCCGGGGGAATTAAATTCCCCCGGGTTTCTCCATCCCGGCCGGCCCGACCTGGCCGGCCGGCTCCCTCTCAACAGGACCGGCAAAGGCCGGTCCTCTTCCGGCTTCCGACACCGGCGGCCCGGCTGGCCGCCGGTCACCTTGTTCCGCCGCGGCCCGGAACCGGCCGTGGCCTTTGTCGTCCAGTGCGGTGCGACGGCACCACGCCCCTCCGCCGCGGCCCCGTTCCGACCGCGGCGTCCTCGGTTTCCTTCGACGCGGCGCGACAACGTCGCGTCCTTAAATTCCTTTCCACGGCGCGGCGCGACGACGCCGTGCATATGTTCTGCATGAAACCGCATGGTGCAACGACACCACGCTCCTTCGTACCAACCACAAAGAAAACATTTATGAAATAAGGAGGAGGGTCGGCCGTGTTTGTGCGGACCGACCCCCTCGCATTATTCGATAACAATTAGTCGAAAACCACAAAATTCGACATGCCAGAATCAAGAACAGAAATAATTTAAAATAAAACCCCTACCTCGGTTTCAAGATCGGAGCACGTCAACGAGCCGTGGGAGATGAGCGTCGCGGAGGTCGGGCATCGCGGAAGAACGTCGACGTCGCAAAGTGAGGATTCGAAGTCGTTGACGGTGATTTCGTCGCGGAAAACCGTCGCGGAAGAGACGACGCGGAAGGAGAACGTCGTGTCGTAGATATGGCATCGCGGAAGAACCGTGTTCTTCGGCGGAGAAGTTCTTCGTTGAAGAATGGTGTTCTTCGCGTTCTTCGTCGAGGTTGAAGAAGAAGAAGATGAAGAAGAAGCTTTCCCCAAACATCTCAAGGTGGTAAAAGAAAACCAACCAAGATAAAATAAGTCTAAGCCTTATTTTATTTACTCAACTTAACCTCTTTGAATTTCAAAAGTTTGAAATTCAATAACTCATCTTAATTAAAAACACAAGTTGTCAAAATTAAAGAGAGTGGAGTTATTGGGGAGTTTAAGGGAAGTTGAAGAGTTAGGGTTCGTGTGGGACCCACCACACTTAATCCTCTCAAGGGAGGTTAAGTGGATGTGGGTCCCACCCCTAACTCCCTTTGGGTGGAAATAACCAACATGGATAAAAAATAAATTGTGTTTCCACAATTTATTTAACTTTATTTAATTTTCCCCAAAACTAACTCTCAACCCGCATAAAACACAACCTCGTGAAAGGTCTCCTTAAGCGAATATCGGCGCTGCGAGTTCATCGGTGCCCTCAGAATTCAATTCCGGGCACCGGTTCAAAAGTTAGAAATTCCCGCTCGTTCGTTTACTGAACGTACCCGAGCCAAACTTCGGAAATTGATTCCGGGCACACCGGGACTTGGAATCAGGTGCCGTCAGAAACCACGCTCTTGTAAAATTCCAAAGAAAATTAAGAAAAAAAATTCCTTGAATTTTACAGGTCTTTACATAGGTACTCCACCCACCTTTGTTACCTCAAATTCAAATCATACTACATAAAGATATAATTGAGGCTTTTGTGGTCCGTGAACACCAAAAAACTCTCTCCTAGTAAATAGCGTCTCCAACAGTGCAACACATGAACAACTGTAGCTAACTCAAGATCGTGCGTAGGGTAATTCTTCTCGTGAGGCCTCAGCTGCCAAGACCCATATGCCACTACTTTATCTCCCTGCATTAGCACTTCCCCCAGCCCAATACCCGAAGAGTTACAGTACACCATGTAGCTCTTGCCCTTCTCTAGCAGTATTAGGACTGGTGCTGATGTCAGCCTCCCTTTCATCTCTTAAAAGGCTTTCTCATAAGATTCTGACCACACAAACTTCACACCATTATTAGTCATGCCCGTTAGTGGCACTGATAAGCGTGAGAAGTCCTATATAAAACACATGTAGTAACCAACTAGCCCCAAGAAACTCTGTATGTCAAAAACATTCTTGGGTTTTTCCTAGGAAACTACAGCTCTCACCTTCTTTGAGTCCACTAACACTCCCGTCTCTGAGATTATGTGACCCGAGAAGTGAATCTGATCCATCCAAAAGTGGAACTTTGCGAGCTTTGCATATAACTGATGCTCTCTTAGTGTATTAAAAATTATCTCATGATGGATGGCATGGTCGTGTTAATTGTGAGAATACACAAAGATATCATCCATGAAAGCCACCACAAAAGAATCTAAGTAAGGATGGAACACTAGGTTCATTAGCGCTATGAAAACTGCTGGCGTGTTAGTGAGACCGAACGATATAACCAGATAATTGTATAACCCATACCTAATATGAAAGGCTGTATGAGGTATGTCTACAGGTTGAACATGCACCTAGTGATATCCTGACCTCATGTCGATCTTTGAGAACACTTGAGCTCCTCTAAGATGATCAAAAAGGTTATCTATCCATGGAAAGGGATATCAGTTTTTAACCATCAGCTGGTTCAATTTCCGATAATCCATGCATAGACTAAGAGTTCTATCCAACTTTTTCACAAAAAAGGACCGGTGAACCCCACAGAGAAGTATTGGGTGTGATAAACCCCTTCACATCCAAATCCTCTAGCTGCCTCTTGAGCTCCTGCAACTCCATCGTAGCCATCCTATAAGGAGGAATGGATATCAGCATAGCTCCTAGCACTAGCTTGATGGAGAGCTCCACCTCTCTCTCTGGAGGTAAACCAAGAAATTCATCGGGAAAGATGTCTCTGATGCACTCAACCACTAGAGGAAAGTCAGCCTGACCCAATCCCTGATCATCCAGAAACAAACTAGCAATATGAGCTATCATCCCACCAAGCCCACGATGCTCGGGTCCATCTCTGCTCACCTGGACATTCCATTCACCCTTGTGAATAAACACTTCAACCTCTGGTGATGTGAAAGTCACCCTCCGGTGATAGTAGTCAACATACGCTCGATAAGCTATGAGTCATTCCATTATGAGAATGACATCAAATTCTGTCATCTTGAGGACATATAAACTTCAGAGGAAGTGGCACCCACAAACCTTAAGGGGTCATTCTATACATCGGCGTACATCACCCATTCTAACTCCCAATGGTGTATCTAGTGTCAAAATGTCCTCAGAAAGAAAAACCACAAGCCCAAGGATTTTTACCACTCGTGTAGAGATAAAGCTGTGAGAGGCACATGTATCGAAAAGAGAATATGCAATAGTAGAAGATACTAAAATCATACCTCTCACTGTAGATGGTCAAGGATCTTTCTTCTGTTGGGTCTATTACACTGCATAAGTCTAGCATGTACCACAACCCTATGACCCTACCTGACTACCCTAAGCTAATCCGCCCTGATGCCTCTGAGAACTCGTTGTATGGCTATCATGACCATGACCACTACTACCCTAGACTAACCGGACTATACTACTCCAGATTCCAGCCAGATGTGAATCTGAATAACCTGCTCTTGCACCTGATGTCGGCTGACCCCCTACCACTCATAGTTGGAGGGAAGGTCCTACAAAACCGCTGCATGTGCCTTATCCTGCCACAAACTTACCACTTGACTCAGTTACGGTCACACTGATTTTTCATGTGGCCTTGCCTACCACACTGATGGAAAAACACCAGGCTACCTACACCCACAACCTGACTACCACTCATGTCATGGGAATTCTCAAAATGGTGCTTCCTACCTGAAGATGCAGATCCACTAGGGCGAGACACAACACTCCCCTGTTCTATACCCCCAACTTCCCTGAGGTTACACTATGTAATCAGCTCCTGATTCACAATCTCAATGATAGAAGGAAACTTGAACACGTTTACATGAGACCTGATAGCATGTCTGAGACCTTCCTTGAAGCACCTAGCCCTTGGTAGCTCATCAGTAAGATACATCGGCGCAAAATGCTGCAGCTCTGTAAAGCGTGTCGAGTATTCCACAACTGTCATCGTGCCCTATTCTAGACGCATGAACTCGCTCACCTACTCTTCTCGTAGAGTCGTGGGATAAAAGTAGTTGTAGAAGCGGGTTTGGAACTCATTCCAACCCATATCACGTAGCCCATAAGCCTAGTTCAAAACATCGCACCAGCGCTTGTCGCTCTACATAGCATGTAAGTCATGAGCTTGACCCTCCGCTCTGAAGGCATCTACAGATGATCAAAAATTTATAACGTGGTCTCTAGCCATAGATCTAAAGCTTATGGTTTACCATCCCCTAAAAACGTTGGAGGATGCTACTGCTGGAACACCCGTGTCAGCTCATCCATAGATAAGGTTGGTTGTGGTACTCCCTAGAAAGTCTGCATATAGCAAAAGAAACCCTAACAGAACTGTGCCTCAACACCTATGTCTAGAACAACCTCAAGTTCCATAGCTAGAACTATAGGAGGATCAAGTAGCAGCCTGTGGCCCACCATCTCTAAGGTATGGTCATCGCCTCCATCGTGGTGTTCCACTAGAGGTCATCGTGGCAACATGTCTCTAAAATTCCAAACACACACCTCAGAAAAGAACAACATCGAGGCACAAAGCTCAAAAGTGTAGGACTGGTCAAAACCCTCATAGAAACCAAGTCAAACCCATAGCCTTCTCCTAAATCCAGGACTGTATAAAGAACAACCATCAAACCACCAAAAACTATGCCCCTCTCCCACTCAAATTTGGGTCTACTTCAAGTCTTTATTTTCCATTCGAGTTAAAGTTTCCATTTTCCATTTCACATTTAGTTACCTAGGAAATTCCACCAAGGGTTTACCAATTCTCGAATCCATGAGGTTCCATAACACCTCATAAACCCAAAACTTGGTTCCCATTCAAACCATACATGTAACAAGTTCATTTAACATTTACATTCCATTAATACGCCATTTCCCAATTCATAAGGGCCTATACTCCTTATGGATTGAAAGATGATGTCACACCTTTATCTACTACACCCAACTAACACAACAGTAGGCACAACTATCACATCAACTATCAAAACAACATGCAATATCTAATGTATCCTAGATGACATGGCATAATGCATGACATATGATTCTAACAAGTGTCTATATGATGCATGAGATGGAACACCCTCATCTCATTAAGTTGTAACTAAAATAGAACCCAAAATTGCATCAATAGTAATAGAAAAAATCAAGTGCATCACCCAACAGTGAAATAAAATCAACTTTAATAGTCAAAATCCAGAAAATTAGAACCCAATTTGAGGCAATTTGGATTTTCCCTGTACGCGGGGTAGCTACTCCTGGGCATAGTTTTTTTCTAAATTACATTTCCTTCCTATCCCTATCTAATGTCGCCAAATATTAAGTCAAACTATAAAAGAAAAACTCCTATGATACCACTTTGTAATGTCTCGGACCCGGATGTCACTCGAAACGGTGCCCCGAGCCCAGTTGGTCACAAGGCCTCAAGCGTATATCCCCAAATTCCAGAGCTTTCCGACTAGCAGCGAGGGCCTAGGTGAGTTAGTGGGGATACTATGCCCTCATTACCAGAGTATCACAATGGAAGTCCGGCATATACAATAACAGAAGTGAAATAAATAGCAGACAACTGAAAGTGAGACAAACAGACAGGAATACGTAACAATAACAAAAAGTATTTTGTTAGGTCCAAAAGAGGCCTATATACCCTGAGGGGGGGGGGGTGAATCATGGTATGGATATTATTTTCTAAATTCTTCCATACCCACTAGATCTTGACCTCTAAATTATAAGGGTCACTTTGTTTGAACTTGTGTGTTTATGATGATCACTTCTTTTCTTCTTTATCTGACGATGATTCTTTGAATGCAATGTAGGGAAGCAAGCAGGTAGACACAAATATTTTTAGTTAGTTCACCCTCATTGGGCTATGTATAAGGAGCATACAATGAAAATGTGCCGCTATACCAAATCTAATAAAGCTCACTATTAATAATGCTTAGGATATGTCACTTATATACCTAGGATCACTACCTTTACAATGTTTAGGGTCATCTCACTGCTTTCCCAAGGGTCACTCCTTGTTTCTATCTCATTAGATCACTGTCGGTAGAAAGGATAACCTTCTTCCTCTTCCTCCGCTCACTGCTATTTGAAGGGATCCACTCATGGCTTATAGACTCGTAGGTCCATTCATTTTCATGAATACTTACATCCTCAACTGTAGATAGATGCTCTTTTGAAGTTACACTTTCATCCATAGATGAATATAACTTTTCCACTGAACACTGGGCAATCCCTTTTGAAACTATTTCACAAAGCACACTAACTTTTCTAAGCTCACTCTTTTTCAAAGCTCAAACAATCCTTTTTAATTCTCCAACCTCTTCGCGAAGCTCATAGGTTCGCAAAGCTCACAGGTTCTCAAAGCTCACAGGTTCGCAAAGCTCATAGGTTCGCAAAGCTCACAGGTTTTCAAAGCTCACTAGATCATAGATCTTACTACTTCACAGATCTCACACCGGTCTTTGTGATTTTTCAAATCTAAACAAGCCTTTGTGAAGCGCACATCCTCCGCAAAGCCAAACTGGCCTTTGCAGTGCACCTTCCTTTCACAGAGCTCAACTGCCTCTATGAATTCCCTTTTCTTTTGTGAATATCCATACTCCGCAAATCTCTTTCGCAATTCATGAGCTTAAATTTTTTTCGTTTGATCTCTCTACTTCTCTTGAGGGGGTCGTGTTCTATTTATAGGCAATTCCACTGACTCAAGAACCTTCCTTGTAAAGTCAGCGCCACGTCAGCTCAAATCACAAAGCTCCGAAATTTCCACCAAAATTCTCTCTATATCGCAAAGAACCACGATAATTTTTAGATCAAGGAGCTCATCATAATCGTGGAGAATTCCATCAATTCCTTTGCACTACCACTCCAATGATTCTCCATAATGCTCTTCACCTCTACTATTCGCGAAGCTCGTCATAATCACAGAGCTCACCGTCAACATTCTTCCAGTCTTTACAAAATCCAATTCATGAAGCCCATCTTCACGAAACTCATGCCTTTACCATATTTTGATGTGATCTTCAAGTAAATACACCTTTCATGATGCTCACCAAACTCAAAATTTTGGACCCAAAAAAATTGGAAAATACTGGAAAATGATGCCATATTGTATTTGTTATTTTGTACCACCTCCAGAATATCTATTCCTTTTTCATGGTTCTTTGTCAACTTGGATTGTCAACAATATCTCTGGAACTTAACAATTCACCATGAAAACTTGCTTTGTCAACAAACACAGTCAACCCAAAAATGATGCAACGTTACCTTGAGGTATTTTTTCCCAACAATCTCCCCCTTTGGGGTTGTTGAAAACTCCTCTCATAGAGTCTTTGTACTTTGATACCTCACTAAAGCTCCTTCCATCATCTTCCACCATTCGCCTCTTACGATTTAGATAGTGATCAAAGATTCACTCACCACATACTCTATGCCCACATGAGCAATGCTCGACACAAGAAACAAGAGTATTATGAAAATTTTATTAATGAATCACTTCATTTATGACCCCAATTTTTGATACCATACTGATATCAATAAACTAATTTCATCATGAACCTCAGTTTTTGTGATATTTAATCTTTGATTGATCACTTCAAGCATCATCAGATTTAAAACTCATACTCCCCCTATCTTGTTACTCTCCCCCTATCTCGATGCTCTACTTATCAAATTCTCCCCATGTCTTTGACTAAGACATTTTATCCCATAAAAATCCACACTTTCTCCCCCTTTAAGAGTCACTCTTTCTCCCCCGTTTTCAATGAACCCAAAGGTTACTCCTTTGTGGCCTGAAACAGAGTAGAGAATACAGATCAGTACATTAAGAGAAAACACACCATACCTTGAGGGGGGGGGGGTCCCACATCCACATTTTTTCAAGTGTGGGGAGTCGACTAAACTCCCAGATCCATTTGATGCCTCTCAAAAGCTTCCTTGGGTAAGGCCTTTGTTAGAATGTCTGCAACCTATAGTTCTGTAGGCACATACTCCAACTTCACGATTCCCTGTTTAACCTTCTGTTTGATAAAATGAAACTTTATATCAATGTGCTTTGTCCTTGAGTGATGGAAAAGATTTTTACTGAGATTTATAGAACTTGATTTATCGCACTAGATTCTAATCAGAGACTTCACTTCAACTCCCATATCATCAAGCTGCTTCTTCATCCACAATAACTATGTGTATGCTTGAGTTTCTGAAATATACTCAGCTTCTTTGGTGTTCAATGAAATGAAATATTGCTTCTTTATTAGACAATACGTACACAAAACACCAAGATAAAAGGCACCTCCTGATTTTGACGTTCTGTCATCTACTGATCCAGCCCAATCTTCATCAGTATATCCCAATAACTCTGTCTGATATTTTTCATTATATATCAACTCAAAATCCACCGTGCCCTTGATATACCGAATTATTATTTTCACTGAAAGAATGTGGCTTTCCTTGGGATTAATTTGATATCATGCTACTTGGAATGTGGTGAAAACAATATCAGGTCTTGTCACTATTAGGTATAGTAAACTTCTAATAACCTGCCTGTATTCTATTACATTAACTACCTTTCAATCATCATCTTTTGATAATTTCATTTGGGTAGCAACTGGAGTCTTCATATCCTTGGAATTTTCCATTCCAAATATTCTCAGAACCTCCTTGGTATATTTGGATTGAGAAATGAATTTTCCATTCCTTCCTTATGTTACCTGTAAACCAAGGAAAAACGTTATCTCACCTATCATTGACATTTCGAACTCACTTTTCACAAGTTTGGAAAATTATCTACACTTATCTTCATTCGATCCACCAAATATTATGTCATCTACATAGACTAACACCATCATACTTTGATTACTATCATTGTTGAAATAGAGATTGTAATCAAAACCACCACACTGAAAACCAAGCTTCTTCAAAACTGATCAAGCCTCAAGTACCATGCTCTTAGTGCTTGATTTAGCCCATATAACACCTTATTCAGCCGAAAATTTTTTGTCTCATCCTCATGAATGAGAAAACTATCTGGATGCTCGATATAAACTTCTTCTTTCAGAACCCCATTTAAAAATGCAAATTTGACGCCCATCTGGAAAACCTTGAACATTCGTTGCACTGTAATGGACACGAATAATCTAATTGTTTCCAGCCTTGCAACAGGTGAAAATTACTCACCCTGAGTTTCTCACCTTATCATTGCTGCCATAAGAAAACTATTCACTATTCTGTTAAAGATTCTGTTTATTCTATACTACAGTGATGTCCTTGATTTCAACTACTTTTGCAGCCTCATGTTAAAACATTGTTTCCATTCTCTCATAGCATCTTGGTATCCTAAAAATATTTATCTAATACCATATTGTTAGAGTAAGATAGATAATCATGAAATACAAGAATTTTGATGCTTCTCCCCCAATCGAGATTCTTGATGTCAGATAACATAATCTTTCATCCTTTGTATCCCATTGAGATGTTGCATTTAATTAGAAGATAGAGATATCCCCCTATGATGTGAAATTTTTCCTATTGTTGGGACCACTATTTAGACCCACAATCATTATTCTTCTCCTGCATAATTTATTCTCATTTGGTACTTTGCAATGAGCCATCAACAAAAACTCTAGGCCTACTGAGTCAAACTCAGTGTAGGAAACACGAGATAAAGTTAATAATATAATTACTGCCTATTGTGATCAATTATTTCCACCTATCTCATGTAACCATATAACATTAACTCCTTTCATGGAATTTATCAAGATTCCTTCTTTAACACTGGTAACTGATTTGAATCATTTGACATTCTGTATCACATCACATCACTACTTTTCATCTTTTGATGCCACTTCCCCCTAGATCATATCTCCCATTAAACCTGAAAAACTTGAACATCAGTTAATAGAATTTATACACATTGGGAGAGGGGATATTATAGAATCCTCAAGAAGAGGATTGTGGTTGATCCTAATATATCAACCCTTTGATTCTTTCTTTTAAAGCATCACACTCTTTCCTTGCCTCCTCCAACTACCTATCCAAATTCAACCGTTTTGGACATATAACCAGGAATTCTTAACCCACATTCTGATTCTTCTTTTGATATTCATATTCTGGATGCTTGGCCTTTTTTTGCAATTTGGGGTTTATACCCACTAGTAAAAAATTCATTCCTCGAGGTTCCACCCAAATTACATTTCTCACGATTCTTTCTCTGAGTAGGAATCTCTCCACTAGCCATCTTCTCTTTTTTATTCCTCCATTGGAGGGATCTTTCTATTGCCTTCACTTCCCACTGTGTGGCATGGCATGTGAATTTTTCACGACATTATTTATTCATTTTTCTTTTGTAAATTGTCCGAGTCGTGCCACCCTTTCTTGTTGGGTATCAATCTTATACCGATTTCACATTATTCTTACTCACAACCAGAATTGATATTTCCTTGTTCTTCTAGGTTTGTTCACATTCTCTCCAGTAGATCTGTTGTGACTGTAATAAAGGAGGTGATTGATACACCTTTCATTGAGCTCCTTGTGATTTCCCTGTGACTGTAAACCTATTTTTCAGCTTACCATGTTGTATTCCAGTATAGGATTTTTTGTTGTACACTACCTATTCTGGGGATCTCCTTCTAGGTTTATTTTCCTTCCCCTCTTTCTTCTTACTGCACTATCTAGCTAAATTCCCATGATCAGAACATATGAAACATCTTCCATTAAAGGCATACCTCATTTCATAATTTCTTAGCTGATATGTTGATTATGCTTGATTTCTTCTTCTAACATTGAGCTACTGGGATTCCTAACACATACTCATGGCATGTCCCATTCTTCCACAATAGAATCACTTCATAGATACTTTCTTCTAAGAGACTCTTCTTTTAGATTTCTCATGACGCCTCTTCTTATTCTCAGATTTATAAAATTTTCTATCTTCATAGAATGAGATGTATTCCTAAGCCTATAAACAAATGCTTGATGTATGACCATGAATACCACAAAAATATCACATGATATCATTACTTCATGTAAAATACTTTTTAGGTATGTCTTTAGAAACTGCAAGACTTTTTCTATTTCTGGAACTGTTCACGGGTCTCTTCCTATCATGAATAGGAGGGGGTTAATCAAATCCAATACCAGTTTTTTCCCAAACAGTATGGTCTTTAAGATGAGAAAATATGTTGTTTTTTCTCTTTATAAATAGAATATTTTCTTTTCATTTCATCATCACCTTCCAAAGTATTATCAAATAGCACTACTACAAATCTGAGCTATAGCCACGGACCTATAGCTACGGTTTTATAGGTCCGTGGCTATATCTTTTATACTGCCACGGTTAATATTCTATCCGTGGCTATATCCAGCTGCTCCGTTTTTTTCCCAAACCCATCGGGCTCTTCTCCTCCCCCTCGCGATTCCTCACCGCGCCCTCCCCCTCCCCGACGCCTCCAGGCCGACACCTCCTCCGCGCCGCGCCCTCCTCGCCGCCGCGCCCTCCTCGCCGCGCCTCCCCCTCCCCGGACTCACTCCTACGGAACCCTCCCTGACTCACTCCCCTCCCCCGACGCACTCCCCTCCCCCGACGCACTCCCCTCCCCAGACGACCGCGCCTCCCCCCTCCCCGGACGACAGCGCCTCCCCCGACGCCGACGGACTCCCCTCCTCCCCCGACGCACTCCCCTCCTCCCGACGACCTCTCCTCCTCGGACGACCGCGCCTCCCCCGACGGACTCCCCTCCTCCCCCGACGGACTCCCCTCCTCCGGACGACCGCAACTCCCCTACTCCCGACGGAATCTCCTCCTCCGACGAACTCTCCTCATCCCGATGACCTCATTTCCGGTATCTTTATCATTCAATTTTTTATCACTTCAGTTTCACTGCAACCTATTTTTTAGGTTTCCCCATCTTGGTGTCATAATGAGAGACGAAATGAATCCAATGTTTCTACAGTTTTCCTATGCCATTACAAATTGAAATGTTGGGTTCCTAATGTTTATAGGGGGAAGATTCAAATCTACCCATTTGAGGTAAAGCATCTTCTCTAATTTTATTATCACGTTCCATTCCTCCATTTTTATTTTTCTGCCTTCATGCGGATGAATCCCTATCTCATCTTTTCGTGCATTGCACCTTCACAATCAGACTATGGGAGTATGTACAGATGGTTTTCTGCTGCTGTCTGGACCTGTAGGGAATTGAGGCACTGCTTCTCTCCATTTGCCGATTCCAGTGCAGTGAACAGGTTCGTGCCCTTATGATGTCTGCTTCTGTTAGCTTGTTATCATTTATTTGGAAAGCAAGGAATGAGTTGGTTTTCAATAACCGTATACCCTCTTTTCATGCTGGTGTTTTTGAATTTTTGGAAGGCAATGCTCTGAACTTCGCTGCAATCCATCATCTTCAATTCCCCAACAGGATCCATAGGTAATTACAGAACAATACCATGACCTGCAACTCATCTGGGTTTCTTCAATTGGGTGTGAGTCAAGTAGCTTGGTTTCAGGGATGAGTTGGTGATCGAAGCTGGCACTAATGCTGGGGCACTTCTTGTGGATGGGCTCGGGGACGGGATTCTAATTGAAGCGCTGGATCAGGACATTGATTTCCTGAGGGATACATCATTCAACTTACTGCAAGGTTGCAGGATGCGAAATACAAAGACGGTACGTGATGTGGTTTTAGATAATAAGATGATTGGGTTGATCATGTAGTTTTGATAATTTTGATGTGTGGAATTTTACTACTGTGGCAGGAGTATGTTTCGTGCCCGTCTTGTGGGAGGACTCTTTTCGACCTTCAAGAAATAAGTGCGGAGATACGTGAAAAGACCTCTCATTTACCCGGTGTTTTGGTAACTCTCTCCCCCCCTTCCAGTTCCATTAATTTTCAAGAAAATCATTTGTGATATCTTAGACCCTCTTTGGTTCAAGGAATCCACTATGAGAGAATCGATCCCTCTCTCTCAATCAGTTCCATTAATTTTCAAAGAATTGATTTATGATCTCTTAGAACCTGTTTGGTTTAAGGAATCCACTATGAGAGACCCCTCCCCCCATCTATTAGTTCCATTAATTTTGAAGGAATTCATTTGTGATCTCCTTGAGGTTCTCTCATAGTGGATTCCTTAAACTAGACAGGGGGCAGGGGGCAGGGGGCAGGGGGCAGGGGGGCAGGGGGCAGGGGGCAGGGGGCAGGGGTGTCCAGCAGGGGGAGGGGTGTCCAGCAGGGGGAGGGGTGTCCAGCAGGGGGAGGGGCTGTCCAGCCAGGGGGGAGGGGTGTCCGGGGTCTGGGGGGGACTGGCAGGGGTGTCCGGGGTTTGGGGGGGGGTGTCACGCCGCGGTCACGCCGCGGTCACCATTAATATATTTGAGGGCTAACTTGGATTCTCCCTTCATATCCATTTGGGGGAAATAAATATCATCTGATAACTTATGACCAGTAATGAGAGCCTAATAATTTGCCTCATCATCAGTGAAACCTTATAAAAATAGGAAAAAGTATGATTGGACGTCTTGTGTTGGTGTGATAAAGACAACCACCTGGCCTACTCAATTAAGATTGGAATTATTAAGCATTATTTCAGTCGATCTTTGAAAATCACCATCAAAATATGTTTTCTAATACTCTTTGACATGATCCACTAAGAGGGTAGCCTCATTTGGGAAATCAACATTCAGGGGAGTATCATGATTCTATATATAATATCACAACTTCTACACTGTAAAAACTATTGCGAGGAAACTCTTATCTATAGGGGAGTATCTATTCTATATATCGAGGAGCATCCGACTATGATATTATAAACAATTTTCTATTACCTCTGTTTTTTTGGGTTAGATGGGTTACAAGGGATCATTCCAAGGAAGTCCCATAAATGAACAATGTCTTTCCTAAAATGGAAGAAATCAAAACTGACAGTTGTAAAAGATAATGCTTAATGTTATCAATAATCGATATGGAACTCCTCATCCAATTTTTTAATAGGTACTTTATTCATTGGACACTAGAGGATCTTACACTATCCAACTAGATTCACATTAAATCAGTTTATATAGGTGAATAAACTGGTTATAGGTACAATCCATAGGTTAGAGATATCATAGTAGTGCATGTTATTGAGGTAGAGTACCACAACTAAATTCATTTAATAATAAAATTATTAGATGTGGGTGATGAATTTATATTGTTTCCTGATTTTTTCAGTTGGTAATAATTAAACCATTGGTAATTTAACATCCTTCAATGCACCTCATATTTTTGAGCAACAATGTTCTAATGATTTGTTCTTGATAACTAATTGAGAGTGTTAATGTTCAGGTTGCTCCAAAGTGATGAAGGATGAAGATCAATTTTATACAGGATGTGTTTTTTAGGCCATCGCCATCCTTGCAATGAAGCTCACCAGGGTCTCAAATTACGGTATGCTCATAGAACTAGGATTAGAAACTGGTTCATCTATAGTTAGGGGTGCTGTCAAGCTTTGGGACATGGGGTTGGGTAAGAAGAAGATGTGGGGGTTGAGGAAGAAGAGGAGGGTATTTTGGAACTTTTAAAACTTGAACATCCATTCCACCCTCGAAGTTTTAATTTTACCAAACATAATTTATAAACACCATTTTCCACAAACTAAATTGGATTACCCCTGATCCGAGCACCCAAGTCGGCCTGTGGAAAGGCTTGAGGGTCATTCTCAATCCCTTCGAGCTAACAACAATTGTTGAGACATCAAATTATGCTCTATGAGAATAATTTTCCTAGATAAATATTATTCAACAAGTAGCAGAATTCCATAAAAATTTCAGCATGGTGCGTCCATGCCTTAGATGTCCTCGCATAACAAAATAAGTAGTTTCAGGGGGGCAGGTTGCAGGGGGCAGGGGGGCAGGTTGGAGGGGGGCAGGGGGGCAGGGGGTAGGTTGGAGGGGGGCAGGGGGCAGGGGGCAGGGGGGCAGGTTACAGGGGGGCAGGAGGCAGGTTGTAGGGGGCAGGGGGGCAGGGGGAAAGTTTCAGGGGGGGCAGGGGGGCAGGTTGGAGGGGGGAAGGGGGCAGGGGGGCAGGGGGCAGGTTGGAGGGGGGCAGGGGGGCAGGTTGCAGGGGGGTAGGGGGGCAGGTTGGAGGGGGGCAGGGGGCAGGGGGCAGGGGACAGGAGGGCAGGTTGCAGGGGGGGAGGTTGCAGGGGGGCAGGGGGCACGTTGCAGGGGGGCATGGGGGCAGGTTGCAGGGGGGCAGGTTGCAGGGGGGCAGGGGGACAGGTTGGAGGGGGGCAGGGGGCAGGGGGCAGGGGGAAGGGGGGCAGGTTGGAGGGGGGCAGGGGGCAGGGGGCAGGGGGGCAGGTTGCAGGGGGGCAGGGGGCACGTTGCAGGGGGGCAGGGGGGTAGGTTGGAGGGGGGCAGGGGGCAGGGGGAAGGGGGCAGGGGGGAGGGTGGAGGGGTGCAGCTGTGAGCATAATTTCACATCCTATTGAAGTATAGATTCAACGATTTTTATAGATCTAGAGAAGTTATATTTCATAGTAACTTTGAACCAATCTACCTTAGTTTTTACTCTAGTTTTGTTCTGTTTTGAACTTTAAATTTTATAAATTAATGTATATGTTTACACTTATAGGAGATGAAATTTTGAAAACCAAAGGTATTTATTCAACAAGAAAAGAAGGGAAATTTTTTCCAATGATCTCAAATGAATAGAGCATCTACACCATGGGAGTAATAGTTTAAATTCTGTGATTTTTCTACTTAAACTTGAAAATTCACTTCTTTTTTTTAGTTGAAATAAATGGTTGGAAGTTGCCTTTTAATAAATTTTGTATGCTGAAATCATCTTGTTAAATCTGTTGGTTGTTGCTTCCTTTTTTACTACCTTTTTATATTGAAATTCTGGTGTGTATGCTTATTTTAATGTTTTACTAAAAATCATTTTTGAACTTCAAATTTTAACATGCATCTACATTAAAATCCATGAATATGTGTTGAAGTTGTTAATATAGTAACTAGTGGGTATCATTCATGCATTTTGTGTGATTGTTTGAACTCTATGTTCTTTATTTCTTTTGTTTTTAATATATTAGTTATATGCTTTGTCTGTAATTAGATAAAAAAATTCTTTGTTGTTACAAATTGATGCATATATCTAATTAATCATTTCTACCATAGGACGAGGTTGTTGGTGTTGGTTCAAATGCGGGCACGTTGGCATGCAACCGACAAGCAAGAGGGAACATCCATTCTTGGTAATGGGCATCTATGTGAACTTCACTTCTCAGTTATTGGTTTTGATTAGAGTGATATTAACATATTATTTTGTTCCCATGTAGTTTTACAAACATAAAATAAAAATTTAATCAGGGAAAGGTGCCCCCAAAATACATGCCCCTCGAACTGGATGTTCTATCCAATGTTTATCTCTCTATCAGGAAGGGGTACATTGTCCTCATTCAAGGATTTTCCCGGGGGTGGGCCCTCTAGAGTAAATACAACACACTGAGAATAATCCATGTTTTTTTCATTAGAAGGACCATCCTAAGGTGATGTTGAAGTGATTAAGTCTGTAGTTTTCCCAGTATCCTTCTACACTGATATAACCCCTATCTTATCCACATTATAAGGGACAGTAGTGTATTTTCTCTCCAAGTCATAGATTGGAATATTCATCTTACCGTTCCAACTTTCATAGTTAGAGACATCATTCCCCTTCATATTGTAAAAAGAACACTCCTTGTCCCTATTACATTCTGGAGAATGATGGAAAAAACATATAATTCATGTAGAACTATGGTTTCCTTTCATATTGGATCAGAAAGTCTATACATTCATCTAGTTAGTTAAGACTACTTCTTCTAGAATCATTATATACATGTCCACATTCATTATATACATGTCCACATATAATTCACAGATTAGCATTCATTTCTTTAAATCTTCTGAGAAAACATCCTCTCATGCCATTCATATCATCCTATTTGAAACTAAGTGGAAGATGTTGCCCCGCGGATGTCGCTGGACCAGGACAACACGCCGCGGTCACGCCGCGGTCACGCCGCGGTCACGCCGCGGTCACGCCGCAGTCATGCCGTGATTTGGCCCTGCTCCAGGATGACACCCTGCGGCGGTTACTCCTCCTTAGAGAAACATTGAATGGTTAGCTCTATAATTTTTCGTATTTCCTCATTCCTAAACTATATCTCCTCTCAGCGCTGCCTCTCATCCATCTTTCCACAAAACGTGCATAGCAGGTGGTACAAAAGCTCAATTCAACTGAAAACATTGGTTTGGAATTGTCTGGCATATTTTATTCCTCTAGGTATTCCTACACATTTCTAGATCTCCAAACCTCACCGAATTAGGTATATCAGGGGTCATCCAATCCTCTATTCATCACAGATTAGCATTCATTTCTTTAAATCTTCTGAGAAAACATCCTCTCATGCCATCCATATCATCCTATTTGAAACTAAGTGGAAGATGTTGCCCCGCGGATGTCGCTGGACCGGGCCAACACGCTGCGGTCACGCCGCGGTCACGCCGCGGTCACGCCGCGGTCACGCCGCGGTCACGCCGCGATCACGCCGCGGTCACGCCGCGGTCACGCCGCGGTCACGCCGCGGTCACGCCGCGGTCACGCCGCGGTCACGCCGCGGTCACGCCGCGGTCACGCCGCGGTCACGCCGCGGTCACGCCGCGGTCACGCCGTGATTTGGCCCTGCTCCAGGACGACACCCTGCGGCGGTTACTCCTCCTTAGAGAAACATTGAATGGTTAGCTCTATAATTTTTCGTATTTCCTCATTCCTAAACTATATCTCCTCTCAGCGCTTCCTCTCATCCATCTTTCCACAAAACGTGCATAGCAGGTGGTACAAAAGCTCAATTCAACTGAAAACATTGGTTTGGAATTGTCTGGCATATTTTATTCCTCTAGGTATTCTTACACATTTCTAGATCTCCAAACCTCACCAAATTAGGTATATCAGGGGTCATCCAATCCTCTATTCATCACAGATTAGCATTCATTTCTTTAAATCTTCTGAGAAAACATCCTCTCATGCCATCCATATCATCCTATTTGAAACTAAGTGGAAGATGTTGCCCCACGGATGTCGCTGGACCGGGCCAACACGTTGCGGTCACGCCGCGGTCACGCCGCAGTCACGCCGCGGTCACGCCGCGGTCACGCGGCGGTCACGCCGCGGTCACACCACGGTCACGCCGTGATTTGGCCCTGCTCCAGGACGACACCCTGCGGCGGTTACTCCTCCTTAGAGAAACATTGAATGGTTAGCTCTATAATTTTTCGTATTTCCTCATTCCTAAACTATATCTCCTCTCAGCGCTGCCTCTCATCCATCTTTCCACAAAACGTGCATAGCAGGTGGTACAAAGGCTCAATTCAACTGAAAACATTAGTTTGGAATTGTCTGACATATTTTATTCCTCTAGGTATTCCTACACATTTCTAGATCTCCAAACCTCACCGAATTAGGTATATCAGGGGTCATCCAATCCTCTATTCATCACAGATTAACATTCATTTCTTTAAATCTTCTGAGAAAACATCCTCTCATGCCATCCATATCATCCTATTTGAAACTAAGTGGAAGATGTTACCCCGCGGATGTCGCTGGACCGGGCCAACACGTTGCGGTCACGCTGCGGTCACGCCGCGGTCACGCCGCGGTCACGCCGCGGTCACGCCGTGATTTGTCCCTGCTCCAGGACGACACCCTGCGGTGGTTACTCCTCCTTAGAGAAACATTGAATGGTTAGCTCTACAATTTTTCGTATTTCCTCATTCCTAAACTATATCTCCTCTCAGCGCTGCCTCTCATCCATCTTTCCACAAAACGTGCATAGCAGGTGGTAAAAAGGCTCAATTCAACTGAAAACATTGGTTTGGAATTGTCTGACATATTTTATTCCTCTAGGTATTCCTACACATTTCTAGATCTCCAAACCTCACCGAATTAGGTATATCAAGGGTCATCCAATCCTCTAGTCATCACAGATTAGCATTCATTTCTTTAAATCTTCTGAGAAAACATCCTCTCATGCCATCCATATCATCCTATTTGAAACTAAGTGGAAGATGTTGCCCCGCGGATGTCGCTGGACCGGGCCAACACGTTGTGGTCACGCTGCGGTCACGCCGCGGTCACGCCGCGGTCACGCCGCGGTCACGCCGCGGTCACGCCGCGGTCACGCCGCGGTCACGCCGTGATGTGGCCCTGCTCCAGCCACATCCAGCAGGGGGGATGGGTGTCCAGCGGGGGGGAGGGGTGTCCGCGGTCACGCCGCAGTCACGCCAAAATATATCTATACGTTTGTAATCAATCTAAACAAATAATAAGAATGGTGTACCTTACACCATTCGATCCAGTCTTTCGAAGCTTTTCACAAGTGTTTGATTGTGATCACTTAGAAGTCACTGAAAGACTCCTTCAGAGGTATCCACAAATCATGGGAATCACCCGACACTTAGTAGGACCTCTCTCAATACCAGTCCTTCCTACTTGTCGAAGTTTTCACAAGCGTTTGATCGAGATCTCCGAGAAGTCACCGAAAGACTCCTTCTGAGGTATCCAAGGTTCATGGGAATCACCCGATGCTTAGGTAGGGTCTCTCTCAACACCACAGTCTGTTAGAACCTTGTTTAAAGGTGGGAGAGAAACAAGAGCTAGAGAGAATCGGCTTTGAGGAGTTTTAACGATCACATGATCTCATCCATCAAGTGCAACCACTTGCATAGGAATTGAACCAATTCATATAGGCCTTCGAGAACCTCAAAATGTTCAGCCTATTCATGGTACGTTACACAAATGTCCCAAACGTTTCAGCTCATTTGAAGCGTACGGCTCAATCCCATTAGTAATCGTTTAACATTTAAATTAAACGATTATGTGAGATGTTCAAACTCCCCAAATCCATCGAAACAGAAAGAAGCTTCGAGCCGAAAGGCTCTAAATCCATTTTATTAAAAACAAAAGATGACATAAGAGAGGAGATGGGGCTTGACATTGATAAAACTGCCTTCATAATAAAGCATTTCTTTTTCATAACCCCCCTCCCCGACATCATCATCCCATTCCAAGTTGTAGGTAGATGAGCTATGAGACCTAGTCACCATCGTTGTTCTCCATTGAGAGCAGTCTTTCTTCTTCCTTGATTTCCTTGAATAGACAATTTGAAATCCCTCTTTATCAACTGAAGGAAACTTTCCCTTGCTTAAAATATCCTTACATGGATCACTTATATGGGCATAATCATCATTTTCTATTCTGGCCCAACTTCGCCCTATATTATTAAGCTCCATTTGCCGATTGATCTCTTCCTGGATCTGAGAAGGTTGAACCATTGGTTCATGCTGCTGAGACCCATACTGAGGCTGCCCCAGTGAAGCACCCAGCTTCTGACCCAGGTTACTGGCTCCTAGGCCCAGGGCCTGGATCTCCTGTTCCTTCTCCTGCAGGTCCTTGCGACTGGAAGTCAACAGGCCGCTGATTTTCATCCACAAACTGGACACAATCAGCCCGTGCTACTGAGAGTTTCTTCTGCCCTTGAACAGATTTAACCTCTCCAGACCCAATTCCAGGTTGCTCCAAGCCTGGATCATCAACATTTACCTGCACCTGTACACCTGATGAGATCAGACCTTGACCCCGCTGCTGAGAGGCAGCATCAAACTCTGACCTTGACTTATCTGCTCCTGGCCTCTGATTTTCATCCTCAATCCGGCCACTAACAGCCCCTGCTACAGTTAGTTTTCCCTGCCCCTGAACCTCACCAGCCCCAGTCCAGGTTGCAAATCTGGATCATCAAAATTCACCTCCTCTTGAAAACCTTCACCTGAAATATCAGAAGCATTCCCCTTCATATTGCTGACTCCAGTCCCTGGTTGATCACAACCTGTTCCTGCAAGACCCTGCCCAAGTTCCACACTTCCATTTCCTGCAACAGCCTGACCAGAGCCATTCCCAGCTCCAGGACCATTCTTTCTCTTCTTACGGAAAGTCTGAAAATCATGTCCCTTCTGCGAGAAAAAAGAGCAGACAAGTTTCATTCTGCATCTCTCTTTAGATTTCCCTATAGACAGACACTTGGAACAAAATGCAGGTAGTTTTTCATACTCAATTTTCAAAAACAAGTCATCTTCATTTGTGGATAACACAACCCGATCAATGAGGGTGGAATTAAGGTCCACTTCTAGAAGAACTCTAGAAAAATGCACATTATTCTAGCAAAATACCCATAATGTGCCTCCTTAGTTGCTCTATCCATTTTGATGGGAATGCCAATTGTAGATGTAATGTCAAATAATATCCTGGGGGGGGGGGGGGGGCTGGGTGCAGGTGGTACTGGGGGTGCAGGGGGGTGTCAAGGGTGGGGAGTGGGTTTAGGTTTGGGGGGGGGGGTCTGTCCATGGGGTGTCTAGGGGGTCCAGCAGGGGGAGGGGCTGTCCAGTCTTAGTGGGGTCACTACATGTGAGTCTTAGTAGGGCTGCTTTCTAGGGGGGTGTTTGTCCAGGGGTGGGGGGTTTTGTCCAGCAGGGGTGGTGCAAGGGCACATGGGTGTGTAGGGGGTGCAAGGGATGTCTAGGGGGTCCAGGTGTGTCCAGGGGGTCCAGGCAGGGGGGAGGGGTGTCTAGGCAGGGGGGTTGTCCAGCAGGGGGAGGGGTGTCCAGGGGGTGCAGGGGGTAGGGGGAGGGGTGTCCAGTAGGGGGAGGGGCTGTCCAGGCAGGGGGGAGGGGTGTCCGGCAGGGGGAGGGGTGTCCGGTAGGGGGAGGGGTGTCCGGCAGGGGGGGTGTCCAGCAGGGGGGAGGGGTGTCCAGGGGGTGTCCAGTGGGGCTGTCCAGTTGGGGCATGGGGGCTGTCCAGTGGGGTGCAGGGGGGGCATGGGGGTGCGGGGGGAGGGGGGGTGTTCAATGGGTCTGTTCAAGGGGGTTGTCCAGGGGGTTGTCCAGGGGGTTGCAAGGGGGTGCAAGAGGGCTGTCCAGGGGGGGCATGGGGGTCCAGTGGGGGTGCAAGAGGGCTCTCCAAGGCCGCTTCACCTTTCCTTTTTCTCAACAATCTTGTGATCTAAACCAAACTCACACCAAATTGTTAGTATATAAACTGTAAAGCACAAAGGGTGTGTGACATACCACTTTTAGCATGAATTGATACCATTGCTGCATGCAACTTCCAGCTCTAAACCAGATCTGTTTTCAGCTCTAAAATATATGCTTTGTGAGCACACTTACCCCATGGATTGTGTATCCCCTTCTTTAGGTTTGTTCTCTTCTTCACAACCCAAAACACAACCTGTTTTTCCTTGGACAACTTTACCACCAAGGATTTTTCTTTTCACTATAGGTTGATTTTTCTTTCTCCAAATCACCTTGCTGCTTGGACTGTCCCTGCAAGCATTTTCAGTACATACCTTGCCTTGGGGCACCCCTTTCTCATGAATCCTTCTAGTTTTAGGATCATGTGAGTTCTTCTCATGCTTCCAAGCCCTTTTTGTGTCTTTCCAGGAGGTTTGTGCTTTAGAACTAGTCTTGGAGTTTTTTTCTATATTACTCTCAGCATATGAGTTTTCTACATGTAGCCCCTGAAATCTGTTCCTCAAAGGAACATATTCGTCATTGTATTCATGTTGATTTCTTCCATTAATCCCTACTGAATGCTTGTAGCCTGTAACTGTCGTGGATGAGGATTTTGTTGGATTGGTGTTGCCCGATCTGGTTGGGCCGAATGCTTGTGGCCCACAACTGTCGCGGGGGTGTCCAGTAGGGGGGGTTGTCCAGCAGAGGGAGGGGGTACTGTAGCAATGCTGACTACTGTAGCAATGCTGACTACTGTAGCAATACTGACCGACAGGGGGGTGTCCAGCAGGGGGGGTTGTCCAGCAGAGGGAGGGGGTGTCCAGCAGGGGGGAGGGGTGCTAAACATGGTCTGTAAATCTGATGTAGTTTAGTCTGTTCCTGTCTTATCTCATGCTGCTAAACATGTCAGAATTGGTGAATTGGTACCTGTTAAACCTGAATCTGGCAGTGCTGAAGATGTTGTGGTTATCAGATCAGATAAACTTGGTTATCAGATCAGGGGGCAGGGGGACTAGCAGGGGACTGACAGGGGGCCTAGCAGGGGGCAGGGGGTAGGGGGGGGGGGGGTGGCAGGGGGACAAGCAGGGGGCAGGGGCAGGGGGCTGGGGGCTGGCAGGGGCAGGGGGGGCAGGGGGGGCTGGCAGGGGGCAGGGGGGGGGGGTGGGGGTGGGGGCTGGCAGGGGCAGGGGGGGCTGGCAGGGGGAAGGGGGGGGGGGGGGTGGCAGGGGGGCAAGTAGGGGGCAGTGGGGGCTGGCAGGGGGACAAGCAGGGGGGGGGGGGGGCTGACAGGGGGGCAAGCAGGGGGCAGGGGGGGCTGGCAGGGGCAGGGGGAGGCTGGCAGGGGGAAGGGGGGGGGGGGGGGGCTGGCAGGGGGGCAAGCAGGGGGCAGGGGGGGAGCTGGCAGGGGGGGACTAGCAGGGGGCAGGGGGGGTTGGCAGGGGGCAAGCAGGGGGCAGGGGGGGGGGGCTGGCAGGGGGGCAAGCAGGGGGTAGGGGGGGGGGGGGCTGGCAGGGGCAGGGGGAGGCTGGCAGGGGGAAGGGGGGGGGGGGGGGGCAGGGGGGCAAGCAGGGGGCAGGGGGGGCTGGCAGGGGGACAAGCAGGGGGGGCTGGCAGGGGGGCAAGCAGGGGGCAGGGGGGGCTGGCAGGGGGACAAGCAGGGGGGGCTGGCAGGGGGGCAAGCAGGGGGCAGGGGGGGGGGCTGGTAGGGGCAGGGGGAGGCTGGCAGGGGGAAGGGGGGGGGGGGGGGGGGCTGGCAGGGGGGCAAGCAGGGGGCAGGGGGGGCTGGCAGGGGGACAAGCAGGGGGAAGGGGGGGGGGGCTGGCAGGGGGCAAGCAGGGGGCAAGGGGGGGGGGGGCTGGCAGGGGGAAAAGCAGGGGGGGCTGGCAGGGGGACAAGCAGGGGGCAGGGGGAAGGGGGGGGGGTGGCAGGGGGGCAAGCAGGGGGCAGGGGGGGGGGGGCTGGCAGGGGCAGGGGGGGGGGGGCTGGCAGGGGCAGGGGGGGCTGGCAGGGGGACAAGCAGGGGGAAGGGGGGGGATGGCAGGGGGCAAGCAGGGGGCAGGGGGAGGGGGCTGGCAGGGGCAGGGGGGGCTGGCAGGGGGACAAGCAGGGGGAAGGGGGGGGGGGGGGCTGGCAGGGGGCAAGCAGAGGGCAGGGTGGGGGGGGGGGGGGGCTGGCAGGGGCAGGGGGGGCTGGCTGGCAGGGGGACAAGCAGGAGGGTGGCAGGGGGACAGGCATGGCGACAGGCAGGGGGGGGGGGGGCTGGCAGGGGGACAAGCAGTGGGGGGGGGGGCTGGCACGGGGACAAGCAGGGGGGTGGCTGGGGGGGGACTAGCAGGGGGCAGTGGGGGACTAGCAGGGGCAGGGGGGACTAGCAGGGGGGTGTCAGGGGGCAGGGGGACTGGCAGGGGTGTGGCAAGGGGGACAAGCAGGGGGGAGGGGTGTCCAGGCAGGGGGCAGGGGGGGGGTGGCGGGGGGGACTAGCATGGGGCAGGGGGGAGCTGGCAGGGGGCCAAGCAGGGGGCAGGGGGGGCTGCCAGGTGGACAAGCAGGGGGGGCTGGCAGGGGGACAAGCAGTGGGTAGGGGGGGCTGGCAGGGGGGGGACTAGCAGGAGGGTGGCAGAGGGGACTGGCAGGGGGGACTGGCAGGGGGTACTGGCAGGGGGGGACTGGCCGGGGGTGGCAGGGGGGGGGGGGTGTCCAGGGTGTGTCCAGGGGGTATTTTTTTTTATGGATTTGGACACCCTATAGCCACGGTTTTAAACCGTGGCTATTGATGTATTGCCACGGTTTTAAACCGTGGCTATAGACATAATTCCACAGTTTAAAACCGTGGCTATAGATTTTGTCCGGCCTTTAGTATAGCCACGGTTGAAACTGTGGCATTAGGTATACATCCACGGTCCAAACCGTGGCTATAAACCTATAGCCACAGTTTGGACCGTGGCTATAGAGTTAAATCCACGGTTCCAAACCGTGGCTATAGGTCTAGACCTATAGCCACGCCAAACTTAGCCACGGTTCCTCAAACCGTGGCTATTACCTATAGCCACGGTTTGAGGGCCTATAGCCACGGTTTAGAACCGTGGCTATAGCCCGAATTTCCAGTAGTGTAGTAAGTGCAAGAAATCTTTCATTTTAGGCTTTCCTCTATCATTGGATTTCTCTGCTTCCTTCTTTACTGATTCTAGCTCTTCTTCCAACTTTTGAATCTTCATATCCCTTGATTCATGTTGGGCATCAAGTTCTCTCATGAGAAACTTCCCTCTACTCATCTTATCTTCCAATTCAAGTTTCAACTTATCCACTATGTCACTTTGCTCATTTAATTTCAATTTTCCTGAGTAACAGAATTAGAACAACATGCATTATCTTATTGTAGCCTTTGATTCTTATGAACTAGTTTAGATAGCTGTGTAGAATGATTATAATTTCTGTCTTTCAAATTCTGAATTTCATATGATTTCATATTCTTTCCCTTAACATCATCTTTGAGCTTTTTTCTATTTATAGACAAATTTTGCAGTTTTTCAGCTTGGGAATCATTTTTCTCCCTCAAATCAGTAGCCACATCAATAAGCCTTTGATTTAAGCCTCTTATCTTATTGACCTCAATTTACAGTGCCTAGATTCAGATATCTTTACATTTAATTTCTTCATCCAATTTCTGATCCAATTCCTTTGTCTCATGGACAACTATCACTTTTTGACTTCTTGGAGTTTCTTCATCATCAATAGTTCTAACATCACTTGGAATATCAGGTACTTCACTCATTCTGTAAAGGCCTGAAATTTTCCATGTAATTTTTTTAATTATATGGGAATATTATGATTTCACAAAAATTTACGGTGCGTGATTCCAAGGCCCAGAATGAATTTCTAAACTTTTTTTCCGGGTACGTTCATTAAACACACGAGCGGTGTTTTGTAACTTTTGAACCGGTGCTCAAAATTGAAATCTGAGGGCACTGTTGAACTCACAGTGCTGATATTCACTTAAGGAGACCTTCACCTTTACTGCAGTGGGTCAAGGGTGGAAGTTAGTTTTCTGGATTTTCGTGGGAGAGTTAAAGAAATAAAAATAAAATAAATAACTTTTATTTTATTTTTCTTTTGAAACCTTGCATTTGAATTCATGATGGTGGGGACCACCCAACCCCCAATAAATGTGGGAAAACCCTTGGAATCCTACAAACTTAATGTGCTAACTTAACTTAATTAAATGTTCCAACTTAATTTAATTAATGTGCCAACTTTAATTAAATTGATAAACTTAATTTAATATGTTGGCTCCTCATCTCCTGGTTGGGGAATTGTTGGCAAGGAGAGAGCTTGGAAAAGGAGATCCTTTGAAGAAATAAATTCTTCAATGAAGAACACCCTCTCCAACAAAGAGCATCCTCTAGAAATGAATAAAGAGGACGACGCACGAGCCCAGATCGGAGACAAGTTGCGGGAGCGACAAACGCTGGCGTCCCCTTCAACGACTTCAACTTCTTCCTCGTGACATCTCCATCAGACGAATAAGGTAGGGGTTATAATATGATTGAATTTATTTATTGATTCTTCATAATCTGGATTCACAATGACGATGGTCAAACTAACATGGCCATCGTCTCGCACTTAAAACTCACCCCTTTTTTCTTCATTCTTCGCGTGTTCTTCATGCGTTCTTTGACGCCAAATAATTAATGACGCTAGAAACAAAAAGTTTTGTTGAGAATGATATATGGACGTGGATACCTTGACCCAAGGATTGTGAATATGGGAACTTCATAATTGTAGGGATTGGAATGAAGTTGCGATGGCTCGTGGAAGAAGGCGGTGGCTAGCACCCGGTCAGCCGCGAGGAAGGTGGGGTGGCACGCGTCCGCACCGTCGGAGGAGGAGGCCGTGACGGAGGCCGAAGAGTGACCGGCACCCGTCCGGCTGTGGTGAAGCAGGGGCGTATGACTGTACTGCTGGGAGAAGGACCAGCCAGAGCACCGGCTGACCGTTGGAGTTCGACGAGACCCGCTTGGGTCCCGCGGTGACATGGCAATGCCTTTAGGTGCTGCCCCTTTACGGTTCCGAACAGAAGGGGGTCTGCTCCCCCTTTGGCACCAGCTTGGGAGGACCACATCATCAGGCCACCCCCTTCGCAGGCTGGGCTCGCCGAGGTCCAGGCTAACCGAGCCGGACCCGGGTCGGGCCAACTCGGTCGGACCGGACCTGGGCCTATCCGAACCCAATTTCACCTTTGTGGCCATATCTTGAGAACCGGGCGACTGTTTGATGAACCGTATGCGGAACCAGAATCCTTGGATCGAGACGTCCCTTTTATTTTACTGCACTTGAGTTTTGGATAAAGTTGGAGTACGTCTTGGTTGGATCGAACCCAAAATCCAACCGGGCCCTCAGAGCAGAAACACTAATAACTTACAGATCGGGCATCTGATTGACATGTCGTATGTTGCTTTGGCCCCCTTATGACGTGAAGGACCTTTGGGATGCTTCACCGTGGGACTTCATGGCGACCGAGGCATTACCAATATCTCTAGGGACAGATTCTACAGAACTCAAGTGCACCGAGTTTGAGGAATCCAGTGACTGGCAATGAGGCGGAGGTTGGAGACAGATAATATGGAGGTTAGTTACCTATAGACTATGGGTGGGTCAGATCCTATGTGGTTCATTGCAGGGGTTAGTACCTATCGATCCCGTGTGGGTCAGCACTTAGTGATCCTCTGTGGGTCAGCACATACCGATCCTGTGTGGGTCAGATCCTGTGTGGGTCAGCGCTCAACGATCCTATGTGGGTCAGCGCATACCAATCCTATGTGGGTCAAATCCTGTGTGGGCCAACACTCAACGATCCTATATGGGTCAACACATACTGATCCTGTGGGGGTCAGATCCTGTGTGGGTCATTGCAGGGGTTAGTACCTATCGATCCTGTGTGGGTCAGACTTCGTATAATCAGCAGTAGTGCCTCCTGACAGAATAAGATGATCTAGCTTCACGACTAATCATCTTTACTTATATACTTCACTTATACCTATGTGAGTTGAGTCTTTTACCTTCGTGGTGTTACCTGTGTAGTACTTCTATCTTTGTGGTGTTAACTTTGTATATCTTGATAACTTAGGTATATGTATGGGCATATACCTAAGTAGTATTGATGACAACTGCTTCGTGCTTTGTGGTTTATCCTTTGTATATTTGAGAGACCCTTGGGGGTCTCGGGGTCTCTATTGAGTATTTTTATACTCACCCCTGCACAGGCTATTCCCACACCTTGTTGTGTCTTGTATAGATGACGGACATCGCTGAATGAGGATGAGGGTACCGAGACTGGAGACCGCTCAGAGGTGGACCTTAGACGTGGTGTACCACAGAGATGATCGTTTGAGAGCTATACCTACCCTTCAGGTAGGATCCTTGGTGAGTGTTCACAAGAGATGTTTATACTTGTACTTCCCTATTTTAATTGTACTTCCCAGTTTTACTTGTACTTCACAGTTTTACTTGTACTTTTCATTTGGTCTTGTATTATGTCCCCTTTACCTTCTGTACACACCCTGTTTTCTATATAGTTTACTTTGTACTTGTATCTTGTTGTGTGCTTGGTTTGTGTGAGTTTACAGTTTATAAAGGAAATGCCTTCCTATTTTAGGGAATATACCTTTTGGTGCTTATCGCCAGCCCCTGGCCTATGGAAGGTGCGCTTGGGGTAGTAATGGCACAGGCCCCGGGGGATGGGTCATGACAAATTGGTATCAGAGGAGTTCGGTTCTACTGAAGAACTAGAACTCTGATCTTTTCTATGTGGCAATAATGTTAAGTGTGATGAGTGTGGTTTTCAGTTCAGGGATTTCAGTGTTGGTGTGTTGGCCGATGTATCCATACACCAGGATCCTGACTTCTAATTTCCAACTCAGTGCATAAAAACACTGATTGCGTGTGTGTTTTGAAAATTTTTCTTCGTGAACTCTTTGAGTCATCTCACCAGGTATAACTTATTAACCGTGGAACACATGTATCATTTCAGGATGCCTCCATGTAGACAGAAATCTAGGGTTCCGGGTAGAGTATGCGTTGACAGCCCACTGAATGATGAGGCTTTGTTGTAGGACCCCTTACACCAGTTGTGCCATCAGGTGGTGTACCGATAACACCACTACCTATTGGGAAGTCGATGCCACCAGCCCTAACAGTAGAGGGTGCACGCCACTTGAGCGCATTGCATGAGTTCCAGCACCATAGGCCACCAAGGTTCTGGGGTGAGACAGATCCACATGCGGCTGAGGACTGGCTGGAGGCCATGGTTAGAGTTTTTCGACTGGTAGGGACACCAACTAATCTCACGGTGATCCTTGCTGCCAGTCTTCATCAGGCAGCAGCGGGCAGATGGTGGAGCTTGATGTTCTAGGTTCACAACAAGGTCACTCTCATCTGGACGGACTTCAAGAGCCTTTTCAGGGCATATTTCATCCCAGTGACCTTACGCTCAGTGTGTATACATGAGCTTCTCCACTTGTAGCAAGGCAACATGACTATGGCTCAGTATTCAACGAGGTTTACTGACCTCTCACGCTACTCGACTAACATGGTTCATGACTCTTTATTCAGGGCCCGGACCTTTGAGCAGGGGCTTGGATGGGAGATTAGAGCTTCGATGGTTTCTCTCAGCATCCCGACACTGGTTGGGGTGTTAGAGTGAGCACTTTTTGTGGAGATCTTCTTAGCTGAGCAAGCACCGACAACGAGAGCTACCATCGGATGACAGGTAGACGAGTCATCTACAGGAGGTAGTAGGCAGATGAAACAAAGGTCCAAGAAAACTAAACCTTCTGGTTGATGACCCCGATACATAGGGTCAGAGGTGTGAGGCTCATAGGGTGGAAGGAGACAGCTGAGGGGCACGCAGTGTTACTCGTGCGGCGGGTAGGGTCATATGGATCGCAATTGCCTGACCCGTTGTACCGACGAACAAAAAACGGTCGAGGGACCACCAAGGCAAAGATAGAGGTTCAAGTGAGGAGGTCTGTAGGGAGGTAGACGTGGAAGAGGATCTTGTCGTGTAGTAGGCGGTGGGTGATATTTCGAGATTCTACCGCCACCACTGCCAGGTGGTCCACCCTGACCACAGGGAGTAGGTGGACAAGGACGAGCTCAGCTCCAGGCAGCTAAGGCTTACGGCCACAATGCTTTAGAGATGATACGATGTATGATCTGTGTCTACTCCACCTTAGCTGCAGTTCTTATAGACACAGGTTCCAGTCATTCTTTTATTTCCATGACCCTCATTCGGAGCTCAAAGATTCCGATGGATCCATTGGCTCGATCCTTACGGCTAGAGACTCCTACAAGAGAAGATTCGACAATTACCCACTGGTGATGACAATGTGAACTTACTCTAGCAGGTAAGATCTTTGGCTAGGATCTCCTAGTAGTGGCGTTGAGGCCTTACGGCGATATCTTGGGTATGGATTGGTTATCTATATTCCATGCTCATATTGACTGTATTAGGAACAAAGTGTGGTGTGTATGCACGGATGGGACCATGTTTACCTTCATCGATGAGAAGGGAACCTTTGCAGCATAGGATAGACTTACCTAGAGGAGGGTGCAGCCGATCACACATCAGTTGTCTAGACTTACCCTCAGAGCAGTTGATGTGGAGAGTCTAAGCTATCATGTAGTGGTGGACCAGTATGCTGATGTTTTCCCTGATGATGTTACGAGTCTACCTCCTCACTGAGAGGTGGACTTTTACATTGACTTGTACCTAGGGACGACACTTATATCTACCCCAGCATATCGTATGGCTCCCACGGAGCTTCGAGAGCTGCAAGTATAGCTGGTGGACTTGAAGAGCAAGGGGTTCATTAGGCCCAGTGTTTCTCCTTGGGCAGCCCTGATCTTTTTCACCAGGAAGGCATATGGGATTTTGAGACTCTGTGTGTACTATCGGCACCTGAACCAGGTGAACGTGAAGAATAAGTACCCAGTTCCAAGGATTAACGATCTCTTTGATTAGATGAAGGGAGCACAATGATTTTCGAAGATAGACCTCATATCAGGTTATCACCAGCACATGGTATGAGATGAGGATGTGTAGAAGATGACCTTCAGATGTCGGTATGGCCACTATGATTTCTTATTTATGCCATTCGGCATGACCAACAACCTAGTAGTGTTCATGGGACTCATTAACAGTATCTTCCAGCCTTACCTAGATTGCTTTGTGGTAGTCTTCATCAACGACATCTTGATATACTCAACAATGAAGGAGAAGCATGCCTATCATCTGCAGATAGTTTTGGACACACTCCGAGAGAAATAGATTTATGGTAAGCTCTCTAAGTTCTAGTTCTAGATACAATAGGTCCACTTACCAGGACATGTCATCTTGAAGGCTGGAGTTGTGTTGGATCCAGCAAAGATCAAGGTTGTGCTTTCTTGGGAGCCACCTAGGAGCGTGATGGAGGTGCAGAGTTTCCTGGGTTTGGTCGGTTACTACCTGAGGTTTATGCCTGTCTTTTCCAGAGTTAAAACACCCTTATCAGCATTGACGAAGAAGGGGAAACCCTTCGTGTGGTTGGATAGATGCCAAAGGAGTTTTTAGGAGATGAGGTAGAGAATGACGAGTGCCCCTATCTTGATACTACCAGAGGAAGGCTTTGGGTACGTAGTCTACTGTGATGCATCAGGGACTAGGATTAAATGTGTCCTAATGAAGGAGCGAGCAATGATTGCGTATGGTTCTTGACATCTGAGACAATATGAGTAGAACTACACTACCCATTACTTGGAGTTAGCAGTAGTGGTCTTCACCTTAAAGATGTGGTGACATTACTTGATGGGAGAATGTTTTATAGTCTACTCTAATCACAAGAGTCTCAGGTATATCTTCTCTTAGAAGGACCTGAACCTGAGACAGCGGCATTGGCTTGATTTCCTCCAGGACCATGACTTCGAGATAATCTATACTCCTGGGAAGGAGAACGTAGAAGTAGATGCACTCAAAAGAAGATCTAGTATACAGTTGTTGAGTGAGGTGACAGAGCATTTAGCCATTTTGCAAATATCCTACATGGATCGAGATGGAGAAACTTATCTTCGGTCTCTGACAGTCACTCCCCCACTCCTTCAGCGAGTCAGGGAGATGCAGCTTGGGGACACTGACTGCCAGGATCGACGTGCTTAGATATCCACAGGATATGCACCTGATGGATATTCTGAAGGTGGGGAGCATGCCATTATCTTCAGATGGTGTACCATGGTACCAATGATGCTTAGGGGGGAAGTGTTGAGGGAGTTCCATACATCCCCTCTAGCAGTATATCCAGGAGTGGCGAAGATGTACCAGGACCTCCGACGTCAACACTGGTGGCTAAAAATGAAGAAATATGTAGCAGAGTTTGTCTCTCAGTGCCTCACTTGTTAGCAAGTGAAGGAAGAGCATCAGGTTCTAGCAGGCTTAGTTCAGCCACTAGAGGTGCCAGAGTTGAAGTGGGATGGAATTTCCATGGAATTCATTATAGGACTTCCACGCACATCTAGAAGGCATGATTCTATATGGGTGATCATTAACCGACTCAACAAGTCGGCCCACTTCCTACCTATTAGAGAGTAGGGATCAGTAGAGAGCTTGGGACGCCTCTACGTGTAGGAGATTGTATGGCTTCATGGAGTTCCATCTACGATTGTCTCCGACCGTGATGCACGTTTCACTTCCCAGCTATGGAAGGGGTTGTAGGAGGCATTCGGGACACAAATTCGGTTGAGCACCAACTTCCATCCTCAGACAGATGGTGAGACAGAGCGGACCATTCAGAACCTTGAGGACATGTTGCGTGCTTGTGTCATAGATTTAGGCCATAGCTGGGAGGATCACTTGCCCTTAGTGGAGTTCGCATACAAC
Organism: Viscum album; assembly: GCA_963277665.1. Taxonomy (NCBI): domain Eukaryota; kingdom Viridiplantae; phylum Streptophyta; class Magnoliopsida; order Santalales; family Viscaceae; genus Viscum; species Viscum album. The sequence goes on from OY728164.1 coordinate 1,390,481,903, forward strand.
AACAATTATCATTCCACTATCAGAATGACACCATTCGAGGCAATGTACGAGCGACCTTGCAGATCACCCCTGTGCTGGACTGACCTAGGGGAGTTAGCACTCGTTGGACCAAAGATGGTATGGGCTACCACAGAGAAGGTGCAGATTATCCAGGAGTGGATGAAGACTGCAAAGAGTAGGCAAAAGTCCTATGCGGATAGGAGACAAAGACCTCTTGAGTTCAAGGATGGTGACCATGTCTTTCTATGGGTCTCACCTCGACGAGGTATGCAGAGATTTGGATGGGGCATCAAGTTATCTTTAAGGTTCATCAGACCCTTTTAGGTCCTTAGTAGAGTTGGCAAGGTGGATTACAGCTTAGCTCTTCCCCCTCAGATGCACCGGGTGCATGACGTTTTCCACGTATCCTAGCTGAATATATAAGTACATGATCCTTCACACATCATTGACTGGGGCGAGCTAGACATCGACGATGGGGCGACGTTTTCAGAGGTTCCAGTGGAGATTGAGGATCAATAGGAGCGGGTCATTCGTGGGTGGTCGATACCTCTGGTGAACATACATTGGCAGCACGAGAACCTCAAGGAGAGCACATGGGAGTGGGAGGCTCATATTCGTGCTCAGTACCCCCACTTGTTTCTCTAGTTTTTGTTGTGGATTTCGGGGATGGAAATCCCGGATGTGGGGAGAATGTAAAGACCCAAAATATTCCATGTAATTTTTTAATTATATGGGAATATTAAGAGTCCACAAAAATTGACGGCATGTGATTCCGAGGCCCGGTGTGCGTGGAATGAATTTCTGAACTTTTTTTTTCAGGTACGTTCAGTAAACGCATGAGTGAAATTTTGTTAATTTTGAACTGGTGCTCAGAATTTAAATTCGAGGGCACCGTTGAACTCGCAGTGCCGATATTCAGTTAATAAGACCTTCACCTCGACCGTAGTGGGTCGAGGGTGGAAGTTAGTTTTCTGGATTTTTGTGGGAGAGTTAAAGAAAAAAAATAAAAAAATAGCTTTTATTTTATTTTTCTTTTGAAACCTTTCATTTGAATTCATGATGGTGGGGACCACCCAAACCCCCAATAAATGTGGGGAAACCCTTGGAATCCTCTAAACTTAATGTGACAACTTAACTTAATTAAATGTTACAACTTAATTTAATTAATGTGCCAAATTTAATTAAATTGATAAACTTAATTTAATATGTTGGATCCTTATCTCCTGGTTGGGGAATTGTTGGCAAGGAGAGAGCTTGGAAAAGGAGAGCCTTTGGGTAAATAACTTCTTCAACAAAGAACACCCTCTCCAATTAAGAGAATCCTCCAAACATGAAGAACGAGGATAACACACAAGCCCATATCAGAGATGAGTTGTGGGAGTGACAAACGTCAGCGTCCCATTCACCGACTTCAAATTCTTCCTCACGACATCTACATCAGACGAACAAGGTAGGGGTTTTAATATGATTGAATTTATTTATTGATTCTTCATAATCTGGACTCACAACGATGATGACCAAACTAACATGGCCATTGTCTCTCACTTAAACCTCACCCCTTTTTTTCTTCATTCTTCGTGCGTTCTTCAACACCAAATAATTAATGACGCTGGAAACACAAAGTTTTGCTGAGCATTACATATGGACGTAGATACCTTGACTCGAGGATCATGAATATATAAACGACATAATTTTTGGTCTTGGAACGAAGCCACGATGGCTCACAGAAGAAGGCAGTGGCCGACACTCGGCTGGCCGTGAGGAAGGTGGGGCGACGAGCGTCCAAGCCGCCGGTTGAGTAGGAGGTCACAGACCGTTGGCCGCAGCGAATCAGGGTGGTGGCCGGCATCCAACTGGCCATGTGGCGAAGCAGTGGGGTGCATCCACACCACCAGAGTAGGAGGCCGTGACCGCTTGGCCGTAGTAGAGGTTGAAGAGCGGATGACACCCAGTCAGTCGTGATGGAGTACCGACGCACGACTGCGCCACTTGGAGAAGGACCAGGCAGAGCACCGGCTGGATGATGGGGTTCGACAGGACCTGCTCGGGCCCCGTAGTGACATGGGAGCACCTTTAGGTGCTTCCCCTTTGCGGTTCCAAATTGAAGGGGGGCTTCTCCCCCTTCGGTGCCAGCTCGGGCGGGCTGCGCCCAGTGGGTTGGGCCGTGCCACCTCCTTCTCGGGCCAGTTCGGACCACAACCTAGAGGGTTGGGCCTGCCGAGGTTCAGGCCAACTGAGCTGGACCCGGGTCGGTCCGATAGGGTCGGACCGGACCCGAGCCTATCCGGACCCAATTTCACCTTTGTGGCCATATCTTGAGAACCGGGAGACCGTTTAACGAACCTTCTATGGCACCAGAATCCTTAGATTGAGAATGTCCTTTTGTTGTAATTCACTTGAGTTTTGAATAAATTTGGAGTATAGTCAGGTTGTATTGAACCTAGAATCCAATCGGGCCCTCAGAGTGGAAACACTAATAACTTACAGACCAGGCGTACGATTGACGCGCCATCTGTTTCTTTGGGTCCCTTATGACGTGATAGACCTTTGGGATACTTCTCCATGAAAATTCGTGGTGGTCAAGGCATGAACGATATCTCGAGGGACAAATTCTATGGAACTCGAGTGCAGTGGGTGCGAGGAATCCAATGGCTGGCAGTGAGGCGGAGGTTGGAGATGGATAATACAGAGGTTAGTTACCTATCGACTATGGGTTGGTCAGATCCTATATGGGTCATTGCGGGGGTTAGTACCTATCGATATTATGTGGGTCAGTGCTCAACAATCCTGTGTGGGTCTGCGCATACCGATCCTGTGTGGTTCAGATCCTGTGTGGGCCAATGCTCAACGATCCTATGTGGGTCAGCACATACCGATCCTATGTGGGTCAGATCCTATGTGGGTCAGCACTCAGCAATCCTGTGTGGGTCAATGCATACCAATCCTGTGTGGGTCAGATCCTGTGTGGGTCATTGCGGGGGTTAGTACCTATCGATCCTGTGTGGGTCAGAATCCGTATAATCTGCAGTAGTGCCTCCTGACAGAATAAGATGATCTAGTTTCACGACTAATCATCTATACTTATATACTTCACTTATACCTCTGTGAGATGAGTCTTTTAACTTCGTGGTGTTACCTATGTGGTACTTCTACCTTCGTGGTGTTACCTTTGTATATCTTGATAACTTAGGTATATGTATGGGCATATACCTAAGTAGTGTTGATGACAACTGCTTCGTGATTTGTGGTTTATCCTTTGTAGATTTGAGAGACCCTCAGGGGTCTCAGGGTCTCAGGGTCCCTACTGAGTGTTGTTATACTCACCCCTACATGGGCTACGCTCACACCTTGTTGAGTATTGTGTAGACGATGGACAACGCTGACTGAGGATGATGGTACCAAGACTGGAGACCGCTCAGAGGTGGACCTTAGGCGTGGTGTACCGCAGAGACAACCGTTCGAGAGCTGTACCTACCCTTCAGGTAGGATCCTCGACAGGTGTTCACATAAGATGTTTCCAGTTTTACTTATACTTCCCAATTTTACTTGCACTTCCCAGTTTTACTTGTACTTCCCAGTTTTACTTGTACTTTTCAGTTGGGTTTTTATTTTAGCCCCTTTACTTTCTATACACACCCTGTTTTATATATAGTTTACTTTGTACTTGTATCTTGTTGTGTACTTGGTTTGTGTGAGTTTATCGTTTATAAAGGCAATGCCTTACCGTTTTAGGGAATATGCCTTTCGATGATTGTTACCATCCCCTGGCCTATGGAAGACGGGCTTGGGGTAGTCACGACACGGGCCCCGGGGGACGAGTCGTGACACATTCCTACATCATTATTGAGTGAATATATCTTTTTCCTATCTGATTCATCCAAGACTTCTTTCAGCAACCTGTTTGATTCTTTTAATTGAATCATACCTTTTCTACAAACACTTCCTCACTAAGGAATGCCACTTGACTTCTGCTTCTTCTTTTAAGAACTTTCCTTTGCCACGACACTCCAAGATAAGAGAATACTGAATATTTAACTTCAAAAATCTACCAAAACAAGTCAAAGAAAAAATATATGATAAGAGTAACCTATTCCTCTAATGCCAATTGTTAGGTCCAAAAGGGGCCTATATACCTTGAAGGGGGGGGGGAGGTGAATTAGGTTATGAATATTCTTTTCTAAATTCTTCCATCCCCACTAGATCTTGACCTATTAATTATAAGGGTAACTTTGTTTGCACTTGTGTGTTTATTATGATCACTTATTTTCTTCTTTATCTGATGATGATTCTTTGAATGCAATGCAATGAAGCAAGCAGACAGATACAAAGATTTTTACTTGGTTCAGCCTCACTGGGATATGTTCAAGGAGCATACAACAACGATGTGCCACTGTACCAAATTCACTAAAAATCACTGCCAATAATGTTCAGGATAGATCAATTCTATGCCTAGGATTACTGCCTTTACAATGTTTAGGGTCAGCTCAATGCTTTTTTAAGGGTCACTCCCTGTTTCTCTCTCACTGGATCATTGTCGGTAGAAAGGATAGCCTTCTTCCTCTTCCTGCACTCACTAATCTTAGAAGGGACCCACTCACAGTTTATGGACTTGTAGGTCCATTCATTTCCATGAATACTTGCATCCTAAACTATAGATAGATGCTCTGTTGAAGTTCCACTTTCATCCATAGATGAATATCACTTTGCTACTGAACACTGGGCAACCCCTTTTGAAACTCTTTTTCAAAGAACACTGCCTTTGCGAATCTCACTCTTTTGTAAAGATCAAACAAGCCCTCAAAATTATACAACCTCTTCACGAAGCTCACAGGTTTGTAAAGCTCAAAGGTTCATAGAGCTCACTAGACTACAGAGCTCTCTAGATCGCAGAGCTCATAGCTTTGCAGAGCTCACACTGGTCTTTGCGATTTCACAAATCTAAACAATCCTTTACGAAGCACACATCCTCTGCAAAGACAAACTGGTCTTTGTGGCATGCCTTCCTTTCACAGAGCTCAACTACCTTTGAGAATTCCCTTTTCTTTTGCAAAGATCCCTAATATGTGAATATCCTTCGTAATTTGAGAGTTTAAAGTTTTTCATTGAATCTCTCTACTTCTCTCAAGGGGTCAGGGTCTATTTATAGGCGATTCCACCGACTTGAGAACCCTTCGTGCAAAGTTAGCGCCATGTCATCTCAAATCGTAAATCTCCAAAATTTCCACTGAAATTATCTCTATATAGTGAAGCACCATGAAAATTTTTGGATCATGGAGCTCTTCGTAATCGTGGAGCATTCCATCAATTCCTTTGCACCACCGCTGCAAAGCTTCACTGTAATGCTCTTAACCTCTGCTGTTCACAAAGCTCATCATAATTCTAGAGCTCACTATCAAAATTCTTCCAGTATCTATGAAATCCAATTTATGAAGCACATATTCACGGAACTCATGCCTTCTCCATATTTTGATGAGATCTTCAAGGAAATTCACTTTTCGTGATGCTCACCAAACTATAAATTTTTGTACCCAAAAAATTTAGCAAACACTGGAAAATGGAACCACCTTGTATATGTTATTTTGTACTGTATCCAGATCCTCCATTACTTTATCATGGTTCTTTGTCAACATGGATTGTCAAAAAAATATCTGGAACTCGAAAATTCACCATGAAAACTTGTTTTGTCAACAAACACAATCAACCCAAAAATGTTGCAACATTACCTTGAGGGAATTTTTCCCAACATATTTCATATAAAAAAATTATATAGATGGTACAAGTATATAGAAAATAGCCAGAATAGTACATGTAAATACAATACAAGTACCCCAAAAAGAACAAAAGACCAAAAATGTATCACAACATCGCAAGCCTCTGCTTGGTCCTATGCTCCCCTGCTCCAAGCCACAATCAACAACCTGTACTAGGGAAATTTTTCCTATCATCACCTAAAATCATATAATTTGTTTGGGTCCCCAAGGAGGACCAAATAGGGTGTGAGATAAACATCCCAGTAGGCAACCACCCAGGTCTATACAATTCTAATAGTAGTTCTACAAAGGTGCTAGAAAGTGTAAAAAACTAGTAAGTAATTTCATATTCCCATGGAATAAGTTTACTGTAAAGTAAAAATGAACAGCCCTCAAGGCTACCTATAAAAGAGAGTCAGCTCCTAATAAGGAAACTATAACAAGTAACAAGAAAGTCACACAGCCACACTGTACATCTATCTGTATCAAGCATTTCAAAGCCACATTGTATAGAGAAAACAAGTATCCCACAGCCACACCGTATAGTGAATTAGCATCCCACAACTATGCCATATAGTGAACTGTAGACCTCATGGGCCGGATCCAAGGTGTCAGCAGACCAAGGCATCCAAGTAATAATATCTAGACCACGAAGGTTCGGATCCAAGGAGCATGTTCAAGGTATCCCATCGAGTCCCATGGGCATCCCTGGTGGAATCTCTGTTAGGCACTGGTTGGAGTCCTAGGAGCATAGTAATAGAAAGTCCTACATGAGCCTAAGCAAGTCAGATCCATGGGGTAGAAAGGCCCGAGACATCCCACAAAATTAGGACCCAAGGGGAAAAGTCAACCCAAGGCATCCACTACCACATTCCAGATCCAAGGAGATCATTCTAAGGCATCTATAAAACCATTACATAAATCATTCAAGTATTCAAATTAAACATTCATAACATGTGAGTATACCCACTCACATCACCAAGCATCAACCATGAGTATACCCACTCATGAAAACCATTTATAAAAATCATATGGGCCTACCCTCCCATATAATTCACTTAACATTCCATTAGTCATTTACATATAGGTATACCCACCCATATAAACACATTTCATTTAAGCCAAGCTATCAAAATAGATGAGGCATAACATTATATTCAACATTCAAGGAGGAAGTACATCTCCTAAGTAGATATTCAAGTTATCAAGGCATATAAGGGCTTCCTATAACTAGAAAAGCACAAGCACACACCCCTTGGGTGGTTTAAATAGGCATAAACAAGCCATTCTCTTAAGGCGCACCCCTTGGGTGACTTCAAAATGAGCAACATGAGAGAATGAACCTAAACGGAACTCGTGGCCAACCTCACTAGGTCCAACTACAACTACTAAAATCTACTCGCTCAAAAACGAGACATCGTCGGAAAGTCTAACGAATGGAATATCGGCCGAACACCCAAAAAAGAACCAAGAAAATCTAAAAGAAAGTATAGAACACCTACCTCACCTCGGTAGTAGACAAATCGTCCAGTATCAAGTCTTGATTTGTCCTGGTTTGGAAGAAATCTGAAGAACATAAAAAGAATGGGATGTTATGGCATATGAGCCTAAATCTAAATAGCACAGTCGTTATTCCGAAGAATTAAGAATGACTAAAAAGGAATGTAGGCCTTACTGTTTCGGATCTGTAGAGATGGTTGGTTATAAAAATGGAAGTTGGAGGATGAATCAGGCTCAAATCCTAAGATAGGAACCAAAGGGGGGAGCTCCGGAGGCTTCCTGTGTGTGGGAGGAGAGAAACCCATTTGGGTTTAAAAAAAATTAATTTAAATTATTTTTTTTAAAAATACACAGTAAGGGTTACATGGTCTACCCGCACAGTTTCCCAAACCATGCAGAAACCATGCACAACTCTCTGTCTAAGAGGGCCATTTCGCATGGTTACCTCGCATGGTTTGACTAACCATGCGAAACCGCTCTATCCAAAACCTTAATTTTTTCAAACCTCTTGCACAGTTTACCTAAACCATGCACAAGCCATGCACAAACTGTGTGCTGGGTCATTTTCAACCCAAAACTTGGTTTCGGCCTCCGAACAATCCCCAGACACCTCTAAAACACCTATGATCTGGTTAAGCATTCATATAAGGTCATAACAAGACATTTAAACTGAAAGGAAAAGGAACAATACCTCGTAAAAATACATGAGTTCTTACAACCAGGCTATATATATATATATAAACAAAGTTATTAACAATATATATATATATATATATCAATGAATTAATTATATATATATATATATACAATAACTCATTATATATTAACAAAAAAATAACACACTCACCCAATGATGTTCGCGCACGTCCCCCCAAGCTCATCATTTTTTTAAGTATGTTACAAATTGTATATATTATACATATTATATATACTATATATACATATATAAATATATTTAGGAAAAAAATTAATGCACCCACTATGGCACACCCCCAACCCATAGTTATTTTTTACAACTTTCATATAGATATATATTCACATATATAAATCTATTTAAAAAAAAACTAACACACTCACCCACTGATGCACACCCCTCATTAATTTTCATTTTACAACTTATATATATATATATATATATATATATAATAACTCATTATATGTTAACAAAAAAAATAACACACTCACCCAATGATGTCTGTGCATGCCCCCTGACCTCATTAATTTTTTTAAGTATGATGTAACTTGCATATATTATATATATTATATATACATATATAAATCTATTTAGAAAAAAAAATTAACCCACCCACTTCACGCGCACCCCCCAAACCCTAGTTATTTTTTATAACTTCCACATATTATATATATATATATATATATATTCATATATATAAATCTATTTAAAGAAAACTAACACACCCATCCAATGATGCACACCCCTCATTAATTTTCTTTTTACAACTTTATATATATATATACCAATAATTTAACATTATATATATATATATATATAACTCATTATATATTAATAAAAAGAATAACACACTCACTCAATGATGTTTGTGCATGCCCCCCAACCTCATTAATTTTTTTAAGTATGCTCTAACTTGCATATATTATATATATATTATATATATTATATATACATATATAAATCTATTTAGAAAAAAAATTAATCCACCCATTGCTGCGCACCCCCAACCCCTATTTATTTTTTTATAACTTTCACAAATTATACATATACTCATATATATATATATATATATTTAAGTCTATTTTTTTTAAAAAATAAACACACCACCCACCGATGCACACCTCTCATTAATTTTTTTATAACTTATATATATATATATATCAATGATTTAACATAATATATATATATATATATAAACTCATTATATATTAACAGAAAAACAATACACTCACCCAATGATATTCACACACACCCCCCAACCACATTAATTTTATAAGTATGTTTCAAATTGAATATATTATATATATATATTATATATACTATATATACATATATAAATCTATTTAGAAAACAAAAATTAACTCACCCACTATTGTGCACCCCCCAACCCCTGGTTATTTTTTTTACAACTTGCACATATTATATATATATATATATTCACATATATAAATCTATTTTAAAAAATAACACACCCACCCATGAATGCGCAAACCTTATTAATTTTATTTTTACAAGTGACACATATTATTATGAATTTTATTTATTACGATGATTGATATTTATTGAGACTTAGAAGCTACTTTATATTGGTTTTTTTAATCAAACATTTTAAAATAAATTATTTCAACTTTAATTATTTTTTGAATTGATATATATTTTAGATTTTTATTAAATTAAATAAGATATTATAATTATAATAGGCATGCGACATTGGGGTTGAGGTTTCTTGTGAAACACATGATGTGATCAATTTAAAACATGTCAAATGATCGATAATTAAAATAAAATCATTTCAACTATAAAATGATAATAGAAAAATATTTTTTTTAAAGTTAAACATTTTAAAAAATACATTTAAAAAAAATTAAAAGAAAGATGTTTTAAAAAAAGACTTTTAATAAAAAATTTTAAAAAATCATTTATAAACATTTTAAAAAAAGATTTAAAAAAGTTAAAAAAACGTTTTAAAATAAATGTTTTAAAAATACATTTAAAAAAATGTTTTAAAAGAAATGTTAAAAAAAAATTAAAAAAATGTTTAAAAAAAAGTGTTTTATAACAAACGTTTAAGAAGATGTTTTAAAACAAACATTTTAAAACAAACTTTTTTAAAATAAACATTTAGAAAAAAAGTAACTACTTTGTTTGATATAGGTGCCTCACACTCTTTTATATCTACCCATTTTTTTTATGTACTGAAACTTCCAACAGAACTCATGTCCTTTTTTATGGAGCTAACGACACTTCTTAGAGATAGGAAAGAGCAAGTATTTCATTATCCTACGTGTTCTCTATCAATAGATGACACAAAGTTAGTATGATATTTATTAGTTCTGTTGTCCTAAGAGGACTGTACTAAGATTCACGATGCAATGAGGGGGGGGGGGTGAATTGAGTTCTTTAAAAAATTTATTAGATTAGAAAACCACCCTCTCTAAGATATAACCAACTTCCCTTTGACACAAGTGGTAGTGAAAATAAAATCACAAAGAAAAGATACCAGACATAAATATTTATAGTGGTCTAGGGAACATAAATCCCCTAGTCCACTCCACTAAAACTTTTCTCCATGAGTTTGGTAATTTTCACTAGAGCAATCCTTTTACCTAGGACAACCGGTCTTTTTTCTAGGGACTGCATGAATGAGTGAAAGAAGTTGCCACTTGGTACAATAGTAGAAAGATCTTTCAACCAGACTTCAATAAGTCTTTGCAAACAACAACCTTTAAGGTTCTTTAACTAGTAACCTTCACAATAAACGATGGAATAAAAAAAGTGTCTACAAATCAATCTCATAGTTATAAAATACAATTTAAATAAGAGAATAAATTTTTATGATAAAAGATAATAATAAACAACAACTCAAGGAGAGTCTTATGAACACAAAAAAGATGATCGAGATAACACAATTGTAAATCTTGAAGATTCTTATTTTTTTTGAGTAAAATAAAGTAGTGCACTAGAGCTTCGAGATAAGATTCTTGGATAATATAGAATATGATTCTAATCTTGTCAACATTATCTTTTTCTACTCTATATTCCACACATGAAATGCATGAAAAAACTTCTCTTTTAATCATACAACATCTGATCCTTAAAATACGGGGTTGAAATTTAAATTCCACACTTTATTTTCATAGAAATACCTCAACAAAAATACTAACCATTAAATTATCTTTGTAATTGTTTCCTTTCTTATCAATTTTCTATTATTATAATTACTTTTACCAAAAATAGGTAATCCAACATTTAAAAAATGTATGACAGCATTAATTCTCACTGAATGTAATCCAAAATTAATAAATACCAGGTTGCAAAATGATGTATTTTATTATAGATCACTACACATACAAATTATACATATCTTATTTCATGTAGTTGAATTATCTACATGGTCAAATTTGAATAGGTGTTCTTCACATAGTTTATTTTCTTCATGAAGACAATTTTTCCATGTAGTCAAATTTCTTTACATAGCCAATTTGTCCACATAGTCAAATTGATTTACATAGTCAAATTCTAATGTAACTGAATTTGAATCACATAGACATTTAGAACCACATAGCTGATTTCACCATGTATCCAAATTATTTAACCGATTGATCCACATAACCAATTCATATATGTAGTTGATTGATCGCGTAGGATATTCATCAATGTAGGCAATTTCTTCAGAGCCGATTCCATGACGTAACTATTTCACACAAGGAATCCTTTACGTAATCTATTGATGTGTCCATTTCTACATCTAGAAAAATTCCCCATGTATCATATTTTCTATACTTAGGTAAATTTCAGCCAAAATGTCCAAAATTTTAGAATTAAAGTTTTTAATAGCAGAAAGGATTAAAAATAAGATAAAACCTAATGAACACTTAAAAAATATCAGTAATATATGAAGGTAATTTAAGATCATAAAAACCTATAGTACATGATATATGTTGGAACAACATTAATAGTCTAATAATCTCTCCCTTTTTTATGATTACAAAACCCATAAGATATTAAACACATGGTTTTTAAAAGGGGTTTACAAAATTTTGTAGAAAACTAAAGAATACACATATTGCTTTTTAAAATGTCGTGCTTATCCTTGTATTCTCTCCCTTAACTAGACACTCCCCCTAAAAAGATTACTTCTTAGGGTAATATTTATCCCCCTTTTTGTGTCATTAAAAAGTAAGGGTAAAGATAAAAACCACTTTTAATTTAGCACTTAAAAGTATAAAATAATTAATTATAATGTTAAAATTGAATATGAGATTATGGAAAGAATAAAATTATTCATAAAAATAAAGATAGTAAAAAATTAAATGAAAAATATATCTAAGAAAAACATAAGAAACTAATAAAGAGTAATTTCATTAATTTTCAAAATTTGTTCAAAGATACATCCACTCAACACCCACAAACACATATACAAAAGACTATTAAGAAGACCCAAGATTATGGATAGGGTTAAAATGATAAGGTGGTTTGGGTTGAGGTATATTGAATTTAGGTGAGGTTATAAAGGTAGTAGGAGGGTCCATTGGTGATGGTGGAATAAATCTTCTAAGCTTAACAACAGCACCCTCTCTAATACCAACAACTGATTTGTATTGTGATCCTTGAACAGGATGACCAAGAACTCTTTCAATATTCTATTTAGATATACTGGAATCATAGGATCTAATAGCATGAAAAGGTACTTTCTTTGGAGGTTCAAATGATAAAGTTAATTCCTTTGACCACTCAACAACTAGGGCTGCATCCAACTTTGATTTATCTTTCTGATAGATCTGGGATGAATCATAAATTGTATAAAATTTCTATTTGGTACCTCAAAATGTATTTGGAGCAATAAGAACAAGAATTATTCTTCCTCTTAGATAATATAGATTGTCTACACAAATTTCAATTAGACTGATGATATCTGACTTGCAAAACTCAAGAATAATACTTGATGTCTATCCATGCATTTTAGAAACTGAGGAAATATCATTTCACATAATCCATTTACAAGATTCAAGATGACTAAAAGAAAATTTATGAGGTTCACTGTAAACTAGAGAAACTTTAAAACTGGTCAACACAACTAAAAAATCTAAAACTAACTTCTCCAAAGTTCGGTATACTAATCTTTGAACATCGACCATTCTACTATTCATAGATTGTAGTTTATTTTCCACATTGCCAAGCTACTCTACCCACACTTTAGAAACCTATTAAACACCACTGGTAGGAGATTGAGACATTGGATACCTATCAGTAGGTTCAATAGGAACATGTATCACAAATACAGGTGAAACAACTAGAACAAGGGCCATCTGGACTGAAGGAATAGGTATTATAGGTCTATAGACCACCAACTCCTTACTTATAGAAGAAGTTGGCACAACTAAAACTTTCTATGAATCAGAACTAGATTCTCCTTCTGAAGAGTCTAAATACATACCTTGAACTTCCAAATAACATTATATAACAATACTAACAAGAACTGATGATTTCTAGATACTAAAATATGATAGCTAGAAATCATACCTTTCACATCCTAATAACCCTTTAGAATTTCTTTTAATATTCCATAATATTCTTCATAATATCCCACTATCTCATTTAAGGACATGTCAATTCCAATACCAAGCTTCTTAATAGCATATCCGGATTCTTAGAACTCAATAGAAATATCTCTCTTGAACTCATCCAAAATCACTAGTGTGATTGGATCACGTTATATTCTGAAAATCAGGAGCCACTAAAGGATCTGAGGTAGAAACTATGCTAGTGGATTGAAATATCTTAATGAAATCAAATTAGCTTACCACAAAACTCTTCAGGGTATAAAATCTATCTTTTATCTCTATCCTAAAGAACTTAATATCATTAAAACATCTTGATACAAATCATATTTCACCAATGGAAGATTTTGGAACATGTCTCTTTGAGATAAAACTTAAACACTAAGTTTATTAAACTCTAACTTAGTAGGAGAGGCATATTTTGAATCTCTTACTAGTGATTTCATCTCCTCAAGGCCTTTTTTCACTTATTTTATAAACAACTTTCTGTATATAAGGGAATGTATAATTTTTTTTATTAGCTATATTTGATTTTCCATTATCCCAACCAACTTATCAAAATAAGATTTTGAAATAGAGAACTCCTTGAGTTATCTGATCTCATCCTTAAGTGACATTAACCCCCTTTTCAATTCATTATAATCTCTTCTATGATTATTAAACTCAGTCAATCGAACAGAGGTAAAATATTTTATTTCATAATTATCTAAGCTCTTACTAGATGAAGTAACTTTCACATACATAAGAGGAGGAGGAGGTGATATAAAATTTGGTGTATGAGAATGGACAATAGTCTCCATAACCACATTTCCATATCTAACTTCACCAGTAGTTGATCTAAGAAGAATTGGATCCACCATTTGATGCACCATTTCATCTTTAGGTATTCCTTTAATAACTGAAACACTAGGCACAATCTCAACTAAATCTACATAATGAACAACTTCAATTCTTTGAATCTGAATAGTCTCTTCTACTGCATGACTAATATCTAGAAACTAAGGATCTATTATAGAAACATCTATCCCTCGCACCTCCCTAGTAGGAATAATATTAGAAGGTGTTGTATCCCTAGGTTTTGAGGTTTGAGATGGATCCCCTTGAGGCACACCTTTCTATCCAACAGACTTTAAGGAATTTGAAGACGTGTCCCTGAAGTAACCAATTATCTTTAACAACATGACAAAAAAAGTATTACTCTTATGGAATTTTACTACCTCTCCCTCATTTATAACTACTTCCTACTTCTTTAGAACTAGATACCATAAGGGTGATAATTCAGTTTACCTTTTCCTTTACAATAGTGATGCATAAAACACATCAAGTTCCTTGGAAGAATGAGATTCAAATTATCAATCATGATATATAAGACATAAATTTATTTACATAACACTTTATTCATTTATCCAACTCTCTAGGATATCCCAATATGAAAAAACTTACATAGAACCTTCCACTCAACTTCTAAATCCTTTACTGGATTATTTTTAAATGTCGAGGTTCTGAAAAGGAACTCGAACACTTCTGTTGGTCCTACTATACTTATAGTAACCATGGTCCGGCTAAAGTTGAACTCCCCCTCATGGGGATAATAAAGAATCTTATCCAACTCCACTGATGAAACCATCACAATTTTCCCATTGACATTTGACAACACTACATCCTCTATTATAATGAAATAAAACTCAACATTCCTTATAATCTCATTTAACTCTTCCTTAAAAGGAAATCCTGATTTATTTTCATCAAGAAAAAACTCCCAACCTTGAAACTGAAGGACCTTCTTTAGTAGCATCTCAATAGTATTTATCTAAGCCATACTGACGACCTTTACAATAAGAACCCTATATGACACAATTCTTCCTTTTTCATTCTTGGATCAACTAGATATTCCATCAACTCCACACTTATACTTTCATATGGTAGACATGTCAGTTGGACATCGAGTGATGATCAAGAGGTTAGTAGTGATGGTTCATCTTCTAACAGAAGATACATACATGAAAGGTGAAAGGGTCAAGATCCGACTGTGTTTTATGTCACAAACCTAATTCTCAAAAGGATTATGTACTCAATTTTGGGTTTGGTTCAATTATGGATAATAAAAACTAAATAAAATAATAAAAACTAAAAGAAAAGGATTTTATTTTCTGAACCAAAATATATAAATAATGAAATATAATAGACTAATTTAATTTTGATAAATAATTAAAATGAAATATTAATAAAAAAATATATAAATAAAAATTTAAATAAATAAGATAAATAAACTCATTTAAATTTGAATAAACCCAATTCTCTTTTAATAAAATCGAAACAACCACACGCAATGGGATTAGTAAAAATATATGCTAACTGATTATCAGTAGAGATAGATTCAAGAGTTATATCACAATTTTGAGCATGATCTCTCAAGAAATGATGTCATAAATCTATATGCTTTTTTCTTGAATGATTTATTATATTCTTTGAAATGTTGACATAACTTGTGTTATCAAATTTGATTGATATTTAATTATAATTGAATCCAAAATTCATTAAGGTGTGTTTCATCCACAAAACTTGTGCACAATAACTACCAGCAACTATATATTTTTCTTTAGTAGTGGATAATGAAATTGAGTGTTGTTTCTTACTAGATCAGGATACTAAGGATTTACCTAGAAAATGAAAAGTTCTTGAATTACTCTTCCTATATAGTCTACAATCACCAAATTTGGCATCTTAATATAATGTCAGATTAAAATTAGAAGTTTTGGGAAGAATTAAGGAAAGTGAAATTATTCCTTTTAAACATCTTATAATTATTTTGGAAGCTTTTAAATGATATTCCTTAGGATTTTCTTGAAATATAGAACATAATCATACTGAAAACATAATATTTGGTCTACTAGTAGTGAAATAAAATAGACACCCAATTATTACTCTATATATATTATTTTCAACTGGTTTACCAGATTCATCAAAGTAAATCTTTTCATTTGAACTGATAAGAGTTTTATGTACTTTACCTTTCATGTCCCAACCCACCGGGGTCTAACCCGTGAATCCTCAAGACTGCCTCCAATAGACTAGGGGCTGGAAACTAGCACTGAGTAGGCATATCCCACAAATGGGAGGCATTATCCTAATGTAACTATACACATGAAAAAATATCCAAGCTCACACCATGATGAAATGTAAACAAACTAAAACCAATCCATGTATACATCTATAAATCCCATAACTGGAATATGATAGTAAAGTACTGAAAGAAAAAAATGGGTCAAATACAATCCCGAAAAAAAATTGTAAAGAGTCTAGCCTTCTCTAAGGGTGAGGAATAGGATCAAATGAAAGCTCTTGGTAAACACCTAGGTATTTCTAGCTCAAGATTTGATCCACTTGCTCCACATCCTCCTAGGATGCCGTTAAAAGAGACATTATCTTCATAAGACATGACATGTGCAAGAAGAGACCATGCATGGGTGAGTATAAAAATACCTAGTAGGACACCAAAAAACCACTAAACATGAAGAATCAAGTATAATCAACTTAATAAAATATATAAAAATCAATGTATAATAGAAAATACCCAGATATACTCAAGAAGGACACCATGCCACCAGGCGGTCATAACAAACTACCAGCTACATGATTATACTTGAAGCAATGATTGTTCTAAGAGAATCCACTATACAATCCATTCTATAATTAGAGAAACTCATTCAAGAGGTCAAGATCATTGGGACCCACATAAGAAATCTCACTAGTCTTAGAAGATCCTAATACTCATATAGGGGGTCATGTCCAAAAGCCCCAGGGGACACCACAAACCCAATCCCGATCAACCAGATATGCAGGGGATCATATGCCAACTATACCACAAATCCTACTGACACAAAATACTAGATGAAGGATCAATTCCCTACTCAAGTAGGTCACACCGATTCAAAAAACCCCACCTAGGGTATAAAGATGACAGAGGATCACACTCCAGTCTCATGGAGGGACACCATGAACTCTATTTGAGACTCATCCTCTAGAGGGGATCAAAATCCTATTATGTGGATGTAATTCCACACCGTATCCTCAAGATAATGGACCAAGGAAACATGCTCAACCAAGAATGACCCAAATTGAAGAAATGAAGGGATACAAACACCCTCAAATGGGGTACACAGTGTGTCCAACTATACCAAGGTCTACCTATGTGGTAAAGCCTTACAAGACAGGTAAAGCTCAACATACATGACATGTAAATGAAACACACAGTGTGTAGAGGTTTCCTGAAACCCTGCTCGTGCCGTATGGCCATGTCCGTGTACCACTGGTCATGTTCATGTACCATCAAATATACACTTGGCCATGTTCGTGTCTGAGTACATGGCGCTCCATTGGCCGTTTACTTATGGCTATATCCATGTAATTTCCTAAGTACAAACTAATCCATCACAAAGGTGAAACATGGTGCGTGACCTTGTCATATGGTGCGTGATATTTAACTTCAACTAAAATCCTAGCGCCATAGCCAGGGGATCCCACATGATGTGTAATGATGGATTACACTCTGTGTTGATCATGATTTTCTAGATTCATTATATCTTTCTCCACACTGACCTACGTGTCACTAAAGCCTACACCATTGATGGAACCTATAGATCTAGGGTCGAACAACCTGTTACTTTGTCACTAGCTGGGATTCGGGTCCTCGATCTACTCAAAAATCAATCCGCTGATCCATCCATCACCATGTGTCAAAATTGGGAAGAATGGGAGCTGAAAATCCACTTGATCCTCCTATGATCATCCAATTCCCTTGTTGCACCTCCATATCACCAGCGATCATGAACCATACCTATGATATTGATCCATTATGCTGAAGGACAGTCACACAACGATCAAATACCGAGTATTTCATCGAACCATGAGCCAAAGAAAATTCTCATGATGAACATGAAAAGAACGGAGGAAGAAAACCATAATCCATAAGATGTGAGGAACGAAACTCAATATATGTTCATTCAGACTCAATTCATTATCATAGAAGAAGACAAAAGAAGAGTAATAAACCACAATGAACAAATATACAATTCCATAAAACTAAATCTAATTATGATGTGCCTATTCTATTCATGGAATTGATCTGTGTTTGTTTGGGATTAGGAACGAGATGGAAAACACAAGAATAAAATACCATAAATGGATTTTGAATCAATCGTTGATGTAGAATGGTTCCGCATTGCCATCATTGATGCGATCCATAAATTCCGTTGGCATAATGATCCAGGATCTGATCCTGATCCGTCATCATTCATCAAGAATTATCTCCAATGGTCATTTAGATCTCTAGGGTTTGAGAGCCCAACCCTGAATAAATCCTCTTAACCATATATTTAAAGGAGATTTGTTTGCTATGTTGAATAAATTAAATTAAACAAATTTAGTTAATTTATTTTATTAATTCTTCGCCCATGATGATTTTTTCACAAATTCTCCGCACTAACAAAGATTATGTCACACCTAGGGTAAAACCCACATCCTAAACTCAATGGTTCCATCAGATTTCTAATTCGATACCCCATTCAAGAGTTACTCCACTTTTTTAGGAAAATTTCATATGATTACTATTTAATATATTTAATATATTTCAAACATTTATTTCGGACACACCAGGCCTCAAAATCACATGCCATCTCAACACCTGGTATTTAAAATAATCTAAATAATATCCAAAAACAATACATGGAAAATCCAAGTCATTACATTACCACTTTAAAGTGTATTTTTTTAAAGTAAGTAAAGTATGTATTTGGTTTGATTTTGAATATTCCCAAAGTCTTTTGTGATAAATTTTTAATCCTAGAAATTAATTTAAATAACCCATTATGCTCATTTCAAATTCTTTTTTCATGAGTTTTTAAAATCCATTACATAATTTTTTATTTTTAGAACCAAAAATCACATCATCGACATATATATGAATTAAAAGAATATCTAAATACGAAGTTTTATTAAATAGAGTAGGATATTCCTTTCCTACTAAAAATTAATTTGATAAAAAAAACTTAAATGTTCTTACCAATCTCTAGGTTCTTGTTTAGGTGCATAAAAAGATTTAGTAATTTTAAAAACAAAATTTGGAAAATGATGTTTTTTAAAACTAAGATATTGTTCAACATAAACTTCCTCTTTCATAAAACCATTTATGAAAGCAGATTTTACATTCAAATGATATAAATTGAAATTCATATGTGATTCATATGCTAGGAGAATACTAATGGATTGTAATCTAGTTACAAGTGCAAAGGTGTATTCACATTCTATATCTTATTCTTAGTTATACCCTTTGGAAACTAGTCTAACATTATTCCTAGTAATCACAACATGATCATCCTATTTATTACTAAAAACCCATTTTGTTCCAATAATAGAATAATTAGGTGGTTTATTATCTAATTCCCATACCTTTTTCCTCTTGATCTGGTTTAACTCTTCTTGAATTGATGGACCCCAACTCTCATCAACCAAGTATTACTCTAAAGACATATATTCTAGTCAATATAAAAATATAGAAAATTATACAGGATTCCCTAAACTCCTTCTAGTCATAATAAATTTATCTAAGCTTATTATAATTGTTTCTAAGGGATGGTTATTAAGGATTCTAGGCTATCTAGGAAGCATGATTTTTGGTTCACTAGTATTCATCCTTTTAGTAATTGGTTATAGAAAATAAAATTATAAATTATTATCCTTTTTTAATTTCAAAGAGAGGCTCAAATCTTATGTTTTTGAAAGAATCTATTTTTCTAATCAATTTGATCCATTTTGTGATCAAAAGGATCACCCTCATCAAATTTCACATGAGTTGATTCTTCAACAATCATTGATATATTTTTTGAAAACTCCATATGCCCTGTAAGTATTATAATATCTAAGGAATATTCCTTCATTAGACTTTGGATCAAATTTACAAAGATTATCCTTGGTGTTTAGAATATAAACCTTAAATCTAAACACTTTAAATCATCCAACTTTGGGATTTCTGTTATTCCACTACTCATAGGGTGTTTTCTTCAGGATATGTCTAATTAGAATTATATTTATGAAATAACATGATATATTTGCAACTTCATCCCAAAAATGAGTAGGCAGGTTATAATCACATAACATTGTTCTAGAAATTTCTTACAAAGTACCATTCCTCCTTTCAATAACACAATTCTATTGAGGTTTCCTAGGGGAAGAAAAAAGTGTGTTTGATACCATGTTTTGAACAATAGTAATTGAACTCATGGTTTCTTAATTCTCTTCTATGATCACTTATCAAAGAAATAATTTTGGAATATTTATCTTTTTGAACCAATTTATAAAAACTTATAAAAATAGAACAAGATTCACTCTTAACACTTAAAAAGAAAACCCATGTAAAATCTAGAAAAATAATAAACTAACACATAAAAAATATATTTTCCTCTTATTATTTCTATACTAGATGGACCAAAAAAATCCATATGAATAAGTTATAGGGATCCATAAGTAAAAACATCTTTAACTGGTTTAAAAGATGACTTGTGATTCTTGCTCATTTGGAATGAATCACATAGTTTCTTTTTATTCAATTTAATTTGAGGTAAATATGAAACTAAATTCTTTTTGGACAATTTTCTCAAATAATAGACATTAAAATTTCCCAATATTCTATGTAAAATATACGATTCATTTGTTTCAACACTTAAATAGTTTACTTTTTGTCTACTCAAAGAATTAAGATCTAGAGTATAAACATTATCTGTTCTAGGTTCCTTAAATTTAATATTTTGATATTTAAAAATAGAACATGATTTTTTTGAAAAATAAAAAAATAACCTTCATAAAAAAGTTGAAAAATTATTATCATATAGTTTTTTAATTCTTACACATAAATAAATTTGTTGATGAGTACTGATCTTAGATTTCCAACTGATCCAACTCCCAAAATTTTTCCTTTAGCATTGTCACAAAAAGTGAAATAGCCTTCATCAAGTTTTTGACAAGGAGTGGAAATTAGATAAATATCCACTCATATTCCTTGATCATCCACTATAAATATACCATTTTTATTGATTATATTGGGACTTTTTCTCTAAAAAGATAAATCAAACAAGAAATTGTTTTGGTACCCATATTCTTTTGGGTCTATCAATGTTAGTAACTAAAGATTTGGGAACCCAAATCTATTTGTGCTATCTATAAAATCCAACACCGAATTTTGAAAATATTTTTGAAATAAAATAATATTTTACTCCAAAAATTTGTGGGTTTATCATACTATAATTACGTTTATCGTACCCTAACTCTCCATAGTTAAAATAAATAATTTTAGAGAGGTTATTTGTTTAGAACTAGGAACAAAATAGTTTTTATAAAGTTTTGGTTTTTCACCTATGCTTCCTATACCAAAATTATTTTATGAGATTTATTATTTTAAAGAATTTTATTCAAGTAATTTTCATATTTTTTTAAAACACTTGAAATATCTTTAAATCCTTGAACTTATTTTTTAAAACTTTCAATCTTGTTACTGTGGTTAATACAATATGATTTAGAATTTTCCATATTGGTTCTCAATTCAAAAATTTGTTTATTTATGTCCTATTTTTCAATTACCAAATAATTATTTTATTTTTTGATATTTTTGCTTTTATTTTTATAAGATTCATATTTGGTTTCCAACATGGTACAATATTCATTCAATTCCTCATAAGAGTAATTTACATTTTCAAATTAAGATTCATGATCATAAGAATAATAAGAATGCACCTCATCTTAATGTGCTATGAAGCACATGTTGGAATTCTTATTAGAATGTACAACTTATGATTCTGAAGATGTAACATCACTATAATTATTTGAATCACTCCATGTGTCTTTCGTGTTCTTCTTGGATTTATTCTTACAGACAACTTTCTTGAAGTAAATTTTCTCAGAATTTTTATTGACCTGCATCTATAGACAATTTGGTTTGACGTGTCCAAGATTCTTTCTTTCATAGAATATAAACTATTTAGGGTTTCCATAATGTTTCTATAACTAATTTAATGGTTTCTTAAAACCTCTTCTCTTATTATAAAAATTCTTGAACATTATAGAAAAGTGATCTCTCTATCTAAAGTAAAACCATCCGAATTATCTTCATCAAATGACTCATCTATTTTAATATCTTTACTTTTATGATCATCCTTTTATGTTGAAACCTTTAAATTATAATTCTTCCTTTTAAATAATATATGATCTCCAGATTCATCTTCCATATCAACCTCATACATCATAAGAGTTCCAATAATATCATTTGTTTTAAAATTCTTGATCACTGTAGATTGCCTAAGGGCAGCTAAGATTCCACTCTATCTTGGTGGTAGAATTATGAGGATTTTCAAAGCTTAATCTGGTTCAGGAATGAGTGTTACAGAAGAAACAATATTATTTATTACCATATTAAGTCTTCCATTCAATTTAGTGACACTTTCTTCTTCCCATATTCTAAAATTACTAAACTTATGCTTGTCGGTATTATATCTGAGAGCTCGCACATTGTATGTACCTTCATAAGCAACCACTATAGTAGTCCACATTTCATGAGCCATTTGAAATTGTGAAACTTGGTTGAACTCATATAGACCCAATCCACATATTATATCATTCATATATTTAGATTTCAGATCATAACTGGTTTCAGTTTCAGCATCCCATGTTTTTGGCTATGTTATTGGAATTACATAAGGCTTCATGACTTTAAGATAAACCTTTAGAACAAGGTTATTTAGATAAATGATTATATATTTCTTACAACAAGCATAATTATCACCAATAAAATATGGAGATCTTATCATATATATATGAAAAGTGCGGATGATTTTCACCTATCGACCGGTCAAAGTTCCGACGCTATGTTAATGTGTATAGCAACACTCGGGTCGAATCCTCGGTGATGATACTTTTTAATAGTCATTTGTTTTTAGTTGATTATATTCTAATTAGGGGGTTTGTTTGTAGATATTATGAAATTATTTATTGATTAAGACTGATTTAAAAAATTTATAAAGATTGGGGTGAGTTCATTTTTAGGGAGTTAAGCTTGTGATATCCTTGAGCTTTTCTTTATATTGCATTTAAACTAACACCCACTTCACAAGATAACGTTGATTGGAATTCCTAAGTGTTAAGGCTTTAATCCAAGCCTTAACTTAACTTAGGGTTCTAATATCAATTAAATCATGTTTATGGTAGTGTATTTATGGTTCCAATAATCCATGGAAACCACATGTTAAACAAAACAAGTCATTAATCCATGACATGTTAAGTCCAACATACACAATGTTAAATTGAAGAATACTCATTGAGAAAAAGCTCTCAATCGCTTAACATATCTAAATAATGACTCACCCCAATGGGATATTTACTCATCCATTGAAATGATTAATAATCTTGCTATAATTATTATGATGATAAATTAATAATAGAAGAAAAATAAAGAGATAAGAAAAAGAGTGGTGCATCGAACACACACAAAAACGATAATTAGAATTAAAAATAGAATTTCGATTGAATGAGGAAGAAAAATAAGGAAAGGGGATTCAAATATATTTAGACTATTTTAAGAACATAAATATTAAACTACATAAGTTGTATGAGAATAAGAGATATTGAAGAAGAAACTTTTATTAAAACAGAATTACAAAGAAAGAGACTTACAAGATTACAAAAATGAAGAACACAAAAGTAAATGAAAACAAAGAGAGGAGGAAAGGTATATCAAGTGAAAAATTGAGTATGTAAGGTCCTACCAAGCCCTTGTAAAGGATTTTTTCATACCAATATGTTCTCCTCTCTTCTGAAATTCCAACTCTCTTGAAGGAGAGGAGGGGGATGAATTTATAGCCCAAGGAAGTGGACTGTTGGCATTCCCAATTTGTCCCTCCACTTGGATCGACAATTTGGAAATAAATACAGATAAATATCAAGATATATCCTTCTTAAAAATTGTATATAATAATGTTTAACTACCTCTCTCAAATTTGGAGTCATTTAGACTCATGTATCCAAAGTTATGGTGGTTTGATTAAACAAAGTTAAACTGTCCATTTCAATCCATACTTTTTCGATGGCCAAAATGTGAATGGATTTTTGAATAGGAAGATGCCTTAAAATCCAAATTATTTATTCAAAAAATTATTCCTAATATATCTACTCTTTCACACTGAAAAATATCATCTTGATTTGATGACTAGATCAGGAGACATGTCATGAATACTGTACTGATTTTAATTCTCAGCCAGAATGGTGGGGTGGACTTAAAAGATTTATTTGGGCCCCTTGTTATTGGATTTGAGCTTTGAAATTTTTATCCAAGACTCATTAAATTTTCCCCCAAACCTTTGAGGAGAATAAAGTAATTTTAACTTCTATATTGATCCCAGTAATTCAATATTCATGGATGGTCCAGTTTCTTCACAGATTCTGTAGGCCCTCTTGTGTGGTCCATATGAGCCTTCAAATGGAAGAATTGACCCATGATCCCTTATAATGAAATGTTTTATATTGAATAAGGAATAATAAAAAATAGGAACCACACAATTTGGATCAGTAGGGTGATATTTATAAATAAAATAGTAAACTGACTCAATTGGACTACTTCTAAAAATGCTCAAAAATTATACTTAGTATTAAAACATTAACATTTCACACAAATTATGAACATTTAATATAAAATCAGTAAAGGGAGTATATAATAAGTCATGAAAATATTAATAAAATAAAATCCCCCACACTTAGTCCTGTGCATGTACTCATGTGCAACAAATACAAAAACATGACAAAACCATTTTCACTCACCAACAAATATTAAAATTTTGTTTTCCCCAACCAGGAGAGGTTTAGACAATTTCACTCATCTATATTGAATTACACCACAAGTTGTTACAGAAAAAATGTTCCAAAAACAATTCATTTTTTCATGCCCAAATTTAGAAATGGAAAATGGTGGTACACAAAACTTACTCCTCTCAAGATGATAACATTAATTTATGGAGCTTAAATCATTCACTAACCAAAAGTGAAAATCTTAGAGTTTGAAAGATATATCATCTTTCATTCCCTATACTAAGGTGCTAAAAAATCAAGAGGTATTTTTAGGTGTTTTTCTGTGTCTATGGGACGGTAGGAAGATGATATCCAAAAGATAGGAAAAAGGGGGTAAAACACCAACATAGAGAAAGCAATGCACATTTTTTTTGAAATGAAACACGAAAGGAAATGAAAACACATATTTACAAGGGAATAATTGTGTGAAGAAAGACACAAGAGAGGAAGAAAATTTTAAGGGGATTATAAGATGAAATATTTACAAACCACAAAACCTCTCCCAATGACATAAGAATATAATGAAAGTGTTCTTTTTTTTTTATTTTTTTTCTCTTTTTTTTGAAAGTTGAACTTGAAACAGATCTCACAATCATATCCCAACCCATGATTGATCTAATCACAAAACTAATTGTAATAGTTATAACAATATATAAGGATGAGAAATAGTGATTTTTGACCTACACAAGACACAACCCAATTTTTTTTGATTTTGTTTTTTTGAGTTTTTTTATTTTTTTTGAACACTTGTCAATAAAATTTAAAAATTTAAATAAATTAATGTACATTACATTCCCCAAAACACACTGAATGAAAACCTCTCACCCACACTAAAATGGGTGCTTTCCCTTAAGCATATGATAACATGGTGAAATCAAAAAAGGGTACCCAAAATAAAATCCATTCCCCCACACTTAAATTTCAAAAAAAAAAAATGCAATGAAAAATACATGTTGATAATGGGTAGGATAAGGTATTAGGATTGTAATGTGGATATCAAAGAAAAAGTTTTCATAGGTTTGAAGGGCCTTTCAAAAGGAGGATTAATGTAAGGTAAATGAGAGGCTATTTGGCTATTGTGATTCTCATGTGGTTCATAAAATGCCTCTATCATATTAATGCACACTAAAGTAGGAAATTCATCTTGAAGGTCTATAAACTCAAGACTCACAAATGGGGGTGAAAAACACACATTTTTAAAAGATGTACATAGGTAACCTTGGCATTAAAGAAAATGGTGTTCCTCACAGGTGGGTAAAATTAGTTTCCAAATCAAAAATCAAGCATTCAAAATTTTTTCATTTTGACACAATATTCTTTATCCAAATTCATGATAAAAATACAATTTTTTTTGAGATGAAACCATGTCTTTTGACTCCCCAAAATGGTTGGACAAAATTTGAAAATTTAAGGTGAGTAAGCATGAATCTTTTAATTTTTTTTTACATTTTTTTATTTTTTAGTTTTTTTAGTGTTCTTTAAAATACACACCCACAAAAAAGTGAAATAGAAAAAGAAAGGGTTTGATGAAGAAAGTGGTAAAAAAAATGAAAGAGATAGGAAGAAGAAGAAAGAGTGAGAGAGAGGAAGAGATAGAGAGAGAGTTAGAGGGAAAGAGGTGCCCCCTAGTTTGGATTTGGTGGGTTGTCATCTCTATCCAGTGGTGGGTCTACTATGGAAGTTGGGGATCCGATTGAAGTTGATGTGGTTCTAGGATTGTGGAATGTTACCTAAAAAAGAAAAATCATTATTAATCTAATGAAAAACTAAAAAAGAAATTAAAATTTCATAAAAGTAAAAGAAAACATGGGTTGCCTCCCAAGAAGTGCTGCATTTATTTGTCTACATCTAGACAATTGTAGTGGACTACCCATAGTCCAATGGTGGCCACCATATTTTCTCAACTCCAG
Source organism: Viscum album (assembly GCA_963277665.1). Classification (NCBI taxonomy): domain Eukaryota; kingdom Viridiplantae; phylum Streptophyta; class Magnoliopsida; order Santalales; family Viscaceae; genus Viscum; species Viscum album. The sequence goes on from OY728164.1 coordinate 1,390,509,201, forward strand.
AGTGCTTATAGAAAAACTTCTCCTTTGGGATGCCTGATTGTTCATTATATAATTTATCCCCTTCCTTGATTGTGTGCTTGAAATTCAATGGGGGTGGAAAGATCATATGACTATCCTACCTTTGTTCTTCAATGCGAGGAATGACTTTATCCACCAAGTGATGGTTTTCTATGCTTGGAAATTTAGGAAGATGTCTCAATTCTAATGGTTTATTTTTGTGAGGATTAGATAACACAAAACCACAGTATTAGATCCCAATTGTTTTTGACTCATTTATTTCATCACTTACCGATGTAGAGTAACAAGGATAAGTGGAGTCATAAGACTAAATAAAATTTTCAATATCCTTTATTTAAATGTAGTTCTCCAAATAATGGTCAATTTAAACCTCACTAGTGATCACTTTATTAATTAGGGAACAAATCTCACAACCTTCACTCCCATAAGGACAATATAAACACATTTGTTTAGGGTTCACCTCACATATAACAGAATTTTCAGAATCATGGATAGGAAATGATGAATTTTGGATAATCATATTTGAATCAAAAAATGAACATGCTTGTTCGTTTTCCTCATTATCATTCAAGCTGGAGAAGTGGAGGTCAGAGGCAAGATGAGATTCTAAATATTTTTCAATATCCTTTAGATCAATGGAGTTTTCATTTTTAATGTCAACATAAAATTCTCCATTTGTGACTTAGTTAATGAGGATGCAATATTCAAAAAATCCTCTATCAGTAGAACAAGAAGGACATGATGGATTGAGATTCAACACACTCTCAGAGGGAGTTTCAGAAGAATGGATAGAGAATGTAGATTCATTATCTTATGGGTATCACATGGATTGAAAAATATTGAACTTGACCAGTTGGTCACCAAATTCCATGGATATGATGCCAGTATGAACATCAATTTTGGTTTTAGATGTCATGAGGAAAGGTCTTTCTAAAATCAGAGGATATTGGAAAGAAGTTGTCTCACCTTCCATGTCAAGGACATAAAAGTCATCTGGGAAGATAAGATCATTAACATGAACAAGGACATACTCAATTATTCCCTTAGTATTGGCTATGATTTGATTGGATAAATAGATAACAACACCTATTGGGTGTAAAGGACCTAGACCAAGGTTGGAGAATATGGATTTGGTCATGACATTAATTGAGGCTCCTAGGTCTATGAGTGCATCATCAAAGTTGGAACTTCCAATTTGGAATGGAACCGTAAAGGTCCCTGGATCTTTGAACTTAATGGGTATGGAATCTTGGGTTGAAACATTTTCAAAGGTCCTAAGTTTACTCTTATGGGTACACAAATCCTTGAGAAACTTGGCATACTTAGGAATTTTTTTAATGGCATCTAAGAGGGGAATGTTCACTTCAACGCGTCTAAACATGTCAAGCATTTCAGGATCAGGTTCAAAGGACTTCTTTGGATTATAAATGGATTGAGGAAAAGGAATTGGGTTCCTAAGTGGAATTGAAGGAGGTGAGGGAATGGTTTCAGATTCCTTTTCAAGTTTCTTTTTTCTTTTCATTTTATAGGTCAACATTTAAAGGGGGGTTGGAGGACTTATCTTGAGGCATAACAATTTGCTTTCCTGATCTAAGTGAAATTTCACTTACATTAACCTTGGGGTTGGGTAATGGTTGAGTTGGGAGTTAGGAAGAATTTGATTATTATTGCTGGAATAGGTGGGATTCAAGTTGACCAATTTGGGTTTCAATGTTCTTGAGGCTGGAACGGGTGAAGGAGGTAAGATCTTTAACAACTCTTTCCCATGTTTGCTTGAAAGAAGAGGCTTGTCCCGAATTGGGATTACCTTGATTTTGGTTCTTGGGAAATCTATTGTATTGGTTTGGGAATTGGGAAGGCTCACTAGGATAGTGGAATCCAGGAGGAGGATTGATCTTTTGAGGTTGAGGAACAAAAGGGTAAGGTTGTTGGAAGTTACCAACACCTTGACCATATTTGAATTGGTTTGGGTTTTGATGAGGGTATTGAGGGGGATGATAAATGGGATTCCCATATCTCAAGTTAGGGTTATATGTAGAAGGGAAAGGCTCAGAATGGGGTTGGTTTAAGCTTCTAACAAACTGACCTGATTGTTGAGGGTTGGGGTTCTACTAAGCATATGCTGCATTGATCTACATTGGTCTAGATGAATCAGATTGATCCTCTTAAAGTTATGGACATGTGTCACTTCGATGAGATGAAGAGTTGCAGATTCCATAGTTTTGGAAGGTCCATGAAACATTGATTGTGGAGAAGACGAGGTTGGGGATTTGGTAGCCACAGGTAGTTGTCACACAATACCTGTAAGTTCACTCATCCACTCTGTCATCTTGTTCGTCTCTATGGATTGATTATCTTGGACTTGTTTTACTTGATCATGTGCTCAAGTATGGAATTTTTGTGTGTTTTCATCCATGTTGCTTATAAGATCTCTTGCAGCTACAAGAGTTTTATCAACCAGAGCACCACCACTTGCATCATCAATGAGGGTTCTCTCCATAGCCAATAACCCCTCATTGAAGTATTGGATCAAGAGTTGGTCAGGGATTTGGTGGTGTGGAAAGGTTTCAATAAGCCTTTTGAACCTCTCCCAGTACTCATGGAGTGATTCATTTGAGAATTGATGAATACCACTTATTTCCTTTTGGATAGAAGCAGTACGAGAAGCAGGAAAGAATTTCTCTAAGAAGATTCGCTTCATGTCATTACATGTGGTTATAGAACCAAGAGGAAGGTAGTAAATCCATGACTTGGAGGAGTCATCTAGGGATAAAGGGAATGCTCAGAGTTTGATTTGTTCCTCAGAAACCTCTTGAGGCTTCATGGTAGAGCACACCACTTGGAACTCTTTAAGATGAAGATGTGGGTCCTCACCGGCTAGCCCATGGAAATGAGGAAGAAGATAAATCAAACCTGATTTGAGTTCAAAGTCAGCCTCTATGTTTGGATATTTAATAACAATAGGTTGGTAATTCATATCAGGGGCAACAAGTTCTTTAAGTGTTTGTTCCCTAGGATTAGCTATATCTAATTCAACTGGTTGGACAAGGACTGGTTATTGAGTGAGTTGATTATCTATTAAGTTTATCCTAAGTTGGCGAAGAGTTTTCACAATTTCAGGTTTAAAAAAATATGAGGGATTGTTTGGGAGGCTACGGGGAATTTAGAGAGATTTGTAAGAAAGAGAAAGATTTGATTTGATTTTTTTTCTTTTCCAGTTTATGATTTTTATGAGAAGGCGGGTTATTCTTTGTGTTTTTTTTCAATTTTTTTTAAAATTTTAATTTTTGGGTTTTTTACAATAACTAGAAACTAATGACTATATAAAGCACCATACCCAGCAATGGAACCATTTGAAAATCATGGATTATTGTCTCATATCGACCAGTCAAAGTTCTAATGCTCTACTAATGTGTATAACAGCACTCGGGTCGAATCCTCGGTGATGATACTTTTTAATAGTCATTTGTTTTTAGTTGATTATATTATGATTGTGGGGGTTTGTTTTTAGAGATTATGAAATTATTTATTGAATAAGATTGATTTAAAAAATTTATAAAGATTGGGTTCAGTTCATTTTTAGATAGTTAAGCTTGTGATATCCTTGAGATTTGCTTTATATTGCATTTAAATTAACACCCACTTCACAAGATAACATTGATTGGAATTACTAAGTGTTAAGGATTTAATCCAAGCATTAAATTAACTTAGGGTTATAATCTAAATTAAATCTTGTTGATGATAGTGTATTTACGGTTCCAATAATCCATGGAAACCACACGTTAAACAAAACAAGTCATTAATCCATGACATGTTAAGTCCAACACACACAATGTTAAATTAAAGAATATTCATCGAGAAAAATCTCTCAATCGCTTAACATATCTAAATAATGACTCACCCCAATGGGAGATTTACTCATCCATTTAAATTATTAATAATATGGTCATAATTATTATGATGATAAATTAATAAGAGAATAAAAAGAAAGAGATAAGAAAAAGAGTGGTGCGTCGAACACACACACAAACGATAATTAGAATTAAAAATAGACTTTCGATTGAATGAGGAAGAAAAATAAGGAAATGGAGTTAAACTATATTTAAACTATTTTAAGAACATAAATATTAAAATATAGAAGGTGGATAAGAATAATATATATTGAATAAGAAATTTTCATTAAAATAGAATTGCAAAGAAAGAGACTTACAAGATTACAAAAATGAAGAACACAAAAGTAAATGAAAACAAAGAGTAGAGGAAAGGTATATCAAGTGAAAACTTGAGTATGTAAGGTCATCCAAAGCCCTTGGAAAGACTTTGGTCATGCCAATATGTGCTCATCTCTTCTAAAATGCCAACTGTCTTTAAGGAGAGGAGGGGGATGAATTTATAGCCCAAGGAAGTGGACTGTTGGAATTCTTAATATGTCCCTCCACTTTGCTCGACGATCTGGACATCCAAATAGCCGAATATTGAGATATATCCTTATTAAAAGTTGTAGATAATAATGTTTTACGACCTCTCTAAAAATTTGGAGTCATTTGGACCTATTGTTCTAATGTTATTGCGGTTTGATTAAACATTAATAAACTATCCATTTCAATCCATGCTTTTTCAATGCCCAAAATGTGAATGGATTTTGGAATTAGAAGATGCCTTCAAATATGAATTATTTATTCAACAAAGTCTACCTCCTATATATCCTATTTCAAAATGAAAAGTATTAGCTTGATTTGATGACTAGATCAGGAGACATGGAATGAATACTGTAATGATTTTAATTCATGGTCATAATGGTGGGATGGACTTAGAAACTTCATTTGGGCCCCTTGTTCTTGGATTTGGGACCTGAAATATTTATCCAAGACTCCTTACATTGTCCCCAGAACCTTTGAGGATAATGAAGGAATTTTAACTTCTAGATTGATCCTAGTAATTCAATCTTCATGGCTGGTCCAATTTCTTCACAGATTCTGTAGGCCCTCTTGTGTGGTCCATATGATCCTTCAAATGGAAGAATTGGCCCATGATCCCTTATAATGAAATGTTTTATATTGAATAAAGAATCCTAAAAAATAGTAACAACACTATTATGATCAGTAGACTGATAGATATAAATAAAATAGTAAACTAGATCAATTATACTACTTCTAAAAATGGTCAAAAATTATATTTAGTATTAAAACATTAATATTTCACACAAATTATGCACATTTCATATAAAATCAGTAAAGGGAGTATATAATAAGTTATGAAAATATTAATAACATCAATATAACTTATCTATTTTTAGTTACAATAACCATATTAAAGATAATATTTAAACCTCAAGATTTGAAAGCTGAGAACTTGAAAGTCACTGGCTCTAATACCAATTATTGTCCTGAGAGGATAATACTAATACTCAAGGAGGGTGGGGGTGAATTGAGTTATTAAAAAATTTATTAGATTATAGAAAAAACCTCCTTAATACATGATTAATATATTCTTTTACAAAATAAGTAATGTAATTAAGTGCACAAAGAAAAGATATCAGGTATAAAGATTTATAGTGGTTTAGGGAACAAAAATCCCCTAGTCAACTCCAATAACACTCTTCTCCATGAGTTTAGTGATTTTAACTATACTAATACTTTTACTAGGGATAACTAATCCTTTTATAGGGATTTAATGACTGAGTGAAAGTAGTCAAAACTTGGTATAATAGCCACAATCGCTTTTAACTAGGATCCAACAAGGCTTTTGTAATGAACCGGCCCGGGTCAACCTAGCACATCACCCTATCTGGCTATCCACAAGTCCTCAAGTGTGACTCCCTATATTCCATAGTCTTCCAACTAGTAGTGAGGGTCTAAATGATACAATGGGGAGACTATACCCTATATCCAGAGTGTAATAATAATAGAAATAACTAAACCATCCACAAAGATAAACATCAGAGTATGCATAATAAATAAACTAAAGCAACAACATGCTATAATAAATGAAATGCATCATACAATAATATAGACTCTAGGAATGAAGAATATACAATAATAAATCACCTATTGGGTTGACCACATATACAAAATAAAAAAAATAAAAATAAAAACAACATGATCTACTGCCAACACCGAGCTAAACCACATACCAGGTATCCACAATGATCTAGATGTATCCAAACGATCCTGAGGCCCCACACGAGTGGCTCAGATCAATCAAGAAACACTGGGCCTAAATCCCATCCATCATGAAACCAATACTCCAACCTGAAAGTAGACATCAGGTCTGCATGCACATTGAGGTGAACGTACAAGGGGTGAGAAATAAATCTCAATAGGCTACCCACAATGGTGAACCTATAAAAATGTTTTCATAACAAGTGAATTTGTACTTGATATTCCCACCATATACAAAAACTAATAGACACTATCATAAATAAAACAAATACATAGAATAAGGGGAAAAACGAAAATAAGGAAAACAACCAACCACAGGTTCTAGTATGACACTTGAGGTAAATCTACCCCGCTTTAGCCCCTATCATAAGATTTATAGCATGTGGATCACCCAAATACATGAAAATTGGCGTGTCCATTTGATATACACAAAATATCTAAGACTTTTAAACATAAATACATGAATTCCAGACCCCAGGGTGTAACCCTAGGCATCCACAACTACAACACAAATCTATCGAGCTTCAAGACTCTGATAGCATGATCTGAACTTGCAATAGAACCTCCCATCCACACGTCATAGATATGTCTTGTCCCATAAGTCACACATAATGACTCGGGATCCACCATAAACCCATTAGATACACCATCCTATGTGATACATCCACATGGACCCAACAGATGCACAACATAAGGGCTCTATACACAAGTTCAGAAGCACAAAAATATCCACAAAAAATAAATCCAACCCCTAGATAGGGTGCACACTCAACCTAGGGGTAGTTTACTCATCCAGATCATCTATTAGCTCTGTAAGACCATATAACAATAACCATCCAATAGAGAAGATATCCAGATCACAACTTAGAGACAAAACCAAATCTAAGATATCTCAAGGGTCTCCTCCTCAAACCAAAGTTTTGAGTCGAAAATACCTCAAACATATCAGCTAATAGCCAACCAAACATGGGATGATCCAACCTCTAAATCACTATCCAAAAATTTGAACTAGCATCATTGTTAAACTCACAGATAACAAATCATGGGGCCTCTCATAGCACCCTGGATCTCATTATCCAAAAAAATAGCCACCATGGGATCTCTATGGGTTGCCTTAGTGTCAAACCAAACTCAGGGTTCCCATGGTCCTTGAGGTCACAACATAAAGTGACATACTCCATGGGACTACCCTTATACACCCAATATCTCAGGACACACCCATAGAAACAACCTCAACCAACCTAAAAGTAAAAAAAAGATATGGATACCCTATGAGGGGTTCCTCTAGATCATCCAAAATCATGGGACACGTCCAATGTGGAAACATCCCAAGAATCCCTCAGTGGCCTATCATTGATCCTTTATCAACAATGTTCCCAAAGGGAATCCAAAGGAATAAGCTTTCCAATAGGGGCATTCACAACATTCCTCATGACCACCTCAAAGTAGGACCCTACATAAGGGCTCCTCAGTATAGAGAAACCTTAGGGAAAAGACCATTTAATAAAAAACTCAACCATAATTCCCAGAAAACAACCCACCCATGGGTACCAAATTATCCATAAGGGAATACAAAGGAATAATCTCGCAAACATGGGCATTCACAATAGTCCTCATGACCCCCTCAAAGAAGGACCATATATAAGGGATCCTTAACATAGTAAAACCTTGGGGAAAAGACCACACAAGAAAAACCTAAACCAACATTCCTAAAAGAAATCCATCCATAGGTACCAAATATCCCATAAGGGAATTAAAATAGCACTATGACAGTCAGGAATCCTCAAAAGTTGACTACAGTAACCACTGATCACTTGATCAACAACTATCCCACTAGGGAATCCTTGAGAGTCCCTTATACTCATCTCAGTATCTTAACAACACCTAGATGAAACCACCATAAAATAGAATCAACCCTTCCCAAAATCCCTAACAACTCTATTCTCCTCAAACCTAAGAGCTAATGCTAACCACTCTAACCTAGAAAAACTGGTTTCGACATGTAGGGACAAAACAATATCTCCTCAGAGATACTGCACAATATTGTCTTTTGGAATCTATGAAAATAATCTAAAATATATTTCCATGGAACACTCCATCCTGGCTGATCAATGAACTCAAAACTCTCACTTAGGCCTCAAAACACATAACCCAACCCCTAAGAGGATTCTAAAACTAAACCTCAAGTAAATCCTCTTGGTGAACTCTCACAGTCAAAAAACCCATCCAAAAGGCCTCTAAATGCCTAAAGGATTCCACTATCACGATATATGTGAAAAAACACTCAGAATTAAATACTCATAAGTCCAATCCCAACACTAGGGAATAAAACACCAAAAAATCCCCAAGATGGAAAAATTACACAGTGTGTACTTCTGAGTACACGATGTGTACTCTCAAATATTCACCTAGCCATGTACTTCTACATGTCCATAGAAGACATGAGATATGATTTTGTGATACTACATGGACATGGAATACATGGGGTCTTCCCATGTACTACTACATGATCATGTACCCCTCACATGGGGTATCTTCCCAAGTATATGGCCACATGACCATGTCCCACTACACAACGTGTACCCAGAGTACATGGCATATACTTTCAAAAAACTTCATCTACCCATGTACTATGCCACATGGTTTGGTACATGGCCATGTACTACTATAAAAAATGTACTTAAAGTACACAATGTGAACTTCTAAAAACTTTATCTTCCACAAATAGGAAAAATAAACAACATGTGTTCATAAAACCACACACCATGTACATGGGTTTTCCCAAATGGGAAACCCTCAAAATTCCCCCAACCCCCCTATTTCTCTAAAAAAGCCATAGATCAACCCACTAAGGGTATCAAAAAACCCATAAATGGGATTAAAACATAAAAAATATATGCTATAGTGATTTTTGGTATAAAACACAAAATAGGCCTAACTCCGGGTGGAAGCCGCTGATGCTTCGGTTCGATCCGCGATCTGAAGATACCATACAATAATCTGGAATGACCCGATATCCATGGTGGTTCCCCATCCTCTCCCTCTACCTATTCCCTCCATATACTACTCTAAGTTGAGAGACACCCATAGGGGGGATCCACGTACATGACATGACAAATTAGGAATGGAAAAAAGAATAGGAGAAAAAAGAAAAAGAAGAAAAAAGAAAAAGAAAAAGAAAAGAAAAGGGACCCAGACCCGACCTCGGTGCTCGACACAAGATTATACCTAGCCTATAAAAAACACCACATTCCAGACTCAATAATGGTGAAAAAATATGAGTATGAAACTATGTTCAAAATATATCACCGAATGAACATGCGTGAATAAATTAATATTTAATTAATTAAAAACTAAATATTTCATGAAAATTAAAATGGATCAAATTTCCACCAAACTTCTATCCTAGGGTAAAAACCCTATTCCAGGACCAACTGAGTGGTCAAAAAAATTATCTAAAATCATATTATAGGAAAAATTACTATTTTCTATTAAAACTCTTTTGGGAATAAAAATTTTAATTTCTCCTAATTTTCACAACCTATGGAGACATAGGTCATCACAAACTCCCCACCAAAAATGATTCATGCCCCTAAGAAGCCTTAGTGGATAACCAAAAACCAATTACTCCCTAAAGAACTGGCACAACCGATGCTATCTCAGCTGTCTAATGACTAGTCTTACAACACCCAAAATTCTCTCCAAACACAAGATACATTCAACCATTAATGATATAATTCTCCCCACCACAAGAGTATCCTTATATAAACCCCACTATATAAATGGAAAACCACATAGACCATGCTACATCCATCATTAAACACAATATATAGACAAATAAAAACCACTCACACCTAGGCACCAACATGAAAACCTACAATAACCATGCTAAAAAAACCACTAATGAGTCTTACAACCTCCAACAACCGATGATGCACTCCCCACCACAAGTATTTCCTTAACACACTCCCAAACGAGCAACAGGACTCATGATCACAAAATCCAAGTTTTAAAAAAACTAGGCTAATGTGCCTAAAACCACTGACCATTCTTCTTATGAAGGCTAGTTCCAACAAGTAGTAACACCCTCGATACTCCTTTTAAAAAATGAGGCATCTCCCTCATTCCACAATAAACCATACACCCACCCTCCACTTGGGTGTTAATATAGATTAAAAAGCTTCCAAACACACTTCCATTGCACTATCCATGGCATAATAAAAAATGAGCAGGGATAGGGGTCCAATCGAACCCACCTTCTCAAACTAACCATAAGATAGGGATAAATCCAAGTGACCCACTTCTCAAACACTAGGAATCCTTATGCATAACCACATACCGACGATAGTAGAAGTCAATGAACTCACTAAGGAAAAATATCTATGCCCACACAAGCCATCGGTGATAGTATAAACATGGGCCCCACCACATGACATGGAAGACAACACGTGGTAAAAATAACTTCCTCCCAAGAAACATGAACCTAGGACTTTAAGGGAACCACAAGCTCAGGGAAACTCGAGCGGAATAAAAATATACCTCAAGCATCTTTTCCCTCATCAATCCACCAAAAAGGCACTCAGATCCCATTACCGACCCACAAGGGTCTCCATGCATCCCTCGATGAAGGAAATGCATCTCTAACATTGGTGAACCTATCACCACATGATCAACATGTTCTATCATCAAAAGAAAATATAAAACACCATATATAGGAATATGTCATGTGAATTTTAAATGCCTAGAATGATTCATGAACACTAGCCTCTTTCCCATGTTCCAAGAGCCAAAACCCAGAATAAACCATAAATCCACAAACCCAAGTGCATCAAACTAGGTGAAATCATGCAGCTATAAAAATGGAATCTAATAATAGTAATCCCATAAACTGGAAACTTGGACTTCTTATCATCAAATATTTTCATGACACACCAGACTAATATCCATCCCAAGTTCTGAAACATTCATGGACCACTTGTCTACCAACTCCCCAAATAAAAAGAACTAGACACCTCTAATACCATTTTGTAATGAACCAGCCTGGGTTGACCTGATACATCACCCGATCTGGATCACCAAAAGGCCTCAAGAATGCCTCCCCATACATAAAAGGATTACCAATAGAGAAGAGGGTCTAATGATATAGTGGGGAGAATATAACCTCTGACCAGAGTGAAATAACAATAAAAATAACCAAAACATCCATAAGGATAAACATTAGAGTACACATAATAAATAAACTGGATAAAAAACATGATATAATAAATGAAATGAAACATACCACCATATAGACTTTGTCCATGTAGAACCTATAACAACCAATCTCCCACTAATACAAACACATATAAAAAATAAATAAACTGAAAATAAAAATAATAGGATCTATTGACAACAATGATCCAAACCACATACTCAGTCTCCATGACGCTTAAGCTACAACGACCTAATTTCAATACTCTATAAGAACAGATCCGCTTGATCATGAAACACTAGACCTTGACTCCATCCATCATGAAACCTATTCTCTAACTTGAAAATATACATTAGGTCTACATGCACATCGAGGTTCACATACATAGGGTGAGAAATAAATCTTAGCAGGCCACCCCCAATAGTGAACCTATAAACCAACTCTCATAACAAGTGCATGGGCCTGTGATATTCCCAGCCTAGTTGAAAACTAATAGCAGTTGACTTAAAGAAAAAAACTGCATAAAATAATGGGGAAAAAACAAGGAAAACAACTAATCGTGAGTTCTAGTCTAACATCTAAGGTAAATCTATCCCCTTATGTCCCCTGCTAGAGGATTTGTAGCATGTGGCTCACCCGACCACATGAAAACCAGTTCATCTTCCAGATCAATACATGGTCTCTATGATGTCTAAACAAAAAGGCATGAATGCCAGACCCTAGGGCATAACCATAGGAATCCACAACTACAACACACATCTACCAAACTCTAAGAATCTGATGGCATGATCCAAACTTGCGACAAAACCTCCCCTCCACATGTTAGAGATCTTTAATGTCAAAAAATTCCTATAGAATGACTTGGGATCCACCATGGACCCATTAGATACACCATCCTATAGGATCCATCCACATGGACCTAAGAGATGCATTATAGAAGGGATCTATACACAAGGTCAAGAGCACAATAACATCCAAAACAAATAAATTAACCCCTTTTCTAGGACTCACACTAAACCTAGGGGTAGTACAATCATCCAGATCATCCATTATATCTCTAACACTATATAACAATAGCCAACCAATGGAGCAGAGAACCAAATCACCACTCAGGGACAATGCCCAATCCAAGATATCTTAAGGGTCTCCTCCTCAAACCATAGTCTTGATAAAAAATTGACTCAAACATCTCATCCAATGGATAATAGAACATAGGATGATCCAATATTGAACCCACCATCCAAACAGATGAACTACAACACCGATAAACTCTCATCCAACAAATCATGGGCCCTCTCTTAGCACCCTAGATCATAGTATCCAAACAAAACATCCACAATGGGTTATTCAAGACCAATCTCAGGGTCAAACCAATCTTAGGGATTCCACAGTTCCTGGTGTCACAACATAAAGTGATGTCCTCCACGGGACTCCCCGGTTGAATCCAAGCTCTCAGGCCACACCATTATAAACAACCTCAACTAGACCAAATAACATAGCAAGAGAAGGACACCCTATGAGGGGTTACACTAGCTCATTTAAAATAATAGGACACACTTAATGTGGAAACATCCCAAGAAGCCCTCAGTGGCTACCCATTGATCCTCAGTCAATAATGCACCAAAAAGGGAATCAAAAGGCACAAGAACACCAATAGGGGAATTCACAATGGTCCTCATGAACACCTCAAAGCAGAAAATTGAAAAAGGGATCCTCATCATAGAGAAACCTCAAGGTAAAAACCATATAAGAAAAACCTCAATCAACCTTCCTAGTAAACAATCCATCTATGGGTAACAACTCTCCCATAAGGGCATCCAAAGGCATAAGACCAAAAACAGGGGTATTCACAATGGTCCTCATGACCACATCAAATAAGGAACTTGCATAATGGATACTCAACATAGAGAAACCTCGAGGAAAATACCATGAAAGGAAAACCTCAACCAAAATTCTCAAAAAAAAAAAACCCAACACAAGTACCAAATTACCCATAAGGGCATCCAAATAGCATCATTCCACTTAAGAATCCTCAATAGTTAACTATGGTAACCACTAATCCCTCGACTAGAAACCAACAACTAGAGAATCCTCGAGAGTCCCTCAGTATCATATTAGTATTTCAATGGAACCCATTCATAATCATTATCCAAAGGTATCAACCCAACCCAAAGGCTCCAATAACTTTAGTATCCTTAAACCCAAGAGTTAACCCTAACTGCTGTAACCTCAAGCAGCTAGTCCCAACATGTAGGGACAAAAAAAGATCTCCTCATAGATACTACATGATAATATATTCCAGAATCAATCTAAAGAACCTAAAATTGATCTCCATAACACACTCGATCTAGGCCGATATATGATCTCACAACCTTCACCCGGGCCTCACAACTCACAACCCAACCCCTGAGAATATTATGAAACTAAACCTAAAGGAAATCCTCCCACTAAAATCTCTTAGTCCAAAAAACCCATATAGATGACCTCTAAAGATCAAAAGGATTCCACCATCATGATCTATGTGAAAAAATGATCAAAATAGACTACTAACAAGTATAATTCTAACCTTGGGGAACAAAACACCAAAAAACCCAAGATGAAAAAAGTACACAATTTGTACTCTCAAATATGCTCCTAGACATGTACTTCTACCTAGCCAGAGAAGACATGGGGTCTGTCTATTTACTAATAAAAAACCTAGGAATACATGGGGTCTTCTTATGTACTACTACATGGCCATGTACCCATCACATGGGGTGTTGGCCCAAGTACATGGCCACATGGCCATGTCCTACTACACGACATGTACCTAGTGTACATGGTGTGTACTTCCCAAAACTCTATCTTCCCATGTACTATATCATATGGACATGTACATGGACAAGTACTATGACACAACATGTACTTAAAGTATATGATGTGTAATTTATAAAACTTAATATTACTTGAAAATTAAGAACATATGACATGTGTTCATAAAACCACACATCATGTACACAAGTTTCCCCAAATAATAATCCCCCAAAACACCCAAAGCCCTCGATTTCTCTATAAAAGTCACAGATAAACCTACTAGGGTTCCATAAAAACCCATAAATACGATTAAAACATAAAAAAACTTTTTAATGAGAATTTTTTGTATAAAAAAAATAGTTCTATATCCAGGTGGAAACCGCTGACACTTTGGTCTGATTCATTATTTGTAGTTACCACATGATGATTTGGAATGAATTGAGATTTGTGACAGTACCTCCTACTATCCCTCTCCCTCTCCCTGTCCTCTCCCTCTCCCTATCTTGGATGAGTGACAAACAAATGGGGGGGATCTATGTATGTGAAAATCCAAATGAGGAAGGGAAAAGAGAAAACGAGAAAAAGAAAAAAAAATAAAAAAAGGAAAAAGAAAAGAAAAGGGGTTCGACCCCAACCCTAGTGCCTGACACAAGGTTAAACCCCATCTAAACAAAACCACCCATTTCAAACTCAACTAAAGTGATGAAATCTTAGCCTAACACTCTATTCAAAAGATATCACTGAACAAACATGCATGAATAAAGTAATATTTAATTAATTAAATATTAAATATTCCATGAAAATTTTAATGGAACAAATTTACACCAAACTTCCGTCCTAGGGTAGACACCCAATTCCAGGACCACAAAGTGGTTAGAAAAGTTATTTGAGATCATATTATAGAATAAATTACAATTTTAACCAAAAATAATTCCAGAAACAAAAATTCAAATTTCCCCTAATTTTCATAACCCATGACAACACGGGTCGTCAAAAAATCCCCACAAAAAATGTTTCTCACCTAAAAAAATCCTTAATGGAAAACCAACATCCAAGATCTACTCAAAGCACTAATGAAACCAATGCTATATCAACCATTTGATGAGTAGTCTTAAAACACCCACAACTCTCTCCCAACATGAGATACATTCAACCACAACTAATCTGATGCTCCCCACTATAAGAGTATCCTTATCATCACCATGATATCCAAATAGAAAACTACATGACCCATGTTATTCCCATCACTAAATTTAATGGATAAACATAGCCAAACTACTCACATCTGAGAACCATCACAAAAACCCATAACAACCATGCTAAAAAAACCACTTAAATGAGGCTCATTATCTCCAAAATCCTATGGTGAACTCCCCAAAACAAGTATTTATTTAACCCACTCCCAAATGAGCAATAGGAATTGCACTCTCACGGGCCAAGTTCTAATGAAACTAGGATAACATGCCTAAAACCACTATTCATTGTCCTCATGCAGGTCAGTTTTAATAAGAAGGATCACCCTTGGAACTCCTCTTCAAAAATGATTCATCACCCTCATTCCATGATCAACCACATGACCACCCTCCACTCAGGTGTCGATCTAATTCCAAAAGTATCCAACCATGCTTCCAATATGCTACCCAAGGCACAAAAAAATGAGAAGGTCTAGGGGTATAACCAAACCTACTCTCTCAAACCATCCATGAGACAAAGATAACTCCCAGTGCTCCACTTCTCAAACACCATACATAATCATTCCTAAATACATCCTTATGATAACATACCTAGATGACCTCAAAAAATAAAAATATCCATGCCCACCCAAGCCATCAGTGATAGAATGCACACAGACCCCACCACATTACCTAACAAACAACATCTGATAAGAACAAGTCCCTAACAAGAAACACAAACTTGAGACTTCAGGGTAACCAATAGCTCATGTAAACTCAATACCAATCCAAATACCCATTAGGAATCCTTACCCTCATGATCCACCAATAAGAAACTCAGAGCCCATTACTGATCTATAAGGGTCTTCATGCATCCCTCGATGAAGGGGTTGCATCTCCAACACTGATGAATCTCTCACCACATGATCCAAATGGATTTTCATCATAAGAAAATATAAAACACCATAGATATAAATATTTTATTCTAACCCTATATGCCTAGAATGATTCATGAATACTAGCCACTTACCCATGGGAAAAGAGAAAAAACCTAGAATAAACCATAAATTCAAAAACCCAAGTGCATCATGCTAAGTGAAATCACATAATCATGAAAAATGAATCCAAGAAAAGAAATAGAATAACCTAGAAACTTGGAATTACTATCAACAAATATGTTTGCAACAAACAAATTTGACATTCATTACAAGTTCCAACACATTCCTAGACCACCTGTCTACTAACTCCCCAAATCCCAAAACCAGACACTTCTGATACCATTTTATATCCCTGGTCGACCTAACAAGTCACCCAATATAGATCTCCACTAGGCCTCAAGAATTACTACCCATATTCTAGAGGCTTTTGATTAGTGGAAAGGGTATAAAGGATATAGTGGGGAGACTATACCCTCTGGTAAAAGTGAAATAAAAATGAAAATAACTAAAATATCCACAAGGATAAACATTAGAGTACACATAATAAATAAACTGAAGAAACGCCATGCTATAATAAATGAAATACAACATATATTCATACAGACTCTGGACATGTAGAACATAGAACAACTAGTCACTCACTGGTCCAACAACATATACAAAATAAACAAACTAAAAATAAAAATAGTAGGCTCTACTATAAAAACCGAGCCAGACCACATACCGAGTCTTCATGATGATTAAGCTACACCATCTCGATCCAAAGACTCCACATGAGCGGCTTTACTTGATCGAGAAATACCAGGCATCGTCCCTATCCATCGCACAACCTATTCCCCATCATGAAAGTTGACATCAGGTCTGCATGTACACCAAGGTACATGTATAGGGGGTGAGAAATAAATCTCAGTAGGACACCCCCAATGGTGAACCTATAAACCTGATGTCATAAAAAGTGAATACACACATGATATGACCACCCTAGACTAAAACTACTAGTAGTTAGAATAAAGAAAAAAATTACATAAAAAGGGGGAAAATAAAGAAAAAACCAACTGTGGGTTCTAGTTTGACACCTGAGGTAAATATACACCTGTTCTGCCTCCTACCAAAATATTTACAGCATGTGGATCACCTATCCATATGAAAACTAGCACATTTTATAGATCTACACAGGAGCTCCAAGATGTATAAACATAAATTCATGAATACCAAACCCTAAGGCATAACCATATGAATCCACAACCACATCACACATATAATAGAATCTAGGATGCTGATGGCATGATTCAAGCTGGTGAAAGAAATTCCCCTCCACATGTTAGAGATCTATTGTGTCCTAGAAGTCCTTCAGAATGACTCATTCCTAATCATGAACCCATCAGATATGCCATACTATGGGATCAATCCACATAAACCTGGTAGATAAACTATACAAGGATTCTATACATGAGTGTCAGAGTGAAAAAACATCCATAACAAATAAATAAACCCCCTAGCCAGAAGGTACGCTCAACCTAGGGGTAGTTTACTCATCCAGATCATCCATTAGCTCCTTAAGACCATCTAGAAACAACCAACCAACGAAGTATAGAATCATATAACTACTTAGGGACAATTCCCAATCATAGATATCCTAAGGGAATCCTCCTCAAACCAAAGTACCAAGAATAAACTACCTCAAATGTCTTATCCAATATCCAATTGAACATGGGTTAATACAACTTTGAACCCTCTGTCCAAGTAGCATAACTAACAGCGCTGATCAACTCTTATACAACATAGCATGAGGCATCTCTAAACACCCTATATCTCAGTATCTAAATAAAATAGCCACAATGGTCTCTATATAATCCACATCATGGTCAAACCTAACTCAGGGCTCCCATGGTCCTCGAGGTTATAACATAAAGTGACTTCCTCTATGGTACTTCCCTATTACACCTAAGATCTCAGGACATGCTCATAGAAACAACCTAAATCACCCAAAGGCCATATAAAGTGCAGGACATCGTATGATGGGTTTCTATAGCTCATCCAAAATCATGGGACACACCCAATATGGAAGCAACCCCCACTTGCCTCCCACTGATCCTCAATCAAAAAATTCACCCAAAGGGTATCCAATGAAACAAGACCACCAATAGGGGAATTCAAAATGGCCCACTTAACCACCTCAAAGTAAGCCCCTGAAAAAGGGCTCCTCAATATATAGAAACCTTGGGGAAAATCCCACGCAAGAAAAACCTCAACCAACCTTCTTGGCTAAAAATCCATCCATAGGTACCAACTCACCTATAAGGGAATATAAAGGAAAAAACCTACCAATAAGGGAATTAAAAATGGTCCTCTTAAACACCTCAAAGAAGGATTTTTCATAAGGGATTCTCACCATAGAGAAACCTCAAGGAAAATCCCATTTAAGAAAAACCTCAACCAACCTTCATGGAAAACAACCCATACATGGGTACCAACTCTCCCATAAGGGCATCTAAATAGAACCATGCCATTTATTCATCCTCAAATTCTAACTATGGTAAACACTGATAACTCAATTAGTAACTATCCCACTAGGGCATCATCAAGAGTCCCTTAGAACCATCTTAGTAGCTCAATGACACCTATAAATAAACACTATCCAAAGAAATCAACCTATCATAAAGGCTCAAATAGTTCTAGTCTCTTCAATCCCAAGATCTAACCCCAATTTCTATAACCTTGAGAAACCGGTCCTAATATGCAGGGAAAAAAATATCTCCTCAGATATACTACACGATCTCGTATTCTAGAATCTGTCCAAAGAACCTCAAATATATCTCCATGGAACACTCAATCCAGACAGATCACCAAGCTCACAACCCTCACTCGGGCCTTACAACTCACAACCAAACCCCCAGGAGGATTCTAAAACTAAAACTTGAAAAAATTATTATATTAAACTCTATCAGTCCAAAACACCATCTATATAGACTTTAAATTCTGAAAGGATTCCACCATCACAATCTATGTGAACAAATTCTCATAATGAACTACTCACAAGTCTAATTATGACTCGGGGGCACAAAACACCAAAAAACCCACAACCTGAAAAAAGTATATGACATGTAATTCTGAGTACACGACATGTACTCTCAAATTTTAACTTTCCCATGTACTTCTACATGTCCAAAACATACATGGGGTCTGGTCATGTACCACTACACAACCAAGGCATACATGAGGTCTACACTTGTATTACTACACAACCATATACCACTCACATGGGGTGTCTACCCAAGTACATGGCCACATGACTATGTCCCACTACATGAAATATACCCAGAGTACATAACATTTACTTACCACAACTTTGTCTATGTCATGAACCCCTCCATCTAAATATACCCCTCCTGGACTGGAAATGAATAAAGAGAGATAATGACCCCTGAGTCCCGCCTCCAGTAGGCCCTGAGTTGGTGATTAGTACCAAGAGTGTGCAAATATCACAATATGGGAGACATTACCCTTTATAATATAAATAGGATTTGGAGATAAGATAAATCAACCACAATAAACTCCATGAAATATATAAAATGAAACCAAAACCATCCCACATGCATGAATAAATAGAACCGATACAAATAAAAGTCTCCAAAGTAAGTACCCAAAAACAAAACTAGAGGTACAACAAAACAATTGTCAAGGATATGGGCTAGTAGGGTCCATCACAGTCCACACAATTATCCTAGAAACCTGAAAATAGTTTTATAAACATAGGGTGAGAATACAAGTATACCCAGTAGGAAAACTAAGGTATCTCATATACATATGAAAGAAGCATACTAATTCCCCTGTGAGAAAGAAGTAGAACCAAACAGTCACCTATACAGGTATACTAACCAAACCCAACCTCACCAAGGAATGATCAATAAGTAATTCAAGTCAAGTAATATAATATAAATCACATCGATGATAAGGTACCTCGAACCACTTTCCCACTGATTAGCCACTCTCACACCCTAATGGAAAATGTCACGACACTCCCACCTCTTCCGAATCTACCACATCACATCCCACTTGTACACACCTAGGCCACACAAAACATCCTGCCTGTACACACTTGGGCCTCACAACACACCCTGACCACACACACCTGGGACTCATAACACATCTCATATCATCCCAAAGACACTTGAAAAAGCATACCAAAACTCACCCCGAAGACACTTGGGACACCATATCTTACGAAATACTACCTGAAGAAACTTGTCATCGCCTGAAAGAGGGATCATGGAAGAGAAGGTGTCCAACCATCCATCCTCCCACTGAGATGCTGGGAAAGACACCCCCGCATGACTATGTGGGTGTTGGACACATAGTGCTAAGTGTGGGTGGGGTGCATATAGAAATCATAATAATATACAATGATATATATATATATATAAAATATAAATCACACAATCCCAAACCTATGGGTTCTAAAAGAAACCACCAACTCAAAACACTTCCACTTTTGATGCTACCTCTAAATGCAAAACACCACACATCAAGCCACAAAACCCATTTCACATTCCTAACCAATTTATTTAACCATTTTCATTTCTGTTAGCCAGGAAAAACCATGCCATAAAAATATTACCAATCGATTATTTATTCATTCCATCACTACTCATGAAACTATGCAATACAACATGCAACAAGAAACACCATAACAGTCATGGTAAATTAACCCACTTCACATTAAAG
Organism: Viscum album; assembly: GCA_963277665.1. Taxonomy (NCBI): domain Eukaryota; kingdom Viridiplantae; phylum Streptophyta; class Magnoliopsida; order Santalales; family Viscaceae; genus Viscum; species Viscum album. Next base: position 1,390,530,199 of record OY728164.1, read on the forward strand.
ACAAATCACCATGACCTCTAGGTAAGAGATGAAGCTTTATTCATGTTATTAATGGAGAATAACCCATACCAACCAATATAATCCTTCTTCAAATCCATCCTGCCCAAAACACCAAACCAACCAAAACAAACCTCTAACTCACAACCACATCCAGAAACACGTTAACCCAAAACCAGCTTCACAACCCTACAACACGATCATGACACACCTAGATTACCATAGCAATAAAACCAACCCCCTATACACAACAGTGGTTACAACCACATTAACCCATGAACCAACTGAAAACATATTCAAGATTTAATAAGGCATCCCTTCTTTAATTACACTTTTTATTTTAGGGGTTATCACAAAATTAGAAGATCCTTGGGCATCTATTTATTATCTGAGTATATGTGGTTAACAATGTTCATATATAATCATTCAACAAAAAACAAAAAACATTTCATAAAACATTCCATGCACAAACAATAACCCCCAATGACCACAATTTTTAGTGGGTAATTAGCCCATACAAATCACAATATCAACCAGAAGTAAATAAAAAAGCAAGATCATACATCACTTTCCCCAAACCCTTGTATTTTAACCAGTTCAATTATCTTTATTAACCTAAATTAAACTATATTCACAAAGGAAAATATCTTTATACCCAATCTACATGATGAACAATTAAGAAAGATGAAGAAAAACCTACATGGAAGAAAGGTGATAAGCACTTCCTGGTTGCACCAAAACAAGGGTGTGAATGCAGTAGGAAAATATCTAGGGAAACACGAACCAAAAGCTGTGGCACTTTACTCGACTCCTAGGAGAAGAAGGATTTGGGGCGTACCATACTAAGAGAAATCAAGAAGAAAGAAAAAGGGGGGAAATATATCTAATATTTTGGGAATATCTAAATAGAGTCACAGGTTTAAATACATTTTTGATTTGCTAATAAAGGTGGATCTGGTGAAGGCCACACATTTTGACCAATTAAAAGCCTATGAACCCTTAGGAAATTAAAGATAAGATTTATGGGATTTGAATCAGTTTAAAATACTTTCAAATAAGGCATTAAACTCATTTTACATCAAAGAAATATGTAAAAATGGGAAAACTGGAAGAACTAGAAACACCGTTCACAAGTCACTGCCTGCGAGCCACCGTTATGCGAGGCACTACTCGATGAGGCACCGCTAGCAAGGCATCGCCAGACAAAGTACTACTAGATGAGGCATCACTATATGAGGAACTATCAGATGAAATGATTTCCACCATTAGTGAGACACCGTCGGTTGAGACACCACAAGACGACCTTCCACTAGGCACGAGGTACCGTTGGTCGAGTCACCACTTGGTGAGTGGCCACCAGTAAGAGACTGCCAAGGTGAGATACTGTCAATGAGCTACCACCAGTGAGCCAATTATAGGGAAAGACACCACTAGTGTGAGACACCTCCAGGGTGATACACTACTAGGGTGAGACACTGCTAGTGTGACACCATTGGAAAACTTGGAAAATTGGGAAATTCTGCAAAGTTTTGAAACGAGTCACCTTGAACTCCTAGAACACCTCAAACACTAGATTCCAACAAAGTAATGGACTGGAGAGGTATGGAATATTACATTAGATACCCATCAAAGTATTTTCACCCTCTAGAATTTAAAATGAACCCGAAAGGAAAGAGAGGAAGGGTCTGAACAACCATCCATTGAGATACTACTCAAGAATCACACCCCAATTGAAACACTTATATCAACTAAACTCATCAAAGTTCAACAATAAACCACCTTGTATTGTTCAAAATCTAGAGAGGACACCTATAAATATAAGAACACCTCCTCCAACATCTGAAACCCAAAAATTTTTCAACATAGGTGTTGACATGAAAACCTGAATGACCACAAAACACACTACACAAGAACATCGAACCACACAATCCAAACACATGAATCAGGGAATTTTGTCCTCCATATCAAGATATTATTTCTTTGGGCAACACTGACTCACCCACATAGGTTTAATAATTGTTTCAAATGCTTTCTGTTAGGGCGCGATGCCTGGGTCATTGTGTCGATGCTTGCTGACATCTACATTGTACCCCACATTCTTGCTTTCCAAAAGTGGGTGACATTCATCACTTCTTTAGGGATGTTTGATCCTTGATAGAAATGGGACGATGGGATGTTGGTCCCCACTTTTATGGATTCCTCAGAATTCATCACCTAGTCTGAGTCTCCCTTATAGATTAATACATTTTTCATAAAACCTGTTCCTAGTGCCATATCTTTGTGGATGCTGTTTAATTATGGTGCTCCTTCCAGGACATTCCAAAGGGTTATGTCAGGGTAGAAACCTTCAGTCAGGGGAGTAGTCACATTGGGCATAGATGACATGTTTGGATGATGAATTACCAGAACACCTGTATTCTTACTTATCAGAGGGATTCTCAAGGGCGTAGAAACTCAAGGCTTCACATGTTGATCATGGGGTATCTTATGAAAAAGTCATGTATTTGAGGTTTTTCTCAACCTCACATGTTTAACATGGGTTATACTTCTAGTTTAACATCTATTGGAGATGGATCAGACTAATCATAACACTTACGAAACTGGATCAGATAGGTGCATCCCCAGGAGGGAGAACCTGGAGGGTTTACCAGATGGATGGATCAGAATAACCAGTGAGGGGCGAACCCGAGGTGGTGCATCTCATAAAGAGAAGGTTTCACACTATGAAGGAAGATTTGGACACTAGTGAGGGAGAATCAGGGAGGTGTAACCCAATGAATGGGACACCAAGGTTTACCTTGATTGGGATTGAACCTCATGGTGGCTTCATATGTAATCTATTTATAAGAAAGATATCAAAACCCAGATAGTTCGAAGGGGTACATTTTGGGGCTTACAAATGGATAACAAACCATTGTAAGAGGATCAATCTTGGTTGAATGAGTATGTATTGTGCAGAGATTATGCATGGTTAACTTCCCATATGAATGGTTTGATCTCATCAGGATGTGGTGACCTGGGTAAGTATTGGGATGAATGTTGGAGGAAGTGTTGAAGTGGAATATGGTGAATGAGATGGAACTGATGTGGAGATAATGGTGTTGGGATTGAACCTCATGGATTTTTCCTATGTATCCTAGTGGTTGGGAATAAAAGTATGCATAGTTTGGATGGGGTGTTGAGACACCAAATGAGATGACTCATGAGAATGAAATGCATGGATGGGGACCCGAAGGAAATGGAACCTTCAGGCCAGGGCATGATCCTCCTGAGATATAGTGGCTTGAGGGAAAGACCAGGATGGAAGTGAGTGATGGGATTGAACCTAAAAGAGGCTTCCTAAATACCCTATTTAGAAGGTAGGTATAAAATTCCACATATTTCAGTGAGTAGGGGGCATAGAATCGAGGCATACACATGGACAATGACCCAGAAACATGATGGAGCTTACGCATGGTTAGTGGCACATATGAGTACTGATATGGACACCACTAAGGGAAGATTAGGGAGGGTGCACCCATTGGAGGGGGGCACCAAAGTTTACCTTTGGTTGGGATTGAACCTTAGAGAGGCTTCCTAAATACCCTGTTTAGAAGACAAGGATCAAAACCTACATAGTTCGGTTAGTAGGGGAATGGGGCTTACGCACTGAGGTGGCCCATATGAGTACTGATATGGACACCATTAAGGGAGGATTAGGGAGGGTGAACCCCCTGGAGGTGGGAACCAAATTTTACATTTGGTTGGGATTGAACCTCATAGAGTCTTCCTACATAACTTTTTTAGAAGACAAGGATCAAAACCCGTATAATTCAGTTAATAAGGGCATAGAATCGGGGTGTACACATGGACAATGACTTAGAAAAATGATGGGGATTACACATGGTTAGTGTCCCATATGAGTATTGATCTAGACACAACTAAGGGTGGATTAGGGAGGGTTAAACCCTTGGAGGGGGGAATCAAAGTTTACCTTTGGTTGGGATTAAACCTTAGAGAGGCTTCCTAAATACCCTATTTAGAGGACAGAGATCAAAACCCACATAGTTTGTTTAGTAGGGCATGGATATTACACATTGAGGCAGACCATATGGTGTCATGGTTATTGCTAATCTCTAATCCCACATGAGTCATGCACAGTGTGAGAAACAAGAGGTAATAGTATACCATATGGTCGCATCGCGAAAGATATGCCAGTGAGGGATGGAGTGGGGCTTACGCATTAATGCAGGCTAGGGAGATGGAGATTTGGACTTACTCTAGGAGAGATTCCCTAAGAGGTGGTTCCGGGATTATGTGGAGACTTCCTATCATGTGACGACCCATGTGCATTTCACAGGGAGAGACTGCAGTTTAACGTCATGTGCTGAGGATGATGGTGCTTGTTAGTTTAACGTCCTGCAACTCATAAGGGGAGGATTCACTCCTTACACTACAAAAAAATTGACTTTTACCAATAGAAAATTTCTAACAGATGATATATCTATTGGTAAAAATGATTAATTCCAACATATATTTAATCTCGTTGATATTGGTTATAGGTACCAACAATTATTTTTACCAACATAAATATTTGTTTATGTTAGTAGTTCAATACCAACAAATCTTTTACCAACATTTAAATGTGTTTTCTTATCATAATAATACCAACAATAAATTTACCAATAAATGAATCTGTTTTTATTAGTTATTGTTACCAACAAAACTTTTACCATTAAAAAAATCCATTACCACTAAATTATTCAATAAGATCAAACATTTTACCATAAATTGAATATATATATATATAAATATTACACATTATGAGCATATCATTTTGATAATAAAATTATATAATTAATTAAAATATCCATAATTTATTAATATTTATTAGTAATATATATATTGATGCATATATACATGATCCTTATACAATATAATTTTTTATATAAATTCATAATTTTTTTTCAATATATAAATAAATAAATAAATAAATAATGAAATATACAAAAAACCCTAATATGCCCCCAAAAAACACCCCCATCCCCCCCGTTGATCCCCATGAGCTCCCTCCCCCAACCCTCCCCCACAGCCAATAATTCCTATGGACGAAATTCCCTGCGATTGGCGTTCCCCACACCTGGCGTTCCCCATTGATGACATTCTATATATATGACATTCCTCATGGACCTCCTTGAAGTAACCCCTTCACTGTTCCCGGTCAGCGTCACCTACGGACATCATCGAAAAACCCTCCTCCATGTCCCTTACCAGTTTCCTTGTGTGAAATCCATTCTTTGTAGTTGTATTAGTGGTGATTTTGAGTGGTGATGAAGCTGTTCTAGCAACAATGGATCTTGATTTGGGCGAAGGTGCTCGATATCATTCGGCAGCACCTGATGGAAATAGTGCTGATGAGGGTCTTCGATGGATGTGTCATCCATGGTGTTGAATTGAATAATTGTTTGGTGGAATTTAATTTGAAGTTACAGGTTCTAATTTTCACTCACATGTCTTCTATATCTGTATTTTTTGTTCCAGTTCATCTATTTATAGAATTGAATCATTATTTGAGCTTCATGAATCAAAGTTAGTGGAATAATCTTCTTGAATGACAATTCACATCCATACAATATTTTAGTGATGCAATTGGTTCATGCGAAATGAAATAGTGGTAAGTTTTCACAAATGTAATTTTTTTATTTATTAGTAGCAATATCATAAACTTTAATAATTATTCAATTATATTTTTTCATGTATTTACTTACAGATCCTGTAATTGTTACTACAATCCTGAATGATGCAAAATTATTGTCCAATACTTACACTACATTTGTGGAAATGTTCAAATCTAGGTGATTTATTCTATTCAAATTGTATACTTGTATACATTATACATACCATTTTATTTCTTTATTCATGTTCTTCAGCTTCGGTTCAATGATATAATACAATTTACATAATCAATGTTCTTATATTTTTTTATTAATTCTCTTATTCTTTAGGTCAAAACATTCATTTTCTTTCCATCTTATCAAACTTACATCTATATCATTTGTAAGTTCTTATCCGACTCCACTAATATTTCATAATAACATTAAAACTCCACTTGGGTAATGTAACTAGTAAATATATTTTTTGTTCTCTCAATTTACTTATTTATGGAATATCACATTTGATATTTCAAGTTTATATTAATTTAAATCATTGATTTTGAGGCCTTATTTTTTACCATTAAATAATAATCATTTTAAATGTCAATTCCAGACATATGACCCATGGTCGATATGAGTTTATAGGTGATCGAGTAAGTGTTTTATTTTAGACTTGTTCATTGATGTCAAATATATATTATTTTATTTTATTTTTCTTTTTATTTGATTATAGGATAGTTATTAATTATATATAAAAGTCTAAAAATACACCAAAGTACCAATGTTTGAGATTTGTATTAATTTGTATTGGAAATTCATGATGAGACAAAATACTCTCATTTTTGGTTTTTTTTAGTTTTTATTTCACATGCCTTATTAAAATGATATTGTTTTATCATGTTTCTGATTTATGAATAATTATTAATACTATCTTTGGTTTTGTGTTTCAGGGACTTTGATATGACATATGGAGGTTCCTCAAGTTTTCAATTCACTTCAGCATTGAGCATACTGCCAAGAGACATAATGTATTTCTATGTTTTTCAAATTATTTATTATTTTTTATATGCTGTTTTAAAATTAATTTTATGTTTTTAGGTAGGTTTTTTTAAGTAAATTTGTAAGTAGTTGTGTTTAATTGATTAAACTATTTAGAAGGTGTTATAAAATAGGATGTAAAGGTGGGTTTTCATCTTATTTGGGTTTTTTTTCTTATGATTTTTGGACATATACATGTAATGTATGTCTATAAAAATGGCCCAAGTTAAAATCTAAGATTATATGGGTATTTTGTTTATGATTTTAGGAAATTTCCATGTTATATATGTTTTTTACTGAGAAAATTAAGAAATGGGATGATGTGATGGAGAAAAGATTTTTTCATTGAGGGAATCATTAAATCCACACATCAACAATGTGCTAACAATCACATGAAAAATTGAATCGGTTATTTAATATTTTTCAATCTAGTGGTTTGATCATTAAATCTACACATCAAAAATGCACAAACTATCCTCATTATTTTCTTCACAAGATCAAATTTCAATATGGTCTGGTCTTTTTATCTTATTCCATTTAGTTTTTTTATTATCATGAGTCCCCAAAGAATTGTTAAACTATGATTTTCCATGGGATATAGGTTTATTACTTTAAAATTTACTTGTAATTGGTATTACCATGGTGATTTCATGACCTAACTGGTCTGTTTTCAGTCACTTGTAAACGACTATAGATTTTTTCAAATCATGGATTAGATTTATATGAAATATGGTTGGTAAATTACAGGTGCCTTTTGAGTTCTTTTGGTATGTTGTCTCGATACTAACCAGTTGAGTAGCACTCAAAGGGTTACTTTTCTTCCTCAAATCATAATGTTTCACTACTGGATGACTTCACCTTGAAATTTTCATCCTTGATGATCACCTTGAAGTTTTTTGACATTTATGTTGTTCTCAATGGATTAAATTGGAATTTGGCAGGTCAATCAGTGCTTGGATCCGAAATTGTTGAAGAATGGACTCCTCTGAAGGATTTATGTATTTGAGACTTTGTAGAGAGGCCTTGATATGATGATGATATTGATACGAGCCTTAAATTTGAGGCTATTTTTTCCTTGAATTTATGATGCATGGATATCATGGTTTCTATTTTAGGTATGAAGGGATCTATTTACTAACCAAGGGAGCTTATGTTACTATCCATTTCTAGTTAAGAATACAATGCTTTCTGCTTGATTTAAGTTGAAGGTGCTTGGTTTTGACCAGGTATCCTCTTTTATATGGGTATGATGACCATAATTTTCCTTGATGATTGACTATAATCTGTTGCTTGACTATAGTTCTGGATGCTTCATTGAAAAGTAGGGCTCAAAGTGCTAGTTTTTTCGACTGTGTGATACTTGTTCACATAATTTTATGTACTTGAATGGTTTTCTATTTCTCTTTTAGCTAGAGACTCTGATGTTAATGCTGAACTTTTTATTCTCCTAATGGATTGTCTTTTTCCCATATAATTTTATTCTAGGATTTAGTTTTCTTAGTTTTAGGTGCTATAAAAACAACTATCTACATGATATGGAACAAATTGAACAGTTTCTATGTGATGATGGATTATCTATTTCAAATCACCATGATCACTCTTCTTTTGTGTTCTTTTTCTTTATGGGTTCTGAGGGAACTACAATGTTTCAACCAAACTGAGATGGTTCAATGCATGGAGATGATGAAATATTTGCTGATGTGAACCTCCTTTTCTTATTTGTTTTCTCTTTAAAGTGGTTCTTGACACTCAACACATTGGCATCTTATACTTGGGGGGTTGTCATAGCGTTTTTCTCTTGGATGTTATTTACATGCTGGTGGATTCAATTAAACTTTCCAGGTGACATGACTATGGGTGGTGGCAGGTCCATGATTATGAGGAATTTTATTCCACATGGAGATGCTATCATTTTTAATTTGGGTGACTTTTAGGAAGAATGCACATCATTTCAGGCAGGTCTGTTACAATTTGTGTTTTCTGATATGTTTTTGATGTATCTCAAATAATATATTTCATCACACATTTCCTATGTATATCAAATAAACTATTTAAAATACTATTGTTTGTCTTTTACATTTATATTGAAAAGGATTTCTTATTCTAAACATAGATTAATAATTTCTGGGTTTATTAACTTTGGAACAACCATGGTTCATGCAGATATTTTTCACTAATTTGAGTTGGAGCTAGATCTTTGGTCCTGGGGCATGGATGGGTTGTTTGTGATCACTTGTCTTTGGGGTGGCATGGATGGGATGGAGTTGGCTTGCTGGTCCTAGGGAATAAATGGGCTGTTGCGGGCTCACTGGCATGGATGTCTTGTTGCTGACTTTCTGGTCCTGGGGTGCTCTATGGTCCCTAGTGTGGCATGGATGGGCTTCTATTGGCTTGTGGGCATGGATGGGAAGCTTCTGGATCACTGGCATGGGGTAGGGGCGTTGTGGGTTGGTGGGGTATGTGATGGATCCTATTGGGTGGATGGATTTTGTATTCTGTATTGATTCATTTTGTATTAAATTTCATTATTAATATAATTAATTTTTTTCCAAATTTTGATCATGTGTGAAAATCTATTCTATGATAAATTAATAAATATAATATGATTTTTTATTAGAAATAAAAATTTATAATTTTTATTCAAATGTAATTTATAAATAATCATTATATTTTGGTAAAATTATTACCGACAAAAACATTTGTCATTAGAACTTGTTGCTAAACATTTTAACAAACATATATATTATTTGTTGGTATTATTATAATTATAATAGAATGATTTTATCTATCTCAAAAACATTTAGTGACAGAGTTTTTACTGATAGTTTAGTGACAGGGACATATATGTTGGTAAAATGTTTTACCAACAGAAAATGTACTTTTACCAATAGATATGCCCCCGTTAGAAAAAGTGATATATTTTGTAGTGTTACCCTCTATAATTGCATGAATGATACCTACCCGAAATTGGGTAAGAGAAGGAATCAGAAAGGCCCAACATGAGGGGTGTAGAGGAATGGTCAATCGTGGGGTCCACATTAGCATAACTATGCGAAGAAGCAATAACTGTTAGTGTACCTATGTAGAGAATAATTAGATAAAGCAACGCATCATGAGACACCACATGAGGAACTAGAAAATCACTACATACGAGCCTAGAGGTCCGCACAGAAAAGGGGTTCATGAAGGAGGAGGCCTCACTGAGAGGAGCCTCTCGAAGCTCTGGCGCTTCATGGAGTAAAGGAGCTTCGTGAGGGGAGGTTCTTCATGAAGCATGGAAAAAAGGGTCTTCGTGAAGGAAGGTTCTTTGCGAAGCATGGTGAACCAGCCTAAGCATGGGGTCCACATGTATTTGGGGGGTACTTCATGAAGGTTGAATTCTCCATGAAGTCCCAAGTTCCCAAGAGAGACTCCTACCTTTGCAATGGCCATGACACTTCATGAAGGGAATATCCAATTGAAGTGGAGGTAAATAAGAACTAGGGGAAAATTGGTTTTCAATGCTCAAATACCTTCGGTGATGTATTTTCTCACTAGTTCATAGAGCACAAAGAAATTCGTGAAATGGGAGCTCAGAAGGTGAATGGTTAGGGTAGTGATCCTGCGAGGTGGGGGAGAGACACATATTTATAGGCACTAAAATCACCATGCTCAAAGGTGTGCCATGAAGTAAATGGAGCTTCATAAATGGAGGTGGATCCGTCAAACTTGAGAAGCATTCTGTGGCTTGGTGGCAGTTATAGAGCTCGTCAGACTCACAGAGGCTTCCATCAACTTTCTTCGTGGCATTCACGGAGGCTGTTGGACTCATAGAGCTATCCGTCAACCAGGCTTCATGCCATTCATGGTGGTGAGGGGCTTGGTGAAGGGGATTTGCGAAATAGACCCCCTTTGGTGATTTTTGATCTCACCAGGATTGAATTTTTCCCTAAACGCTCTTAGACTTCCTCAATCCATCCCATACATGAATTTCAGCACCAACATATTCCCCCATTAGAATTGGAGATGAGGGGAAATAGAGGGTTCGATTCTGAGGGTAAATCTCCAAAAACCTATCAATCATGAATATAGACCACGATGCAGAGATCACCGTGAAGCTTTCCACCGTTGAGGGTTCTGCGAAGCTTAAAAGGGTCTCCGCCTATAAATTGGGAATGAGGGGAACCATTTTTTGAATATTTCAATCATGAATACTATGATAAACCTCTCGAATCATGAAGATCCCACACCCCCATGAATGCTCTCTGCAAATCGAGTTCCTCATACCGGTGCTCTGCGAACACTGCTTAGAAAATCAGTGCATCACGATCCTTTATTGCTCCGAAAAATGCACTAAGTCCATTGAGGCTCCATGATGTGGTTCTCTACAAATGATATTTGTGAATGAGCTTTAAGAATAGTGAAGAAACACCAACAAGATCCTAGAACAACGGCCAATCAAGAAGTCTCTTGAGAGGTTTTTGTGGATACTACTCTAAGAGAATAAATGATGAATAATATCTTGATAGGGGAGTATGTGTGGAGTCATTATGACCGAGATTTCTTGTTAAAGATTCTGTTAGAAGGGAAAAAGGATTAACCCCTATGTAAGAGACTCCATTTTATGGATTTGGTATGAGAGATTATATTTTCATCCCCAAAGAAATTAGGGATGAACCACATTACTAGTTCAAGGGCACACCATGTCAATACTAGTGGTTCAACGATGCTGAAGTACATACCAGGAAGGATCACATGCCTATCACTTCCGACAGTCTATACAACCATGTCAATAATATTGATGGGAAGGAATTTCATCTAGAGGCATCTCCATGGCAGCATCACACCATCCTTAAGGTGGGTTTGGGAACCTGAAAAAAGGATGGATTGATAATTGGGACTTACACCAAGGTGGCAACTTCAAGGAGGAATGGGATTAGGCCTAATGGGTATGTTCATCCTATGCAGAATTCAGTGCAGATCTGAGGTGATTAAGACTGTATGAGGCTACATGGGCCTCCTAATTCCAAAACTATCAACCGAAGTACACCATGCTTGAGCTACTGAGTAGATGGTTGGTGAGGACCATCACCTTTAATATTCATAACAGGGAGGTCGACATTAGCCTCCGGGACCTCCACCATATTTTTTGGATTCTCATTATGGTGGTGATGTAAGAAGAATATCTCCCTTTAGAGAATTCATGGTAGGATCCAAAGTATATTCCATGGCTGGAAAAGGTGTTTTTGGACCTGGTGCCAGGCAAAGACAATAAAACAGTGAGGGACGTCCACTTTAAGCAATGGTTCATCTGTTTCCTAGATTTTCCCCCAGAGAGTCTTACTGAGGGAGAGGAGGATCCCATAAAACTACCTAGAAGGTCCCATACCTACCTAATAGGGGATCAACATAGCAAGGAAGGTTCCTATTAGATAATCCTATAGGATAGACAATGAAAGTTATAGGGGTACACCATCAACACTGAGCACCAACCCATAGTTAGGTTGGATGGGTTCATATCTATGCTCATATGCAGATGGATGTTGTTAGTCGGAGATGTGAAAATGGGTACATGACTGAGCAAATTTATTATGTTGACCGTGCTAGCAATGGGGCAGCGTATCAACCTTAGGATCCCGGTGTTGGAAAAGCTATATAAGGTTCTTTGGCACATCAACGAGGGGAAGAAGCCATGATGTATATGTGGACTGATATATTTCCTGTATAGATGGGTGGCAGTGAATATGAGGGCATACAAATACTCAAATCCCATATCCCCTCTAAGATCATACTTTTGACTAGACATTATAAATATTATGGGAAGCTTCCCTCTTAAGCTAAACCCAACAGTGGTGCTGAAAAAAATCTGGAAGGTGGACAAATTCAACTTCTGTCCATTCCCTGTGCCGATAGGAGTGTTCACCGATGATGGTAGGGGAACTGAAGAGAACTGATCATATCTCCTAGACTTTCTATATGGAGTACTGGTGGCATGGGTGGACTATGAACCAATCTATGAATCATATACCCCGCACCAGTTTTTGAGGTAGTTCATATGGCTACAAAGGCTGACCCTGAAGGTGTACCTAGGGGTACATCATGAAGATAAACCATATATAATGAGGAAACTATGTATCTGTTTCATATCAGTTTCAAAATGCCCAACGGTTCTATATCCAGCAACACATGGACCTGCTTTCCAAAGGCAGGCATTCGCTGGGCGATTTGACCAGCGACACTTAAGAACTCTAGATTTAATATGTATTCATATGTTCACGAATATTTGGTTTATACCCAAACATAGTATCCATGGATTATTCCTGATTGGTAATGGTCAGCAGGACACAGGGGTTCAGAATCGTTTATGCCCAAGGTTTACCATCCCTCATTGGATTAATGAACCCGAGGAGTCTGGAATCATTGAGACGATACTGATTTAAAGCCTCATATTCAGGAACTCTGGAGTTTTATTGTCATCCAGGGGGAGACAGATAACAACATGAGCGTTTGGATAAAACCCGTGATGTGGGCTTCCTACGTATCCTCATGAGAAGAATCAGAATCCACGTAGTTTGGTTTGGTATGGGGCTTATGCTCCAAGATTCCCAGGGTTGCTACAGTGAACCGACGTAAAGATAGTCGGGTCGACCGATTGTTGGGCTTGAACCTCAGGTAGGCTTCCTACATACCCTGTCTAGGAGACAAGGATCAAAGTCCACATAGTTTGAATGGATTGGGGCTTACACTCTGAGGAGGCCCATGGTGTGGATTGAGGCTTACACTCTGAGGAGTCCCATGGTGTGGATTGGGGCTTACACTCTGAGGAGGCCCATGGTGTGGATTGGGGCTTACACTCTGAGGAGGCCCATAAGAGGATTTCATGGTCGATGCCTACTCTAAGCCCATGTGAGTCATGATCAGTGTGAGAAACAAGAGGCAGCAGGGACAAGACAATCACATCGTGAAAGGTGAGTCCGTGGGAAGTGGAGTGGGGATTACGCATGGGGGTGGCCTAAAAAAAGGTCTGGTCTTACTCCGATATGGATGCCTATGGCGACAAAGCACATCAGAAGAGGGACTTGGCCCCAAAGAAGGACGAAGTAACATCCTCCCCCACTACGCCCTTCCTTGGCCATGGTCGTGGGGAAGTACAGAGGTGCATGGGGGATTACTTCTGATGGGTATCCCGCCATGCCCCAGAGAGGGGAAAAGTGCCCCAGTCCTAACAAGTGGAGGGGCAGAAAGGGGACTCCCAGGCTCGGACTCCGCATTACCGTGGGAATGTAAACCCATGAATGTTTCAGAAATCTGCTCAAGGGCCAGAGCAACCCCTTCTCCCTCACTTAACGTGGGTATGTGAACTCAAAACGGTGCACTGATGTGCCTGACGGTTACATCACATGGGTCCGGTGGCCTTGGCGGAGGCCTCAGCTCGGGGTCGATGAATGGGCCAATGAGGGGGTTGCGGAGGATCAGGCCAGATTGGAAGGATTTTATTTGGCTCGGGGAATGGGAACTCCGAAGGATCCGGTGGGCCACACAGGTATATGAGTGGTGGATCCCTTCACGTAGGGAGGTGCTATGCGGCTGGAGAAGCCGTCCATGAACTAGGGTGGTCCGCAGACTAATGGGCATTCCTCGAACCGGGGTGGTTCGCGGTTTGGTGGGTATCCTGTGAACCAGGGTGGTTCGCAGCTTCGGGTTAGGCCTGCGTACCAGGTTGGTATATGGAGGGTTCCACGCGAGCAGTGGCGGCCAAGGGCGACACCGGTCGGGGGTTCATCGGTCGGGGCTTCGCCCGCGTAGGAGGGTGCTACACGGTGCGACAGATCGGAAAAAGGGCATAAACTCCCTAGTCTGCGGGGAGTGCATCCACGGAGGGGCTATGGTTCATGATATTCTTTTCTTTGTTTATTTAAGTTCGCGGTTCATCAAGTTGTTATGAATTTTTGGTTCCTTATTAATTCTCTTCTAGCTTCATACCTATTCTGGTTCGTGAATTGGAACTTCGCTGTCTGCGAAATCCTAAGCTCCTTCCTTTGAAATCCTTCCACCCGAATCTGATCGAACTCTGATTCCTCCCTTTTCCCTTCCCCCTCAATCCCCTTTTATAGAGTGGGTAAAGGGATGTATCTGTAGTCACGCGACACCTTTTACGGAGGCCCATGATCGAAAACATGGTTTACAGATGACTTGGTCAATCCATAACTCGTGGGGGGAATTGAACATACCTCCTCCGCAAACCAAACTAGCTCGGGGAGTGCTTCGCGGCCGCGCAGGGTTCCGCCTCCATTCCGCGAACGACAGCAGATACGGCCGAGGCTGGTCGATGCGGTCTGTGGATGGGGTGGTTTGTGATGGTGAACCGGGTTGGCGCCTCTCCTGCTTCGTGCCCGCGAAGGATCTCCGCCTCTATTCCACGAACAAAAGCAGTCCACGGAGGGGGTGCTTCACGGAACCGGCCACGACCCGTTATCTTTGGGCTGGTCTGCAGACTGGTTCGGCCGGTGCCTTCCTTTGAGTATTCTCTACACTTTTCTCCAATTATTTGTGGGGGAAATTGGGTAGAATCTCCCTTGGATTAAAGGGGATTCTCATTCTTCCTATGCGGATTTTTCAGGACCCTACAAATGCCCCCCATCAGAATGGGGTCCGATCGGAACGAAGAGGAGGCCATTCAGATGTAGAGTGGTCCTGAAACTTGGATGGTTTGCGGTAAGGGAGTGGACCTGGTAGGGGACCACGCCTATAAATATGGGGGTCCCTCCTTTTTCCTTTACCGGATTCTTCGCGAAACCAGATCTCTCTTTCTTTTTGTCTCTGTGTGCTCGTTCCTTTGCGAAACGCCTCGTCCGCGAACCAGCTGCCACTTCCATGAACCATTCCTCATTCACAGTTGCCTTCACCCGTGGACCAATCGCCCAACCATGAACCAATACTTTTAATTAATTAAAAAGTAAGTCACAATGTGCTGCGTAGGAACTCGCTCCGCGATTTTGATGGTCCGCAGTCTGAAACCTTCCAAACTTTGAAAATTTCTGAAGTCCTCCGAACCTAATTATTTAAATCCGGGATTAAAACTCCGTGGAGCAACTTGGTTCGTGGATTTTTGGCCAACGCTCCACGGTCCAGAGTACCACAGACCTCTTCCACGTAGGATTGGTTCATGAGATGCAGTCATCACGAACCACATTTTGAGGCCTGCCTGCGGACCTCATTATGAGGTCTTCTTGACTCCTTCTCCATATGCTTGGTATTTTTGTCCTGATTTTATTATTCTAGACTAACCATTTGCCTGGTTTTCATTTTTTTTCATAATGCAGGGAGAGAACATGGTTCCCCCTTGTCCTGCACCCAGGCCTATTGACGAGCCTCTTTCAATTGGTTCAGGGAGACGTCTAACTATGACTCGTAGAGTAGAGAGCATCAAAGAGGACCCTAGTCGGTCCATCATTCCTGATGACTGTGTCTTGAAGAACTTGATCTCTCCCAATCTCCTGGGTTATACACTATCAAATCGACTTCCGCTTTACGGCTTCGGTCTTCAAGACGACATCCCCATACCCCCTACTTTCTCAAGTCTTCCGTCACCATGCTTGGAAGTGTCGCCTAAGTGCATTCAGGAAAACCTCATCCAATTGGGGGAGATAATCTCTGATCCTGATCTGAAAGACACTTTCATTTTGAGAGGCTCTGTCTAGACTCAAAGCGATCAGTACACACAAGACTTCTCTCAAGAGACTATCCTCAAGAGTTACCCCTTCATAATCAACCTTGCTCAAGTGGACCCTAACACGGGGTGGATTCCTAGGTGGGATATTTGATCTAGTGGGATTTTCTCAAATGAATGGGCCTAGGCCTTCTAGGTCCACCATCATTGCCAGGAATCTCCTGAGTCATTGGAAGCAGTCAATCTATACTCCGCAGTGTGGGCCTCCCAGTTTGCTGTTTACCCACCATCTTTGATCCTGCCTGACCTGCTCAGCCGCTGGTGTTCAAGAACTAATACTTTACACCTTTCCCATGGTGAAGTTGGCATTAGTTTATGGGACATCTACCAATTGGGAGGGCTTCTGATCATTGGTGAGATGTATGATGATTTTATTCCCACTCCTGATGCATGGGACAATGTCGAACAAGTGCCTTCATTGGCGAGGGATCTGCTGGTTATGGCGGAGTGGTCACTAGGTCAGACCTTGTGTTCCCACTCTCTAATTCCCTATATCACCTGTATAGGGTTATTTATGAACACCACTGGTCCTGTGCCAAAGATCAAGCACCCCGGGACTCATCCTTCTCAACAGTCGCAAACCATCCCAGGTTCCTACAGGGCAGTTCGGGAGGTGGGTGACTACCTTTCATGGGCTTATGAGGTGAACCCTGGTGTGCCGCCTATTGCTCAGATTGGTAGGTCTGTTTGCTATGTTTTTGAGTAGGTGGATATTTCCTTCTTGAGATATCAACCCAGGCGTTAGGGCTTGCACCTTGATGATGGCAGTTGAGTTGGAAGAGGGCCACCTGGTGAACTTGGCCTTGCCCATTTTGACTCGTATTTTCAAACTACTGAGCCACATGCAGGAGGGTGGGCCACCCTGCCGTCTAAGTGGGCCATTTTAATTATTATACAGCTGGATATCGGATCATTGCCGCTGTTATGAGTATTGTCACAACACAGTCATCCCGCTTCCTACCTTTTGGCCTACCTCGCTCGATATAGCCGGGGTTCGCTTGAAGTCCCTCAGTTCTGATGAAGTCATCAAGTTATCGAGTGACTTCTCTCAGTTTTCTTTTGATCCTTATCCCACCCCTTCCGGCATCGTGGTTGAAAACCATAGGGGGGAGCCTGGAGGAGCGTTCTTACATGATTTCACTGCGGGATGGGTTTCTGTCCGCACAGATTGAAGGGGTTTCTCTGTGCGAGTTTTATGCCCCCCATAGTTTTTCCCGCCAGTTCGGGTGTATGCAACTCCAAGTTTCCCTTCCCCCTCCTCAGGCTCAAGGACTGCACCCGAACACTCTCCATCAATGGTGGTTGATGCTGATGCAAGAGGGATCTGACACAAGCATTCCCTTGCCTGGCATAGGAGTGGCTGCCAGCCTATCCTTGGAGTACGGAAGAATGTGGGTAAAACATTATCCCGATGGGATCCTGGGGAAGGCTGTCCAGAAGGTTCCCAAATCAGAAGTCATTGCTGCTGTTGTGCCTTATGTTCCTTCCTCATCGGCTCTGAGGGAGGACCGACTGATGGCTCGTTGGTCAAAGCGACTCAGGGTATTTTCCTCTCCCAGCCCCTCTACGGCCGAAGTTCAGACGGACCCTGCTCTCTTGGACGTGGATGAGGATGGACTTGTAGCTTCGAGTCCTAGAGAGACAATTCCTGATGTTTTGCTGGTCGATACCGGACTTAGAAACTTGATTCCCAAGCCTGAACCGGGGTTAGAAGCTTCAAACCTTCTAGCTTCAGAGCCATCTTCTAGCGTGCACATGTCTGCGCTGATTGTGATGATAGACTTTGTTTCTGTGCTATCTAACGAAGATACCAAAGATCCTCATGTCATGGCAGACCATCGAGCAGTGCGCAGGTGGGCCTGGCCCTATATTTGTGATATTGTCACCAAAACTCCTCTGGATGAGATGGAAACTAAAACTGAAGCTCTCCGACAACTCTTCCTGGGTTTGGGGTCAGGTGGCTTTGACTATCGGAAGTTTCATTTTCTCGCGTGCTAGGTTGTCACGACCCATGAGGAAGTTGCCACTAGTGAATTCCAACTTGCTCACTTCGCTACCTCTCATTGTGGGACCCGAGCCTTAGAGGAGGCCATGATAAAGCTCCATCATCTGATAGCACAAGAGGTGAGCTCTCTAGATCAGGCGACCGTCCTATCTACCGAGTTGCATGAATGTGAAGTACAGGTAGTGATGCTTAGGGATCAGTTGTCAGCTCATACTAGTAAACTTGAAGCCAACAAGAAAGGAATCAATGATCTCCAAACAAAAGTGGGGCACACTCATTTGGTGGCCGATGTTGAGGATAGGGAGAGGACCGTGTTGGAGCAGACTTGCAACAACCTCCGTCGCATGGTTTATGATATAATGGAGAGAGCGATCCAGGCTCCTTTGTGATGACCAGAGCCATTCTTGTACACTCTGTCTTGCTTACCCCCTTTTTTTGTGAGGGAGAGGCCCCAGCTTATGGACTTCCTCCCTTTTTGTTTAAACAAAATACAATCTTTGTTAATATTTCCCTGCTGTAAAATTTGATTGTTTCTAGAACAATTGTTGTGTAAATAACAACTCACTAAATCAAAATTAATCACAATTCAGGAAAATAGAAACAAACTCTAACTTTTTCCTGTGTCATGGGATCTAGTGAGCATAGTTTGACTATTTATAGGGTTTTATAGAAAAAACCCACAAAATTTGTCTTTTTCTTTTAATACCCCAATTTTTCCTGGGTTCATTTGGTGTGGACCCAGCGGGTATGGCCCGACTTTTGCTTAGGTCACCCTTTTCGAGTTTTCGGCCTAACAAGCTTTGCGCCTCTTTTCGTGAGCGGTTTAAAGTCCCACCGACAAGACTATCATTACTGATGTTTTAGGTTGAACAGCTTTGACCAGGTATGGTGGGGCGAGGGCCCCAATGAGGTTTGGTTGGTTAAAAGATGTCTCAATATCCTCCAGACGCATGTGGGTGGATCATGTGTAGATTTGAACGACATGCAGAGCATGTCTCAAGGCATGGGAGCCGTATCGGCATACAGAGATAGGAAGGGCATCGCCTAAGGAAATCTTGCCTTTGGTAGAAGGGATAGGGGTGATCAATATGTAGAGCCACTGAGGGCATGGTATGCATAGTCATGCAAAGGTTTCCTTGAGTCAATGACTCTCCATTTCTGATGGCCTAAGGACTTCATGGAAGTCTGTCCTATGGAAACCACCATGGGTGGCTTGGAGAATTATAAAAACCACCGGGGGTGGCTCAGAAAGGGTATGTGACATCTGAAAAGGGTTTGAGGACATCTGTATTAATCAAGAGTGTGGAAGCAAGGTTCCTGTCCTACGCATTTATCTAGCGTAAAGATGCTTGGAGCTTGGTGCAGTTTAAAGTCATGCTGCTGGGACATCATTTAGAATGGAATGACTTCTCCTGGTTCTTGGTAATCTCATCAGAGACGTTCCGACATATTCAGGCAGGGTTGTGAAAGAGGCTGGTAAATTGTAGCTCAGAGGGTTTCCGAATCCCGGGATGGACACGGGGGCTCAAAGGCCAAGAGGCGTACAGAGAGAAAACTGCCTAAGGAAATATTTCCTTTG
Organism: Viscum album; assembly: GCA_963277665.1. NCBI lineage: Eukaryota > Viridiplantae > Streptophyta > Magnoliopsida > Santalales > Viscaceae > Viscum > Viscum album. The sequence goes on from OY728164.1 coordinate 1,390,550,160, forward strand.
GTAGATGAGTCTAGGGAGATCAATATGCAGAGCTGTTGAGGGCATGATATGAATATTCATGCAAAGGTGTCCTTGGGTCAATGATTTCATTCTCCCGATAGCCGAGAAACTTCAGGGAAGTTGAGATTCGGGACCACCAAGGGTGGCTTATGAGAGTTCGGATTTTTATGAGTACATAGTATGGTTTATGAGGAGAGGGTGCCTGGATACAGGAGAAACATCTAGGATAAATTAACTAAGAATGGGTTAAGTCATTTCTTCTCACACTGGTGTGAGATGGTGGTTTGTGCAGGTCTGACCCGTGCACTGAGGGATAGAGAAAAGTCTTCATTCTTTTATGAACCCATGACAGGTTTGACCATGAAGGTTAACGTCATGTGGTAAGGACGGGGAGAATTATTAAAGGATGTTGTGCAGTTTAACGTCATGTAGCAAGGATGAGGAGCATTTTAAATTCTGTGCATTTTAACATCATGTGGTAAGGATGTGAAGAATTTTTGAAGATTCTGTGCAGTTTAACGTCATGCAGCAAGGACGTGGGAGCATTTTTAAACTAGTGAAAATTATTGTAGTTGGAGGCATCTCCCTGGATGTTTAATGCTTGGTCTTTGCAACTTTATGCCAAGCGACCAAGATGTTATGTGCAGTTTAATATCATGCGGTAAGGATGTAGTTTCAAAGGTTTATCTTGATCAAAATGTAACTGGGCTTGAATATTACGACATGCCTTAGACGTGGAAAAGGGATTGATTAGTGTAACTCGTCGTTCCTGGGCTTCTTGGATCAGGAGAAATGATATGGGGGCTCTGAGGCCGGTAAGCGTACGGAGCTAGGAAGAGTACCGCCCGAGGAAATTTTGCCTTTGGTAGATGGGTCAGGGGCTATCGATATGCAGATCCGCTGAGGGCATGGTATGAATAGTCATGAAAAGGTGTCCATGGGTCGATAAATTTCCACTTTCGATGTCCATGAATTGTTATGAGGATCCTTGATTGTCCGGTCCACGAAGTCTGTCATTTGGTGAGAAAATATCTGGACATGTTGGGCATATTCGGCCCTGGTTGCTATTAAATCTTAAAGAGATTCCTGCGCTGATTTATCTTGCACGCGGGGGTGTACCTTCACTCCATGTAGTTTAATGTCATTCGGTAAGGATGAAGTACTCTTAGTTTAGTGGTCATAGAGCTCGGACCAATGGGTGACCATTGCTGTAGTCACTTGAAGGATAACTGAGTTACCATGATCTGATATACTCTGAACATGGTGGGGGATGAAGGTTGTAAACTATAACTCTGAGGTTTCCTGGATCAAGAGATGTGGTGTGGGGGCTCTGAGGTTGGTAAGTACGGATCTAGGAAGAGTACCGCCTGAGGAAATATTGCCTTTGGTAGACAGGCCAGGGGCTATCAATATGCAGAGCCGATGAGGGCATGGTATGCATAGTCATACAAAGGTATCTCTGGGTCGCTAAACTTCCACTTCTGATGGCCATTAATGATTATGAAAATCCAAGATTGATCACAGCACAGAGTTCGACATGCAGGGATAATGGTGCCTGAGCATACAAGAAACATATTCACTGCAATTGTCCGTTGAGTCAAGGTAGCCTAGCCCTGGCTTGATGTTCGTAGATGCAGATCGTCATGTGAACCACAGGAGGATACATAGGCTAACCGGGTAGGGATACCCTGGAAACGTTTGGATGTGTAAAGGGGAATGAACTTGTAAACCACTACGCCATAAATTTCTGGATTGGGAAATATGATATGGGGGCTCTGAGGCCGGTAAGAGTACAAAGCTAGGAAGAGTACCTCCTGAGAAAATATTTCCTTTGGTAGACAGGCCAGGGGCTATCAATATGTAGATCCACTGAGGGCATGGTATGCATAGTCATGCAAAGGTGTCCACGGGTCGATAAATTTCCACTTCTGATGGCCGTGAATGGTTATGAGGATCCATAATTATCTGGGCCATAGAGTCTGATGTATGGAGGGGATTCATCCAAATGCGCAAGGAGTATTTCCATCTCGCTTCACCATATATATTGGGTGGGTTTCAATGAAGTCCGCATAGTTTTAACGACGTGCGGTGAGGATGAAGTCCGTGCAGTTTTAACGTAATGCAGTGAGGATGAAAAATACACCCCGTGCAGATCTAGTCTGTACATGGGGAGATAGAGAATTTTTTGTTTGAATGGATGGGCCAGTATGGGGAACCCTGGAATCACTACATATCCTATGAGGGCAGGAATCAAGCCTCACGTAGTTCTTTTGAGGAATACACCCCATGCGGGTCTGGTCCGTACGGGGGGAAGGGGGTATTTTTGGTTTTCATTTGAGGTGTCTGGGCCAGGGTGTGGAATTATGGCATCACTATGTATCCTGTGAGGGCAGGAATCAAGCCTTACGTAGTTCTTTGAAAGACAATACACCCCGTGCAGGTTTAGTCCATTCACAGGGGGAGAAGGGGCATTCCCCTTTTTTTCCCTTTATCCTTATCCGTGCAGTTTAACGTCGTGTGGTAAGGATGAAGAATACACCCCGTGCAAGGCTGGTCTATACAAGGGAGGAGAGGGAATTTTTAACTTTAATTTAGAGATATCTGGGCCAGGATGGGGAACCCTGACATCGCTACGTATCCTGCGAAGACAAGAATCAAGCCGTACGTAGTTCTCTAAAAGAAGTACACCCCGTGTAGGAATGGTCCGTACACGGGGGAAGGGGGAATTTTTTTTATTTGGGAGTGGCTGGGCCAGGATAGGGAACCCTGGCATCGCTACGTATCCTACGAAGGCAGAAATCAAGCTGTACGTAGTTCTCTGAAAGAGGTACACCCTGTTCAAGTCTGGCCTATACATGAGGGAAATAGGCATTTTTTAAATCTTCTCATCAATGCAGTTTAACGTCATGCGGTAAGGACGAGGGATACAACTCGTGTTGGTCCGGTCCATATACGGGGGAAAGTTCATTTTTAGATTTTTCTTATCCGGAGGTGGCTGGGTCAGGATAGGGAACCTTGGCATTACTACGTATCCTGCAAGGGAAGGAATCAAGCCATATGCAGTTCTATGAAATCCGTGCAGTTTAACATCATACAGTGAGGATGGAATACTCTTAGTTTAAGGTCATAGAGTTTGGAACTTTGGGTGCTTGGCAGTTTAACATTCTGCAGCTCAGACGATAACTGATTTTAGTTATGCCGGTGCGGATGAAATACTCTTAGTTTAAGGTCATAGAGTTTGGACCTTTGGGTGCTTGGCAGTTTAACATCCTGCAGATTAGACGATAACTACTTTTAGTTATGTCAGTACAGAAGAAATAATCTTAGTTTAAGGTCATAGAGTTTGGACCTTTGGGTGCTTGGTAGTTTAACATCCTGCAGCTCGGACGATAACTGCTTTTAGTTATTATGCGAAATACTTCTTCAGGAATCTCGCATTTGTAGGAGCGGTGGTGAACTTCCCATCCATGGATATTAGGGCATATGCTCCATTGGAGTAGACCTTGTGTATAACATATGGTCCCTCCCACTTGGGCTCCAGCTTTAGAGGTTTCTTTCCGGGTATCATTGGGGTCCGGAGGACCAACACCAATTCTCCTTCCAAGAAAGACCGAAGATGGACCTTTTTATTGAAGGCTCGTGCGATTCGATTCTGATATACTTCCAGATGGTGCAAAGTGTGCAACTGATTCTCGTCTAGCTATTCCAATTCACCTAACTGCTTTTCCAATTGCTCATCATTGGATAACTGATCATAAATGGCAACATAGAGCGAGGTAAATTGGAGCTCAATGGGAATAACCGCTTCTGTTCCGTATACTAATGAGTACGGAGTGGCCCGAGTAGCAGTGCAGATTGTGGTTTGGTAAGCCCACAATGCATGGAGGAGTTTATTCGGCCATGACTTCTTGTCTTTGTCCACCATTTTCTGGAGAATGTTGGATAGGGTCTTGTTGAAAGCCTCTATCTGTCCATTGGCCGCCGCATGGTAGCAGGATGAGTGGTTAGCCTTGATATCGTATTCTTGGTATAGTTTCTCCAATTCAGCAGAGTAGAAGTTGGTGCCGTTATCCGTCAGTATGGTATGAGGGACACCAAATCTGGTGATTATATTGGTTTTCAAAAAGCTGACAATGCTTCTTGCCCTGACTTTCTTAAGGGGTACAACTTCTGCCCATTTGGAAAAGAAGTTGGTTTCCATGATGATATACTTCAGCTGTTTGGCTGTGGTGGGAGGATATGGTCCCACGACATCCATTCCCCAGAGAGAAAATGGCCAGGAGTACTTAGCCTGATGAAGTAACTTCAGGGGTTGATGTATGAAGTTGGCATGAATTTTGTATGAGTGGAATTTTGCGGTAAAGTGCTCGAAATCTCGTGCCATGGTGGGCCAATAGTACCCAAGCCTTCAAACCTGATGGGAAAGCTTGGACCCCGGTTGATGTGCCCCACATACTCTGGCATGTACTTCAGCCATGACGGTAGCGATTTATTCTCCATCAATGCATCTGAGGAGGATTCCATCGAGGCCTCGTTTGTAGAGGACCTCTTTCTGACCCGTGCTTCCATATAGGACGAAGTTGACTACCCTTCTCCGTATTTGCTCTCGTTCAGCCCTGTCTAGTGGAAGTTCTCCCTGTTGGAGGTAGTTTGCAATGGGGGTCATCCAGCCGGTGGCAGGAGCATATGGCTCAGGGGCAGGACTGACTTCATGGATTTCTTACATCTTTTCCTGAACAAACGGCATGACCATTAGATGATGGGAAATACTGATAACTGTTTCATCCCGATCTGGGTCAGCTAGGGCCGTGTCCTCATTAGCTAACGCATCGGCCTGGGCATTCTGAGACCGGGGAATATAGGTCAATGTTGGTTCTATATAGAATTCTTCCATTAACCCAAGGACATGGTCGAACAGGGGAATCAACTCCTACTTTTTGATAGCATAGTCACCATTGAATTGCTTGATGACATTTCTGAGTCACCTTTGACCTTAAGGTGCTATACTTGTGCTTGGAGTGCAAGCTCCAGGCCTGCAATGAGGGATTGATACTCCGCTACATTATTCATACATCCTTCTGACAGGAGGAAAGAATATGGAAAGACTGCCTTTTCTAGGGACATGAGTATTATCCCCAAACCCAACTTGTTAAATTTGGGATCTTCCATCCTCTTCCCGGTTGGCCTTTGGGAGGCGCCGTCGAAGTACATTTCCCATGCTGGGAACTCCTCTTGAATCGAGAAGATGTCTTCATCAAGTAGCTCGGTGTTTGGTGCGGCGGTCCCTGTTGAAGGGTGCTCTACCAAAAAATCTACTAATGCCTGGCCTTTAATGGCGTTCTGAGGCACAAACCAGATGTCAAACTGTTGCAGTATGACTTCCCATCAGGATAGGTGCCCGGTTAGCATTAGGCAGCTGAGAATATACTTGATCGGGTTACTTCGCGAGACCAAATGGACTTCATGATGCTGCAGATAATGTCACAACTTTTTAACTACGAAGACTAAGGCAAAACAACTCTTCTCGATGTTTGAGTATCGAGTCTTAGCATCAAACATGGTTCAGATGAGGTAATAGAGACTGTTTTCACTACCGGCATCATTTTTCTACGTGAGGAAGGCTCCCAGCGACCGATCTAGGGCCGTCATGTATAGGATGAGAGTTCTTCCTTCAACCGGGGGCATGAGCACCGGTGGGCTCAAGAGATACTTCTTTAGGCTGTTGAACGCCTCTTGGCAGTCATTTGTCCATTGGTACGTGACTCCTTTCTTCATTAACCTGGTAAAGGGAAAACATTTGCCTACCATGTTAGCTATGAATCGCCTGATGTAGGCCAGGTGCCCTTGGAATGCTCTCAACTCAGTGAGATTGCGGAGAGTTGGAAGGCTGAGAATAACCTTTGTCTTTTCAGGGCCGACTTCGATTCCACGATGGCGTACGATGAAGCCAAGGAATTTCCCTGAGGTAACCCCGAAGGCACATTTCAAGGGGTTCATCTTTAGGATATGATGCCGAAGTTTGCTGAAGACGGTCTCAAGGTATGACAGGTGATCTGAGAACTGACTGGACTTAACCACCAAGTCATCCACGTAGCATTCAATGAATCTCCCTAGGAATGGTTTAAAGATACGATTCATGGCGCATTGATATGTGGTGCCAGCGTTCTTGAGACCAAAGGGCATGACCCTGTAACAGAATATTCCTTGAGGGGCCCTGAAGGCAGTGGCTTATTCGTCTTCTCAGGCCATCCGGATCTTATTGTACCCAGAATAACTGTCCATGAAGGATAGATCCTCATACCTGACCGTTGCATCAATTAATAACTCGGTGATCGGGATCAGGAAATCATCTTTCGGACAATGCCGATTGAGATCTCTGAAATCAATGCAAATGCGGATTTTTCTGTTCTTTTTCTTGACGGGGACAATGCTAACCAACTAGATGGGGTACTGGACCTCCTGAATGAAGCCTAATTTAATGAGATTATCGACTTCAGCCTCTATTTTTGCAACATCTGAGGGGTGTGTCCTTCTGGCGGCCTGTTTATAGCCCTGGTGGTCTTCTGGCAGACCTAGGTGATGCGTCGCCACTTCGGGATCGAGTCTCGGAATTTCTGTGTAATTCCAGGCAAAGACATCCCAGTGTTTTCTCTGGAAAGAGGTATATACCTCATGCTCCTTGGGGGACATGGCTTCACTAATGAGAGTGGGCCTCGGGTCTTCCTTGGTACCTAGGTTTATTTCCCTGAGCTCATCCACCATAGTGGAGATACCTTCCTCAAATGCGGGAGGTGCATCTTTAAGATCTTCCTCCTCTTCTTCACCCAAATCCTCATCTTCTTGATCTGACGAGGGGAGATCTCTTGACTCGGGTTCCTGGGAGTCTAGAGGCGAGGCATTGTGGTCATCCTTGCTTAAGTATTCGCCCCCAAATTGAGGGTTAGCGGACGTTCTCGCATTGTCATGCTCAGCAGTTATGGTTGAAGTCGTGAGGACAGCTGAGTGTGTGTCCGGGCTTGAATCCCTACTCTCAATATAGTTAATGGGCAGTACGTAGTCTCTGCCAAGCTGTCTGAGAGGGTCATCAAGAACCATTTCCAGACCATTTGGAGTGGGGATCCAGTCGACACCATCGACCAAAGTTTTCTTCTTATTTTTCTCGTAAAACCCAGCATCAATGTAGTGTGACTTGGAGAGCTCAAAAGGGGCCTTGTCGGCATGAAATGTCCCACTTTTCCCATTGAAACAGTACTTAATACACTGGTTGTAGGATGAAGGAAAGACCATGTGCTTATGGAGCCACGACCTTCCTAGCAGGGCATTGAATTTTGTGTTCTGCCGAACCACCAGGAATTCCGAATAGGCCACAAGGTCTCCAAAATGGGTTTTTTATCTTAATTCGTCCCATTGGCTTCTGCTCACTCTTGTCGTAACCTAACAGAGCTGTGGCTGAGGGGATTAGGTCATCCTCACTATTTCCCAACTTGCGGAGTGTCCGTAGGGGAATGAGGTTAACTCTAGAGCCGTTGTCAATAAAGACTTTTCAGATCTCAACATCATCTAGTGTGCCGGACACATATAGTGGTTTGATGTGTCCCTGCATGATGGAATCTTCATCTAGACCGGTGAATAAAATCACTACATCGCATTCAGCCGAGCCAGTCTCCATCTGGTAAATCTCGGTGGTAGCTACCTTGGCTTGAAACTTCTGGGGGATGAGAAAGGCTTCTATAAGTGCCTCCCTAAGGTCGGATGACAAACTCAGGGCATCCAAGATTGACAGTTTGGCTGGCACCGACACCAGCTGCTTAAGGATGTCATATTTCTGTTCTAGTAGCCGACACATCTACATTGGTAGGGGAGTCTTAGCGGGCAGCTTGGGAGTTGGAATATGAGACGAGGAGGGACCGGTCACGGGGTCCAATGTCAACGGTGTCCCCACATTTTGGGGATTTAGCCCGACCGGTCTGTTTGCGTGCACTAGGGGGCTAGACACTTGTTCCTCCTCTAATGGGTACCGCATAATGACAGAGCCAGAGTGGCCTCTTGTGGAGGTGGAGGGATATTCTTTCTCATGTTGAGTCCGTTGAAGGGCTCTCCCACGGGTTTCCGCGATATTTACGGTTTGGGCCGAGGTCCAACCGCATGGTTGATTTCGGCCTCGACTGCGCCACCCCTGATATCCCCTGCCTCTGCGATTCTCCCTCCCAGACCTTTGCATTGGGAACTCGGGTTCATAACCATACCCTTCGTCAGGGCATGATTCCATAAGATGGATGACGTTGATGGAACCAAAAATTGGCTCCTCATCCTATGACAAGTCAGCCCAGTCAGTTGTCCTTGATGGTGCCGTTTGGTGGGTTGGTTCCCATGGTGCCAATTTTGGTGGCATAAAATCCGACAGTGTCAGGGCTAAATTCAGCCTTGTTGCGGACTAATCCTCTTGCGCTTGTCTCCTCCCTTATCGATTACGCCTGGATGACCGACTCACGGAGGGTTGTGAGGCTGACATTGTTGGTTGTGAGGCATTAGGAGATGTTGGCGGCAGCACCAACTACTGTAATTGTGCTCAAAGTATGCCCTAGGATCGGTTGACAGTCTTCCGAGTCATCCAGCTATCAAATTTCTGCCCCTTCTTACTGGTGACTTCCTGCTACCCCTCCCCTTTATCAGAGTCGGTGGTAGAAATATATGTCACATGTGTTGGGGGTGGTCCTAGCTCGACCTGCCCAGAGTCTACCATCCTTTGTAGGAGGTATTTGAAGATGAAGCATTCTCAAATATTGTGCCCCAACATTCGATGGTAGAGACAGTAATCTGGCCCGTCATCGCGGCCAACTTCTTCGGGTTTCCTTGGCTTCGGGAGGCAGAGCAAGTTGCAATTCATGGCGATGGTGAGGTATCCACGGACTTGGTCCTATTGGAATGAGTATAATTTGTGTCTTCATTCCTCAAACTGGTTCCGCTTCAATCCTCTCTGATCGTCCCGCTTAGGCAGAGACGACCGCTGATATATAGGGTGCCCTTGACGATTTGGTAGAGGCCTGAGCAGTGGATCAGACACAGGGGCTGGCTTGAGCGTGACAGAGGATGCTTCAGATTTAACTTCTCTCTTTATGGGAGCTTGCGAGGCTATTTAGGACTTCAAATTGGTCCACTGTATGGAGTCCTCAATTCTCTGGGCAATGACTGAAAGATGGCGGAATCCAGTGGTGTACTCCACTGGTATGAGCAGTGTTCATAGCTCATCTTGAAGATTATCGATGCATATGGAAAGCAACTCGCCTTGAGGCATTGGCCTGTTCAGGGAGTAGGTCAGACCTTTCCATCTAGCAATGAAATCTGAGACACTCTCGTTCTTCCTCTTCTTGCAGTTCATGAGGTTGCTGACTGTTGTTTTAGGTAGAGTTGAGTTGAAGTGGAATAGGAACTGTTGCCGAAGGTCTTCCCAGCTTTTTATTGACTGGGATGACAGGCTCGTATACCAGACAAAGGCAGATCCTTGAAAGGTCCGTACTAAGCATATGAGTTTCAATGCTTCTTGTTGTTCCGGAGTTCCCATCATAGGGTCGCAATAAGACGCGTAGTGCATCAAATGCTGTTCCGGATCGCCTGATCCATTGAAGATAGGGAATACAGGGCTCCCAAATTGGTTTGAGGTTGTGTGTTTCTCACCCAATCCAGGTAAGGTTTCCGATCTAGTTGTATCAGAGCACGTCAACCTTCCATTGCTTCCAATTGAGCTGTTAGTGCCTCGATGATGTTGGTGAGACCCTGGTTTACATCCTGTTGGGCCTGGTCCTGGGTAGCTGTAGCCCAAGGCATTGCTTGAGGATCCAGCTCGGTTGGCCCCAGGGGTGCATGTGCTGTTTGTGACACCTTCGGAGGGTTCAGACGTACTCGTTCTTGTTGCTTCCTGAGTGGAGGAAAGTCTTGGTATTCATCCGGATCCACATTTAGGTAGTTGTAAGGGCCGGGCGCCTCGTTGGGCGGGAGCCCTCACCATGCTTCGTTTTCCAGGGCAAACCTTGGTCTTTGAGGTGCACTTACTAGGAGTGTATGATGTGGCTGCTCTTGAGACGTGTTTTCAATAAGACGGTTCCTCTAGAGTATCTAGGCGTTAAGACGACTCAATTCTTTCATTTCCTCTTCCTGTCGAGTGAACCTCTCTTCGAGCGTGAGCGGATCATTTTTATCAAGAGAAGGAGGCGGGTTAATGGAAACCGGTCCTTTATTATTATCCTTATTGGAAGATCTCATGGTCAGTGGAGGAAGGTTAGCTGAAGGGGAGGCCATATTTAGGGCGGCCCTTTGGTTCCGGGTGTGCACACCTGGTGGTTCATTGTGAGTCACAACCTGAACAGAACCATCGTCTCCCGATCCATCCGGATTTGCATCATCATTGGTGTTACCCATGGGGTTAACCTCTATGGTATTGATAGATGCATATCACGGGGTGGAGAAGATGCCATCTTCCAAATATGAAGAGGATCTCCCACGTCTTTTCCTGGCCTTCCCTCTTCTGTCCCGAGATTGCTTTCGGGCTCCTTGACAAAGGGTGACGCGGAGAGTTCTTTGATGCGACCTTACAGTACGCCTCCCTCTTAAAGGGGATGATGATTCATAGGATGAGATAGGGCAGAAAACTCCTCTTTTAACTATCCTCCCTAGATGAGAGAATACTGATTCTCGTGGGGGAGGTTGTTGTTGAGGAGGTAAAAATACCCCTAGCCCTTAGGGCTAGGGTTGGATCTGTTCTTTGGACGTTGAGTCTCTTCCCGTTTCTATTGGTCTTATGGGGGCATTTTTTGTTAAAAATGCCCCCAGCCCTGCAGGCTGGGGTTGACCCCGGATTGCGGCAGCGATTGCTGCTACCACTACCTGTATGATCTTGTGTGCCCCTATTCAGGGGTGAACTAGGTTATGTGCTGAGTTCTCCTATGAATCAATCCCTTCTGGGGAGGCAGGAAATGACCGCTGATTGGCCTCTCTTAGGTGAGAGGCCTGTTTTATGCTCTCGGTGGCCTAATTCAGGAGTTATTGGATGGCTTGTTCTCGTCGGGCCTGATGCTTCTGGGACTTACTCAAGGTCCGTCTTTGCTGGGTGTGTCGCCTTTCTTGAACAGGGAGACCACTCGATCACTTCCTTGCCGTGATGGCGTTGCAAGACACTACAACAAAAGGGTTCTTCTGGGCGGGGAGTGGAGTGAAATGAAGAGATCCATGTTCTCCCCATCCTCTGATATGGACTCCCATCAGAGCGTCATCGATGAGGCGGCACAGCTGGTGTAGCGCATGGAGGCAGGCTAAATCAAGGTTTCCTTTACGCCTCTCAGATCGCGGTTTCCGCGCCGAAGGGAGAGATTCCTGGTCGATGTGACGTAGGAGGTCTCCTATTGTCTTGATGTGTTCTACATACCCATCGTAGGGTAGGAATCTTGATTTCAGCTGGTGGAGGGTTGTCCATATATTGTAGAGGATGTCGTGCATGCATTCTTCCGACAACTTTCTAGGTATGTCGAATTGGGAGGTGGTCGTGGGCCAAAAAATAACTGGTATATCATCCCTGGATAGTTGATTCTATAGGTGCAACATGTCAGCATACTCCTTCACTAGTGACTCCTCTACCTGGTCGGACCAACTGAGATGCTCACTGATGGTGTGGTTGGAGGCAGTGGGACCGGTGGGTATCGAATTATCATGTGGGCGATTCCGAGGTGGTTCAGAAGATGAACGTGGCCCCGGACCGTCTCCTGACTGAAGGAGGGTGTCGTTGGTGACTAGATGGGAATCTGACATGCTTGATCCCGTCCTTCTGAGTGCCTCGGCATATGAGGGATTTTCCATGCTTGATTTGGCAGGGGGAGGACCTTCCTGTCGATATGATATGTCATTGTGGGGAGGACCTTCGCAATGGCGACCGAAATGGTGAGGACTACCATTACTGCTTGACGCCTCACTGCATAGAGGACTTTTTCAGTGAAGAACCTAGGGAGGACCTCCAAGGCATGTCGCAGTAAGGGGAGGACCTTCTGGCTGCGTAGCGTTGTTACAGGGAGGGCCTCTGCAACAAATTCCATCATGGTGAGGATGTCAATCATGGTTTGATGTTTGATGTGCATCCTGGGGAGGACCTTCAAGACACACTGCGACAAGGGGAGGACCTTCTTGTCGCTTGGGGACACTGCGGGGAGGACCTTCGTAATGACGACCATGGTGGCGAGGACTACCATCACAGCTGCTACAATGGCGAGGACTACCATTACAGCTGCCGCAGGGAGAATATCTGCAGGGTATACCCTGGGGAGGGCCTTCAGAATGTACCGCAATGAGGGGAGGGCCTTCTCGTTGCATGACGTCTCGATGGGGAGGACCTCCGTTATCAGGGTGGCTAGGACTACCACCATGATTTGGTGCCTGGTTGCGCAGAGTGTCATTGCAATGTAACCCCTGGGGAGGACCTTCAGGGTAGGCTATGACAAGGGGAGGGCCTTCTTGTTGTGATGGGACATCACTGCGGGGAGGGCCTCTGCAGTTGCGACTAGAGTTAATTTATACTTGCTTAAGAACCTTTTTCAAGTTCATTATCCCTTTTATATCACTTATTATAATGTTACGAAAATTATTTAGTCATTTAAGTTAATAATGGTCGTTTTGTCGATCTTTGGTACTTGAGTCAACAATAAACTTCTTATAATTACAAGTTGTTTATGTGGTAGAATATCCATTATCTATAGAATTATATTCATGATGTAGATATCATATATATCATATATATCCAGTATATACATGCATTTATAATATTACATAACATTTAGAGGTAAGAAATGAAATGCACCGTTCATGGAGACGGTAAGCCGTACGTACGCATGAACGCTACTTTCATTTCTATTTCGTATTTAATGGACTGAAATCATAATGATATAAAGGTATATTATAATTCCAGTATAATATCATATATAATATCATTTACTCCATCCTTTATACATTCCATATATGGCATTAACGATTCAAATCACTTTGAGGGGGCAGTAGTCCACACTTCCTAAAATGAAATTATCGCGTTTACCCATAATGTAAATCATAAAGGTATTCCATAAATGAAAAATACAGAAGCATAAGGAAAACATAAACATAATATATATCATATATAAATATAGTGACATCTTAATGGCCACCATGAGAGGTGTTAAAAGAATATTGAACAATCATCGTTTCGTGAGGCAGAAATTCACCAACCACAGAAATAGTATGTTCTTTAACCATTAGAAGAAGGTGTGTGTAAGTGTAAATCAAATAATTCTCATAACAACATCCTATTATATTGAATATACTGGTGTTGTTACAAAATAAAGGAATAAAAAGAGTTTAATGGGTTGGATAAGCAAAATAAAACAAAATAACATAAGAGAAGACATTACCTTAAAATCGGGTAACTCTTTTTGATTTGAGCCAAAGGCTTCCTTGGGAAGAATTATGCCCAAAGTGAGGCTTCTAGGAGTAATAAAGGGAAGTTGATAGATTATTTGGGCAGAGTTTGGCTGAGCCAAATGGCTTTGAAGGTGTGAATAAGGTGGTAGAGTTGGGGGCCTTTTATAAGAGGAGAGGATGGACACTCTAGGAAAGTCATGAAATATTACATTATTATGAAATGCTTTTCAGATTTTAAAGGTCCCACAATGATATATTTCTAGGATAAGGTGATAATGGTTCTAAATATACTCATCCAATAGGTTTTTTACAAGTTTAAGTCTTATATTTTGCATTATCTTTTCATTTTATTTAAATCGTTAATTAATGAGGTAATCGCTGCATCATCATTGTGTCATAAAAACTTTAATTTATTTAATGCCTAAAAATTATAAAAAAATTACCATTATGTAGGAAATCTTTTTATATTTCGAATTAATATTTATAGTAAAAAAGTTAACTTATATAATCTCATGTAATAATTGTTTTAGTAAAACAACACATGTTTGTGACAATTTTATTTTTACTTTAAATAAAAAGTTATTAATGTCATTTTCTTACCCAAGTGGCTCCATGGGGTCCCCAAGTTGACCCATGGATTTTATTGGTCGGACATGACTCATCCAATAAGGGTAGGACAAGTTTAAAGATATTTTCATATTTTTATAATATCATTTTTACCTTAAATTTCACTAATTACCTTTAATCGTGATTAATAAAACTTAAAAGTTACTATTCACCAAAAAAATTATTTTAATCCCATTTAACCACATTTTTCTTCCTAATGACAACCATGTATGTCGGATTTTTGAAAATCAAATCATAGAAGTGGTAATGTTTCATTTACACAAAAAATTAGTTTTTAAACTACCACTTAGTGGTTTCACTATTCATCAAAAATTGAAGTTTTTCAGAAAAATACCAAAAATTAACCCTAAGCTATATTTGATATTCCTAATTCAAAAATGATGTCTATTTTAAAAAATTCAAAACATATAAGTTGGTTTAATTAATTTAATAATTAATTCCTACTGTCACAACAAATAGCGTGTTTTTAAGAAGCAATATATATTAAAAGATTGACAATTGTTTATGTCCAATTCCAAAGTGAAATTAATTATAATGAACACCATTGGATAAAATGGTAAAAATATATTCTAATTATACTTTAAAACCACTCAATGGTATAATTTATCACTATAAATTATTTTGATTAAAAAAGTTGTTTTTAAGTATTTTTTTACTATTCATAGAAAATTGGAAGTTCTCAGAAAATTACAAAAAATTAAACTTAGGATAATTTAAATATTCCGAATACAAAAATGAAGTCCATTTTGAAATATAAAATTTATATAATTTCAAAAAGTGGGTATTACTATTCATAACTGCTACTTTGATTGGTTGCGGTGTGTTAGAATCTTGAACTTTTGTACAATGCAAGCTATTGCATTATTGAAAGAGAAGAGTATCGTAAAAGCTTGGGGTGTTACAGGGTGGACCCGAGGTGGTACATCTCATAAAGAAAAGGTTTCATACCATAAAGGCAGATTTAGACACCATTAAGAGAGGATCAAGGTGGTGGAACCCAATGAGGGGGGGGGGCACCAAGGTCTACCATTGGTTGGTATTGAACCTTAGAGAGGCTTCCAATGTACCATATTTAAAAGACAGGGATCAAAACCCACGTAGTTCAAAGGGGTATGGTTTGGGGCTTACACATGGCTAGAGACCCATCACAAGAGTATCACTCTTGGTTGAATGAGTATGCATTATGCGGTACTTATGCTTGGTTAGCTTACCATATGAATGGCGTAATCCCACCAAGATGTGGTGGCCCGAGTAAAGATCAGGATGAATGATGGAGGAAGTGTTGAAGTGGAATGGGGTGAATGAGATAGAACTGATGTGGATATGAAAGTGCTGGGTTTGAACCTCAGGGAGGTTTCCTAAATATCCTGGTGGCTAAGAATCAAAGTCCATGTAGTTTTGATGGGGTGTTGAGACACTAAAGGAGAAAACTCGTGGGAATGAAACACATGGATAAGGGCTTGAAGGAAATAAAACCTCTAGGTCAGGGAATGATCCTCTCAAGATATCGTGGCTTGAGGGAAAGACTAGGATGGAAGTGAGTGATGGGGTTGAACCTCAAAGAGGATTCCTATGTTTAGAAGATAGGGATCAAAGTCCATATATTTTGGTGAGTAGGGGGGCATAGACGTGGGTCGTAAATATGGAAAGTGACCTAGAAACATGCTGGGGTTTATGTATTGTTAGCATCCCATATGAGTACTAATCTAGACACCACTAAGGACAGATCAGGGAGGGTTCACCCCTTAGAGGGGGGCACCGAATTTTACCTTTGGTTGGGATTGAACCTTAGAGAGGCTTCCTACATACCCTATTTAGAATAAAGTGATCAAAACCCACATAGTTCAATTAGTAGGGGCATGGGGCATATGCACTGAGGCATCCCATATGAGTACTAATATAGAAACCACTAAGGGTGGATCAGGGAGGGTGAAACCCTTGGAGGGGGCACCAGATTTTACCTTTGTTTGGGATTGAACTTCATAGAGGCTTCCTACTTACCTGATTTGGAAGACAAGGATTAAAACCCACATAGTTTGGTTAGTAGAGGAATGGAATCAGGGAGTACACATGAACAACAACCCATAAAAATGCTGGGGCTTATTCATGGTTCGTAGCCCATATGAGTACTGATCTGGACACCACTAAGGGAAGATTAGGGAGAGTGCGCCCCTTTGAGGGGGGCACCAAAGTTTACCTTTTTTGGGATTGAACTTTAGAGAAGCTTCCTACATAACCTGTTTAGAATATAGAGATCAAAACCTACGTAGTTTGGTTAGTAGGGCATGGGAATTACACACTAAGTTAGACCATATTATTTCATGGTCACTGTTAATATTTAAGCCCACTTGAGTCATGCTTGGTGTGAGAAATAAGAGGTAATAGTAGACCAAATGGTCACTTCACAAAAGATACATTAGCGAGGGATGGAGTGGGGCTTATAAATTGATGTAGCCTACAGAGATAGAGATTAGGAAATACTCTAGGAGAGACGCCTGAGGAGGTGTTTTGGGGCTTACATGGAGAATTCCCAAGGTGAGACGCCCCGTGTTCATTGCATGGGGGTGAGAATATAGTTTATTATCACGTGTTAAGGATGATGGTGCTTGGTAGTTTAATGTCCTTTAGCTCAGATGGGGAGGATTCACTCCTTACCCCCTGTACTTACTGACTAATACCTACCCACACTTTTGGAAGGGAAGGAATCAGCAAGGTCCAATATGAGGGGTGTGGAGGAATAGTCAATCGTGGGGTCTATGTTTGTGTAGCTATACGAAGAATCAATAGCTGTTAGCATACCTGTGCGGATAAGAACTAGGTGAATCAACACATCATGAGAAACCACACAAGGAACCATAAAATCACTGTGTATAAGCCTGGAGGGACATATGGAAAAGGAGTTTGCAAAGTAGAAGGCGTCATTGAGAGGAGCCTCGTGAATCTCTAGCACTTCATGAAGAAAATAACCTTCTTGAGGGGAGGTTCTTCATGAAGCATGAAAAAATGTGTCTTCATGAAGGAAGGTGCTTCATAAAGCATGGAGAATCAGAATAGGCATGGAGTCCACATGTATTTGGGGTGTTCTTTGTGAAGGATGAATGCTCCATGAAGTCTATATTTCCCAAGAGGGACTCTTACCTTCGCTATGGTCATGAAACTTCATGAAGGGAATATCCACTTAAAGTAGAGGTAAATCGGAACAAGGGGAAAATTGGTTTGTGATGCTTAAATACATTGGGAGATTCATTTTACCACTAGTTCATGGAGCACAGGTAGCTTCGTAAAATAGAAGCTCAGAAGGAAAAAGGTCAAGGTAGCGATCCTACAAGGTTGGGATGAGATACATATATTATAGGAACAGGGTATCGTGATGCTCAAAGGTATACCATTAATGAAATGGAACTTTGTGAATGGAGGAGGATCTGTCGAACTTGCGAAGCATTCTGTCAAGTGGATATGTGGTGGTTATAGAGCTCATCATACTCACAGAGTCTTTCATTAACCTTCTTCACGACACTCATGGAGACCATCAGACTCATGGAGCTATATGTCATCCTGTATTCTCACCATTCATGGTGGTGAGGGGTTTGGCAATGGGGATTCATGAAATAAACCCCCTTTGGTGATTTGTGGACTCACGAGGCTTGCATTTTTCCCCAAACAGTCTTGAACTTCTTTAATCCATCCTGTGCATGAATTTTGGTGCCAAAAATTTCATCAAAGTCAATGCGTCTTGATTAGGAATTAGGCCCTCCCCTTTTCGCATGCCAGGACTCTATCAAACATCACAAACCAATGGAAAAATCTCATCTCATATAAAATAGGGTTCAAACATCACATCATAAAGAAAAATATAATAATACAAAACTCAAAAAAACTATTAGTATTGGGCACACATCTGTATCTCTCACTCAAAAAGTACTCTCCTCCTAGCCACCATTCCTCCACAACACATGAACGAAAGGAATAGTCCGTCCATGCAACACCTTCTCCTGATGATCCTGGATCTCTACTGGCTGCACCAAAAATGTGGCATCATACTCTATATACAACTCTCCCTAGTCAATGACACGAGATTCATCGTGAAGATATGAACAAAGTTGAGAGATGTGGAAGAAATCATGGATCCTCTCAACTCTAGTGAAAACACCAACCAATATGCCTCCTCTCCAACTTACCCCAACACCTCAAAGGGTCCAAAAAACTTGGGAGAAAGATTACTCCCTCTTCCAAACCTCCACTACCCACATCAAAGAGAGACCTTTAGGAACAAATAAGACTTATCCCTACCTAAAAATTCAAGGGAATCCTTCTATGATCGACATAAGACTTATCCCAGTGATGCACTACTTCCATCCTTTTACGAACAAGATAAACATTCTTGTTCATTCTCTGCACCACATCGGGACCAAAAACAGTTGTCTCCCCAACCTATATCCAACACAACAGAGAATGAAAAAGTCTTTTATAAAAATCCTAAAATGGATCCATGCCAA
Organism: Viscum album; assembly: GCA_963277665.1. NCBI lineage: Eukaryota > Viridiplantae > Streptophyta > Magnoliopsida > Santalales > Viscaceae > Viscum > Viscum album. The sequence continues at coordinate 1,390,568,714 of OY728164.1, forward strand.
TGGAAGAGTGATAAATATTATTATAAGAAAACTCTACTAAGAGAAAGTGTCATATCCAAGATCCACTAAAGTACAAGATGCATGCTCACATCATATCCTCCAACATCTGGATAATTCGTTCTGTCATCCATTTGTCTGAGGGTGAAAGGTAGTGCTGAGGTGTAACTGAGTGCCAAAAGAATGATAAAATCCCCTCTAGAATCATCAGGTAAACCATGAATCATGATCTAAGAAAATATAACTTATAACTCCATACAACTACACCACTTCATCCACACACCTCTTAGCCATGGAATCCACTGCACCCGATTCCTTGATCACTAAGAAGTGGTCCAATTTTGTCAACCGGTCCACTATCACCTAGATAACATCACAAACTCCTTAAGATCTAGGTAAACCTATGAAAAAAATCCATTGTGAGTTTGTCCTATTTTTACTATAGAACATCCAAGGGCTATAACAAACCACTAGGGACATGATGCTCGACCTTTAATTACTCGAAAACCAATCACTTCACCACAAAATCCGCAACTATTTGTTTCATCTCAGGCTACCAAAACTACATCCTCAAGACACATTACATCTTGGAAACTTCTGGGTTTACCTCCAAAGGTGATATATTAAATTCAAAAAGGACTCCTTTGTGCATTGACACCAGAACAAACAACCTTCCTTGAAACAACATCTAGTTCCGAATATCCTCTGACCATCCCTCTAAAGCATCACTATAGCCAACACAACTGCACATCACCTCTGCCTCTATGTCCCCCCCAATGAGACTTTTCCACCTAATACATTATAGAAGACTATACTTTCAATTGAAACAAAAAACCCTTACCACCATCCATCCTTGCATCTAAGTGCAAGACTGCCAACTCCTCCATTGCTCTCCAAGAATCTACAGATTCATGAACAACATCCTTCTGTGACTTTCTTCTCAAATAATCATCCATGTAATTTCCCTTTATTAAGGTGTAGGATATCTCAAAATCATAGTCTTGAAGGAACTCCATACACCTCTACTATTTTAGATTCATGTTACACTGGGAAAAGATATACCTCAAGCTCTTGTGATTTGTAAAGACCACAAAGATCTCCCTTGTAAGATAATTCCACCACAACATCAATTCAAACACAACCACTACTAACTCCAGATTGTGGGTGGAATATTTAACTTCATTACGACATAACTACCTATAATAATAAGAGATCACCAATCACTATTGCATCAACATGTACCCCAAAATCAGATGAGAAGCATCACAAAACACCTCAAACATTACTCCTTCCTTAGGAAACTGGATCACTAACCAAATTCACATTTAGGTAACTGAATGCTTCCTAACACTGATCAATCTAAAAAAAAACCCGGTATTTCTTGGTAAAAGCCGTTAAGAGGCTTGAAAATCAAGAGAAATTGGGTACAAACCTCTGATAATAGTCTAAAAAACCAAGAAAATTGCGAACCTGTACCACGTTCTTGGGTGATTTCCAAGAAACAACTACCTTAACCTTCGATGGGTCTACCAATAGACCCCACTAAGACACCACATGCCCAAGGAAATGCACCTCTTATGTCTAGAACTTACACTTGGACAACTTTCCATAGAGATGGTGGCGTTGAAGAACCTGTAATACAGTTCTGAGATGATAAAAATAATCCTCCTATGACTTTGAGTATATTAAGATATCATCTATTAATACGGTGATGATTCGATCGTAGACTCATGGAACATGGATTTCATAATCCACTTGAATACAATTGGTGAATTCATAACACTGAATGGAATGACTACAAACTCAAAGTTCCCATACATGCATATAAAGCCAGTCTTCAAGATATCTCCCTCCTTCACCCTCAACTGGTGATATCCAGACCATAGATCGATCTTAGAAAACCAACTCACCCCTATATGCTGGTCAAAAATATTTTCTATCCTTGGAAGAGGGTAACCATTCTTGACTATCACCTGATTCAACCTCTGATAGTCTATGCACAACCTCAGACCACCATCCACCTTCTTTATGAAAAACACCAGAGCACCCCACGATGACACACTAGGACAGATAAAACCCTTCTACATCAGATTATCTATTTGGATCCTTAACTCCCACAACTCATAAGGTGCCATCCAATAACGAGCCATGAAAATCAGAGAATCACTGAGCTGCAAATATATCATGAAATTAACATTACGTAGAGAGGGTAGCATCACAAAATCCTTGGGGAAAACATCTAGGAACTCCCTAATGACCCTGGGAACCTCTACCACTTTAGAATCCACTGATTCCACTAACACCACAACCAACAAGGAAAGAAGTGGCTCCACACGCGGACTATCCACCTGACAACCCCACTCACCAACGAAAACCACACTTTGACCTTCCACATATGAAAAAGACTCTCCTATGGAATTAGTAAATAAAATAAAACATAGAATAAAACTATTTTATTTCAATAATGACATCATATGACTACTTTTTTAGCAAGAAAAGATCCCCAAGGTACTGATGCAGTGCCATCATCAGTCTACACCTCCGACACACATCAAACAAGATAGTCTGGCCTCCGATTGGCGTACTCAACACCAGGGGCATGTGAATCCTATATATGTATAGTCCCAAAGAATGGGATAGAGTGGGTGAAACAAAGGAGTGTGAATATTCTGAATCAAACAAGGAACAAACAAGGGTACTAAAAAAACTGGTTGTACCTCTAACGATCTCCAACCCCACTAGAACTACTACCTCTATTGCATGTAACTGACCGCACCTAGCTCCTCAGCCTCTCTGTTGATGAACAAATCCATGAACATGCTCAGGTAATGGTCCCTAAACATAAGAAACATCCTATGGTTGGCCTCTACCTACTCCATCTCCCCTTGGCAGAGAAAAATCCGATTTCCCCTACTACTGAAATGGTCTCATCGGCAACTACTTCTAAAGATGACAATAAACCTATCCAACTACACCAAACTAAGCTTGAGCAACCAATGGGAACTGGGTCTGAAGATAGATGTGAACCCCACATAAGAAACACAATTTTCCCAATCCCAATGAAAAATCATAGAGACTAGAAGTTTGAAAGGAAATCTTTTGAGGTTGACTTCTTATTGGTTGAAACTTCGAAGGTCCTGGTGCCTGAGACCTACCACTGACAGCTCTGACTCTCTAAAAACAATGACAACTCTCCTATTGCGGTAGAACTCCTCATGAGTGCATCCAATCGATCACTCTTTCCTTCTTCTAAACCTCCAAATACATCAACAACATAAATGGAGTAACAACATACTAGATAGAAGGACAAAGTGACTCCTCAAGACATCTCGCATGAGTTCCTCATCTAGAAAGAGATATGGGAAAAAATGAAAAAGATACTTGAACTTGATCCCATGCTTCTACACTGACATACTCCCCCGCTGAAGAGAGAGCAGATCCTGTCTCTTCTCAACCTTCATGGTTGAAAAAAGGAACTCTGCCTGAAAATACTTCTAGAATTCATCCCATATAATGTTTTCCTCCTTCTATTCCCCTAGATAAAACATCCACCACTGATGGAAAACAACCTACATCTGACTGATCACTAAAGGGCACTATAATATATTGGGGACAAAATCAAAATGAAGGCAATCTCTAGATCCTCTATACAACCTTCTATCTCTACATCATATGAACTTCCCTCGTACTTCCCCAAATCTAGCAACTATAAAGCATGTAACGTCCTCTTCCACTGTTCATCTTCTTTAACTATATCAAACCTACAATGATAAAATGGATCAGCCTACTTAACCTCCACTAACCAAGAAACACATAAATGATGACCAAGAGCAATAACTAAAAGGTAAACAAATATTTCCTAAGAATGAGTAGTATGGAATTTTATTAAGATTTATTTTAACTCATTTCATTCATTTTTATCACCCATTTCAACTTTCCAAAAAGAACCCAATTCAAACAAGAACAAAATTCATTATGATAAATGTACTTTTCCTAGGTCTCTACCCTAAAATTAGGTCCACCTCACATGGCCATTCAATAAGTTTAGATCTCGTGCATTGGATCATAGGGGGCCCTAAAATCCCATGTCTTAGATGGTCTCCTTGGCCTATATCATGCACCAAGGTCGACTAGAACTATTTATATACCATCCCATGCAAACCTCACCATGCCTAACTCCAAACTCCACCCTATCTATCAACCATAAGATCTGATACCACTATGTCAAGGCCCACTCCCTCCAAATATATCCATCTCAGGCTGGCAATGAGGAAAGGGAGATAATGACCCCCCGAGTCACGCCTCCTGTAGGCCCCAGGTTTGCAACTAGATCTAATGGTGTAAAAATATCAAAATATGGGAGGCATTAACCTTTATAATATAAATAGGATCTAGAGATAAGATGAATCATCCACAATCAACCCCATGACATATATAAAAATGAATCCCAAACCATCCCACATGCATCTATAAATAGAATTGATACAAATAAAAGTCTGCAAAGTAAGTACCGAAAAAAAACTAGAGTATAAACACAACAACTGTCAAGGATCTAGGATAGTAGGGTCCAACAAAGTCCACAAAATTCTCTTGGAAACTTGAAAACCGTTTTATAAATATAGGGTGAACATACAAGTATACTCAGTAGGAAAACCAAGGTATCTCATCCACATGTGAAAGAAGCATACTAATGCCCCTGTGAGAAAGCATCAGAACCAAAAAATCATCTATAAAGGTATAGTAAACAAACCCAAACTAACCATGAAATTCTCACTAAGTAATACAAATCAATTAATATAATATAAATCACATAAATGATAGGGTACCATGTACCACTTTACCACCGATTAGCTACTCTCACACCCTAATGGAAAACATCATGGCACTCCCACCACTTCTGAATCTGCCACATCACATCCCGACTACACACACCTTGTCCTCACAAAACATCCTAACTGTACACACCTGGGCCTCAAAACACATCCCGACCGCACACACCCGAGGCTCACAACACATCTCATCTTATCCCAAATACACCTGGGAAGACATACCAAAACTCATCCCAAAGACACCTGGGACACCATATCTCATCACATCATTCCAGAAGAAACTTGGGCTGCCATCTATTGGAAGAGGGAGCAGGGAAGAGTGGGAAGCCAGTCATCCATCCTCCCATAAGGATGTTGGGAAAGACACCCCCCGCATAACTATATGAGTGTTTGACACATAGTTATCAACCTAGGTGGGGTGAATATAGAAATCAAAAGAATATACAAATATATATATAATATAAAGAACATAATCCCAAACCTATGGGTTCTCATACAAACCACTAACTCACAACACTACCACCTTTGCTGCTACCACTAAATTAACAACACTACACATCAAGCCACAAAACCCATTTCACATTCCCAACCAATTTATTTAACCATTTACAAATCTATTATCCAGGCCAACCCATGCCATCCAAATATTAACAATATATTATTTATTCATTCCATCACTACCCAATAAACTATGCAACACAATAAACAATCAGAAACACCGTAACAGTCATGATAAATCAACCCACTTCATATTAAAGATGAATCACCATGATCTCTAGATATAGGGTGAATCTTTCTGCATGTTATCAATGGAGAAGCACCAATACTAACCACTACCATCCTTCTTCAAATTCATCCTTCCCAAATCACAAAACCAACCAAAATGAACTCCCAACTCACAACCACATCCACCAACATATTAACCCACAACTAGTTTTACAACCCTACTGCATGATCATACCATACCTAGATTATCATACCAACAAAACCAAATCTCTGTACAAAACCATTCCCACAATCATATCACCCCAAGAACCAATTAAAAACATATTTAATATTTAACAAGTCATCCCTTCTTTAATTCCACTGGTTATTTCAGAGGTCATCATAGAACTGGAAGATATTGGGGCATCCATTTATTAGTCAAGTGTATGTGGTTAACAATTTTTATATATAATAATTCAAAAGGAAAAAAAACATTCTATAAACCATTCTGTTCACAAACAAGTACCCCCAAATCCATGATTTTTAGTGGGTAATTAGCCCATATAAATCACAATATCAACCAGAAGTAAATAACAAAGCAAGATTATACATCACTTTCCCCAACTCTGTGTATTTAAACCGTTTCAATTATCTTTATTAACCTAAATTAAAATATCATAAAAAAGTAAAAAATCCATATACCCACCCAGTATGATGCATAATTAAGAATGATGAAGGAAAAAATTCTTGGAAGAAAGGTGATTGGAACTTCCTAGTTGCACCAAAATAGGGGCGCACATGCAGTAGGAAAAACTACAGGGAAAATAAACTCCTATAGGAAGAAGTATTTGGGGTATCCCATTCTAAGATAAAGTAAGAAGAAAGAACAATGGGGAAAGATATATAATCTTTTGGGAAGATATAAACAGAGTCTTGAGTTTAGATATGTTTTTGATTTTCCAATAAAGGCAGATCTAGTGGAGGCCATATTTTTTGACTAATTAAAAGCCTACATACCCTTAGAAAATTAAATATAGGATTTATGGGCTTTGAATATATCTTAAATCCTTTAAAATAAGGAATTAAACTCATTTTACATCAAAAAAATATGTACAAATGGAAAAACTGGAAGAACAATAAATACTGTTCACGAGACACCACCCAAAGACCACCGTTAGGTGAGGCACCGATCGATGAGGCACCACCAGTGAGTCATTTCCAGATGAAGTACTTCTAGATGAGGCACCGCTAGTCAAGGCACTATTGGGAAAGCGACCACCAGTGAGTGATCTCCAGGGTGAGACACTACCGGGGTGAGCTACCACCAGCGAGCCATCGCTAGGATGAGACACCACCAGGGCGAGACACCGCCAGGGTGAGACACTTTTAGGGTGAGACACCACCAGTGTGGCCCAGTTAGAAAACTTGGAAAAATAGTAAATTCTGAAAATTGTTGAAATGAGTCACCTTGATCTCCTAGAACACCTCAAAAACCAAATTCCCACAAAGTAATGGACTAGAGAGGTTTGGGCCATTATAGTTTTCCCACATACTCCGCCACATGGCTAGGTACATGGAAAAATAATACAAAACATTGTGTACTTAAATCACATGACATGTACTTATAAAACTTCATATTCCCTGAACTAGAATAATACATGACATGTGTTTATAAAACCAAGAGCCATGTACATGGGTTTTTCTGAATGGGAAGCCCTTGAAATGCCCCGAAACCCCTTATTTTTCCTCAAAAGCAAAAAATCAACCCACTTGGGGTACACAACAACCCATAAGAGAGATTAAAACAAAAAAACTACATTATGAGGATTTATAGCATAAAACATAAAACATGACTACTTATGGGTGGAAACCATTGACACTTCAGTCTGATCCATGATCCATAACTACCGCATGATGATCCAGAATGACTCGAGCACTACGGTGGTGCCTCATTCTCTCCCTCTTCCCATCTCAGCTGAGAGACACCCACAGGTAGATCCAAGTACATGAAAATAAAAAGTGGGAAGGGAAAAAGAAAAGTATAAAAAATAAAAATAAGAAAAAAGGAAAACAAAATGAAAAGAAAAAGGGCCCAAGCCCGACCCCAGCCCTAGTTTCCGATGCAAGGTTGCCCCCACCTAAGAAAAATCTCTCATATCAAAATCAATCATAGAGATGAAATATTATCATGAAAACCCATTCAAAATATATCACCAAATAAACATTCATAAATAACTTAATATTTAATTAATTAAATATTAAATATTCTATGAAAATTCAAATGACTCGTATTTCCACAAAACTACTATCTTAGGGTAAAAAATATATTCCAAGATCAATGAAGTGGTCATAAAAATTATTTGAGATCATATTATAGGATAAATTATATTTTTTCCCATGAAACACTTATAGGAAAAAAGATTCAAATTTACCCTAATTTTTACAACATGTGACGATGTGGGTCATCATAACTTTACAGATAATAGACTTCAATGTTCTTTCATAAAAAAAATTTAAAATTAAAGATGGAATAAATATAATTTTTACAAATTGAGCTCAAAATTGTAAAATAAAAATGATAGAAGAGAAGTAATCTTTAGGATAGAATATAAGAATAAACAATAGCTCGAAGTGCTAATTTCATGATGTAGCCAGTTCACATAGGTGGATATTTTACATAGGTGATTGAAATAGTCAATTTACTCCTGTATATATTTATAAACATAGCCAAATGATTCACATATCCAATTTTATATAATTAGGAAAATTTAATCCAAAATGTTCAAAATTGCATACTTAAATTTTTTAACAGTATAAAGGCTTAAAAAAAGATAAAACTTAATGAACATACTTAAAAAATTTTGTAATATATGAAGGATATTTGAGACCATAAAAACACAAAGTACATGGGATATGTTGGAAAAACATTAGTAGTCCAACAATTTCTTAATATGGATCTCTTTGACATCATCATCAAGATGGATTAAATTATTTCTCATCATGCTAAGATTGATTTTTATCATCAGTGTGTTTTTTTATTTGCTACTTATGGGAGGTATCAGGTGTTTCAAGGAGAGTAGGATTTGAGGTCTATTCATGATAAACCTTCCCACCTAGAGCTCATGAGTTTTTAGTCTACTGTTTCAATTAATCCTAATGATATTTCTTCCCTTATTAATATTACCTTGGTTGTTAGGGACTTCTCTAATGTTTTTAAAAATGAATTTTTTGGTCTTCCTTTAGAAAGCGAGGTGGAGTTCATAATTGATCTGGTGTTGGGTACACAAATTATTTCTACACCCTCTTATTATATAAAGCCTATTGATTTGAAAGATCTTAAGATCCAGTTGGATGATCTTCTTGATAAGGGATTTATTCATCCCAGCGTTTCATCATGGGCATCCCTCGTACTATTTTACAAGAATGATAATGGTTCTTTACATCTCAATGTAGATTATAAAAAGTTTAACTAGGTGAATGTTAAGAATTATTACCCATTGACTTGTGTAGACGACTTGTTCAATCAGTTAAAGGGGGAGAAGTGGTTTCAGAAAATCAATATTTAGTCAAGTTATCACCAACTCAGGGTTTGAGAGTCCGATATCCTGAAGACCAATTTTAGTCATAGCTATGACCATTATGAATAAATTGTGATTCCTTTTGGTCTAAATAATGTTCCTTTAATTTTTATGGCTACAATGAATGTGATATTTCGTCAATATCTCAATGCATTTTCATGGTGTTTATGGATGATATCCTGATTAGTTTAGGACCCAAGAGTGATAATGAGCATAATCTGAATTTGGTTTTAGAAATCATGAGGATCCACCAAATTTATTAAAAGATTTAAAAAATGAAGTTTCTTGATCTAATAAGTGAATTTATTGGGAAATTTTATTTTAGAACTTGTAATTTTAGTCAATCCTGAGAAGGTGAGGGCTGTCTTGTCATGGGAGGAACCACAAAATGTCTTCGAGATACAGAGCTTCCTAGGCATGGCTTGATATTTTCAACGGTTTGTCAAGTATTTCTCAAAGTTAGTATGATATTTGAATAATATTACTAATAAAGGTGTGAAATTTACTTGGGACACTAAGCACCATACTAGTTTTGATGAGTTGAAAATGATTCTAACACCATCACCTATTTTGATCTTGCTTGATCCCAGAAAGGGGTATGTAGTATACTGTGATGCTTTTGGTGTTGGTATGGGTTGTGTGATTATGTAGGATGATCACTCCATTTCCTATGACTCTATTTAGATTTGAAAACATTATAAAAATTACCCACTAATGATTTTTAGATTTCTACGGTTATGTATGTGCTTTATTTTTGGTGGCATTGTATTTTTTGGGAGAGGCTCATGGTATTTTTTATCATAAGAGTATGGGATATATATTTTCTTAGAAGTAACTGAATCTTAGATAGATTTTGTGGGTAGAATATATTCAGATTTTTTACTTGCTTATACCTTAGGGAAGTGGAATGTCATCAATGATGCTCTTAGTAGGAAAGTTCCACCACAACCTATATTTGAATCGAAGAAGGAGTGGAAACTTATGGGGTTATTTTATCAGTTTCATTTTCATGCCCAAAAACCCTCTCATTAATACTTTCTCATTTTTCCTCAAATCCTAGGGATTCTATAAGAAACTTTGGGAGGATTCAACTCTTTCAGGCTCCTCTATTTGGATATTTGATCTCCGACTTGGTTGGTTATTCCTCCTTTGGTAAGTGTGGTCATTATCTTCCCATATTATTTTTTTATATGGTAATTGGTAGTGATTTTTGGATGCATTTATGGGATCTATGATCATCATATGATTATGCTTCTCTAATACCTTATAGGTCCACTATTCACTTTTATTCTGAAATCTGGATCTTGGGGGTTGTGGTGTGGCATGTGAGAATCTTGAGATATCTATTAATATAACTTATTCATAGACCATTTTTTTTATGAGACTTGATTATAAGATATTATAATCAATTACAGGGCCTCTGTTTATTATTATTGTGTCCCTTTCCTACTGGTGTGTGTGTCCCACCATAGTTAGTGTGTGACCTGAGTTTGAGGTAGGTGGTTCCATCGCTAAACTATATTCTATGAAATGTTTATGATATTGTTTTATAAATGGTATTCTAAATAATTTTTCACAATCCTTGAATTGGTTGATTTGTTTGTGAAAATGGGTTTTTGAGAAAATATAGTTTCTCCTCATTTTGTTGGAAGAAAAGGTCTTTTCAATGCATTGTGAAATAAACTATGAAAATGTTTTCAAAGATTGTTTTTAGTGAATAAAGGGTTATTGGAATCATTTTTGAAATGTGAAATCCCTTTGAAATTGATTTGATATATAATACATATAGGAGCCTTGGGTACTTAGGTGAAAGGAGTAGCATTGGGTCTCTTTCACTGGTATTATAAGGGGGTTCACTTTCTAGGGCCTTATTTTGTTCCTATATCATAGATACATTGGATCTAGGAAATGATTGACATTGTAGGGGGTTCACTTTATGGAATGTTACTCTATTTCCTAGACTTTGATGCATGAGTTTTAGGGACATGATTACACACTAGTCATTGATTGTTTATTAAGGTATGAGTGACCAATCTAGCTTGATCATTATTATCGTAGGGGCATTTACCATTGTGATTTGGCTCAAATTATTTGTCTTTGATTTATTGTGATACATGATTTGATAAATGTAACTAATTTTATGAAAGTATTATTTTAAAACGTGTTACCTAACATTGTTTTAGAACCATGGAAAAGGATAAATATTTTACTATGATTCTGATGCAAAACTATTTAACTGCTTATCATGCTTTTTTTCTTTTGATACAAGTATATTGGGATTGTTGTAAAGAGACTTGATATAGAGGACCTAGTTGTAACATTACATTACTCTTCTTATGGGTAAATTTTAAACCTTGCTATAGTTTTCCTTTTTTGTTGTCTGAGTAGGGCCGATAATGAATTGGAAGGATACCTATAATGGTGAAGTCAGAGATTTGTTGGATTCTCAGCATAAAACCTATTTTTTCTACATCCTGATAAATAATTACATGATGTGTAATTTGGTTATATGGTTTATATGTTAAAAAATAATAATAAATCTATATTATCAAGAGGTGATGGGGTTTTCAGAAAATTTGGGATTTCTCAATTAAATGACGTGTAATTGGGTTACATGCTGTGTAAAGTCCCAACTATTGTTTTTTAATAGAAAAAATGGCTATTTTTTATATTCCTCATCTCTAGTTTTCTTTTTTATTGAACCAATAGTCTTCCCTAGGTGATTTTGGAGCCCTCAAACCCTTCTGAGTTATTTCGATCAGCGATTGATCATTTCTGCGGTTTCCATGTGACTTTATGGTTAAGCATTATCCCTATCTCTTTGTCTCTTTATATTTATCTCCTTGAAGTTTGATAGATCATCTTGGGATTGATGGATATAAACCCTGTGTTGTTTAATATTGTTTCTAGTTTGAGTTCCTAGATCTTCTGTTCCTTCATGCTTGTTGGTGGGTTCCATTATGGGCCTTGTATTTTCGTGAAAGGCAGGTGGTTCTATCATGATGGGAAAATTTTATTTAACCTAAATTGATTCATTTAATCTCAATTTATTGATTTAAATTAACTTAATTGAAACTAATTTCAATTGGTTTATTAAAAACCCAATTCCATTTAATTATGGAGTTTAGTTTTGGCATAAAATTTGGGGAAATCCCAAATTCTAGTGAATTTGGGTGTGTTTGAGAAATTGATGGAAATTGGTGAAATTTAAAATTTTGAATTTAAATTTTAAAATTGTTTTGATGGAAAATTATGGAAATTAATTTGATGAAATTGATTCCAAATTTTATATGGTAAAAATGGATTAAAATGGTTTTGATAAGAACCTTTGGGTTCTATCTTGGAAGAAGGTCATGTCTTTGATTAAAATTTCTTGTTATAGTTTTTGCATAGAAATTGGTATATTTGAAATGGAGGATGGGATGAATTGTATTTTATGTATTCTTAAAATAAATTTCCCATCATTGTTTTTATACTAGATAACATACAATCCTTATGTAGTTAGTGAGTTATTTGGACGACACTTTACAATTTAAAATGTTCCAAAACATAAATGAAGCACATCACATCCTTTGAGTGATGGTAACGAGTCCTCTTTGGCTTGAGTTCAAAGTGGTTTATGTACATATTTCTATGTCACCTTGAGTGTGGGATCCATATATCTTGGAACTATCATACCTTCTTAGGCGTATGACTATGTTACTTTCTTGTTTGTATTTCAAATGAAAAAATGCCATTTTTGTGAACTGCTTCACATTCCTTTGTATTTATATAAAGAAAATTTATATAAAAGGTTTTTATTTAATCCATTTGTTTAATGTATTTCCTTCATTTAAAATGTATTCAATTTTTGAAATATAAAGCATTATTTGTTTAAATATTCTTTTGAAATTCCAAACCTATTTATTTGAAAATTAAAATCTATTTATTTGGTTAATTAAATGTTGGCTTCTATTATGGAATCCTTGGTGCGTCCCTACTAGGATTTTAGATCACACCCTACCTGTGCCTTCAGGTGTTTGTAGATTTTCTCCTTCCAAGTTCGAGCAGAGGTAAAGCACCACTTGGAGGTGGTTCTAGCTATTGATCTGTGGACTTGGTGAGTTTCATCCTTTGGCACTTGGGTAGTTTTTGCTATTTTTTGGTACTCGGTTATAATACATTAGGCTATTTTTCCTATTTGACTTCTGGTACTATTCTCCCATTGGAGTTTCCTTTGTATGCATTACTGACTTGTCTCTTTTATTTCTACATTTTCAGCAGAAAAATCATTCCAACTTTCATTTTTATGATGTCAGGTACTAGTTTCCAACCCATGGGGATCTGGAATGAACTTTAGGATATGTCAGGACAAAATCATTTATTGGGTTACTAGGGCACCTGGGCTGGTTCATGATAAAGTGGCAACAAAGGATTCAGGTTTATATTTTGTCTTGAAGTTAGTATGTATTGTGTAATCTTATAGGGACTTAGGAGGTAGTTTTGATTGAGTACTTTGCTAGATCTCACCATAATGAACCTTAATTCATCAAGAGTGGTTTGGGAAAGAAATCTTGGAGATTAGTTCTAGTCTTTTTCTTGATTTTGATTTGGGTACATTGAAATCCAAATATTTTTTATCTATCTATTGGGATTAATTTCCCTATTGCTCTATTTGAGTGTTAATTAGATGTCTTCTTTATTGTATGACGATATTATGTAACATCATGCCTTTGAGAAGATTCATGAATCAGATCTAGGAGGAAGCTGCTGCTAAACCTTAGTGAGTGAATCCCCTTGTGGATCTGAATATAGTTGAGGTGATTGTGCACACTATCCAAGCTCTAGGATATGCACCACCTCTAGTTCCTATTCAAACTCCAACCATGGAACCTCAGAGGGATATTCTCAAGAATTTTTCTCAAGAGTTCCTTCATCAGAATCCACCAATGTTCAAAGTCTATAATGATTCTCAAAAGGATGAGGAATGTTTTAGCATGACAAAGCATTTATTTGGGTTCTTGGACACACTTGAAAAAAATTAAAGTGAAGTGTGCCACCTTTGTGCTGGAAGTACCAAGAAGAAGATGGTGGGACACTATATTGACAGTGAAGAAGCATGAGGGATTTGTGCCAGTTCTATCCAGATTCGATGCTGTTGGCCAAGGCTATAGAGTTTTTCAAACTTGAGTAGGATGACAGAACTGTGATAGAGTATGAAAACCTTTTTGCTAAGCTCATACATTTTTCACTTGATATTGTGTTGAATGATAAGATTAAGTCTTGAATGTTTGAGTTGGGACTTCATTGGGATATTTATTATTAGGTTTTATTGTTGAATATACCTTCTTATGATGATGTGATGGATAGAATACTAATTTTTGAGATGGACCTAGATGGAAAGTTAGGGTTTTCGGGAGTTTCTTTCTATCCAAGTGGCAGTGTGGGTTCCTTTAAGGAAAAGAAAAAGAACGATGATTATCACAACAGTTATCGACAACAAGGTCATTCTAGAACTCTTGAAGTTCTAATAAGAGGTCCTTTGATTTTCTACAAGTGTGGGGAGCCAGGACATTCAAAGAGAGTTTTCACTGAGGCTCCTAAGAACTGTGGCTCTTGCAGACACTTGGGGAACTTACAGAGATTATTCCATGTTTATTCCACTTTGTATAGTGGAAACGGATCATCATATCATCCAAAAAATATGGGGAAATCATATACTTCACATATAAAATTGTTTCAACCTCAAGCATCTAGAACCAAGCTACTTCACACAGTGGAAGAGTCTCCAGAGGAAGTGGATATGGGTCCAACAACTATGAGAGGTACCATTATTATAACTTCATCATTAGTGACTGCTCTATTTTATACTGGTACATCTCATTCATTATTTCAACCTACATTTTTAATATGATAAATATTCCTATAGAGATTTTATCTTATGCAATGGATATTACTACACCCCTTGGTATGATGAGAGAACAGGGTCTTCGTAGTCTTGCTTGTGTCTTCTATCTATCAGATGTCGATATTTATTGGAGTTTTTTGGTTCTCGACATGAAATATATTAACATCGTTTTCAGGATATATTAGGTCATTGCCAATAAATCCCATATTGATTGTTATCTTTGAAGGGTATCCTTTAAAAAACCTAGTGGTGTGTTCCGTGTCTTCCAAGGATAATGGGACCCAAGGTCGAGTAGAGCTAGACCATCTTATTCGGAGTTGGGGAAAGTGATATATATGTTTTACTTTGACATGGAGATATAATATTTGAGTGGTGATCTCCCTCTAGTTGTCATAGAGTTTCCTGACGTGTTTACTTATGAATTCTTTGGTTTTCCACTAGTAAGGGATGTTGAGTTTTCTATTGACTTAATGAATGATACTCAACTGGTATCTATTCCCTCTTACTGTATGGCACCAACTAAAATTAAAGATATGAAGTCCCAGTTATATGATCTTCTTGATAATGGATTCATACACCTAAGAATGTCACCTTAGGTGGTGCCAGTTCTCTTTGTTAGGATGGCTGATGGTTCACTTTTCTTTTGCGTTGATTACCAAAAGCTCAATAGAGTTATGGTAAATAATAAGTATCTGTTTCCACTGATAGATGATCTATTTGATTAGTTGAAAGGGGAAAAGTTATTCTTGAAGATTTATCTTTGTTATGGCTACCATCAGTTGAGGATAAAAGAATCTGACATTCATAAGACTGCCTTTCAGAGAAGGTATGACAATTATAAGTACCTTGTCATGCCCTTTGGTCTAACTTATGATCCTTCAATATTTATGGATTTAATGAAAATTATTTTCCATGAGTATCTTGATACCTTTGTGGTAGTATTTTTAGATGAAATCCTTATTTACTATATGTCTGAGGAGGATCATGTGCATCATCTAAGAACAGTTCTGAATCGGATGAGAAATCACAAAATTTATGCCAAGTTTTTAAAATGTGATTTATGGATTTGGGAAGTGAAATTATTGGGACAAGTGGTGATGGAACATGGGATATCAGTTGATCCTGAGAAGGTAAAAGTTGTTATAACATGGGAACAACCATGAAATGTTTTCAATATTTGGAGTTTCTTGAGTTTAGCTGTGAATTATCACTAGTTCATTAAGGAATTATCAAAGATAGATTCTATATAGACTACTCTAACTTATAAGGGAGTAAAGTTTTATTGGGATAAAAAATATCAAAATTATTTTGTTGAGTTGAAACATATTTTAACTACTATACCAGTGTTAACTCTTCCTCAGGCTAGGTAGGGCTATGTGGTCTTCTTTGATGCATCAGGTTTAGGTTTGAGATGTGTTCTTATGCAAGGTGATCAGGTTGTTTCTTATGGCTCTCATCATCTTAGGACACACAAGAAGAATTATCCAACCCATAACCTTGAACTTGTAGATGTGATGCATGCACTTGAGAGATTATGGCACTATATTTTTGAAGAAAAGTTTATCATTTTTTCAGACCAAAAAATCATGAGTTATATATTCTCTCAAAAAGATTTAAATCTTTGCTAGATACATTGGGTGGAATACCTACCATCATTTTATTTGGACATCACCTATACCCTGGGTAAAGGGAATGTCATTACAGAATATTTGAGTAGGAAACTTCTAACCGAAGCAGTGAAAGAATCATCGGAAGAGTGGAACTTGATGACCCTCTTTTAAAAGTTTCATATTGGAGTCCAAGAATTAAGGTTCGAGGTTTACTTGACCGATTTTTAGTTGAAATACACTCTTCTTTAATTCCTTCAATCCATATTTTTATTTTCTAATGAAACTTTTATGGGTAGGTGTGAACCAAATACATATCAAACCAGTGACAAGTCCAAGCCAGGTAAACCAAAATCTACTTCCAGAGTCCCGCCCATAGCAAAATTCAAAATTCAAATGAATGAAAATTCAAAATTCTAACTTCATCATTTGTCTTGGTCCACGAGCCACCCAAAGTCATGTGATACCTTGATTCACACACCTTGTCACCTCACATCTACATTGTCACTTCATGCCAATCGTCGCTTCATGCCAAATCGCTGGTGAGCCCTTCAACCAGAACCGTCATCGCCATCGTACAATATTCTTCGTCTCTGCCCTTACCCGAGACATGATACCATTTATTGGCATCAAAATACCATTAATTCGTCACTCCACCTTCACCATCAGTGTAAACACCAGCGTTAGGAGCCCCGAATGCCGCCAAATCAAACTTCCCAGAACCTCAAACAATCCACTGCTAAAATTCCGATAGGGAGAGGCACAAAGGAACTCAAGGTCAGAGCAGGGTTGGGCGGATGGGAACTCTGAGCGATGCCAGTGTGGAGAAGATTTCCGGTGATGTCCAACCCCACCAGAGCCAGTGACACAACACGAACCACCGGCGCCAAAAGACAATTTCAACCATCGTCGTCAAAACTGCAATCAACCACCATTTAGAGAAACCATCCTCAGCAAAACATAACCAACATCGGCACATCACCAAAATAATGCCGATGCCTTCACCAAAACCAGAAGAAAACATACCCATAACCAAAACCAGACATAAATCAAACATAAAAACTCAACAACAAATAATCGTTTCCCACCCAGAACATTTCCAACCCAGAACATTACTAATGATGAAGAACATGCGACTGGAATAGTGATGACCACCAAACCACACAACCCAGAACCTCATAGTTAAAACCGCTTTAGATCTGAACTGGAGAGGAGCTGTGGAACGTGAGTTTAGAGCGGGGATGAGCGGTTGAGAACTCCAAGTGACGGTATCGATGACGAGGGTAAAGACTCGGGCGGCGCCTTGAAACCTGTCGACCATCGACCACAAATCCCAAAACCCCTTTGTTACCCCCGATCCATTTACGACTTGGAGAGGCACCTAGGAACAAGGGGTCAGAGCAGGGGAAAAAGCGGCCAAGGGCATCAACAACACATGACCTTCGCCAGAAATAGGGCGTGAGGTAGCCGTGAAAGAAGCACTGGGGCAGAACCCATGGAGACGTCACACAAACGGAGCAAGAAGAAGATAATAGGAGGTGATAAGAAGTTTGGAGAGGATGGGAATAAGGAGAACGACACTTGGGCATACCGCTGACCCCGTAGCAGAGGGTTTCAGAATGAAACCCTAGGCGGAGCTCACTCTTCTTGAATTGATTCTTTAAGAATAGTAGCTTAATGATGAGTTCTATATCAGTAGATACTTTCTTAATGGTGGGAGACTGTTCTTGATTGGTCTTTCTCAAAAGAGGGCATTCTATTCTTTTAAAACCATTTTGTGGTATAATATTTGGTAAGGAAAGCTTTAATGGGGGTATTTTCATAGTTCCCTATGGGCAGTGAACCCAGGATCCACATAGATGTTCTATGACATACATTGGTGGTTTTGGTGTCCAGGTATGAGATGAGGAATTTCAGAATTTGTTTCTCATTGTTATACATGCCAACAGGATAAGGCCGAGCACCAGAAACCTTCGAGTTTGCTTTATCCAATTCTGGTTCCTACTTGGAAGTGGGATGAGATCTTTAGGAAAATTTTGGTTGGGTTTCTGAGTACCCAAAGAAAGAAGAATGTGATATGGGTTGTGATTGATTGATCGACCAAGTCATTACACTTTATACCCATTCATGATACAACCAAAGTTGAGGAGTTGGGAAATCTCTATGTGAAAGAGATTGTTTAATTATACAGAGTTCCATATGCTATAGTCTCTGATAGGGATCCTCAGTTCACTTTTCTCTTTTGGATAGGACTTTAGGAGGCACTGAGATCTTAGGTTTGTTTGAGTATGACATACCATCTGAAGTCAGATGGTCAAATAGAAAGATCTATACAGATTCTTTAGGATATGCTTCACACTTGTGTTATCAACTTTGGTAGAGATTGGGATGATAATTTGGGGATGGTTGATTTTTCTTCTAATAACAATTACCAATCTATGATCTAAATGGATCCTTTTGAGGCCTTTATGGATGGACTTGTAAATCTATGTTTTTTTGGGCAGAGATTGGTGAAAATTTCTTGGTTGGAACAAGATTGGTCTAAGAGACAACAACAAATATTTAATTGATTCATTATATGAGGTTGATGTAATAGAGCCCATAGAATTATTATTCTGATCATCATCTCAAGCCTTTAGAATTATCAGTTGGTGACCAAGTGTTCTTGAGAGTTTCACCTTGGTTGGGTCATCGATGGATTAGGAGGAAAGGAAAACTTGCCCCTCATTTTGTGGTATCTTTTGAGGGTTTTGAACTTATGGGGAAAGTTTTGTACCATTTAGCACTTCCACTACAAATAACATCAATACATGAAAAGTTCCATGTATATCATCTATGAAAGTATCTATCTAATCCATTTCATGTTTTGAGATGGAGTGATCTTGAGGTTGAGCCTGATTTATCCATGAATGAATGGCTAGTCATGATAGTTGATTTTGAAACCAAGGTGATTTTTAGGAGGAAGAAACCTTTGGTTCTTGTGACATGGAAGCATGATTCTAATTCTCATGAGACATGTGGGTGTGAGGAACTGATGAGAGAGTAGTGGACTAACCTTTTCGATATGGAAGCTTCTTGATAGGATTTTTGGGGATGGAAATTTTTTATGGTGGGGAGGTTGTAATATCCCGTTACTCTTATGATGGGTAAGTTTTAAACATTGTTTTGGTTTTCCTTTTTTGTTGCCTGGGTAGGGCCGAAAAAGAATTAGGAAGATAATTATAATGGTGGAGCATAGATTTGTTGGATTCTCATAATAAAACCAATTTATTTTGAAACTTACAAAATAATTACACATTTTTTAATGTGGTTACATGACATATAAGTTAAATAATAATAATAAATCCATTTTATCAATAGGTGATGGGTTTTTCAGTGAATTTTGTAATTTTAAATTACACGATGTGTAATTGGGTTACACGTCATGTAAAGTTTGGAATGTTGTTTTTTATAGGTATCATGGATGATTTTTATGTTCCTACTCTCTAGTTTTATTTTCTCTCGACCCAAGAGTCTTCCACAGGTGATTTTGGAGCCCTCAAACCCTTCTGAGTCATTTTGAATAGTGATTGATCATTTTTGTGTTTGCAGTGTGACTTTCCGGGTAAGTGTTCTCCCCATCTCTTTGTCTCTTTCTCTTTCTATCCTTATAGTTTGATAGATCATCTTGAAATTTATGGATTTAAACCCCATGTTGTTGAATATTGTTTCTAGGTTGAGTTCTTAGGTCTTCTATGCCTTCATGCTTGTTGGTGGGTTTCGTTGTTGGCCTTGTGTTTTTGTGAAAGGTAGGTTGTTCTGTCATGATGGCCAAATTTGATTTAACCTAAATTTCTTGATTTAATATCAATTTTTTGATTTAAATTTAGTTTCTTGAAACTACTTTCAATTTGTTTATTAAAAACTAAATTCCATTGAATTGGAAAGTTTGGTTTTGGCACGAAATTGGGAAAACCCCTCAATTCCAGTGAATTGGGGTGTGTTTGAGAAATTGATAGAAATTAGTGAAATTTAAATTGTGTAATTGATTTGATGGAAAATTATGTAAGCTAATTTGATGAAATTGATTACAAACTTTATTTTGTAAAAATGGATTAAAATGGTTTTGATAGGAGCCTTTGGGTTCTATCTTAGAAGAAGGGCATGCATTTGATTAAAAACCCTTATTATGATTTTTGAATAGAAATTGGAATATTTGAAATAGAGAATGAGATGAATTGTATTTTAAATAATTTTAAAATAAATTTACCATCATTTTTTTGTACTAGATCACATGGAAGACTTAGGTATTCAGTGAGTTATTTGGATGACACTTTATGATTTATAACATTCCAAAACATAAATAAAGACTGTCACATCCGTTAGGAGATGGTGATGAGCCCTCTTTGTCCTGAGTTCAAAGGGGCGTATGTACATATTTTTGTGTCACTTTCAGTGTGGGTTCCTTATATCCTAAAACTATCACACCTTCTTAGGCATATGAATATGTTGCTCTCTTGTTTGTATTTAAAATGAAAATATGCCATTGTTGTGAACTTATTTACATGACTTCAAATTTATATAAACTGTTTTATATAAAAGGTATTTATTTAAGCCATTTTTAAAGTATTTCCATCATTTGAAATGCATTCCATCTTTTGAAATGTAAATAATGATTTGTTTAAATGTGATTTTGAAATTAAAAACCTATTTATTTGAAAATTGAAATCTCTTTATTTGGTTAATTAAATATTGGAATCTATTATGGAATCCTTGATGAGACCCTACTGGAATTTTAGCTCACACCCTACCTATTTCTTCGAGTGTTTTTAGATGATATCCTTCTAGGTTTGAGAAGAGGTAAAGCACCACTTGGAGGTAGTTCTAGATGTTGATCTGTGGACTTAGTGAGCTGTGTCCTTTATAATGTGGGTGATTTTTTATAGTTTTTTGGTACTTGGTTGCTGTAATTTGGGATTTTTTTTCCTATTTTACTTATAGTATAGTTCTTCTAGTGGTGTTTCCTTTGTATGAATTAATGACTTGTATCTTTTAAATCTGCATTTTTAGTGGAAAAATTGTTCACACTTGCATTTTTTATGATGCCAGGTGCTAGTCATTGAACCATGGTGATCGAGAAACCCCTTTGGGCTATGTCAGGATTGGATCAGTTATTAGGTTACTAGGGTACCCATGATAGTTCATGACACATAGGTGGGATCTTATTGGACTTATTTAGCACATACCCTGCACACTACCTTGGGGGTGTGTAAAAATTTTATTCCCTTATGATGTAGGAAAGGAAAAGCTTCCATGGTGAGTTGGTGAGGTTTTTATCAGATGTTTTTGGGTATCTAGTGGTTATATGGTGGGATATGATCCACACATATCATGTGGAGTAGCCATTTACAATTTTATTTGTCCTTTTTTGTCATGACCCGTTCTAATGGGGCCCGTTACATGACTCCCCAAGCCCGCCTATAATAGGCCAGGGGCCGGAGACTAGCACCGAGTAGGAATATCACTAATGTGGGAGGCATTAACTAAGTACCTACACACACACACACACACACACACACACACATCTCTAGGACCACAAAAATGTAAAATGTAAAACAAAAACTGAACAAACAATGCATGCATACATCCATATCCCACAACCAGAGTAGGATAAGAAGTAAATAAAGTAAACAAGAAAAAATACAATCCCATCAAAAAGAGTCTACAACATAATTCCAACCTTCTCCAAGGGTGAGGAATAAGTCAAAAGTACACTCCTGGTAAACACCTTAGTTTTTCAAGCTCCAACTGCACTCCACCCTCTCCCTGTCGTCTCAGAACACCATCAAGAAGACCTTTGTCTACACAAGAAATGACATGTGTAGGAAAATACCATGAAGGGGTGAGTATAAAAATACTCAGTAAGACACCCCAAAAACACTAAACATGAAGCATCAAGTATATTCAACTCAATAAAATCTATAAAAATAAATGTATAATATAAACAATCAGATATAATTAGAAAAGACACCACACCATTGGAGAGGCATAACCAACTGTGAGCCACAGGATTCTACATGAAGAAATGATATTTCTAGGAGAACTCACTCTATGACCCATTTTATCATTAGAGATACCCAATGAAGAGGTCTAGCTCATTAGGCCCCACCCAAAGAGAATGCACCGGTCTAAGAATAATTTGATACATAGATAGGGGATCATGCCCAGAACCGCTTGGGAATACCATGAACCCAATCTGGATCAACCTTCTACATAGGGAATAATACATCAACAATTCAACCAACCCCACTGATGCAGAATTCTAGATAGAGTATCAACACCCTACTTAGGGAGGTTATGCTGATTCAACAAACTCTAACTAGGGAACTAAGGATGATAGAGGATCACACTCTAGTGACATGAAGGGACACCACAACTCTATTTGAGACTCGACCTATAGAGGGGATCACAATCCATTGAAGTGGATATAATGCCACACTGTACCCTCAAGGGAAAGGACCAAGGGAATACACTCAACCTATACTAGTCCAAAATAAGAAAATGAAGAGCCTCAACACTCTTTAAGGGAGTACATGGTGTGTCCCAAAGGGAACACAACGTGTCTAGATATACCAAGTCCTACCCATGCGTAAGATCATCACATGACATGTATTCTCCATATACAATATGTGTAGAAGGGTATACATGGACTGTAGAGATACACAATACCCTATCCGTGTAGCCTTTCCATGTTTGTGTGGGAGTACCTGATGTGTCCAAGCCCGTGTACTCCAACCCATGTCAGTTTACTCTCTAGAGAACACATCGAGTCAACTGGGGAGGTTCACACACCATGTGATAGTAGTCACATATGGTGCAATCCTTATCTTCTCCCTGAAACCCTAACCACCACTGAATGGGCCCCACACACCATGTAATCATGGATTACACACCGTTTGTATCAGGATCTTCTAGAAACCATGGTTCTTCCTCCCACTTGAAACTGCTCCAATATAGCCTAGAAATATAGCTCTAGTCATGTTGGGATTCATGGTTCTACCTCAGCTAAGCATCTACATCAATGAGAAATGCACTCCAGCCATCGAATCTATTTGAAAAAATGAGATTGTTCATACGAATCATCTTCCATGAATCTCATTCGAATATCTGGGGTTTCCAAAACTATCCAATATATTTTCTACTACCATTGTCACACCTATGTTGTGTTATACTGATCCCAGATATTCAATCTCAAATTTTTTCACCAAGAAATGCATATACAATGATCTATTCATTGATAAATCATTGAAACGTGGGTCAAGCGAAGAACACCCGCGATGAACTTAGAAAATGGGAGAAAACCATGAAACAAAAGAAAGGAACAAACCTTTTCCATGTTCGATTAGACTCGATTAATTTCTGTTAAAAAAAATCAGAAAAATCGAATCAAAAAGATAATTCTCCTAATAATCCTCTCAAATATAATCCCATATCGTAAGGCGATCGATCCACAAATCAATCTGTTTGTTGATTGATTTACGTTCATCATAGAAATAAATAATGGGGAATAAAAAAACTGAAACACATTCCCTAACTTGATTCAGTTTGATCACTAATGAAGAAGGAGGCTTCGTCATCATCGTTGGAAAGATCCATTGAATCTAAGGTGTGTTGATTGTCAAACCATGATTCCGTCGTCGTTTTCCTGAGAGGATTCTCCAAGGATATCTCTCTCTATCCAATGATCGTCTAAAGGAACTCATAAAATTTATAAGGTTATGAGGTTAACCCTATTAATTCTCCATAACCGTATATTTAAAGAGAAAATTTGGTCACTTCATTATAAAATAATTTTATTAAATAATTTTATTTATTTTACGCCTGTAATTTTTTTTCTAAAAACAACCCACACCGACTAATGTTAAGTTGTTACTAGGGTAAAAATTTCATTATAAACTCAATGATTCCCTTATATTTTTGATATGGGAACCTATTTAGAAGTTATTTAACTTTTTTAGAAAAACTACATGCGTGTTCTATTTAATATATTTAATAAATTTCAAACATTTATTCCAAGCACACTAGACCTTGGAATCACATGCTGTCTTAGCACCTGGTCACAAAAATAATCTATATAATATTTAAAAATAATAAATATAAAATCCAAGACATTTAATTCTCCCTAACTTGGGGTTTTACATCCTCTAAAATCCAAAAAAATGGATACTAAAAAAGATGTGGGTACTGAGCATGAATCTAAACCTACCACTCCCATGTTCTCTCCTGGAGATTCCCATGCTGCCACCAGACACACATCAAAGGAATCAATCACCCATGAAGATATTCTCCCTTCAACCCTCTATCTCTATTGGGTACTCGACAAAGGTCACTCCATCCTTGATGTCCATCTCAATCTAGTCAATAATGTGTGATGGGCTATGAACGTACCTCCTCAACTGCGACATGTGGAAGATGTCGTATACCCGGTATAATTGTAGAGGTAGAGATAAGAGGAATTGCACCTCACCAACTCTACATAGTATCTGTAAATAGCCGATGAACCTCGAAGATATCTAGCTACCCTGGACCAATATCCATAATCCATGTCATTATGAAACCCATATGAACACATGAAATCCTTCATAAAACTCTAAAGGCCCCCATAACCTATCAACATAAGACTTATAATGACTTTTTTTAGTCTTCATCCTCTCCTAGATGATCTTCACCTTCTCTGTTGTGGCTCTCACCAACTCCAGGCCCATGAGTACTGAATCTCCTGGGTCAATCCATAAAAGTGGTGACGTACAGGGTTTCCTGTACAAAGCCTTGAATGGTTGCATAATGATGGTGGAATGGAAGATATTGTTGTATGCAAACTCCACCAGGGGTAGGTGGTCCTCCAAACTATAGCCAAAGTCTAACATGAAAGCTCGCAGCATGTCCTCAAGAACCTGGATGGTCTAATTAGTCTGAACATCAATTTGTGGGTCAGAAACTGTGATCAAGCTTAAATGGGTCTTAAATACCTCCTTTAGTCCCTTCTACAACTGGAATGTAAAGAGAGCATCATAACTAGAAACAATCGTCGATGGGGCTCCATGGTGTTGAACTATCTCTTGCATGTAGAGGTGTCCCAATCTCTATACTGAACTCTATTCTCTTATATCTAAGAAGTGAGCCGACTTGGTGAGTTGGTCTATGATCACTGGGATGACTTCATATACCCTAGACTTACATGGTAATACCATCACTAAGTCCATAAATATTCCATTCCACTTATACTCTGGAACATCAAGGGGTTGAGCTAAACCTGCTGGAACATGATGCTCAACCTTCACTAAGGCATCAAGAGACAAACTCTACAACTACTTTCTTCATCTATGGCCACCAAAACTAATATCATATATCTTGGTACATCTTATCCACACTTGGATGTACCAACAAAGTATATCTATGAAAATAAATTATAACCACCTCCCACAATGTCACTGGTACCACAATGCATCCTCTGAAAAGAATGATGTGCTCTCCACCTTTTGAATATCCATCAGGAACATTCCCTATGGATATCTGAGCATGTAGGTCCTCCCAGTCGGTATTATGAAGATGTGACTCCTTGAATCGATGTAAGAGTGGAGGAGTGACAACCATTGACTGGAGGTAAGCAGATCCATATCCATCTAAAAGGGAAAAAACAATGAAACCAACTAATCTGATTCCTCGTTTAGTAACTACAAACTAGATCTCCTACTAAGATCATCTACTACAACATTCCCCTTCCTAAGAGTATAGATAATCTCAAAGTCATAAACCTAGAGGAACTCTAGCCATTTCCTCTGTCGCAATTTAAGATCCTTCTGGGAGAAGATATACTTGAGACTCTTATAGTGAGAGTACATGATAAATTTCTTTCCCAATAGGTAGTGTCACAAAATCTTCAATGAAAAATACTACTACTACCAACTCAAGGTTGTGGGTCATGTATTTCTTCTCATGTGTTATCAACTAGCATGAAACATAGGCAATAACTACCTTCCTGTACATCATAAAACAACCAATTCCAATCCTTGATGCATCACAGAACACTATGTACTTGAAACCTTCCTCTAGAAATATCAAGATGGGAGCACTCATCAAACTCTCCCTCAACTCCTAAAAGAACTATTGGAACTTTTCTGTCCACATGAAATGCTTCTCTTTCTTGGTCAAGGCTATCAAGTGTGCTATCACTCTAGATAATTCGGGTATAAACTCAAATAAAACCCAACCAATCTAAGAAAACTTTGCACCTCGATAACTGTAACAACCCAAAGTTTTTCAATAGAAATTCCCTTCTTATAATTATGTCATGAAATCACATGAAAAAACAACATAATGAACTACTAAGTGCTGAGTGACCTTTAAACATAGGTTTGTCAATTTTGTGGTTGGAATTTTGAAAATATGACATACACGATTGTTTTCAAGATGATTTTTGGAGTCTAATAAAACAAAAATAATTTTTGATGAATAGTAACCTACCCTTATGAATAGTAACATACCCTTATGAATATTGATATACACTAATGAATATTAACCTTACCTATAATAGTATAAAAATAATATTCAAGTGAAAGTATGATGTACCTATATTTTAGAATAAGTAAATGAATATTTTAAAACTTTTTTAGTAATAAACCATGATTTTAATTAAATATTAAATTAATCATATTTAAGTAATTATTTTTGAAAAATGAACTTCATTTTTGGATTCTACATGACAAAAAATGGTTGGGGTGAAATTTTGGGATTTTTATGAAATACTTTAATTTTTTTGATGAATAGTGAAATACCATAATTTACAAAATAAGCTAAATAAGCTAATTATAGGGTCATGTGTGATGTTCTGATAATGTAAGACCACTTGGTTCTGGAATAAATTATAAAATTACTATTCTTGGTCATTCAAGACTCATTATTCCTTATCTTAGGGGAAATTAATAAACTAATGAATTTTATATTAAGGAAACCCCTCTCCCCTCCACTATAAATACCACCCTTCACACCCTCATTTCCTCACACCTCTCAAGATTGAATCCTTGTATAAAATCTCCCCAAACATCTTCACTATCCCCTCCCCCACATTCAAGAGTTTCTGTTCTCATAAAAGACCAAGATTAGGCCCCTTAAGGAGGATCTCAAGAGGAGGATTCAAGAGGTAATTTCTCTCCCTCTTCTCCTTTAATTCCCTTTCAATTTCTAGATCATTTCTTATTTTATCCCAAACTATCTTTGTCCAAATGGTATGGTAACTCCAGTAACATAAATATACATAAATCTTATTATACTAATGTGATATTATATCATCCAACCCCCTTTCTCCTCTTCTTTTTATTTTATTAAAGAAAACGTTGTTCGTGAGGTGTTAATTTATCACCTTCAAGAACGACATGTTTTCTTCTTCCATTTCTACCTTAAGATCTGGTCATGAAACCATTTTTATGGTTAAAATAGAATATTTTATATTTATTATTTCCTATTTAATGTTTTGTAACTAACTTATGTACATATTACTAAGTGATAAATTAAAACAAGTTCTTTGTGATCGAAAAACCACCCAAATTAACCCAAACAATCATCATTTAATTTTATAGCTAATGATTCATCCACATGGTATATAATATAACTCATTATAAGATAATTTTAAATTCTTTAATGTCATTAATAACATGTAATATCAGTTTTTTATGGTTACCCATGTTCTACTCGAACTTCAATTTATGAATACAGGTGAACCACCCAAGAAAAACCATAAAAAGAAACATCCTCAAACAATGTTTTTAAACTCTATAAGTCATAAAAAGGAACATAAAATGACATAATGAAACCAGAATGAACCATATTAATTTATAAAAGGTCGTGTAATTTATAATTAATGAATATAATTTCATTATACATGGCATTAAAGATAAGGAAGCGTTCAGATACAAGGTAAGGGGAAAATCTCGAACTCAATTTTCTTTCTTCGGGTTCTCCCTATTTCAATCCAATTTGGTATGGTCACTTATTAAAAATAATTTGTTCATCAGTATATTACCTTTTTTGGGATAAACATGTTTTCAACTAAAGTTTATGTCAAACAAATTTTTTTCCAAAATAACTCTTCTTTTAAGAACTCAACTTTTACCTCACATTCATGGTTGATGGTTCTTGTATCAAGTATGTTGTTCCCTCTTTCTTTTGGGAACCCAAAGTTTATGAATGTATTATTATGAGATGAAACCCATTCCTTAACATGTGTTAGTTATGTTCATTATTGATATATGTTCTATGTGGCATGCATGATAATGATAATATTATGAGGTGACGGGTGCGCCCAGAATTATATAGCGCAATATGAATGTTTGAATGTGATGGGTCCGCCTGGAATTATACAGTGCTCCAATGCATTGGGTAATTAATGAATCTCATGAGTAAATGTGACATGATTCAGACAAGATTATATCTTTGTTCATAAGTATGTGTGGTAGTTAACCGCTAAGACATGATGTTTCATTTTTATGCATTGCCACATTTCAAGTCTTATATTTATGCTTCCTCTCATGTTCATGATCTTTTTCCCATTTTATGATTATGATCACCCCATGATTTATTGTTTTTATCTATCCTATTACTGGGATTTTAGCTCACCCTTTTTTTGATGCATATCCTCAGGTGACAACATGTACTAAGGAGAGAGAAAGTTCTAATAAGAAGCTAGTGAAGAAGGAATTAAATGATTGTTTATGATTTATGTAGTAAAAGTTATGAGTGGTCCTAGTTTTCCCAAGACACTAAACCATTGGATCCTCCATGTGTAATACTATTATGTTGTTTATCTTTAAAATGATACAATTGTAATGTAAGAAAAGGTTGGGTCACTATAGTTGGTATCATAGGAAAGGTTTAGTTGATTTGGGAATTAGGATTAGTGAACCCTAGAGAAAACCTCTAGTATGAGACTAAGTACAAATATGAACATAAGAATAATCACATAGGGATCCCATATGTTATTATTTTAGTATAAATTGTTTAAATGAATATGTTATTCATAACTTGTTGACTTATGTTTTGTTATAACCTTTTCTATTTTAGAAAATGGTTGGAACCAGGAGAAACCAGGCCAACAACTCGTGCGAGGGCGAATGCAACAATTGCCCGAACGACATCCCCAATGATTTGGGAGGTGGAGTTCAGAGCTTCATGGTGATTATTACCAAAATATCTCATCTTATGAACAATAACCATAATATTGGGGAATTTCCTCCTTCACCAAAGAGGTAGAAACTGGCTATCAAATGTTTTATGCGGCAATTACCACCGACGTTTAGCGGATCTTCTGATCCACTAGTTACGAAACAGTGGGTCAACTCCCTGGAGAAGATCTTTTCTGTGCTTCATTGTTATAAGACGGGGAAAGAGACTCTAGACATTTATCATCTAGATGGAGAGGCTGATAAATGGTGGGATTTGATTAAGAACACCAAGCTAAGGGAGGGAATTAAAGAGATGGAATGGGAAGACTTTAAGATAATGATTCTTAATAAGTAATTCCTATGAACTCTTTGTACGAAGATGGAGAGAGAATTCATAGAGATCAAGGAAAAAGAAGAAGAATCTATCACAACCTATGAAGCGAATTTCAAAAGGCTTGCATGGTATGCTTCGGGTTTTGTTATCAAAAATGATAACAAAATTGACAGATTCTTTAGTGGATTAAAACCATACCTTTGAAAGGATCTTTCAATTTGAGACTTTGGGAGTTATGTAGAAGTTGTTCGGTGTGCTCTCAAAGTGGAGATGGATTTTAGAGAATGATCTCACAGATATGGTGATAAGAAACTAAAGATAGAGTTTAAATCTGATGTATCTAATGATAAAGGTGGGAAGAAAACTCATTTAACCACATGAAAAAAATGTGGGAAGTTGCACCATGGGAACTGCCTCAAAGGGACGGGGAAATGATTCAAGTGTGGGAAAGAAGGACATTATGCTCAAGAGTGTCAAAAATACATTAAAAGGAAGGATAATGTACTATAATAAAGGAGAGAACCACCCATGGTTCAATGCTACAACTATAGGGAGCTAGGTCACTATGCAAGCTAGTTCACTAAACCTCGAGTTCTCGAGGGTAATCAGCATCAGTAGCCACCAAAGCCAAAGGAAGAAGGGAAGGCTTATGCCATCACCACTGCGGAAGTGGAGTAAGATAATGAAGTCGTACAAGGTATACTTCCTATTCACTCAAGAATTGAAAAAGTATTATTTGATTATAGTTCTACACATTCCTTTATATCTTGTAAGTTTTCTAGAACTATAGAATAGAAGCCCCGAAACCTTGAAGCAGAGATATCTGTAAAAACACCAAGTGGTACAATCATTGAAACCTGAGTGTTTGACTCTTCTCCTGTTGGCGTATGTGGGAAGATTCTTCCAAAAAATCTCATAATACTTCCCTTGGTTGAATTCGATGTTATAATGGGAATGTATTGGATCTCATTATATAGATCACATATCAACTGTCATGAAAAGAAAATATGTTTTCATATTCTGAACCATCCCATGCTCCTCTACAAATTCAAGGTAGATCATGAATCTCCATTGAAAAATCCTTCATCTGTGTGGGTATTTATTCCCTATGAAGAATCATACCTTTCCCAAATGGTTGAGTCAAAGGAAACTTCCAACCTTGAGGAAATGCCCATCGTGAGGGAATACAATGATGTATTTCCTGAAGAGTTACCCAGAATTCCCCCGGAACGTGAGGTAGTGTTCTCAATAGAACTCATACCCAGAGCTACTCCTATATCCAAGTGTCCCTATAGGATGGCTCCTATCAAAATGGAGGAGTTAAAGAAGCAGCTACAAGAGTGTCCGAACAATGGGTTCATACACCCTAGTGCATCACCCTGGGGTGTGCCAGTGCTCTTTGTGAAGAAGAAGGATGGAACAATGCGACTGTGTATCGATTATCAGGAACTCAACAAGATCACCATAAAGAAGAAGTATCCTCTTCCAAGGATTAAAAACATGTTCGATCAGTTAATAAAAGCTCGATACTTCTCAAAGGAGGATCTTTATTCTGGATATGATCAGTTAAAGGTGAAGAAGAAAGATATTCAGAAGACTGCCTTCCATACAGGGTATGGGTACTATGTGTTTCTGGTGATTCCCTTTAGACTTACTAATACCCCTACAATATTTATGGATTTAATGAATAGAGTATTTAGACATTACCTCGACAAATTAGTGGTAGTTTTTATTGATTATATTCTCATCTACTCCATGAGCAAGGAGGAACATGAAGAACATCTAATACTTGTGTTGGTGACATTGAGAAAGGAGAAGTTGTATGCCATGTTCAGTAAGTGTGACTTTTGGATGAAGCAAGTCACATTCTTGGGACATGTGATCACAAGAGAGGGAATTTATGTGGACCCTTTAAAAACAAAGGTGATTGAGGAATGGCCTATATCCTCTAGTGTCACTAAAATTCATAGTTTTCTTGGATTAACTGGGCACTACTGATGTTTTGTGAGAAACTTCTCATGATTGTCAAGCCTGGTAACTAAGTTAACGAGGAAAGGGGTAAAGTATGTATGGACATAAGAATGTGAGGGAAGCTTCATGGATCTAAAGAGAAAGCTGATCACTGCACCTGTATTACACTACCAAAAAGTGGAGAAAGTTTTGTGATACACAGTGATGCTTCAAAGAAAGGCTTGGGTTGTGTACTCATGTAAAATGATAATGTGATAGCCTACGCCTCACGATAGTTTAATATCCATGAGTAGAACTACCCGACGCATGATCTAGATCTGGCAGCCATGATTTTTGCCTTGAAAACCTGGCAGCACTACCTTTATGGTGAGAAGTGTGACATATACACCAACCACAAGAGCCTAAAGTATATATTCACACAAAAGGAGCTCAACATGCGTCAAATGAGATGGTTAGAGATAATCAAGGATTACGATTTATCTATTCACTACCATCTTGGAAAGGCGAACAAAGTAGCTGATGCACTAAGCAGAAAAGAACCCGCTACTCAATCCATGTTATGGATCGAGAAATACCCTATCTTCTTAGATATGTAAAGGATGTATTTGTAAATCATAAGGGAAGGGGATACATCCTACCTTGCCCAAATTATTGTACAACCATTAATCCAAGAGAAGATTAAGAAATCACAAAGGGATGATGTGGATATACAAAAGAGGGTGAATGCAGTAAAGGAAGGGAAGCTGCAAGAGTTATATGTTTATGATTATGGTGTGATTTAGTTTGTAATGTGACTTTGTGTGCCTTCATCACCTGGGATAAAGAAGGAGCTATTGGACAATGCACATAGCTCAACTTTCTCTATCCATCCTAGGAGTACCAAGATGTACCGTGATCTCCGAGAAAACTTCTGGTGGGATAACATGAAGAAAGATATTGTGGAATATATATCAAGGTGCTTGGTATGTCAGTAAGTTAAAGAAGAGCGACAAAAGTCCAAATGGATGATGCATCCATTGCCTATACCCATGTGGAAATGGAAAAATGTTAATATGGAATTTGTCACGAGTCTCCTGAAGAAGTCGAAGAGAAATAATGTGATATGGGTTGTGGTTGACCGACTCACCAAGACTTCCCATTTTATCACTATTCGGGAAGATCTCTCACTTGAACAACTTGAAAAGATATATGTGAAGGAAGTGGTGAGACTGCATAGTGTTCCACTATCAATTGTCTCTGACCGTGATCCAAGTTTCACATCTAAATTCTAGAGGATCCTCCAACATGCTTTGAGTAATGAATTAAATTTCAGCACGACTTATCACCCCCAAACTGATGGCCAGACTGAAAAAACTATTCTGGCGCTTAAAGATATGCTAAGAGCCTGCTCTCTAGAATTCAAAGGTGGATGGGATCAGCATCTCCCATTGGTTGAGTTCTACTATAGAAATAGCTTCCAATCGAGTATTCAAATGGCTTCATATGAATCTCTATATCTAAAGCTATGTTGAACTCCAACCTATTGGGATGAAGTTGGAGAAATAAAGCTACTTGGACCTGATCTTGTTCAAGAGATGACAGAGAAGGTTCAAGTCATCCAGAAACACATCAAAGCTGCTCAGAGTCGGAAAAAGAGCTATGCTGACAACCGTCGAAGGGACTTGGAGTTCAAATTTGGAGATAAAGTTTTCCTTTAAATATCTCCATGGAAGAGAGTCATGTGATTTGAGAAGAAAGGGAAGCTAAGCCCAAGGTACATTGACCCCTTTGAGATCCTTGACTGCCTAGGAGCCGTGGCCTATCGACTTGCACTTCCACCGAATATGTCTTAGTTTCATGATGTTTTTCATGTATCACTCTTGAGGAAGTACATACCCAATCCCTCACATGTACTAAACTCAAAGGTGGTACAGTTGGAAGATGATCTCTCTTATGAGGAGCAGCCAATAGAGATTCTGGATCAAAGAGATAAGGTTCTACGCAACAATACAACCCATCTTGTTAAAGTGTTGTGGAGTAACCATAAGTTTGAAGAAGAAACTTGGGAACCAGAATAGGCAATGAAGGAGAAGTACCCTCACCTGTTTGTGTAAAGTGAAATTTTGGGGGAGAATTTTTTTAAGGGCAGAAGAATGTAACGACCAAAAGTTTTTCAATGGAAATTCCCTTCTTATAATTATGTCATAAAATCACATGAAAAAACAACATAATGAACTACTAAGTGCTAAGTGACCTTTAAATATAAGTTTTTCACTTCTGTGTTTGGAATTTTGAAAATCTGACATAAACGGTTGTGTTCAAGATGATTTTTGGAGTCTAATAAAACAAAAATAATTTTTGGTGAATAGTAACCTACCCTTATGAATAGTAAAATACCCTTATGAATAGTAATATACCCTAATGACTAGTAAAATTACCTATTATAGTAGTAAAAATAATATTCAAGTGAAAGTATGATGTACCTATATTTTAGAATAAGTAAATGAATGTTTTAAAACTGTTTTTTTAGTAATAAACCAAGATTTTAATTAAATATTAAATTAATCATATTTAGAAAATTATTTTTGAAAAATGGACTTCATTTTTGGATTTTACACATCGAAAAATGGTTGGGGTGAAATTTTGGGATTTTTCTGAAATACTTGAATTTTTTTGATGAATAGTGAAATACCATAATTTACAAAATAAGCTAAATAAACTAATTATAGGGTCATGTGTGATGTTCTACTGATATAAGCCCACTTGGTTCGGAATTAAATTATAAAATTACTATTCTTGGTCATGAAAGACTCACTATTCCTTGTCTTAGGGAAAATTAATAAACTAATGAATTTTATATTAAGGAAACCCCTCTCCCCTCCACTATAAATACCACCATTCACACCCTCATTTCTCACACCTCTCAAGCTTGAATACTTGTCTAAAATCTACCCAAAAATCTTCCCTAGCCCCTCCCCCATGTCCAAGAGCTACTGGTCTCATCAAAAGACCAAGATTAGGCCCCTTAAGGAGGATCTCAAGAGGAGGATTCAAGAGGTAATTTCTCTCCCTCTTCTCCTTTAATCCCTTTCAATTTTAAGTTCTTTTCTTATTCTATCCCCACCTATATTTGTCCAAATGTTATGGTAACTACAGTAACATAAATATAATTTAATTTTATGATACTAATGGGATATTAAATCATTCAACCCCCTTTCTCCTCTTCTTTTTATTTTATTAAAGAGAATGTTGTTCGTGAGGTGTTAATTTATCACCTTCAAGAATGACATGTTTTCTTCTTCCATTTTTACCTTCAGATCTGGTCATGAAACCATTTTTATGGTTGAACCATAATATTTTATATGTATTATTTCTTATTTAAAGTTCTGGAACTAACTTATGTACATATTACTAAGTGATAAATTAAAACAAGTTCTTTGTGATCGAAAAACTGCCCAAATTAACCCAAACAATCATCATTTAATTTTTTATCTAATGATTCATCCACATGGTATATAATATAACTCATTATAAGATCATTTTAAATTCTGTAATTTCATTAATAACATGTTATATCAGTTCTGAATGTTTACCCATGTTTTACATGAACTTCAATTTATGAATACAAGTGAACCACCCAAGAAAAACCATAAAAACGAACACCCCCGAACAATGTTTTTAAAATCTATAAGTCATAAAAAGGAACATAAAATGACATAATGAAACTAGAATTAAACCTATTCATGTATAAAAGCTTATGGAATTTATAATTAATGAATATAATGTCATTATATATGACATTAAAGAGAATAAATCATTCAGATACAAGGTAAGGGGAAAATCTCGAACCCAATTTTCTTTCTTTGGGTTCTCCCTCTTTCACTCCAATATGGTATGGTCACTTCTTAAAAATCATTTGTTCGTAATTATATTACCTTTTCTGGGATATACATATTTTCTACTTAAGTTTATTTCAAACAAAATGTTTTCCAAAAGAACTCTTCTTTTAAGAACTCAACTTTTACCTCTCATCCATGGTTGATGGTTCTTGTATCAAGTATATTGTTCCCTCTTTCTTTTGGGAACCCAAAGTTTATGAATGTATTCTTATGAGATGAAACACATTCCTTATAATGGGTTAGTTATGTTCATTATTGATATACTTTCTATGTGGAATGCATGATAATGATAATATTATGAGTTGATGGGTGCACCCAGAATTATATAGCGCAATATGAATGTTTGAATGTGACGGGTGTGCCTAGAATTATACAGTGATCCAATGCATTGGGTAAAGTGATGAATCTCATGAGTAAATGTAAAATTATGTGGACAAGATTCTAGCCTTTTTTACAAGTATGTGTGGGAGTTAACCTCTAAGACATGATGTTTCATTTTTATGCATTGCCACATTTCAAGTCTTATATTTATGCTTCCTCTCATGTTCATGATCTTTTTACCATGTTATGATTATGCTCAACCCATGATTTATTATTCTTATCTATCCTATTACTGGGATTTTAGATCACCCCTTTTTTGATGTATATCCTCAGGTGAAAACATGTACTTAGGAGAGGGCAAGTGCCAATAAGTAGCTAGTGAAGAAGGAATTAAATGATTGTTTATGATTTATGTTGTAAAAGTTATGAATGGTCCTAGTTTTCCCAAGACACTAAACCATTGGATCCTCTATATGTAATAATATTATGTTGTTTATCTTTAAAATTATGTAATTGTAATGTAAGAAAAGGTTGGGTTGCTATAATAACACTCTTGGGTGGCTCCCAAGAAAGAACTTCCTCAACCTTCATTGGATCCACTGAAAGTCCAGCCTCTAAGATGACGTGTCCCATAAAACAGACCTCTCGAATCTAAAACTGACACTTCAAGAGAGTCCCATAAAGTTAGTTCTCACGAAGTGTGTCCAGTACCATCCTCAAGTGTCTCATGTTCCTCCTCAGACTTCGAATACAATAGGATGTTATCAATGAAGACTACTATGAAGCGGTCTAAGAAAGGTTGAAATATCTAGTTCATGTGTCCCATGAACACTATTGGTGTGTTAGTCATGGAAGATGACATCGCCAAGTACTCACAGTGACCATAACAACATCTTAATGCCCTCTTCGGTATATCCTCATCCTGTACTCGCAACTGGTGATAAACTAATCTAAGCTCAATCTTTGAGAACCACCACACCCCTCTCAATTTATTGAATAGGCCGTTGATTCTTGGTAGTGGATAATTGTTTTTCAAAGTCACCTAGTTCAAGCTCCAGTAATACACACATAAAATCAAGCTTCCATCTTCTTTCTTGGCAAACAACACTAGGGCTGCCCTGGGGGAAATGATAGACCTCACGAAGACCTTCTCCTTAAAATCCTCTAACTACATCCTCAACTCTCAAATCTATATAAGAGCCATCTAATATACTAGTGAAAATATCAGTGTCATCCTGAGATGAAAATTGATGTAGAAATATACCTCTCGGTGGGGAGGCCAACCTGGAACATCCTCAGGAAATACGTCCTTATACTCCACCACCATTGTAGAAAACTGATATCCCAAAGCATCCACTACCCCCAAAGTCATGCTGGACAACCGGTGAGTAATCGGCTGTACTTCCATATGCCTAATATTGTCCTCGTCCACCAAGGTTTACTTTTCACATATAAAGGAAAACCACATTCTGTTACCATAGACAAACCACATCCTTCACCTAAAATAATCAATCAAGTCATGAACTCTAGATTGCTAGTCCATACCAAAGATGACATTGTAAAGAATCATTGGTTTAATAAAGAGATTCCATACAAAACTCTCACCAACAATCATTAGGTCACACTATCGTAATAAGTAAGAAATTGCTGAGTCACCACCCATCAAAGTCTCCAAACACATGGGTCGAGTCAAAAGCTCAACCAGAATCTCTAAGTATTAAACCATAGAAGTAGAAATGAAGGAATGACTAGAACCTGTGTCTATCAATATTGTAGCTAAAGTATAAAAGATACAGACCATACCTTATATAATCCCTGGAGCCTTAGGGTCAAAGGACACTATATCTTGTAGTGGGCCTCATCCCTACCCACCAACTCCCTGAGCCTAGTGTGGACTACTTGGGGGTGGTGGTGGTAATAGTTTGAACCCATGACCACCTCCTATAACCCTGATGACCCCCCTACAACATCCTCTATCCTGAAGACCACCATGATCCAACCTCTATCTTTATCTCGGTGGTCCCTCAACCATTTCCCGAACAAATGTATGATGGGTTGTGAAATATCATGCCAAATTTCCCCGAACGTCACAAGAGAAACACCACCTATCCCTTGGCTGATTCGAGCCACCCTGAGAGCCCTACACTGCTAACCCTGAGTCCTTGAATTGACTCATGAATCATCTAACCCACTTAGATCCCTGTAACTGCTATTGGATACCTACTACCGAGGTATCATCTTCTAGGTACCCACTTCCACCTCCCACTATTGGTGTCTTCTCTTCCAGAAAACTTTCTACCAACAAGGCTCGCTCAAGCTCTCCAGCATATGTGGAAATTCTAAGAGATACCACTGACGCTCTAATGTCCCAAAGAAAGACCTTCTTAAAGGTATGATCCCTAAAGAACTAGTCTCATAACATATCTAAGGAGTAACATGAGAGATTAGTAAACCTTGTTGAATAATCCATCAAATTCATACTACCTTGCTGTAGATACAAAAACTCTTATATTCATATTGATCACAATGTGGAAAGATAGAACTCCTATCTAAATAGATTCTCGAAGTTTGTCTAAGAGAGAGATATCTTGTCATGTGACTGAGTCACCAAACCCCACCATCACCCCACAGATCCTTGAAGAATACTCACAACAAGGACTTCCATCTGATCAGCATAAATCCTCACAAGGCAAATAATGTGAGTGACTACCTCTAGATATTCCTCATCCACGTGGGGGTATGGCTCACCCCGAAACCCAGGAGGTCTCTACCTTTGAAATTAGTGCAACAAACTCATCCTCTGTGAATCCTCATCTAGTAGTGATGGTGCTAACTTCTTCTCAATGGGTGGTGGTATAGCTAGTAAACCACCCGGAGGTGCTATCTCTAATAAAAACCCCTATACAAATGCCTCATCACTAGTCATATCATCCTCGTGATCAAATAGTGAAATCATGGATGACTATCTATGTGAAGGAATCCTAAAATAAAACAAGATGTACTATAGTCAAAAGAGTATATCCAGGGAGATGGTTCCAGAAGTAAATGGAAACCAAAACCCATTCCTATATGATGCATGTACCATTGTTTTACCTGTAACTAGTGTTCACATGTATTGAGTTGAAAATTAGGTGTCAGAGTCCTGGTGTATGGATACATTGGACACAACATCAACACCAGAGTCCCTAGCTTGAAATCAAAACTCGAAAAACTTAACACTATTTCCCCAAACCATTATCACTAACTCCTAGTCCTAAAGTAGAACCAAACCCTCTAATACCACTCTATCATGACCTATCCCAGAGGGGCCCGTGCCATAACTCCCCTAGCCCACCTCTAATATGCTAGGGGATGGTGACTAGAACTGGGTAGGAATATCACTAACATGGTAGGAATTTCTTAAGTTTCTGTACACTTGAACACATCTCCAAGACCACACAATTCTGAAATCTAAACAAACAAATTAACAACCAATGCATGCATATATCTATATCCCACAACCAGAGTATGAAATGAATTAAAGAAAGTAAATAAGGACAAATACAAGCCCACCACAAAGATTTTACAACACAAGTCCAACCTACTCCAAGGGTGAGGACTCAATCAAAATTAAGCTCCCAATAAACTCCTCAGTCTGTCAAGATCCAACTACATTCCACCCACTCCCTATCCTCTCAGAACACCATCAAGAGGGTTGTTGTCTGCACAAGACACGACACGTGTGGGCAAATCCCATGCAGGGGTGAATATAAAAATACTCAGCAGGACACCCTAAAAATACTAAAAATGAATCAACAAGTATATTCAGATAAATAAAAGATAAAATGATAAATTTATAATAGAAACAATAAAATATACTTAGAAAAGACACCATGACATCATGTGGTCATAACCTACTATTAGCCACAGGAATCTGCTCAAAGCAATGCTCGTTCCAGGAGAACTCACTCCATGTGCCACTCTATCATCAGAGACACTTGAAAAAGTGGTATAGCTCATTGGGCCCCACCCAAATAGAACTCATTGGTCTAATAAGACTTTGATATAAAAATAGGGGGTTATGCCCAGAACTGCTATAGGGCACCATGAACCCAATTTGGATCAACCCGCTATGTAGGGGATTATATGTCAATGATTCCAAAAACCCTACCAATGTATCCTACTATATGGAGGATCAAAGCCTTGCTCAAGGTGGTTATTCTGATTACACAAACTCTAACTAGGGAACTAAGGATGATAGAGGATCACACTCTAATCTCACAGAGGGACACCAAAACTCTATATGAGACACGACCTCTAGAGGGGATCACAATCCAGTGAGTGGATGTAATGACACACTGTAACCTCAATGTAAAGGACAAAGGGAATGAAATAAACCTATAATGGTCCAAACTAAGAAAAAAAATGATCCTCATGCACTATTTAAGGGAGTACACAACATGTCCCAAAGGTTACATGACGTGTCTAGCTATCTCAAGTCTTGTACATGTGAAAGAGCCTCACATGGAATGTAGTATCCATATACACAGTGTGTAGAATGGTATACACAGAATGTATAGAAACATGATACCCTATTTGCATAGCCTATCTATGTCCATGTGGGAGTACACGACGTGTCTATGACCGTGTACTCCAACCCGTGTCTGTATACTCTCCGGAGTACATGCCAAGTCAACCGGGGAGGGTAACATGCCATGTGACTATGCTCACATGCTGTGTAATACTTATCTTCATCCCTAAACACTAGACACCATTGAAGGGTCCCCACACATCATGTAATTCTAGATTACATACCATGTGTATTGGGATCTTCTAAAAACCCCAGTTCTTCCTCCCACTCGCACCTCCACCACCGTTGCCT
The DNA here is from genome assembly GCA_963277665.1 of Viscum album. Classification (NCBI taxonomy): domain Eukaryota; kingdom Viridiplantae; phylum Streptophyta; class Magnoliopsida; order Santalales; family Viscaceae; genus Viscum; species Viscum album. Next base: position 1,390,609,878 of record OY728164.1, read on the forward strand.
AGAAATATGGATCCGATCACACCAAGATAAATGTATATACCTCGACCGAGCATCAAATTCAATGAGAAATGAACTTTGGCCATCAAATCTAATTAGAAAAATGATATTGTTCATCTAAATCATCTTCTATGCATCTCACTCAATGATGAGGGTTTTCCAAACTGGTCCAATACCTTCTCCACTACTGCCATCACACCTTCATTGAATCATAACAATATTGGATCTTAAATATTGGATCATTTCACCAAGAAACATGTACACAATGATCGACTCATTGATAAAGTTTTGAACCATGGTTCAAGCAAAGAACACCCGCGATGAACGAAGGAAAATGGGATAAAACCATGAAATACAAAAAATAGGAACGAACCTTGGATGTGTTCAATTAGCCTCAATTCATTTATGTTAGAATGAAAAAAAATAATTCTCCCAATAATCCTCACAAATATAATCCCATCCCATAAGGTTATCGACCCGTAAATCAATCCGTTCATCGATTGATTTGCATTCTTTGAAGAAATCATGAACGGGGAATAAAAAAATTGAAACACACACCCTAACTTGATTTGGTTAGATCACTGATGAATTCATTGGAAAGATCATTCAAATCTGAGGTGTGTTGATCATCAGACCATGATTCCATCATAATTTGAATGAGAGGATTATCCAAGGATATATATATATATATATATATCTCCATAGATCCTTCAAATTCACTCATAAAACTTGAAGGGTTATGCAGCTAACCCTGTGAATTCACTACAAGCATATATTTAAATAGAAAACCAGGTCACAACATCATAAAATAATTTTATTTATTTTATTCCCATGATAAATTTTCTAAAAATGACCCATACCAACTAATGTTAAGTCACACCTAGGGTAAAACTCAAATTCTAAACTCAACGATGCCCTCAGATTTATGATATGGGAACCCATTTACAATTTATTCCACTTTTTCTGGAAAACTACACGTGAGTTCTATTTAATATATTTAATATATTTCAAACATTTATTTCAGGAACACTGGATCTTGGAATCACATTCCTTCTTAGTGCATGGCCTTGAAAATAATCCATATAATATTTAAAAATAATACAAATAAAATCCGAGACATTACATTTTTGGTTATTGTAGGACATGTACTTTGGGTTTTTATTTGGATACATTTAATGATTCCATTAGGAATATTTGGTTATGGAATATTTTTTTGGGTTATCTTTCTATATATATATGCCAGGTATCTTACTTAAGGTTGAGAAAAATCATCCCCTATTAATGTTGTTTGATGCTCGGTTGCTAGATGCCAGCCTGTGTGGATCGAGAATACCCTTTGGGTCTTATTGTGGTCTGGATTGGAGCATAGTTGGATGGGTAGCTGGGTCATGTCATGAAAAAACATAGCAATGGTAGTAGAGTAATACATGTTTAAGTTTTATGAAACTTACACTGAAATGAAGAAGATAATAAAAAATATAGCAGTTCCTTGTTTATGGAAATTTAATTTCTTAAAAAAGGTTTACCCTTACACAGTTAGGCTATATAAAGGTAACCAAAACCTTACCCTTACATAAAGGAGATGCATAAGGGTAACCTAGGCATTACCCTTTGATATAGTGGTCTGCGTAAGAGTCATCAAAACTTTCCTTTATGTGAAATTAGGGCAGTGTAAAAGTAGTTTTATTTTTAAAAAGTTTATGTAAAGATAACTAGGTGCTTTAGCCTTACGTGTATAGGTACTAGAGCCACTGTGTAAAGGTCCTTGAAATTTACCTTTATACAGTGAAAGGAAAATAAAGTTTACCTTTATAGAAATGACATGCATAAAGGTATTACCTATATGTGAATCTCCACATAAGGGTTGTTTCCTCCTTACCCATACACAATGGTTCCTAAAGCCATGTGAAGGTAATTAACCACTTACCATTATGAAATCTATCCATGTAAAGGTTATACACTTACACAATGAGGTTATTTAGTGCTACGTAAAGGTAAAATGGCACCTTAAATTTATGTAGTGGTACTAGAAGGTCTACATAAGGGTTATGTGAGACTTACCCTTTTGCAAGGGTTTCAAAACTGGATTACCCTTATGAAAAGTGTCTGTGTAATGGTAAAGGGAGGATACCCTTACATAGGAATGGGTTTCTATGCAAGGGTAAATAGAAAAATTATTAATTTTTTTACCATATAAAATGGTTTATAAAATGTTTAGAAATCATTATAAAATGTATTTTGGGATATTTTAATTTATAAAATGTTTAAAAATTCATTAATTATAAATTATTTATAATTATTTAAATAAATATTTATGAAACATTTTATTCCCAATTATTAAAATCAAATATTTAAAATACATTTAAAAAAATTACATGGCATGAATTATGATATAGAAATAAAAGTGTTTATTTATAAATCATAAGTGAATATTTATAAAGAGTTATAAATTATGAAATATAGACAAAATATAAAATGTTTATATTTAAATTATGAATTGTTCATAATTAATTATTTTTTAATTATTCAAAATAAGAGGGGTATTATTCGAATATTATTTAATCCACATAAAAATGTTTTAATGATTGATATGATCAAGGTTTAAATAATAATTAAGTATATGATTTTTAGTTTATGTAAAATGTTTACATAATAGAAATTGAATTTTAAATTGTTTATAATTAATAAAATATCATATATTTGAAATTAAAATGCCATATAATGATAAATATTAAAGTGATAATATTTCAATGAATATAAAATGTTTATATTAAAAAATTATGGAATGTACATAATGTTAGAGATAAAATTTTAAAATGTTGAATTGTTCATAAATGTTTATCTCATGTTTAAATATTTTAATTGTTTATTTATTTAAAGGTTATTCACTATTTTATTCAAAGTTTTAATTTTTTATATTATGAATGTTTGTATTCCAAAATTTATATGATTAATTCATTCTAGGATAGATCCTTGCACTTTCATTATATAAAGTACTCCAAAATGAATTTAGTTTTTCATATACCTTTACCTCAGTTTGTAATTGATGTTATTGGATTAAATTTAGTAATTGAATATAGTTTGTATATATTAGGTGTTAGAGTTTTGATGAATTATATTCTCACTTGAGTAAAGTATCATTAGGTAGGGGGACTATGGTGGGACTACCTACTTACCTGGAGGCCTATTCTTTATTTAGGAAAGTGAATAGGGTTGGCTATATGTCACTCCGGGCTTACTCATATGAATATTTTCAATCTCATATAACTATATGAATTTACATGAAGTGTTATTGTACATTATACATATGATTCATTTAGATAGGTATAAATATATTTGACCTCAAATTTTTGGTGAGTAACATAAACTTATGGGTTTTGTAAATAGTTACACATCAACATGGTTTGAGAACATTGATTTGGTGGTGGGAATAGTATTCCAAACAAAATAACCAGAAGCATTCATACATAAAATGGAATAACATGTGATAAGATGGTGAGATTAAAATCCCCTTAAAATACCAAGTGTTACATTCCTTCTAAAAAAACTTGTTAATACCTTGATCATTCAACTAGGATAGTTCTAACTTCATAGGGTGCCCCTGAATTATCTTTTGTGAGGAAATAAAGTGATAAATAACACTAGATCATCCTTGGGTAGATTATTTCCAATAAGGGTTCCCTTGGATTAAATTTTTTTATTTTTTTCTTGGTGATTGTTTTGGGTTACACTTAGTTGGGAAACCCTTGGGAAGGATACTAGAGGAATAGACTTGAGTTTATCCATATGATAAATTAGACAAAGGTTTTTCCACTCATATATCCAAGAATCATATATGATATTATTGGGATGATTCCCTACCTATATAATTAAGTGATGAAAGGAACACCCTAGTGAACTCATTACTTAGTGAAATGTGGATCTTTCCCTACTAATATATATGATATCCTAAAGAGGTCATCATTTTAGAGGGATCCCATTTAATAAATGTCCTTATTAAATAGTTAATAATATATAACACTCATATGATAAATGATTCTGTTGTATATAATATCATCATCACCATAATCAAGATACAATTTATAATTAATCCTTTAAAAGGAGAAATTTAATTCAAGTAACTATTTAAACCAACAACTTAAGAAAAGTTCTTAAACAATATTAGCAATATAAAAAATTTATTAAGAAAAATTTTATGTGTCAAAATAGTTACTTCCTTAGTAACCTAGTATTTTAGTTGTTCAACAAGTAAATATAGATACATATGGAATCATACCATGATTCATTTATGTTTTCAAAGACATTAGATGAAAAATGACCGAAGGAATCTTAGTCTCCACTCTTTTACTCAATATTTTTGGGTAAATAAATGATTTTAGTCTCATATAATCAATATGATTGGGTATGTCAAATGATATTTAATATGATTGAATATGTCGGTGAATTAGTAAAACTAAAGGTATCTATAAATCTTTATTATTTATAAAAATAAATTCTATTATTCTGACATATATATGATATCAATTTTATGTTTTAAAAATGTTATAAAATATAAATAATGTCAAAAGATGAAAATAATTGAACCTTGAAGGTTTCTATTAAGCAATGGAGTAATGGAGTTAATGCATTAATAACATGGATACTTCAAGTTTGGATTAACTTGTCATAAGATGTGTATTATATCATTTTTCTCTTGGGAAGAGCCTGAAAACAATTGTTGTTCAAAAGAGATATGGTGTTTTTAATACACATGGTTTATGATTTATTAAATTCTATAACATGGTTTAATGGGAGAATAAAATTTCTTATTTAGTTTAGGGGATTTATCCTATTGTAAACTATGGGAATGTTATGAATATATGATTAAATTTAAAGAATGATTACCTGAATTTCTCAAATTTTTGGGAATATATATGAACTAGTCATATGATTTCAAGGTTCTAAAGTGTTTTATAGATAGTTAAAGTAGTTAAAAGTTCAAACCAAAAGAATAAAATTTAGTTAAAAATTTCAACAAAGTTTATTTAAGAAACCAATAAAGGTCATTGAAATATAGGATTGTTAGAAAGGAATAATAATTATTCAATTTGACTAGATTATCCAAGATATACCTGAAGAAATTTAGAAAATTGCATGGACTATCAATGTTAGGTATCGATGTTATGGAAATTAATTATTTGATTTTAAAGGTATGTGATACTGAATATATATTTTATAAAGTTTTTTTAAATATATAGGAGTTCAAAATGAAAGGAATAATTGATCATGTTGGTAGTTTATATCCATGAGATGTAAAGCGAAGGTTTTTGATAACAAAGAGTTTTTATGAACAAGTTTGTGATGATTAATTAAATATACATGGTTCATGATTCATTAATTTTGATAACATGATCAGAGAAGAAGATATTGATAAAAGTGTTTAATCGAAAATAAAGTGTTTATCTAGATATTTGTTAAAATATATAAGAATGTGTTCCTACCGCCCATCAATGGTATATTTTAATAAAGTATTCTTTTCAAATGAAAAATGTTCCAACACATAGAATACCATATTTAATATGGATATAATAATTTATATTTTAAATATTCCCACTAAAAGGAAATACTTCTTATTTCCTAAAACAAAAGGGTTTGTTTTTCATAGAAAGATATTTTGAAAATAATATAGTGTCTAAGAGTCTAGTGGGAGTATGTTTGGACTTAGAGAAGTTAAAATTAATAAATAAAGAACAACACCAATATTAAGATAAAGTGTTTTCCACTTGATATCCTAAAATGTCTTGGATATATGGTGGTAAATAAAAATATAAAGTGTTACATTTAGTTACCATTTAATAAGTTAATATCACTATTTTCTAAAGGATTATACAAGTCAAAGATAAAATTATTTTACACTCAATATCCTAAAAGAGTTTAGGGTATCTGATAATAAAGAAAAATGTAAAGTGTTACATTTAGTTATCATGAAAAATGAAAGAAACTAGTTCTTGAAGGATTATACTGGTCAAAACTAAAAGTGAATTAAACTTGATATCCTAAAAGAGTTCTGGGTATAACAATAAAGAGAAATGTAAGATTTATATATTGTTACCATATTAATTTGATTTTCATTTTATCCTAAAAGCGTTTAGGAGGAATGATAAAAAATAATGTAATTAGTTACATTATTTTAAGGAAAATATTTATGGAATAGAGTTCCATGGATAATGATGATGAACTTAAAAAGATTTTTATGTAGAAAATAGAAGTTGACATCGTAACATTTGATGTTGTGAAGTTAAAAAGTTTTAATATGTTCAAAGATTTGAAAATTTAAGAATATAATTACTAAGTATCACCATTATCAAAACTAGCATACTTTATAGATGTTTCCAACTAAAGAGTATATTGGTAGGGTTTTATCAGATGGTCATATAGAGATGTGACATGGATTACATATGATGTAAAGAGTTAACAAAACCCAGAAAGTGTAACAAACATAAGTTTGATCTATCATTTTATCTTATATGATATGATAAAATAGTTATTATGTTGATTTTGTTAAATATTATTAGAGTTTAATAATATTAAAATGTATCATATTAAAGGAAACCTCTATTTTATCATTATTTCATGCTAACTAAATTAATATATATAGATATAAATATTGTAAAGTGAAATGATAATTGAACTCTTAAAGTATGACTTTGAGTTTATTTATAACTTATGTTCTTAATAGAGTATTATAGGTTATAATGAAATGTTATGGTTAGTATGAGTAAGATTCCTGTATAGAAATAAAAAATATACTCATGAGGAATAAGACAAAGAATAATATTCTTTTTTTGTGTTGGATGACCCACTAAGTATACCATATATATTGTTATACATATGTATACTAATGGATCATGGATCATTTTTGAGTCCCCATTACTTGAGGTTGGTTAGATAACTAGCATGATAACCTTCATAATTTGATACCCTACTTACATAAGTTTACATATTGACTTCTCTACTATAGGGGTGGTTTCTCAATCTACTGAGAATGTCATCAGTTGAATCTTAACCAAGATGAGATTTTTACTCTCGTATAATGAGGATGACATTATAGATCTTGATTGAGATAGATAGTAAGAGTGTGCAGTCACACCTAGATATTATATATATCTATCTAGATAAGGGAAGTGTTATGTGATTATCTAGAAATATAAATGACATGTGTTGTATTCATTGACCAGTTTAGTCTATGTTCTAAGAGTTGAGAACAATTGAGTTGGTTATATAGGATTAACATGATCTGTGTTTGATGGTCACTCGATGTCTTGGATAAAGGGAAAATATGACAATGAAAGTGTTCATATGATTCTAATTATTTGAAACATTTATATAGATACATTTGTTGGATGGAGATCATACTAGATCCCTTTATAGTTTGTGGAGAATTTATACTCTGCTAGAGAAAACTATTTTTTTAATATATGGATCCAGAGATTCATATTTCTTTATCAATGACATAAAGTAAAATGAGGAAACCCTTTATGGTTGACTAAATAGGGATTTATTTTTATTCATAAATTTACTCTAAAATTGTTTTATAGTTAATCCAAACTTGTTTTTGATGGGTATTCAAAAGGAATTACTTGTGATGTGATACAAGGTGATGTTAATGATTGATTTCCAAAAGTTTTTGGAAGATATAAAGGAGTTTTGTATATAGTTTCACAAGTTATTGTATATGATACAATATAAATTAAAATGGCACAATGTATTTTAGGATTTAGTGAAAGTCAGTGATTTATGGTAATATTCCCTAAAGCCTTCTATGTATGATATATATAAGTAATATCATATTTCATGCAAATTATATTTTTCATGCCCATACATTTTATGATGGTGAAAATGATAAATAGTTACCATTTATTGATTCTCCCACAAAGGCTATCATTAAAGAACATTTATATAATATGTAATGTATAGGATTTCATTCATGCATTAGATACATGAAGTTGTCTGTAATAGTTATTCATGCGTTATAACACATGAATAAATCTAACATCACCCAAGTAGTGTTCTCAAGTGATTATATTTATCTCACAACCCTGTTATTGTAGTGGGGGAATCATATTATGCTTGTACAAACCTTATTGAAATCATTTATATCTTTATTATTCTTCATTTACATTCCAAGATGCTAGCACATCATGGGTGAAAAGAGAATCCTACATGTATGACATATGATTCAGATTATCTCATGGATATAGCTCAGAGGTGGGATGCTTTTTTTCCCACCTCTGTGATCTTTATCAATCACATTTGGAGATGTTCAAAGGTGAAGGAGATGATACAGTGGATATTCAGTGTAAGGTACACTTATTTATATTATCTTATTAATAATTGGTTTTATTACAGGTTTTATATTCTTTCATGATAGATTCTAAAACTTGGTTTTAATAACTTCTTCTTGATTAATTTTTTTTAATCTCTATTGAAACACAAAAATCTATGATCAAACCAATGACATGACCATAAATATACCCTAGAACCCCTGTATTAGCTAAGTTATTTTAAAACTTGTGTAAGTATGCTAAGAAAGTATGAAATTTTTCATTCAAGGTATCTTAATAACCTTAGGTAACAAGGATTTATAATAAGATTATATTCCTAAGTATATTGATGATTGTATGACATTAAATGAGATATAATTTAGTGGGTCAATCGAAGTAACAAGTGACTAATTATGACCTCATGAATCTATTCTTTATATATCATATACAACTATTTATAACAAGTAAAATATTCTCTTTATTCTAATATTATCATATCATCACAACCCATAATTCTTTATGACGATCATCGATTAGGGACAACTCAAAGTCATAATTTGAGGAGATATTATCATTTGAAAATTCATGTAAAATGAAGTGCAATGGGCATGCTATAGTGATAAAAAAATATTGGATTTATTATAATAACATGATATATTTTATAACCATTACAACCAATATCCCACATGTCTTACACTCATAGATTCAATATAACCTTAATTCTATTGCTGTGGTAATGGTTTACTTAACAGATCTACTACATTCTACTATGTATCTACCCAATTGATATTTACATTGTCTCTATCAATGATCTCACATGTGAGATGGAATTTTCGAAGCATGTGTTTGGTACTTTGGTGAGACCAAGGTTCCTAAGCCTAAGAAATATACATTATTTTCACAATATAACTCAATTAATCCTTTAATGCTAGGAACCAATCCAAGTTTAGTAATGAAATTATTGATCCAAACTACTTCCTTTATAACATTATATGTAATGATGTAATATACCTATATTATTGAGTCCTCTATGGTAGATTTCTTGGAATTATTCTAACTAATAACTCCACTATTTTGAAAAAACATGAATCCAAATTGATATCTCAGATCATATTTTTTGGATTAGAATTTAACATTTGTGTAGTGCTTTATATAAAGTTCATCCCCTCCTATAAAGTCCAAGAACATATATTTAGTTCTTCCTAAGTTATTAAGAATTCTATTTATATAAATATGGTGACTTTCACTAGTATTGGATTGGTATCTACTATTTATACTCAAAGCATAAGAGAGATCGGATTGAGTACCTAACATGAGATACATGATCGATCCTATAGAGTATTCATAAAGAATCATATCCGTCATTTCTAACTCTTTATAAGGATCTTGAATCTTCATAAGATTCATGCAATTCAAAATTGGTAATGATACATTTTTAGAGTTCTCCACGCCAAACCATTTTATAAATTTACCAATATAAGTGTTTTAACTTAGTTCAAGTAACCTATGTAAAGAACCTAACCCTAGTATCCTAGAGTTGGTGGTTGCTTTATTACATTGGCATAAGATACAAGGAATAAAATATTGAAGAATTAAATAGTTTAGTAGTATTGGTAAAATCAATACATACTTAAATATCATATTACAATTGAAACATAAAATACAACATAGTATTTTCTTTGAGTAAACCATTATTCCCTTTAGCACATCCCTGTAAATAAATCATAAAACACTTCCTGGAAACCTAGGAAAGGAAAAAATAATAAAGTGGTGAGATCTAATTCTTAGTAAGGGTATGAGTACAATGGAATATATCATGAATAAATAAGAAACAATAAACATTAAATGGTAAATAAATGAAACACATGCCATTAAATAAATCACTAGAGAATAATATGGTAGGAATAAATGATGATCTAATAATTCCATATAAATAATTACATGACCTTGAAACTTAACCATGGATATTATAACTAATAAAATAATCACATTGAACATAAATAAATAATATAATAAAGAGGGAATTCATAATACCAAGAATCATAACAATACCATTAAAACTTCAAGCTAAGATATCTAACATAAATTTGTAAGACCTTGGCCAAATACCCAAGATAGTTTGTCTCGTAAGACCTACTAATGCATCAAGGGCATATAGAAAGACCTAAACATCAATTACTAAGTCCAATGAATTCCTCATATGGAATGGGTGAAACATAATCAACATAAAAATTCAAATTAAAAAACTATCATATAAAACAAAAATACTTCCCCCAATCAATGAACATAATCATAAACTATTCAAAGTAATATAGAGAATGGTATAAAAACAACACATCCCCAATCAAATTGATCATAAAAAATTTGGATAAATAAAAAGGACGGTTTCATTACAATATATTCGCAATGGGGTATAATTAAAATATGGGTTGTTTTCATTGATGAATAGGAATATCATAAAAAGTTTATCAAAAACATTATTGAGAAAAATATCTTTTTTCACTTTGAAAATCACTTTCAAAAAGAAAAAAATAATATAATATTAAAAAAATTCTTTTAAAATATCCTTGTAAAATTTTAAAGGAATATTAAAATTAATGGGTGGTCATAACGGTGGGTAATTCTGAACACGTTGTATAAGTAAAAAGCCATTCATTCCACACTATTGTAAAAAAGGATTAAAAGAATCTCATTCATAAAATGACAGGAAGATTAATTTCAAACCATTTTATAAAAATTAAAAAATGGTTTAAAATTTCTTTAATAAATAATTTTAATAATGTTAAAAAAAATTTTTAAAAAATTTTTTTATAAAACATGGATATGGAAGAAAAAATATTTTTGACAAGAGAGAGAAATAAAGTCATATTTTTTTAAAAATATTTTCTCAATAATTTTAAATAAAAATGGAGTAAAATGTTACTATTAATTTACAAGATCATGAATAACCATAGTATAATAAAATTTAATTTGTAATATTTTTTAAAAATATCCCCCAAGGGATACCTAAACATAAACAACCCCTGAATAGTGATGATATTGTGAAATAAACAATTACCACTTAGGTAACTTTTAAATCATAAGATCCATTAAAGAAATAACTTCAAATTAAACTTTAAAAACCATTAAAAAAAATATATTCATGATATAAAATATTAATGGGGTGTTATATAAAAAAAATAAGGGGTGAATTTGGAAGATGTTTTATGAAATTAAAAGTGAGACAAGAAACCCTTACCTCAGGTATGATTTCCTTCATCAATGTTCAAACCTCATATATAATAAATATATATTTATTATAAATCTATTATATAACAATACTAATATATTTCACACCATATACGATTTACTTATAGTCTTTTGTGACCCATTTATTAACAATTCTTTATTAAAATCATTGTTTTGGGTGATAATTGCTCCATTTTTAGGTATGTTTTAATTTGGTAGTTTTAGTCATTTTACTTTTATCATGGTTAAATCATATATATATTGTTAAAAATGGTTTAAATATCATATATAATGATTATATAAGTTTTTATACTAGTATCTAAAAGTTAGTATGAGAAAATGAGTCACACCATTCATGGAGACGATATGGAGTTTGTATGCATGAATGTTGTTTCTATTTTCCCAACAGATGGAATGTAGAAAAGGTAAATAATGTTTCACCTTTTAAGAAGTATTATTATATTTAATATTTTATTTATATTCATTAAATATATCCTTATTACCATCCATTCCAAAATAAAATAAAAAACATTTCACATCGCTATGTGGAGGCGGCAATCCACACGCACACATGAACGACATTATTGTTTTCCAAAGGATTGGAAGGTAAGAAGGTATATATGATATTATAATTATATAATTATATAAATTTCATAAATATTATATAAATATTCTAAATCCATCATTATATCCATTTGTGAGAGGTGGTTATAGAAAATGAATTATATCGGTTGGCGAGACAGTAGTCCGCTATATACATGATCGATGATTTTGTTTCCCATTTGAAGAAAGAGGATATGGATATAGGTTATTACATTAAAATAATAACATATAAGTATATGGGATATAGTTTTGTTATTATCTTATAATATTTTTAGAATATTTCAAGGAGTTATAATAATAAGTAAAATGAAAATACATGGTTAAGAACTTTACCTCTTCTTTAGACAGCTTCTTTAGGTTTATACCTAAATCCTTCCTATATTTGATTTTTGATAAAAAAATGACTCTAGGATGTGGGAAGGTATTTAAATAATATATTTTGGTTGGTATTTTCCAAACCAAAATGATTTTAGTGTGTGAATAGGAGAGGAGAGTGGGTTACCTTTTATGAGTGGGGGTGAGGACACACTTGGAATATGTGAAAAGAAAAAGTGATACCCACATTTTAAAAATTTAATAAGACTCAAAAAAAGTATAAATATATAAAAATGGACTATATAAGGTATAAAAATTTCCAAAAACATAAATTTCAAAAGTTTCTAGGTCATTTAAACACTTATCTTTTTTACTTTAACCCCTCAGTAAACCCGTTTTAACCTTAACCCCAGTAATTAATGTTTACTATTTTTACTATTCATAATGAAAAATTATGTTGAAATTTTTATATAAAATTAATTATGACGATTAAAAATATTTAATACATTTTTCCAAATTCCATTCATAAAATTGGAAAAATTTAATTTAAAATTAAACTCGGAGAGGCAATGAAAAACTGTCTTCCAAAGAGAAAAATCTCACATGTATAGAAAGTTTTAATATCAAAAATTAAAATAAATTTGATTATAATGACCTAAATTGTATTTATTATAATATAATGGAACTAATTTTACTTTTTAAACAATCTTAATCAAAATAAATCTTCTAAATTATTTAAAAGGAAATGGTAGTTTCCAATAAAAACCAGTATATTTCACTATTCATTGAAAAATTATTCTTTTCAAAAAATTATTAAAAATACACTCTAAGATAATTTTGAAATTATTATTTCAAAAATTAATTTCAATTTTTAAAATTAATTTTCTAAAATTCTGGAAAATTAATTTTAAAGTATGTGCGCAAAGCGCGATGAGACCGCCTTTTAGAAAAATACAGTTTTTCAGAAAACATTTCTGTTTCTTTCAAATGATTATTATTTTATTTATAATTAATAGATAAATAGTGAATTTATTTTATAAATATTTAAAACATATAATTTTTTTAATTTAGTTATTACTATTCATACTATCCAATTTAACAGTTAGGTTATAACAATATACTATATTAAAATTCATTTAGACTCGAGGTTGCATGTATCACAAGATATAAAAGAGATTAAATTTATAGAAATATAGTTTGTGTGTGTTCTATGATTAGTGTTTCATTTCACATATTATATTGAACACAATTTTACTCTTTTAAAATCTATGGGTCTTACATTATAACCCTCTTAAATAAATTATGCCCTTACAATTCTATTTTGGACATCATAATTCTAACCTTTTTTTGAAAAACCACATCATAAAAAGGGTTAATAAAACTTACTATTAATAAGAGATAAAATGAATTATTAAGGTTTTCAAGAATATCACATAACTAGGTTTCCAAGTAGGAGAACATTTTTGGGAAGTGAAGATATGGACATGAAAGAGAAGGGTAATGCCCAAACATTGATAGAGGGTGATAGAGATCATTGAATACAAGAAAGTGAATGATCATGAGAAAGTTAATAACTATAAAAACACAAATATATGATGTTTTAAAAGAAAATATTCCCATATTAAATTAAGGTAATAATATAAAATATTTATTTCAAGATCCTTTTCCTAGATTTCATGTATTGTTTTAATTTAATGATAGAGAACCCTATAAAATATACTTGATATATTTCTATTTTTATAATCATAATTTCATCATTTGGATTTTATTTGATAAATTTTAAATTCATTTATTAATCCATTAAATTAATATCCAATATGATTTTTTAATTCCATAAGCACTAAAGTTAACTTTTAACAAATCATTAGATACATAAAAGAGTGAAAAGTCCTTCCGTATGTCCCTAAACATTTACCAAAACAAAAATGGTTAGCACAAGTTATCCAAAAAAAATTAATATCTAAACCTAAAAAATAACACCAAAAATTCAACTTAATCCATTCCATAATTATCTATCAGAAAAATCATTTAAGTAAAAGAAACATCATACTGACCATTACATCACGTAGGCTAGTGGTAGGCCCTGCACCCTTACCCCCCTTCAGTTGTGGGTTCAATCCCTATAGCCTTTCCGTATATGATGGGTTGTCACCCGGTATGTGTGTTGTCCTTTTTCTAAAACCATATTAATATAGTTCCTATAATGTTTCTAAAAATATGATGAATGTCCTAAAAAATATCACTGGTCATCAAATATCATTTCTTGGCCATCGGTACCATTCAACATATTTCTTCATATCCTTAAAGAAAACTTGATGAAATATAATCCTTGTATGTTTCATGATTATTATCACCAAAATACCATTGGTAATTTTTTTTACAAAATAATTCTTTAATTTAAATAAAAAATAACTTTAATCATTCAACTTAATCTATATTAATGGCATAATATTGACCTTGTTCCATTAGCTTATTCTGAGGTATATTCCCTTGATTCTTGGGAAATTCGTTTTCATAGTGCCCCATATACTTATATATAAAGCACTTGACATTTGAGGTTTGTTTATTACCCTTTAATTCACATTCCTGATGGTCTTTCTCTCTACACTTGAAGAAAAATCCCATTCCATTCAAGCAAGTACCGGGGAGTTTCTTTCCAAAATTATCACATGTTAGAAAATCCTTCTTTCCCTTATTACTATTATACATTTTTTTCTCTTTAATCCTATTCTTATCTTACTTACCTTCAAATCCATAAGAATTTGAGAATTATTTCTCTATCTTGTTAACACATGATATTATGTCCTCATATATTGAGAAAGTTTGGGAGACTAGTTTTCTTCGAAGGATTTTATTAATCTCATTAAATAAATGGTCAATATTTCTATTTGGATTATGGATATAGTCCATAAAATTCCTTTCTAACCTTGTAAAATTATCATCACACCTAGAAACATTTTCCTCTTCCTTTTGTCTTGGAATCGTGAATTTTCTCTCCATATATGCTCATTACTCATGAGGAAAATATTTTTCCAAGAAGAGTACCTTAAAATCCTTCAAATACAATCTTTCTACTTCCTCCTCATCCTTAGTGCTTTAAATAAATAACCACCATTGATCTACATCCTATGAGAGATGATAAATTGCCATGAAAACCTTCCCCCTTTCATTACTTCCTAGTGTGAGAAATATCTTCTCTAATTAAATTATCCATTGATCAGCTAAAAATGGATTTGTAGTTTCATTGAATGTTAGAGGTTTATAATGCATGATGTGTTCTAAAATTGTTAAAACATGTGGTGGATCATATGGATTATCCATATTGTAAAGGTTATTACTCATAACTTGAGTCTACTACCCTAATATGGTTATAATTTGATAGTTCAAGTTGTTTCTCCAGCTCCAGCTTCATTATCTTTCCAAAGAGTGAAATCCCTATATAGAGTACATGTATTTATACTATTCTCATTCCTTCTACTAGGATCCATTTATATACAATGGAATATTCTAAATTATTTCAAAACATTATGAAACATAATGTATAACCCTAAAATTAGTGAAATACTTAACATAAATTGAAAAAATTATTCATATATAATATTATAATCACAAACAGGGTTTATTTGGGAATGTTTTTAAATCATAAAAATACTTTCAAATCCTTTATAATTGTTTGTAAAAAAATGTGAATTATCCTAAGAATATCCCATGAGAGTGTCAAAATAGGTGTATATTAAGGTATGTTTTCATTCACTAGGTCAAAATCAATCAAAATAATAATATTACCTTTTTTGGATTTATTACCCCTTGGTATAACTGTTCTAGAACTAAAAACACTTATAATATTAAGAGAGGGATGTATTGCTAATAAAAAACCACATAATCTATTCCTTACCAAAACTTTAGGAAGTTCTTGTATACTTATCCTAAAAGTCTATTATGAGGTTATGTTCCATAAACCATGTTTTCCTAAATCTAGTTCTTAAGGTTTATATTAAAATTAATTTGGTACCAATTGTAAAGACCCTAACCCTAGTATCCTAGAGTTGTTGGTTACTTTATTATATTGTCATAAGATACAATGAATAACATCTGGAAGGTTCTAATAGTTTTATAGTCTTGGTAAATTAAGTACATACATGAATATTATATTATAACTGAAAACATAAAATATAATATAGTATTTTATTTGGGTACACTATTATTACTCTTAACATATCCCTACATATCAATCATAAAACACTTCATGGAAACATGAGGAAAGGAAGCATAAGAAATTGGCGTATGCATACAAGAAAATACACCATGAATAAATAATTCATAATCAATATATCAAGGTAAATAACAAAATCACATTCTATTAAATCAATTACATGATCATAATATGGAGGGTAATGATCAAATAATTCCTTAAAAATTATCACATGAGATTTAAAATTAAACATGGATTTTCTAACTAATCAAATAATCACATGAAACATCAATAAATAATATCATAATGAGGGAATTAATAATTCCGGACAACATAAATGTACTGTTATGGCCTTATGCTAAGATATATTACATAAATGGGTAAGGCCTTGGCCAAATACCCATGTTAATTTTGCCTCAAAAGACCTAACAATGAATCAAGGGGCTATAATGGTCCCCACCTATCACTTACTAAGTCCAATTAATTCCTCATATGAAAGGGGTGAAACACACTTAACATAAACATTTGTATTGAAAAACTAGCATATGAAATGTTAATACTTTCCCCAATCAATAAATATAATCATAAAACATTTAGAGTAATATGGAAAATGATATCAAAATAGTACATCCCATATCAAACTAATCATAAAAAATCTAGATAAATTATAAGGATGGTATCATTACAACATATTCCTAATGGGTAGTAAGTGAGATATGTGTTTTTTCATCGATGAATAAAAATAAAATAAAAATTCCATTAAAAACATTCTTGAGGAAAATATACTTTTCACTTTAAAAATAACTTTAAAAAAAATGCAGAATATTAAGATTTTTTTTGTTTAAAAATATCCTTTTAAACTTGTAAAGGAATATTAAAATTAATGAGTAGTCATGATGGTGGGTAATTCCATATACAATTTATAAATAATTTTTTTCTCCTTTCAGACTATTTTAAAAAGGTTAAAAATTTCTTCATTTAGAAAATGACAAGAATATTCCTTTAAATTTTTTTTGTAAGATATCAAACATGTGTAAAAATGTCTTTAATAAATCATTTGAATTATTTTAATTTTCTTTGAAAATTTTCTTAGAAAACATGTATATAGAACAAAACAGATTTTTGACTGAAGAGAGAAATAAAATTATATTTTATTAAAAACATTTTATCAATACTTTTAAGTAACAAAGAGAGGAAAATTTAACTATTACTTAAAAAGGTATACTTAAACATAAAAAATCCTAAATAATGATAGGATTATGAAATAAACACTTACCACTTTGGTAAATTTTGAATTATAATCCTCATGAAATAAATATCTTCAAATAAAACTTTAAATAACATTAATATAAATCAATTCATGATATAAATTATCAATTAGGTAGTATATACACCATAAAAAAAGAAATAAGGGATGAATATGGCGTACGTCTCACAAAAGTAAAAGTGAGATGAGAAACCCTTACCTCAAATATGATTTCTTTCATCCATGTTAAAAACTCATGTATAATAAATATTTATTTATTATAAATACATTATAGAATCATAATCATATATTTCATACCATATATGATTTACTTATAGTCTTTTGTGGCCAGTTTATTAACAATTCTTTGTCAAAATCACTATTTTGGATGATAATTGCTCTTCTTTTCATAGATGTTTTGGTTCAACAGTTTTAGTAATTTTACTTTAATAATGGTTAAGTAATCTCCAAAATGTTAAATATGATTTAAATATCATATATAATAATTATATAATTATTCATACTAGTCTATCAAATTTAGAGATGAGAAAATGTGTTATACTATCCATGGAAATGGTAGGCCGTACACACTCTTGAATGCAGTTTATATTTTTCTAATAGATAGAAATTAAAAAGTTAAATAATGTTTCATATTTAAAAAACCATTATTATATAAAATATTTCTTTTATATTCATCAAATATTTCCTTATTTCCATCTTTGTCAAAATAAAATGAAAAACATTTTACATTGCTATGTAGAGGCGGCAATCCACACGTACGCACTAGTGGCATTATTGTTTTCCTATGGATTAGAGGGTAAGACTGTATATGTGATATTATAATTATATAATTATATTTATTTCATAAATATCATATAAATATTTTAAATAAATCATTACATCTAATTGTGAAAGGCGGTGATGGAAAATGAATTACATCGGTTCACGAGGCGGTAGTCCATCGTACACACGATCGAAGGTTTCATTTCCCATTTGATGGAAGAAGATATGTATATAGGTTATTAAATTAACATATGAACATATTAATATATGTTATTTTTTTGTTTTATTTCATAATATTTGGAGAGTATTTTAAGGAGTTAAAATAAGAAATAAAATGAAAATGCATGGTTAAGAACTTTACCTCTTCTTCGAAAAACCTCTTAAAGTTTATACCTAAATCCTTTCTAGATTTGTTTTGTTATAAAAAACTTCCTATAGTATGTGGAGAGGGATTTAAGTAATATATTTTGGGATTTATAATCCAAACCAAAAGTATTTTGGAGTGTGAATAGGAGAGGAAAGGGGGTGTCCTTTTATAAGTGGGGGAGAGGGCACACTTAGAATTTTTGAAAATAAAAAATTATAACCATGTTTTTCACATACCAAAAGCCTATAAAATGGATAATTATTGAACCATTGATGATATAAGTTTTAAATATGTCCATAAAATAGAAATTTTACAAGTTTATAGGTCATTTTAACCCTTATATTTTTAGTTTAACCCCCAGTAAACCCCTTTTATCCTTAACCTTGATAATTAATTTTTACTGTTTTTATTATTCATTATGACCAAAAAAATAAGTTTTAATTATTTTATAATTTTAATTATTATAATTCAAAATTTTGAATCGATTTTTCCAAATTAAATTCATATAATTGGAAATTTTTTATTTAAAATTAAAACCACAGAGGCGATGAAAAAGTGGTTTTCCAAAGAGAAAATTATAATAAGTATGGAAAGTTTTAATATAAAAAATCAAACTTAATTTTATTATAGTGACTTAAATTTTATTTCTTGTAATATATTTTAATTAATTTTAATTTTAAATCAATTTTAAATCAAAATTTAACTTTTAAATGATTTAAACGAGAAGATAATTTTTAATAAAAACTAGTATTTTTCATTATTCATCAAAAAATTAATATTTTCATAAAATTCTCAAAAATCCACTCTAGGATAATTTTCAAATTATGATCTAAAAAACTAATTTAATTTTTTTAAAATAAATTTTCTAAAATTGGTAAAAATAAAGTTTAGAGTATGCGAGCAAAATCATGACGAGATCACCTTTTATAAAAAATATATTTTTTCAGAAAACATTTCCTTTTTTATTTAAAATGATTCTTATTTTATTTATAATTGATAGATAAAAATTGAATTTATTTTATAAATGTGTTAACTTTATAATTTTAGTAATTTATTAATTCTTATTCATATCCTTAATTTTAATGGCTAGGTTATAAAAATATACAATATTATGGTTCATTTAGACTCAGGGTTGCATGTGTCACAAACTATCAAATATATTAAATTTAAAGAAATATATTTCTTGGGTATTTTAATATCATTATTGTGTGTATCATAAGATATCAAAAAATGTTATTATTTTAAAATCTCATAGTGGTACAACCTATTATATCTATATCTATAGATATTCATACCCAGTGTGTAGGCTACTTCACCCATGTCTTTCATTGAGAAACATTTACCCAGATGCACCTTCATATAATGAAGTGTTGGGATGTAATTTTTGATAATAATTATATCATCTACATATAATATCAAAAATATAACTATAAACCCACTAAAACACTTATATAAATAAGAATTATCCATGTTCTTGATGAAACCAAACCCTTTGATTGCACCATGAAAATAGATATTCTAACTCTAAGAAGCTTACTTCAATCCACAAATTGACCGTTGCAACTTTCATACCTTAGAAGACTTATTTGTAACTTAAAAACCTTAATTTTATATCATATACATGTTATCTACTTAATTACCATTAAGGAAAGTGGGTTTGATATCTATTTGATATATCTCATAATCAAAATGAGTTATTATGGCTAGCAAATTCTGAATGGACTTTACCATTGCAACAGGTGAAAATGTCTCTTCATAGTCAATACCATGAATTTATTTATAACCCTTTTCCACTTTTTTTGATTTATAAGTAGAAAATATACCATCCATGTCAGTTTTAATGTAGAAAAATAACTTACAACCTATGAGTATAACTCCTTCAGGTGTATCCATCAAGTTTTAAAATTGGTTAATGTACATGGAGTACACATCAGATTCCATGGATTTTAACCATTTCTCACAACCAAAACTATATCCTCTTAGTAGGGTGTAGGTTCATCTACTATAAATGCTACTTCATCATTATTATTTATAATAAAAATACATCTATTGGGTTACTAATGAATTTTACTAGACATTCGAGGTTCTTATATATCTTGAGTCAGTTCTTCTCCCATTACTCTTTGTAAAACTGGATCAACTTCCATCTTAAGAACATTTCATATTTATTAGTCTTAAACATCTCCATGTTTAAATTTCCTCCCACTTACTACTCGATCTATGTGTTTTTTCTCAATGGAAATAATATCTCAAGCCAGAAACACTTTTTGCTTAGTAGGATTATAGAAATAATATCCCTTAGTTTCTTTATGATAACCAACAAATAATAATTTTTCTGACTTGGGGACTATCTTATAAGAATAAATCATCATCAGAGTTATTCACAACCAAAAAACCTCATAAAATTGAAAATGTGATGTTTCCCAATCCATATCTCATATAGTGTCTTTGGGACTGCTTTAGATGGAATGTAATTTAGCAAAAATGTAGAAGTCTCCAAAGCATAACCCCAAAATGAAAGAAAAATGTCACACTGACTCATCATCGATCAAAACATGTCTAATAAGGTATAATTAATTATTTTAGACACACTGTTCTATTATGGTGTTCAAGTATGAGTGATTTGTGGAACAATTACACAATTCCTCAGATGATCAACAAATTCTTGGCTCATATAATCACTATCCAGATCTGATTGGAGAATCTTAACAATTTTTCCTAGTTTATTGTGTAATTATTTATGAAAATATTTGAACTTTTAAAAATTTAAATACTTTTGTTTCATTATAAACATTTAACTATACCAATTAGATTCATCAGTAAAAGTAATGAAGTACCAAAAACCACTACTTTCTTATGAACTCATTAGTCTATATACATCACTATGCATGAGATCCAATAGCCCATTAGCCCTATCACCTTTTATCCTAAAAGGTTCCTTATCCATTTTACCATTAAATAATATTTTCCTCTATAAAATGATTCATAATAAAATGAGTCTAATAATACATCTTTATAGAGTCTTTGAATGTATTTCTCATTAATATATCCAAGACAACAATGCCAAAGGTGGGTGAGATTAAAATCAACACTGACCTTCTTATTCTGAATGTTATAAATAGTATTATCTATATCTATAATATATAAACCATTCATTATATTCAAAAAAACATAAAACATTACATTCTTATAAATAGAATAGATTTTGTTCTTAATAATGAATGAAAATCCCATATATTCTAAACAAGATACATAATTCAAATTTCTGTTTATGTTGGAAAAATAATAATAATTTTTTAATTATAGTACTAATACACTGGGTATACATAGATCATAAGTACCGAATTATAATGATTTTTTTCTCAATTGACGACATAAATATCTACTTCAACCTTCATTAATTAACTATATTTGAGTTTGTGTTTTTCAGCACAAAAGTGTGACACACACTTGATATCTAATAACCTTGAGTTAGAGTTGGTGGAATTAATCTCTATAGAATTCAAATTAAAAATTATTAGATTTTTTATCCCTAAGAACACTTCTCAACCCTATATACCAATCTTTTTATATTTTATAGTTCATATCTACAAGTAATATCAAAATGATTATCATTAAGTATGCCATAATATATAACAAGTAACAAATAGTGGGAAATTATCATGTCTTATTTCTTTTCATCAAGGAATTTTTATGAAAGTTCTCCCACAAAAAATGATAAATTCTCACATTATATCAATTTAGTGAGCCAAGATCCCTATTTTACTAAGTAATGAACCAACTTTGGCATGAAACTCATCACTTTAGTTATTTATACAGGGATTTATCTCAATCAAAAAAATTTTGATTCTTGGATAGATGAGTGGAAAAATATTTTTCCATACCCATAATATGGATAATAATCAAATATATTCCTCTAGTAACTAAAACCTTGGGGTTTCCCAAAAAAGTGTAACCCAAAGTAAACATAAAAAAAAGATAACACAAGATAATCTAGGTATGCCCTTCTTTGGTATAAAACTACCCAGTTGGATAATCACGAGTCACCCATTACTTTATTACCTCACACACAAGATAATCTAAGATAACCCCAATTTGGTGTTAAACTACCTAGTTGGATGATCAAGGTTTTAAAAAGTGTCACTTTAGAAGGAATCCCACACTTATTATTTTAGGTATTTTCAAGTCTCACTAATTTATTATAAATCATGTACACATTAAATTCATAACTATTACACATTATGTAATCTTTATCTTATCATGTTTTATTCATTTTTTTGTATGTATGATTATATCATTTTAGTTTTGGATTCCTTATTCCAAAAACCAAATTATTTTTTACACCACATTAATGTGTAACTCTTTACAAAACCCACAAGTTTGTGTTACTCACCCAAAAAAAGAATCCAAACATATTCATTCACATCCAAATGCATCATATAAATAAGGCATATAAACACTTCATGTAAATGTATAGAGTTATATGAGACTTAAAAACTTAACATGAGTAAGCTCAAAGAAACATTTAGATAACCCCATTCACTTTTCTAGACAAGTCATATTCCCCCAATATTATAGGTGGGTTGAAAATAAAAAAATAGTACTTAGCAACAGTTTATTAGTGGCGGTTTTATGAAACACCACTAAATAAATTGTATTAAAAAAATTAGTGGATATTTAAGTGAACCACCGCTATTTTTTTAACATTTAGCAGTGATTTTATTGAAACCTCCACTCAATATTTTAAAAAACCCTAATTTTTACCCCTTTTTACCTCTACACCCTTTCTCCTCGAACCTGTGCCACACCTCACCACCCACCACCCCCTTGCCGCCTATCTCTAATCCCCCTACCCTTCCCTTTATTTCTCCATGATCTTGTGCTATCCCTTCCCCTAAATGCCCCTTTCCAATTGCCACCCCTCGCCACTCGACACCCCCTCACCATCCCTCACTACCCCTCACTGCCCTTCGACCCCCCTTCTCCCCTCACCCTACCCTTCCATCTTTTTCTCAAGTAATAAACACTCCATCATCTCTTCATCACTCACTGCCCCTATCCATCCCTCACAACCACTCTCTTCCTCTCCTTAATCTCCCCTTTCTCCTTGAGCCTATGACACCCCTTCCCCAATCCATCACCGCTCACCGTTTATCACTGCCCCTCACCACCCATCTCCGGTAGGTGGTTTAATATATCTATTTAAGTTCCATAACCATGATTGATTTAATTATTTTAATTATTTTTTTCTTTAATATTAAATTATATTTATTATTGAGGATTAATTGGTGATAGTAATATGGTTATTTTTCTTTGGGTTTAATGTGATAAATTGTGGGGTTTCCTTACAAATGTAGTAAGAAAATTTTAAAATAATTATTCCCATAAGGTCCTTAATGAAATATAATTTTCTTATAAAATAATTTCTTTTATTACTATAAATTATTTATGTAGTGTTACTAATATTTATTTTCATGGTCTTGATTGTTTTTTCCCAAATATTAAGATTTTTTTGATTAATATCAATGTTGTAAGTGTTTGTTAATATCAATAATTGTTATATGGTTTTTTATTAATTTTATTATTTTTAAGTGTTAACAAAAATAGATTGGATTAATATCAATGTTAATAGGTGTTTTTAGATGTCAATAATTATTTAAGGGGATCTATAAACATTTATTTTTTAATTAATATCAATATGTGTTTTGAATAATAGCATGAATTTTTTATAGGGTGTTTATTAATTTTATTGAAATAGTGGATGCTTTTTTAAATGTTATATAGAGAACCTATATTTATGATTGTATATATAATATCATAAGGGATCATATCAAATTGAAATTTAATATTGAGATAAAATTTGGTTATAACTCCAATCATTTTAAAACATTTATTTGGTGTTATGTTGAATCAAGACCCTACCCTGGTCAATGATGAAGTTGGGTGATGTTTAATTTTGAATTTACTTATTTTATTAATCATTTTTATCTTTATATCTGAATGAACAAGGATAATAGTGACCATCCAATACCTATAGATAAAATTTTCATTAATTTAACTTGAAACACACCTTGATATGCAAAAGGTTTGGAAGAATTTTTAAAATTTTCAATTACTAACCGATTAGTGGATGGTAGAATAAAATGTATGTGTCCTGATTTAAAATTAAAGAAATGATTGAATAGAAAAAAAGTATATGAAAATTTAATATTGAAATAGTTTACTACTTAATATGTATGTTGGATTTGGTATAATGAATCAAATGTTATGAAAAGTAAAAAAAATTACAATACTATCAACAAAACACAAAGTAACTCAACAGAGGAGAATTAAGTTCAAAATTTTTTAAATGACACATTTTATTTTATAGAATCATTTTACAACATTTTAATAAATAAAATTAACCTTCATTTGATCTTGATAAGGTTAATATTTCTCAGAACATCAGTGACCAAAAAAATGAGTTTTATGAATTAGTTGAAGATGGACAACAAGAACTGTATGAAGGGTATGCCAAGTATTCAAACTTTTCTTTTTCTAATTAAGTTGTATCATATCAAGTGTATACATGGAATTACTGAAAAATAATTAACATGATTTTATAGTTACTTCATGATGGATTTATTAAAGATAATATTCCTACATCATTCTATGAGATGAAGAAATCATCAACAAACTTGGACTTGATTATACAAAGATTCATGCATGCCTTAATAATTTTATGCTTTACTAGGGAGAAGAGATGAAAAAGAAGAATACATAAAATTTCATACAAGTAGATAAAAGTCAATGAAAAACAATGAGAGTATAAATAAATGAAACCCTAGGAATAAACAGAAGAAGAGAATTCTTGCAAAGGTATTATGTTACTTTCCTTTGAAACCACGCTTGTTATGATTATTCATGTTATTTAAAACTGCATATGACATGAAGTGGAATGCTCTGAATAATAACGATGGATTGATGAGACATAAAAAATATTCAAAATCTTGGAAGATGTTTGATTCTCTATATCCATATTTTTCTCCAGATCCTAGGAATGTACATTTAGGATTAGATTTTGATGGTTTTAACCCTTTTGGTACTTTAAGTACTAATTATACCATTTGGCTAGTTGTTTTGATCCCCTATAATCAACCTCCATAGATGTGTATGCTGTAAAATTATTTCATTATTTCAATGATTATTCCTTGAAATAAAATTCCTTGAAATGACATTGATGTATACCTTCAACCTCTAATCAAATAATTGTGAGAATTATGGGATGATGGTGTGGAAACATATGATGCTTCAACGAGACAACTATTTAAAATTCATGATGCTCTAATGTGTAAAATTAGTTAATTTCATGGACTAGGAAATTTATCTAGTTGGAACACTCATATAGGGATGTGAACCCTTCACAATTATCATCGGTTTTCCAAAATGACGTAGTTGGACTCATTTTAGGGAAGAAGCATCCAGAACATATACGAGGGATGGGTTTTGGGTCTACTACAACTATATTTGGTAGGGTGATGTTATTTGTTATTTCTACACTTGGTGGGGGTTCAATTTGTTCCATTTATCAAGAATCACAAATAAAAATTGCATGATTGAAAGAAAAAGTACAAGAATAAAAATATAATAGGAAAACACAAGATCCACGATGGTCGCAAATGGAAAATACTTTAGTTTTTGTATTTTAGTGGATGACCGATACAATCCCTGAGTAAATTTCCATCCTTATAGCTCATCCCAGCTAGGTAAATTCTAAATTCCATAGATCATTCACACATTTTCATATATTACATACAACATATATAAATAAAACTAAAATGACACTTTTATATTGAAAACACACATTTCGATTCATAATGAGCATATATTGTGCCAGATTAAAGTGTGGTTGATTCCAACATGTCAAAAATGAATTATATATCGTTATCTATAAGTCTGAAAACAATCCAAGTTTTTTTCTCAGTTTTGACTCAGTAAACACTTCTTAAAGGTACAAAAGTCTTTAAAAACAAGTGTCAGTGTTGGGGGGGGGGGGTCAAAACTAGGAAAACAACATTATATTTATATGAAATCATGGTACAATGACCATAGATTTTACTATGAAATTTTGGAACTGACAACACGTCATTCCAAATTACAGTTTTCTCGGGATAGCCATAAATATGTTTTCAGTGTTTTAAAACACTAAAAAGTGTGTGTAAGGGTCAAAACCATAGAAAAATACATCATATTTATTTTAAATCATGATAAATTCACCTATGAGTTATTTTTTATGTGTATGCATAGAAAACATGTCAATTCGAAATGTGGTGTGGAAAAAATTACACAGAAAACAATTCTTAAAGGTATAAAAGCCTTTAAAAATCGGTGTCGGGAGGTCAAAATTAGGAAATAAATGTTAGATTACCCTAAAATATGGGGAAAATGACCATATATTGAAGTTTTAAACTTAGGAACCAATGACACATCCTTTTGAATTATGTTTTTCCTGAGATGGCTGTAAACATGTTTTTAGTGTTTTAAAATACTAAAACATGATTAGGATAGTAAAAACCATAAAATATGACCTCAGATTGATGTGGAATTATAGTAAACCGTTAATGAGTTATTTTTGATGTGTACATGTAGAAAAAACATCAATTCGACATGCGGTGTGGCCAGAATGACTTAGTAAACACTTCTTAAAGGTACAAAATCCTTTAAAAACAAGTGTCGGGGGGGGGGGGGAATATGAAAAATGATGTCATATTTCTCTTAAATCAGAGGATAATTATTGTATGTTGAATTTTTAAATTTAGGAACTAAAGACACATAATTTTAAATTACAGGTTTCCCTATATGGCAGTGAACACGTGTTTAGTGTTTTAAAAGAGTAAAACATGCATGAAATGGCCAAAATGATAGAAAAGGACCTCAGATTGACGTGTAATAATGGGAAACCACTATTCAGTTATTTTTTTACATGTAAATGTAGAAAAAACATCAATTTGATGTGTGGTGTGGTCGTAATGACTCAATAAACACTTCTTAAAGGTACAAAAGCCTTTAAAAACAAGTGTCAGGGGGGGTCAAAACTAGGAAAATTATTTTGGATGGTCCTAAAATTCAAGGAAAACAACCGTAGATTTAATTTTGAAATATACGAATCAACAGAATATCATTCCAAATTATGGTTTCCCTAGGATGGTTGTAAATGTGATTTTAGTGTTTTAAAACACTAAAACATGCATGGAATGGTGAGAACCATAGAAAGAAATATTAGATTGAAATGGAATCATGGAAAAACACCACCAAGTTATATTTGACATGTAGGCATAGACAAAATGTCAATACATCATACTGTGTGATCAAAATGACTTAGTAAACACTTTTTAAAGGTACACAATCCTTTAAAAATAAGTGTTGGGGGATCAAAACCAAAAAAATAATGTTGGATTTCCTTAAAATTAGGTGATAATGACTGTAGATTTAATTTTAAAATTTAGGAACCAAAAAAACATCATTATTAATTATGGTTTTCCTGGGATAGCTATAAACTTGTTTTTAGTGTTTTAAAACACTAAAACATGCATGGGATGGTTAAAACCATAGAAAATGACCTTAAATTGATGTGAAATCATGGGAAAACCACTAATGAGTTATTTTTGTTGTGTATGCACAAAAAACATGTTAATTTGACTTGCGATGTAGTCAGATTTACTCGGTAAACACTTCCTAAAGGTGCAAAAGACGTTAAAAACAAGTGTTGGGGGATCAAAACCAAGAAAACGACATCAGATTGCCCTAAAATTGGGGGAAAATTTCCATAAATTAAATTGTGAAATATAGGAACTGACCAAAAATCATTATGAATTAAAGTTTGTCCAAGATGTCCTTAAATAGGTTTTTAGTGTTTTAAAACACTAAAATGTGTGTGTAATAATTAAAACCATAGAAACAACCTCATATTGATGTTAAATCATGATAAAACCACTATTGAGTTATTTTTTTATGTGTACACGTAGAAAACAAATTGATCTGACATGTGGTGTGGTTGGAATGACTCAGTAAACACTTCTTAAAGGTACAAAAGCCTTTAAAAACATGTGTTGGGGGTGTCAAACCCTAGAAAATGATATCATATTACCTTAAAATCAGAGGAAAATGACTACAGACTAAATTTTGAAATTTAGAAACCGGAAAAACATCATTCTGAATTATGATTTTCTTGGTATGGTCATAAATATGTTTTTAGTGTTTTTAAACACTAAAATGTGCATGGAATGGTCAAAAACATAAATAATGACCTCAGATTGATTTGAAATCATGGTAAAACTACTGTTGTGTTATTTTTGAGGTGTAAGTGTAGACCACACATCAATCCAATATGCGATGTGGTAGAAATTACTCAATAAACAATTTTTTAAAGGTATAAAAGCCTTTAAAAACAAGTGTCAAGGGGTCAAAACAAGGAAAACGATGTCAGTTTGCCCACAAAATTAGGGACAATCACCATAGATTGAATTGTGAAATGCAGGAACTGATGAATAGTAATTCCTAATTATGGTTTGCTTGGGATGGTCATAAAAATGTTTTTAGTGTTTTAAAACACTAAAACATGAGTGGAATAGTAAAAATGATTACAACCAACCTTATATTGATGTAGAATCATGGGAAAACCACCAATGAGTTGTTTTTGAAATATAGAACATGTTTTGAAATCAAAGAATTTAATTTTTTTTATTAATTAAATTTCAATCACATCACAAATAAAGTTAAAAATTAATTAGAATATTTATATATCCCTTTTCAGTTTCAAGTGTTGAATCATATCTTAAATAGATTAGTTTTTTTCAATGTTTTTTAAATTATATATTATTTTTTATGTTAAAATTTATTCTATTTGATTAATAAAATAAAAAATTTTATTTGTAACATTATGAATATATTCTGTGTCTTTTCTCTTTCACATTTATTTTCTTAAATGTTCTGGTTTTCATTGTAGGTGGAAGATGCCGACAATAGGTAGAAGGTTGACCGTTCAAATCCAAAAAATTCTTCAGAAGGTAGTCATGATGGTTCTTAGTTTCTGTGGTATGTTAAAATTTTATCAGTTATTTTACTTTAATTCTAATTTATTATGTTTAGTTTTAGTTTTAGTTTTGTTTTTGGTTATAGTTAATGAGATGATGTGGTTAGTTTTGGATGATGAGATGATGTGGAGGTAGACAGGTGTAATGGAGGTTATGGCATTGACGTATATTAGGCATGGGTTGTTGTTGGACATATTTTATATGTATATATTTATGAATGGGGTATTGATTAACAGATGTATGGGTTGACTGAGACCGTGATTATGATGATTGTGGATTTTTATATACATGACTATGTATGTATGATATATTTATGATTGGTTTATCATACATTCATGTTTTAGTTTATTTCATGCAAGTTTTTTTTTATATTTACAGTTTTTATTAAACATTTTTAAAAAAATTACGATTTAGTGGTGGTTTTTAGTAACCACCGCTAAAACAAACCACCACTAATATGTTCAATATAGGTTAGTTTCATTTTATATATATTTACCCCAAATATTTTTTTTTTCATAAAAAACCACCTTTAAATAAACAATAAACCACTTCTAAATGCTAAAAAATGACACATAACAAAACCACCATGAAATTAAAAAAACCACCAATAAAAGATCAGTGATCATGAAATACACAATGGTTTTAATAACCACCACTATATTATTATGTGGTAGTTTAAACCATAGTAAGTCCATGAAGAAACTTCCACTAATGCCATTTTATTTGATAATGTGACTCTGAGTCCCTCTACCCGGGGATACATTACTCAAGAGAGAATTTAATTTATGATATCTATTACACAAAATATGAACAAAATAAATTGAACAAATATTTTAAATATCATAACTTCAAAAGAAAATTGAGGTCAAGTTAGGTGAAAAATAAATTTAATGTAGTCATATATAACATGTAATAGAGGGATCCAACTCCAAAAAGTAGTTTAACAGTTAAACATAAAGAAAACACGGTAATAAAATTTCTTAAAAAAATTAATAAACATGAATATAAAAGGGATTTAAAAAATAAATAAACATTTTATTGATTTTATAAAACATTATATAAACATTCATGAACATTCACTACTATAAAACTACTCTTTTACATCGGGATTTTAATGTTGGTTTTTAAAAAACTGTTGTTAAAATCTACTTTTAAGCTCAATTTTTGAATTTATTTTACATTGGTTTCTAAAAAATTTATGTTAGAAGTATAATTTTAACATTAGTTTCTAAAAAACGACATAAAAAACATTATAAGTATTTTTAATTCTATTTATTTACAAAACCAACATTAAAAATATGATATAAAATATTTTAACGTTTGTTTTAAAAATAACCGATGTTAAAAATATACTATAATATATATTTGATTTCATTTTTCACTACTTGAAACAAGATTTATTGTAATGGCCCAAGATTTTAGAATATGTTTCTTTTTAAAGAAATTTAATCTCTTGGATAGCATAGAGAGTATGAAACCATAATATTTTCTTAAAAGAATACTATGTTCAATAACTTATGTTGTGCAGAACATCGAGTTTAAACGAACTCAAAATTATCATTATTTTAACATGACTGTAATAAAATAGCTATTAAATTAAAAGGTGTGAATAAGATTAATTATTTTATTAAATATAAATGGATTTTAAGTTAAATAAAAATTTATTTATTCTTAGGAAATAAACAAATAATTTGTAATAAATTCATTTTATTCTTCAAATATATATTCTCTTCAAAAAGATATTTTTATTTATTTCTATGATAAAATAAATAAAATTAATTTTCAAACTTTTATAAAATATTTTTTTTCAAAATAAACTTCATTTTTTGAATCACTGCATCAAAATTATCTTAGGATAATTTTTTTGGGAAATTTCTAAAGAAGTTTATTTTTGTGTTAAAAAGTGAAAATACCATTTTTATGAGATACCATAACTCTTATGAAATAATTATTATATGATCATGATTTAAAATTTATTAACCCTTGTTCTTTTTTAAAATATATTTAATGAATTACATAATATATAAGGTGTTACAATTTTGAAAGCCACAATTTTAACCTTAAAAAAACCATTTCTACGAGTTATACGCATAAAATATTTAGAATTGATTTTATCACTTTTATAGATTTAATCAAGTAAAATGGATTCCATATTTTGAATTAGGAGGTCCAAATTAGGTTCTAAATTCATTTTCATTTTTATTCATTAAAAATTTTCCATGGTAAAAATAATATTTACCATAGTATAGATAAATTAATGTAGGAGGTTAAAGTTAAAAGGTAAAAGATTAAAATACCTAAAAAATACAATAATAAATGGTTGTTTGATATGTTTCTTGAACTTAAACATCCTTTATAAAATTAATCATAATCCAAATTCGTTGTAATTAATGACACCCAAATGTGGTTGGCTTTAAATATAAAATAATCATTATTTAATCACTTAAAACCATCCCTCCTCAAGTACAAATACCATCCCTCACCACCAAATTTTTCCTAAAAACTATTTAAGATATTAGAATCTATAAAAAACCATCTAAAACCCACTCTAGACATGTCAAAGTTCTATAGGTCTCACCAAAATACCAATTCCAAGTTCTTTAAGGGGTCCTTCAAGGAGGTGATATTCAAGAGGTGGCTTTCTCAAACCACCTCTCTTAATTTCATTTTTCTACTACCTTATCCTAACCTCATTAATAAATAAAATAATAATAAATCTAGTATAATTTATATAATAGAATTTTATTTTTCTTATGTAATATCTTCTATCCAACCCTTTTATTATCTCCTCTTATTCAAATAAATGAAGCCACTGTCCAAATTATATGAGTTAACCATCTTCACGGAGAATGAGTATTTTTTTCCATTACCACAATCAAGGATGGTCATAAAAGTATTATTCTAGTTATATAATATTATAATAGTTATATTATAAACTGTTTCCTATTCTAAAACTAATATATAAACATAATATTAAATAAAATGAAACTAGTTCGTGATGGTCGAAAAAACCACCAAATAAAGTAATTTTTTTATTAATGTTTTATCAAATGAATCATCCTCATATCAGAAATAAAAATGATATATGAGACCATTTAAACTTATATATTTATATTAATACCATTTCATTTAAATTTTGTAGTTTAATTTCCATTTTACAAGAACATCCATAATTATACACAAGTAAACCGACCATGAAACCATGAAATGAACACATCTAAAAAAATGAAAATAATGAAATATTACTAATGAATTGGTTGTAAGATATCATAAAATGATCATATAAGGTATTATAAATATTAATATATATCTATAAAAAATTAATAAAATTATTTAAACTATTATACATGATTTTGAAGTATGCAAAAATAAAGGGAAGCACGAGGTAAGAGATTCCTCAACTTAATTTCCATTAATTGGTTTAAACTGCCACTTCATTGATTTTTTCATGATAAGATTATGTTTGAAATGGTTTTTTATTACCTTATGTTGTATTTACACTTGTTTTTTGTTTATTTATAGTATATATAAATAATAAATTCATTTGATTAATTCTTACTTCAACAATATGATTTTTTTAAGATATTTTCTTTTAAAATTTATCTTTTTGAAGTCTTCCTTAAAAATCTATTTTTCTTCCATGTACATGTTTTTTAAAATTGTTTCCAAAAATTTATTTAATATTATAATTTGAATTTTAAAATTTATTTTTATCCATGTTTGATTTTTATTAATTTTTTTTGAAAGGTATATTTTATCATTTTCTAAATAAGGTTCTTTGATACTTTTCTAAAAAAATACAGAATAAATGTTTTTTTAAATTATACATCATGAGAAGATTTTCCCACCATTATAATGCCTTAATACTTTGGATATTTATTTACAATTTTACTTTTTTATTTTCAATGTAATTTTTTTCTTTTATAATTGCGTAGTATTTTAGAAATAAGTGATTTTCAAATTGAAAAAAGTTATTCTCCTCAAGAAATATTTCAGTAATATCTTTAAAATATTTTCATTTATGTCAACATACTTTGTTGAATATTTTTTTGAGGTTTTAATCTAATAATACCATTTATAATATTCATTTTTATGGTTTATGATTAATTTGACTGGGGAAGTATTGATATTTCATATGACCAGTTCTTCAAATACAGATAGTTATTGGTTTTATTAAAAATGTTGATTAGATTGTATTATTTATTCATTTGAGGAATTAATTAGACTTATTAAGTGATATAAATGACCCACTATATCCTCTTAATTCATTGTTAGGTCTCATGAGACAAACTAGATTGAGTTTTGACTAAGGCCTTACCCATTTATTTTTAGATGTCTTGGACAGGGCCTTAACGGTATGTTTTAGATATCCGACATTACACATTCCATCATTATGAGATTATTTATTGATTTTTATGTGATTATTCAACTAGTATAATATCCATGGTTAAGTTTTCTATCTCATGTTATTATTTATATGGAATTATTTGATCATATTTTATTCCATTCATATTATGCTCAAGTTATTGATTAAATGGATTGTGTTTCAGTTATTTACCTTACTATAATTGTTATTTATTATTTATGAAAGCTTCCACTATATACATACCCTTAACAAGCATCTGAGATGACCCATTTCTTATGTTTTATTTCTCCCTAGTATTCTAATAAGTTTATTATGATTTATATATAGGGTTAATCTATAAGAATAATGGTCTTTTTAAGGATTTTCTATATTGTCATTTTTATTTTCAATTGTAATGTAAGGTTAAAATTTGTATCTAGTTTTCCAAAACTACTAAAATATTTGTTCCTTTGGGATGTTATTCCTTGTATCTTATGCCAATATAATAAAGTAATCACTGACTCTAGGATACAAGGGTCATGGTATTTATAGTTGGTATCAGAGAAAGTTTAGTATAAAATTAGGAAAATAGACTTAATTAAACATATATTTGGGAAACATAACCTTGTAACATACATTTAGAATATTCCCAAAGAAACTTAGTTTATGATTTTGAGATTAGTTATACATAAATATTCAATTTATCTTAAGTGTTTCACTATTTTTGAAATTATGCATTATGATTCATAACCTAATCTAGTGTATTCCATTGTTTAGAAATGGAACCTAACAGATGGGATGTAAACCAAATCAATGAATGTATTCCATGTAGGTATTTCCCTCCTAGAAAAAATAATGATGTTGGAGCTAGAGCTACAACTAGATCTAAACAAGTTATAACTATATTGGGATAGATAACTCACGTTATGAGCAATAACCTTACCTGTATGGAGCTTATCGATCCGGAATGTGGTGTAATAATGTTAGAATGATTAATGAAAAAAAACTCCATTATTCAATGGGACTAAAAATATATTTATAGCTGATCAATGGATATGTTATTTAGAGAATATATTTCTCACATTTGTAAGTAATGAAAGGGAGAATGTTTTCATGGTATTTTATCATCCTTATGAATATGCGGTTCAATGGTGGTCCTTGATTTAAATCACTAAGGAGGATGATGAAATTACAAACATGGAATCGAAGGATTTTAAGAAACTTTTTTTGGAAAAATATTTTCCTCATGAAATATGATTAGACTTGTAGAGATAATTCTTGATTCTGAGACAAAAGTATGATAAGAATGCTACTAAGTTTGAAGCCAACTTACAAAATTGGCAAGGAATTCTATGGACTACATACATAACCTAAGGAGTTAGATTGATCATTTATTTGATGGTTTAAATCTATTCCTCATAAGTGAATTTGTCTCCCAAAATTTCTCATCATATAAAGATATATTATCTTTTGATATCAAGACATATAAATAATTCTATAAGTTTGATGACTTTTACGAAAAATAAGAGAAGAATAGGGTGGAAGAGAAAAGAATGGATAAAGGGACTAAAAAGGGTAATTTTCCAACATGAAATACTTGTGGTAGGAATAAACCTAGTACCTATATAAAATGAAAATGAGTTTGCTTCAAGTGTGGAGGGAAATTCCATAATGCTCATGATTTCAAGGGAAAGTAAGAATCTACCAATGTTCAATGCTTCAATTGTAAAGAGATGAGACATTATAAAAATAGATGTCCCAAGCATCAAGGAAACCTACTGATGAAGAGGATGAGAGAAAAATGTCAAGATTATGCACTAAAAAAATATAAGGTTGAAGTTCGTAATTATGTGGTGGTAGGTACTTTAATCGTCTCCTTAAATTTAGGTAATTCTTTATTTGATTCCGAATCATTTCATTCTTTTATATCTTCATAGTTTTCCATAAAAATTAGACATTTCCCATTTACCTTAAGAAGGGAGTTGTTGGTCAAAATTCACAGTGGAAATATCATTTTAATAAATATTTTTTCAAGAATTTCTTATTATAGAACATAAACAGGCTCTATTTACTGATTTTATTATCATACATATGGCTGATTTTGATATAATCCTTAGTATGGACTAGATTTAAAAATATAATACAATATTTTTTGAAAATAGAAGGAAATTATGAATCATAATGAAGATATGGAATTTCTTATCTTTATAGGGGAAAATTTGTTATCTAATTCATATCTGGATCCACTTCCAGTATCTCTTCTAAACGAGATTCATGTAAAAGAAGAGTAGATAAAACCTACTGATGAAAAATGTAATCTTTAAATTGAGGATGTACCTATTGTACAATAATATATTGATATATTTCATAAGTAATTACCTAAATATCCACAAGAGTGTAAAGTAGAGTTTTCAATTGATTTAATCTCTAATGAAAGACCTATATCAAAGACTCCCTATAGAATGGAAATTGTTGAGTTAGTGGAATTAAAAAAACAACTAGAGTATTTGAGTGGTAAGGTATTTATATGCCCTAGTGTTTCACCTTGGGGAGACCTTGTTATTTTTTTAAAAGAAAGATATATCTATGAGGCTGTATATTTATTATAGATAAATCAATGCTATGACAATAAAGAACAAGTATCCTCTATCTCACATTGATGGCCAATTTGACCAACTTCATGGTGCTCAATATTTTTCAAAGATTGACCTAAATTCTGGATATCATCAATTGAGAGTAAATAAGAAAGATATTATAAAGATTAAATATTGAATAAGGTATGGAAATTATGAGTTTATAGTAATTCTATTTAGATTGACTAATTAAGCCTTTGTTTTTGTGAATATAATGAATAGAGTATTCAAGGAATATCTTGATATTTTTTTTGAAATTTATTAATGATATCTTGGTATACTCCAAGAACTATAAATACCATGATAACCACATTTGAATCATTCTTTAGACTCTTTAAGGAAAATAATTATATGGGATGTTTAGCAAGTGTGAATTTAAGTATGAAAATGTTTCTTTTATTGGCCACATTATCTCCAAGGTTGTAATTTCAGTTGATCTTTTAAAGAAAAAGGTATTACAAGAATTTCCTATACCAACAAATATAATAGAGGTACATAGTTTCATTGGTTTGACAGGTTATTATCGGTTAATTTTTCAAAAATTTTCCCAATTACCTAACATATTAAACAAGATTACTCATAAAGGGGATAAGTTTATTTGGAAAAAGGAATGTGAAAAATGCTTTGAAGAATTGAAGAGGGTATTGGTGAATGATATGATCTTGAATATTCCATCAGAAAATGGTGGATTTGTGATTTTTAGTAATGTATTGAGGAAAGGACTTGGTTGTATCCTTATGGTGAATAATATATTTATTTCCTATGCATCAAGGTAGTTGAAAATCATGAATAGAACTATACAACTCATAATATTGAGTTTGAAGCTATAATTTTTTCTCTGAATATATGGAGACACTTTCTCTATAGTGAAATATGTGAGATATATAAAAATAAAAAGAGTTTGAAATATATATTCACATAGAAAGAACTCAACATGAGGCATATGTGATGGATCGAGTTACTCAAGTAATATTATTTTTCAATACACTACCACATAAGGAAAGGAAATAAAGTAACATATTCATTGAGCAGGAAGGATCATGGATTTATAAAAAAATGTTGATTAAAATAGATCTTATGTTCTTGAATCTAGTATAGATATATATGGTAATTATTAAGGAATGGGAAATATCACTCCTTTTTCAAATGGTTCCCAAACCATATTTATTGGAAAATATAAAAATATCTCAGTTGGATGATGAGAATTTTCAAAATAAAATTAAAGTTGTTAATGATAGAAAATTTCTAGACTTAAAATATGAAGATGATTTTATTAAGTTTGGAAATAGGCTCTATGTTTCCTCTATAATTTATCTAAACATGGAATTATTGAATGATACTCATAACTTAAATTTATATATACACCCTGGTAGCACAAAGATGTATTGAGATTTGAAGGAACATTTTTGGTGGGATAATATGAAGCAGAAAATTACAGATTATCTTTCAAAATGTTTGGTTTCTCAACAACTGAAAGGTAAGAGATAATATCCTTGAGTATTCATGCAACCTATAACTATTCCTACTTTTAAATGGGAAGAAATTACTATAGAATTTATTATTGCATTACCAAATAATCTAATAAAGAATGATGCAGTATGGGTAATTGTTGACCGACTTACCAAATCTGCACATTTCTTCATTATAAGGGAATATTTAGCATTAGAGTACCTTACAAAACTCTATATTAATGAAGTTGTGAAACTTTATGGTGCACCTATTTAAATTTTTTCTAATCATGATAAAATAATTACATAGAAATTTTAGAGAAGTCTTTAGAAGGCTCTTGATATCAAGATTAATTTGAGAATCACTTATCACCCCCAACTGAAAAGCAGTCAGAAAGGACCATTCAAACTCCATAGGACTTGTTGAGACCCCGATCAGTTTAATTTTAAGGTATGTGGGATCATTATTTACCATTGGTAAAATTTTACTATAATTATAACTTCCATTTAGGTATTCAAATGCTTCTGTATGAAGTGTTATATGGAAGAATATTCCATACACTAACTTGTTGGGATGAAGTTGGTGAAAGGAATCTTTTAGGCCCAAAACTTACTCAAGAAACCATGGAAAAGGTAAATACTATTAAAAATAATATCAAATCATCTCAAATTAACCAAAATTGATATGCTGATAACTAGAGGAAATATTTGGAATTTCAAGTGGGATATCATGTTATCTTGAAGGTATCTCCATGGAAGTATGTTATAAGATTAAGTAAGAAAAGAAAACTGAGTCCTAGGTACCTCAGAAATTATGAAATCATAGAAATAATTTTAGATATGGATTATTTTTTGGAAATAGAACCTAGCCTCTCTAAATTACATTATTTGTTCCATATATCTATAGTAAGGAAGTACATCCAAGAATCTATGTGTGTTCTAACTTCTAAAGAGATAGAATTAGAACCCGATCCGACTTACTATAAAGAGGCTATCCTGATTCTAGAATCTAGGAAACAAGTGTAAAGGAATTTAATGAATAAACTGGTAAAGGTACTTTGGAAAAATCATAAGATAGAATATGTGACATGGGAAACTTAATAAACTATGATGAATAATTACCCAATTCTATTTATTAGGTGACATTCTAGAAATTTTGAGGAAGAATTCTTTGAAGGAGGGAAGAATGTATTGCCCCAAGATTTTATGGTATGTTTATTTTTAAATAAATTTAATCTCTTTGATAGCTTATAGATCACATAACTCTAAGATTTTGTTAAAATAACACAATGTTATAGCATATGTTGCACAGAACACTGAGCTTAAACAAACTCTAAAATATCATTATTTTAACATGACTGCTATAAAAAATCCATTAAATTGGAGAGTGTGAATACTATTTACTATATTATGAAATATATATGGATTTTATTTTCAATAAAAATTTAACTATTCTTAATAAATAAACAAATAATTTATAGTAAATTCATTTTATTCTTCAAAAATACATTCTCTTCAAAAAGTGATTTTTATTCCTTTCTATGATAAAATAAATAAAATTAATTTTTGAAACTTTTAGAAAATGAATTTTAAAAAATAAACTTCCTTTTTGGAACCATCTCATTGAAATTATCTGAGGATATTTTTTTGGAATTTTTTAAAAAGGTTGATTTTTGGGTTAAAAATTGAAATTATTGTTTTTATGAAATACCATAAATATTATGAAATAATTATTATATGACCATTATTTTAGATTTATTAACCATTATTCTTGATAAAAATGTATTTAATGAATGACATAACACATAATGTGTTACATTTATAAACACATGCTTAGAAATTTTGAAAACCATAATTTTAACCATAAAAAACTATTTGTTTTGAGTTATACACATAAAATACTTAGATTTTTTTTATCACTTTTATAAATTTAATAAATTAAAATATATTACATATTTTTATTCATGAGCTCCAAATTAGGTTATAAGGTTATTTTAATTTTTATACATAAAATTTACCGTGGTAAAAAAAGTATTTATTGCAGTATAGGTAAAATAATGGAGCAGGTTAAAGTTAAAAGGTAAAAGCATAAAATACCTAAAGACTACAAAATTAAATGGTTATTTGATGTGTTTATTGGAATTAACCAGTATTTAAAACATTAATGATCCACCAAATTTTTTGGAATTAATTCCACCCAGATGTGGTTGACTTTAAATATAAAATAATCATTATTTAATCACTTTAAACCACCCCTCCTCAAGTATAAATACCATCCCCCACCCCCATTTATCCTCACGAGAATTGAATCTATTCAAATATCTTCAAAACTATATAATAACCATTCTGCCCATGTCCAAGTGCAACTTTTCTCACAAAAATAACAATTCTAAGTTCTTTAATGGGTTCTTCAAGGAGGTGATATTCATGAGGTAACTTTCTCAAACCACCTCTCTTAATTTACTTCCTTCTCCTACATTCTCCTCACCTCATTCATCCATAAAATCATAATAAATCCCTTATAATTTATATAATGGAATTTATTATTTCTAATTTAGTATTTTATATCCAACCCTTTTATTATCTCCTCTTATTCAAATAAATGAAACCATTGTCCAAATTATGGCGTTTAACCATCTCTGTGTATAATGAGTTTTCATTTTCCATTACTACCTTCAAGGATGTTCATAAGATTATTATTATGGTTAAATAATATTTTAATTGGTATATAATAACCGATTTCATGTTTTATAACTAAAATATATACATAATATTAAATAAAACGAAACCAGTTCATGATGGTCGGAAAAAACTCCAAGTAAACTAAACATTTTTTATTAACTTTTTATCAAATGAATCATCCACATATCAGAAAAAATGATATATGGGACCATTTAAAATTATGGATTTTAATTAATAACATTTCATTTCACTTTTATAATTCTATTTACTTTTGAAAATGACATCTATAATTATACACAATTAAACTGACCATGAAACCATGAAACGAATGCACCCGAAACAATGAAAATAAGGAAATATTATTAATGAAAGGGTGGTAAGATGTTATAAATAGATTATAAAAGGCATTATAAATATGAATATATTTTTATAATAAATTAATAATATTATTTAAACCATTATACAGGAGTTTTAAGTACACAAAACTAAAGGGAAACATGAGGTAAGGGATTTATTAACTCAATTTACATTAATTAGGTTAAACTTCTACTTCATTGAATTTTTCATGATAATATTATGTGTGAAATGACTTTTGATAACCTTATGTTTTATTTAAACTTTTTATGGGGATTTAAAGTGGATGAACATAATATATTCATTTTATTAACTCTCACTTCAATGATACGATATTTTAAAGATACTTTCTTTTAAAAAATTATCTTTTTAAAGTTTGACTTTAAACTCTATTTTTCTTCCATGTCCATGTTTTAAAAAATTGATTCCAAAAATGTTTTTAATATTCCCCTATTATTTTTTAAAGTAATTTTTACTCATGTTTTACTTTTTATAAAATAGTTTTAAAGGTATATATTTTTTATTTTCTAAATAAGGTACTTCGATAATTTTCTGAAAAAACTACCGAAGGAATACTTTTTTAACTTATATGGAATAAATAACTTTTATTGGCATCATAATTCCTTAATACATTTAATATTCATTTAAAATTTTACAAGTTTATTTTAAAATATTTTTTTCTTTTATAATTGCATAATATTTTAAATATAAGTGATTTTCAAAGTGAAAAAGTGTATTTTACTCATGAAATATTTCAGTAATTTATTTGACATATTTTCATCCATGTAAACATATTTTGTTGAATAATTTATTAAGTATGTACTCTAATAATAACATTTACCATATTCCTTTGTATGGTTTATGATCCGTTTGAATGGGGAAGTATTGATATTTTGTATAATTGGTTCTTCCAATATGAGTAGTTATTTATTTTGTTAAGGCATGTTTCTTTAGTTGTATTATTTATTCATGTGAGGAATGTATTTAACTTAGTAAGTGATTGGTGGGGATTTCTATATCACCTAGATTCATCGATATTTCTAATGAGACAAACCATAATGGGTTTTTTATAAGGCCGTACCCAATTATTTTTAGATGTTTTAGCCAAGGCCTTGATGGTAAGTTTTAGATGTCTAACGTTATGTGTTACATTATTATGATATTTGTTATTGATTTACATGTGGTTATTTGTTTTTTAGAGTATCCATGGTTATTTTTTATAGATCATGTGATTATTTATATGGAATTATTTGATCATATTTTACTTCAGGCATATTATGCTCAAGTTATTGATTAAAGGGAATTATTTTCAGTTATTTAACTTTCCATAATTATTACTGATTATTCATGATAACTTAAACATCATTCATACACTTATTTAGAATCTGATCTCATCCCTTTATTATGTTTTATCTTTCCCAAGATTCTAAGAAGTTTACTATGATTGATATGTAGGGTTAAGCTAGAATAATAATGGTGTTCTCAAAGGACTCTCTATGTTATAATTTATATTTTTCAATTGTAATGTAAGGTTAAATTATGTATCTAGTTTTCCAAATCTAAAAAATTATTCAGTCATTTGGGATGCAATTACTTGTATATTATTGCAATGTAATAAAGTAACCACCAAATATAGTATACTAGGTTCGGGGTCTTTACAGTTATACCAATAGTCCTATACTAATGGTTTAGAATAACTATTGGTATAGTCTGTTTATGGGAAGGCTATACCGATTGTTTCATTAAATAATTATTATAGATAATACTGTACCATTTTTAAAAAAAAAACCATTTGGTATAGACTAAGAATTTATCAAAGGTTTTAAAAACCATTTTTATAGCCTTCAACACAAATCCCAGCCAGACGACCTCCCCTTCTCCCATATCACTCCCATACAAAATCAACAATATGAGAATCCTTCTCTTTTATTCCCCAACCATAGTGATATTACCTTAGTTCATGTTTTGATTACATTATTATTGAACATCAAATTGTTGAGTTCTAAATCCATTATCTATTTTCCACACATAATTTTCATTTTTTTCTAGGAATAAAACATCAAACTAGATTCTTTTTTGTAAAGATTATTCTTGATTCATTGAATGAGGGTTAGTTTTGATTATATATTTTTTCCTATATTTCATAATAAATATTATTATAGGTGATGCATTTTTTTAACTCAATTACTCTCTACTTATATATTAATATAATATAAACATATTAT
The DNA here is from genome assembly GCA_963277665.1 of Viscum album. NCBI lineage: Eukaryota > Viridiplantae > Streptophyta > Magnoliopsida > Santalales > Viscaceae > Viscum > Viscum album. Next base: position 1,390,653,671 of record OY728164.1, read on the forward strand.
TTTGTGTGATTTTAGAGTTAAATTTGTAATTAATTATTGAAATACTTTGTTTTGTGAATATATTAGGGGGTTATGAAATTATTACTGTCTAGTTTTATTTTAATAATCAGAATTATCCATTTTAGGTCTTAAACATGTTTGGACTTAAAATTTAATATATAGGTTTAATATATAAAATAAAATTGTTTTTATTAAAGTTTGAATATGAATGTATTTTTTTACATGAACATCTTTCTTAAATTATATTAATAATGTGAAAAAAAATTATATAAAAGTGAATTTCCATTATTTTGATATGTATAAAGATATGTTTGTATTATTACTTATTCCCTATGCGGTTTGTTTTGAGTAAGTGTTTTTATGACCTATTCTGTAAAAAATGCTTACTTAGTTTACTACTAATCTAGTCTAGTTATTGACCAACCTCAAATAATTCCATGTTTGATTTTTTACTTTTGATCTTTAGACCACTATATAAACCATGAGTTGTGTTTGATATACATTTTTGTCTTTTAAACTATAATTCTAACATAGAATAGTTTTTCAGTTATGATATACATATACCTTTTTATATGGTATTATGTATATTTATTACTCATTGATATAATGGAATTCAATATTATGGTTTTATATATATATAGTATTTTTTTATCTCATGGGATTGAGTTATGAAATTAAGGATATGGGTGCTAAATATACAGGTTAAATTATTTACAAATAGTCTTTTCCATTATCAAATTGTTGTTTTCATGATAAACTAAGTTTTCACACCCCGACCTAGTATCCACTAAACCCATACTCCTAGATGGTGCACCAAATAGACTTAAGCATACCTCCCTGTATGCAAAAGGATATTGACTAGTCGTGGGGGTCTGTTGGGTGAAAATGGGGGGACTATACCCTATGGTGATAATAATAATAATGGTAGTAATAAATACACTATAGAAGCATACATCTAAATATAATGAAAACAATATAAATTGAAAAAATAACTAGCTGAAAGTATACATTCTATACATACCATAAAATGTATATTTGTCATGACAGTCATACAAAAACATATAATATTTCCCATGGTATGATCATATATGAATATAAGAAAAATCCAAAATGATCTCTATCCTATATAAAAAGAACCATTTGGTAAATTTTCTAAAAATTAATCCATTGATCCGGTGTGCCCATAGAACATCCCAACTCACTAAGGTACAAACCATGGTCCAGATTCATTTCCCAGACTCAAATCCATAAAGTCTATATACAACTTGAGGGAGCCATGCATGGTGTGTGTATGAACTTAGTAGGCCACCAAAAACATGTTCCAATATTACATCCATACATATACTAATGTATACAAAACATAAATAAATAGTAACTACTCACACATAAAAAAATTTCTATTATTTTTATCAATAACCACAAGAGAGAATTTACCTACTTTGGCCAATGTTAAAGTGGAATGATTCATCCATTTTCTATCATACCAAAAAAACCATCAACTTCCCATCCATTTCCATACCAAAAAAAATCATGTGCCAACCATTTGAACATATATAACATGTCATAAAAATTTTATATCTCTTTAGCATGACCATAAATATATCAAAAGTCCATTGGACTTCCATTTATTAAATCATCATTGGATCGATAGCTCGATATCCCAAGGTATGGTGTTATCCATAAATATATTGACCAAGACCATTGTCCCTAACATCACAGTGATCCTCATCCCCTATTTTACGGTCTCACACCATTATACATGAATTTCTACAGTGAACACATCCTTCGTTCTGATGATCATCACTATACTCTATGCCGCTAAGTCTATGGATTCCTCTACCCATATAGATATTGTAGGATCGAAATATAGTATGAGATGCTCAATATACAAGAGGGGGGGGGGGGTGAATTGTATACTTTAAAAATTCCTTTGGAACCTTTAAAGTTAGTTATGAATAACAATAGTTTCCTTAAGATAAGGAAAGGGCTAAGTTTAACAAAGTTAAGCTTAAGAAAATTCACAACACCTCTAACACAGATTCCGAAAGTAGGTTCCGGAAGTATGGTTCCGGAGATTGAAACTTAACAAAGAGATACAATATGAGATTCTACCTTAAAGCGTATAGAATCTAAAAGAATCAGAGTACAAATAAGGAAGTATAAGAAAGTTATACTTTCCTTATGATACAAGATGCATCGGAATGTAAACAAGTAGTAAAACTACAAGTAACAAAAATAAGTCTTTTAACCCAAAGAGAAGGGTATCCAAAAACCTTGGATAAAGGTCCCTTAATTTATACTTTCAAGCAAGTCTGTCTTACCCACACCAGGGTAAGCCCTCGATACGAAGATCGGAGTCTCTGTCTTGCTATCCCCGCAAGCCCTCAACTTCAAGGTAGTTGGCAACCTCTGTCTTCCTCAGCAAGGAAGCCCTCGAACTTTAAGGTAGTCGGCACCTCTGTCTTCCTATCCCCGGAAGCCCTCGAATGTAATCACCAACATTCGGAGTCGCACGAAGCTTTGAGAGTTAATAAGAGTCTCTCTCTCTAGAAATCACTTCAACAACATGTATGCACAAAGCCAAATTGTTCATCCATCCGTTAGTCGTTCAACACTGAGCTCTTTCAAATGAGCTCCTATTTATAGGTGAGGTCGGCTCCTTCTCCAACGGTCATATTTTCTTTAAATATCGGAGGGACCTGTACACGTGTCACTTAGACAACGGTTAGTTTATAACAAAATGGATGACATCGTTTTATAACAAAACAAGTGTAACAGAATGTACGACATCGTTTTAATTCTACTAAAAGGTTCGGAATTAAAACTTCGGAGTGAAGGTTCGGAGTGTAAGAAACAATAATAAAGATTAGACAGATTAGAAAATGTAAGCAATATAAAAGTTCGGAGTCTAACCAAAATATTTTTTGGAGTCTGAATTAATTCAGAGTGTATAAAACAAAGATACTCAAATTCTGTTTAATAGGTGAATTCGGAATGAGAATTCGGAATGGGAATTCGGAATGCGAATTTTTAATGAGAAATCGTAATGAGAGTTCTTCATCAGAATTCGTAATGAGAATTCTTCATTAGAATTCGTAATGAGATTTCATCATTAGAATTCGTAATGAGACTTCATCATTAGGATTCGTAATGAGAATTCTTCATCAGAATTCGTAATGGAAATTCTTCTTCAGAATTCATATCCTGAATCTGGAATAAAACTTAGTTAGAGTTCATATCCGGAATTCGGAATGAAACCTTCCTTATAGTTCTTATCCAGAAATCAGATCCTAAAACAGAATGCTTTATATCAAAGTTTCAATGATTCCGAGAAAATGAATCCGAATCTTATACTTAAGAAAAATATGGATGAAAATATAATAAGGATAATTTTCCTTATAAAAGCGATTTTCCTTAAGGAAGCAATTTTACTTATAAAAACGATTTTCCTTAAGAAAACAATTTTCTTTAAAGATAAGGTGTTTGTGATTTTCAAAACAAGAAGGAATGGAAAAGTCATAAGGAAAACCTTATTGACTCAACAATCTCCCCCTTTTTGGAAAGCACAAACATCCTTAAGAAAAAAAATATTCTAAGAAGAAAAAAAAACACATTAAGGCTTATCTCCCTTTTCTTTAAGGATATAGATGAATACGACTAACTCCCCCTTAGGCTTTGAAACTCTAAGGATCGTATTCAGATTTTCGGAGTGATATTTCATAAGAAGGTCTTCTTTAAGAAAAACTCCCCCTTAAACAAACTCTTATTAGAGTTCTTTTTCCTTGGGTATTTTTCCTTTCTCCCCCTTTGATAAACTCTTATTAGAATTCCTCTTTTTCTTAAGGATCTTTTCCTTCTCCCCCTTTGTGATTTTCAAAAAGAATTGGAGGGAATGGAAAAAAAATAACAAAGTACCTGAAAGATTAGTAATGACAACAAAGGAAACGAGATACACAATTTTCATTAGATTTGAACTGTCAGCAACAAAAAAATACAACAAAAAAATCAGATTGGGTTATTTTGGATCTTTCTCCTTCGACATGAGCCCTTTAAGAATAGTCTTGATCTTCTTAAGGTCTTTATGATCTTCTTCAGATTGCTTCTCTAAGACAACTATTCTTGCGGATTGGGCTTCAATCTTTTCTTCCTGAGCTTTCAGCTCTTCTTCCTGAGCTTTGATTTTCTCTTCCTGATCCTTCATCCTTTCTTCAAAGTCGATCCGATGATCTCTTTCAAATTTCCAATTCTGAGAAACGGAATTGAGCTTTCCATTCAGATCTCTTACTTCTTGAATCCGGAAGTTCCTTTCATTTGTCAGCTTCTCTTCAAAGGATGCAGTTAACTCATTAATCTTCTTGTCCTCGGTCTCAAAGGCATCTTTAACATTATCTTGAAATTCATCGAATAGCCTCATCTCTTCCACAGTTTTCTTAGACCAGCTTTTCATCCTTTTGCAAGATCTTTTATGAGCTTCGTAACCAACAAAGAACGTTTTGAATTGAGCCTCAATGTCAACGCACTTGTCCATAACCATGGATACAGAGTCTGTTTTCTGATTCAGCGCATGTTGGAGCATCTGGCATCGTGAATCAATACTTGAGAAGGTCGGAATGGTTCCCACCAACTTCTTCAAGGATTGAACAACAAAGTCATGCCCCAACGAGGATGACTCCGAATCTGAAATTTTGCTAGGAGAATTTTCTTCCTCAATAAGCTCAATCTTTTTCTTTGAAGAGCTTCCAACTTCCTTCCTCTTCCTCACGACTGAGCTTGGAGTGTCAGCAAGAATTTTCTTTCCCTTATATTTTTCCGGAATTGAATCCTGTTCCGGAGTTCTCTTCTCGCTATCAGAAACTTGAACAAAATCATCTTCCTCAACAGCAACTTATACACTTTCCTTCTGAGCAACATCAAGTAAAAGATGTTCTTCTTCTCCATGATAAGAAACTTCTTCTTCTCCTTTCTCTTCTTCTATTGCTGGAGTGACTAGCTTTGAGGATTCGGCTTCTGATGTTCGGAGTGATAAGTGTTATGAAGGAGTTCCCTTGTACTCATCTACTTGTTTCAGCACATCTCCTGTTTCACCACTTCCTTCAGCAGCCTCTTCTTCTTGTTCTACTTGCTCAACTTCCTCAGTATTCTTAGCAACAGCCTCTTCCGGAGTAGCGAGATTCCTTCCTGGAGTCTTAGGTAGAGATTCCAGTGAGAAAGATCTCGGAACTGGAATAGTTGCTGAAACCATTTCATTGAATTTTAACAAGGCCTGAGCTACCTCAGCCTCAGACATCTTCTTCTTGAGCTTCTTTTGTTTTGCTTGTTTCTCAAGCTCATCAGCAGTTTTCTCCTTCAAAGCCTTAGCCTCCGCAGGGTCCAATCCGAACTACGGATCCCCTTATTTCCTTTTCTCTTTATCAGCTCTCCACTTTGCAACAACCTCATCAGGATAGGCCTTCTTCTTCTTTGGTTTGGGAGGTGCGGAGTGGACATCCTTAGACTTGGGATTCTCGGCTTCTACTAGCACTTCTTTTAGCTTTCTCTTCCTTACCGGCTTAGAGGATTCCGGATCGGCAGTTTTCGGAGCCACTTCTTCTTGAGCAGGTAGATCAATAAACATTCCAGACTTCTTGTCAAAAACCACATCCATTCTTTTAAGAGTGTCATCACTAAGCAACAAAATTTTGCATACCCTTGGATTAGATCTGCAGGCTTCCTTGAACGATTCCAGGCACCGAACTATCAACTTTGATAATATTGCTGGGTACATTACAATCTGTGCTCTGAGATTTCCTTTCTTAAGATTCTCAATGGTTATGAGAATGTGCCTCATGAAATTGAACTTCCTTAGATTTATCAGAAAATCTAAGATATAGATCTCACTTTTCTTCAGGCTGTCTTTATCACCTTTCCTTGGTACGATAAGTCCTTGCACCCACAATTCCAGAATCCGGAAATTTGTAGGCAAACTAGAAATTTTCGGAGCCTTATCATCAGCCAGTCCGAGAGTTTCTAAGGCTTTTTCCTTGTTGAAGCTACCCTTAGAGTCTGGCAATACATGCGAAATAAACTCTGCTTCCCCTTCATAAGACAATCCTACCAAGCTTGCAGCCTTGGTGTAAGAGTGTTTGTAGGTCTTGCCATATGACTTGAAAGAAAACTTCTCCTTATCATCTTCCTTAAAGAAGGAAACTGATTCATAAAACTCAACAAGAAAATCTGAATATACTTCATCTTGATTCCCGGTTTTTGCCACCGCAACATCTTCCCAGCCATTCAGCTTGATGTTCTTCGAGATAAGGGAATCATAGTTGTTGAAGAAATCCGGATGGAGTAACCTTTCTCTGTATACTAACCACTGATAAATAGGCTTGGTTGAAGACATTTCTTGAGATGCTAACTCTGCAGACATTCGGATCTGAAGTTCTCTGGGAAGTTCAGAACGGAGAAAACTGAAGTTCGGAACGACCTTAAATCAGAGGGGCAGAGCTTCGAGACGCAAGAGCTTGAAACCGATGTGGGACGAGAAATGGGATCCCCTTTATATAGGCAACGAGATGACGGTTCACCTTCCAGGATTGATCTAACGGTTTAGAATGAACTGAGATCAAATATGACGGTTGATAACTTGAATCCGATCTTTTTGAGGTTTTTATTAAAGTAAAAAATTAAGAAAACTATAATCCGAAAACATAATATAAGAAACTGCCAGCAAGTAAATTATGACTACGAAAACTTAAGTAAGAAAATCATACCTTTAGGATTTGCTTAGGAAAGTTATTCGTAATGCGTAATATAAAGATGACTACAAAAAAAAAATTTATTATGAAAATACAATGTTCGCAAAAATTTACTACGGAAAACAAACTTACTACGAAAAACTTAGTACGAAAAACTCAGTATGAAAAACGCAGTATGAAAAACTCAGTACGGAAAAATCAGTACGAAAAACTTAGTACGGAAAACTCAGTATGAAAAACTTAGTACATAAAACTCAGTACGAAAAACTCAGTACAAAAAATTCAGTACGGAAAACTCAGTATGGAAAACTGGTTATGAAAGTACCAGTACAAAATTTTTCCATTCCGGATGTTTTCAATATGAATACTTCCATTCTAGAAGTATTCTGTATGAAAATATCCATTCTGGAAAATTGTAGTTCCGGAAGTTCCATTCCGGAAATCCTCGTTCCGAAAATTTTGGAAACAAAATTTTGAAAAACTTTGTTAAATAAGCAATCAAATGTACTCCCCCTATGAAAAGGAGTTTGTTAATGTAAGGATAATTTTTCAACAGAAAGTTAATTAAGAAATATTACCTTACAGTTATCATTCCTAACTTCTGTTTAATATATTCAAATCTATCAGAAGGCAAAGATTTTGTGAAAATATCAGCAAGTTGATCTTGCGTTCCGATAAACTGAAGAATAATATCTCCTTTAAGTGTGTGATCCCTAAGAAAGTGATGCCTAATATCTAATTGTTTTGCACGAGAGTGATGTGCAAGGTTCTTACTGAGGGCAATGGCACTTGTGTTATCACACATAATTTGAGTTTTAGTAAAACTCAGGCCATAGTCTGTGAGTGTGTGTTGCATCCACAACACTTGTGGACAACAACTTCCAGCTGCTACATATTCAGCTTCAGCAGTGGAAAGTGCTACAGAATGTTGCTTCTTGCAGGACCAAGAAACTAAAGAATCTCCTAAGAAATGACAAGTTCCGGATGTACTTTTTCTATCCATTCTACATCCACCAAAGTCAGCATCAGAAAAGCTTTTTAGAACAAAATCATTTCCAGAAGTATAAAATAATCCTAGATCCATGGTTCCCTTAAGGTAGCGAAAAATTCTTTTTACTGCCTTTAAGTGAGATTCCTTAGGATTGGATTGATATCTTGCACATAAGCATACTGAAAACATTAAGTCTGGTCGACTAGCTGTTAAGTAAAGTAGACTTCCTATCATACCTCTAAAAGATGTTTGATCTACTGGTTTCCCAGCTTTATCAAGATCTAAAGAGTTTGAGGTACCTATGGGAGTACTTATACTCTTAGTGTTGTCAAAACCATACTTTTTAAGAAGATCTTTAATATACTTATGTTGAGATATGTAGGTTCCTTCTGGTTTTTGAGAAATTTGAAAACCAAGGAAAAATGTTAACTCACCCATCATACTCATTTCAAACTCAGATTTCATTAGACTAGCAAAAGAGTCAGTCAAATATTGCTGAGTTGAACCAAATATAATGTCATCAACATAAATTTAAACAATCAAAACATTTTTCTTATCTTTCTTTATAAAAAGGGTTGGATCTGCATTTCCCTTAACATAGTTATTTTGAAGCAAAAATCCAGTAAGTCTATCATACCATGCTCGTGGGGCTTGTTTAAGTCCATACAAAGATTTGGTAAGTCTAAAAACATGATCCGGATGTTTTGTATCTTCAAAGCCAGGAGGTTGTTCAACAAAAACTTCCTCTTGAACATAACCGTTAAGAAAAGCACATTTCACATCCATTTGATAAAGTTTGAAATTAAAGAATGCTACAAAGGCAAGTAGAATACGGATAGATTCAAGTCTAGCTACTGGAGCATAGGTTTCTTCATAGTCTATTACTTCTTATTGATTATAGCCTTTAGCAACAAGTTTAGCTTTATTTCTAACTATGACTCCATTTTCATCACATTTATTTCTGAAGACCCATTTTACTCCAATAACAGAAGTTTCCTTAGGTCTTTCAACCAAGGTCCAGACTTTATTCCTTTCGAATTCATTTAGTTCATCTTGCATAGCTTTAATCCAATCATCATCACCTAAAGTTTCATTAGTGCTTTTTGGTTCTAACTGGGAAAGAAATGCTAGATGTTCTACTTCATTTCTTAAGGAACTTCTAGTCCTTACAGGTTTATTTACATCACCAATGATACTATCACTGGGATGATTCTTAAGAAACACCTGATTTGGGTTTTGTAAAACCTGTTCATCAACATAGGGTAGAAAGTATTCTGGGGTAAATGTTTCAGAAGTATCTTCTTGAACAATTTCCTTATCAGAAGGTTCTTCTATCAAAGGTTGAAAATCAGTTTTTGAAAACACATCTGAAGATGTAAGTTGAGATGGTTTAAAAACAAAAGGATCTGACTCATCAAATTTTACATGTACTGTTTCCTCAACAGTGCAAGTATTTTTATTAAAAACTCTATAAGCCTTAGAGGTAGTGGAATAACCTATGAAAATTCCTTCATCAGAATTTGGTGCAAATTTATGTAGGTTATCTTTAGTATTTAAAATGAATACTTTGCAACCAAAAACCTTGAAGTAGGAAAGTCTTGGTTTTCTACCATTCCATAACTCATAAGGAGTTTTATTAAGAAAAGGTCTAATCAAAACTCGATTTATAGTATAGCAAGAAGTACTTACAGCTTCAGCCCAGAAATGTCTAGCAATAGAATATTCACTCAAGATGGTTCTAGTTATCTCTTGAAGAATTCTATTTCTTCTTTCAACTACACCATTCTGTTGAGGAGTTCTAGGTGCTGAAAAATTGTGAGTAATACCTTTCTTACTACAAAAAGTTTCAAAATCAGAATTTTGAAATTCTCCTCCATGATCACTATGAATAGTTTTCAATGGAATATTTTTCTCATTTTTAACTTGAGCTCTAAAACTTTTGAAATAAGAAAAAGCTTCAGATTTCTTTGCTAGAAAATAGACCCAAGTAAATCTTGTGTAATCATCAACTAGAACAAACACATAGTATTTGCCTCCAATGCTTCCAGTTTGTGTTGGACCAAAAAGATCTATGTGCACTAACTGTAATGCATCGGTTGTTGAGACTTCATCGATTGACTTAAAACTAGATTTATGTTGCTTGCCATATTGACAAGGATCACAAACTTTAGAAGAATCAAATCTAAGCTCTGGTAGATCCTTAACTAGTTTCTTCTTAGAGAGTTTACATAGATTCCTAAGATTACAGTGTCCTAATCTTCTATGCCATAACCAAGAATGATCTTCTATTGCACTTAGGCAAGGTAGATCTTGGCTTCTTAGGTCTTCTAAGTTTAAAGTTTAGACATTCTCTTGCCTGTTGGCTGAGAGAATAAATTCTTCCTTGGAATTGTGTACTAAACACTTATCATTCCTAAAATTCACAAGGTAATCTTCATCACATAATTGACTTTTGCTAATGAGATTGTGCTTAAGACCCTTAACAAAAAGAACATTTGAAATCAAGGTTTTACCTAAAATAACAATATTACCAATACCAACAATCTCTCCCTTAGAATTGTCTCCAAAAGTTACCTTTCCTCCTTTCGTTTTGATAATCTTTTCAAAAAAGGTTTTGTTACCAGTCATGTGCCGGGAACATCCACTATCCATGTACCATATATTGTTGCTGGTACTTTCTTTATTTTCCTGAAATCAAGAAGAAAATTAGACTTTTGGAATCCAAACTTGTTTGGATCCGAGATTTCCAGACAATAAAATTTTAGGTATCCACATCTTCTTAGAAAAGTAAGCTTTGTGAAATCCTAGAGATTGGGTTTTGTTTAAGGAACAACTTTTTGCCCAGTGACCACCACATTGACACTTGGTACAAAATGGGGCACTTTGAGGAACAAAATAATTGTTACTAAAAATAGGTTTTTCATGGGTATAACCAAATCCAGATTTATATCTTAAAGGTCGTATTTTAGAATACATCTTATCAAAATTTTCTTTACCATGGGTAAAGTTTGATAAACACTTCTTTAAGGAAAAAATTTCGGACTTGAGTTTTATAACCAAGTTTTTATCTTCAAAATCATTAGTTTTAGAACTAGAGTTAGGCTCGAAAACATTTTTCTTAGAAATTAATTTTTCTAACTCTTTAGAAAGTTTATTCTTCTCAGAACTTACTTCCTCAAGATTTTTTGAAATACATTCAAAATCAGCATTTTTCTTATCAAGATCTTTAGAAATATCTGATATCTCTTTGGTAAGAATAGAATTCATAGAGTTTTCTTTATCAAGTTTCTTATTGAGTTTGGAATTCTCAATCTCAAGAAGTTCAGCAAACCTAGATACTTCTTCAAAAGTAGGTAAAGTATTTTCCTCATCAGAAGATGATTCCTCATCAGAAGAGTTATAATACTTACTATCATTAGAATTTAAAGAAACACTGGTCAATGATTCAACATTTCTTACCTTAGCCATAAGACAATGATTAGCAATAGGTAATCTGGCTATAAGACCAAGATTCTTCTGTCCTGAAGATTCATATTCAGAAGATTCATCTGAAGAGTCACCACCACTGGCACTCCAGGTATCATTAGCTTTCAGAACTTTCTTAGCTTTGTCTTTATAATACTTCTTCTTGTTCCTTTCTGAATGCCTTTCCTTCCTTTCTTTCTTTTTGAGCATAGGGAAATCTGGTCTAATATGTCCATCTCTCTTGCATTCATAACAAGTAACTTCTCCATCTTTCTTATCTTTCTTATCCTTTTTCTTATACTTGGATTGAAAATTTCTCTGTCCAGCTATCTTGTTCATCCTTCGAGCAAGATTGGCTAATTCATTTTCTGAAACTTCACTTTCACTGGATTCGGATTGGAAAATGACTTTCTTAGACTTGGATCTGGTTACTCTCTCAGGAGTCTTGGCTTTCATCTGATTTGATGTAGTAGTAAAAGCAACAGTACCATTTCCATTCTTCTTTTTGATGTTGTCAGCATCTCTCTTCATTCTGGTTTCATGTTGTAGAAGAGTTCCGAATAATTCATCAAGAGTAATTTGAGTTACCTTCCTGTTCTCATCTATAGCTGTTCTCTTAGACTCCCACTCATTGGTCATAATATCAATTATCTTGTCTACAAGAGCTTCATCATCTAGACCTTTTTCTCCCATTGACTGTAGACTGTTGACGATAGTCATAAATCTCTGCTGGACTTTACAGATAGGTTCTCCATAAGGAAAGTTGAAGCCATGATATTCAGCTCTGAGCATAGCTCTTCTAGTCTCAATCACTTTAGAAGTCCCAAAGTGTGTAACCTGTAACTTCTTCCATATACAGTTAGCTGCTTCACAAGAAGAAATTTGGCTATATATATTTCTAGTCATTGAACATAGTAAAGTGTTGCGTACCTTATAGTTAAGTTGGTATTCTTGCTTTTCCTGGTTAGTAAAAGATCTGACTTCCTTGTCAAGAATTTTATAACCACCAATAAGCATAACAAAGTTGTCTACTCCAGTGTTGATAACAAAAGTCTTCATACGATCTCTCCAGTATTCATAATCATTACCATCAAAGATAGGTGGTCTTGTAGGATTTAGATTGTCAATCGAACCAACATTAATACCTGCCATACTTAATATAACTTTGAACACAAACTTGTTAGTAGCAAAAGTTCAGAATCAGAAATTTAGGAATGAAAAACTGAGCAAGAAAAACTTATTCGTAAGTATAAGTATTTTAGTAACCTGCTCTGATACCAAATGTAAGAATGGTATAGAGTAAGAGGTTTCCAACCTTTGATACCAATTGTAGGATCGAAATATAGTATGAGATGCTCAATATACAAGAGGGGGGGGGGGGGGGGGTGAATTGTATACTTTAAAAATTCCTTTGGAACCTTTAAAGTTAGTTATGAATAACAATAGTTTCCTTAAGATAAGGAAAGGGCTAAGTTTAACAAAGTTAAGCTTAAGCAAATTCACAACACCTCTAACACAGATTCCGAAAGTAGGTTCCGGAAGTATGGTTCCGGAGATTGAAACTTAACAAAGAGATACAATATGAGATTCTACCTTAAAGCGTATAGAATCTAAAAGAATCAGAGTACAAATAAGGAAGTATAAGAAAGTTATACTTTCCTTATGATACAAGATGCAACGGAATGTAAACAAGTAGTAAAACTAAAAGTAACAAAAATAAGTCTTTTAACCCAAAGAGAAGGGTATCCAACAACCTTGGATAAAGGTCCCTTGATTTATACTTTCAAGCAAGTCTGTCTTACCCACACCACGGTAATCCCTCGATACGAAGATCAGAGTCTCTGTCTTGCTATCCCCACAAGCCCTCAACTTCAAGGTAGTTGGCAACCTCTGTCTTCCTCAGCAAGGAAGCCCTCGAACTTTAAGGTAGTCGGCACCTCTGTCTTCCTATCCCCAGAAGCCCTCGAATGTAATCACCAACATTCGGAGTCGCACGAAGCTTTGAGAGTTAATAAGAGTCTCTCTCTAGAAATCACTTCAACAGCATGTATGCACAAAGTCAAATTGTTCATCCATCCGTTAGTCGTTCAGCACTGAGCTCTTTCAAATGAGCTCCTATTTATAGGTGAGGTCGGCTCCTTCTCCAACGGTCATATTTTCTTTAAAGATCGGTGGGACCTGTACATGTGTCACTTAGACAACGGTTAGTTTATAACAAAATGGACGACATCGTTTTATAACAAAACAAGTGTAACAGAATGTACGACATCGTTTTAATTCTAACTAAAATGTTCAGAATTAAAACTTCGGAGTGAAGGTTCGGAGTGTAAGAAACAATAATAAAGATTAGACAGATTAGAAAATGTAAGCAATATAAAAGTTCGGAGTCTAACCAAAATATTTTTCGGAGTTTGAATTAATTCAGAGTGTATAAAACAAATATACTCAAATTCTGTTTAATAGGTGAATTCGGAATGAGAATTCAGAATGGGAATTCAGAAAGCGAATTCATAATGAGAAATCATAATGAGAGTTCTTCATCAGAATTCGTAATGAGAATTCTTCATTAGAATTCGTAATGAGATTTCATCATTAGAATTCGTAATGAGACTTCATCATTAGGATTCGTAATGAGAATTCTTCATCAGAATTCGTAATGGAAATTCTTCTTCAGAATTCGTATCCTGAATCTGGAATAAAACTTAGTTAGAGTTCATATCCGGAATTCGGAATGAAACCTTCCTTATAGTTCTTATCCAGAAATCAGATCCTAAAACATAATGCTTTATATCAAAGTTTCAATGATTCCAAGAAAATGAATCCGAATCTTATACTTAAGAAAAATATGGATGAAAATATAATAAGGATAATTTTCCTTATAAAAGCGATTTTCCTTAAGGAAGCAATTTTACTTATAAAAACGATTTTCCTTAAGAAAAAAATTTTCCTTAAAGATAAGGTGTTTGTGATTTTCAAAACAAGAAGGAATGGAAAAGTCATAAGGAAAACCTTATTGACTCAATAATAGAGTGGTCAAATCCATCCTACTAGGCCTATATTGTGATGTCCTAATATGGGTTCCACTAAGAGGTTCCCCAATCCGGTGGGTCACTAGGCCTAAAGTGTTCCTCCCTATACACCATAGGATTTTGATTTGTAGTGAGGGCCTAGGGTGTGTCCATGGGGTGACTATTCCCTCATGTAAGAGTGGATAAAATTGGGTAATCACTACTGGAAATTCAGTCTTTCCCAACGGTTTTGAACCATTGGGAAAGGCTGCAGAACCGTTGGTATATGTTATACCAATGGTTCTGCAAACCGTAGGGAAGTAAGCCATTGGGAAAGCTTTTACCAATGGTTTACTGTGAATCATTGGTATAGAGTGGGGGAAGGCTAACCTATCCCAACGGTTCAGCCAAACCATCAGGATAGTTTTTCCCAACAGTTTGGCATGAACCGTTGGGAAATCCCAAGGTTTCTCCTCTTTCCCAATGGTTTATAAACAATTGGGAAAGGATTTTTACCAATGGTTCGATGAACCATCAGTAAAAAAAGCATCAGAGATGTTATGTCAACGGTTTGAAACCGTTGGCATAGCCTATGCTGTGCAAATTGCACCGCAACCTGCAATTTGCACAGTAGGTCTGCAATTTTGATAGCAAACCTCATTTTGTGTATTCCCTCCCATTTTCAATCCAATTAATATACCTGCAATAAACTAACACACACATATACAATTATTGTACCTGCAATAACCAACTAACACATACATATAGAGAACAAATTCATACACATTTAACATATAATGCATCCTAGAACTATACACATCCATAATTAAATTAGAATTCATAACGTAATTATAAACATACATAATTCATTTAGAATTCAATTTAAAATTTAGATGACAATTATATGTGGAATCCAGAAGTCAATTTATAATTTGATCGGTTTTATGTATACCATATATTTTTACTTGAAATGATGTCCATTTTAAACAAAATACAAACACCTGGAGTGATACCGGCCACACCATGCCTCAGATTTAGGTGGGTTTTACTCTTACACATCACATATGACCCATGGATCGTTGTGCTAAAGTATCGACACAATCCGAATGCGTTTGGTCAGTTTTCCATATGCCAGTTGATGTTTTTCAATTAAAATGACGTCCTTTTGAAACAAAAGGCAGACACTTTGAGTGGTGCTAGCCACACCATATCTTAGATTGAGGCGAGGTGGATTCATACACATCACATATGATCCATGGATCGTTTTCCTAAAGTTTCAACAGAAACTGAATGCGTTTGGTCAGTTTTCCGCATGTACTTAAAATGTTGTCCATTTTAAACAAAAGAGAGACACTTAGAGTGATTCTGGATACACCGTGCCTCCGATTAAGGTGGGGTTGACTCTTACAAATCACATATGACCCATGGATCATTGTGCTAAAGTATCGACACAATCCAAATGCGTTTGGTCAGTTTTCCGTATGCCAGTTGATGTTTTTCACTTAAAATGACGTCCTTTTGAAACAAAAGACAGACACTTTGAGTGGTGGTGGCCACACTACACCTCGGATTAAGGCAAGGTTGATTCGTACATGTCACATATGACCCATGAATTGTTGTGCTAAAGTATTGACACAATCTGAATGCATTTGGTCGGTTTTCCGTATGCCAGTTGAAGTTTTTCAATTAAAATGGCGTCCTTTTGAAACAAAAGGCAGACACTTTTAGTGGTTCCAGCCACACCTCGTCTTATATTGAGGCAGGGTTGATTCTTACATATCACATATGACCCATGAATAATTATCCTAAAGTTTCAACAGAAACCAAATGCGTTTGGTCAATTTTCCGTATGTACTTAAAATGTTGTCTATTTTAAACAAAAGAGAGCCACTTAGAGTGATTCCGGCCACACCGTGCCTCCGATTAAGGCGGGGTTAACTTGTACACATCACATATGACCCATGGATCGTTGTTCTAAAGTATCGACACAATCTAAATGAGTTTGATCGGTTTTCTGTATGCCAGTTGATGTTTTTCACTTAAAATGACGTCCTTTGGAAACAAAAGACAGACACATTGAGTGGTGGCGGCCACACCGCACCTCAGATCGAGGCAGGGTTGACTCGTACACGTCACATATGACCCATGGATCATTATTCTAAAGTATCGACACAATACGAATGCGTTTGGTTGGTTTTCCGTATTCCAGTTGATGTTTTTCAATTAAAATGACATCCTTTTGAAACAAAAGGCAGACACTTTGAGTAGTTACGGCCACACCGCATCTCAGATTAAGGCGGGTTTGATTCGTACATGTCACATATGACCCACGAATCTTTCTCCTAAAGTTTCAACAGAAACCAAAGGCGTTTGGTTGGTTTTCCATATGTACTTAAAATGTTGTCCATTTTAAACAAAAGAGAGCCACTTAGAGTGATTCCGGCCACACCGTGCCTCAAATTAAGGCGGGGTTGACTCGTACACGTCAAATATTACCCATGGATCTCTGTGCTAAAGTATTGACACAATCCGAATGCTTTTGGTCAGTTTTCCGTATGCCAGTTGATGTTTTTCACTTAAAATGACGTCCTTTTGAAACAAAAGACAGACACTTTGAGTAGTGGAGGCCAAACCGTGCCTCAGATTGAAGAAGGGTTGACTAGTACACTTCACATATGACCCATGGATCATTTTTCTAAAGTATCGACACAATCCGAATGCGTTTGGTTGGTTTTCCGTATGCCAGTTGATGTTTTTCAATTAAAATGACGTCCTTTTCAAACAAAAGGCAGACACTTTGAGTGGTGGCGGCCACAATGCGCCTCGAATTGAGGCAGGGTGGACTCTTACATATCACATACGACCCATGAATCATTGTTCCAAAGTATCGACACAATCTGAATGGGTTTGGTCGGTTTTCTGTATGCCAGTTGATGTTTTTCAATTAAAATGACGTCCTTTTGAAACAGACGACAGACAATTTGAGTGGTGCTAGCCACACTACATCTCCAATTGAGGTGGGGTTGATTCGTACACGTCACATATGACCCATGAAGCATTCTCCGAAAGTTTCAACAAAAACCGAATGCGTTTGGTCAGTTTTCCGTATGTACTTAAAATTTTGTCCATTTTAAACAAAAGACAGACACTTTGAGTAGTGGTGGCTACAAAGTGCCTTAGATTAAGATGGGGTTGACTCGTACACATCACATATGACCCATGTATCATTGTGCTAAAGTATAGACACAATCCGAATTCATTTGGTCGGTTTTCCGTATGTCATTTTATGTTTTTCAATTAAAATGACGTCATTTTGAAACAAAAGGCAGACACTTTGAGTGGTGCCGGCCACACCGCGTCTCAGATTGAGGCAGGGTTGATTCGTACACATCACATATGATCCATGAATCGTTATCCTAAAGTTTCAACAGAAACCGAATGCGTTTGGTCGGTTTTCCGTATGTACTTAAAATGTTGTCCATTTTAAACAAAAGAGAGACACTTAGGGTGATTTCGACCACACCGTGCTTCAGATTAAGGAGGAGTTGACTCGTACACGTCACATATGACCCATGGATTGTTGTGATAAAGTATCAACACAATACGAATGCGTTTGGTTGGTTTTCTGTATTCCAGTTGATGTTTTTCACTTAAAATGACGTCCTTTTGAAATAAAAGACAGACACTTTGAGTGGTGACGACCACACCGCACCTCGGATTAAGGCAGGGTTGACTTGTACACATCACATATGACCCATGTATCGTTGTGATAAAGTATCGACACAATCCGAATGCGTTTGGTCGGTTTTCCGTATGCTAGTTGATGTTTTTCAATTAAAATGACGCCCTTTTAAAATAAAAGGCAGACACTTTGAGTGGTGGAGGCTACACCGTGCCCCAGATTGAGGCGAGGTTGACTCGTATACGTCACATATGACCCATGGATTGTTGTGCTAAAGTATCGACACAATCCAAATGCGTTTGGTTGGTTTTCCTTATGCCAGTTGATGTTTTTCAATTAAAATGACATCCTTTTGAAACAAAAGGCAGACACTTTGAGTGGTGGCGACCACACTGCGCCTCAGATTGAGGCGGGGTTGACTCGTACATGTCACATATGACCCATGGATCGTTTTGCTAAAGTATAGACACAATCCGAATGCATTTGGTCAGTTTTCCATATGCCAGTTGATGTTTTTCAATTAAAATTACATCCTTTTGAAACAGAAGACAAACATTTTGAGTGGTTCCGGCCACACCATGTCTCAGATTGAGGCAGGGTTGATTCGTACACGTCACATATGACCCATGAATCTTTCTCCTAAAGTTTCAACGAAAACCGAATGCATTTGGTTAGTTTTCCGTATGTACTTAAAATGTTGTCCATTTTAAACAAAAGATAGACACTTTGAGTGGTGGCAGCCACACCAAACCTCATATTAAGGCGGGGTTGACTCGTACACGTCACATATGACCCATGGATTTTTGTGCTAAAGTATAGACACAATATGAATGCGTTTGGTCGGTTTTCCGTATGCCAGTTGATGTTTTTCACTTAAAATGACATCCTTTTGAAACAAAGGACAAACACTTGGAGTGGTGCCGGCCACACCGCATATTAGATTGAGGCAGGGTTGACTCGTAAACATCACATATGACCCATGAATCGTTCTCCTAAAGTTTCAATAGAAACTGAATGCATTTGGTCGGTTTTCCGTATGGCAGTTGATGTTTTTCAATTAAAATGACGTCCTTTTGAAACAGAAGACAAACACTTTGAGTGGTGCCAGCCACAACGCATCTCAGATTGAAGCGGGTTTGATTCATACATGTCACATATGACCCATGGATCGTTCTCCTAAAGTTTCAATGGAAACCGAATGCGTTTGGTTGGTTTTCTGTATGTACTTAAAATGTTGTCCATTTTATGAGAATCCTCATGTGTCTATTAGTGGAATGGTATTTACTTAAAATATTGTAGACATTAATATAAAATATTTTTATATCATTCTTAGTATGGATTAGATTTTAGTTTATCATGCTATGAAACATTTCAGAGCTAACAATGTCAAGCCCAATGAATACATCTCTTTTATAACATACCAAGAATCTATGGTATTGATTAGATGTGTAAATGTGATTTACATTGATTATCATGATGAAAATAAATAAAATATATATTATAGATTTTCTAGTATTAAATGAAATCAAGGAGGGTGGGGGGGATGTCCGGAGGGGCTGTCCGAGGGGCTGTCCAGTGGGTGTCCGGGGGGCTGTCTGGGGACCAAGGAGGAGGGTGGGGGGGCTGTCCGGGGGGTGTTCTGGGGGTTGTTTGTGGTCCAAGGAGGAGGGTGAGGGGGAGGGGGGGGGGGCTGTCTGGGGGGCTGTCCGGGGTCCAGGGAGGAGGATGGGGGGGCTGTTCAGGGGGCTGTCCGGGGGCTGTCCGGGGGTGTTTGGGGGGGTTGTCTGGGGTCCAAGGAAGAGGGTGGGGGGGGGGGGGGGCTATTTGGGGGGCTGTCCGGGGGGTGTTCAGGGGGTTGTCCGGGGTCCAAGGAAGAGGGTGTGGGGGGGGGGGGGCTGTCCAGGGGGCTATCTGTGGGGCAGTCTGGGGGGCAGTATGGGGTCCGGGGAGGAGGGTGGGGGGGCTGTCCGGGGGGCTGTTTGGGGGGCTGTCCGGGGGCTGTCCAGGGGGTGTTCGGGGGGTTGTCTGGGGTCCAAGGAAGAGGGTGGGGGGGGGGGGGGGCTGTTCGGAGGGCTGTCTGGGGGGCTGTCTGGGGGGCTGTCCGGGGTCCAGGGAGGAGGGTGGGGGGCTGTCCGGGGGGGTTTTCGGGGGGGGGGGGTGTCCGGGGTCCAAGGAGGATGGTGGGGGGTTATACAGGGTCTAGGAAGGAGGGGGGTTCCCAAACACACAACCACTAAAAGACAACAACATACATAAAAACAGATAATATATAAAAATAACTCAACTCCAATACTATACTACGAGTCTAGATAAAACCAACAACTAGAATATATTAAATCTCAAATCTCAGTAATATTAGTCAAAAATGTAATGGATCAATTTGTCCCACATCACCATCACCATCATCACCATCATCATCACCCTCATCCTCGTCCCCATCATCGTCCTCACCCTCCTCTGCACCCTCCTCCTCGCCCTCGCCCTCCTCCTCTCCCTCGCCACCCGCCTCGCCCGCCTCCTCTCCCTCCTCTTCCACATCAAACTCCTCACCATCATCATCATCAAGCTGGACATCATCCTGAACACCACTAGAACTTCCACCTGGTGAACCATATATAGAATGTATCAACGACATATATTCATCAAAATCTGGGCTGGCCTCTGCTGGAAGTGTTGGACGTAGAACTTCAATAAATTTCATAAATGCATTGTTTTCCCTAGAAGACCGTTATTCCATCTCTGTGGCCCTTTCTCAGCCTGTTCTACCTATTCCCTAACTTGTTGCAGGTTGGTGGCACTACATCTCATACCTGAGGAGGTCCAATACCTCGTCAGGGCTATCCTAGGTCGCTAGCATACTCTGCCAGAATGCTCCTCTCCCAACACCTGATGTAAGTGATCTGTTGGCCCAAAATTTTCTGGTTCTTGGGCATCGAGGGCCTCTAAAACATCCTGTTAAAAATATAAATATACCATTAAGTTACAAAATAGATATTAAAATATAAATTCAACATATTACAACTTACAATCTGTTGCTGAGTCGCTTCGTTGACGACACTTCCATCCTTTTTCCATCTACTCGAGCAAAACAGTTTTGCTCGAGGCACACGTCCTTCAATATTTTGTATTTTCCTCTACAATGACATTGAAAACTAAAGTTATATGAAAACTTTATCAAACTATTAAATAATTGAGGAAACAAAATAAAGTGTAAGTCTTAAAGAAAACTTATAAACAATTGTCATACCTGCTTCCTCTCATGATTAGGCATCGTAGTGCGTCCCAGTGTGTGGAGGTATTTTTTTGCATCAATGTTCTTTTTATTTTTTATAGATGATTCCTAAATAAAATTTGAAAATGAAATAGATAGTATTAATGCAAAACATGAAAGTTATTATTTAAATACCACAAATGTTATTAATACCTTAAACTGGGTACTCGTCCAATGAGTAATCATCTGACGATACTGCTCTATAGGACAATCATCTATCACTGGTAACACCTCTAAATCAGTTCCAACTCTAGAAACCCAGCCAATATACAACTCATGCTTTTAGGCTCTTCAAATCTCACCTAAATCCTTTAGACGTTTTGGTCATGCACCCTCACCATCGGGAAAATTAAATTGAAGCTGAAATCAAAATAATAATTCATATAAATACAAAAATAATTCATGGCATTAAATATAACATATTTTTTTACCCATATCTCTACCCAAGCTCTATCCTTGAACTCATGTGGAAAATGTATCCATGATAGCGGGCTTATGGTAATGATGTCGGAGTATTTGGCAAGCGTCGCCAAAAAACTCCGACATTGCTGCCCTGTTTTTTCAACCATTTGGTTGTCTTCATTATAATCCACCATAACCTGTGTGCGGCAGTTCCACACCGAACACATGCGTGTATGCCTCCGCCCACGCCTCCTATCAATAGATGTATCTATCATGAAATAAAAACAAATATTTTATCAAAACATGTTATAATGAAAATAAATATTGCTATAAAAATTTGTTAGGGTTCTATAAATATACCTATTCCAGTCTTATCGCTGAGCACTGCTGGATCCACAGAAATTGATGGAACACCCTGTGGTGGAACAGGAGTCGAAGACGATGGAATATAGATGCTCGGAGAGACATAAGTAGAAAGAAAAGAAGATGAGACAACTGTCTGACCGGATGCTGACTGGGGAGAGGGAATCATCATGGGATGTGAAAATGATGGGCCAGAAGATGCGGAAGGTAGAAAAAACATGGGAGGCCTAAATATCCCGTGTGTCTCTAACGACACACCTGGATCAGAATGAGGGAAGGATGACATGTCAGTGGGAGGGGCAGGGTCTAGTCGGGTACGCGCAGCTGCTCGTCCACCTCTGGTAACAACCCTCCTCATACCACAAGCCTGAGTACTAGGACCAGTACTAGGCTCCTCGTTGAATAACTGTCGACGTATAGGTGGATACTACAAAAATGTTTACAAAAAAATTAATCACATGAAATTATATATTCTTTAAATATATCAATTTGAAATAAAGTACTCACTAAAGGCACTAATGATGGAATTCCCAACTCCGTCATTCGATGATTGTTCTCCATCATTTTTTCCTTCATCTCTCTTCAATTGGATTCATTTCCTGCTTTTGAAAACAAATATGTAATTAATTAGAAAAAGGAAACTAATGTGTAACCCAAAAAACTAAATATATGATGGAATAGGGGGATTCATTGGTAATTTAGCTATCAATTTTTTTAGAAGAGCTTGAATGAATTTAATAAACCATAAAAGTTGTAATGTTCACCAAGTTAGAAATATTGTTTGACTATGTTTGAATAAAATTCAATTCCAAATTATAAAATGCAATTCAAATAAAGCTGCAACCAATAAACATCGAAAATTCACATAATGGTCAATTCAACTATCAATTGTTTTAGAAGAGATTGAATGGATTTAATAAATCATACAAGTTGTAATGTTCACCAAGTTAGAAATATTGTTTGACTATGTTTGAATACAGTTCAATTCCAAATTAGAAAATGCAATTCAAATAAAACTGAAACCAATAAACATTGAAAATTCACATAACGGCAAAGTTAGATATCAATTGTTTTAGAAGAGCTTGAATGGATTTAAAAAATCATACAAGTTGTAATGGTCACCAAGTTAGAAATATTGTTTTACTGTGTTTGAATACAGTTCAATTCCAAATTAGAAAATGAAATTCAAATAAAACTGCAACCAATAAACATTGAAAATTCACATAACGGTCAAGTAAGCTAAAATATATTTGTGATCAATACTAAATCAATTTGAATATTACCAACCTTAACAACCCAAATCAAGGTAAACCAAAAGAATTGAGAACATGTATGAATGATTCTATATATTTTCAACCAAAACTTCAGGTTCACAATCAACTATGACAATTGAGCTATTGGAGTCATCAAAAGAAATAAATGGATTGGTTCCAATGGCACTAGGGACAGTGTCAATTACATCATCACCATCATCAAAAATATGTCTTGTAATTACTTCAACTATGACACCAAATTCAGGTCGAAGTTGGTCTTTGACAAAAAAACTTGTTTAGCCATTGATTCCAACACATATGGTTCTTCGGTAGCAAGAGTGCGAGTCATATTAATTACTCAAAATCCACAATCATCAATAAATTTGCCATGTCTCGTCATCGAATCAAACCAATGGAATTTCATCATTGTGACTCATCCATGAGAGTAATAATCCAATATTATTATTTTCTCAACAACTACATAATAACCCACATTTTTAAATCGTGGTCTACTATCTGATGCACTGGCATAACAATATATTGTGTCAGTAACCATAACACCATCATGTTGTGTTCTCATGTTCTTTTCTCGTTCAGTGACAATAAATTTGTACCCATTGATAATAATTGATTCATAGTCACGAACCACGGTATTAGGACCAAAATCCAAAGCTCTTATTTCCTCAGAGATAGAGTCAACAGACAAACTCAATACCTGCAATATAAATGACTATAAAACTTAATTAAATATTGATATAATTATTTTAAACATTAATTTTTTTACCTTCAATTTTAACTAAGCAGAAAACTCTTTGCTATGCAATGTCTCTCTCCTTCTCAAAGATAAAGAACGATGCTTCCTATTTATCATTGTTTTCTGTTCCCTGTAGATAAAAAAATATTAATAGTTTAATAGATATATATGTAAGATATACATAATCAATTTAGTTACCTGATATAGTCATCGAACAAATCACAGTTGAACAAAACTGTGCGATGTGCCATCTCCCTCTCTTCATGGCTTAATGTCTTCAATGTATATGATCTAGGAATTCCTCCTGTTTGAGGAAGTGATGGAAAACTGGGTTCAATTTGCTCATACTGTTCTTCTTCATTTCTCATTGGTCTGTTCAATCTTGTAGTAAGATTAGAAAAATACATCGAGCAGAAATCCATACATTCTTGAGCCAAGTAACCGTTCACGATAGAACCTTCGGGATGATTTCTGTTTCGAACATAAGACTTTAATGTGAACATATTTCTTTCAGTTGGATACATCCAATGAAAAAAAACAGGTCCTCTGAGAAGTATTTCAGTGGGAATATGGACAGTCAGATGTAGCATGCATGTGAAAAATGATGGAGGAAATATTTTCTCCAACTCACACAAAATTAATGAGGCATCTGTCAACATTTTCTGCAAGAAAGACTTGGACAACTTCTTAGCACAAAGATCTCTAAACAAATGGAACAACTGAATAACAGCCACCCTTACATTATTGGACAAAAGATGATGAATTGCTATTGGAAGCAACTCATGCAGTAGAACGTGATAATCATGAGTCTTCAAAGATTTTAGCTTCAACTCTCTTCTGTTGACCCGTTTAGATATGTTGCTTGAATAGCCATCAGGAACTCTAATAGTCTCTAATACTTCCAGAAATTGTTTTTTTCATAGGTTTCATCACATAAGAAGCACATGGAAGTTACCATTTATTTTCACTGATACGCACAGGATGTAATTCTGGTCTGATGCCCCAATCCACCAAGTCACACCGAGATCGTAAATCATCTTTTGTCTTCCCCTTGACATTTAGAAGAACCGAAAGAAACATTTCACATATATTATTTTCAATATGCATTATGTCTAAGAAATTATGTAACAAATTGTTTGACCAATAAGGCAAATAAAAAAAGATACTCCTCTTCCTCCAATTGTAACAGGTTTCAGTGGAAACATTATTTCTCTTTCCAGATTTCATTTGACCCTTCCCGAATGAAAAACTGAAATCTTTCAATTCATTAAGCATGTTAGTTCCAGACATACATTGAGGTGGATCATCAGTCTCTATTGTATTATCAAATCTTCGACGATTCATTCTATATGGATGATCCTTTGTAAAGAATCTTCGATGTACCATAAAACTAAAACTACAGTGATGTTTCAGTCTTCTGGATCATGTATTCTTCATACAAACAGGACATGACAATTTTCCCTTCATGCTCCATCCATAAATCCTTGCATAAGCTGGAAAATCCTTGATCGTCCACATAAGTGCATCACGCATCTGAAATATGTCTTTCGAACATGCATCGTATGTGCACACAACCACATCCCAAATAAGTTTCAACTCTTTTATTAAAGGTTACATGTAGACATCAATATCAATGCCGAGATCAGAAGGACCAAATATGAGTATACTCATGAAAGTGAAAGGTTTTTTCATAAACAACCATGGAGGAAGATTATAAATGTGTATAAAAATTGACCATGTGATGTGCAAAGTAAGCATCTTCCCAAATGGATTAAAACCGTCGCATGAAAGACCCAGACTCACATTACGCACGTCAGCTACAAAATCAGGATGTCAAGCATCAAATCTCTACCATGCAAATCCATATTCAGGATGAACCAACTCATCATTAGT
Organism: Viscum album; assembly: GCA_963277665.1. NCBI lineage: Eukaryota > Viridiplantae > Streptophyta > Magnoliopsida > Santalales > Viscaceae > Viscum > Viscum album. The sequence goes on from OY728164.1 coordinate 1,390,679,487, forward strand.
CTTCTTTCTCTCGGTATCATTCCATTTCATTTTTATTGATATGTCATCAGACATAAAAAGATTCTGGAGTCTGGGGATCAATGGAAAGTGCACATTACTTTCTGTGGAATGCGGGATGGTTTTCCATTAGATTTTGACTTCCAGCGGGATGTTCCACATTTTATACAATCATTTCGTTCAACGGTTTCCTCCCAGAATAAACTGCAATATTTCAGGCAAGCATGAATTTTGTTTCTTGAAAATCCAAGTTCCTCAACTAACTTCCATGCCATATAGTGGTTTGAGGGAATATCTGCATCATCTGGAAGTAAATCCTTCAAGAGGTTAAGAATGTAATCGATTACTGTATTAGAAATCCCATACATAGTTTTCCCATCAAATAATCGGATTAAAAATTCTAGCTTTTTCATTTTATCACATTGTCGATATACTAGAGTCGTGGAAGCATCATTCAATTTTTTCACCCTATCAATATCATCATTTTCACTAAATGCATCAGTTGTCCTCATATAGAAGTCTTCTTGAGTCTAAATCCTTCCTTTTTCATGATGACGAATAAAAAAAAACTGATCATCTAACAAATTCTCCATTCCAGTCTTTTCATTTCGATGATAACCAATTTTAGATTTAATTTTCTCCCCATTTTGATACCACAAAAGTAGTTTTCTTGAAAAACATTTTTGGTTATGTGGTAGCTGACTTCTTCATGGCTCAACCAAGGTCTACCAACAGAATTGGAACATGGGGAGTGTATGAAACCACTATCTGAAGCATTGTAAAATGCAAAATCTATTAAGCTCTCCAAATTGTTTTGAAAATCGCTTGAGATCTGATCAGTTTCATACATCCAACTTCTTTCCATTCTATAAAAAGAATTTATATAAGTCATTTTGTCATAAAAAATTCAATAGGATTGAACTTTAATAGAAAATACATTTAAGTAAACGATAAAGGAAGAAGTTTCTAGTCGATGTTGTGAACTATTAAAATAATGTAAAGAACAAGTACTCATAAATTAAATTAAAATTTATTTATATTCATTTTCATTAGGTCTATAAGAGGCGCATGTCTCAGGTCCCATCATGTGTTATAGGCATCCCAAATCATTCAATCATGTTCAATAACTCATTATTGGCACCTCTATGGCCATACCTTTCATTACCCAATTACTTCCCCAAGTCAAGCGCACCCCATGGGTGAATAAATTTTAGGCTTCTACACTAATAGTTTGTTCATGGATTGTAAAAATATTTAATTTCATTAAGTATAGGCAAAAACATTTATTTTTAAATTTGAGATTAATAATAAAGTATGTCAATGATAACAATATTACTGAATTAAACTTGTGACTTATCTAACATTTTTATGGATGCCTACACATTCCAGAATGGGTAGTGAAAAGCACCCCACCCTCATAAAAGTGATTATTGGACAAGAAGGACACATAATATACATCATACAATGAGAACCATATTTAATTGATCCTAAAGTTATATTAGTACAGTCATCTTGGGGGAAATGGAATATATGATCCTGATTAACTGATGAATTCAAAAGCTCGTATTTCATATGTTGGACACTATCTAAGGTAAGAAATCATGTGAGGATGGGTTTACATCATTAAATTTATTACATGCTAGTGAAAATGAAGGCTTGAATTAATGACTTGAGTTCACTGATTAAATGAGGGTAGAGGTTGCATATGCTGTGTAAATAGAATGATTAAATAAGGGTAGAGGTTTCATACACTGTGCATGGTGGGGGAGTCTCAGCCGATTTAGAAACTAAAATAAATTCCCATCATAGGTAACAATAAGAAACATCACCATCAAAAGAAACTCCAAATAAAAAAGGACTAAAAACATCAAACATTTCAAGAATTCACTACTATGCAAGGTTTATCCACATGTTTAGCAGAAATTATATGTCTTAATCATGAACCACCTCTATAGCTCCCAGTTTTCACCAATAAACATAAGGTAAATATCTCAAAATATCTTTAAAACAACTCATTAATAGGCTCAAAACGTAAATATAATCTTGAACCAACCATGGAATATCTTTCACAACACATTATCACACACCAGTTATCTCATGTGTTACTAAATACCAAACATAGTCACACAGTGTACTGTAACAAATTACATTACACAAGCATTATTAAAAAAAAATTTCATTTTAATAAAACACTTTCCTCAAGGAATTTTAAAGAAAACATTCATTAAAACTTTGATAAAAATTATTAAACACATATAAATAAAATTCCAAGTAACAATTAATTACAAGATGGAAAAAAGCATAAAAACACATTCATAGAAAATCTAGAATACAACGACAATGAATTTCAGATGCTTCTTCTTTGATGGAGGGTTAAGGATTTAATTAATTAAATGGATTGGAATGGATAAAGTCTATATGAAATCAAAACACAAAAAATGATATACACATCAAAATCAAAACTTAAAACTAAAATATGAGATGAATAACAATAAAAACAAGGTATAAATGAAATATTTTATGTGTATGAAGAATAGAATACCTAATTTAAGACGATTTGGATGTAGTATGACCGGTTTGGATGGGGGAAGTCGCGAGAGCAGGGGAGCCCTGGACAGGATTAGGGTTCTGTCGTGAATGGGGGAGAGAGCGGCCGATTGAGTATTTGGGGGAAATATTTCCCAACAGTTTTTAAAAACCTTTGGGAAAGGGGTGTCCAAGAGATCCTTTACCAATGGTTCTACAAGAACCATTGGGAAATGTTGTCTTGGAAACCCCCTTTCCCAACGGTTATAGATAACCGTTGGGAAAGGGTGCCTTCTTTACCAACGGTTTGTTTAAACCGTTGGTAAAGAAGCATTGGGGAAACATGAATTTCCAGTAGTGAATATATATAAAATAGATGTATAAACAATAAAGGAAGAATTTTAATGAATAAATCAGCATAAGCAGACATAAACAACTAAGAAATAGATAATAATTATCAAAAGCCAGAAACTAAATCAAATAAAAAATGATAATGTTATGTCATGTCTCTAAAAAAATGGAAAACATGTATACATGGATATAGGTAATAAATTCTATATAAAATAATAAAAAATAATCCAAAAACTATCCAGAATCCCAAGCAATGGCTTGATTATCTCCTATTAAGATCCATCCTAAAGTTAGAAACCAAGTCAGGTGTCCAAGGTGGGACACTTACCCTTGTCCATAATTATGATCATATAATCTTCCTGGGTACCAATGATACCCCAAATAGGGTGTAATATATATCTCAGTAGGAAACCACCAATTAATTGTATATAAATCTAGTTTGTGAATATAAACTGAATAGTGTACAATATATATATAATAGTAAATCAATACCAAATAAATAACTCATACCTACTTATGTGTCAGCTATTAATGTATTTGAACATGATATCATGTAATTAATTCATTTAAGTTTATTTTTTATATATGTGTTAAGTTAATTTTCCAATAGCACTAAAATAGACCATAGTAATAATGAACAAGGATCCAAGGTGTAACCAAGTAATCCTTGACCTCAGGGGTTGGACAAATCCTAGTAATAACTCATCCTATTTGGAAATAAAGGGGTTTTTAGTGTAATCCAAGGGGCTTGCCCAAGGTATTCTATAATAAAAGTGTCTAACTGAGTCCATGGAGCTCATCCATAGTAATCAAAGGCTAAGCATGACTAGGCCCAATGGGGGGAATCCATGTCACCACATGTCCAAAGACATCAAGATGGATCCAAGGAGTGTATCCAAGGCATCCTAATATCCATAAAGATAGTGAAGAGATTATACGACCTCATTCAGAGTATCCTCTAGTATATAAGGACCATGTTCCAAAGTGGATATCTCCCTTGGAAACCAACTCTTTGAATCATAAGTTCATCCTCTGAGTGATCAAGGCATTCCCTTGGGAATCCAAGGCTAGCTCAAGTCTGACCAGTCCTATAAAGTTAAAAAGTTCTACATAAAATAAGCACCTTATACTTATTCCATTTCATTTATTCCATGCAATAATCATTATTCTTATTTATTTAATAGGTTCTTTTCTTTACCTTTCACTAAACATGGAAAGGTGGGATAAGGACATGAACCCAATAAACAATTCAATTATATTAGAAATTACTAGGTTTATACGATTCCTTTCATTTATTAAGACAAGGGAATTTAGGGATACACAACCAATGTAAAATTCAACTATAATTAACTTTTCATTTATTAATTTATTAGGTTCATTACATTAACTTTTATACAAGGTGAAAAGGTTATATATGACATACAACCAATCCAATTAATTGTAAAGGTCTATTACAAGTGATATCTATAAATACACTTTCCAATTATCATCTTAAATGTTCATTAATTAATTTAAAACACTTACCTTATCAAGGTCAAGTAATAACAAACACGAATGGTGGTACATGTAGTCATAAAAAATCCACTAAAGTCATAATAAGGGAATAAATCTACTAGGGGTAGATGGTGTTGAGGTCACAACCTCCAATGTTATGAAGAACATGTAGAAAAAAGGATCTAGAATATGAGCATAATGATTATAATTAAGGCACATGAATTTAATGGGAAATTCCCAGTGAAACCGGCATTCGTATAATAATGGGAATTTATAAATGAAGATAATTTTAGGGAAAAGTCATAGAACACTTTCCTTAAGACTGTAACACTCTCCTCATCCAGTATTAGCCCTTATTTTGGATTAAATCATAAGAAAACTGAATAATGGATGAATTCATTGAAAATATGGCATATGAGCCTTCACTGAAATAACCCATTTGAGATAAAAACATAAGAAAAAAAGTGCATGATGAATTACGATCTTACCGATGCACATCTCATGAAATAAATGGAAGTAAAAATAGAGTTTTTATTAGAAATTTATCCAAGAAACTAGGTTTAGGCTTGAGAGTATCTTCCAATGGAGGTAGGTTTTTTTCAAAAGAGAAATAAAAGGAGGGGGATTCTGCCTAAAATGAGGCTCTGGATCCTTATTTTTAAAAATTTCCTTGGGAATTTACACAACATGTAAATTCTTTACATTTGATGTAAATATTGGGGTCTTCCCCCTAAAAAAACATTTTACACATTATGAACTGGCCTGTCCCGGTCATTACACATCATGTATTGATTACAAGTCATGTAAACTAAATACACATCATGTAATTGGCATGTATCTAGCCTAAAACTCTCTATCCCCTTCCTTTCTAAAAAAACCTAACCGGACTATGGACCTAGATTTAGGGTCTAATCCAAAAATAGAACTTAACAAGAGTTTTAACTTTGAAATAAAAGGATCTGTACCAGAATGAAAAAATAGGTTCTTACATTCTCACCCCTTAAAAAAATTCATCCCTAAATTTATATTCTAATGGTGGTATAACAATTTATAAGAACAAATTTGGACACTAATCACATACTTCAGACTCCCAATCTGAAGTATCATCCTGTATAAGACTGTGCTACCATAACACCCATACTAAAGAGACATAACAGACTCAGAGAGCCTTCCTGATCCAATTGATGATGCATATAGGATACTCCTAAAAATAATAATCGATATCTATCTCAACATCCTTAGGATCAAAAGTATGAGATGGGTTAGTATGCTAATGGTGAAGTTGGGAAATGTTTAAGACATCATGAATGGAATGCTACCTATGAGGTAATAGAAACTAATAGGATACCAGACTTACTCTATCAAACATATCAAAAGGCCCAAAAAATCAAGGTGGCATCTTCCATTGCCTATGTATCCTTATATTCCCAAGCCTAAGTGATACCTGAAGGAAAACATGATCCCCAACCTTGAAATCTAGAGGTCATCAATGATGATCAACATATTATTTCTATATAGACTGAGTGGAATAAATATACTTACTGATCAACTAAAACTTCTATGAAGTGTCCTACACAAGACATAGACCTAGTAAAACTGTGTCTTCTACCTCTAACTTGAACAAGGGTGAACAATATGGCTTACCATACAAGGACTCATATAAATCCATCTAAATCATCACATGATAGCTATTATTGCAGGTGAAATCAATGAGAGAGATATGATTCTCCCAAGAACCACTAAAAACAAGTACACATGCTTGAAGCATGTCCTCCAAAACCTTTATAGTCTATTCTGACTAGAAATCAGTCTGAGGGTGAAAATCTGTTATCAGAATCACTTGTGTACCAAAAGCTTTCTGTAACCCCTATTAGATACTTGATGTGAAATTATAATCCTTATCTAAAATGATAGTGTGAGGGACACCATGTAGCTATATAATCTCACAGACATACAGTCTTCCTAGCTCATAAACTAGGAAATTCTCTCAGATAGGAAGGAAGTTGGATACTTTATTTAGTCGATCCACAACTAACCAACCTCATCTCAACCTCGATGTGACCTCATTAATCAAACCAAAAAACCCATCAATACAACTCCCCATTTCTATTTCAAGACCATTAATGGTTATAATAAGCCAACAGGATACTACTGCTCCACCTTCACCTGCTGATAGGTGGAACACCTAGTGATAAAACCTACTGTCTAACATTTCTTCCTAGGACACCAATACTAGCGATGCATATCATGATACATCTTAGAGATTCCTGGATGAATTGCCCATTGAGAATGTTGGGACTCTTGAATTAGTTTCTTTCTCATATCTTTAACAACCCCAAAACTTCTATGAATATGTAGGATTACATCTCCATCAAAAGACCAATCTAGAGGTAAGTCAACACCAGAAATAGTCTCACGAAGAACCAATCCTTCAAGATCTGAAAATTGCCTTCTATTCACCCTATCAAGAAGTAAAGAAGTAAATTATAAGGCTGTAATAAAAGGTGGATCATGAATCTCATGAAACTCTAGGTGTATCTTAGATAAGTGGTCCATAAATTTCCATTCATTACTGGATTTTTGTATGGTTTGTGCCTGAGTTTTATGTCTTAATATATCATCCATCACATTGTCTTTTCTAGGAATATAGGCAAGGTCAAAGTCAAAATACTGAAGGTATTTGACCTATATTTTTTTCATTTGAGATTAAAGTCATGATACGTAAGATATATTTGAGGCTTCTATGGCCTTTATACACCACAAAGTTCTCACCCATTAGATAGTGTCTCTAAAAGCATAGGGCATGGGAAAAAATTATAGTTCAAGGTCATGCGTTGGGTAATTATTCTTGTGATGTATCAATTTTCGAGACCCATGAACAACATATCGATCTTCCTATATCAATAATACAACCATACTGATTCCAGAAGAATCAAAGGTCACTGTATAACCTCTATAGGATCTAGAAGGATTAGAATTGATGCTGAGGTAATCCTTCCTTTGAGCTCTTGAAAGGATTTCTCACACGCTAAAGACCATAAAAACTTCACACACTTCTTTTTCAGACTAGTAAGAGGTGAATCTAGGTATGAGAAGTCTTGTATGAAATGATTATAATATCTATCCCTCCCTAAGAAACTATGTATATCAAACATGTTCATGGGATGATCTCAGAAAACTACAACACCCACCTTCTATGGATCAACTGATTATCCTAATTCCAAGATGATATGACATGATAAGCGAATCTTATAAATATATAAGTGGAACTTATCATGCTTATCACACAACTGAATCTCTCTTAGTGTATTCAAAATTATCTCAAGATATTTAACATGGTTTCTTTGAGTATGGGAATACACCAAGATGTCATAAAAAAACCATGAAAAAGGAATCTAGATAGGGACAAAAAACCTTATTCATCAAATCCACAAAAATAGAGGGTGATTTATTAAGGTCAACTGGTATAAAAAGATACTCATATAAACCATAGCAACTTTAGAAATTCATACATGGTATATCTAAAGGTCCGACTCACACCTGATGATAACCTGATCTCAGGTTATTCTTCAAAAACACTATAGATCCTCGAAGCTAGTTGAAGAGATCATCAAGTTAAGGTAGTGGATATCAGTTAATAACCATAATATAGTTTAATCATTGGCAATCAGCTCATATCCTAAGGTTCCCATACACCTTCTTAGTGAAAAGTACGAGTGAACCCACAAGCTGAAGTATTAATTCGAATACAACCTTTAGACTCCAGATCTTCAAACTATTGCTTAAGATCCTAGAGATCAGCAGGTTACATCATGTATGAAGGAATGTACACTATAGATTCTCCTAGAATGAGATCAATAGTAAACTCCATATCACTCTTTGGAGGTAATCCAAAAAAATAATTAGAAAAAACATCCCTGAAACAATATACTACTAGAGGAAAATATTTCATATTTAAACCCTACTTCTTTAGAAAAAGGCAAGAAATATGGGTGGTCCCTATACCTATCCCACGATTCTCTGGTCTAGATCTACTATCATGGACATTCCACTCACCCTTGTGAAGATAAGTTCCACTCTCTAGTGATGTAAAAGACACCCTGCGATGATAAGATTCTACAAATGAGTGATATGGATCCAACCAATCCATACTAAGAATGTCATCGAAGCCTGTCATCTTGAGGAAGAAGAGGTCCCATAAGAAGGAATACTGCCTACATCAAGGGGGTAGTCTCTGCATTGGAATATTCCCTTTTACTGCACTACCAACATTGTTTCTAGGGTCATCACACCATAGAAGTAATGAATTTCCATCCTGATACTTTCCATGATTTATAAAGAGATAAAGGAGTGAGAGGAACCTATATCAAATAGAGAGGATATAATAGTATATGCCACTAGAATAGTACCTCGAACAATAGATGGTTCTACACTTTGATCCTTGGGTATCGACTATAAGGCATGCAAGTGTCCTGATCCACAACCCCATTCTATAGCCGGACTTTGGTAAGCTGTCCCACTCTACTAGTGATAATAATAAAAAGTTCGACTACCATGACCATAAACTCCTCCTTGGTATGCCATATTGGTGCTACACCAACTTCTTATCTAACAAGGAACAACTGATCCTATGTATAAAATTGGAGTTGGTACAAACCCTATTCCACTATGAGCAGGTGGAAAGGTCTGATATAATCTATGAAGATAACCCATATAGATACAAGCACTACACTCAATAGGGTCTCTATCAAACTTAGGCTTTAGATTACCATTTTTTTCCACATAGATGGATTGTAACAGGGCTTCCACCATGGATACTCTGGACACCACAAATCTAATAAGAAACCTCAAGGCTATACTTCCTGCTACTAGAAGAACTACTTCCCTGCCTTAGCACTTGTCCTCTGTTCCCAGTACTATCAGCCTCTCTCAAGTTGTGCTTAGTGATTAGAGCCTACTTTATGATCTTAGAAAATGTATATATGTGAAATACATTCACCTACAAGTGGATGACATAATTTATCCCATCCTTGAACTGTCTCACTCACAATAGATCATTACTAGCTAGAAGTGGTGTAAAGTGCTGAAACTTAGTTAAATGAACTGAATAGTCTACAAAAAACATCTTACCCTACTCTAGGTGTATGAACTCTCTGGGTTAGTTAGATATCAGCATGTGAGGGAAAAATTAATCATTGAAGGCAATATAAAAATCCACCTAGACCATTATATAATGATGACCAACCTAGGTAATCACATCCCACTAGTTCTCGGATGAATCACATAGAATGTAAGTGGATATATTGACCCCTCTCTCTAGAGGCATCTCCAGATTCTTGAAGATAGAAGGAATGACCTCCATCCAAGACTCAAGAGCTTGAGGACCACCATCCCCAAAAAAAGTTAAGAGGAAGCTGCTGGTGAAACTCATGAGTCAAGTCAGCCATAGTAGGTTCAGGTCAAGGAGCACCCTTCATGGACTGCATCATATGTATAAACCCTCATGAAGTTGAATGTCAGTTCCCTATTCAAGTATAAGAGGCAGTTACTCAAGTGGAACTATTGGTGGTAAAATTGGTAGCTTAAATCCCACCTTCTATAGAGAATGGTCATCACCACCCTCTTGGTGCATTACTTGAGGGAGTCATGGTGGAATAAATCTAAAAATTCTAAGAACACACATTGAATTTACAGGGGTTCTATTATATGGAAGGTCAATTGTAATTAAAGGAGGAAAATAATCTTTAAATTACACTTGATCTCTCCATTTAATGTCAACCATTTCATTTATCACCCATAATTTTCATTTTAATTTTGTATAGAAGTTTATAATTAGCACAAGGTTTAATTAAAGAGGGGTTTCATTCCCAATTTATAAATTCCCATACACTTTATAAATTGAAATCAACCTCAGTTTAATTACAACCATCTTCACTTATTTTTGGAATCATAATGTAACTTGTAAAATATGATGGATCAATTCCATAAGATTATAGATTATAATTTATAAGGGATCATATAACTTATAAATAGAAATTGGTAGTCATGTAATCATAGATAAATATTAGCTCACGTAACCAATTTTGTATTGCTTATATTGGTCAAAATTGGTTTTTTAAGATACCACCATCAATATAAACTAGAAAACAATATTTAGGTTGATGATAAAATTTTGAAAAACCAATTTACTTTCCCTATAGTAGATGTTAATAACAAAAAAATATATAAAAACCATGCCTTACTCAACAATCATAGGTTAAATAGGTAATGAAAGCAATGAAATTCACCTATATGGCATCGATTATGCATGGAATGTGAATTCTAGGTGCCTATAATGATTCATGAAACAATGATCCTTACCGTACCAGGTCAATGTGAATATCCATTCTATCACATATCAAAAGTCATTTGTATCACCCAATGGTGAAAGTATATCAACAATAAGATGAAAAATATAGAACAACATTTTCTCTATTCCTAGGAAACGTGGTATTTATCCTAAATATGGGTTAGTAACTCCCAGGAATGAATTATTACTAAGTTCTATATATTACTAATATCTTGTCTATATTACCAAAAAATAAGACAAAGAAAAAGAAAAACCTATCTAATACCACTCTGTGACATCCTGACACAAGATCCACTTGGAGATGCCCCGAGTAGGTGGGTCACTAGGCCATAAGCATGCCTCCCTATATGCTATAGTTTTCCGAATAGCAGCAAGGGCCTAGGATGTGTTCATGGGGTGACTATTCCACTATATCAGAGTGGATAACAATAGGTAATATATATAAAATAGATGGATAAACAATAGAAGAATCATAATAATGAATAACTTATTTGAAGCAGACATAAATGATCAGGAAATAGATAATAATACTTAAACTTTGGAAACTGAAACATATAAAAAATGATAATGTCATTTTAATACTCTAAAAAACTATAAAATAGGTATACATGGAAGTATAAAATATATTCTATACAAAATAATAAAAAAGAATAAAAAAACTATCTAGCATCCCGACCATTGGATCAATCATATACTATTAAGATCAATCCTAAAGAAAGCTACCAAGTCAGATTTCCAAGGTGGGATGCTTCCCCTTATCCATAACTGTGATCTCATAATCTTCCCGGGTACCAATAGTGACCTAGATAGGGTGTGAGATAAATCTCATTAGGCCACTACCAATAATGTCTATAAAAATACAGTATGTTAATATAAACTGAACAATGTGCAGCTATAGAGATAAGTAAATAAATTCCAAATAAATAAATCAAAACTAATTCAACCTCATCTGGTAGCGTCTCTAAACATAAGATCATTTAAATAATTCATTTAAGTTCAATTTATATATATATATATATTAAGTGAATGTTCCAACAACACTAAATTAGACCATAGTAATAATGAAAGATAATCCAAGGTGTAACCAAGGCATTATTGACCTTAGGACTCAGCCAACTCTTAGTAATAGCTCATGTAGTCTAGAAATAAAGGGGTATGAGTGTGATTCAAGGGGATTTATCAAGGCATCCCACTATAAAAGAGTCTAAATGAGTCCATGGAGCTCATCCATAGTAATCACATGATAAGCATGACTGGGACCAATGGGGTGAATCCATGGAACCATGTGTCTAAAGACATCAAGGTAGATCCAAGGAGTGTATCTAAGGCATCCTAATATCTGGAAAGACAGTGAAGGGATCCCATTACTTCATTGCGGGAATCCACTAGTAGATAAGGACCATGCTACAAGGTGGTTATCTCCATTGGAAACCAACTCCTTAAATCAAATGGTGTCCTTTGAGTGCTCAAGTAATTCCCTCAGGAATCCAAGGATGGCTCAAGTTTGACCACTCTTGTAAAGATAAAAAGGTCCATATGAAATAGGAACCTTATACTAATTCTATTTAATTCAGGCCATGTAATACACATTCCTCTTATTAATTTAATAGGATCATTCCTTTAACTTTCACTAAACACGAAAAGGTAGGATAAAGACATGAAACCAAAAATCAATTCAATTATATTAGAAATTTTTAGGTCCACACCATTCCTTTCATTTATCATGATAAGTCAATTTATAGATATAAAACCATTTTAAAATTCAATTATAATTAACTTGTCATTTATTAGTTTATTAGGTTTATTCCATTACCTTTCATCCAAGTTGAAAGGTTATATATGACATGAAACTAATTCAATTTAATGTAAATGTCTAGGATAAGTGATATATATAAATATACATTCTAATTAACATCTTAAAGGTTCATTAATTAATTTAAAACACTTACCTTATCAAGGTCAAGTTGTAGAATACCTGAATGGTGATGCTGCTAATCATAACAAAGACACTAAATTCATAATAATTGAATCACCCTACTAGGGGTGGATGGAGTTGAGGTCAAAAACTCCAAAGGTACGATGAACATGTATAAAAAGGGATCTAGAATATGAGCATAATGATTATACACAAGGCACATGAATTTAAGGGGAAACACCTGGTGAAATTGGTGTGAACACAAAAAATGAAAATTTATAAATTATTAGACTTTTAGGGAAAAGTCATAGACTACATACCTTGATCCTGTAGCACTATCCTCATCTAGTATCAACCATTAGTTTGGATTGGATCTGAATAAAACATAATAATCGACGAACACCCTGAAAATAGGGTATATGAACTTGCACCAAAATAACTCCATCGAGAGAAAGACAAAAGATGAATGTAGATATTACGTGTGCACATCCAATGAGATTAAATGAATCTAAAATGGAGTCTAGATTAGAAAATTATCCAAGAACCTAGGTTTAAGCATGAGTGGAGCATCCAATAGAGGGAGTTTCTATGAAAAATAAAAAAGAAAAGAGGGAGGGGATTCTGCTGAAAATGAGGCCCTACCTCTTTATTTTTAAAACTATCCTCATACATTCATACAACATGTAAATGATTTTAATGTTATGTAAAGTTCTGGGTCTTACCCTTAGGAAAAATCCTTTACACATTGTGAACTGGCCTTCCTAAGACATTACACATCATTTATTGATTATATTTTGTGTAAACCAAATACACTTCATATAATTGTCTAGCAACCAGTCTAAAACCCTCTAACTTATTCCTTTCCAAAAACAACCCAACCATCCCATAGGACTAGATTTAGGGTCTAAGACAAAAAGATAACTGAACATGATTTTTAACTTGGAAATAAAAGGATCCACACCTAAAGGAAAACCAAGTTCTTACACATATCCTGTGTAAACCCCCCCAAATACTTTAGGATAACAAAAATGAGTAGAAATCACCAATAATACTAAGAAACTACTCCTTTAAACCTTCATTTTCACTTGTGAATTTTTTTTATCAAATGCCAGTGATTGACATCATCCAAGGTCTCATGGGCCATGCCCTACGCATTCCCATAGAACCAAAATATCCATAGGCTCACTTTAAAAAAAATATAATTGGAAACATCCTTCCAAGCCAGTCACAAAACCTTATTTAACACCTATCATGAAATTTCAAGACCAAATGTACCCTATCACACACATGAGTACCCTTCAACACCTCCCAGGGATAAAATAAAATAAGGGTAGTATAAAACGGGTCATACCCATACCACCCCACTCACATCTATTTAATAGACCTTACATAACACACATATAATCTAGATAAATCTAGGAACCACCTTACTTTGACCTATATATGTCTACTCACTGAAGACCAACCTATAATTTTGATTTAGTCATTAGAAATAGAAAAACCAGATAAAAACCTTAAAAATTAGGCATAATTACATAAACAATGAAATACCTATAGAGAAAAATAGAAACCCAAAAAGAATAAAGACAGATCATTATCCTTACATCAAGATACATATTATGATTAATGACACCCAAAATTAGTGAAATATGAGAGTTTCCACTCCTTTGATATCTAAGCATGAAGGAGAAGGGTCTCCACTACTTACTGGACAAATGTTCTTCTTCCCCCTCCCCTTCTCTTTTATTTCCATTTTTTTCCTGGAAGAATATATTTATAATGTAAACCAAAGGTTTAATCTAAAACACACAAATTTAGATCATAAAATATAGTTTTATTCCATAAAAACCTCAAACAGATGGGATATCCCCTCTCAACCTATTTTTTAAAGTAAATACTATATTTATAGTGTAAATAGCTATAAATTGTAGCCATTTATACCTAAGGGATTTCTAATTCTCCCTGAACCTCCCTTGGGTCATTCCCGACCCTCAAAAAACCAATAAAATATTAAAAAATGGGTTTAATACCACCTTAATACAATCATTGAGTCAAAAAAGATCTGGGAACTTACAACCTCCCCACCTTGCAATAGCTCATTCTCGATCTATTTAGACACACACTGACCTGAACTCTAACTCATTTCCAATATCTCAGACTACCTCAATCTCTTACTCTTGGCTGAATCCTTTTGTCATGCTCCCCACCTTAGGAATCATCTATTTGGTCTCTCCCCAACCCAACTCCCAACATTCCAATGGTCCCTAACTAACCACCCCCAAGCTACACACATCTCAACCATCATATAACATAAATATTGAATATCATCAGATGATTATCTCACATCCATATCACATATGATGTCTATAAAATCCTTTATCATAGTCAATTATTGAAAGTACCACATCACACTTAATGTCTAGAAGATCCTGCATCATACAAAATTCCCATAAAATTTCCCTATTGAAAATGCATCTCATAAAAATCATGCATCATTCCCAATGATCATATATTAACCAGAACCTGGTTAAATCACTTGTCACATGTAAAAATAATTGACCAATTTATATTAATAAAAGAAATAGGACCATGCTCATGGCCTACCACTAACCATAATTGGCTCCCCATCTTGCTCTGAACCTATTAACTTAGCTTTATATAGCTGGCCTAAAGCTCGACTGCCTAATGCTTGTCCTCCCTATGGATATATACCCAATATCAACCATTGCCCCCAGTTCCTAATTTCACTATCCCTACCACATGCAGTCATATCCTAGATAATAGCTCCTATTACCACTCCTAGTCCTACTTCATATCTCTAAGTCTGACCTGGTTCCTGACTCACAGCTCTCTGAGACGTATTAAAAAAAAACACTCCAAATTCCCTATATTCCTGAATTCCTAACACTATTTTGTAGGACACTCACAATAAGTCCAAATGTGCCTCGGATTCCCAAATTTTAAGCATACTACTGATGATCCACTCCTCAGTGGCCTCACCGAGTCTCTAACCAGAATTCCTTATTGAGTCTCCTCCCATCCTCACTTCCAGTTACCCAATGCACTACTACCTATCTTGCTCGATTCTACCATATAGATTGGTAAGGTCCTATAAATCAAGTTACCAACAAAAATCAATGCCTAATTCACTACCTCCAAGAATGATTTCAACGTAAAGATGTTCACATATACCCTGATGGCATGTCACAAACCATATTTGAACCATATCACCCTAGTGATGTCATATCTTGTTATAGAGGGAGAAAAACATGATAGGTCTATAAAACTTCCATCATACTCCATGATCGATGTGTCTCCCTACTGCATGTTTATAAACTCGTGACCTTGTTCTACCCTCAATGTCTCTGGGAAAAAGTTATCAAAGAATATATTCTCAAAGTAATTCCACATCCGTCCCTCATTCCTTACTGCATGTACCAATATATCCCACCAGTGCTTCCCCAATCCCTTGATCATAAAGTGTCCAACTTCACCTTTTTCCCTAGGAATGTATCAATAAGATCGAAAATAGTTTTTTGAGACTCAATCCAAAAACATACTACATGTGTGCTACCCTCACCCTAGAAAAGGATAGGGTGGGGGAGATGCTTCTATTGAAACTCCCATATCAAATATTCTATGGATTCTCATATACATGAGGTCCCTAGTAAATTATTTGAATGAACCACTCCAACATCACTCCGAGATGCTCATATATCCATGATCCAAACTCCAATATCTACTACGGCTGTCACACCTACCTCAGATCCTCTACCTATGGATTATGATCATACATAACCTCAAGGTTCTCATCCCATTAATACCTTAGAGGCATCACAATTCTAACTTCCTAATGATCCAATAGATCCCATCTAGGTGTCATCACATTGAGAACCAAAATCCATGGTCAAAACCAATGATAACAGTCCAGATATCGTAAATAGATAAATTTGTAACAGGAAGCACACTTCACCCCTTAAATTTTTCTATAACACCCCTATCGCATATCATCTAGACCTATAGACCCTACCTACCCATAGTAGAGTTAATCATAACATACTAATCACATCAGAAACTAAAATTTTGGAATGGACATGTAGAATTCAACCAAGAGGCTATACAGGAAAACACTGTTTATCTTACTGTTGACATTTTAAACATCACCCCCTTATTTTCACCCCTACCCATCCAATCAGAGTTATGCATCACATACACTATATTTATATAGGATCACATATAAATCACATCAAAAACTATACACATGGGATGGATAAGTAGAATGGAACCAAGTCTCTATATGGGAAAACATTATTTATCATGTTGTTGACACTTTAAAAAAATCACCCCTTTATTTTATTTCAATTTACATGAACCAATTATAAGAAAAAACATATTTCATGTGAGCCTAAGAAACTATCATGATACATGAATTCTCTACTCTTTCACTTTAGACCAAGAGTCAAAATTAAATTATTAATATCAAATACAACATCAAAATAATCATATGACTCAACTCTAACCACGAAAACCTGAAAAAAAATCTATTCTTCCCTAGTATATTGGACTTCAGTTCATGTAGGTGTTGGAAATACACACAACACAACCTCTATCCCAAGTTCCAACACTTTATTAGGCTTTAGTCTACTATATCTCTAATAACATACCACTTGCAAAAAAATCCCCACCTTTAATACCACTTGGAAACCATTCAAATGCTACTACCAATTTGTGACCAACCTGAGGGCTCTAATACCACATTTTCATGCCCCAATGCAGGAGCCACTAAACCCATGCTACATAGTAGTGTACCATATGGCCTTAAACACACCTCCCCATATGCCAAATGCTGTCGAATAACAACGATGATCTATTATGTGATAGTTGGGAGACTAAACCCTTTGGTGATAATAATAATAATGGTAATAGTAAATGTACAATAAAAGAATTCATCCAAAAACAATAGAAGAAATATAAATCAATGAAAACAATGAGACAAAAGTTTACCTGCTATACATACCATAAAATGTCAACATGTCATGATAGTCATACAAAAACATTAAAGATTTCCCATTGGACGATCATATATGAATTTATGGAAAATCCAAAAAATATCTACAGTCTGTCTCAAAATAACCACTTAGTCTATTTTAAAATAAATATTCTACCCATATAGTGTTCCCAGGACACATCTTAGCTCACTAAGGTCTAGACCGTGAGCCTAATACTCTTCCTACACTCAAATCTGTAGATTCTACAAGTTTCCTGAGGGGCTCGTGCAAGGTGTGAGTATAAACTGAGTAAGCCACCACTAATATGTTTCTATATTTCATCCATATATATACCAGTGTATAAAAAATGAAAATGAACAAAAACCACTAAAAAATTAAATAACCTGCTATACATGTGCTCAATAACTATAAGGGAGTGTTTACCTACTCCATCCAATATCATAGTGGAACAATGCATCCACACTTTTTCATGTAGGAAGAACCCTCAGTTACCCATCCATTTTCATACCACATTGAATCACATGAAAACCATTACCACATATACAACATGTTGAATAAATTTTACATCCCTTCAGCATGCCTATAAATGTATCACACATCCATTGGACTTCCATTTATTTAATAATATTCGACTTAAGAGCTTCATGTCCTAAGGAATTGTGATATCCATCATTACATAGTCCCAACCCATCAAACATAGCATCATGATGTTCTTAATCCCCCATTAAATGGCCTCAAACCATTACACATGGATTTCTATGCTGAGATGGTACTCTGTTTTGATGGACATCACTGTTCCCTATTACCTTATGTCTAAGAAAGCTTCCACCCATATTGATTAGTAAAAAATACCTCACTAGAACCATATCCTATACACACACAACCCCAAAATGGATTTAATACAACATAATGTGTAGAAATCACTAAAAATTCCATTCCACTCCTCTAGAGAACCTTTTTTCCACATGAAAAAAAGTCAGCCAAATCCCGATGATCAACATCACCTAAGGTCTCATGGGCTATTCCCAATGTGTTCACGTTGAACCAAAATTTTCATAGGCTCACTTTAATAAAAATTCACAACTGAAAACATCCTACCAAGATATTCAGGAAACCCTATTTCAGCCTTATCATTCCATTTTAGGCTCAGATGTACCCTATCACACACATGAGTACCCTTTGACACTTCCTAGGTATAATAGAAAATAAGGGTAGTATAGAACAAGTAATACCAAGACCACCCCACTCACACATATTTAATACACATTACATAACACACATATAAATGATAAAAATATAGGAACCATCTACATTATACCCATAGATGTATAATTGTTGAAGACTAGCCTCTGATTCAACTTCAGTTGGATGAAATAAAAAAAACTAGATAAAATCCCAAAAAATAGGGTATAATTCTGTAAATGAAAAAAATACATTGAGAAAGTAATATAAACCCATGAATAGGGAATATGAATCATTAAACTTACCATAGGATACCTGCCAAAATAAACAAAATAAAAAAATCACTAAAGGATGAGGGAGATCCACTCCTTGGATCCCTAAGTGTGAAGGGGAAGGATATTCATTTACTACTGGCTGAAGGACCTTCCCCACCCTCCTATTTTATTTTATTTTATTTTTTTCTTAGAATATAATATTTATAGTGTAAACCATAGGTTTTTGTTGTAAAACACCGATTTACGGCCTAAACCATAGGTTTTTGTCCTAAAAACCATAGATATAGGGACTCTCCTATGTCCGCCTCTTTGATGCTGTAAATACTATATTGAAGGTGTAAATAGTTGTATCCTATATCCATTTAACCCTCCAGGATATTCAATTTACAATGAACCCCATGGTCACTTCTGACCCTCGTAACACCTAAAAACCATTCCAAAACATGGTTTTAGGCCTTACTTAAGACCATCCTTTAGTCCAATAAGACCCAGTATATTAAAAATTTGTTTTTTATAATAATATATTCATGTATATTAAATTTATTATTTATGTATAAATATAGAGAGTTATTTAAAATGGATTTGATCTCAATATTAGTTTAATATTTCTAAAAGTGATTGAAATAAATTGTACAAGTTTCATTCCATTAATTATATTTTAGATTTGACTTCAATATTATTTCATTACTTTTACAACATGATATATAAATTTTTTTAATATAATGGATAGAATTTGTATGTATGAAATTGATCTGATCTCAATCTATTTTCAAAATAGGTTGGAGAGTTTTTTATATTTTTCATTTAATAATGCTTCAGATAGTGGTCTTATAGAATGATTATGTTATAATTGTGTTGGAATAACTTAGTTAATTTATTTAAAATTCAGATATCATATAATAAAATTTTATTTTCAAAAAAACTATTTTTTATGAAATCACAATGGGGAGAAAAGACAACATCAAAATGTTCATGATCTGAATAATATGACTGGATTAGTGAATTTATTATATGTATAGTTTCCATTTATTCATTATTATGATAAATAAAGTTTTATAATGAAAGAATATAATGTTATACATACACATAATTTATGTAATGAAAATGATGTTGTTGATAAGGTGAAAAAATTGAAGGATTCTACCATGACTCTATTATATCAGTAATGTGGTAAAATAAAAAAATATGGAATTTTTAATATGATTGTTTTATAGGAAAACCATTTGTGGAATTTATAATACTAACATCTATTATATTCTTACCTTTTTGAAGGAATTTATTATAGATAATGTAAACATTATCTTGAACCATTATATGACATGAAAGTTAATTGACCAACTTATATTTTAAAAAAAAATCATGAATACCTAAAATATTGCAACATATTCTTGGAGGAAACCAATGGCCTAAATGATTGTATAAAATGTAGCACATATCAATGGGATCCAAATGATAATGGGAAAATATCTCTTGTGACATAATAAGTAACTTGGCACTTTCCATTGATTTTTGGACTCCAAAATATTTTTATTTATGATGAAATATCAATAAATATGCAATGGAATGGTACTAAGAGAAATAAGGATAATGATGAATTTTTTCTTATTGCATATGGATTATCATGGTTGATATTTGATGCTCGATATTTTGATTTTGCAGTTGAGGTGTATAATGTGAGGTTGGTTCAATCATGTGACAATTTTAATCTGTTTGGTTAGTTGCATACATTGCACAACACATGTCTAATTTTCATACACATTTATAACCTTCCTCCATGTATGTGTATGAAAAAACCATTCAATTTATTGAGTATACTCATATCTAGACCTTTTGATCTTGGAAATGATATAGATGTATACTTGAAACCTTTAATAAAATAGTTTAATCATATTTGGAATGTGAGTTAGTACACATACTATTCTTGTTCGAAAGATATAATTTAGATGTGTGTTATGCTTATGTGGATGATAAATAATTTTCTTACTTATGCAATGATGTCTGAATGATCTTGAAGGGAAAAATTTCTTTTCTTATTTTTATAAATAATAAACAAACTAGGAGACTTAAAATCATTACATTTTCAATTTTATGGTACATCGATGACTCTTGAAAATGGATCATCCATATAGGAATAATCATCGAAGGTTTGATAATATGATAGAGACTAGAAAGCCACCTCTGATAATTTCTATATCTAATGTTATTAATTAATTAAAATATATTAGTTTATATTCTGGAAAGATCAGATGAAATCTAGAAATAGGAAGAATTTTTTCACTGAATCCAATTAGAATTGGAAGAATAAAAGTATATTCTTTTAGTAACATTATTGGTTAACCAATTTGTTATTTAATTGCTTATATATAATAAAAATTGAAAAAATATATCTAAAATGTTTCTTTCAATTCACTTAAATATCAATGGGAGGAAAAAAGATGATTTATGACCTTGATGTGACTTGGTGGATTAGGGTATCAGACTAGAATTGCATCTTATTTGTATTAGATGAAAATACATTAAAAGTTTAATGTGCTTTTTATGTGTTGAAACCTTAATAAAAAACAATTTTTTTTGATTACTATAGACTATCAAGTTTCCTCATGGATATTCTAGAAACATATCAAAACATATCTATAGAGGAGTGTTGATGATGAAATACTTAAAGACTCAAGATTATGACATCTATATTCATGTGCTGGTTCCAATAAAAATCAATCATATACCATCCAATAATTTTAGGGTAGAATTAATTAAATTATACAATTTTTATAGATATATTTATACTAAAAAGTTATCCAAGTCTTTCTTTAAAAAAATGCAGGAAGAGGCATCATTAATTTTTTGTGAGTTAGAGAAAATTTTTCCTCCATCATTTTTCACATGCATACTATATCTAACTGTATATCCTCAAACTAAAATAATTTTTTGAGTAATCGTTTATTTTCATTGATTATATAGAAACAAAATAAATATATACTCATTTAATTATTAATCCTAGAATAGGAATCATCTTAAAGGTTCCATTATTAAAGGATACTTGGTTCAATAATATAAAGATTTGTATTTAACGATTTTTTTCAGATGTGACCACAATACATAACCATCCAATAAGAAATGAATAAGAGAGTTATGATAAAACTTAACCCATTTTCCCATCACATCCACTAATAGGTGTAATTATTTGATCATACAAATTGACTACATTATTACTTTAAGAGTGAGAGATGGAACATCACATAGTCTTGTTTAAATGTGATTTTTTCAATGACTACATCAAATAATTAAATTTAAAATACAAGTGTTATCTAATTACATGTAATTGTACATATGTGTTAAACTGTTTCAATATTTTTTATGTATGGAACATAAAAAAATTATAAATTGAAATCATCATTCATTACATTTGATAAGAAGAGAGACTTTTCATAAAAAAGAGTTTTCTTCTTGGTTCAAATTGAAGGTAGAAGTATTACTGAAATAAAATAAAATAAAATATTATTCATTTAATTTTAATATTTATTTATATTTTAGGAATTTATTTTACCTTATGAATTTGTATTTTTAGAAATAAGAACTTTCTATTTTTTTCATTATTATATGGTTAGTGAATGAAAATAAATTGTGATCAATGGGTATAAATTTATTATCACTGAATGAGAAGTGAATATGGGAACACAACATGATGATGTCATAGAAACTGTACCAATAGACTATTATTCTAGTGCATCAAATAAAATTACTCAATATGAAAATTTATCTTTTTATGGAGTTATTGAGAAAATATTAATATTGGATTACTACTCTCATGGTAGAGTCACTATGATGAAATGAAAGTTTTTTTGATTAAACAATGATACATGGAACATTTATTGATGATTTTGGATTTTTAGTTATTGAAATGACTCAAATTCTTACTACTGATGAGCCATATATTTTGGCATCATTATAAAAATAAGTTTATTTATGTGAAAGATCATATGATACCTAAATTTAGAGTCATTATTAAAGTAATCTGAAGAAATATTTTTGTTGATGGTGGAGATAAAATTTATACCATCACCAAAACCATTGGTCTTGATCAATTTATTACTTATTATGACTCAAATAGTCCAATTTTTAGAGTTATTTTGAACCATAAGTTATGGTGGGTAATATATAGAATCATTCATATGCGTTCTCTGTTATTTTGGTTTAACTTGACTTGGATATTTTAGGTTGGTAGAATTCAAATTTATTTAATTTTGGTTTTAAATATTTTTCATCCAAGTTGACCCTTATGTGCCTTTTCAATATAAAGTGGTTACTGTTTTCTTAGAGTTTCATTTTATAATATTTAATTGAACTATATTAGAACATAATAAACCAAAAAAAAACTGAAAAGTAAAATTATAAAAAAACAAGATGAATTTAACTGAATCATATTAAAATAATTATAATGAAAAATAATAATAATGAAACAAATTACCTAACCAAAAAAAATAACCAAATGGACGAATGACCTATCCTAAAATATGAACAAAATGACCTGACACAAAAAATGTCCAAATGAAAAAATAAAATAACCAAAATGAGGCAAATTACCTAACCAAAAATGAGTTGGATGGAATTTAAAATAGAATAAGAAAACTATATCATATCCATTTATAACATGCTAATTAGAATGTGTTGATTATTATATGACACATATTTTATATTTTGATATTATTTCCACTAAATGTGATATGATTATGTTATATCCCTACCTATCATTTATTTTTATTGATAATTGGTATCCCTTAATTAAGTCATGTAACCTCTTCTTTCTTATTTGACTTAAAAATTCTTTCTGAATTTATAATTAAATTTATATTTCTTTTACAATGTAGGAAATAAAAAAAATAGAATAGATATGAAGGAAGATGATTTCTGATAATGATATCCGCATGAGAGAGACGGAAATTCCTCCTATAGTTCCTTTTGTGATTATACAATTTAATATATATATATATATCAATAACATATAATGTCATGTTATAATCATTTTTTAAATTTTAATTAGAAACCATCAACTTGATGACAACTATTTTCCGACCGACTTAGTGGAAGTGGTTCTCAGTTAGGCGATTATAGTGGGGGTGGTACTAGAGATAATCACACCACTCATCATATTTTATCACACCTAGAACCTTTATCAGATGAACCTTGTAACAAAATTTATTATCCCACATCTTCATTAGTAGAACCTAAGATATTTAGACTGCCTATACTGTCATCAACATTTATGTCTGATCCCAATAATATATATTTTTCTTATCTAATGATGGATCCCACTCCCCAACCATATTTTCCTTTTCCACATATGTGTTTTCCATCTCCTTTTCCTTCTACTTCTTTCTCTCTAGGGTTTTATATTGACAGTTCTTTAACTTCTACTCAGGAACATTTTGAACATCCCAAGAATACTAATCATCAAAAGTAGATATTGGACCCCAAAACCACACATTTAGATGATTTTTCATAGCATAGGGATCCAATAGTACCCAATTATCAACCCTTATAAGGTGCATGTTTATAACTGTAGTAAATTTTTTTGACCATAATTTATTTTCATTATAAGATGTATTAATTTAATATTTGTATTTTATTCTTTAATTGTTGGATTTTACACTATAAGGAGGCATGGGTGTACACGCATGTGTTAATTATGGAACCACCACACATAGGTAGTGGTTGGGTACAGTGAGGATAATCAAATGATTAGTAAATATAGAAGAGAATACATGAGTTTTATAGCGACAATTTCCAAATACTATGACATCATTCCCATAAATCCACTCTCTTAGTGACACCTTTAAAATGAAATAAAGGATAATGATTGAGATGAAATATGGGTAAGAAAATTTATTAGATTTATTATTATATTATTATTGTATTTACATAAATTGTTATTTTGGTAGCAGCTTCATTATAATTTTCTAGATAATGAGGTTGTGAGGATTTCATGACTAATGGAATTAGGTGATCTATGGAGAACATATAAACATGAGTTATATAATGAATGAGTTTCTAGAATTGGAATAGATTTAGAGGTTATACCTATCCTGAATAAGTTTCTAATAACATAGTATCATAAAATGAGTGAAAATTGGAAAATTACTATGTTTAAGGTATTAATCAAATTTGATGTTTTTGATTAAAAAATATGGTGATTTAAATTAATAATATATTTTTTATTATTGAATATTTTTTAGGAAGCCTAAAAAATAAATAAAAAACAAGGATTCTATGAAGTATATACACACTTTGGGGTGAACAAAAAATCCTGAACATGAGTTAAATTAGGTAATTTTCATCGAAACATTCATTAAATTGGGTACAAATTATAGAAATCTATACTGATTGATATATTAAGTTTCAGTGAAATTTTAAACCATATAATCAAAAGAATTAACTTTTGTTCCTATCGAATTATATTTAGAAAATTTAATAAAATTTAAAAGTGATCAAGAAAAACATTAGTCAATATCATGTAGTGCATACTATTTATAAATAAAATTATCCCACATAATCTGGAAAAATATTGTAGTATGGAATATTTTTTTGAAATTTGGTTAAGTTTTAGTGCATCAAAAAATCTAATTTACACTTATTAATAGATGAATGAAATATAGATAAACTTATAAGACTTAAAATTTAATAATTGACATGTAATTATAAAATTTATAGATTAATTTATCATTGAAAATAGAAGAATATATATTTTTGGAAAAAATGATGATCCATTGGAAAATTGAAGAACTTTGCAGAAATTTAATTTGTTCATTTCAGTTTGATTGATTATAGTTTCACACAATTGGGTATAATAAAATATATTTATGTGAAATTAAATTTAATTAGTTTTGGTTATTCTAAATTAAATATTGGTTATACAAAGTTAATTTTTTACAAAAATACAATATTACCGAATAATTATTTTTTATATTCAATGTTATCTCATAAAGAAATATTGAACATTGAAGGGAAAATGCCTTAGATAAATTTTTATTAGATTAGATAGAAAAAATATGGAAGTGTGGTAGATGAATAGACACAACATCATTTTGTAAGCTATAATTTTCTAATTTCAAATTTTAACATTTATTTTGTAACTAAATAGTTCATTTATATTTTCAACAGTGTTATTCAGATCCCCTGGATGAGTAGGAATCTGAAAACTTTTGGCTAAACAATAATTTAAACTAGATATTAGGAGATGATCACCATGGGATAGTACATTATCCACCAGATAAGAGTATTTTACCTACTTGATATTGGACCACTTCAGGTGCCTCTAACAGTTTTGGTAGCACTGAGTTGGAAACAAATTATATAAAGAAAATAAAGGCTCATTAAGATATTGAAGAGGACAAAAAATGGCCATAAATGATCCTAAATAAATTCAAAAGGCCAATGAACAATTTATGAAATTTATGAAACCATTATGCCCATCAATTTGACTAGAAACCACCATGGTTTTTGATGCATGCATGTCGATGATGAATTCATTATATGATTCACTAGGCATTGGTGATGAGGGTATTAATGGTGGTTAAGATAATGAATTTCTTAAAAATGATGATGGATATGGTTATGGTGGTGATAATTATAGTGATAGTAATGGTGATGGTGATGGTGATGGTGATAATGATGGTGATGATGATGATGATAATGATGGTGTTAATGATGGCGATGAGTATGTTGGTGATGACAGTGTTGATGGTGGATGTGATGAGAGAGAGAGAGATTGATCCTTTACATTTATAACTAATATTTATGACACATGATGTTTTATGCATGAATGTGATTACAAATATTTGATTTTTGAAATGTGTATTGAAACTAGTTTAATGCATTAATTTATTTCTCAATTTTTCTATATTGGATAAGAGTTATTTGGGGGTGTGGGTGTTGATGTTTGGGATGTGTGCTAGTTATGTTCCAAGATCAGAGGTTCTTTTAGATGTTCTTGGTGATGTAAGTCTATTCCAATAGTTTTTTAAACTCTTGTTATAAACCAATACCAAAGATTTAATGATACAATTGGCTAAAGGTAAGTCCAAGTTACCTATATCAACAGTTTCCTCGAAACTATTGGTATAAGTCTATCCCTACACATAGCCACCCAATGGTTTAGGAAACCATTAGTATAGGCTATACCAATTGTTCACAGGCCTATACTAATGGTTTAAAACCATTGGTATAGGGTAAATTTCTAGTAATTTATAAAAAATGATGTTAAAAATATTTTTTAGAATTTTTTTAACATCAAATTTTTACATAATCAACGTTTAAAACAAGAAAAAACTATATATAGGGGTGTAACTTATTTTTTAGTATTCTATTTTAATAGTCATGGATCCAAAATAGACCTAAAAATCAGAAGTTATGGCCATCATAAGTTATAAGTGCTTCTCTAAAGATTTACAACTTCAAAAAACCATAACTTTTGTTTCGTAAGTTTGTTTTAGCTTTATAACCAGTCAAATAAGAGACTATAAAACAAACCATTCCCTTTTAAACTATTTTCACATATTTTTTTAAAAAAAGATGTTAAAATACACCTTAAGATAATATTTTAAACTAAAAAGGTAAAATAGTACTTATAACATCATTTTTTTGGAAATTGATGTTAAAATTATACTTTTAAGGTTAATTTTCAAAATAAATAGTGTTAAAAGTTAGATTTCAAATTTTTCAAAATGAGCACATTATTGATTTTAAAATTTTCATGTTGTGCACTTGTAACTTTTGTCTTCTAGATTATAAATGCATGAAATGATTCAAAATTCTTTCTCTTTTCAAATAAATACATCCACCCAATCATTTCACTAGAAATTTTTAACTTCTATCACTTTTTAATTTTCAATGAACTCTTATTTCACTATTCAATCAATTTAAAGTGTTAATCTATCCATATTATTGTTATTTTGTCAATTTATTTCCATTATATATATTTTTTGAAAATTTTAATTTGTTTTTGATGAGGACAATTCTTCCAATTATGTTTAAGTTTTCATATGAGATCTTAAAGGTAAAACATTAACTCATGTTTCTTTTATCTGGATGCAACAATTTTATACTTGTTATATTATTCTTTAATCAAATATATGTTACATACTTTTTTACAAATTTTCTCCTTTAGAGAAGTAAAACTTATAACAGCTATAAATTTTGATCCATAAGTCAATTTCAGATCCAAAGACAATCAAATCAAAGACTATGAACAAATGCTTCTTTAAATTGTGTTTTTATGTTTTTAAAATTATTTATGATAAAAACTAACAATAATTTTTTTAGAATATTTTCACATCAAATTTTCTTATAAACGACATTAATAGTGGTTTTCCTTGTCACAAATGATTTTCAATCCAACATTTTATACTATTCCACACCATTTTTATAAAACCGATTTTAAAAGTTTATATAAGACTTCATCTATAATAACATCATTTAAAAATTGATGTAATAGTCTAAAAAACCCGATGTTAAACTTCATTTTTATACTAATTATTTCATAAATAAATTCTAATTATAATCATTTTATAAATTATCAAGAATATAATTTTTTATTCATTTTAATATGAACACTTTTTTATTTTTTATTATATGAAATTTCTATGAAATTTCATGAATTATAAAATTTTATAATTCAATTTCTATTATATAATTTTTTTAAAAAAATATAAATATCGCATATTTTTTATTTATAAACACTTTATAAATCACCCTTTATGATTTCTAAATGAACTTTTTATTTTTAAACCATAAGAATTCCATACAATTTGGAAAAAGTATTTCAAATATTTACATTTATTATTTTGGTAATAAAATATCTTAGAAACATTTATTTAATTAGTTATAAATTATTTATAATTAATAAATTTTAATGTAAAAACTACTTATAAAATAAAATATCCCAAAATAATTTTTATAACATTTCATAAAAATTTTATAAACCATTCAAAATTTTAAATGTCATCATTTTTTTTAATAATATTTATGTTTAACTTTATATAGAATCCCCATTCATCATAGGTATAAAATCCAACTACCCTTATGTAGATAGTCTAAGTAAGGGTAGATCATTATAACCCTTATGGAATGCATACTACATAAGGGTGCTAAAGCATTTACCTTTACATGAACCCTTCATGTAAAGGTAAACATTGTATTACCCTTACCTAAGAACCCTCACAGAAAAATAAGTTATAGATTACCTTTACATAAAACCCTTCACGTAAAGGTAAGCCTAATATTATCTTTATGTGAGCCTCTTGAGTAAAGTTCAACATTATATTACATTTATATGAGATGGGAAATATATTGCATCTATATAAAAGTATTTTATATCTAACTGTATGTAGAACCATTCTAGGGAGTCACATATGAGTAATTATAATATGACCTTTACTTAACCCCATATACATAAAGGCAACAAATTATTACCTTTACGTAAGCTATGTAAAGGTAACCATTTATACAAAGTGTTTTACGATACACTATTCTTTGCTACAAACCATTATTCTTCAAAAACTATTGATTTAAACTTGTTTAAATCTTGAATAACCCTTGATTTGATACCACAAATGAGTTTTAATTGATCATATAACAATAATTAATAGTAGAAAAAAACTCAAAAATAGGAAGATATATCTTCAATAAATTAAACATGTAAATTACCTAAAAAATAGAGGTGAATAGAGTACCTAGTATTCACGTGTTATTGTAGAAGCTTCCATTTTGTTCAAATGATGATTCATGTATTATGTATATCACTAAAGAAGAAAAAAAAATGATTCCTATCTCTGAGGGAACTCACCAGTTTAAGGATTCTTGATCTTATCAATAGGATAACTAAAAACTAAAGGGGTTCTTAAGCCTTTGTTGAGAAATGATAAAAACTTTGAGAAGAATAGAATTTCTATAGAAATATTTTCATGAAATTAATGATCATATCACTATGGGTAGAAGCAAACACACTCAATAAAGATAATAATTTTCCTTTATAAGTGCAGATTGAGGCCCCTCATTCATAATGCATCATATGAGTTACTGCCCATCGAGTGTAATTCATTGAACTAATTTTAATAAGTAAATGAAAAGATTCTAAATAAACCAACCTTTGGTTTAAAATAGGTGAAAACCATTTTTGGAGAGAAATATCCAATTTTTTCATCGCATGCAACCTATTTCATGTCCATCTCAGGAATATCTAATTATATATATATATATATTATATTAACACATACATCATACACATGAAAATATAAATAAATCATATTAATGTATTAATGTACACTATATATATGCAAGATCAAATCATATATATAAATATATACTTAATGCATCATATGAAAATTCATATCATGTATGTACAATTTATTGAAAATATAACATTAATAAATGGGAATTCTTGCACAAAATACACAAATTTATTTGTCTCATGTGACCTAATAATACATCTAGGCTCTATATAATTCTAGAATCCACCCATCACTTACACATGTACAATGTTTTTTTATATATTGAATGATCAATACAATACATGATCAAATTTCTTTAATAATTAATAAATATCCATATTGGAATTATTAAAAAAATGATATATCAATACTTTCCCTAGTTAATAAATGGAATAACATGATCCTAAGTCATCCAGTGAAATAAATTGGATTTTATTATAAAATAATATCCCTATTTATAATAAAAATATTTAAATAAAAATTAAATATATTAAAAATAATTTTAGAAGAAAATTAAAATTTTACTTGGAGAAAGAAGAAGAAATAACCTTTACATTTTTGACACCCCTTTAAGAATACATATTTTAAAATAAAGGGAATAATTTTTTTAGAAAGAAAAGGAAACTTGGAAAGGAAATTTCTTAAATAAAATATAAAAATATGTTAACATAAATGCATTTGTACAAAAAATTAAAAAATATTTCTTTTACATTTTCTAAAGAAAGTCATAATTAATTGAAAATGTAGCCACAAACCAATTTTAAATATCATTTTAAAAAATATTACCAGAATAATTTTTAAAACATTATTTAAAAATATAAATATTGGAAAATATATTTTTTAAAAGAAATAAAGGCTGAGTCCAAAAATGTAGAGTGGAAGATAAAATATACGAACAAGAATAATCTTTCAAAATATCTTTATTGAAACTCACATCATTAAAATAGTTATACAAACTTATTTTGAAAAAATTAAGGATAAGTATAAGGGTCACATTAAATAATACATATCTATATTTAAAAATAATAAATAAGAACATTTTTGGGAAGATGAATATGGATATGGAGGAGAAATATTCCTGACAAAAAAAGAAGTAAAATTCGAAAAGAAACCCTTAGGACTTTAGTAACTTTTGAATCAAAATACCTTGAATGAGATAACATTAAATAACACATTAAATAACATGAATAAATATATTTATGGTATAATATTTCAAAGGTTAATTATATACACCATGTAAATTAAAATTAGTGTACAATACAAAAAATGTCTCAAAGAAGAGAATTTTAGTCGAGTAACATTGTCCTTAACTCTTGAAATTAATAAAAGTGATTAAAAATTATTTATAATAAACATAACTATATTAATAAATAATTTCATAACTTCATTCATATATATTACCTTTTATACTCTTAAATTATACCCATTCATTACACATTAATTAGCTAGTTATTGTTTATTTTCATCATCAGATGTTAGTAACCTCAATTTCTTTCATACGTGTTCTGTAATAGCAATGTCAAAACCCATTATTTGATATAAATTTAATAATTTAAATATTATTAAATATATAATAATATTTTTATTTCAATTATTTATGAATTAAAATTTTCATTCCATGGAATTCATGGGTTTGTTAATGAATATGGAATCCATGACGAGCTTGTTTTGGGTAATTTATTGATATCAAAAAATTAAATTATTATCATCATAAATTTTTATGTAATAATTTAATAACCATAACCATGATAAATATTTCTCATTAATATCATATATGTCCATTAATTATAATTTATAACCATCAATTTAAGGTTGTGATGAAAACTAAACACGTCATTCGTGGAGGTAGTGGTATGCATGAACACACAAGAAACATTTTCATTTTCTAATGAATGGGAGGGGATGAAGGTAGACAATGATATTATATTTAAATAATATTAATAATGTTATAAATATCATATTTATTCATTAAATACATCTTTTAACCACTCATGTTAGGTTGTGAATAGAAATGAAATACATTGCTACATGGAGACGGTAGTTCGCATTTAAGCATAAATGAAGATTCAATTTTTCATAGAAAGAGAGGAAGTTATAAAATGGTTTATCTTTAAGTAATATTAAATATGTTATAAATTTCATATTTATTCATTAAATACCCTTTTATAACTATCAATGTAAGGTGGTTATGAAAAATGAAATGTGTTGCTTCGTGGAGGCGGTAGTCCGCATGTACGCACGAATAATGTTATCATTTTTCTATGGAAGTGGGAAGGGTATATAATTTTATATCATTAAAATAACAAAATTTATCTATAATAATAATAATTATTATTTAATTTTATTATAATGTGTGAATTATATTTGGAGTAGATATATAGATAAGAAAAAAAGTTAAGAAATGATTTGTACCCATGTTGAGAATTTGAATCTTCTCTTGGAGGACCTCTTAGAAATGGAGGATTTATAGATTTTACACGTATCAAGGGGATTAAAAACAGGGAATATGGATATATGGGATGTAAAATGGGTATATTTTTAATATTAATTAAATTTTTTAGAGTGTATATAAAGGGGTGGTGGAAGCCTCCTTTTATAAGTGAGAGGAGTGACATTTTTGTAATAATATAAAATGACAAGTCACTATTCAAAGAATCTAAGTCTAAAATTTGATAATAATATTGGTGTTATAATATTTTGGTAGATAAATCTTCTCTCTACCTAATTAGAGATAATTCTCGAGGAATATTATACTTTTCTCCTTAGTTTTAATTTTTTCTAAAATTTACTTTTACTGCGGTAACTCATTTTTTAACATCGATAATTTATTTTAATGACCAAAAATAAAATTGACCATATTAAATTATCAAAAAATTATGATGTAAAATATTAAAATCATTTTATCAAATAAAAATTTCAAGGGTGAAAAGAATTAAATTTAATATTAGTGATCATAACATATAAAAATCATTTTCATAAAAAGTATATTTTAGGCATAAAAATTATGTTTGGGATAAAATTATCAATGTTGTTGATTTTAATAACATTAATTGGTTTACTAAAAAATAATATCTATATGGATGTTAAAAAAAAAATCCAAAACTGAAATCTTCTATGTGAATATTTAATTGAAAGAAAATATCAAAAATATTTTTTATTAGAATAAAATATTACTTGAGTTTCAAAATGTTAAACATAGGTTTTATAAATTCAATATAGTATATTTAGATTAACTATTTTAATCTCTAAATACATTTTATTGAAATAAATAATTTATAATCTTTAATTTATAATTATATCATGATTAATTCATAAATTCTACAATATTGGATGACCAAGTATTATAAATGAAATTTATTTTTATTTTCAAATATATTTCATAATAAGGTTATCTATATTTACACTCACCAAATTAATGATTGAATTATGGTGGTTATATATGCTACATATAATTTTATATTAATATAATATATCATGGCTTCTTTTATGTTGGTGTTGTTCATGACGAAAACTACTAAACATGGTATCTATTTAAAGAAAAATTAATGATAAAATCTTGGGGCCTTACATTCCCCCCCCCCTCAAATAAATTTTATCCTCACAATATCATTCACTAATGAAATAGATAAGGGTATATATAAGATATAGAATATTAGAAGATATAATTTCTAATGAGATATCAATTTCACTATTTTAAGAAGAACTATAAAACTCAATGTTTTTTATAATAGGAATATATTTATATTTTAATCATTTTTTTCAAATATAACCCATTAGTTATCTATAAGTATTATGAGTTTATAGAGACATGCCTTTCATAACTTCATTTTTACGATCCTATTTCCAACTAAACATGAAAAAATGGTTATCATGATAATATATTATAAAAATAAACCATAATATTAATAAGATATATTGATCCTAAGATGTTTTCTACAATGAAATTTTTTTATTATCCTATGGCACTTTATGTAAAATCTTGTTTTCTTTAAGTTATGTTCTCTTATACATATTATCCTAGTTAGAAAAATTGCTTTCCCAAAATTATCATAAACTTTATAACAATATTCTAAAACTAAAAATCATTGAAACCTATACTATCAAAATCTAACTTACTCCTTATTGATAAAAGCACATATTAATTTATATATACCTTAACTTATGAATATATATGTCTTAATCTATTCTATCCATGATCATATCCTATTAGGTTATCTTACCTAAATATATTCATATGCATTATAATGGTTCATAAAGATCATGTTAATTAACCAAATCATATCAATTAAGAGTGTCAAACTAGGTATGATTTTAGGAATCTTTATTATACACTGAGTAGAGATCGAGTTAATACCCAACCATACTTTTTCAGGGTTATTATTCTTAGGTGTATCTCTTCTAGAGCCTATATCCACTTGGTTGCATCTATACATGGATTCTATAGCTAGGATACCTCACACTCTATAATTTACCAACATTTTAGGTTGTTAATCTATACTTAAACTTATCCCTAGGGTTTCTAATAATCTATTTTACTCTTAATTTATAATAAAAATTAAATAAATATGTTTCTTACTAGATCTTAAACCCAAAAATTCATGGAAACCTATTCTCCTAGAATGAAACATGATCCATATCCCCCAATAACATAATATAAAATTTTAATAAACATATACCTTAATCATGTATACTCTTGAAATATGTTAGTATTTTAAAAAAACATAGATTTACTTGACATCAAATTATATACCAACACTAAGGGTTACCTATACCTTTATAATATAATCTTATTAACCTCTAAATCTATCTAAACCTTTCTTTAATAACAATTGTGATACCCCGCACCCACACTTCCATAATTCAGTGTGGGTAGACATATTATTTTACATATCCGCATTGAAACCAACTATTGTGAACCTGTCATGACCCGACCCAATGGGGCTTGAGCTGTGACTCCCTAAGCCCACCTCTAATAGGCTAGGGGATGGATACTAGCACTGAGTAGGCTATCACACACATGGGAGGCATTAGCCTAAGGTACCTGTACACATGCAACAACATACACCTATATGAAACAGTGCAGAGATATATATAAAAACTGAAAAGAAATACATTCATACATCTAACCCAAAACCAGAGTACAAAAAAAAGTAAAAAAGGGAAAATACATGGCCCACAAAAATAAAACTACAAAAGAGTCTAACCTGCTCAGAAGTATGGGATCACTGACAAAAGAACCCACCAAAAATCTCCTCAGTACATCTACGATAAACACCCCAGTCGGTCAAGCTCACCAAGCTTCGCGTACTTTGGGTCCTCCTAAGACTCCATCAAAAGGCATGTGGTCTGCACAAGACACAAAACATGTGCTGTCAAACCCCATATAGGGGTGAGTATAAATATAATCAGTAGGCACCCCAAAAACCCCAAAATATAAGAGATCAACTAAAAGGCAATGGTCATATCATCCCATCCAGAGGGAAACCAAATGAGAGAGAAAATCCATCTCGATACCATCCTCAACAAAACATGACTAGTTAGACCAACCCAGGTATATGCCCATACATATACCGTGAACATTTAGATATACTCGTTTCAGGCACCAAGCCTCATGAGGTTCTGACCTCATTACCAGCGGTAGATTCGACTCAAGGCTCTAAGGCATAAACATAACTAGGATAACACACTCCATGAGATCTGTCAACCCAAAAGACACACATCCAAGAGATACACTCCACCGAGTTACATCGCCATCCCAGATGGACCATCTGAGCAAACACGCTTGTCAGATATCTTCACTGAGAATTTCACACTGAAACAAAAGAACACCAAACTCCTTGGATATGGGATCACTCATAGGATCATCTAGGGGATACTATAACCCAACGGTGTCAAATGAAGATCTCATAGATAGGGGATCACTTCTAGGATCCACTGAGGGATACCACAACCTGATCTGACATTCCACAGATCATATCACTTTGATAGAGGATCATCCCCTATGTAAAGGTGGTAATGAAGATGCCAGAAACTCCATTTGGTATAACTTGAATAGTATGGGATCAAACTGATGATACCGAAAACCCTACTTAAACCAAACACTAAATAGGGTATCACATTACCGATGATACCACAATACTACAGAGAACCACACGCTAAGTAGGGGATCGTATAATTGACGATACCACAAACCTACTATTATGGACCACTGCGTAGGGGATCATATTCCTGATGATGCCTCAAACCCTATTAGGTTTCCTTACTAGATAGGGGATCACCGCTTGTGGATAAGTGGTCATAGCGATACTAAGAACCCAATCTAGGGAAGCGAAGCTAGAGGAACCTTCTCAAGACTCACTGAAGGGATACCACAACTCTACCTGAAATTCATCCTATCGATGGGATCACAACCTAAAATGGGGTTGTAATGCCACATGAACCCTCATAGGAAGAAACCAAGGGAGTTCAATCAACCTCTTTTGGTACAAACATCGCTAACCCAAGAGATCCGCAACATTGCACACCGCGTACCTCCGAGGTCCAAACTGAGGCTACCATCATGTTCTATGCCTAAAAATACATAGGATAGGCTATTTAATTTCCTAAAATGGAAAACCAGTGAAAAAGGTAATATTCAATATAAAAAGTATAAGTGGGGCCCACACCTCATTTCCAAAACTCATCAAGTGGATTTCACCATTGTGATCCCCTCGAAAAAATGCATGATATCGTTTGCTCGTTCGTCAAAAACGGACACCAGACGGAAAAGTCACATTTCTACGTAAATGACCAAAACCTGCCTCATGGGGCCCACACCCTAATATTGGTACCAGTTCTCAAAAACTATCCTGAAAAGTATGCCTTACTATCAGGATTACAATGCCACTGAAAACACATCAATCAGACGCTCCATGTAGAGATTACGGTGGGTCAAAGCTGAATAATAATAAAATATTATTATTATTTCAACGTTTCATATCCCTGGGCCACAAACCAAACTCATAAAATTCTAGAAGTGATCTAAAAAGGGTATATCTCAATGAAAAGAACACATCACTAAAAATGGATCACAAATCAGGCTTTTGGTTTGAGAGTTACATGGGTTTAAAGAACCCCCAAACAATTCTAGCTGGACCACCGCCTGTCTTGCTGGAAACCACCATACTGAAGCCAGAAGCCGCTGCGCCAGAGATGAAATCCACCATGTTGGAGCTGGAAACCACTATTCTTCCACCACACCATCGCCTCCCTCCCCATATTCCTCCATGGCCACCACCGAAATCCGAGCTTGCCGCCAGAAAACTTACAGGAACCACTAGGAGCACCCTAGTGCTCCAAATTCAGATCCAAAACATGTTTCAGAAAGATTGGAACCCGAACTACACAACCATTATGATGATTTGAAAAAGAACAACATATAAAAAGGATCCAAGATTTTAATACTCAAACCACCTACTATTTGGAGGAACATTGATGCTTTTCACGCTCTGTCGCTGCTGCTGCACTATCCGAGAGCGTCCTCCTTTCAAGATTCGAGACCGACGGTGCTTCATTTTGACTATTCGACCTCAGATTCATCATTTAATCATCAAAGAACAAAGTATTCCCCCTTCTATGCACCGAATTTGAGGGGGGTTAGGTATATTGATATTTATTATTATTATTTTTCTATTAAAAACTTCATTTTAACTTCCCACCAACAAGACTCTAACCCGACACCCAGCACCAACTAAAATTATGTCACACCTAGGGTAAACACGAAATTATGGACTCAACCGTGATATCAAAATTTTGATCCGAGAATCCGTTCCGGAGTTATTAAATCCGACAACCATAAATAAATTATTCATTTATTTAAAAAAATTCCACTAGTCACCTTTTTCTACAGAAGGCCCGCGCTCGCAAAGGTTACACCCCGCCTAGGGTAAAAGACACACTCTAGATGAAACCGTGCCCTCAGATTTCTGATCCAAGCTACAATTTAAGAGAAAACTAATCTATTCCAAATTCATAGTATAAAAAAACTTAATATTTTTATAAAATTAATTATGGAAACACCGGGCCTCAGAATCGCACGACGTCTTCGAGACTAGTTTTGGAATTATTTATAGGAATATTCCAAAGTATGATAGGGAAAAACCCTAGTCTCTAAGGAACCAAACAAATAAATTAATTATTATAAGAGTAATAACAAATATCTAGTTAATTATGCACTAAGAACCTTTTAGGTTTAGAGATTTAGTGAGTTAGGAAAAACATTTAACTAAAAAAACCCACATCTTTTCCATCCAGTGATCATTTTTTCCATTGTACCAAGAATTATATATTCTAAAACAAAACTTCAATATCTCCCACAAAATTCTCCACACACAATACCCTTCTAGACATATGTATTACTCTTCTTCTTAACCAGGGGAAATGGAAACATAATAAGGGTGATCTCAAACTCTTAGTAAGGGGAAGCATATATCAGAAGCTAACATGCAATAAACAAGGAAAGAGTAACATAGTAGGAATAAATAAATTGAATAATGTCATATAATTGATCACAAGATCATGAAATAAATTTATGGATGACATAATAATAAAAATATTCACATGGATAATAATAACTAATTTCAAGGTGATGGAATGAATAATTCTGACCATCTTAATCTTACCATCAATTCCTCATCCAAGAAATCATTCTTATAATCATGATTTTAGACAAGGAATTATTATTACCATAATTATGGTAACCAATACATTATTCCTATCATCATTACTGAAACTAATCCATTATTATTTCAATCATGACCGTAACAAAGACATTATTCTTATCACCATGACTACAACCAAGACATTATTCTTACTATAATGACCACAACCAATAAATTATTCTTACCATTATGATTGAAACCACGAAATTATTATTACCCTCACGAAAACGACCAATACATTATTTTTTCAACCATGACCATAGCAAAAAAATTATTAATAAATGGTTAGTCTTACACCAAATACCCAAAATTATATATCTCAAGAGACCTACTGATGCATTGAGAAGTTATAAAATTTTTGGACTCACACATTACATACACATGTCCAATACTTTCCTAATATATCTAATGATTAATACAATACATAGTCAAATTTCATTAGTAGCAATAAAAATCTATATTGGAATAATGAATATATGATATTTCAACAATTTACCTAGAAAATAAATGTAATAACATGATATAATCAACCCAAAGAAATAAGGTGAATGATATCAGTATATAGTATCCCCAGTGATCCTAAGAAGCTAAAATGATGTTTATATAGATGAAAAACACTTTTAAAATAGAATTAAAAATTTAATTGGAGAAAGAAGATGAAATACCCTTTAATTTTTGAAACCCTTTCATGAAAAATATTTATAAAACAATGAAAATGGAAATTTATTTTTAAAAACATGAAAAATTAGATGGGAATATTCATAAAGAAAACTTACAAAGATGGTGGAAAAAATTAATTTGTATAGAAAACATTAAAAAGTGATTCCTTTCATGTTTTATAATGAAATTCAAAGATAATAAAAATTGATATCACAAATCACTTTTAAATATCTTTTTTAAGAAGATGACTAGATAAATTTTTTAAAAAATTATTTCAATAGAGAAATATCAAAAGATATAATTTTTAAAAGAAATAAGGCTGAGTCTATAAATGTGTATTGAAAGATAAAAAATGAGAACACTAATAATTTTTCAATATATCTTTATTGAAACCAATATGGTTAATATAGTAATATGGATTCCTTTTGAAAAGTGATAAATATAAGTATTAGGGTCATAAGAAACAATAAATATTTGGATCTTAAATAATAAATTAGAACATTAGTTGGTAGAATAATATGGATATGGAGGAGAAAGATTCTCAAATAAAAATAAGTGAGATTGGAAAAGAAACCCTTACGTATTAGAAAAATTTGGAATCAAAATATGTTGAAAGAGAAAAATTCAAATATAAATTTAAATATAATTAATAAATATATTTATGTTGAAATATTTTAAAGGGGTAGCTTATACACCATGTAAATGAAAATAGTTCATAATAAAAAAAATGTCTCAAATAAGGGAATTTGAGATGAAGAACCCTTACCTTAACTCTCAATATTTATGAAAGAACTTTAACCTCCTGTATAATAAACATAACCATATCAATAACTTATTTAATAACCTTATTCATATCTACTAAATTTTATACTCTTTAATTATAACCATTGATTATACCTTAATTAGGTAGTTATGGTTTATTTTCATCATCAGATATTAGAAACCTCAATTGTTACATATGTGTTTCAAAATAGATATATAAGACCCCATTATTTGATAAAAATTTAATTATTAATAGATTAATCAAGAATTTATAATCTTTTTTATTCAATTATTTATGAAGTACCATTTTAATTCCATGGAAGTCATGGGTATGGTTTGTGAAAATGGAATCCATGAAGAGCATGTTTTGGGCAATTTACTGATATCAATGAATTACTTTATAATGATAATAAATTTTTGTGTCTACCTTTAAAAACCATATTCATGATATATATCACTAATTAATATCATATATATTCATTAAATATATTTTAGAACCATATATGTATGGTATTTATGAAAAAAACATGTCGTTCATGGAGACATAGTCCGCACATCCACACAAGTAAAATTTTCATTTTCTAATGAATGAGAGGGGAGGAAGGTCAATAATGATTTATATTTATAGAATACAAAATCTAGAACCAGTGCCAGGTCGTGCTACTCATGGAGTCTCTCATACCACCCATTGCATCAGTGTCTTTTGGGAGTCCCCCCACTATTCTGGTTTCTCCAACATCGAGGGATGGCTCGGCTCGCTCCCTCCTACCCTCTTTCAAGGATGCCCTTCTGCATCCTCTGTTGGATCTGGTTCAGGGTGCTTTGCTGGCTATTCCTAGGGTTGCGTCTTCCTTCTCAGAGAATGTGCATCCCGTACTCGCGGTCTCGACATATTCCTTTATGGCGACATCAAAGAACCTTCAGAGGACGCTGGTTGTGAGGTTCGGTGCCGATAAGATTCCCCTCACGTTATTCTAGAATTGTGTTAGGCATTAGGGCTTAGATCAGCTGGCTAAGGTTTCGTTTTTGGATCAGAAATCGTTTTGTATTGTGCTGGCTTCTAGGGAGAATTTCATTTATGCTTGGTGCAACATCCCACGCTCCGTGGGGCATTGGAGATTCTTGCTTGGCCGTTGGTTGATGGATGTTCATTTAGGGTTTGAAAGCTCCTCAGCGGCGGTTTGGATCTCCATTATAGGGCTTCCTCTTCCCCTAATGTATGAACCCTTCTTGAAGGAAATTGGGGATTTGCTGGGGTCTTTTCTGTGCGTGGATTTTAGGACGATCCGCTGGGTGGAGGCTTCGGTCGCAAGAATGTGCGTTGAATTGGATATTTAGCCACCTCTTTAGGATCACTTTGTTCTCAGGATCGAAGGCTTGAAGTACCGTTGTCAACCTATGATTTATACTATTTTCCCCAGGTTCTTCTCTTTCTACCATATATCTAGTCACACCCTACAGGTCTTTCGCACAACTCGCCAGGAGAGTCAAGAGTTTTTGAGGCCTTCTCCTTCCCTTTATCGCTCACGGCCTCTTTCAGGACCTATGGGAGGTGACCCTGAGGATGTCTCTGTCTGCCATTTCCCTCTTTCCTCGGGGGCCTCCCCTCCCATGCTTCCTGCAACCTCTATTGGGCTTTCTCTCATCCTCTCCAGTCAAGGTTTGGGTGGGATCTCTGTGTCTCCAGTTATTAGGTCTTTTTCGGTAGGGGTGATTTTCAGTAGCTCATTTCGGTTTGGTCCCCTTATTTTTGAGGATTGGATCCCTTCAGACCTTTGTTTCTTAAAGTTCCCTCTATTGGAACCTGACCCATGCGATTAGGTATCTCTACTAGTTGTGTCTTCTTCTTCCCCGCACCCGCGCTCGCCTCCAAAGTTGTTGAAGCTGGATCAGGTTGCACACGAGGAGTAGAACTTTGCCTCTCATTAGGTCTCTTGTAGGAAGGTTTCTAGTGGTTCGTTATTCCCTATAACAGTCTTCTCAGAGGTGCATAGTGGTGTTTTCACCCGTTCCCAATCCAAAGCTGGTGTTTTTGGTTGTTCGTTTGCATCTCAGCATGTTAGGGACCATGAGTGTGGGGCCAAAGCCAGACGTGCTCGTTGAGATGTTTAGAGTATTGGTATGGAATGCCCATGGCCTTGGGGATCGGGCGAAGTCAGATTTCATTATTAATGATCTTTGGAATAATTCTGTCTCTGTAGTCGTTATTTTGGAACCAAAACAGGTCTCCCACAGAATCTCAGAGCTTTCTTAGAGGCTTAAGATTCATGGGTTCTTGCATAGGGACCCTCCCAAATCCCATATCTGGTTGTTTTGGAAGGACCATATTGCTGTCGATCTTCTGTTTGCGTCAGACCAGGCAATGACCACTAAATTTTCTGTTGGATCCCAAGAGTTATTCTTTTCTTTCATCTACACAAAGTGAAATCCCCAGGAAAGGGAGGATCTGTGGAGTGATCTTAATGTCATGTATTCCAATGATTCTCTGTAGGTTGTCAGGGGAGATTTCAACATTGTGGCATGTCCGGTGAAGAAAAAAGGGGGAGGCACTTTTCCCAAGAGCGCTAGTCAAGCCTTTGCCTCCTTTTTGGCTATAGATGACCTTATGGATATTGTCTATGAAGGAAGTGGATTCACATGGTACAATAATCAATGATTTGGGAGATGTACATGGTGCCAACTTGATCGATTTTTGATGAATGAGGCCGCTATTGCTTTGTTCCTGGACTCTAAACCCACTCATCAGGTTCAGCATCATTCTGATCACACTCCGTTGAGTTTATCTTTGGGCACAAGGGTGTTGAATGAGGACCATGTTACTTTCTCTAAAACATGGCTGGAGCATCCGAGCTTCTTTGACATGGTTAGGGAAGCATGGGACTCTTATCACCAGGGGAATATGAGGATTTTTTTTCATAACAAGTTAAGATGGCTTAAGCATCTCCTTTTCATCTAGAAGAGGAATCTCCCTGCTAGTGACTAGGATCTACATGACATTAGTAAGGAGGTGGAACGTTTGGAGACTTTCTTGGAGCAGGACTGGGATGAGTCTTGGTTTAATGAGCTTAGGATTAAAAAAGACCATATTACTGATCACTTTCTGAGACATGTTCGGCTGTCCAGGGAGGGGAAAAAGTTAAAATGCTTCGTGAGGGGGATCAGAACTCTGGGTTTTTCCATGCATGCATCAGAGAGCGTCGTCGTGTGCAGAGGACCAATATCCGTAGGGAGGATGGATCTTTCTCAAATGACCATGATGAAGTTGGGACTATGGCCAATTAAAAAATTCACTCCCTTTGGGAAACTCCCAATCCGAGTATGATTGGGGGGTATCTGAGAAGTAATGATGATATTTTTGAGGGCATTCCAAGCTGTGTTTCAGAAGACACTGATTCATGTTTGAGGGAGATCCCGGATGAAGCTGAAGTGCATAAGGTGATTTGTAGTCTGAACCTAGATAGTTCACTTGGACCTGATGGATTCCCTGGCTCTTTTTACAGGGTGACATGGGACATTGTTAAAGGGGACCTTGTGAGAGAAATGTAGGATTTTTTCCAAGGAGGGAATCTGCCGCGCATTTCCTATGCTACCAAGTTTTTTTATTCCTAAGGTTATTCATCCTCAATCCATTGATTACTATCGCCCCATTAGTATATGAAACTTTCCATACAAGGCTCTGGATAGTATCCTCAACAAGAGATTGTCTACCCATTTGAACTCTTGGATTGCTCCAGAACAGCACGGTTTTATCAAAGGGTGATCAATCCAGAG
The DNA here is from genome assembly GCA_963277665.1 of Viscum album. Taxonomy (NCBI): domain Eukaryota; kingdom Viridiplantae; phylum Streptophyta; class Magnoliopsida; order Santalales; family Viscaceae; genus Viscum; species Viscum album. Next base: position 1,390,723,738 of record OY728164.1, read on the forward strand.
GGCGATTGGGGTGGTCCAAGAGATGATTAGCGGCATTAACAATAAGTCCTTTAGGGGGAATTTGGAGATTCAGTTAGATATGAGCAAGGCTTATGATAGGGTGGAATGGGGATTTGTTATCAGAGTTTTGGCTTGTATGGGTTTCTCTAACTGGTCCAAAGACATCCTTTTCCATTGCTTCAGTTCAGCTTGGATCTTCACTTCATTTATGGGAAAGCAGTTTGGTTTCTTCAAATCATGTCATAGCCTCAGGCAAGGGGACCCCCTCTATAAGGCCCCAGCCTTAAACCTTACTTAATCTTGAGTTATTACAAGATTACACATTGAGGATCTTTTCAGGTTTAGAGTTTTAGAGAATTAGATCATAAAACTTGCATTACAATCCACATATAAACAAAGTGGTTACATAAAGTTAGTATTCTTCATTCCCATCAATGGAAACATTTTTAAAATAAAACATGGATTATTTCTTGACACATCCTTGACTTTATCATCTTATCATGTACCTTTCCCTTGACCTGTGAAAACATTTCAAAAACTTGGGATGAGCATAAAACTCAGTATGGGTTAAAAAAAACATGGAAAGGAAACATGAGTTCATATATACGTAAGAATGAAATCATACTTTACCCATAAAACATAGGAACTTTAACACACCTCATAAAATCATGAATAAGTCATAGAAATCATAAGACATAAAGGTAACTTGAGGCATTCATAACATTCTTACGTAGGGAGTAACCCTCTTGGTTACGTTTGGAATACCCATCATAGTATATTCCCTAAAATCTCTTCGGAGAAACCTTAACGTTTCACTCCTTCGCGTTACCCAATGCATTGGAGAGCTATAACGGGCTCACCCGCCCTTAGTCTATCACGGAACCACCCGTCTTCATAATAATGCCCAAGAACCTCAACATAATCGTATCACATAAAACATGCATAAAGGAAACATAAAATTTCCACCTTTCAATCACAAGATATCAATACAACACATTGATATAAAAATATTATGAAAACCATTTTCAATACCAAAATAAGAGAAAAGTAAAACATGGCATTTATTTTTCATTTAAAAAGAAGGCATGGATTGTAGAGGAAGCCGAAACTCAAATAACGGTCACGACGGCGGAGAAGTCGTTGTCGCCGCATACGTACGACAAAGACATTCCCTTTTGTCGTTTAGTAAACGCTTCATATAAAAAATATTCCTTTTGAATAAACGTAAAAGTCAAAGGGTTTTATACACAGTATAAAAGAAAGTGGTGTATAAAATAAAATATCCCTCAATGAAAGGAGATTGAGACGAAGTCCCATACCTCGTATCCGACTTGACCTGACCGTTCTTTAATCTCCTGAATAATAAACTTGAGTTAATATCTACTTGCTTATGAATCTTTTTCAAGTTCATTGTTCCTTTTATACCATGTTATGAACATCATGTAATCAGTTAAGTTAATAATGTTCATTTTGTCGGTATTTGGTTCTTAAGTCAAAAATAGACCTCTTACACTTACATGTTGTTAATTTAGTCAAAGGTTCGTTATATCCAGAATGATATTAATGATTTGGATGACATATATATCATATATATTCATCATATATATGTATTTATAATATTACATCACATTTAGAGGTAAGAAATGAAATGCACCGTTCATGGAGACGGTAAGCCGTACGTACGCATGAACGCTACTTCCATTTCTATTTCGTACTTTCTGGAATGGAATCATAATGATATAAGAGTATATTATAATTCCAGTATAATATCATATATAATATCATAGTTATATCCTTTATATGTCCCACATATGGTATTTAATGAATCAAATCACTTTGAGGGGGCGGTAGTCCGCACTTCCTTAAATGAAGATATCGCGTTTACCCATAATGGGAACCATAAAGGTATGCCCAAAATGAAAAAAAAGAAGCTTAAGGAAAACATATACATATTATATATCATATATAAAAATACTGACATCATAATGGACACCTTTGAAGGTGTTAAATGAGTATTGAACAATCATCATTTCGGGAGGCAGAATTTCGCCATCCACGGAAACCGTATGTTATTTAACCATTTGATGTTGTTGTGTGAGAGTGTAGCTCAAATAAATCTTATAACAACATCCTAGTATATTGAAGATACTGGTGTTGTTACAAAAGAAGTAAATAAAAAGAGTTTAGGGGATTGGAGAAGCAAAATAAAACAAATGAACATGAGAGAAAGAATTACCTTTAAAGGTGTAACTCCTTTTGATTTGAGCCTAAAGGCTTCCTTTGAAAGGATTATGCCCAAAGGGAATCCTCTAGGTTGAGGAGAGGGATGTGGAGAGAGTAAATGGTCAGGGTTTGGCTGAGACAAAGGCTTGAGGAGTGTGTGAAATGAGGTAGAGGTGGGGGCCTTTTATAAGAGGAGAGGAGGGGCACTTTTGGAAAGTAAAGAAATATCACTTTATTTGAAAATGTTTTTCGGTTTTAAAAGGTCCCACATTGATATAATTCGTGGATAAGGTGATAAGGGTTCGAAATCAACCAATCCAATAAGTTTTGGACATGTGTAGTTCATAGATTTTACATTATCTTTCCATTTTATTTAAATCGTCAAATAATGATGTCATCACTGCATCATTATTATGTCATAAATAATTTAATTTATTTAATGTCTAAATTTTTTTAAAAAAATACTATGATATAGTAAATCGTTTTATCTTTCCAATGACTATTTATAATCAAAATTTGGACTTTTATAACCCCACTTAAAAATTGTTTTCGTAAAACATATTATGTTTGTGTCATTTTTACTTTTACATTAAATAAAAAGTAATTTATGTCATTTCCCAACAAAAGTGGATCCATGGGGTCCCCAAGTTGACCCATGGCTTTTCTTGGTCGGCCATGACACAACCAATGAGGGTAGGACATGTTTCAAGCTCATCTTATTTTATTAAAGCATTATTTTTACCTTAAACTACACTAATTATCACTAATCGCGAATAAGAACTTAATAAGTTACTATTCACCAAAAAAATATTATAATCTCATTGAACCACATTTTACATACTAATGACAACCATGTATGTCGAATTTTTAAAATTCAATACACATTAGTGGTAAACTTTCATTTACTGAAAAATCAGTTTGCTTGATTATCACTTAGTGGTTTCACTATTAATCAAAAATTGAAGTTTTTCAGAAAATTACCAAAAATTCACCCTAAGTTATATTTGATATTACGAATTCAAAAATGAAGTCTATTTTACAAAATTCAAAACATATAATTCACATTAATTAATTTAATAATTAATTCCCGCTGTCAGAGCAAATAGCGTGTTTTTATGAAACAATAAGTATCAAAAGATTGACACCAGTTTAAGTCCAATTTCAAAGTGAAATTGATTCCAATGACCACCATTGGATTAAATGGTAAAAATATATTCATATTACACATTAAGACCAATTCAAAATATAATCTAATCATATAAATAAATTAGATTAAAAAGTAGTTTTGATGTAAAACACAGTATTTTTCACTATTCATTAAAAATTGAACATTGTCAGAAAAATACCAAAAATTCACACAAAGTAAATTTTGATGTCCCAATCATAAAGAATAAGTTTATTTTGACAAAAATTGTTTATAAAATTGTCAAAAGATAGATTTAAAAAGGGTTTTCCATCATAAGGCAGTAAAACAATCTTTTAAGAATATTAGTGTATTCCATGCTTAAGATTGGATTTATTTTCATTTTAAGCCTCTAAAACACTATATTAATCATTAATAGACATAGATAAAAATATCTATTACTCATTACTTACTTGGGATGTTACACCCTCTCTCCTACGCTTTTCATCCTATCCCAAAATGCCCTAATCCGCTACATTAACTAAGGCATTTGCATGGGTAAAATTCTTCCTTATCGAACCAGGTATGGCTCAGGGGGGATATCACACCTTATGTTCTTAGATGATACTATTATTTTCATTAATGGAAGTAGGAGATCCGTGTAGGGGCTTAGTAGACATCTTGGAGATTACTACAGGTGGAGTGGTCAGGAGGTGAATCGGGAGAAAAGTCTATACTTTACTTCCAGAAGAATGTCATAAAGAAGGGTCAGGGACCTCGATTCCTATTTGAGTATGAGTAGAGGATCCTTTACCATGGAATATCTTGGGGCCCCCGTTATCCCCTCTCCCCTTAGGATTTAGCACTTTGACAACCTCATTACCAAACTGACGGGGCATATCTTTAATTGGAAAAACAAATTCTTATCTTTTGGAGGCCATATTACTTTGATGAACAATGTTCTTGTGTCTATTACCATGCACATACTTTCCACCATGAAGGTCCGCAAGAGTGTGATTGCTAATTTGGAGAAAATTATGGTGTCTTTTATATTGGATGCACAGATGGAAGGAAGGCATCACTGGGCTTCTGGGAAACGCATGGCTAAGACTCTCTCTGAAGGGGGCATCAATATGAGAAGTGTCTCCTTGACCATGTAAGGTCTTCATGCTAAGCTTGCATAGGAGGCCATGGAAGGAAGAAAGTTGTGGGGAATGACAATGCAAGATACTTATGGCCGAAGTTTGAGCGAACATCGAGCGTGCCATTATAAGACATGGAAGTTGATCCAACCTTATTCGGAGGCCATTGAACAACATTCTCGCGGGCTGGTCGGGTGAGATCTCTATCAAGGACTTTGCTTGTGTGATGAGAGTCGAGTCAAATGATGACCCGTGGGGGAAGGTTCTTTGGTGTAAGGAGATCCCATCCAAGTATAATTTCTTATTGTGGCATGTTCGGAAAAAATCCCTACCAACTGATGATAACCTTCAGCACATAGGAGTGAACCTGGCCTCCAAGTGCTGGTGCTGCAGGAATTCAGGGTAGAAATCGATTGATTACATTTTTTTTATAGAAAGTGGGACAAAGGTATATGGTATGCTTTCAGGTCCTTCTGTGGCTGGGCTGACAGCGGTGGGGAGCCTGTAGAGTTCTACTCTTCATGGTTCCATGGTACTGGTGTGCAGGGGCCCGAGGGAAAATCCAGAGCTTTCATTCTCATCGCGGGATGCTGGACCCTTTGGCAGGCCAGGAACGATGCTCTCCATAAAGGTTTTAAAGGCCCTAAGGTTATCATTTCTTTTCGGATGAGAAATACCTTTCAGGATCTTATCAGGTTATGCCCAGATTGCTTCAAGGCCCCATCTGTTCAACCGTTCTGCTCGAACCTGATCGCTGGCTTCCGAAACAACAGTATGGGTCAGGGCCGATTGGTCTGCTGGCGTCCCCCAGTCCAGGGTCTTAATCTGAATACAGATGGGTATTTTCTCAGGGGGGGGGGGGGATGTGCAGGGGAGGTGTTTTTCGAGACTAGATGGGGTCGGTGCTGGCTGCTTTTGCGGCTTCCTATGGTAGTGGTGACACATTAAAGGCAGAGGCTAAAGATCTGGCTACAGGTTTGGAGATGTGCACTCAAAGGCCGATTTCATTGATGGTGGTGGAAACCGATTCAATGATCCTTTTTAAAGAATTGGGGGGTGAAGGTAGTGTTCCCTGGAGTATTGCTTATATCATCAGGAAATGTCAGCAACTCATTGGTTCTCATATGGAGCTCACTAACACTTGGCAGGAGGGAAATATGGTGTCAGATTTTCTGGCATCTATTGCATCTCCTCATCAAAGTATGTCTTTTCTTATCCTTGGTTCTTTTCCTAGCGTGGGGTTGAAGTTTGTTTTGAATGATGCTCTGGGCCTGCATTACTTTAGACCTACGTAATGTTTTTTCTTGTCCTGAGGCTTTTTTGCCTTTCTAAAATCAATAAAAATGTTAATTGTCAGTCATAGAATACTAATTATTTCATAAATATCATATTTATTCAATAAATAAATCCATATAAGCATCCATGTGAGGTGGTTATGAAAAATGAAATATAGCGCTCTATGGAGGCTATAATTGGCACGCACATATGAACATCATTTTCATTTTTAATAGAATAAAAGGATGACATAAAATGGTTTATCTTTTAATAATATTATAAATATTATAAATATCATATTTATTCATAAATATAATTTTATAACCATCCATTTAAGGTAGTTATTAAAAAAAATGTGTTGCTTCGTAGAGGTAGTTGTCCAAATATACACACGAATAATGTTCTCATTTATTTGAGGAAGTGGGAAGGGTAGATAATGGTTATACCATTAAAATAATACAAGTTTAGTATAATAATATTACTTATATCATTATATTATATTGTTTGAATTATATTTATAGAATAATGGTGATAATAAAAAAATTTAAGAAGTGATTTGTACTGATGTTGATAATTTGAACCTTCTCATAAAAGACCTTTTAGAAATAGAGGATTTTAGGATTTTACATAGATCAAGGGGATGAAAAATGTGGAATATGGATATAGTGTAAGTAAAATGGGAATAGGTCAATATTAATTATAATTTTTAGATTATATGTAAAGTGGTGGTGGAATTATCCTTTTAAAAGTGAGGGAGTGTCATTTTTGTAATAATATAGAAGGAAAAGTCACTATTCAAGGCATGTGAGTCTAAAATTTGATAATAATAGAGGTTTTTATGAAAATTTGGTTGATAAAAACCTTCACCAAACATTTTTAGATAAGTTTTGAGGAATTTTATACATTTTATCCTTAGTTTTAACATTTTCCATAATTTACTTTTACCATGGAAACTCATTTTTTAATCTCTGTAATTTATCTTAATGACCAAAATTTAAATTAGCCTTATTACCTAATTTTAATATTATGATTTAATATATAAAAATAATTTCATCAAATAAAATTTTTAAGGGTGATAAATTAATTTTAATATTTGTGCACATAACACTCAAAAACTGTAATTTAGAAAATAGTGTACTTTCAAGAATAAAAATTATGTTTAAGATGAAATTATCAATATTGAGGATTTTAATACCATTAATTAGTTTATTTATATTAAAATAAGAATTATTTTTCTTTAAATTCCAAACAAAACCAAAATCCACAATTATAATATTTAATTTAAAAAGGCTAAAAATGGGTTTTATTTGAGTAAAATATTACCCGAGTTCCAAAATGTTAACACAGGTTTTATATATTCAAAATAGTATAATTATATGAATAATTTTACTTCATAATTTTTTATTGTTAAAAAATATTTATAATATTTTAATTCATACTTATTTCATGAAAAAGTTATGAATTCTATAGTATCAGTGAAAACTATATTTTTCACTATTTACCTAAAAAACCATTTAAAAAACCACAAAAATTAATCCTAAGATAGTATTTTCTTGATGAATACAAGAATTTAATTCATTTTTTAAATTCAAATTCTAACATTTAGGAATTTAACTTTTATGTGGAAACATTAAATATAATGATTTTTTTTGTAGAAAAATATATTTTTAAAATATTAAATGTTTTTATTCTAATTTCATATGAATTAAAAATTAAAATAGTATTAATATATTATTAATATCAATGACATATTTTACTATAATTTAACTATAACATATTTATTTTCTTAAAATAAAAATATATAGCACATAAAAAATAAATTTTTAGAATACATTTTAAGCATAAAACAGTCTTATTTATTATTTTACTACACTAATTGAATTATATCAATGAATTAACATTAAAAGTGACCTTTATTTTTATTTATATATATATTTCATTATTATGTGACATATATTTATATCCTTTAAATTAATGACTACATTATAGTCGTTATATCTACTACTTATAATTTTATCTTAATGAAATATATTGCGGTTTGTTTTAGTTTAGTGTTGAGTGTAATGAATTCTATTGAATATTGTATTTATTAAATGAAAAATTGATACTAAAGTATTAGTTTTTTACATTATCTCCATTTAAATAAATCTAATCCTCACAAATTTAATTATCAATCACTAGTTAAATATCTAAGAGTATTTATAAGATAGAAAAGACTCAAAATATAATTTATAGCGAGTTATCAATTTCACTATCTTAGGATATACTAAAAAACTCAGATTTTATTTTATAATTGGAATATATTAAGATTCTAACCATTTTCCCCAAATATTCATCATTAGTTTTCTATATGTCTTAGAAATTTATAGATACATACCTCTAACAAATTCATTTTGATGATCCTATTTCCAACCAAACACTAAAAGAAAACTTTTTTAGCTTAATAATATCTTATAAAGATAAACCATCATATGAATAAGATAAATCAATCCTAATATATATTATTATATGAACCTTTTTTATTATCCTATGATACTTTTGGTCTAATATTGTTTTCTTTAAGTTAGGTTCCCTTATACTTCTTAACCTAATCCAAAAAATAACTATACCAAAATTATCATAAACTCTATTATAATATTATATACCATAAAATAATTGAAATCTATGATCTAAAAATTAAACTTTACCTTTATCCATAAAGTCACATATTAATTAATATATACCTTAACTTATGAATCTATATGTTTTAATCCATGTTATCCAAAATCATCTCTTATTAGGTTCTCTAACTTGAATATATTCATATCCCTCATATTGATTCATAAAGATTATGTGAATTAACCAAAACATATTCTATGGGAGTGTCAATCAAGGTGTTCATTTAACAATTTTTATTGTAAAACTAGTGATTATCAAGTTAATACACAACTGACCATTTTCAGGGTTATTACCCTTAAGTGAATCTGTACTAGATTATATATCAATTTATCTGTATCTAGACAAATATGCTATTTATAAGAAACCTAAAACTCTATACATTACCAAAATTTTAGGATGTTTTCCTATACTTATACTTAACCTTACATTTTATAATAATGTATTATGAACAAAATTTTAAAAAAAAATTAATTGAGATCTTTTATATTATATCCTAAACCCAAAAATTCCTGAAAAAATATGCTCTTAAAATTGAACTTAATCCTCATCCCCAAAAAACATAAAATCACATGACAATAAATACATACCTTAATCATGCATACTACAAAAAGATATTATTATTTTCCCAAAATATTATGAATTTACTTGACATAAAATAACATATTAAGACTAGAGGTTACCTATAACTTGATCATGTAATCTTCTTAAAATCTAAAGTTATCTAAATCCTGATTTTATACCAACTGCGATTTTCTGAACCCACACTCTCAGAATCTAATGTGAATAAATATATTCCTTTACATATCATATTTTAAGACAACTTTAGGAAACCAAACATAAACATTCATTATTACAATATCAAAAAAAAAATATTGAGTCACTTACATAATAAGGAAGTGACACCATAGACCCATGATATCAAAATTTGGTGTGAATAAACACATTATTTATGTACCGACATTGAAATGAACCAAATTAGACCAATTTTAACCATCAATAACTACAATATCATTAATAAATGTGAAGTAAATTACATTCACAAGACCTTGGTTTAGAGTTTTATAGAGTTATGAAAAAATTTCACCTAAAAAATATCATATATTTATCATGAAAATGGAAATTATTTCCACTATATAGGGAAATAATTAATCTATAATAAGCCTAAATTATCTCAAATAAATTCTCCTCATATAATACTCTCTGTATATAACATGTGTAATACTTTTCTTCATAACCTTGGAAAATGGTAACATAATAAATATGAGATCAAAATATTAGTAAGGTAAAACATATACCAGAAGCTATCAAAAATGAATAATATGGAAAGAATAAATTCTAATAAAATAGTACCATATATGTGAACACATGATCTTGAAATAAGTCCTTGAATGACATAAAAATATAAAAAATAAAATAGATAACAATAAATAAATTCATGGTGATGGAAAGAATAATGTTGGAAATATTTTACCATCAATTCCTTAACCAAAAAATTATTATTTCTGTCAAGGAAAAAACCAATACATCATTATTTCCACCAAGTTCACAACCAAGACATCATGATTTTATTGGGTAAACATACACTAAATTCCCAAACCTATTTTCTCATGAGATCAAATGATGTATCGAGGGGATATATAATACCGAGCCACACTCATAATTTATTTAAGTCTAATGAATTAATTATGTGGATTATATGAATATAAATTCAATGCACAATAAAATTTCCTTGGTGTAAGATCCTGTGTCTACACTTTTTGAGAATTCCAAAGGAATTTTGAATTTTCAAATTGGTGGTGGGACAATTTAAAAAAAATATTTGGAATATAATTCCAAGAATTTTAACACTTTAAAGTGTTGTTTTTCTGATATCATTTGGGTCCTAGGAGGTGTCTTGGGATCCCATATAAGTCCCATGAGCTTTGGACTTCAAAAAATTAGTTTCGAGAGAAATAACCTAGGGCACATGGTTAGTGAACTGTTAGTGATAACCGTGTATCCCAACCGTGTAAAATATTTTATATAGGCACACATATTGTAAAACCATATGGAATTATCTTGGAAAATCATGTGTATGTAAGTGTATTATAGACATTTCATAGGGTTGGTGCATGGTTTGGGTAATCCAATGCCATAACTGTGTGAGGTGTGGGTTATTTGGATAGTGAGTTCAAACGGTTGGTACATGGTTTTACAAACCTTGTGACCAAACCATGCACCATATTAAAAGATGAAAATTACCATTTCCCCTCCATTATTATAAATTTATTCCCCCTTTTTTCCTCATTCAAGTAGGAGCTCCCCCATGCATGCCCTCCTCTTCCACCCTTCCTCTATGGAAGATCTCCTTAATTCTTCATTTGTTTCACACATCATCACTTGCGATTAAGATCCATTGATAAGTCTAAATATAGTATGGATTAATTTAATTTTTTATCTTTCTTTTAACTTTAATCACATTGTTTATGTGTATCATGACCTATTTACAAGGAATTTACCAAGTTTTTAATTTCTTCTTGATTTAGGTCGGACTAATAGTTGACACTAGATGTGTAAAGCTTACTAAGCATGAGGTAGGTGGTCTATATTATTTTACATAAAAGTATTAAAATTTATAAAATGTTTCATTATTCTAAAGTCCAATAATTCTGAGCATTTCCCATAAAATTTATATTTCCTTTAATTAGTTTTCTAAAGCCTAACCTAGATGTAGTCCAGTCCTCCCTTACACTATGGGAGGGTGAAAAACTCAACTAGGACCACCCATTAGGGTGATTTTAGATTAATATTAGGAAAAAATTAATTTTTATGAAACTAAAACACCTTATAAGGTGTTTTTGGTTTGGAACTTAGTGAATCCCCAATTTACTATTCCCTTAAGCAATAAACCCACCCCTTAGGGTGTTGTTTGGATTTTACTTCCATGAAGACCATACCTAAAGTGGAAGAAAAACACCCTATTTGGGTGTGTTTGATCTATGAATTAAGAAAAACCCTAAGTTTTTTGGATCCAACCACCCATTAGGGTGTTCTAGGAATGTCACTTAAATAATGGAATTATTAGATTGACTATGGGAGTGTCATGGGTTACTTAAACATTTTTAAGAACTTAAGGTGTCATGAATAAATTATAGAGCCAAAATTGATCTCTTATTATATAATTATAAAAATAAATAGACTAATTTAATTATCAATTGATATAAGTACCTTATGTGTCACATCCTGACCAAACACTACTTTTTGTTTTATTTATTTTTGGGAACTTTTTATTTTTATTTTATTCCAGGTGTTTTCCCCTGAAATTAGATATTTTGTAAGGGTGGAGGGTGGTGTATGGTTTGTTAATGGTTAGTAGGAACCATTCAAAATCCCTTAATAAACCATGCATCCCAAATAGAGATATTGTCTAGCCCAAAAATCTAGTCACATGAGTGTACATCCTTTCCCAGGAGGCCATTCGACCTAAGGTAGAGGCACTATATCCCTACATGGTTAGGCAAATGGTTTGTGAAACTATGTGTCCCAAACCATGCAACTCCTTCTTGATGGTATAAAATAACCCACATGGTTGGTGAATGATCTAGAAAACCAAGCATCCAAACCATGCGTCATACCTAGGTTATTATAAAAAAAATAGAGTTTCACAATTTCCCCTTCCCATTTTACAAAAAAATGAACAAAATACCTCCCACCTTCCCATTTTAATTCAACATAGTCTCTAGGGGGATTCTCCTAACATTCCAACCCCTTCCCATAGCCTCCATTTCATAACTGATTTCTCTACCGATAAATGGTGAGATCATCTAAGGTGATCATTTATTATCCTACATTCTATTATTCATTCATTTTATTATTACTTTTTCCCTAACCCTTACAATGAATGTGCCATGGTTAAACCCTTACATGATCTGGATTTTCTTTTTGGATTTTTTTTGGTTCCTAGGGTTCATGGGGTTTGATTGAGGACCGTTCAAGGCATGACCATTGAAGGTAAAGAATTATTCATCAATTTTGTGTAGGTTTTCTTCTATTATTATTCTTTAGACCAATTTTAATTAGTTATTTTGTGAATTTTGGGTTTCTAATATTTTTATAGTGCACCTTGGACCACCTTAAGGTATATTTGGTCTACCATTGGTAAAGACACCACCGTTTTTGGTTGGTTACTCTATGTATGAACTTTTAATTTGAAAAATATTATTTCTTTGTGGTTTTATTAGATTTTTTCATTATATAATGAAGTTATTATATTATAGAATTTTTTTGGATGAATTTAATTTAATTTTTATTTGTTTTAAATGTTTTCCCTTAATTTTTTACATGTTTTTTATAAAATTATGTTTTAAATATTGTTCCAAAGTGTTAAACATTATAAATGTTCAAATATGTTCCAAATGATTTATAACTTATAAATTTTAAATTAAAAAATGAATTTTGGTCTTTGACCATTTTTCTACCAAGGTTTTATGGTATTTTTAGTTTTTTAAGGATCTTTCAAAGGATCTCAAAATCCAATAAATTGTTAAATGTGACTTACACAAACACACACACACACATAGGTTCCCTATTTATACATATCCACTCCTGATATGGGAAACTCTACATTTGGAAAAGGGGTATATATATATATATTTCATGGTGTAGATGTGTTTAAGTGTGAGTGTGGTTTTGTAACTTGAAAGTTTTAGGAAACTGTTGTTTTCCTAAAGAAAAACACTTCCTTTCTAAAATGATGCGGTGCAGTTGGCACTTTGAAATGTTTTATGGAAATTAAAACTCTTACTAATTCATGAACCATGAAATGGAAATGTTGTGTGTGTTCCAAATGTTTGGAATGTGATGTAATCCCGATAAAAAAGATTATACCTTGTTTAAGTAACTTGAAAGGGGGGTGAACTTGAGAAGGGAGTTCAGAGGTGAGAAAGTGAATAAGTTATTTGTATATAGGATGTGATATTTATATATATAATAGATTAGTAAAATTCACCACCAATTATACATCATAATAATACTTTGGTTGTTAAGTGGGATACCTAGGTACACATTCCCCACTATTTTAGATTATACACTGACTAGTGGTCCTGAGTTAGATGACTTGACTGCTCTTGGGATATGCCCCTCGGTTGAATCAGTGTGGGTGTCACCAAATGTCAGGGAAGTGTTATTTGTGTCTGAAAATAGTGGATTCTGATTATATACATGATTATGGATATGTACTAGGCCTTATCATCTAGCTATTAAGATCCCATGGAACCTATTATACATGTACACTATTTTCTTCAGTTTTACAGAATTTTTATAAAATGATTTCAATGTTATAATTCTGTACTAAAACTCTTGTTTGAATTTAGTTCATTATTTTAAAGTATTTATTTTAAATCCTTCTATTATTTGGAACTATTTTAAAATGGAAATGGGAAATTGGTTTTTAAGAAGTTCTGGCTTGTTATTTTCTTTGAAAATAATGAAAAACCCTATTTTATATATGTTTATATTTTAAAAATAGAATTAAATATATTTATTTTTAAAGGTAAGGAAAAGGTAATTGTTTCTCTTTTGGAATACCCAAAGATCATCGTGGTACTCACACCTATATATCTCTTTTTTTTGCGATAGGTTGATCTTGGATTGTGTCGCTCATGGAGTGAGCCTGATTTCGTGGTTGGTGGTGACCTATAATGTCCCATAGAGGTATGCCTGGTTGTGTGTTTATTTTCTACTGCTAGTGTTAGTTTTTAATATATATTTTAAATTTATTTATATGTAAATTTATGGACTAAATTTTTCCCAATTGAGTTTGTTTAATGACTGACACTAGTTTCTATCCTAAGAGGATTCGTAACTCCTCTCTATCCTTGTTGTAGGCCAGCTCAAGTCCTAGTTCAGGGTTGACCCAAGTTGGTTCATGAAAAAAATGGTATTAGAGCCAGATTTTCCCTTATTATTTGGGGTTTTACAGTAGTGTAGAGATAGTATTATTTAAACTTAAGTGTCCAGTCATGGATATGTACTTGATCAAAACCTATTTAGAAGGAGACTGTAATTTTCAGGGTGGTTCAGGATGTTTGTGTCTCAAATTTGAGATTATTTCTCTAATGTTTCTGAGGTTTTTGGGTCTTTATTTGAGTTTTTATGGTTGATATTGTGGATTTATAGGGTTTTTTGAGAATCTAAAATGATTGGAGTGGATTTTTATAGGGATTTAGAGGGTGAAAAAATACCGTGTATGGTCTAGAAAAGTATGCACAGACTATATGGATGCCTCTATTGACCTCTAGTTATCTTCACATGGTTGGAACATGATTTTCAAAACCATGAATCCAAACTATTTACAATTGTTTTTTCTTTATTTTTTATTTAATTTTTATGATTTGGGTGTTGTGTTACTAATTTTTATCCTTATTATTAGTTTAAGTTGAATTTTTAGGTGTTTCACTTGAGTTTAAAATAATGTTTGGTTTATCAATGTTGGATTTTCAACATAAAAAATTTGAGTCATTTGAAAAATTAAGTGGAAATTATTTTGTATTTTGAAAATTTTAGTGAAATTATGAAATAAAATTGAGTGGGGAATTTATAGATGTTTTGTTTTAAGGAAAAAGGGTAGATTTAAAAACTTATTAACACTGTCTGAAAAATAAATTGAGATGGACTTACCATTTTTTTGACCTTTAGTACTTTTTATGAGAGTTAACATATGTGTATGTGTGTGGTAAGGGAATGACTCTATGTATGCATTGATGTTCATTGCAGAAATTGCTATGTGTACATATATGAAGCTTCATAGGATACCATTAGTGAGTTTTTAATTTTAAAATTTTGATTTAGTTTTCCAAAGTGGGTTTTAAAAAGGAAAATATTTATGTTTGGTGAGTAGGTATTCTTGGGTGTTTTCTATTGTATTTTGGGGATTTAATTTTTGGAATCTTTGGTTTGGTTATGTTGGTAGAGTTTTTGAAGTGGCATTTTGATATTCTGGTTGTTGATTCGTGATTGAGATATGGAGTTTTGGTTTATTATGTGTTTGATTTGGAGTGTTATTCATGTTTTCAAGTATTCCCCCACTAATATTTGAGGAATTTCAAAAATGATCTATGGGTGTATCTTCCACCACATGTTTTCTAGTTTTTGAGTCCCATATCTATAATTTGGTTCATCTGTTATAGACATTGATATGTGTGGATCTCAACTAACTGCTCAATATTAAGAATTCATTGAGAAGTTTCGAGAGTTGAACTATCCTCATTTCATTGAACAGTAGTAGATAAGGAATACTAAATAATGACTATGAATCATTGAGGGGATATTTATTAAGCTTTATATTACTAAGTCTTTTAGCTCATGTTTTCAACTTTTATACTAGAAGGCCTAAGCTAGAATAGTGGAAGTCAATTTTTCAGACCGAACCACAAAAGGCCATTCATGATAAAGATTCAAAGATTTGTTCATCTAGCTATATTTCTTTGACGTTGTGAAGGTACTAAAATCTATATAATTAAACTATTTGAATTAATGTGATTTAATGGTATTGGTGTTTGTTAAGTGTTTTTCCAATCTAGTTTTGTATCTTCTAGATCTTTCTTGAGATGAATTCTTGAAGGCTTGATTATTTAATAGGGGAATCTGATTTAAACTTCATCTGGTAGCGCCTTTGTTCCCTAACATATAAAGAAGTGGTGATGTAGGCTATTCCAGATTAAGCTATTTTATCCAGATATCCAAATGTGGTTGCTGTATTTTCTATACATGGGAGTAGTGGAGGTGGGTCTAGTAAAGGTAAAGAAAATAAAGCTATGTCTAGCCTATTGGGATGTGGTATGATAATTCTGATGTGTTTTTTCTTTCCATATTCATCCACGATTAAGCTATGAGTGTGCCATAAATATAGGAAGTTGGGACACACTAATTCTTTATTCCTCAAAGAACCAAATACCTACCATACATATGGATGTATGGTTTATTTGAAATGGTTTTTCCAAGGTGTTACTAGGAAGTGATGTGTATCCAGATGCACTTCTTCAAAGTATCCCCCAACCCAGTTCTAGAAGCTTGGTGATGATGTGGGAACTATTTAATGTTTCTTTTGTAGTATTTTTTTGTATTTTTCTGGTTGTGTTTGACAACTGTTCTTTTTTTAGGGATATAGGATGACATTATATATATTTTGGGAGTTTTTTTAATAGAAATCCCTCTGTTGGAAAATTATGAATCTTTAAGTTATGGAGTGGTTTTGTTTATTATTCCATTCCTTGTCTCACATGGATTTGGTTTTATTAGGGCTTATAATTTTTCTTAAACTTGGTAAATTAGTGTTCAACCAGAGTCCTAGCACGGTAGGGAGGCCACTATTGAGGTATCTCATGGTAAACCTAGTTCTCAAGCTCCCCTGATGGGTAAACTTATTGTTTCCTCCTCACGTGACCCTGAACATAGTATTTTGGATGGCTAGGGTAATGGGTTGTGTGATAGATTATAATGGAGATCTTAAAATAACCATGATGATTTACTATAGTGAATTCTATGTTAGGGTTTTGGGTGTTTCTTATTGAGTGGTGTTTGGAAGGGTGAGTCTCATTCATTTGATTCCATTTTTGTTGGTTTGAGTTTCTTCATCTCATGAGATGTTTTATTAGATATTCAGTTCTAAGACTGAGGATGATATTTTTAGCCTCTTTTGGTATCTAATATTTTTGAGTTTTGGAAGAAAAAAAGAGTTTTGGTTTTTAGTCTTTGAATTTTCAAGACCTATCTTGAGTGGTAGTTCATCATCTTATTATGGATTGATCAATTGGCCTCTTTTGGGACTTTATGGGGGAAAAAGTTTCATGGTGGGGATAATTTTCACATCTTTACCTGAAACTACCCTATTAATTATTTATTTTTGAGTCATTTTTATTTTCAACTCCTCCAGTGTGTTTTTACCATGAAATTGAAAATTTTGGAAGGTCAGAGGGTGGCTTATAGTTGGTGCATGGTTATTATAAACTGAATTCCTTTCCTCAACAAACCATGAAACCCAAATAGAGGCATTTGGTAGCCCACATAGTTAGGAACACGAGAATGTGACCCTTATTAGGAGGCTGTATAGCCTAAGGAAGAAGAAATAGTGCCCTGCATGATTGGGCACATGATTTTTGAAACCATACAACAACCTGTTGTTGGGACATAAGCACCCACATGATTCGTTCATGTTCTATCAGGTTGTACAACAAAACCATGAAGCCTACCCAAATTCTTAAAGAAATGGAATTTTATGATTTATCCCTCCACCTTTTCTTCAAAAATCATTTGAATCCCTTCCCTTCCCATTTTTATTCGACTAGAACCTAAGGGGATTCTCCTCGCATGCTACCCCCTTCCCATAACCTTTTTTTATTTGCTAATTTCTCTAATTATTCTTAGAGCAATCATTTAAGGTGAGAATTTCTCCTCCCCCATTCCCTTATTCTTCTATTTTAATTTCACATTTTATCCTCCTCATTGTGATGAAGATGCAATGGAAAAAACCTAACCCTATTCAAGGGTTCTTTTTGGTCGGTTTTTTCTTCCTTGGATTTATGGGGTTTGATTGAGGACCATTCTAGCTATGAATGTTGAATGAGATGAATTATACATCAGTTTTTGGTAGGGTTTCCTCGATTATTCTTCTTTGGACCAATTTTAATTAGGGATTTTGTGAGTTTTGGTTTCTCATATTTTTCTAGTGTTCCTTAGACCTCCTTGAGATAAATTTGTTCTACCATTGGTGAAGACGACACCGTTTGAGGTAGTTTACCATATATCTGAGCCTTTAATTTGAAAACTATTATTTCTTAGTCATTTTATTGGATATTTTAATTAAATAAAAAGTAATTATATTATATAAAATGGTTTTGATGCTTGTAATTGGGGCTTAAATTTTTTTTACTTGTTTCTCCTAAGATTTGACATGTGTTTTTTTATTAAAGAATGTTTTCAATCTTGTTTTGGAGTTTTAAGCATTCTAAATATTGAAATGTGTTCCAAATGATTTATAATAAGTGAATTGAAAATTACCAAAGGTATTTTGGTCTTTTGACCATTTTTATACCAAGGAATGATGGAATGTTTGGTTTCTTAAGGATATTTCAAAGGATTTTTGAAATACCTTTAATTATTAAATGTGACTTAGAAACACACACACACACACATATATATATATGTTCCCTCTTTTCACATCTTCAGTCATTGTGGTGGGAACATGTACACAGGGGAAAGAAATATATATATATATATATTTGAAAATGTATATGTGTATAAGTGTGAAGTGTGGTTTTGGAACTTGAAAGCTCTGGGAAAATGTTGTTTTCTAAAAGAAAAGTGTTTCCTTTCCAAAATGACGTGGCCTTGTTAGAACTTTGAAATGTTTTATGGAAATGAAAACCCCTCTTAAGTCATTCTCTCTGAAATAGAAATTTTGTGTGTGTACTAAATGTGCAGAATGTGATATAATCCTAGAAAGGTATCTTGTTCCTTATTTATGTAACTTGAAAGGGATATATTCTTGAGAAGGGAGTTTTAAGGTGAAAAAGTGAATGAGTTATTTGTGTAAATGATGTGAAATGTATGTATACGAATGAATGGAAAAAATAAACTCTAATTATATATACTAGGAAACCTTAGATATTTAAGAGGGATACCTAGGTAAATTTTCCATACTAGTTTTGATTATGCACTAACTAGTGGCCCTGAGTTAGTTAACCTGGATACTCTTGGGATATGCCTCCAGGTTGAACCGGTGAGGATGTCACCAAGTGTTATGGAAATTTTATTAGTGTCCAGTGCCAATAGAGATTTATCATATAAATGTTTATGGATCTTTGCAAGGATGTGTTATCTAGCTCATAAGATCCTATAGTACATGTTTTACTATACACTACTTCCCTAAGTTTTGTAGTATTTTTGTAAATTTTTTCCCCATTATAATTTTTTACTAAAAATATTATTTGGCATTGATTCCTTATTATAAAGGATTTGTTGGAAAGCCTTCAATTATTTGTAACTGTTTGAAAATGGTAAAGGGAAAGTGGATTTTAAGAAATATGAGATTTATATTTTCTTCAAAGATAATGGAAAACCCTATTTTATATATGTATATATTAAAAAAGCATTCAATAGATTTCTATTTAAAGGTAAGGAATAGGAAATTGTTTCTCATTTGGAATCCCTACTGAGAATCCTGATGGTCACACCTATATCTATCTATTTTTTAGTGATATGTTGAGATTGGCTTATGTCACTCATGAAAAAAACCTGGTTTCATGGTAGGTGGTAACCCGTGAGGTTAAATAGAGACATGTATGATTGTCTGTTTCTTTTCATCATCCAATGTTCATTTATTTGATTTTATTTTCTAAATTTATTTATCTATTTATTTATTGGATAAATCATTCCTAACTAAGTTATTCTTGATGTATGACACTAGTTTTCAGATTGGGAGGATCGAGAACACCTATTGGGGTTTATTATAGGCTAGCTTGGGGGCCAATTCGAGGTTGACCTGGGTTATTTGATGGAATTATGGCTAACCTTGGGAGATACCTCCATGGTTGTGGTCAATTTTAATAAAATACTTGATATGATTACCTTATGTTTTTCTATGAATTATACCATTAATTACTTGGATTCCCTTTTTGAAATACATTGGAACTTATGAATTACTTTTATAGGAACCTTGGAGTATATAAATTAAGGTAGCGGTGTTGGAAAGTTGTGACACACTTAATTAAATAAGATAACTACAAAATGGGAAATATAACAAATTAATTTCTAATGAAATGATTGGAGTGTGTTTCAAAATGAACAAACTTGATCCACATTGCATGTTTATTTTAATTAAACTCATTTCTTCCATAAGGGATTGTATGCCTTGTATCCTTGCATATATAATGAATATAGTTATATAATGGAAATGGTTATGGTTTAAAAGTGTGACATTCCATGGATAAGACTTGGATTCCAGTTTCACTTCCAAGTGAGGACCCAATAGATTTCACATGATTAATTGGTGTGGATTCTAATGGGTTATTCCACCTTGGATCCAGTTAATGTCTTATATTAATGAATGCCTCATCCTTGCCCCAATGAATCACCTAAAAACTCTATAAAAATTATAATGCATGGGATAAACTCCCATATTCATCTTGATTTCCTCATACATAGAAAACCTTGAATTATATCATTGGATCCCAATCCATCTACTCTTGATATTACATTGGATATACTCCTCAGTCTTAAATGGATCTTTTTTTTTGAAAATAAAATGCTCAGGGTTCATCCCTTGGATTTTACTCCAAATCTAAACACCGTGGATTGATCAAAATGGGTTAGACCACTAGTTTTATACAAATAATTCCTTAGAATATTCCTTGGATTTTATTGGTTATGATACATGGGATTTCCCAAACTCATTCTATGGATTCACCTTGATGCTTGTTCTTGGATTACAAAGATTATAGACATGGTTCCTAGGAATATTTTATTATTCATATGATTAAATAAAGTTCAGATTAAGCCAATTTAGATGGTATTCCCTAGTTCACCTCAAATGTACAATTTTCCTTATTTATATACTACACACTGTTATGTTTTATACTCACAAAATGGAATTCATCAGACACCATTTGTGGTGGCCTAATGAGTTTTACTCACATCCTGTTTGGGCCTCCATTTTTTATCAATGTAGATCTCATGGTTATTGGTTAGGAACATGAACTGTGCCTATTTATTGTTACTTTTTTGGGGATAGGAATTGGCATGTGAGATATTGATCAAGACTGTACTCATACTTCCAACATGAGTCTTGTCTTTCTACTTATTTATTCATCTTTTCCTGTACTTGTTATGGATACTATAGGTATTTTATGGATGGTTTTGTATAATAATAGGTTGTATAGATATTTATTTTTTAGTATTTTGTTTATAAGTTGATTTTTTATGAGGATGCTGTTTATTTCATTTTTTATACCTCAACTGTATCTTGTACAAAACCATAGGGTATTGTCTTCCCACTACAACTACTTTAGAACCTTTCTTATAGTTTAGAGACACTAGAATATGGGGAGGCATGCTTAAGGATATGTGTCCCTTTGGATTGGTTACTTGTATCTGAACTAGGTCAGGGATGTCACAAAGTGGCATCACATATTTTTTTACTTTTTATTACAATTTTGGGATGGTAGATAGGAGAATATGAGTGTTTCAAAACTTGATAAATAACTCATGTCTATGACCAAGAACCCACACATGGGGGAAAGATAAAGTTTCTATGGATGAGATTGTTGTTCATGCCGTTCATTATTAAAACTGATTATTATTTCACCTTGAGTGACTATTTATCATTTTTCTACTAGTTATTGATTTATGGTATTTATCTCTTAGCCCACTATGGTATGATATGAGGAATTTTCATGCATCATTTTAGAAAAAAAGGATTCACATGTCATTAGCATGATTGATTTGTTTCTTGTATTCCTTACTTGTGTGGTTGCAATCATTTTTATAGTTATGGTAGAGGGTTGGTTAAATAAAGTGTATGATTTAAACAAAATAGTTTTTCCTACATATCTTGATAAGGGAATAATATTTAAATAAATAAAATACAATAAATAAATGAATTAGACTTCAATTAATTAATTATTTAACCTTAATGGAATATTTAAAAATCAAGGAAATTGAATTTGTTTTTAACAAAACTAATTTATTTATTATATATTCATATTAAATGGGATTTCAATTGAAACTTATAGAGTAGTTTCCTCCATAACTTGAGAATAGATACCTTCATTACTGAATCCTTAAATTCATGATTCGATTCTTGTAGTCTGACCTTATTAGTATATTACTGTATAAGAAACTCTTTAAAGGTTAAATTAATTGGAAGTTTTCTTGTTTCTTTTTATAAATCCAAGTAATTAATTATCACTACTACAAAATAGGCCTTTAATAGCACTAAAAATGGACTTTATCAGCACTAGATTAGCACTAAATATTTTAGAGAGATTAAAATCCCAAGTCTTTTATCAGTGCTAAAAAATCTCTAATAAAGGACCCCTTTATTAGTTCTATTAATTTTTTTGATAAATGGGTCCTTTATCGATGCTTATGAAAACACTAATAAAGGGGAATACTGAAGTGTGCTATAACAACACACTATAACACCAATGTAGTTTTCTATAACAGCACACCACAACACCAAAAAAATCAATAAATATACAAAATAAATTTTGAATATAGAATTAAATTAAGAGAAAACAATCTAGGATTATTTTCTCAGTTTTGGCGATGTGATGTGCGTTTTAAACTAAAACAATACTTATATATTTAAAAAAAATGAACATGAAGTCATAAAGATCACAACATGAATCATATTGAGGTACATATAATTTTTAAACATCTCAAATGACTTATGGATAATTTTACAAAACTATCAAAACAATATGAGTGTGTTTTCTTGGTTTTGAGTACATCACTTGTCTTTTTTAATAAATGTCATTTTAAATAGAAAACACACACTTTGATTCACAATGGTCACATAGTGTGTTGGTTTTATGTGATACCAATTCCAACATATCAAAAATGAATTATGATTCAATGTCTTAAATTATAAAGACAATCCGAGTGTGTTTTATTAGTTTTCAGTGAGTGACACTTTTTGAACTAAAATATTGATTTTAAACTAATAACAGACACATTGAGTCATACCAGACATATATTGTATTAGATTGAGGTGTATCTAATTCATACATATAAAAAATGACTTATGGATCATTTTCATAAAGTTTCAAAACAATCTGAATGTGCTTTCTCATATTTGAATAGGTGAGTTTTCCTTTTTTACTAAAATTGATGTCAATTTTAAGTAAAAAGATGAACTTAGAGTCATATAAGTCACACCATGCATATTATTGATGAGTGTCTAGTTAATAAACACCTCAAATTACTTATGGATCATTTTCCTAAAGTATCAAAACAATCTGAATGTATTTACTTGGTTTTGAGTATGTTACTTGTCTTTTTTACTAAAATGTCATTTTAAACTAGAAACACACACTTTGAATCATACCACTAACACCATCTATCAGTTTTATGTGAGACTAATTACTACATGTGAAAAATTACTTATGAATCAATTTAATAAATTATCAAGAAAATATGAGTGCATTTTATTGGTTTTCAGTGAATGACATTTTTTGAGTTAAACTGTCGATTTTAAACTGATAACGGACACATTGAGTCATATCTGGCACATTATGTTTCAGAATGAGGTGAGGATGATTTATATACATAAAAAAGGACTTAAGGATCATTTAACTAAATTATCAAAACAATATGAATGTGTTTGATCAGTTTTGAGTGGGTCAGTTGTCTTTTTCTATTAAAATTTATGTCATTTTTATAAAAAATGATGCACTTGGAGTCATACCAATCACACCATGCATTGAATTGAGGTATGACTGATTAATACACGTCTAAAATGACTTATTGATAATTTTCATAAATTATAAAAACAATATGTACGTTTTTCTTGGATTTTAGTATGTCACTTGTCCTTTTTATTAAAATTGATGTCATTTTTAAATAAAAAGATGAACTTGGAGTCATATCAGTCACACCGTACATCAAATTGAGGTAAATATTATTCCCAAATGTGTCAAATGACTTATGTATTATTTTATTAAATTATAAAATTAATCTGAATGCATTTTCTCAGTTTTGAGTACGTCACTTCTTTTTTGTACTAAAATATCATTTTAAACTGTAAACATGAACTTTGACCTATACTGATCACATAACACATCAGTTTGATGTGAGAATGATTCATACATGTCACAAATTACATATTAAATGATTTATCAAATTATTAAGAAAATATGAGTGCATTTTCTTTGTTTTTATTTAGTGATATTTTTGAACTAAACTATAAATTTTAAAATTATAACGGGCACATTGATTCATAGCGGTCACACTGTCCAGATAATTGAGGTGAAACTAAATAATAGAAATTTCAAATGACTTAGGGATCATTTCCCTAAAGTATAAAAATTATAATATGTTTTCTTGATTTTGGGCATGTCAATTTTTCTTTACTAAAATTAATGTCAATCTTAAATAAAAAGAATCACTTGGAGTCATAATGGTCACACCATGTGTCAGACTGAAGTGCGAATGATTCCTATATGTCACAAAGTCTTAAAACAATCCTAAATTCTAATTTAACCACATTTACATTTTATTTCTATTTCAAATTGCAAAAACTGCATATTGACTCGACGTTTTTAGCTGAAAAACCTTTCTCGTTGTTGAAATTCAGAAGAGTAGAGGCTTTTAACAATGAGAATTGTTTTTTAGCTAATAACATCGAATTAATATGTAGTGTTGGAAGTTTTAAAAAGAAAAGAAATGAATATAGAATATGTGGTTATATTGTATGAAAGAATAATTTTATCTCTTTTGTGGCTTGTTGCAGATAGTTTAAAGTAAAGTATGAATTCCAAAAATATCTGTGAAAAAAACTAAATAATTATTAGATAAAAATGATAAGGAAATCAACTTAAAAATATTAGATAAAATGATGACAAAATTAATTAAATATGCAGCATTAATTCACCTTTTCCCAATGGTTTCATGCATTCTTGACGCGTTTACTTGTTGTCATTATCTCAGTTGCTGGCTCGAAGTCCAATCCATCACGAGCATGATAAGCTTCAAACAAACCACCCCAACTCACGAAAAAGAATCCACTTATACAAAAAATTATTATACAAGTAATACTAAAAATAAATATAATAAAAATAAACATAAACAATAAATTAATTCTATGGATAATGATTTTACTGTGCAAACATTGTTGACTATAGGGATATGCTGACATTAAAGCAGTAATGATGATAAAAAAATGCAAATAGATATTTCAAAACAATAAATCAATGAGAAAATAAGATACATTGGATTGAATCTTTGAATCATCCGAGTGAAAAAAAGACATCATATTAGGTTCATAAAATATTCATTTTGTATAATAAATAAATAGATGCACATAAGATATTCATTATTAATGGTTAATGACTCCTATTTGTGAAAATTACCTTTATGGTAATTAGGTATTCCTAAGGGTGTAACGAAAAGGCAATGTTAAAGAATGATCTATTTTTCGATGGAATAAAGTTAATCATATATAGTATTTATTAGAAGTGTGATGAAATAAATAGAGTGATTTTTAAAAAGTATTATTGAGTGGGTAATAATTTCAAATATGGATATATTTTTATTAGCTGTAAGAAATATAATAAATATTGAAATCAATGAATAAAATGTCATTGGTGATCAAAAAGTTTTGGTGAAAACTGGAAGGAGTAATACTCTACAAAAAACCCCATTTTTCACAACTTGATCCTAAATCATTTGGATAGACTGACAAGGATGATAATTGGATCAAATCTATGCATGGGGAGCTTGATCCGAATAAGAACAATGTGACATGAAGAGCTTTATCTGAATAAGAATAATGAATAATTCTTATGGATAATGTTTTTGCATATGTTGTTCCAAAAAATATCGATTAGTTAAAAAATACATGAGTTTTTAGCTTATTTTTTTTCCTAATTCTGTAAAAATCTTCACATAAAATGTCATTGTAATGTATTATAATGAAACATTTTTTATAATGTAATTGATATGGTCACATCTATGGGGCATCATATTACAACTAGAAGGACATAAAAAATGGATTTAAATTTATGTTATTAAAACATAAAATTCAATAGAATTAATAATCCATAGTGAACATAGTATATAATTAAATTATTAAATCCAAACTAATAAAGTTTACTTGAAGTGGAATTCTAAAGGTGTAATTATTTTATCCATGAAAAATAATTTTTATTTAAATAGAATATATTTTATTAAAACTTATTTATTTAATTTATTTCAATAAATGTTAATATTTTATTTTATCAAAATTAGTTAAATCTATTGGTATAAGATTTATTCTTGAATGATTTAAAATATTCTTTAAAATTTAAATAATAGAAAACTATTCATGTTAAATAAGTTACTCTTCAAATAAAATATCAAATTTATAATTTTTTTGATCAATCATAAAGGATTGAGAATAATAAATTATATCTACAATGTACTCTTCTTATGCACTACTCAATAAAATAGTACTTTTATTTTCGTAAAACACCATTATGTTGAGGTTTTTCATAGAAAATGACTCATTTCAATTGTTTATTTTTTTCCTATATTTAATCAACAAAAATAAAAATATCTATTATATTTTATCTCAAAATTTGTATTTCCTACATAATATAGTCTAAGGATTATATAACATTAAGCCTCTTTGATTTTTATTTTTATATCATTTAGGTCATATTATTTATATTAAAATAGAAATATTTCAAAAATAAAAGTTGAAAACATTTTTTTTCAATAAGTAGTATAATAAATAAGACAAAAAATCAAACATATATAATTTTTTTTTCTCATATGATTTTTTAGATTCCTTAGAATACTTTTTTTATTTCATTTTATAAGTAACCCCTAAATCTATCCCAATCCTCATGATACAGTTCACAGTAATCCTAAATAGATCCATTAATTTTACACCATATTTCAGTGCTCATTATCCTAGAAAAAAATTTCAAAAAAAAAAAATCAATATATAGTTGTTCCCATGTGTCAGATATTTCATCATCCATTTTTTGGCAACTAATTCTAGAGTTACTTTTCAAATAAAAGAAGATAACCTTATATTTCAGTTCCTCCTCACTCAACCCTCTCAGTGATAATTACTAGATGACATAATATAAGACCCCAATGATGCGAGATATTTCGACATCTAAGTGATTTAAAATGTAATATTCCAAGCCAATAACAACAACGACCGCTATATGGATGAATTTTTCAATAGATAAAGATTTAAAAGCGGTATATTTCATGGAATATAGGTATTGGGATCCTATTACAGCTCACAAAAACATGAACCAACATTGGGTTTGATATATTTCAAGTCACACAGTACCAATGTTGTCCCAAGGAGACCCACATGATATCGGGGAAGACAATACTTCAATATATCTGAAAAATAATGAATTTTGGGTTGTTTTATTATAGGACAGTGAAACTAGAATTTTTAGGATACACAGATGTTGGATGAGAAGGTTTATTGAATAATCGAGGGAAATTAGAGATATCGAAAACCTGGATTTCATTTGAGCCCTGGTTGCAATCAACCTTTGAATTGCTTGAGACTTGGATTCAATTCTTGGAATACCTGGAGCCTTGATTCTAGAAAATATTTGATCTTGGATTCGACAATGAGGATCACTGACAATAGGTCACTTCCATAGAGAGATTTGGATATTGCGAACTGGTTCGCGATGGTTGGGGTTCTTAAAATAGATCGTGACACTTTTATCAACACTTCAAAAAAGCACCGATAAAGATACCTTTTATCAGCACTAAGTTAATACATGCTAATAAAATGAATCTTTATCAGTGCTAATAAAGTTATGATAAATACTTAAAATACTTTCTTAAAAAAATAATACTTTTTTAAAAAATTGTAATTATTATATATAAATATAATACATATAATAATAATTTTTATAAAATAATAATTTTATAATTCTTTGAATATATAATTATTTATTAATAATTATATAAATATATTTCAAAAAATAATATTTATATCATTATATATATATAAACATAGTAAATATATTCATTATTTAAATAAATTTATTATAATTTTATAATTATTTATCTATAATTATATAAATACTTTTTAAATAAATATTATTTATATATTTATAATTATAAATGTATAAAAATAGTAAATATAAATTTATAAATATATTTATTTATAAATATTTTTTTAAAAATGTATTTTGAACATTATTAATGAATATTTAATCTTAAGTTCATGCATGTTAAAAATTAGTAAAATTGATTAATTAAAAATGAGTAAAATATTGAAAATATTGATAAGTATGATTAATATAAATGATTTAAAAAATGGATATATATTGAAATAAAGATGAATACATATTGAAAATATTAAAACATAGTAAATAAATATATATAAAATAAATAATATAAATTGATTAAATTACAAAAAATATATTTTTGTGTGTGTGTATGTATATGAAAATGCATTAATTGTGTATATTTGAAATCAATATAATATATTTGATCTATTTTATTAATTTAAAAATCAAACTACATTCAATTATGTCCATTACTCAATGCTATTAGTGAGTATTTTTAATTCATATTAATTTTTAATTTCAAACCATTATTCTCTAAATATATTACTATTTATTGAAAAGCATAAACAATATTTTGTATTATATAAATCATATTTATATACATTAATATATATACTATTTATTAACATTATCAATAATCATCTAATTAATAAAATATTTAATATTTTTCTCAAATTATTTATTTTTATTTTTCATTTATCTATATATTTAATACATAGTATTTATTAGTATTTATAATTTATATATAGTATAATCGATTTATTCATTTTTATGAATAATTATTTAATTAATAAAATTTTTAATATTTTTTTAATAAACTCATTTTTATTTAATTATTTCATTTTATTTATTCAAATATTTATCAGTGTTAAAAAAGTGCTGATAAAGGATTCTTTATGAGTGCTAAAAATATAGCTCTGATAAAAGGTACCCCTTATCAGTGCTAAAAATAAAGCGCCGATAGAGGTTCCCTTAATTAGTGCAAAAAAATCACTAATAAAAGGTTAAATTTATCAGTGATTTCTTTAGCACAGATAAAGATTCCATTTATCAACACTTTTTTCTAGCACTGGTAAATACTAGTGCTATTAAACACCCATTTTGTAGTAGTTTATGGATGTCGATTAAATAATGTACCAATTAAAACTTATAAAGGCTCATAACTCTATAACTTGGGAATGGAAACCTATGTAACTGAATCCTTATATACCCAAATCGACCCATGTAGATTGGTCTTAGTATACTATTCCTATGAGATAAACCCACTAAAGGTGTGTTAAAATCTTTAATAAATTTACTATTATTTGGTTCTACTTAAATGAGATTCCCATTGAAATTTATTGAGCATTGGCACCATAAACTGGGAATGGATACCCACATAACTGAACCTAAGTTAGTATGAATTGACCCTTGTAGGTCAACAACATTCTTACATACCTTGGTACTAAACCCCTTGGGGTTATATTTATCTAAAATGGGATGGTTATTTAAAGTTTTCATATACACTCATACAATGTTTTATTGAGTCATACTTAATTGACCCCCTTATTATAATAAAATACCTTTTGAGTATTTTTGGGCCTTATTGAAACGAGGTGTCAATTAATTAAAATTCCATTTACAACCTAAAGAGAATTTCCCTCTATATATTGTGACTAAAATTTTCTTTAACTAATCCAAGTATTAAGAACTTATGGATAAGTAATGGCTGAAAGGAAATTATGAGATAATTTTTCTAGAATTCATTGTAGTGTCTGCTAGATTAATTTCCAAGTATAGTTTTGAAAATGTTTTCCTTTATAACTAGTAATTTTCATTTCATTTTTATGAGCCTCGTTAATGTTTATGTAAAATTTGAGTTAGTGTAATTACTTAAATAAAACCTTTTAGTTATATTAATAACAAGAAACCTAGTGTCAGGGTTAGTTTGAGAGTTTCCTTGGATGGGAACATGGACTTTCCTATGGATCTTAGTTGGATTAATCTATTACGTTGGACACAGAGGTTAGGAAGGAAAGAATATTGACCTTTTATAAATGAGCCTTGTTTTATACGTGGTTCCTCTTGTAAGTGAGAGATTAGCCTAGTTGTGGTAGATCCCTTGGAGATAAGGTGCTTCAATAAATGATTGCGTTGAGTTATTAAGCATGAGAAGTTCTATCCATCTTTCATTTTATCTTGGGTTGGAATCTTAGTTTGTAAAATGATGCCTCGGGTAGGAGGGTGGTTGTGAAGTAAATTTATCCTGTTAGAAAATGTGAGCATCATGTATGAAAAACTTTAAGTTACTAACATTACAAGGGAATAAATGATCATTTAGTTAATTATATGTATATAATTTTAGAAATTTATGACTCAATAAGTCATCATCTTGTTAATAGTCATGTGGGATTACTGACAATGGGGTTATTTTTTGTGTATGATATCACATACATATAATGACTGGTGCTTTTGGTCAAGTGATTTAATTTAAATGGGTTTGCCTATTGCATTTAAGTAATATCAATGAAGTATGTGTTTCCACATGCAGTTCCTATTAAGTTAAGAAATGCAACAACGTGATATGCGTGGTTCTTTGGTAATCATTTAAGTCTCAAGGATGTTCAGGCAATGAGATCACATAACACCTTAAGTTTTTTAATTTCCTGTATTCTTGGAAAAGGATCATGAGTTCTTATTGGATATATTAATAGGTAACTTATAAAGTAGAGTGACTTAGACATTAATAGTTTCATCATGAGGGATGTAGCCCTGAGCACTTAATAGAAAATATAAGTTATCCTAGTGCTAGAGATGACCGTGAAAATGGATTGGGTTATATAACACCACCGATCTGAGTTAGAGTCCTGGAATTAGTGCATAATACTAATAAAGAGCATGAGTATGGATCAGAAGAGAAACACACATGTAGTTTTATTGAGACATGTTTGGGTTAGTGATTTGAGAAGTGGTAAAAGATAATCTAGATAATATAGGATAATCCATTATTCTTATTAAGTCATGAATATTGTCATCCATGGATTCCTTAGTATTTCCCTTGGTGACTTTTCCATGGTCCATGGGTAAAATATGGTTTCCTTTCAAAGGGATGTTCAAAGATGAGAAGTCTCTACCGCGTTTAGCCATCATGTTTAGGAAAAAACGGAGTGTAAGTCACAAAAGTCAGGAATAGTTTAGTGATATAATAGAATGGATTCTACTAAGGTGAGTAGAATAATGATGATCTTGGGATGTGAGCCTCATGTGAGTGAGATACATTATATGAGAGATAAATCATGGGATTATCATTGTGGCATCATGATGCTGCTGAATAGGTGGTGCCGAAAACATCTAGATTACTTAATATATGATAAGTTTGGGATAAAATTTAATTTTTGTTGAAGTTTAATGCCAACTATGAAACCGAGATAACTTAGGATGAACTAAGATATATTAGTTCATGTATATTTTTGAGGCTCGTGTTAGATCATGATGATGGATTTTGGGAAGCTGGTGATAAAATGTGAGTTTTTTGTGATAAATAGCCACACTAATACTAGTGTATCCCCCCTACTGAAGGGTAAATTAAATTTTCATTAATTTTCTGAAGCGAAACTTGATTTTTTATAATGTTACTAAAGGGAAACATGAAATTTTCTTAAGTTACTAAAGGGAAACATGAATATTTCTTAATTTATTGAAGGGAAACCTAAAGATTTATTAGGTTATTGAAGGGTAATTTGAAATTTTATTAAGTCACTAAATGGAAAATTAAAATTTTATTTATTTATTATAGGTTAACTCATGTTGAGATTATAATAAGTTAGTTTCACTGAGGGATGGGTACGACCCTCAGGGAGTATGATTATAAGATCATGGGATGCCTCTGGGGGTAAATGAATTATGATATGATAATGATGATGCACCAATTAGTGTAAACAGGTGTTTAAAAAATTATTCATATATAGGTGGTACAACTATAATTACCACATGTAATTGGATATAGTTGGTTGGAAATTATATTAGGAACATCCTTGATAAGGTAATATACATTTTTTAGTTGTTGGCCATGATTTTCAAGGAAGATCTAGCATGTTCAGTTTGTGCATGGGTGGTGAAGGCACATCAATTTGGATTTAGAATAGAAAATAAAGAGTTGGTACCAATTTGATAGTGATATTATGTGTAATGGGGTATGTTATGTTTAGAAACATGGAAATTGGGATGATGAACCATTTAGAACATGCTTTGATAAGAAATTTTGATGACATGATGCATAAAGGTTCAGAGTTAGCCTTGTAAGATAATCTATAAGGTTAGGAGAACCATGAGATGGTTAATACAATAAAAATAAGATGTAGGGGTCTCAGGTTAGATGATATCCATAGAGTATCATCTCAATGTTCAATGAGGAACATGATCACCAACTTAGGTTTGATTTGTCTTTTGTCTTGTGCTTGGTGTTTCACTTTGGGAGAACATCAAGTGATCAAAAATGGAATAAATCCATTTGAATGGAAGTTGATAATTGGTGTAGGTTGGGTGACGTTTATTTATTTTTACCAGGGATTCTTATAGAAAATAAGTGCTAAGGTGGGGAGGTTGTATGATCCCATTTCCATATCTGTTGAGAATTACAAAGGAATTATGAATTTTCTATCAGGTGGACATGTTGTTTTAAAAACCGATATTTGGAAGATAATTCTTAGAGTTGTAGTACCTTAAAATATTTTTTTGGATAAGGTTTATGGATCTTGAGGTGTCTCAGAATCCTAGATAAGTCTTGTAAGGTTTGGGATTTAAAACATCAATTTTAGGAGAAATAACTTGGGGTTCACAGTTAGTACTAACTATACACCTCAACCATGTGGCCTATTTTATATAGGTGCACAAATTTTGAAACTATAATTCATGAACCTAGAAACCATGTCAATGTATATAGTTAATTTCAAACATTTCACATGATTGAAAAGTATTTTTGGAAACTATGAAACATTACCATGCAAGGTGGGGGTGATTCAGATAGCGAGTTCACACATTTGGTGCATGGTTTTCCAAAATGTACAACAAAACCATATGAATCGTTAAAAGAGGAAAAATTACCATTTTTTTATCCAATTATATAAGTTTATATCCCATTTTCCTCCCCATTTGGAAAGGTATTCCCCACACATTCACTCCACTTCCTCCCTTTTTCCATGGGATATCTCCCTTGTTCTTTATCCATTTCACCCACCATCACTTGTGATCAAGATCCCTTGGTAAGAATATCTATCCTCTAGAATTATTTATTATCACCTTTTTCTTTTAATTTCGCTCAAATTTTTATGTGGTTTATTCCATATTTCTAGGGAATTTTCTCAGTTTCTCATTTTCTCTCGATTTAGGATGAATTGGAGGCCAATACTGGATGAGTGAAGCTTTATAATCTTGATTTAGGTGGTACATATGATTTTATCTAAAATTAACTCCATTTATAAAATGTTTCACTCTTCCTCAAACCATTAATTCTAATCATTTAAATAAAATTTATAATTCTGTTAATTTATCACCTAAATCCTGATTTGGATATAATAAAATCACCTCTTACACTATTTTAGGGTGGGAATATAAAATCAGACCACCCCTAAGGGTGATTTTATCTTAATACCCATGAAAACCTTACTTTTTATGAAATGAAAACACCACAAAATTATTTTTTGGCTTGAAACATAGAAAATACTCAATTTACACTTCCCCTAAGAAATGAAACCACCCCTTAGGGAGTGTTTGTATTTGACTTCCTTGAATACCACACCTAATGTGTAACCAAAAAACACCCTTAGGTTGTGTTTGGTTTAGAAAATTTTAAAATATCTATTTATATTTGGATCCAACCACCCCTTATGATGTGTTGGGAATTTTATTTAAATAATAGAACTATTAGATGGACCATGGTAGTGTCTTGGGTTACTTAAACATTTTTAAGAAATTAGGGTGTCATGAATAAATGCTAAATCCTAAGTTCATCTCTTTTAATATACTTCTAAAAAGAAATATAATAATTTAATTATCAAATGATATAAGTAACTTATTGTAAACCTTTTGAGGAACCTCCAAGTTTGTGGTTTAATTTTAATAAAATCCTTGATATTATTACCATACTTGAACCTATGAATTATATGAATAATTACTTGGATTCTATTTTTGAAATGACTTAGAACATATGAATTATTTATATGGTCACTTTTGAGTATGTAAATTAAGGTAGTAGTGTTTTAAAATTGTAAAATATTTAATTAAACGAGATAAATATAAAAGGGGAAACCTAATGGGTTAATGTCTAATGAAATGTTTGGGTTGAGTTTTAAAATGAATGAACTAGTGCAACATTGTATGTTTATTTTAAATAAAACTTCTTATTTCCAAAGGAATTGTATGCCTTTTATCCTTGATTATATAATGAAACTGGTTATATGATAAAAATGGTTATGGTTTAAAAGTGAAACATTCCATGGATAAGATTTAGATTCCAGTTTCGAATGCCAAGTGAGAACCCAATGGATATCACATGATTCGTTGAAATGAATTCTGAGGGTTAATTCCACCTTGGATCTAGTTAATGTCTTATATTCATGAATGCCTTGAACTTGATTTTATGACTCACCTAGAAAATCTATAAAAATTAAAATTCTTAGAAATAGCTCTTCATAGATTCGTCTTGATGACATAAAACATGGAACTCCTTGAATTATCTCCCTAGATTCTAATCCATCTACTTTCAAGATTACTTTATAATTAATCCTTGGGATTAGTTAGAGATTGTTTTGAAATAATAATGTTGGGGGTTCATCAATTGGATTATAATACAAATATAAATAGTGCTGATTAATCACAATGGGTTGGATTTCTAGTTTTATACATAGAATTTCATAGAGTATTCCCTGGATTTTCTTGGTTCTGATATGTGGGAATGCCTAAACCCATTCTGTGGATTCACCTTTACATTTTTTCTTCAATTATAGGGATTATATACATATGTCCTCTGACTATTTTATTATTCCTATGATCAGAGATAGTCTGGCTTAGGCCTAAGTAGGTGGTATTCCCTGGTTCACCTCTACTTTATAGTTTTCCTTATTTTTATACTACACACTATTATGTTTTATACATATGGTATGGAATGAATTAGAATCCATTATTGGTGTCCTAAATAAATTTACTCACACCATGTTTGGGCCTCCACTTGGTACCCATGTTGTTCTCATAGTTGCTGGTTATGACCTTGGACCATGCCTTTTTGCTGTTACTTGTCTGGGGCAAGGACTTAGCATATGAGATATGAATCGAGCCTATACTCAGACTGACTACATGAGTCAAGTATTTCTATTTATTTATTTATTCATATACTCCTATACTTATGATACCTTCAATACATACTTTTGTTTGATAGTTTAGTATAATAATGGGTTGTTTAGATATTTATTATTTATTATTTTTATTATAAGTTGATTATTATATTCCTATCATTTATTTCATTTAATTTATTTCATTTTATTTATTCCTAAACTATAAATAGTAATGAATCAGAGGGTATAGTTTACCCACTATAACATCATCAAAAACTCACTTATAGTTGGAAACCTTTGGCATATGCAGAGGTGAGCTTGAGGAAAAGTGGCCCTCTGACTTAGTTACTTATGAGTGAACCAGGATGGGGATGTCCCACTTAGTAACAAATAAAATTTCATATTTAGATAAAAAATATATAATATAAATAAATTACAATTAAATATTTGAACATAATCCATAAATAAAAATAACCAGGATGATTAAACAATACATACTCAACTTTCTTAGGTAATCAATAAACATCTTTACTAGAATAACAAGAATACTGATTGTCAATATTTCCCCAATCAATAAGTGTAATAAATTTAAATGTCAGAATAATAAAACAAACACCATAAAGAGTAATGGTTATATAATTAAATCAGTAATTTCAAAAATAAATCAATAGATGGTTATCTATGTGAATATTCTTCAAAGAAATTTAAAAATAGGGTATTCACTGAGGAAAGGTGTTGGAAGAAAAATATTTCCTTTATATAGTGCATGATTAAGAAATACAAATGTTGAAATTTATTTCTTTGATTTTAATCCCCAAAATTAAAATAGTGTGAGAGGACTTATAAAATAATCCATATCTAATATATATACCACAAAAAGGAAACAAGTGATGAATACAAATCATATCTTAATGAAGAAAAATTGATATGTAAACACCCTTACAATAATTATATTTTAAGAATAAAAACAACATACCATAAAATTAAAATATAATGAAATAAAATATATTTATTATACTTTAAGGGGATAGTGTAGTGAATACATAATATAAAATCAATTATGGTACACAATATCAATCATGTTTCATGGAATTGAAAAAAGAGACAAATAACACTTATACATTTAGAAACATTCAAATAAACACCCCTTGAATGATATAATTTCAAAGGAAACCATAAATACCATGGATAATGAGAGGATAATGATACAAATTATTAAAGGGGTAGTAGATAAAACATAATAAATAAAGCATGTTGTATAATAAGAAATATGTCTCAAGGGGCGAAAATTGAGACAAAAAAAACTTACAATAATGGAAACATAAGAATCAAAATAACATAAGAGGGTTACCATGAAATGAACATTAAAATACCATGAAATTAAATATTTACATTACAATTAAAGTATATTATGGTGGTTAATACACCATATAAAAGGACTTATGGTGCGTAATATCAGACATGTCTCAAAGAATTGAAAAGAGTGACAAATAACCCTTACAATATCATAATCCTTTGAATTGAAATTACATAGAAGATAAAACATGATATTGAGTTGTAAATACCTTATATTGCATAAAATATTATTATAAAATATTTTCATGTCCAATATATACATCAAAAAATTTAAATAAGTGGTGAATACACATCATATCTTAATGAAGCAAAATATAGATGCCAAAAACCTTACCTTAATTACTATTTATTAAAAATATACTCCTACCACATGTATAAACAAAATAAATATCTTAATAACCTATTTAAGAACCTTATTCAAATATAATTTCCTTTAAAAAATTTATTTATAACCATTTGTTACAAATATATTATTTAGTTTTAGTTTATTTTCATCATCAGGTGATAGAAACTCTGATTGCTTGGTTTGTACTAGTTCAACAATGTCAAGGTTCATTATTGTTTATTAAAAAAAATTTAATCACTCCCAGCTTATCCAAGATTCTATAATAATAATTTTTCAATTATTTATTATATCCTATATTATTTTTTTTAAAGATAAAGTTATGGTTTGTGAAAATAGAAATTGCAAAGGACTAGTTTTGATATTTTTAATGATCGAAAGGTGATATATTAATAAATACATTAAATATAAATTCCAAATTTATAGTATAATAATTTTTTTAAATAAATTATTATTACATGATATTATCATTATATAACATTCCTTATTAATTTAAAATATAAATATTATAACATGGTTCACGTAGGTGGTAAAAACAACCCAAACATGAGCTTGTCATAATGATTTATTGAGTAAGGAATTGTTTTTATGTAATGATAACATATATTTTATAGAATTTTAAACATTCCATAAATATTATATATATTCAATAAATCCATTCTTATAAAAATCCATGATGGGTGATGATGGAAAATTTAATTCATCATTTGTGGAGGTGGAAGTCCACTCGTACGCAAGATTAACATTTCCATTTCACAATGAATGGGATGGAATGAAGTTATATGATAAATTTCCATTTAAGAATCATATTTATGAAATATCAAATATTTTAATTAATTAAATCCATCATTTTTACCAGCCCTAAGATATGGTGATGAAAAACAAACCACATTTCTTTATGGAGGTAGTAACCCACACATACACACGATCGATGTTGTTTTGTTTATCTTAGTGGATGGAAATTATAGTATAATGGTTACTAAGATAATATATTAACAATTAATTATATTAAAAGTAATTATTTAATTATATTAGGGTGTTTATAAAATTTTTGGCAGAGAAAAATGAAGAAGAAAAGACTAAGGAGTAAGAAATACTCATGTTGAAAACTTGAGACATCTCTTAGAGATCTCTTTGTAAATAAAGCCCTTAGCACAACTTATTGAGGCCATATGATTTTTAAAATTAGATATTATTCTAATAGTAGAAAAATTTAAGAGTTTTAGTAGTAATTTTTAACTAATAGGTGTAACATGAAGTGGTGGAGTTGTCCCCCTTTTAAGAGAAGGGTAATACTGAAAGTACACATTGCATTTCAATAATGGTATGTTACTATTTATGGTTTAAATTCTCCAAAAGTTAAAAAAATGAATTTCAGAGTGATACAAGGTCAATAAATCCTCTACCATTCATTTTAACTCGTGTTTTAAACATGTCTCAAGATTTTACTCTTATAATTTTCACCTTTAGCATTTTCAGTTTTTATTATGGTAATTTATTTTAACCTGATTAAATTATATTTAATTACTAAAAATAAAATATGAATTATTAAATAATTTGGTCCTAATTATTATAAATTTTAGAACCATTTAATTAATTAACATTTCTATGTGTAACAAAAATTATTTTTAACATTAGTACATATCACATGTAAAACTCATTTTTAGAAAGTGTATTTTTAAGATTAAAATTTATGTGTATGAAAAAAGTATCAATGTATTTAGTTTTAATGATATAGATTCTTTTATTATAAAAAATATTTTTTTTTCTTTAAAATAATTTCAAAACCTAATTTTTTCAAAATAATATTTAATTAAAAGAAAAGACCAAAAGTAATTTATTTTTTTGGAAAATATTTCATAAGCTCATAAAATGTTAAAAATAGGTTTTATAAATTCAGAATAGTATTTTTAAAAAGTATAGTTTCACTAATTAAATAACTATTTGATAAATTAATATGTTTTATAAAGTTCTATATCTTTATTATATAATTACAAGGTCACAAATGTGACAATGTTAAAAAGTTTGTTAATTTTTAATTATTCACCTAAAAATAAACTACTTTAGAAATGTCCCAAAATTTCATCTTAAGATAATACTATTATTATGAATCCAAAAATAAGTTTAAAATTTTTAAATTAATATTTTAAAATTTGAGTATTTGAAATTTTAAATGAAAACATATATATATATATATATATATATATATATATATATATATATATATATATATATATATATATATATAATGAAAACCATTTTAATAGGAAAATAAATTTTCAAAATATTAATTAATTCTATTCTTATTTCCTATCAATTAATAATCAATTTTGGTGTTAACATATTATTAATACCAATATTATATTTTATCCATAATATATTTATCATTTTAAAATTAATCACATAAAAATCATATTAAATTTTAAATTATAAATCAGACTTATTAGTTATTTAGAAACACTAATTGAATTTTATCAATACCTTAATATTAATAATAAAATTTATTTTTATTTATATATATATTTTTCATAATTTGGTTACCTATATTTTTAACAAATAATTCTATAGTTAAATTTTAGTATTTATAAACTATTTCACTATCTGTTAAGGTTCGATGTTGCTTGTATCACACACAATCAGAAATATTAGATTTTAAAGATAAATATGATTCAAAATATATAGGTGTTTCAAAATACCTTTTAGGTTTAGAGTTTTAGAGAGATAGGAAAAACTTTTAACTAACAAAACCCATATATTTACCATCCAATAGAAATGTTTTCCCTTAAACTAAGATTTCATTATTCTATAATAAGTCTTGAACATCTCCCATAAAATTCTCCACACATGACACCCTTCCTTACATATTATATGTATTAATCTTACTCTTAACCTGGGAAACTAATAACATAATAAAGGTTAGATCAAAAACTCTGTAAAGAGTAGTTTATATCAAAAGCTATCCTGAAATAAAAAAGTAAAGAATAATATGAAAAGAATAAATAAATTTTATAATTCCACATTACAAATCACATTAGCTTGAAATAAATCTGTGGATGAGATAAGAGTAAAAACAATCACATGAATATCAATAACTAATTTCATGGTGATTGATTGCATAATTATAACCATCTTATTCTTATTGTAAATTCCCCATATAAGACATCGATCTTACCATCATGGAAACTTACAGGACATTATTCTTACCATCATGGCCACAACCAAGATATTATTATTAACATTATGAATATAACCAAGACATTATTATTAACATAATTACCGTAATCAATACATTATTCTTACTATCATGACTGCA
Source organism: Viscum album (assembly GCA_963277665.1). NCBI lineage: Eukaryota > Viridiplantae > Streptophyta > Magnoliopsida > Santalales > Viscaceae > Viscum > Viscum album. The sequence continues at coordinate 1,390,764,268 of OY728164.1, forward strand.
ACCAATAAATTATTCTAACCATAATGACCAAATCTAAAATATTATTCTTACCATAAGGACCATACCCAATACATTAATATTACTATCATGACTATAGAAAATACAATATTCTTACCATTATAACTACAACCATGAAATCATTCTTACTATAATGACCACCATTAAGACATTATTAATAAATGGGTAGGGTTAGACTAAATACCCAAATTTATCTGTTTTATGAGACCTATTGATACATTGAAGGGATATATAATTCTATACACAACCCATTACATAAACATATCCAATGAGTTCCTCATACATTTAATGATCAATACAATACATAATTAACCCACCTTAGTAATCAATAAACATCTGTATTGGAATAAAAAAACATACAAGATGTTAATAATTTCCTTATTCAATAAATGGAATATCATGATCATAATATATCTAGTGAAATAAAGTGGATGATATCATTTGGAATATCCCCAGTGATCATAAAAAGATTTATAGGACGTTATCATAAAATAAAAACAATTTTAAAAGTGATTTAAAAATTTACTTGGAGAAAGAAGAAGAAATACACTTTACATTTTTATACCCTTTTAAGAAAAAGTTTTATAAAACTAAGGGAATAAAAATTTATTTGAAAAAACATAGAAACTTTTAGGGGAAGATTATTAAATGAAGCTAAATAGAATAGAGGAAAAAAATACATTTTTATGAAAAATGTCAAAATGTGATTCCTTTTAATTTTTTTTAGAGAAAGTAAAAGTTAATAAAAAATGAAGACCCATATCACTTTTAAATATAATTTTCAAGAATATAAATTTGTTTTTTTAAAAAAATTATTTAAAAAGATAAATCTTGAAAAATGGAATTTTAAAAAGAAATAATGTCTTGGTTGATAAATTTGAACCGAAAGATAAAAGATAAGAACATGAATATTTTTTCAAAATATCTTTATTGAAACCCGTTAAAAAAGTATTGTGAATTCATTTTGAAAGTAGATAAGGATAAGTATGAGGGTCATAAGAAATAATACATATTTTTATTTCAAAATAATAAAGGATAACATTATAGGGAAGATGAATATGGATATAGAGGGAAAATATTCTCGATCGACAATAAGCGAAATTGGAAAAGAAACTCTTATAGATTTGGTTACTTTTGAATAAAAATACGTTGGTATAGAAAAATTGATATAAATATTTAAATAAATTGAATAAATATATTGATAGTAAAATATTTCCAAGGGGTATCATATTCACCATGTAAAAAAAAAGGTAAATAATAAAAAATATGTCTCAAAGAAGAGAATTTGAGATGAAGAACCCTAACATTGGATCACAAATTTCATGAAAGAACTTTAACCTTATGTATAATAATAATAACAATATTAATAAATAATTTAGAAACTTAATTAATATATATTACCTTTTATAAAATTCAATTGTAACAGTTCATTATACATTTATTTTCTAGTTATTGTTTATTTTTCATAATCAAATATTAGAATCTACGATTATTTCATACGTATTTCATAATAGTGATGTCAGACCCCATTATTTGATAAAATTTACATCATTCCAAAATTTTTAAATATATTATAATATTTTTTCAATGATTTTGTTGGGACCACTTTGTGTATGAATATTGTATTTATTGTCAACAATTTTTAATGCTAGTCAAAATGAATAAGGAGATGAAGAAGGACTCCACAGTTAATAGAGATTGGCTGAAGTGAGGATTCAGGGAGAATTGTTATGAAATCACAGCATTGAATGTCGTGCTTGATAAATTCTCCATGAAGTAAATTCAGATGATTTTTGAGCTGATCCTATGTTCAAAGAATGTGTATCAAAGGTGATACATTGTCTACAACAATAAAGGACATGGGAAATCAGATGATGATTTGATGATTCATATTTAAAAAATATCATAAGTTATGAGAACTTGTGATGCAAGCCTTATAAACGAAAGGGGGAGTAAAGGTGATGCTAGTTATATGCAGTTTTGATTATAAAGAATGATGCTACTGGAATATAGTGAAGTTGCAGTACTTCCTGTTTAAAATCTAATGATTCTAAAGGTGTTCGATCAAAGACTATATATCACAGAAGATACAGTTCATGATGAAAGCAGTTTTTTGTTGAATATTCCAGATGATAATGAAGCAGCATTGGAATTTTAAGGTGGCACCGTTTCCCAGTGTTTGGAAAATTTTTGGGGCTAAAAATTAGGAGATGGATAAATGTGACTTTGGAAAAGGATGATGTGCACAAGTTATAAGATGGCTTGATATGTTGTGCGCAAGTGGAGTTCCATGAACCAAACACAAAAATCTGGCAAATGAGAGGCTTGCGTAAAATATTGGTTCTTGCACGCAAGATTGAAGGGTGTTTGAAATGTTGCGCACAAGGCATGATTCTAGGACAAAACTTCATAAAATGGAAAAGGAAGGAAGTGCGTGAAAGATTCAAGAAGTGCGCGAAATATTAGGTTGGAGAAAAATAGACTTACGTGCCCAATGCGATGTCAAATGGGGGTTTTAACAACATTTCAGGATCTTACATGACACATAGATTGGTTTTTTCATGCAAGATTGAAGGGAGTTTGGAATGTTCTGTGCAAGGCATGATTCGAGGTGAAAACTTAAAAAAATGGAAAAGGGTTGAAGTGAGCGAAAGATTCAATAAGTGCGTGAAAGATGAAGTTGGTGCAAAAGAGACTTATGCGCCCAATGCGATGTTAAATGGGGTATTGTACGACGCATCAGGATCTTGTGTGACACATTGGGGTTTTTTCGCGCAAGGGTCGATGAGGTCTATAAATAAGAGGTTGCCCCCTTACATTTTTTAAGCTCAAATCTTAGATAAATCCTAAGATCTCAGGAATGGAAAAATTTTATGTAAAGGGGGGGGGGTGCACAAAAGAAATAGAGTTGCGGACAAGAAGGAGAATTTTCACGCAAGAAGAGAGTTATGTGCAATATTGAAGTTACACGCAAGAGGTCCTCTGCGACCAAAGTTGAATGTTGCGCGCAAGTTGTTAATGTTTCAAAAAAGTCACCCAAAATGGGTGAAAGGAATATTGGGGTCTTGAAGGCCTTCGATAGGTTCATATCACTCTTTAAGTGTCTCGTGAAGAAGGAGAACCACACCCTCTGTATGAAGAAGAAACCACAAAAAAGTGACTGGTTTTATTAAACACTCGCTGTGTTTCATAAAGGAGATCTTGTGGGTACACAACCGGTGAATTATCACCCTTGTAGTGCTTCATGAAGATAGATTCACGAACCATCCCTGGTTCTATGAAGAAGAATCATGCGTCCTCTGCATAAAGAAGAAGGCCCGTGGAGCTCTCTGCTTGCATAAAGGTAAAAAACTCTCTAGTTTCATGGTTTATATACACTATTTTTAGGGGTGTTGTTTCTTGTGTGATGAGGAGACATATTTTCAACTAAACTCATATCTCTATAAAGGAAGAAGGAAGTATAATGATACACTCATGTATTGGTATTGAGAATTGAAGGATGTGATCAAAACACTACAGCAGTATTCCATATTATACAGTGTCAATCAGAAGGAAGAGAAGAAGAAGAAGAGAGTGGACAATCTATACTCAGTTATTCAGGCCATATTAACTGTGATGATGCTAAGATGAGCTGTAATTTATTTATCCGATAATCACAAAGAGAGTTTGTGATTCTGACCAAGAAAAGAGAAGTGATCTCAGTGGAGTTGGTTTTTCACCGAAGGAGAAAGTGTAATGAAGAGAGGGTTTTAGTGCAGCAATTTTTTCACTGAAGAAGTAAGAGAAGAAGAGTGTGTAGCTTTGAGGTTTTCTACAGGGAAATAAGTGGTTGTTTACTTGCATCCTTCTAGGCAAGTAACAACTGAAGAGAGGAAGAACCAAGTAGTACTATGACATCCAATAGGTCTCAATAGGTGGAAGACTCTATTGGTGTTGCAAACCCTTATCAACAGATATAAGACTGTCTTCAGAGGTAGTATAAAGAACCAGCTAGAGGCTGCAAGAGACTCTCTATACTGGTAGTGTAAAGAACCAACGAGTGTAAGGGAATATCCTACTTATTTAAATTTTGAAGAGGATTGTTTCCCTTCCCCCTCCATGTGTAGGTAGAAACACTGGGAAGTGATTATCTTCTTTACTCCTCTAAGTGTAGGGAGCCACACTGACTAGAGGATTGTATTCCTAGTCAACCCACTATAACATCATATCACATTATAGTGGAGAATCCATTCACTTATCATCCCCATGAATGGCAAGGATGCAACTGCTCTTATTGAGTGGTGAACCTTGTAAAAATATCATGTGCATATTTTTACTACTTTCCATTATTGCATGCGACAGGAAAAAGAGAATAAGAGAATCAAGAACCTAACAGGTCAAGAGGTATAGAGATAGAAAGTTGGAATTACATTCAAAAGTCACTAACACTGATTCACCCCCTCTCAGTGTTAGATATATCCCAAACTGGTCCTCTCAATTATAAGTCCCATTTTCATTCCATGGAATTCATGGGTATGGTTTGTAAAAATTGAATCCATGATGAGCTTTTTTCAGGTAATTTACATATATTAATAGATTATTGTATAATGATCATAATTTTTTTTGTTTCAAACTTTTAGAACCATATTAATGATATATATAAATCCTTAATATTATATATATTAATTAAAAATATTTTGGAACCATTTATTTAAGGTGGTGATAAAAATGAAATGTCTCATTCATGTAGGCAGTAGTCCGCACATACACATGAGCGATGTTTTTATTTTATAATGAATGATAGGGGAAGAACATAGATAAAGATTAATCTTTCCAAAATATTAGTTATTTCGTAAATAAAATATTTATCAATTAAATAAATTCTTATAAATATCCATGTTATACAATGATTACAAACAAAATACGTCACTCCATGGAGGTGGTAATCCACATGTATGCGTAGATGATGTTTTCATTTTTCATAGAACAAGAGGAATATGGAAAATAGTTTAACTTTTAATAATATTAAAAATATTAAAAATATAATATTCATTCATTTAGTACCATTTTATAACCATACATGTAATTTAGTAATGAAAAATGAAATACATTGTGTCGTGGAGGTAGTAGTTTGCACGTACGCACGAACGACATTCTATTTTTTCTATGTAAGTAGGAAGGGTAGAAAATGGTTATAAAATAAATATAAATAAATTTAATTATAATAATAATACTTATTTAATTACATTATAATGGGTGAATTTTATTTTTATGAGAAAGATAAATAAGAAAAAATTTAAGAAGTGATTAGTACTCATGTTTAGAATTTAAACCTTCTCTTAGAGGTTCTCTTGGAAATGGATGATTTAGTTATTTTTATTGGATCAAGGGGATATAAAATGTAGAATAAGAATATAAGGGAAGTAAAATAGGTAGATTTTTGAGAGGAATTATAATTTTTAGAGTGTATGAAAAGGGGCAGTGGAAGTTTCCCTTTATAAGTGAGGGGAGTGACATTTTCATAATAATATAAAATGAAAAGATAGTTTTCAAGGCATGTGAGTCTAAAATTTTAAAAAAATGGAGGTGATATGAGTCTTTGGTTGAAAAAAACCTTCCAAAAATATTTTTATATAATTTTTTAGTAATTTTAGGAATTTATCTTCAATTTTAACTTTTACCATAATTTCCTTTTACCATGGTAACTCACTTTTTAACCGCGATAATTTATTTTATTAGCCAAAATTAAAATTGATTTTATTACCTATTTTTTACATGATTATTAAAAATATGAAAATAATTTAATAAAATAAAATTTTAAAGGGTGATAAAAATTAATTTTAAAATTATTTCACATAATACATAAAATTCTTTTTTTTTTGAAAATGTATATTTTTAAGCATAAAAATATTGTTTTGGATAAAATTATCAGTTATTTTGATTTTCATAAATTAATTGGTTTATTAATAAAAATATATGATTTATGTTTATTTCAATGAAATATGAAAAGAAAACTCAACCAATAAATATTTAATTAAAAGAAAAAGACCCAAAATAGTTTTTATCAAAATAAAATATTACTTTATTTCCAAAATCATAAAATTAGGTTTCATAAATTAAACATAGTATATTTGAATGAAAAATTTTACTCCTTAAATAAATATATGAATGATGAAATATGTTTTATTAAATTTTATGTCATACTTATATCATGATGAAGACTTAAACACTACGATATTAGTAAAACTATATTTTTGACTATTTACCAAAAAATAAACCATTTTAGAAAATCTCAAAAAACCATCATATTCCAATATTTTCATGATGAATTCAATAATAAATTTTATTTTGTAAAATTAAAATTCTAAAATTTATAAATTTAGCTTTTAAGTGGAAACATAAAATATAATGAAAAACTTTTTTTATAGGAGAATGAGATTTTTAAAAATTAACTATTCTTACTCATATTTAATATAAATTACTAATTAATTTTTTATTAATATATTATTAATTTAAATAATATAATTTATCATAATTTAACCATATTATATTTTTTTTCATAAAATAAAAATACATAGGACATAAAAATGAAAATTTTAGTAAAATCAAATTTGGGTATAAAAGATCTTATTAGTTCTTTGGCTATACTAATTAAATTATATCAATGAATTAGTATTATAAATAAAACTAATTTTTATTTATACATATATTTCCTAACATAGTTAACTCTATTTATACACACCAACTTAACAGATACATTATAATAGTTATATATAATACTTATAATTTTAACATAATATAATATATGGCGGTTTTTTTATTTTAGTTCTACGTGTGAAGAAAGATATTAAACATAGTATTTATTTAAAGAAAAATTGATACTAAAATCTTAGGGTGTTACAAATTTCCCTTAATTCTCCTATATTCTTTTATTTTTCTTCTTTTTAAAGAGATTGTGGTAGGGGATGTATGTTAAAGAGGTTGTATGTTGGAGTTAGCACTCTAAAACAACAAATTTTATACTTTAGATTACATGTATATTCATAGACTTAAATATTAATAAATAATATTTCAAATATTTGTTATTAATTTGTGTAAATTTATTGCGATCATTTCCTAGATTATTTTTTGCATTGAAAACATCATAAAAGTTCCCCACTATGATGTGAACCTTGAAATGATGTAATGATATTCTTAAACTATATGTCATAAATGTAGGTTGTCAGGTACAAGTACTCATAAGAGGATGATACTTTATCTAATGAAGGTCACATTTAGTAATCTTCAGGATGGAATATTATGATGACAAATTATCCGGTTGGAATTTCACTTGTTTACGTGTCATTGGATATACCTATCTATGAATGTGTGTAATGATCCTTAGACTTAAATATTATTATTAATACTATTGTTGGTGGGTTCCCTATACACAAATCATTTATAATTTAATTACCATTATATGTATACTGTTTGATATATACCTTTGTTTATTCTTACAATAATAGTGTTGATACTTTTACATACATGGTTTACATTGTAATGTATTTAGATTACATGTTGTATCTAAAAGTTATTATAGTTGTTAGTTAAAATGAGAACCTCGAGATACTGTGATAGTAATCATAAATATATGTCTTATGGTCGAGATACTTCATAACAAAGGGACATAAATGATTTCTAAATATCAGGTGTTGGGTGCCTAAAATCATTGAGACTTCTTCTCATAAAGTTCACAATTGGTGATCTCTAGTAGATGAGATCATGAGGACTGGTCCTCCAATAGGAACACCACATGTTTCAAGTGTCATTATCTTTTCCTATTTATGAACAAGTGTATTGAACACTTGAATTGGGATAATTATCAATGTGTACCATTTGATCATGTACTTTGTTGTAATATAAAAAACCTAACATTTAATTCCTTGAGATGTAGCTTATGTTGGGTGCATCTTTGGTGGTATGGAATCAGTTGAATGATTAAGATATAATTTTTCTCTTTAATGATGAGGAATAAATATCTAATGGGTCTAGGTTGACCAGTATGGTAGTACCTTTATTAAATCCATGGTTATGATACAAGAAGTTAAGTCCATCCAGTAAGGTCATGAAATACATAATGCATCAAAAGGATTATGAAACAAGTGTGCATCCTGCTTTGTAAGATATCATGAGATAAAGAGATTATATTACACATATCATGCTTATAAGAGATAATCATAACTATGAAAATATATAACTTTTTTATGAGACATGATGGGTTTCTATACTCCACTCTTGGTCCATGAGTTGGACTCACTACAGTCAAGATAAGGACCTAGAGGGTCACACACTAAGTGTACCCACAAGTTCCACCTATTTAGATGAATAAGAGATTATGACATAGTGTGCCCCATGTGTGGGGATGGTTAACGTATGAGTGTGAGTGATCAAAAGTAAAATAATTCAATTATGTTATTCATGTTTAAAACAATTATTATTGAAATTATTTCCTAAGGTATTCACACGTTTTATGATCATAAAAGTGAATATGAGAAAATATTTTTTTTGAACAAACATAACAAATTAAAGGTTTGTTAAATTTTCTAGAAAGATTACAGAGTTGGTTAATGGTTTGTATTTTATCACATAACATGTTAAAGTTTTACAAGAGGGTTATTAAATATTTTTGACATTTATGAAAATTTTAATTAATTAATAAGTGTGTGAAAGGGTCTAAAAAGAAAGTTATTACTTTCTAGGGACCAAAGTGAAATTTTGTGTAAAGTTCTGACCCGGGGTCCACTTAACCCATTTTCTGAGCCAATGGTCCACACATGCCTCCCCGTATGCTAGATGATACTGATTAGTAGAGAGGGTTTAAATGTGGTACATTGGGGAGACTACACCCTCATTTTAGATTAGCACATCATATACAAAAATATACAATCAACAATAGAAGCATAATATAAACAAAAAGAATAAAAAAACTACAGAAGCGTAATGGATAACAGAATAACTAATAAACGGAGGATAATAAACTGATAATGTTATCAGAACCCTCTAAGGTAGTGTCTAATACATGGATTCATGGAATTATATAATATAGAATTTATAAAGGAAGATACAAGAATGCTATACAATAGTACAAAAAGAAAAAAGGACAAAACATCTCCAAGCATATTGAACCTATGCCTGATCCTCTACTTCTAAGCTCCAACTAGGTAAAAAAATCAACAACATGTAGTAGGGCCTTTTACCTTATTAATACCTATAGAAAGATAGTCTTGTTGGGTACTAAAGGAAACCTGAGTAAGGTGTGAGATAAAAATATTAGTAGGCCACCACCAACAGTGTCTACATGTAAACCAAGTAGTGCTTGTAACTAAAAATTGTGAAGGTATAATCAGAAAAGTAAAATAATGATGAAATAAAATAACCAGCCTTCTTAGGTTTTTATAGGACACCTGGCAGGTCTATCTACTTCATCTCATGGCTAGAATTAATGTCTGAACAGTTATTATATATATAGTAGTAATATATATACAGTATAATTATATATTTCATCCACATATATAAACCAATTATGTGTAGATATAAGTTGACATATACTTGGAATATTAGTTTTGGATAGATCAGGGCATAACTCATACATCCATGACCAATCTAACAAGACTATAATCACATGAAATAGATTACATTCCCTATATCCCAAGAAGAGTGAGAGACGTCATGAAACAACACTCGAGATAGTGAGTGAGGCTCCATGGAAACAATATAATCCTGGAATAGGGTGTGTAAAGCCTTGTCTTTGGAGGTGAAAAAATCTCGTGCATTTATTATCGTTATCCTGGAGTTGAAGCTGGATCACAATAAACTTCTCAGTCTGTCGTTGAAGCTGGGGTTTCAGTCGTACGTGCATGGTCACCTGGATAATTCTCATATTTGGATTTTTGGAAGAATCCCGTCTAGGTGGAGGTTCTCAACTTATCATCACAGTGTATACATACCAGAATTTCTTGTGCAAGGGGCGAGGTGTTGTGGTCTTTCGTCTAAGCGAGCATGGATCCTTGTTCACGAATGGAGCTCTGGGGTTTTCTCAACTCTGTTCAGGTAGGCTCCCTTCCCTGATTTTTCGGGGGCGACTTCAATACCATCAGTGATCCCTCTGAGAAGAAGGGTGGTTTATTGGTGTCTATCGGCAGGATGCAGGATTTCAGAAACTTCTTTGCCTCGACGGGTCTCTTCGATTTGGGGTTTAATGGAATTCTCTTTACTTGGTGCAATAATAGGAGGGGTGCCAGCCGTATCTAAAGCAGGTTGGACAGATGCCTTTCAAACTTACAGGCCCTCGACTCTTTTGGCCTTATGTCAGTTACCCATCTTCCGCGGTCACTATCGGACCATGCTCCCTTGCTGGCGGAGTTTTGTGCACACGAGACACTACATGGGAATCAGGCCTTTCTCTACTCTAGTAACTGGCATCAGTCGACTGACTTCTGGCCGATGGTAAGGAGATCGTGGGAGGGTAGGGTGGATGGTATCCCCTAGTACGGGATGTCAAGCCGCCTTAAGCGTCTGAAACTGGATATTCTTTTATGGCTCGACACCAGACCGAATGATACCACGGGAGTTCATTTCATTCATAGGGATATTGAGAGAATGGAGGAGGAATTGTTACTAGATTGGAATGAGGATATTTTCTCTTTTCTTTGTGATAAAAGGGTCTTCCTATCAACGAAACTGGACGTGATTGAGAGGGATCTCAAACAAAGGTTTCGGGTAAAGTGGCTTAAGGAGGGTGACCGTAATAACAGATTTTCCATGCCTGTTTGAAGGAGAAAGGAGCTACGAATATCAATATTCGCCTGGAAAATGGGGATTATATGAGTGATGTGGATGTGGTGGGGCACTTGGCATTGGACCATTTCGAAAGGTTGCTCGCTGGTCCGGCTCAAGCAGGGGATGAGAGTCATGGTAGTAGGGAGGAGGCTGGTGATTTCTTGGAGTGTGTTCCAAGGCTGGTAGGGGTGTCGGATAATGAGCTTCTAACGAGGATTCCTATGGAGGATTAGATCAGAAAGGTAGTGCTCGACATGCCAAGGGATAGCGCCCCTGGCCCAGATGGGTTACCGGCTGGTTTTTATGTGCATGCATGGGAGATTTTTGGTGGCGAGGTCGTGTCAGCTGCTCATGAATTCTTTCAGGGGGGAGCCTTCGGAAAGGGGGTGAGTGCCTCCAGGGTTTTGCTTTTACCGATGTCCAAATAACCCTCTAGTATTACCAAATTTAGACGAATATGCTTATGTAATGTCTCCTACAAGATCCTTGTGAACCTCATTGCAAGGAGAATGGGGGGCTTGATTCCAAAGCTGATATCTAAGGAGCAACATGGGTTTATCAAGGGACGCAACGTTCAAGGGGCGGTGGGTATTGTGAGCAAGCTTGTTAATGATATCAACCATCGAACTATCAGTTCTAATGTGATCTTCCAAACCGATATAGACAAGGCTTATGACAAACTGGAGTGGTCCTTTATTCTCAAGGTGATGCGCAGGCTTGGTTTCCAGGGTTGGGCTTGCGATCTCTGCTTTAGGTGTTTTTCATCACCTTGGTTGACTATCTCCTTTAGAGGGATGTGCTTCGGCTTCTTTAAGATGGTGCGTGGAGTGAGACAGGGTGACCCTCTATCTCACAACCTTTTTATTTTATCCCAAGATTCTCTTTCTAGGTCCCTCCAACGGAAGTCGGCGGATGGTTCCCTGAGACCGTATCTGGGGAGGTGCGGTCGGGAAACCATTACACACCTCATGTTTGTAAATGACATGTTAGTTTTAACTAATGGAAACCGCATGTCCCTTATTACCCTCATGGAAATTTTTTCCAGCTACGGTAGGGTGAGCAGGAAAATCCTCAATACAGCCAAGAGTCAGGTGTTTATCTCAAATAAGTGCTCCCACCAGAGATACAGGATGATCCAAAACATTCTGGGCAGCCAACAGAAGAGCTTGCCCATATCTTATCTCGAGGTCCCTCTTTCTTATGGGAGGATCAAGAAGGCCCTCTTTGAGGGGGTTCTAGACTACATTATGGGAAGGATTCACAGCTGGAAAACCAGATTTCTATCCTTCGGGGGGAGGGTAACTCTGATTAACAACATTCTTTCTTCATTTCCAATGCATGCCTTTTCTGTTATCCAACCCCCAAAGTGGACAATTGCGAAGATGTAAAAGACCCTCTCAGGATTTCTTTGGGATTCCAATCATGCAGGATGGTGCCACTGGGCCTCCTAGGCCCAGGAGATCCTCTCTTCGTGGTTTCTTGGAGCTACAACCAACGTTTCAGATTGCAAGGTACAGGCATGTGTTCTTGCGGCCATCTACTGGGTGATTTGGGAGGCCAGGAAAAACGAACAGATGGGTTCCCGGTGCTCAACATCTTTGATCCAGTTAAGGGTCAGAGAACTGGCCCATGAGTTGGTCTCACTATTGAGGGTGGATCAGTAGTCGTATGTGACGTGCAATTTTTTGGGAAGGTCGCGTGCTCTGGACTATTTGGGGGGAGGTGGGTTAAATGGAAACCTTCTTCCAACAGACTCAAGTTAAATGTGGATGGCTCCTGCACTCAAGGCATTATGCGAGGCGGTGGGGTTTTACGTGACTCAGGAGGGTTAGTTCACCAGGCCTTCAGCGCTACCTTTGGAATAGGTAATTTTTTTGAGGCAGAGTCCCGGACACTTCTCACGGGGCTGACGGTTTGCAGGAGCAGGGGCTTTCTGGTATCAGAGGTGGAGTCAGATTCAGAATATTTAGTCAAATATGTTTAGGGGTGGTAGTACTCCCCTTGTGCTCTTGTTTACATCAGCAAGAGGTGTGCCTTGGAGTCCAACCAAGGTCAGCTAATGCTTCATAGTTGGAAGGAGGGAAATTTCAATGCGGATACGCTTTTGAATATTGGAAGTCCCAGAGATGAGGTTGTTATATATGGTGGTTTGGGAACTCTTCCTATTGAGTGTAGGGGTTTTGTGATTGGGGATGATTTAGGTTTACATTACTTTCGACCTCTTTGAGTGTCTGGGCTGTATGTTTTCAAACCTTTTCCTTCTTCTTTTGAGAAAATAAAAAAAAGCAATTGACAGTTAGTGTGTAAAGCCTAAATCCCATATAATATCATTGGTGTGAGATTCCATTCTCAACACCTGATGTAAGGGAGTGTGATTTCCCTCTTGGCTCAACACACATTACCATCATACATATCCTCTATAAAGGCATATTATAATTATAACTATCATGAGGCATTACCTCCCATCCATTGCTTTCATATATCCCATATACATAGAAGAGGAATAATCATTCATAATATATACATAAGGTGTAAACTCTTATTCATTTAATTATCCAAGTTCAATTACAACTGAATCATTTTCATTCTCAATGATAATTCATATAATTTTAAATAAGGGGTATGGTATTACCATCCCATGTGGAAATTCAATTTAAAACCCAATAGATTTATTAAAGGTATGGTAACCTATCATGATTAAGCTAACCCATGTGACCGATTACATTAAACATAACCAACCCCTATAATTAATTAACACATGGAAATTTCATTATTAAGGATCAGGTGTCAAGGGAAGGTGACATGGGAAGCATGGAATTTGCCTTCTTGAGAAATTTCAACTATAAGAGGAACAAACACCTAAAATAAATTTGGTTTCATTTAATACTCTTATATAAAGGGAAAATTCATTTAAAATCCAAGATTCTAAACTATTAGGAGTTCTAGGCATTTTAAACCAATTGGCCAAAAATGGTCAATTCTAAGTGGCACACCCATGGGGTGAGCATAAAAGGTATGTAAAAGCTCTAACCCACCAAAAAAGGATCAATAGGAATGTATTAAGGGGAAATGGTTAATTAGACATGATGGAATCAATATAAAATAGATGATCATCAAAGGTTGAGATACGACACGATGACATAATTACGAAACATCCAAAACTCAAAGGGAAAACAACATTAACACCTACCTCAAGGCCATATATGACTCCTTTCTCAATATCAACCTCATATTTAGAGTAGGTTGGAAGAGATCTAAGAAGCAGTCCAATGAATTTAAAATTGGTTAAATGATACGACACCTAAATAGCATAATGGATTTGAAGATTAACTTTGATAGGAGTTTAGAGACTTGGGAAGTTTACCAAGATAGATCCAATGCCTCAGATGGATAAAATATTGGACACTAGATGAGATTTCTAGATTAAAGAATATCTTGTGGTGTTCTTGAGCTCAAAAAGAGAATAAAAGGGGTGGATGGCCACTGGAGAACCAATGGATAAGGTAAATAAAGTTAAGGTTTAAGTGTGTGAGTGGGGGAGGGGTTATAAATATTTAACCCCAAAATATCTAGTCTCATAGTTTGGTGCATGATTTTTAAACTATATGCAAACCGTGTGATAACCCATTATTCAAAAAAGGTTTCAAAGTCACAGAGATGTGCACCATAGGTTTTATGGTTGTAGAAAATTGTGCAACATATAGGTTCCCTTGCCTAAAACTGTATATTTATGCACTCTAGGTCTAATGGTTTTAGAAAAACCATGCGGCCCAGTTACTTAACCCATTTTATGGAACTCCAGGTTCCAAACAAGCCTTGGATGCTTTTAGGACCTTTCTTAGGCCGTAGTAAACTTTTATTTGGGACATTTAATGAATTTTTGTTGAAAAAATAACTATCCAAACATTTTTTGAAAATACGGGTCATTACAACCTCTTCTTCTTAAAGAAACTCATCACTGAGTTGGCCTTATGAGGGTAAAGAGGTATTTTTAGTGAAGAGTTCTAACCATTGAGAATGTATATAAGCTTCCCACTCCCATGTCTCATCCTGTACTCGATTGTGCTGTGATAAAACCCATACCAAAGGAACATAGTTACCTCAGAGTGTCTTCATGATCTGTTAAACTATATGTAGTGGATACTCTATGGAAGCATCCATATCCATCTTAACCTCATCAGGTTAAAAAACATGCATCATTTATGGATAGTATCAGTGAATCTAAGATACATGAAATACTTCATGCATTGACTGGTATCTCTATGGAAGCTCCAATTAGTAATCCATTGGTCCGATCTACTTCACAACCATTAAGGGTCTAATAAACCTCGATGAGAGCTTAACCTGCTTCCAAATACGTATAGGGCTCAACATAGGCAAGAATCAAAAGAATAAAAGATCTCTAACCTCAACTCAAGAGGTATATGGTATATGTTGGCATATGAATACTATCTATACTGAGCTATCAACATTCACATGTTAATTTTCTAGACCTTATCCATAGACTCCTACACGAGATGTGGTCTAAGAATAGCTACTTCCCCTACCTCTATCTAGGACAGAGGTGAGCAGAAAGGCCAACCATATAAGGATTCATAGGGATCCATATCAATAGTATCCTGAAATCTATTGTTATAAGAAAAATCAACCTAAGGAATGTGTTTCTCCCAAGAACACCCAAATTCAAGTACGCATTCATGAAGCATTTAATCCATAACAGGAATATTATGCTCCATCTATCAACCAGTCTGTGGGTGATAGGCTGTGCTCTAAAGTACCTGCATACCCAAGGCCTTCCACAACCCTTGATAGAATCGTGATGTGAAAAAAGAATCTTTGTTAGAAATGATAGAATGGGGATCTCCATAAATATGTACAACCTCTATGACATACAACCTTCCTATATCATCTACCAAGAAGGTATCTTGCGCTTGTAATAGGTGTGTGACCTTCATTAGATGATCCACAACAACCCACATTGTATCGTTGTCATAAGGTGATCTGGGTAGACCAGTCACAAAATCCATCAAAACATCTTCCCATTTCCACTCAGGAATGGAAAAAGTTTTTTAAGCTCTGCATGACGCTGATGTTCCACCTTCACCTTCTTACATGTGAAACATTGAGTGATGAAGCAGTAAATCACACGTTTCATACCAGGCCACTAATACTAGCATTGTTGATCTTGATACATTTTGGTGACACTAGGGTGAACCACTAATACTAAGGCATAGAATTACCACATAATCTACTATCTAATATCTATTGGGACCCATACATGCTAATGGAACAATAAGGTATTATACCCATCCATGATACAACCTAAAAATGTACCATCTTTTGAAATGATTCCCCTTAGGAAAAGGTCCTCAGGATCAGAAAACTTCCTCATTTATACTCATTCCGGAAGAGTAGAAGTCTCTACTAAGGTTGTGAGGATAGTTTGACCATATTCCTCCTGAACATAAACATGAATATCTGAGAATAAGGCCGTAAGATTCTATTCACCACTAGATTCCTGAACCACCTATGTCTGAGTCTTCCAGTTTAAATCATCGTCTTCTAAATTTTCCTTTCTAGGCATATAGAAAAGCTCAAAATCAAATGACTATAGGTACTCCACCTACATACACTACCTAATATTGAGATCCCATGATGTGAATACTTATTTGAAGTTTTTTGATATTTGAATACCAAAAAATGGTCTTCGATTAGATAGTGTCTCTAACAGCATAAGGAGAACACAAAAACAGTGAGTTTGAGATCGTGCGTCAAGTAATTCTGCTCACGAGTCCTCAGCTGAAGAGACCTGTATTCAGCAACTCACTCATCCTGTATCAAAATAGCTCCAATATTGATACATGATACATCAAAATATATAGTATATATCCTTCTTGGATCTAGAATAATCAGTATCAATGCTGAATTCAAATGGACCTTAACTCCTAAAAGGATTCTTTACAAGCTTCAAACAATAAGAATTTCAAAACATTATTTTTCAAGACCATCAGTGACACCCCAAGGCATGTGAAATCTTGGATAAATTGTCTTTAATATTAGTAAAACCCAAGAAATTTCATATGTAAAATATGTTATTGGGATGATCCCAAGAGACTAAACTCTCAATTTCTTCAAGTATACTAAAATTCCTAATTTTGAGATAATGTGACCCAAGAAGGGGACTTTTTTGATCCATAAGTGGCATTTACTGAGCTTAGGATAGAGATGATTCTCTCTTAGTGTGTTCATAAAAATATCAGGATGGATTGCATGGTCATGTCTGGTTCACGAATACACCAAGATATCATCAAAAAATACAACCACAAATGATTCCAAATATGGGTGGAATCCCTGATTTATAAGATCCCTGAATACTGTAGGTGCGTTCATGAGTACAAAAGTCATAACCTAGTACTCATAGAGACCATAACTACTCTTGAAGGATGTGAAAGGTATGTATGAGGACCTGGAATGCACCTGGTGATAGAACGATCTCAAATATATTTTTGAAAACAAATTTTCTCCTCATAGATAATCAAATAGGTTGTCTATTCTAGGCACTGGATACCAATTATTTAAAGTGAGCTGATTCAAATGATGGTAATCCATGCAGATCTTGAAGCTACTGTTCGCCTTTTTGGAGAAAAGGACTGGTGAACACCAAGGAGAAGTGTTGGGGCATATAAAGCCTTTAGCCTTTATGTCCTCCAATTGCTTCTTGAGCTCTATAATCTCCTTAATTTCTATCCTATAAGGAGGAATGGTCATTGGTTCTGCTCCTAGTACTAGCTCTATAGTAAACTCTACCTCTCGCACTAAAGGTATACATGAGAAGTCATTAGGAAAGAAATCTCTAAAATTCTCCACTATAGGAGGAAAGATAATGGGTTGTAACCCCTGTTCATCTGGGAAAATACTAGTGATCTACACTATCACATTACCTAGCCTCCATTACATGGGTTCTAACTACAAATCTTGCACATCCCATTCACACTTATTCATGTGAATACATCTCTATGGTGACTTAAACATCACCCTATGATGATAGAAATAAATATAGGCTTGATAGGGAACTATGAAATCCTTCCTAATGATTACATCAAATCCCATCACATTGAGGACATAAAGATTCCATATTAAAAGGTAACTACCTATATAAAGGGGATAATTATTACAATGGTGAAAGACCTCTGAACATATTGCTAATGCTGTGTTTAGCACCATGACTCTATGATAGTGTCCAATATCGAGGCCTATAATTCTCATTATATTCTTGGATATAAACAAGTGATACCTTCTTATGTCAAATAATGCAGACACTAAATTGTATGAAACTTTAATAATACCTCAAAATATATAAGGTCTGATGCTCTACTCTTATAGAATAGGCTGGACTGCATGTAACTAGCTTTTACTGTGACCTTGAGTTACTTCATGGGTGCCCTGAGCAGGCCCACTCTACTGTAACTAAGAATCATAAGTCTGATAGCCTCTTCCTCGAATTCCACATTGTCTTGATTACCTAGTGGTATTCTAGATGTCTGTGTATCGTGATCCTACAACACCTTTCCCTGACTAAGGATTAGTTTCAGACCCCCACTCCCTAGGCACTAAAGGGAATTTCTTGTAGAATTTTTGGATATGCCCCATCCTGCCGCAACCTATGCCCTCAACTAGATCCCATGGACACTGAGAAGTGATGTATCATGGATTCCTTAATTGATGGAAGAAAAGAAATATCTATGCTTGAGGATCATGACTAACTCTACCACTATGATTAGCCTCAAAATGCCTCTTTTTCCTAGAATAAGAACCACTGATAGCTCTAGGTATCCAACCGCCCTGACTTTCACCTTCAACATCCCTTAAATTCTGATCTTTAATAAGGGTATGGTTTAATATTTCTAAAATGGTAGTCAACCTAAACACATTGACCTATGATTAGATAACATAAACCATCTCATCCTTGAATTTCTGAGTAGTCATAAGATCATCAACAACTAGAGTCGGAGGGAACCACTACAACTCTATGAAATAGGCAGAGTATTCCATAACTAACATGCACCCATGCTATAGGTTCATAAACTCTATATATCTATTATCCCTCAATATCTAGTGGAAAAAAATAGTTATATAATATGGTTTGAAAATTATCCTAGACCATATCTCTATACTGATATGCATGGGTGATTACATCCTAACACCTCTTGGCTGAGTAACGTAGCATATAAGATGCTATCTTAACCCTCCACTCCAAAAACATCTCCAGATTATAATATATATATATATGATAGCCTTGATCCAAGTCTCTATATCATGAGGTCCTTCATCCCTCGAAAATGCGGGATGATGCTGCTACTAGAATTCATGAGTCAATTATGTCATACTTAGGGAAGGTCGAACTATGCCTTGAATAGACAGAAGAATACATACAAAAACCTCTCAAAAATGCGAGTCAATGCCCATATCAGGTATAGAAAGTGGATCCAAAGGTGGTTTTATAGGAGGAATTACTGGCAGCTCATGGACCGCCACCTCAGGTACATGGTCTTTACTGCATTCATCATGTGCGACTAGAGGACGTCATGGAGACATAATTCTAAAATGCCAATCAAACACCTTAGAAGAGATTTAAGAAAATATAATAACTTTAGATAGTAAAATAGGATAGAATAAAATCATACCTATAAAAATAATCATTTCTCTCTTCTTGCTTCAAAATCTAGGTCTAGATGGTTGGAAAAGACCATAATAGGCCATAAGAACATAAGAGATACCCACTACCCACTACTAAGCATGGGTTCAAGTCTAAGTATCTATGTCTTACATATATATAAGATGGTTGTTTTAAATTGGGATTCATATTCATTTGGAATTTGTGACTTTTAAATATGAAATCATGTTATATGGTTGAATTAAATGGATTTCCATTTCCAATTCATAAGGGCCCATACTCCTTATGAACCAAATATGGCATCCAATTAACCAAAACCATAACACGTTCCATCTCATGTGACTGATGGTCTATAGATCAACATTCCATAATTGAATTCTTAAGGTAACTTATTTAACTTATTCAGGAAAACACTGTTAGGTTAAGGAAGACACTTTAAGTATCAATTTTGTTTTTCAATAAATTTAAGAAGTTTCAAAACAATTCAACATATATATAAGGCACTATAAATATGCAACAAGAAAATTCATGCTAAAACTAAACGTGACATCAAAAAATGAAAGAACTATTTTTCCTAGTGTGCCTAATAATGAAGCATGAAACAATTCTCCTTCACCTCATATCATCAAGATAAGGATGAAATAAATCCTCAATCAAAACAATAATAATAATCACAATATAGAATGTTCATCACCCAATGGTGAAATGATATCAAAAGTAATAAGATAAAGTAGAAAAATAATTACAATTTAAGAAACTCGGCATTTACTCCAAACATGGGTTCATGATTCCCAAACATGACTTATAAAAAAGTTCCAATAATTCTAGATCTAAAATATATTGTATCCAAATAGTAAATAAATAAAGGAACCACTTTGATACCACTTTGTAATGTCCTGACTCAGGGTCCACTTAACCCATGCCCCGATCTGGTGGGTCGCATGACCTCAAACGCACCTCCCTGTATGAAAAAGGTTTCTAACTAGAAGAAAGGGTGTAAAGGTGGTATAGTGGGGAGACTATAACCTCATTTCAAAGTATCAAAACATATAAAAACAGATAAAATCAATAAAGAAAGCATAATATAAACAAAAAAAATTAGTAAACAATGGAAGCGTAACCAAATAACTAAATAAGTAAGCAGTGGAAGATAATAAGATGATAAAATAATAAAAAGCCTTTATGGAAATGTCTAATACATGGATTCATGGAATTATATAATACAAAAAGTAAATAGGTAGATACAATCATGCTATACCATAGTAAAAAAATAAGAAAGGAAAAAACAACTCCAAGCATCTTGAGCCCATGTCTGATCCTCTGCCCTTAAGTTCCAAGTAGGTAAGAAAATTAGAAACCTACAGTAGGTAATTTTACCTTATTAATAAATAAACAAATATAGTCTTCTTAGGTACCAAATCCATCTCAAGTAGGGTGTGAGATAAAAATCTTAGTAGGCCACCACCAAATATTTCTACATGTAATCCAATCAGTACTTATAAATGAACAATGTATAGGTATAAAAAAATGTAAAACAATGCCGAAATAAAATAACCAGGCCACTCAAGTTTCTATAGGACACTTAGAAAGTCTACCTAATTAATCACATGGCTGGAATAGAAGTATGAACATTTACTATATATATATATAGTAGTAATATATATAGTATAATTGTATATAGAATCCACCTATATAAACCAAGTGGAGACGTAAGTGGCCATATACCCAGAATACAAGTGTTGGCTGGACCGAGACATAACTCAGACATCCATGAATAGTCTAATGAGTCTATAAGCTCATTAAATTGGGTACATTCCATACATCCTAAGAAGAGTGAGAGACTTTATGCAACAACACTCAGGATTACAAGTGCTCCTCCCTAGAAATGATCTAATCATAGAACATGGAAGGTAAATCATAATTCCTATATAGTATCACTTGTGTGAGAAACCATGATCAACACCTGATGTAAGGGAGTGTGATTTCCTTTAGGGATCAACACCCCTTACCATAATACATAACCTATATAAAGGTGTATTTTAATTATAATTGGCATGGGTCATTACCTCAAATCCATTTCGTTCGTATATCCCATATACATAGAAGAGGTAAAATCATTCATAATATATACATAAGGAATAAACTCTTATTCATTTCATTATCGAAGTTGAATTAAAATTAAAGCATTTTTATTATCAATGTGAATTCATATAAGTATAAAAAAGGGGAATGGTCATACCATCCCATTGGGTCATTCCATTTAAAACCAAATTGATTCATTAAAGAAAAGGAAACCTATCATTATCAATCTAATCCATGTGATCAATTATATTTTACATTACCAACCCCTCTAATTCATTAAGACATGGTAATTTCATTACTACAGATCAAGTGTTAAGGGAATGTGACATGGGAAACATTGAATATGAATACTTGGGAAATTCCAAATAAAAGAGGATCAAACACCTAAGAGGTGATTTGTGTTTCATTTAATTCTCATATATAAATGGAAACTTCTTTTAAAATCCAATTCATTATCTCATTAGAATTTTCAATAATTTTTAACCAATTGTCCAAAATGGCCAATTCAAAGTGGCACACCCATGGGGTGACCATACAAGGGATTTATAATCTCTAAACCACAAAAAAGAATCAATATAAATGTATTAAGGTGAAATACTCAATTATACATGAATGGATCAATATAAAATAGATTCTTGGAAAAGGCCGACATACGACAAAATGGAATAATTTTGAAATATCCAAAACTCGAAAGGAAAACAACATGGCCACCTACCTCAAGGATGTAGACAACTCCTCGCTCAAAATCATTTTTAGATTCATAGTATATTGGAAGAGATATATTAAATGGTAAAATTCCTTGAAAATAGGTCAAATGAACCTACACCTAAATAGCATAATGGATTCAAAGAATAACTTTTATAAGAGTTAAGAGACTAGGGAATCTTAACGAGATAGATCCAATGCCACATACAAATCAAAGATCAGACACTGAATGAGAGTTTTATATAAATTCTATCTAGAGGTGTTA
The DNA here is from genome assembly GCA_963277665.1 of Viscum album. Lineage (NCBI taxonomy): Eukaryota > Viridiplantae > Streptophyta > Magnoliopsida > Santalales > Viscaceae > Viscum > Viscum album. The sequence continues at coordinate 1,390,786,809 of OY728164.1, forward strand.
TTGAGGTCAAATAGATAATAATAGGGTTGGATGGACAATATATAAACAATGTATAATAGAAATATGGTTAAGGTTTAAGTGGGAAAAAAAAAATTTAATTCTAAAATAACAAGTTACATGGTTTAGGCGTACAATTTGAAAACCGTGCGATAAAACATTTTCTAAAAACCCTATAAAGTCACATGAAAATGCACCTAGGGTCTCATGATTCTAGAAAAACCATGCGACGTACAGGTTCCGTTGTCTACAGTTGTACAATCATGCACCCTGGGTCAGACAGTTTTAGAAAAACCTTGCAGCCCAGTTATTTATCCCATTTTCTGGAACTTTGGGCTTTGAAAAAGATCCATACGATCCTGGGACCTTCCTTTGTCTATATTAAACCTTTATTGGGACTGTTTAAGGAATTAAAATTTAAAAACTAATGATCAATACCTTCATTTAAAATATGTGTTGTTACATTTTGGAAAGTAAAACTTAAATATATAAGTGAGTTTTAGAATGCTGAATATGGTTCTCAACCATTTTCATCAATTTGTGAGATCTAATATCTTATATGTTAAGTTTAAAGTGCTAAAAAAAGAAATAATAAGTTTGTATTGATCTCTTCTTCTCGATCATGTCCACATTCTTCATGTGATCGAAGAGATGTTATTAAAAACTTCGATTTCCCAGGCTGGAACCCTATAATAATAGATTGATGATTTAAGAGCTATGGTGTACATGTGGATGATCTATAGAATGCTTTTACTTTATCCTTTTAGCCACATCATTTCAATGGTGAGTGAATCAAATTAGTGATTTCAAATGAACATGGTACCATTTATGTTTTTGTTCAATTTTATTGTTATTCTTAAACTAAATTTCACATGATCCTTTGAGAAATCCAGTTAATGGTTTTTGTTGATTCAGATTTTTTAAAATGAATTTGAACCCAAATTTTTAAATTTTATATTTTTCATGCTTCCACTTCACCCCGATCTCCTTTAATTAGTATCATAGAAAACATGAAATTATTTTATTTTAAAAACTTTGGAATTTCAATTAAATTTGATGTGATTTAGAAATAGGGTTTCATTATTATCCCAACATATTTGATTACACATCGATCTGAGTTCATTTCACCAAGATATAGCCGATAAAAGATTGATGTGTTTTGTGTATAAATTGTAATGATATTTATAGATTTATTATTTATTCATATTTTATAGAAACCAATGTTTTTTTATTTTTATTGGGATAATGACACAATTATGTCATGTGTTATAAAAAACTACTGGTAGCCGACTGGGGTAGTCCATTGGATTGATTGATTTCTATATAATCCTAAATTAAATCCATAAAAATAAAATGAAAAAATATATTCATATCCTTTTAAATGGATGTATAATATATATTCAATAAAATAAAAAAGGAACATAGGATTCCACCCCTTAAATGGGTGTGGACTTGTTGGCCCTCCCCAATTATGGGGAAGATGAATGATTGACTGGTCACTCTATCATTTGGGGTGAAAAAAATATTTATATATTATATATATATATTTTTAATATATATATATATATACCCTTAAATGGATTCCCCAACTAGACTTGGGTCAGACCGAGTTATTCTAGATCCAACCTGCTTGACCCATCAACCCCATCACAAGCCATAAATTAATTTTTGGGGATCTTACTTAGGCTTAAATAGACCTTAAAAATTATTAAAAAATTCGGAAATAAAATTTAGTGATATGAAATTTAATAAAATTATTTCACATTTTGTGTGATACATTAATAATTAATCAAAAATATTTTAATGAAATTTAAAGCATTAAAAATACCCTCAAGTTGAATTTTAGTAAATTTAATTTTTTCTTATTCAATATAATTTCATACTAAATGATCATGAGCAGATAATGATCCATGCATGTTTGGTTTTATTTAAGTAATTGTTTTATTTATGTTTTAAAATGTAATAATTATTTTATTTTGATGATCTATGCATCATCCCTCCATATTTAATTTTTATAAGAGCCAGTGTGCCCAAATTTAAGTAATAAAATGTTATTTCACATATCTTATTCCCCTCACCTAAATGTGAATATAAATTTTCAGGATCATAGGAGTTCCTAGTAAATAGGATTGAGTCTAGAGTTAGTGTATACCACATAAGTGAAGTGCATGGGTGTTGCTGGTTTTGCAACTCTAGTTAGGTATCAACTCAAAGAATTTATCTAGGATCTTGGTTAATAAAGTATTAAATCAATGGATTAACTAATAGTTAAAGGATCATGATAAAATCATTAATTATTTATTTAATCTTATACATTATTTATTATTTTGTGAATGTGTATTGATTATGAAAAATCACATAGTATAGTAATAATCTAGCATGCATAGATAAAATGAACACATGTAGTGAATGTTTTCTATTTAAAAGAATGGTTTAGTTTTGAGTTCAATCAAATAGAACAATCTTGTTAAATAGAAAATAATTTCACACATTGAGATAAATTAGAAATTCCGTCAAAGAAAATATTAAGTCATTAAATTCCTTCCAACACTTGAATTTAGACATAACCAACCATTCAAGGGTCTCATTAGCCATTATTGGGGTGTCTCCTATGACCAAGGAGTTATTATGTGAGTTTTGGGTTGACTTAACTAATTTTGGTATAAAATATGTATCCATAACTAGCTTGTTTCTACTTTAGAGTAAAAGTATTGAGCAATGAAAAGTAATTATTGAGACTCCACTCAATAGATCAAGGAGTCATGAGTTAATGCGAATGGCTAGTAAAAAGCCAAATTTAAACCATCAGAGTTGTGGTGAATCTATATATTGGGGTATAAATAGTGGTTTAAGGATACTTTCAACTAGAATACTCAAGAGGATGAGTATTCCAAATTTAGTAGTTGAGGGATGATAGGATTTGATAAAATAGAAATTGACATTTAAAATTAATAATTTGAAAATGTCTACTGATAATCAAGATAAAGTAATAATCTACTAAGATTATTTAATGTAGATAAAATGTCAATATACACCAATTAAACTCAATATGATCAATATTGGATAAATATAATTCCTTAATAGACCATAACTTCTGGGAGTGGTGCATGTGCTTGTACATAGTAATGCGCCAATAGAGTAAGCTTTATGTGTTGGAATCCCAACTTCCTACTGATCCCCATCAAGGCGAAAACAAGGAGAATAAATATAAATAAAAGAATCATATGGATTATGTTCTAGTTTTTCTATGCTTTATATTCTCATATATTTCTAATGAGCTATAAAAAATGCATGAGGAAAAATATTCCTTCCAAATGATATCTTATTTCCAAAATTTATTCCAGGAGAGATCTTGACAAGAAATATAGGATATATCTATTTCAATATATAGATGTAGTATTGTAGAATGGAATTAGGTAGGACTTCATGTGTTAATTATGATTAGACACATTGAGATACTTGAGATCCTTCTGATCAAACTTAACCAAGAACTAGCAACCGATCTCATTCTTACCTCTTTATAACACTACTCCTTGAAATTCATTGTTAATTATAACATGAATAATTAACTTATAGATTTATTGGATATAGTTAACTAAGTAGATAAGGACATCAAGAATTACAACTCTTCATCTCTTATAGTGAAGAATAATAAGAAAGGTAAGGCAAAAGTATCAAATTCCATGTCCTAGTCAAAGACACCAATAGACTGCCCTTTCATGAATCCAATGATACTCAGGGAGAGAAGTGAGCATGAGGTAGTATACTTTGTAAGTGGTTAAAAGGTCCATTGGAAAAATAATTTTACAACTAGGAAAAATAATCAAGGTGATTATTCTTCTTTAGTTATATTTTTCATTGAATTAAATCTATCTATATCTACAAGTTGGGTATTGGATTCTACATGTGGTTCACACATCTATATTCAAATACTTAAACCATGTAGATTCAAGAAGATTTCAAAAGATTATGTGGTTTTACAAGTAGAAAATGGTGAATTACTAGAAGCATTAGTAGTGTGATATTATCATCTTAATTTTCTTAGAGGAATGGTTATTGTATTAAAAAATTATTATTATGTACCATATATTAAAAAATCATAATTTTAGTGTCAATTTTATACATTGTGGGTTTTTTTTCAATTTTGGAATTAAAATATATTTTATGTATAAAGATAACATATATTTTGGTATGAAAAATATTAACAATGGGTTATATATACTTGAAGAAGAAAATCCATTTTTGGCAATTAATGAAAATTCTAGCAAGAATGAATCATATCCTACCAACCCATGGAACTTCATGCTTTGGTCATGTAAATGAGATCTATTTATAAAACTTCATCAAACATAATATTTAGAATAAATTGAGTTAAAACCCTTGGATTTATGTCACACTTTTTTACAAGGTAAAATGACCAAAACAAACTTTAGTGGGAAAGGAGGAAGATCCAAAGAACCATTAGAATTGGTTCATATCAATGTATGTGGTCTATTTCCATTAGAGGAAAGGGTTAATTTTTCTTAAATTATTACTTTTACAGTTGAAAATAATGGAAATGGATATATCTACTTAATGAGGTATAATTTATATTACTTTATCATGTTTATGGAATACCAAAATGAATTAGAAAATCAACTTCATAAAAATATTAAGAAACATCACTCAGACTGTGATGGAAAATATCTTAACCAAGTTTTCATCGATCATATAATTGAGTGTGGGATAGTTTCCCATCTTAGTCCTCCTTAGAAACCTCAGTGGAATGGATTTAGTGAAAGGGGGAATCAGATCCTTCTTAACATGGTTATATTTATGATGATTCATGAAACTCTACCATTATTATTTTGGTGATATATACTATAGACCGTGGCATATACACTAAAATGAGTACAAAAAATGTAGTATATGGGATTCTATATGAGTTGTGGGATGTAAAGAATCACAATATATCACATATACATGTATGGGGATGTAATTATTTTTTCAATACTATACCTAGAGAAAAATTATCATCTCAGAGCATGAGGTGAATCTTTATAGGTTATCCTAAGGATACTGAAGGATATTTCCTATATAACCCTTCATTAGAAATAAAATTATAGTAATACATGAAACATTTATAGAAAGGGAGAAAATTTACAATATAAATAGTGTGAGTAATATTTAATCCAATGAAGTTAATGCTTTCGATACAAAAGAGTTGTTATGGGAATAATATCTACAAGAGACAATGGGAGAGGAAGATATTCCAATGACACAAGTACTGTGTAGGTATACTAGAGAGGTTAGAGAACCAGAGAGATATGGTTTTCTTAGTACAAAGTTAGGTGACACATTAATCCTATATAATGATGAACCTTTGTATTAAAAAGAATTAATAGATGGAAAGTACACTACTAAATGGTAATAATCCATGCATTTTGAAATAGATCCCATGTATCAAAATTAAGTTTGGATTTTGGTAGACCCACCATTTAATGTAAAACCTATTGGGTGTAAATGGGTAATCAAGAAAAAAATGGACATGTATGGTCAAGTGAGAACCTATATAAAACGACTAGTAGTGAAGGATTTTAGAAAACTTCAAGGCATCAACTATAATTAAACCTTATTTCCAATTGTTATGCTAAAATACAATAGAATATCACTTGAAATAACAACACTCTATGATTATGGGATTCAGAAAATGGATATAAAAACTACTTTTATAAGTGAAAAGTTTGTTGAATACATATATATGACACAACCTAATGTTGTTATTATGTCATTGAGTTCTAATAAAGTAGTAAACCTTATTTCACTCAAAAAATGATTAGTGTACCTAGTTTAGGAGAGAAGGTGCCTACTACCTATAAAAAATCAGTTATTCTATAATTACAAGATTTAACACTAGGTATACCATATCTGTTTTTTAGGGTTTATTATTGGGGTTAAAATATGGTTACATAATAACCAACACCCAGTTAACCGTGTTCATTTCTTAGAAACTACCAAGGACTCCCACATCCATAACAAGGTATAGACTTTATTTCCAAAGGAAAGAGATCATTTGAGGTTTCAAAACCAATGACACTTAGGAACTCACATTGGCCAAGAGGATGAGAGGCCAGGCTCATAAAACCTTTTTTGGGTGAGTTATTTCCTATTCTGGGACTCTTTTATAGATTTAAGATATGCTTATAAAATTATTACTAATCTTAATACATAACCTGTTACCTTAACAGAATGATCATGTGTTGAATCCTTTTATATGTAAAGGGTGTTCTATTAATGAGACCATTTTTATGTATCTGAGGTTGTTAATATTTTTATAGTTATATCTTATCAATGGGTATATTCTTATATTTTGAAACCATATAACCCGAAACTATAGATTTTGCTACCATCTAGGGAGGCGATTGATATTGAAGGATGTGATTGAACCTTTACTAGGAATCCTGCATATCCTGTTTATAATATGAATCAAAACCCATGTAGTTTGTTTTAGCCATGCAGTTTAATGTCATGTGGAAATGACATATATGAGGTCACTTAGGCACCAAGTATTGAGTTTGGGTCTTTGGAAGGAATCCCACATATCCTTCTTATAGGAAGAATCAGAGTCATCATAGTTTAATTGTGATTTTGAGACATACCTTGAGGTGGATGCCCTTGTATTGGGGTAGTCATATCATTCCACTGAATTGGTCTTACACAGTGAAGTTTCCCTAGCTGTGGAGATTCATGATGCAAATGATATGATCATTAAAAATACCTAATCCCACATGATCCATTCTAGGTTTGAGAAATAAAGTATAAAAAGAAAATAGTTTCATTTTATATGGATTTGGGACTAATGTACTAGGTCAGTACTTATGGTGTGTTTGATATGGAACTCAGGACTTAGAAAGGAATCCTACATATCCTATTTTTATATAAATTAGAGTCCTTAGACTTTGATAACTTCTCAACCCATGGATGGATGAGGAAGAATAGTGAACCCATAGGAGAGTTTGGATCTAATGAGATAGGGTTTCTAAGACATGGTGGGGTTCAAACCAAGGTGGATTCCCATTAGATATTAGAACATAAGAAGGTTTCCTATATATTCTATTTATGTAAGGAATTAGAGTCCTCATAGTTTAATTTGGGATATGCCCAAATATTTCTACTAGATAAGGTTGTCATATCTCGGGGTGTCTGCCTGACATGTACTGATTATCTTCCCGATATGTCCAAAGTGTCTTCCAGACATGTATAAGGATGTCTATACATGTATTGGTTGCCTAGAAGACATGTCCAAATATGATCACATGATCCAGTTTAATTTTCCAGAGGATAACACATAATTTGGATGGAATGTTTGGAAGAATTTTCAAGTCTTGGGTGATATGTCCAGAGGACTTCACAAGACCTAGGTGACATTGCCTTTGGGAGTCTCATGACTTCGTTGACATGTCTGGAGTACATCTCATGATTCAGGTGACATGTTCTAAGGAATTCTCAAGACTTGGGTGACATGCCTTAGGGTGTCATAAAACTTAGGTGACATGTCCTTAGGGTGTCTCATGACTTGGTTAACATGTCCATAGTACGTCGCAAGACTTGGTGTTGTCGAATGATCTAGATAGGTTATGTGGAGAAAATGATGCCTTCATATTAAAATTATTATAACCATATTTTTTTAAGTATTTTATCTTCTTCCAATTATTTTTTCATATGTTTCTAAAGGTTTTTAAGCATTAGATTTTTTAGGTTTAATATGACCTAGTCGACACGAGGAAACTCCTTCAAAAATATATCTGGTCTACTAGATGTACTTCACGTGATCTATAAAGTGATCATGAAAAAATATATTCATGCCTTGTGATCTCTTAGGTTGTTCCCTGGATTTTACCTGGTGGAATATTTTTTAATTGCATGAATTTAAACTCTGAGAAGTCTACTCTTATTCACTCTTGTGGGTGTATTCACCTTAATGTGTGTTTTTATCTATTTTTTTTGTACCAAGAGGGAGGAATTTATTGGAATTTCCTACCTAGTTATATTCCACCTTTCATGGATCATATCTTATAGATATGATCTGGAGTCAGTGGAGGGAGTATCTCATCACGCGCTTTTCATGATCCTACCATGGGTTGTCCAAGGCGCTGCGTGATAAGTTGAAACTGTGAGAACGCTCCATCATAACCACACTTATTGGACCCATGGATTATCAAAAGAAATTATTATAATTTTTCCATGTAAAAAGACCTTTTCACCATTGAGCTAACATATATGATAGTCTTCACAAGATCAATATGGATACCGAAAGGCTTTCACATGAAAAAAAAGTATTGTCTAGAGTCCTTCATGAGACTAAGATGGCTTGTTAGAGGCATTTCAAGTGATAATGATGGATTTTCAAGGGCCTCTCACGAGATCAAGAAGTCCTATCAGGGGCCTCTCATGTAATCAAACTATATTTTAAAATGAGGTACTCAACCCCTTCACATGAAAATAACATATCTTACATTCATGAGTGGATTCTATGTTTTTCAACCTTTTATCCACAATTTTACATGACCTATGACCTCTACCCATTGGTTGTCTATTAGGGTACTGTATGATCAATAAAGGATCTCATGATAGTGTGTGATCATTATCAAAAAATATCCATCTGCTTGTCTATAGAGCTAATGGGGCATCACATGATTGAGTGGATGTTTTCAAGGTCCCTCATATGATAAAGGTTACATGAAAACATGTTCTCTTTTGATAAGGACAACTTGTTGCTATAGGGATTTGTGAGGTCTTACAAATCACATAAGTACGCCACATAAATAGAAACATAACTATCTATCTTATGAGGCTTCCATCCTTTTATGATTTTTTTATATGGGGTTTTGGATGATCATCAGGTCTATATTGGAGGAAAAGTGGAATGATTAGTGGATATTATTTTGAATCCTTCACATAAACAGAAATTCTTGTATGAAAAAATTTGCAGGAATAAAATAATTTTTTGTGGGGCCTCGAATAACCATAAACAGATCATGAATAACACATGATTCATTCAAATGAACTTTACATGGTTATGCGATCACGTTTCCTCATGGAGGTTATGAAATCAATGTGATTCATCCACCTTATCTTGTTTTTTTAGAGAAAATAATACCCATACTTTGGGTATTAATTCAATTCTATAATTACCAATGATCATTTGGTAAGAATCAACAAATTCCTCCTCAAGAGTGAGGTTTTTAGGGATAAGGACTTGATTCTGAGGAGAGTAAATGACTGTATAAGTCCTTGTAGATTTTTATGATTAGTGAATTGGGTGATGTTTGGGCTTCTAGATGACCTTCGGTATTCTGTGAAGAATCCTATAAATAGGAGAGAAAGGGGAGGACCATTTCACCAATGAATTTAAACTCTAGAGATCTTACAATTCTACTCATCATGTGAGTCACTTGAAATACCTTGCTGCAAGATCAATTTCACAAGACCTCTTCACAAGAACCAATCACAAGACTATTTAATTAGATTGTTTCTTGAAATCCAATCACATGATTGCGATGTGTGAATGATTTTTCTATGAAAATTTTCAAACTAATCAAAAAAGTTTTATCAATAATTGGATTAAACATTGACCTATATCCTCTAATTCATGGATATGTTATTGGATTAACATGATCCACTATCTCGATCACCCGATCACTTGATCATTATGTTGTTCATGTGACCATCTCAAGGTCACCTGATCGCAAGTCTTATGACATATCATGTGATTATGAGATACTCCATGAGTTATGAAAGACCTATGTGGGTCATGTAGTTCATGAAAACTGTATCAGGTCATATGATTATGAATCCATTCATGGTTTAAGCGATTCTCATGTTGCTGTCGAAGTCATGTACCTATTTTTATAGGGTTTTTTATCATTAGAAATGTTCTTATTTTTATATATATTCCATCTAGTTCTCAAACATCTTCCAAAATGGCCATACAGAGGGCCATGATTTTTGGGAATTACAATTATGACACTTGACATCATGTGTGTTATAAGAATGAGGCTTTGAAGGATATCCTCTCACTTGAACTTCAGATATATCCTTTTACTCCAACTTCCCTGGTATGGATTCCGTCCACTATATGATGCTGTCATTCCTTCACCTAATTACAATATTCTTTATTGATGGATATCATCTTTTATTAATATTATTCAAACAAATTTTTTCAAAGATAGTCAATTGTTTGTAGCATGGTCACAAGGGTTTTCCTATATGTTGGATAACTCCCCTTAGGGTCTATATGGTTGATATTTTTCCCACCGTTCATTCACTCAGATATATTCAATAATACTTATCTCATATTTAAATAACTCAGGAAGTGGTTGGAGCTTGAAATGGGACTTAAAACTTGGTGATAAATTCTCTGATGAATGGCATGGCCGTTCTGGATTAAGTAGAGATACTCAGAGTTCAGTGAATAGATACATACTATTAACTTTATTGGGCACTATGGGTTTCTCAGTTCCTCATGTATCATCAATAAAAAATTCTTAAAGATATTATTAGACATTGGTCTTATATAAATAATTCATTCTATCTATACCATGGAGAATTATGAATCATCCTTTGGGATATCTATCAAATGGATGAAATATCTCATCTTGGGGAGATTTATGATGAGTTCCTTCCTACCACAGATATTTGGGATGACCCTACACAAACTCAAACCTTGTAATGGTACATGCTAACCATCATGAAGGATAATTTTAGGAAGGAATTGAATCTATGATCACTTGTTTCCTTTAGGTAATGTATCAACATCTTTCTTTGCTGTAGAGTAACTAAGCCAAATACAATACACCCTCATCATTCCACTTCCCAACATGTCTGTGACATCATGAAATATTATTAATAAATACTTAAGGCTAGGGAGTATGCCTCATGGGGATACTAGGTGAGACTATAGGTATACCCAAGCCTTATGGTAGAATGGTTTTTAGCCATTTTTCTGAATGGATGGATTTTCCCAACCAAGGATGCATGCTCGGGAATTCAAGTGGGAACACTAGTGATGAAATCTCAATTATCACAGGGGAGGCCTTTTAATTTAGCTATAATTACTCTTGACTGCTTCTACCAAATCCTAATCCATATCCAACAAGATAAAATCTATTATAGGATTGGAAGCACTTTCCAATTATCATTCGGTTGGATAGAATAAAACTTACACTATTATAAATAACATAATATACTGGGATCCCTGATGCCATATTTTTTCATAGGGTATTGAATATTTCTGGTGTTGAGGTGATTCCTCTAGGCCCTAATGAATTCATTATAATGGTGAGACAACCCAATCATTTCAACATCATTCGCTATCCTGTACTAATTGGGCCAATTATTGATAAATAAAGTGGATCTCTCGAGGATGGATCATATAAAATATATCTTTTATATGGGGTTATTAGGGCCCATTTAGAAGAGATGATTATTTATGATCCATATAACCCTTATAATTTTACATTCCTATTTGGTTTCATTCAAAGTGTTTCTCCTCTCACTTCATTCGATGAGATCCCATGCTTATTCTCTAGTTTTGGCTTATATTGTCACATGAAGAAACAAAAATTGAGATTATTTTTATGAATTTTGGAATCCTTATCTCCCTATATTACGATTATTCCCAAGATTGGGTGGAAGCCTACCCAAGTGGTGTTATGAATAGATTGGTCCATTAGGTGGAAAGACCCTTTCCTCTAAACCCCATAACTATAGTAGTAATGGAGTTGATTCAATACTCGGATGAGTATTCGAGGATTCATCCTCATTATAGTGATGAACATCCCATTAGTTGAATGAAATTTGTTAAGGAAGTTGGCCGTTCAATATCAGCAACAAACGATTCATAATTTAAGAGAAGATCTCATGAAAATTCTTCTCTTGCCTCTTCATCAGTTCAGTTGATCCTTCTTCCTTCTGATATTCCCACTCCAACAGTTGCATAAGAAAAAGAACGAAATAGGCTATTATGATAATATATTCAAACATTGATCATTTAGACTCACTTGTAGATGTTTCATGACCAAGAGGAACACCTTAACTAACTCTTTTGTGATTTAGGGGTAGGTGGCTATGACTGCCATCAATTATTTGATACCATGCTACAAATTATCCTGAGTTTGAAACAATTGTTTAATAGTGAGAAGGAATTGCATAGTTTTGATGATAAAGGTTCTTTGGCCCAGTCAATAAGGGAAGCATCAGAGGTACTTGAGTATAGATGCCACAAAACCACTCATCTACATTTTCAAATGGACCCCTTGAATGCATAAATAGTGTAATGAAAAGCATGTGTAGATGATGCCAGAGCCCATATTCAAGCACTTTCATCTTTATTAGAAACTATCCAGAAAGGAACTGAAGATTTATCTTATTTTATTGATGCTCTTTATCATAATAAAACTATAAGGGAGGTGGAGCGAATGTCACTTTAGCATTCCATTGATACCTCTAGCCAAATTTTAGCTGATTTGGAAAATGAGACCAACTAGATTTTATTATGATCCATACATGGGTGTATATATTCTCTCTTTTCTTGAAAACTTTATGTGAGACTCCAAAATGTAAATATTCATCTTTTTTATGCACTTCATCAATGAATAAATTTTATGAACATTACATATCACTATCCATCTTTCCTTTATTCATGATGTGTATGAAATTTCATTTATCTAATGTCACATGAATCATCAATGATACCAATACTTTGTATACTAAGTAAAACCAAATGCCTGATTTGAATGCTTAAATCACAATATATTTTTCTTAATAAATACCCATGAATTATAACTGACATGAGATTCCACATTGATGTACCTGCTCTATTTTTCTTGATATCACCTAATTTAAAATGATAATTTGGGTAAAATATATGTTCAATAGGGAGAATAATCTAATATTTTCCTAAGATAGTGGAATTATCGAGCATAGATTGATTTTTTCTAGGGAAAAATAATAATCTCTACAATATTTGCATATTTTTTATTTATATTTATCTAACATTTTCCTAAGCTTCATACAGGGGAAATATTATCAGGCATAGACTTTGATTTTTCTCAAGCTTCCCTATTACGCGTTTTTGTTTAGAATGGTTTTGTTCCTTTTCCCATTCTATGAGTGCTCAATATTTCCTAGATCATACAAAGTGCATATTGATTGATAAGAGTCTCAACATTTTCCCAGGGTTACCTTTTGAGGTTTACAACTTAGTGAGCATTGTGTCTCTTTCAGTTAGCTATTTTAAGGTCTTGAAAAATAGTACATTACCATGATTTAGTTTATTGTATTTCAGATCAGAAATTATGTTGTTGTAGTCTAGGGTCTCCTAGATTGGACATTCTTTAGTTGGTAACATACCATTTTTAATGTAATGTCATTCATACATGTTAATGTCAACTAGTAATAACTTCTACTCTGTAGTTTAACATCATACAGTAAGGAAATGTTTTGTGTAGTTTAACGTCATACGATAAGGACAACTTTTGTATCATTTAATGTCATGTGGTAAGGATATTAAAATGCTATGAAATTTAAAGTATTTTTTCCAGGACATGATTGTTATATATTGAATAGTTTAGAGAAGCTGGGGATGAACCAAAACACCTTAAGGTTTTGATTTTTCCATGATGTTGCTGGAGATCATTAGGATTAGAGTTAATCTCCTATAAAAAAGAGATGCCTCTAGTTGGTAGGTTAGAATCCATTATTCATAATCCAATAGATATTAAATGCATGGTCAAGTAGACATGTCCTCTATATTTTCCAAGGGCCATGAATGATTTTGGAGATGGTAATGGTGGATGATTAAATACTAGGGAAGCTAAGATCAACATGATAGTTGGAATATGAGTCATGTAATTCACGTTCCTATGAGTTTAAATTGATGAATATGGAAGGAGGAATATATAATGGGGATGAACCAAAACACCTTAAGGTGTTGATTTTCCATGGTGTCTCCAGGGCTCATGAGTATTGGAGTTCATTTCCTTTTAGGAGGAGACGCCTCTATTTGGTAGGTTAGAAACACTTATGAATGACAAGATAGTGATTTCATGCATGGTCAAGTTGAGGTGTCCATACGATCTTCCAAGAGATATGAGAGATTTATTAAAACTAAAAAATCTAGACAAAGAATATGGGGTATATAGAAAAGGGCTATCCAAGAAGGGTTATGGAAACCTAGGGAAATTTAGCTCTAGATTGGGAGTATTGGGCCCTATTCCATGTGACGTGGCTCATAAAAAGGTTTTGGAATGGAATTTCACATTCTTCCATTGAGAAAGGGTACAATACATGGTAACGTAACATCAAGGATGTCAGATCCACTCAAATAGTTTGGCTATAGGGATTGTAAATCATGGTCTTTGAATATCTAAGTTAACTGGAGGTGGGAAAAAGTGGGAAAAAGTTAACCATTTATAATTGAGTGATATTATAATGTTTCACATAGTCAGGAAATAACTACTGAATTTAAGGGGAGGAGGCATCCTCAGATTAAGGGTCATTTTAGATGAATTGGTCCCTGTTACCAGTTTGATATAGGGAGGAACCAATAAAAAGGAAGCCCAAAATACATGTGGTTCTAGAATAAGGGTATCAACTCAAGGAACTAGGTGGGTTATATTAGACTTCAAAGGTAAAAAAGTGGTTCTTGAAAAGTGTATTATTCAATAAGGGTAAGAGAACCCTAAAGGTTGTGTCGTCACTTAGTGAACACATTATCATAACAAGGAGATGTAATAAATCATTACTCTAACTCTTTCTAGGATATGGGGGTCCCATAAGCATGGTTTGGATTTTACTAGGGGCTATATGACTTTTTCATTTATGTTATAATTTTTTTCTAAACTATAGATATGAAGAGTTTAGAGAGATAAGACTTTAGTTTTACTTAGGAATCCATTTGAGGATTTTCATCTTGATAATTTTTATATATCTTTCCATGCTAGTTTTAGGATCTTACGATTTAGACCATTAATGGATGAAGTTTATGGTTGTACAAATTTGACCAAAGTGGATGAAGTTTAAATTTGTGATTCACATGGAACTGCTTTGAGGTGAATAATACACAACAACCTAATTAATATAACCATGTTCAAGAGTACTAACACATCCTTTTTGAGTAGGAGATTAAAATATTTTAAATCATGGATTAAGGTTCTTAAGACATGTGTAATGATATGGGAAAATCATACCGGGGATGACCCTAAACACCCTAAGGTGTTGAGTTCTTCCATGATGATGATATACCCACAAGGATCAAAAATCCCTTCTTATAGGGACAAGATATCTATGGTCGGTAGGAAAAATCCCTTAAGAATCTCTAGAATGGTCAAATAGAAATATCTATTTTCCTTTACAAGGTCTATGAAAGGTTTTTGGAAACCCTAGGTGCTCAAGACATGAATTGTGATTTATGGGTTGAGGTTCTTGGAAGATAATGAAAACATACCATAATCTGGTTAACTGGGGTTAGGTTATTATTGTCTATTAATAATGAATAATGATGGGTGATGACCGAAACATTTTAACATCATGTAGTGGGGACATATCTATCATGTAGTTTAACATCATTAGATAATGACATTCTTTTTCTAGTTTAATTTAATGCAGTAAGGATGTTTTGCATGCAGTTTAACATCATATGGTAAGGACATGGGAACCAACATGAAATTTTGCAAGGTAACCTTGGGGAAAATTTATAGTGGTCAAAGTAATTTATATGTTGGGAACACCTTTTATCCATCCACATGCTTCTAACCATATTTTGGAACCCTTATTACATATATTTATCTCATTCCCAAGTAACCCATACATAGATTTAACTCATGCATATGGAAAATAAGATTGTTTGACTCAACCATCTTTAAAAATATGTATATGATGATTTTACGATCTATTAAATGTAGAGAACTTATATCATGAAGTTTAAAATCATGATACTAGGACATGGTCCCAAATCTAAAGTGTGTATCAGTTGTGCTGGCCAGAGTAGATTTCTAGGTTCTCTAAGCTCACATGATCTATGTTCAACATGAGAAATAAGGGATAACTGGGTATCCAATTGAGATGTGTGAAAGTGGGTCTCAGATGGATCACTACATAGGTCCCACCCATATGTAGTTACAATTGTTTTTTTATCATTGACATTATTAGTATAACTAGGATTACAGATTCAGGTGTCATAATGTATCCCGTAATAGTAGGAATCAAGAAACACATAGTTCTTGATTGGGAAAATCTCCATGAATGTCTAACCCATACCTATATGGGGGAATTATTCCCATTGATTTTCCAGGATAAACCATAGATTTGGAAATCTATGCATCAATATGTATCCTGTGATGAATGTAATCAAGACACACCATAGTTCTTGAATGAGAAACTCTCCATATAGGTCTGACCCATACATGGAGGGGGAATTTTTCCACTAGTTATTTTAGTTTGACCCATAATTAGAAATTTGAGCATCAATATATATCCGGTGATGATAAGAATCAAGCTATAAATAGTTCTTGAACTGGAAACTCTCTATGCAGGTCTGAACCATACATAGATGGGGGATTTTTTTCCATTGATTATTATGAATGGACCTCAGATTGGATATTTGAACATCACTACGTATCTTGTGATGATTGGAATCAAGCCTCATGTACTTCATGAACATGAAAATCTCCATTCAGGTATGACCTATACATAGGGGAGGGAATTTTTCCTAATGATTGTTGATACTAGACTCATGATTGGAATTCAAAGTGTTACTATACATCTTATTATAACAGGAATAAGACCACATGTAGTTCTTGATTGGGAAACTCTCCACCTAGGTGTGACCCATACACAGAGGGGTGCATTGTTCTCATTGATTATTATGGTTGAAACTAGGATTAAAAATCTCAGTTTCACTAAATATCCCATGATGATAGAAATCAAGACACATGTAGTTCTTTAATGGAGGTGTGGTGTAAAAACAACACCAAGGACAATGGTCCCCTCAGTCAAGGTCCATAGTAATGCACAATTTAATGTCCCACTAGAGACCTCAACCATGAAGTTTAACACCATAAAAAAGGGAATTAGGGTGTGAATTTTATAGTATTTTATCCATAAATAGGGTAAACTTGATGTGAACTGATATGACTCAATCATGTGAAGAGCCCTTACCAAAATTCCTAATCCCATGTGATCCATGATTGGTGTGATAAAAAAATAATGAAAAGGGTTTCTATAACCACACAGGGACAATTAGAAGCAGGTATAATGGATTATTTTATCATATGGTGGCTAGTACAAGATATATGATTGAGGCATATGTATGTATATCATTGTAATGAGAACCAATCCATAAATAGTTCCGGAAAACCGTGCAATTTAACATCATGTAGTATGGATGTCATCCATGCAGTTTAACATCATGTGGTAAGGATGAAGGTTACCCGATGTGAAAAAGAAGGATTGAAGCCCTATAAATACTATACACGAATTTGGGAAATCATATCATGAGAGGAATCTTTTATTTTTGATATGTGGATTCCTGATATGGTTTCCCAAGGCATCCCACACTTGATGAACATGGTAAGTCTACGTTTTTATGTCATGTGCTGAAGAAATTGTCACACAGTCTGATATCTTGTGACTAGGATAGATATATTTTCCCTAGACCTAGGATTTGGGATATTGGAATCACTGTGTATCCTATGATGATAGGAATAAATTCACTCATAGTTCTTGAATAGAGATATTAACTATGTGGATCAGACTCACACATTGGGATGGGGGCACTTTATTTCAATTTTTCATAGATCTTGCTCATGTGAAGAGGGCTATTTGTCGAGTGATGTTTTCTATGCAGTTTAACATCACATGGTAAGAAATAATGGAATATTATAGTTTTAGTTCATATAACTAGGAAAAATCATGATATTAACATCTTGAAACTAGCATGTGTGATTCTTGATGATAATTTAGAAAAGTACATTTGGAGAAAATTCACATTGGTGTGTGGGGGGGGGGGGTGTGACACATTCATCATTCATTGTGACCAATGAGTATACTTCATTGGAATTAACCTTATATATTATTTAAGGCCATTCTCATTTGGGTTACAACTTTGGAGGTTTTTTTATTTGTATCATTAGAGTTTTGATAACCAACATCAGTTCTCCTTGAAGGAATGAATAGGGGTGATCATTTTTCTGGAAGGATCATGAAATCTGATTCTAATGGAATTTGAGGTTGTAAAGCGTACACAAAATCTTATCATTGTGACATTATAAATCATCTATCCACTTTTTTTATTTCTCATAGTATGATATTTTTTCATAGATAGTTATTTGAATTGAGGATAACTAGACTTCAATGTGAAACATTGACTTAGTTCTGTATATCAATGAATATAGAGTTTCTTGTGTAGCAGTACGTGTGGTGGTATGGTAGGGCCATAAAGAATGAATAAGATTCATTTTCCAAGAAATATTATCCTTATTCACCATTTTTTGGAGTATATTTGACATATTATTATTTAAGGCCTCTATTTTTCAATTCTCTATAACATGATAGTAGGAATAATGGTTGGAATTGATGTTGTAATCCTGGTAAAATTTCTTAAACTTAGTAGAATAGAAGTTAGTGTCATTGTTCATCAATATAATGGGAGGGACTTCGAGTCTAGGGATGATAATATACTTCATGAAGTTAATGATATTCTTCATCCCAAATTCCTTGAGGGGGTATTTACTTATCCCATTTATAAAAGAATTCAGTAGCAGTAAGTATGTACTTAACATCTTAGCTGTGGATAGTGGATTTGGCCCACAAGCATAAATTCCATATACAGTGAATGACTAGGAATATTTAACTATATATATAAATTCTAGGTGTTTATGGATGATGTTTTATTGAATCTATCATGCATGACATTTCCTGTATAGTCCAGTATCATTGAAATATAGTAGCAACCAATCCTTATAATTTATGAGAGATCCTAGTCCTAGATTGATGGGTTCTATAAGAACCTCCATATAACTCTTCCATTATTTCAAGAATATCTCTTTATACTATTAATATGAGGATGATTCCATAAAATCCTCTTTTTAGAGGGCCTTTTTATCATTTGACCCATCCCAAAGCATGAATTTCACTATTCGGTGTTGAGTATACTCCCTTTCAGTTTCAAAAAAATGGGAGAGTACCATTTAGAGGTAATCAAATATGGTATCTATCTATCTAGGGGTGGATATTGGTTTGTCTTGCTCTGGGGAATCATTGAACTGATTTATTTCCTCCATGTCATAGACGATGCCTGACAATACCATGATGTGGAAGATCACTTCATCCTAACCAAGGCCAAATAGAACTATATTTTCATTATCTAGTGCATCATAATGATCATTTTACAATCATGGGACATGATGAAACATTGGTTTAAAAGGGAACTATACTATTATCCCTTTGAAATAAATAGTGAGATGGTTTAATTATTCCTTATTGATGAAATATTCACCACTAATTTTTTTTCCACTAGATTTGAATCCCCTTTTATGTCTAGGTTGGTTATCTATAGCTATAGGACCAATACTAATATAGAAATGAGGGATTTATACTCTTCTTCATTATTAGTGTATCCTTTGGATAATGAGAAAGTGAAGTGAAAATTTTCTTTATCTAGAAAAACAAATACAATACCTAAACCAACCCAATTGATCTTAAGGTTTTCCATCCACTTTCTTAGAGTACTTAGAGGGGCACTATAAAAATACATCTCCCATGTTATAGTATTTTCATAGGCATAAAAAACCTATTTTCTAGAAGTTTTGTGTCAACTGTTGTGGTTTATGGGGTTGGATGTGCCACAAAAAAATCATCTAGGGCCTTCCCTTTCACTTCCTTCAATGACACTAATTGGATGCCATAATTTTATAGAATAACTACTCATTGGGGTAAATTTATATTCAAAATAGGGTGTCCAAGGATGTACTTAAGCCAGTCAATATGAGAGATTAAGTGGACATCATGGTGTTGCAAGTAATACCTCAAATTTTCCAGTTCAAAGATGAGTGCAAGGCAGTTTTTCTTGACATTAGAATACTGGGTCTCAGTACGTATAATTGTTAGACTAAGGTATTAGATATGGTCCTAATTCCCCACATCATTCTTCTATTCTAGGATATCATCGAGTGATCATTCCATTGAATCCACATATAAGATGAGAATATTTCCTTCCACCAGTGGAATCAAGACGGATGGGTGCAGAAAGTACCACTTGAAAATTTCAAAGGATTTTTTGTAGTTAGTATACCATCATTAGGAGACTCCCTTATTCATTAATTTAGTGAATTATTTAAGTTATCTCTTTAGGCTATCTATGAAATTATGAATATAAGTGAGGCCCCCTTAGATCCCACTTAGTTCATTGAGGTTCTATGTGGGGAAATTTCTAGGATTGCAATAGTATTTCTTGATTCGACTATGATTACATGGTAGCATAGCACAAATCCAAGGAATTTCATTACTGTTACCCTGAAATCAAACTTTATCAAGTTCATCTTCAAACTATACTACTGTAACTTTTTGAATATTTCTTGAAGGTCCATGAAGTTATCACATCACCATCGAGATTTGATAACCAAGTCACTGACATAACATTATACTATTCATTCTAAGATGGTCTTAAAGATATGATTTATGGAATGTTGGTAGGTAGATCCATAGTTATTTAATCTAAAGGAAACCTGATAGAAAAACATCCCCTAGGATGATTTGAAGGAAGTAGATTCCACTTTTTCAAGGTTCATATTTATTTGATTGTACCCTGAATAATTTTCTAGGAAGGAAAGGTATTGGAATCAAATAATTAAATTGATCAAGAGTTTTGTGATTGAAAATAAGAAATTTTCCTTTGGGAAGTGTTGATTAAGGTCTCTAAAATCAATGAAAACCATAATCTTCTCATTATTTTTATTTATAGGGATGATATTGGTGAGCCATCTTGGGTACTTCACTTCTCAAAAAAATTTGGATTTGATCAAAATTTCAAATTCCAAATCTACATTAGCAGCATGATAGGGGTGCATCATCTTGGATGCCTATGTGAAATCTCAATGGACATCAAGTAATCTTAGATAATGCATGTACACATCAGGTTTTAGCCTGGGAATTTCCATATATTTCTATGAGAACAAAAATTAATGTTTCTTTAGAAATCCAACGTATATATCCTTCTCCTCGAGAGGCATGCTTACACTAATCAATACAGGCTGCATGTCTTCCTCTATTCCTAGATCTACCTAACTAATATCATCGATGGTGGTTGAGACACCTTCCTCAAATGCACATATCCTTATCCCCAAGATTCATGGTATAACTAATCAAAGTAGGATGTAGGTCCTTCTCTATTCCCATATTCACTACTTGAGCTCATCAATGGTGGTGGAGATGCCTTTCTCAAATGTGGGTAGGGAATTCCTAAGTTAATCATCTTCTTCTTCCACTTCTGAGTTCATGGAGAAATCTTTATATATGGTAGGTAATATGAGGGATTATCTCTCATTGTCAAGGCAAGAGAAGCAATGTGAAGAGTCATTTTCATCCCAAGCTGCAAGAGTGAATACAAATAGATTTTGAAACTAATTATTTTATATTATGTTGTCACTGAGGAAAAGAGGAGCTTGGACATCTAGGATTAAGTCTACATCCTCAATTATGTCTATGGGTAGCACTTAATTTCCATAGGGCATACTCCAGGGATTCTCATGGGAATTCCCCAATCCATTGGGGGGGTTGTAACCAACATATTTTCATCCACCATTGGTTTTTTATTTCCTATTTATAGAATTATACATCAACATATTCTGATTTGTAAGACTCAAAGGGATTTATTTCACCACATAGTATGACAACCTTCCCACTTATTGGGTATTTCAATCACTAATGAAATTTGGAAGGTACCGACACGTTTCTATGAAGCCAAGGTTTTTGAAGAAGAGAATTATATGTGATTTCTTACTGCATAACCATAAAATCAGTATTATACATGAGGTCCCAAAACTAATCCATGATATTAATCTTATAAAGAGTTATTTTCTCACTCTTATCATACCCTTGAATGGTTATCTTTGTAGGAGATAAATCTCCTTAAATATATCACAATCGTCAAAGTGTATGAATCAGGATGATTTTGATCCTAGAACCATTCTCAATTATAGATCTTTGGATGTCATCGTCATAATGATTTACCAAAACTTATAGGGGTATAATATTTTACTAGATGACCTCTTACAGATCATGTTCTATGAATTATATAACGAAATGGAATTCTAATTGAATAGTTTCTACTCGAGAAACCTCAATTGTAGTAAACTCTATCTCAAATTACTATGGTTTTGGAGGGACTTGATGAGTGAATCATTGATTTATTTCTAAATATAGAGATCATATAGGATTGAGAGTTTGTATGGGTCCACTAACAACTATTTTAGAATGTTTTTATTTTGTTCCAAATGTCAGTACTTCCCAAGGTGGGGTTGCTACCTATTATGTGGCTCAAGAGATAAGGTATTTGAGGTGAATAAGTATGGTTTTTATACAAAGTTTGATGGAGTATCTCCTTATACTGGAATAGGCCATACCAATATCCCCCTTTATCTTAGATGATCAGACAATAACACCCTCTCCAGATAGTCATGTAAGACGAAAAGGCTTGGATGACCACTGGAGGGATGCGAGACCCCTCCATGTTGATTTTAGTATTACTAGAGTTCTATCTCTTGGGTCTTGATAGCATATATGTTCTCTACAAATATGTAACCGAAATATTGGGTTTGACCAGCCAGAATTGTCCCCCATATCCTCATCTCTTTCACCTTTAGCCTCCATCTCCCTATTCAGGTATAAAGGAATCATACTCAGAGGCATATTAATCATTATATAATGGTTCTATTAGTTGTACTACATTAATAGAACCAAAGATGATATATTCATTTTAGGAGGGTTCCATTTTGTGGTGTGGTGCTCATTATTTGGACATAATAGGAACGAAGTCTATAAGCAACATAGAATGCATGGGAGATGAGTATGAATATTCCTATACTATCTTTTCTTGTGTTCAATGGTTATGTACACCTCTGGTAGGTGCATGTGATGTCACCTCCCTAGATGATGGGATCATTATCGGTATCTGAAGCTATTCTTTCAAGGTGGAATTATCTTGTCCAACTTTATTTAGAGTCATCAAGTTATCAAAATTATTCCCATGCCTATCAAGAACTTCTTTCCAGCCACCCCTTCTTCTAGTTGGGTGATAGTTACACAAGTCACTTGTGATGGGGAATTTTCCAACATCACCTATCTAGAATCAACCATGCTTTGGAGGATGTGTTTGAAGATGAACCAATCCTAAATGGTATGAACCAACCTTCAATGGAAAGGGAAGTAGTCTAGATAATTAGTGAGATTGACCACAGTTAGTTTCTTAGGATATGTAAACTTGAGTAGATTATTTTCCATGAATGTAAAAAAAACAAACAAGAACCTGCTCATTTCAGAAGGAGTACAATTTTTTCATAAATTTCTCAAATTGTGGGTGACCCTGATCCCCTTTTACTTTTGGTCAAGGGATATTTTTTTATTTCTGCCACTTGATAGGAGGTGATGGATGATTCTAGTCCTATATTGGTGCTTTAATTGGAACCTCCATTGGTTTGAGGGTAAGAACAATAGTATATGTCTTACCAAGAGTTTTCTCCTATGATGAGGGCATGGGAAGAGATTTTTATTGGGTCCTCTAAATGGAATATTCTAAGAGTTATACCATTTATGAAAACACATGGAATCCACCTAGATAATTCATCATGATCAAAGATGTTTTTATCTCATAATGAATATCTTAAGCATAGAGTTATAACAATTTCTATTGTGAGAGTGGGATGTTGAGTGAATAGGTTATAACTTTCCATCTAGTGATGAAGTCAGAAAACATATCATTTACATGGTTCATTCTATTTTTGAGGTTGGAAATTTTCATTTCCCTTAGTTTAGAGTTGAACTGATAAAGAAATTTTTGAAAAAGGTCTTCCTATCCTATAATGGATCATGTTGTAAGGCTATTATACCAAACAAAGGCTAGCCCTATTAAAGTATGTACAAAATATCTCAGCTTGGTCACCTCCTAGGGATCTCTAGGGCCCATCATTGGGCCGCATTTGGACAAGAATTTAATGAGATGTTGTTCAAGATATCTCACAATGACAAAGGATGATAAGTTTATATTGATGAAATTAGGTGGGGAAAAATTTTTATCCACCCATTCAGGATACAATTTATTTTTGGGGTTGATGGGTGCATGCCACCCCTCCATGGCTTCCATTCAAGAAGCAAGATATTTAATGTCATTGAGAAGTTCTCAAGGCACTAATATTTGGGATACCTCCCATATATATAAGGTAATAAAATAATTATGAGGTGGCCCTATTTTCATCTCACATTGATTTTTGATCCATGCTAGGAAATGATCACCCTGACGGGGGAGAGGATGTCACTATAATGGAGGAAAGTCACGATCATCTTCATCTTTATCATTTATATAGACTAGATACTTAGATATAGAGATAGAATTATGATTAGATGATTCGATTTCTAGAAGATAAAATCTTTCAGGATGGGTGAGAGGTGGGATATTCATCTTTATATGAAGATGGTAACCATTAGGAATGTTACCCCTGAGTAGCTCCTTGTTAAGTTGTCTGAGATTTTGCATCTTATCCTCATACTGTTCCAACCTTTCCTACATGGAAGGAATTTTAGTTCTTCTATATGGTAATGTTATCTAGCCACACAATTCCCTTTTTCCATTGTAGTATTCTACCAAAGTGGTGGAAGCTCATTATTTTACAGTTTTGGGTTTTGGATTCTCCTCTAATTGCTCAAACATGCAGCCTTAGTTGGTGCATCTAGATTACCCTCTTCTTGAGGTATGTTTTATATATTACATAACATTATGTTTTCATCCTAATTCACATCATCTATTGTGATGATTATGATTACATTCACTGAGGTTTATCAAGAAATGGTAGCCATCCTATTACTCTCAATACAATAGGGTGATTCTACACCAGTTTCATCAGGGTCATTTATCTAAACATTGGTCAAATTAAGCATTTTTAGCTTACGACACCTATGGGGATTAATTTACTTTTCCATATATTCCTCCCATATTGGTATGAGAATTGTGACCATGAGGGAGTTTCCAGTATTGTTTTCCAATCAGGACCCAAATAGAAGATGTTTTACATGTATCGGGACGAATGGATGAGATGTTAACCATCTATATTTACCAAAAAACCTAGAGAAGACTGATTCCCTCTAAGGGGATGATAATGATAAAAATTCCTCCATCCCTATGGGATGGAGACTATTAAGGTCCTCCATTAGGACTTTTTTCTCCTACTATTAAGGATTTGATGATTTTGGTTAAGGATTTGATGACTAATAATATGGGAACTAAGATATAAATGACCCCAGCCCTATGGACTTGGGTTGATCTAGACCAATACTGATTTCTCCAAGACCCTATAGGGGTGAGATAACCTGGTGTTGAATATTGGGGTAAAAATGCTCACAACTATGTTGGATGGGGTTGGTTTGCAGTTTCCACCAATATTTCTTGGATCTTCTAAGGGATTAATGATTCGAGGGGTATAGGTGGTGGTAAATATTCCCCTAGCTCTATGGGCTGGGATCACTCCTAGATAGATGCTATGATAGCTACTATTTCAAACCATTCAATTTGAAAAAATTGTTATTGTGTATAATCTTGGAGCAATGGTAGCCTATGATAGTAGTTATCTTTTATGGGAAGTTATCAGGTTGTACACAACTTCTACTTCCATGTTTGAAATATCTTCCCATTTCTTTTAGGTGTCCAATTTAAAGGTCTATTGGTAGACCACTCCATCCATTTATGATGCATTTGCATATTTAAATTGGGGGTTTATTTTGTTTTATTGACCAACTAACCCACGTGTTACCCAATCCCCTAATTTCTTTAAATTATATGACATTATAGAATTCCATATCTTGGGATTTATACTATCATAGGGGAATGGTGAAGTGAAGAGTTATGTACTTTTACCATACTCAGATATGGATACCAAATGATACTTTGGCAATCATTTTTTGAAGAGTCATGGTGCAATGGTGAAAAGTGTATTGAATATTTACATTGTGATTTTCTAGTTTTGGGTCCCCATCCACGTAGAAAGATGCTAGTTCCATTGGAAAATAGAGTATATTTTTGGTTTGAAGGTGACCCTTATATCCTGAATAGGGGAGGTGTCTATCCTTTACTCATTGATGAGTTCCCAATATATTTTGGCATATGTAAGGCATGAATTCCTTCTATAGATTATCTGGGATCTCATAGTTAGATGCGAAGAGGGGAAAAACATGGTTGGAAGGTTCTTTCCTACTAAATCTCTCCATATATCCATGTCACACTCCTCTTTATCAGACTTAAATGCCTCCACCCGATCAGACCATTGAGGTTTCCTCTCTAGGTCTCCTGCTGACCATGGTGAAGTGTTGTTGATAGATGATGGGGAAATATATATTATTGACCATGGTGTCTGAGTTATGATCAACTCTCTATATAGAGGTGTTTAAGAAAGGGGAGGAATTCCTTGTCTGGGGGAGATATTCGCATGGGGAGGTTGACCATGACAAATTTCAGGAGTAGAGTCCCTATGATCCATATCCATACTACCACAAGGAGGAATATTGTGGTAATGATCACCTTATACTTTAATTCAAGAGTCTATGGACCCTTGAGGTGTTGTAGATATGCATTAAACAATCTCAAGTACAATGAAACTGATTAGGATAGGTATATGAGCCTAATTCTAAGATGTAGACATAAAATGTTGACCTGAATTTTGGGGTTGAAAAGGGATACGAGCCTTCTACATGAAGACTACCAAAATATGTGGGTAACCATATGTTACTTTAGGAATATGAAAAATATGATGAGAATATGCCAGATATTCCAATGAGATTTTGTATTATTGGAAGAAATATGAGCCTACCTATGGGTGGTTGCTAGAATATGCCAGTCAACCTTGGATGAAGTAGGTATATGATCCTAGTTAAAATATTCATTCCCCATCAGAATATTCATACATACCTATGACATGGGAGAAGGTATATGAGCCTCCTACTATATATCCTTTAAAGGATAGGTGTGTATTCATTCATTGGTGGAAGTAGGTATTTGAGACTAGAATCTGTGAGCCGCTGGAGTATGCCAAGTAGCTTCACTAATAAGAATATGTACCTATGTTGAATAATGTGCTACTCTTACTTGGTGATATATAGTTTTGATGGGGATATGATACCGGTATTTTGGTTTTGAATATGCAGTTGGTCATTTTTTATAGGAATTTGAGCTTGTCCCGAGGCTTGTGCCACTCTCACCTAGTGATCCCTGGTCGAAATGGTGATTTGAGCCCGATCCTATTACTCTAGATTATGCTTCAAGTATTTTTCAATAGGAATGTACACTTTTTTTGAGGCATGTTACACTCTCATTTGGTGATCCCTGGTTGGAATGGGAATATAATCCCAGTTTGACGTCTCATCCTTCTCTAGAATGTGATGATAATCCTCTTAGATAAAAGAAAGAATGTGAATTTTCTCCATAGTATCCACCTATTCATACTAATCAGGTTGGTGTGTTGATATGGATATTAGGATAGGAACATTTTCCTATCCCTATATCTATACCCGTGTGTTAATATGTCAGTGAAGTTATTAAACAACATCTAAAATGTATTAACAGTGTAGAAAAGTGTGCGTAGGAATATATGAATTCACATTTTCAGTCTCCAATATATAATGACAAATATATTATATTTAAGTGAGGATATAAGCCCAATCCTATCCTCCTTGTTCTATTGGAATATTCTGATAGTCTTCATTCATGGCGTTAAGGGTATGTGGATCCCCATGCTAGATGTAAGAACACACGTACATACTTGACATGGGGGGGGGGCAGGTATATGAGCTTGCTCATTGGCTACTGCCAGAATATGCTAGCATGCTTCATCAACATAAGTAGTGACATGAGTCTAATCCAATTTATATATATTTTTCCATGCCCTATGTGACTTACTTGGTACCTGTTCACAAGTATTCAGGGTGTAAATATTCTTGGTGGTGCCCTCAGTAAGTGTCTAAGGGGCACCAGTGAGATGAAGCAAGTGATGGTAGTTTGTAGGATCTATCCTTGGGGTTCCTTAACTAGAATAGATACATAGTCAACTACCTGATCAAACTTACTCATATATATAAGGTTCTGATTGTCGTTCTACTTGGATAAGCTTCTAAAATGATTAGAAGTGGAAATGAATACCACTAGATTCACTACAGCTTTCCCCAAAGGAGGTGGACTTGTCAGTTTCTGCATATAATGACCCTTTCTTGTATCCTCGAGGGTTGGGATCATACAATTTTGGTGGTATTACCAAACTACTACATTCACCACATGATTCTGAAGGTGTTGGGTGGGTGAGGTCATTCAGAATCCCGCATAGGTTTCAACTGTAGCTGATATTCTAGAACAGTTTCTAGATGAAGACATGATCTCAGGTTTAGGTGTTGTTTGTGAGGGAAATATCTAGTCATAAAGACAAAAAGAAACAAGATCAAAAATAAGTAAATATTGTCAAGTATGATACATGCACAATAAAATACTCATAGGTAACAAAATTTTCCTTTCTAATTCCCAGTTTGGACATTTTTCTCGCATGGAATTGACACAATGAGAATCGACTTATTTCATAGGAACCCTGATTATGTTTGATTTTAAAACGGTCATAATTTTTTTGTGTAGGATATGAAAAAAAATGTCCCAACATATGATAAACCCATTGATTTCATTATCTAAGATATTTATGTTTGGTTCACCATTTTTTTCTCAGAAAATGCATGGTGACCTGGGTTTAGAAGATAAGGTGACCAATGCCATAATGATTCAGTTATTCAATCATTACATTATTTTACTCTGGGTATACCATTTTTGTTATCTTTTTAGGGTTTATTATGAGGGTGAAAATATTGTTTCACAATCACCTACACCCAGTTCACCATGTTCATTTCTTATAAACTGCAGGAGGATATGACATCCACAACAAGGTACATACCTGATTTCTAATGGATGGCAGTATTTTGGATTTTTAAACCCAAAGTCACTAAGGCACTCACATTGGTTGAGAGGATGGGAGGTTGGGATCATCACACCATCTTGGGGAGAGTTATTTCCTATTACAGGACTCTCTTATAGATTTATGATATGTTCATGAATATATTCTTAATAATGACATGGAACTATTCACCCAATCAAAATGATTGGGTGTTGAGTCCTTCTATGTGTACGGGAGGTTCCATTAATTAGACCATATGTATATATACAAGGTTCTTGATTAGTTTCCCATTATTTATAAGAAATTATTAGCTTCTTAGATTTTTAAGGTATATAATCAGGATCTATGGAGTTTACTACCATCCCGGTAAAGAAATTTATATTTTGAGGATGATATTGAACATTTACCGCATGTCCTACAAATCATGTTTATAAATAGAATTAGAACCGACATAGTTTGTTTCAGTCGTGCAGTTTAATTTTATGTATAAAGGAAATATTTGAGGGAACTTAAGAAGTAGGTATTGAGCTCGGGCCTTAAGAAGGCATCCTATATATCCTACCTACAATAGGAATTAGATTCATCATAGTTCATAGGTTCTTTTAAGACTTACCCTGATGTGGATTCCCTTGCACGGGGAATATCAAATCATGAAACGGAATGGTACTTACACACTAAGGATTCCATGGATTTATAGATTCATGATTTGAATGATATGATTGTTGCAAATAACTAATCCTACATGATCCATGCTCAGTGTGAGAAACAACGAATAACAGGTGACCAATTTCATCACATATGGATTTGGTACTTATGTACTGGGGAAAACCTTATAGGGTGTTTGATATGGAACTAATTCCATAAGAATGAATCCTACATATCATGTTTGGTCAATAATTAGATTCCTTATAGTTTTATAGCTTCTCAATCCTCAGATGGAAGAAGAATAATAGTGAACTTATAGGGGAGTTTGGATCCCACAAGTTAGGGTGTCTGAGACATGGAGTTACCCACACCGAGGTGGATTTCGATTGGAACTTGGGGATTAGAAATGTGTCCTAATTATTATATTTATGGAAGAAATAATATTCCACATAGATTAATTTGGTGTATCCCCAAATTTTTATACTCAACAAGGTTATCTTATCCTATGGTTTCTGTATGACATGTCCTAATTATCTTCATGACATGCCTAGGGTGTCTGTCTAACAAGTTTGAGGATATTTGAACATGTCCTAGCTCCCTAGAGGACATGTCCAAAGGCAATCACGTGATCCAACTAACTTTTCTAGAGGATATCAGATGATCTGTTTGGAATTTCTAGAGGACTTTTTAAGTATTGTGTGATATGTCCGAAGTATTTCTCCGTACTTGGGAAACATTACCTTAGGGTGTGGACTTTGCAAGATTTGGTTGACATGTCTAGAGTGCTTCAAAAGACTTGGGTAAAATTTCCTTAGGGCATTACATGACTTGGGTGATATGTCCTTAGGGAGTCTCATGACTTGCTTAACATGTCTAAAGGACCTCACAAGACTTTGGTTACATGTCTTGGTGTTATCTCATGATCTGGATAGGTCATGGGGAGAACATGATTCCTTTTCATGAAAATTATCATATTAATATTTTCATAAGTATTCCATATTTTTCTAATCTTTTTCCATATGTGATTCAAGTTCTTTCAAGCATTAGATTTTTTAGGTTTCACGTGACCTAGCCAATATGAGGATACTTCTTCACATAATTTGTCTGGTGCAACAGAATTCCTTCATGAGATATATTGAGTGACCATGTGAAAACATATTCTTTCCATGTGATATCTTAGGTTGTTCTCTGGATTCTACATGGTGGAAGACTCTTGTGATCACGTGACTTTATAATATGATAATTGTGCTACTGTACACTCCCATGGGTGTATTTTACATATGTGGGTTTTCATCCTTTTTTTACAGATAGGGATGAATTTATAGGCCTCGCCTCCCCAGTTATATGCCTCTTTTCATGGTGAATATATTGAAGATATGTCTTGGTGTTATCTCATGATCTGGATAGGTCATGGGGAAAACACGATTCCTCTTCATGAAAATTAGCATATTCATATTTTTCATAAGTATTCCATATTTTGATAATCTTTTTCCATTTTTGCTTCAAGTTATTTCATGTATTATCTTTTTTAGGTTTCACGTGACCCAGTCAGCATGAGGATACTTATTCACATAATTTGTATGGTGCACTAGAATTCCTTCATGTGATATATTGAGTGACCATGTGAAAACATATTCTTTCCATGTGATATCTTAGGTTGTTATCGGGATTCTTCCTGGTGGAAGACTCTTGTGATCACGTGACTCTCCAATATGAGAATTATGCTATTGTACACTCCCATGGGTGTATTTTCCCCATGTGTGTTTTCATCCTTTTTTTGCAGATAGGGGTGAATTGATAGGCCTCACCTCCCTAGTTATATGCCTCTTTTCATGGTGAATATATTGAAGATATGATCTAGAGTTGGTGTAGGGAGTAGCACATCACATGCTTCGCATGATCCTTGTAGAGACCCGAAGCTTGACGTACATAGACATTACATTACTTTTGCGGAATACATAATACATAACAAAAACAGACACCAAAGGACCCTAATAGTTTAGTGCCTTTGGAAACTCGGAACGTAATCTTCTAATCTTGGTGAAAGATCTTCAACATCTCCCATAAGGATCTTCGACTTTTTGTTTCCTTACCCTAAAACTTTCTTTTAATCCCGGGGGAAAGTAAAACATAAAAAGGGTGAGATCAAATGATCATTAAGGGTAAGCATGGATAAAATAAAACATACCATATACAGTTGAACTTAAAAACATGAACATAATGTTTAAACATAAAAATCTTGAGCAACGACATAAAACATGGAAGTACATAAGGCATAGATCATAATGGAACACAAATCATGATAAAATAGCATGAGAATAAAACATGTAATTGTGGCATCCATTAAGCACATGTAATTATTTCCATAGTATCCAAGGAATTGCTTCCAAGACCATCTTAGTGGACAAAGTCCCTTTCTGAATTGAGTTCACTCCTCGTTCCAGTCCTGTAATACTGAACCGGATTAACTTACCGTTCCAACGATGTCTATCTCATGAGATATAAATCTTTACCCAATGCATTGGGGGAGATATAGGTCCCACCCATCTCATAATGAAATCATTCTTACTTGTGCCACAACATAAACATAAATCATTCATCATAACCCAAGAATAAAATGGGTTTCATAAACATCATTCCATCATAAAGTAATCCATACAAAAAAAATTGGTTATAATTTCATCATTAGAAAAGTGAAACCATGTAAATCATAGAGACATTATACTTGAAACATACACATGTGAAATAATGTCATCTTAGATGAAGATGGTTTTGATAAAACACTTGAAATGAATTCTTGAGTAAAATATCCTTTTTTCTTCAAAATCATTTTCTTTTCACAAAATTTCCTACAATTTTAAAAGAAAAGGTTTTTGTTGAAAATAGTCATGAAATATTTTGGAGGAATTTTCATGAAAATAATGCTTTATAAAACTGTAAAAATCCTTTCATGCCATATACGTTAAAAAACATTTTTCTCGTACTTTCGTCAGAAAAGTAAAAAAGTACCTTGTAGGGTAAATAAAAGAAAGATTTATTCCATACCATGGGGTAAAAGTTAAATGGGTAAAAATGAATTTAAAAATACATGAATAAACTTTTATAAAACATGGACATGGATGATAGCAATAACCCCAGTAAATACTTACGAATAAGCAATCTCAGATAAAAATGAAATTTGCACAATTATCACTTACCTTAGGTCCGATATGTTTCGTACGTATCCAAACCTCCTGTATAATGATTTAAATAATGTCATTGACTTATTATAGAATCATATTAATTGTTATGATATCATATATAGTTCACTTATGACTTTATATTACCCGTTCTTTTGTAAATTCGATGTAAAAGCAGCGTTTTGGGTAAAATCATTTCATTTATCATACGGGTTTCGACTTGTTGTTCTTAATATTATTACTTATATCCTAATTTACTTAATTCAAGAATGTAAAACATGATTTATATGTAATATATATTCAACATATACACATATATATATTATAGATCGATAAAAGGAATGAAATACACCGTTCATGAAGACGGTAGGCCGTACGTACGCATGAACGCTGTTTTCGTTTCCTTATTGAATTGAATGAAACTAAATAGATGAAATACATATATATATATACATAAATACAGTAGCATTATTATTTAATATATTTCATTATTATTCATTATATAAACTTTATGATCATTCATGTATGGTTAACATGGATAATGAATCTCATCGCGTCGTGGAGACGGTAGTCCGTACGTACGCACGAGCGATGATATCATTCCCATAATTATTGAATAGAATTGGAGTGGATGGTATAATATATTAGAATCAGTATGATTTTATAATAACCATACATATTTATTCTTTACACCATTATACCCATCCATGTAAGGTGTTGGTGGAAAAATAGATTTCACCATGGCGTGGAGACGGTATTCCGTACGTACGCACGCGTGGTGATTTTGTTTTCCGTAGGATGTATATATGGTGAAATAGGGTTGTTTCATACTTATAATAACATATAAGTATATCATTAATACTTATGTTATTACTTCATAATGAAACAACTAAAGAATAAGAAGTGGAAGAAGAAATAAAGTTGAATGAATCGGTAACAGACATTACCTCTTCTTTGAAGCGCCTCTTTGAGACCTCCTCCTAGGGCACTAAAATTGGTCTTTGAAGAAGATCAGAACCTCTAGTATGTTTCAAGGGAAGTGTAGAATATAATTTGGCAGGTGTTGGACGATCTTGAAGGCTCAAAGTGGTGTGAGGAAGAGAGGGAGGAGGTTCCCTTTTATAAGGGAGGAGAGGGGCACCTTTGGAAAAACTAAAAATATTATTTTATTATAAAGTCATATTCGGTTTTTAATAGCTCAAAATTGAGTTATTTAGAAGATAAGGTGGGGATGGGTTGAAATACTCTCATCCAATAGAATTTATACAAGTTTAGGTTTCTATTTTAACCTTATCATTTAGATTTTTCCTTAAGTTAAATAATTTTACTTTTTCCGTGTCTTCTTGTTTTCTTACACTATAAGGTTAATAAACTTACTATAACAAGCCAAAAGAACCCCAAGTTTATTATTATTAATATATATAACTTTATCTAAGTCATTTGGCCAAACGTTATATTTTTAGGAATAAAATAACAATTAATAATTTAATATTTGTTTTAAAAACTATTTTATGTCTATTTTGACACTATTTGGTAATTGATTTTTGTGAAAATCATAACAGAATTATTAGTTCAAAAAAAGTTAATTAAATCAAACCTAACATGTCATATTAACCTATAAAATTAGTGAAATTCATAAAAAGTCTCAAATTACATTATTTGGGTATTTATAACATTAATTATGTCAATACTTCATTAATAAGATAATTACTGCATCGTCATTGTGTTATAAATAAATTAAATTATTTAATATCTAAAAATTATAAATAAAATACCATTATATAAGAAATCTTTTTATCTTTCTAATTAATGTTTATAGTCTAATTTATCTTATGTATAACCATATATTAAAAATTATTTACTTATTAATCTTTGATTTTAACTATTTTAACCCTTCTTTAAATAAATTAATATTAAATGTCCTAATCTAATCCAAGTGGGCCTAAATGGTAATATTTTATTCCTAAGGTTGTTTCTGGTCTAATTAAACTTATCCAATAGAATTAGGACTTGTTTTAGGATAATAATAATATCATTTTTGCCCTTAATTATCCTATTTACTTTTAATCGTGGTAAATAAAAGTAAAAAGTTACTATTCACCAAAAAATATTTTCATCTCATTGAACCAAATTTTAGTCCTTGATATTAACTGTGTCTCTCAGATTTTTGAAATTCCACTCACAGAAGCGGTAAAATTAAGTTTTATGAAAATTTCAGTTTTTTAACTACCATTTAGTGGTTTCACTATCCATCAAAAAAGGAAAGTTTCCAGAAAAATACCAAAAATTAGGCCTAATCTATATTTGATATTATTAATTCAAAAATGATGTATATTTTACCAAATTCAAAAAATATCAGTTGCGTTAATTAATTTAAAAATTAATTCCCGTCATCAAAACAAATAGCGTGTTTTTAAGAGATAATAACTATCAAAAGATTGGCACTTGTTTATGTCTGGTTTAAATGTGAAATTACATCCAATGACCAACATTGTATTAAATGGTAAAAATATATTCTAAATATACATTAAAACCACTCAAATTAATAATTTATCACTATTAATTATTTCGATTAAAAAATTTGTTTTTAATTAAAATTTAGTAATTTTCACTATTCATCAGAATATAAAAGTTATCCGAAAAGTACCAAAATTTCACCCTAAGATAATTTTGATATTCCGAATCCAAAAATAAAGTCCATTTTGAAAGATAGGATTTATAAAATTTCAAAAAGTGGGTATTACTATTCATAACGGCTAGTTCATAATAATATTATAATAATATCTCGTTTAGTGAAACTCGGTATTGCATACTACACATGCTATCGAGGAAGGTGTTTGTTGCATGTAATGCAATCCAAGTCAAGGATGCGTGTTCTGTAAGCTCCTTTTGGTTTAGCGTACAACACAAGACATTAATGAAATTAAAAAGAATATTTTTCATAAAATCTCGGGGTGTTACATTCTACCCCCCTTAAAATGAATTTCTCCCTCAAAATTCGTCGGGGTTATAAATGGTTTACTACTCGAAAGTTTCTTTAATAGAAACCCACATCTTAAAAAGGAATACCAAAACATGGATTTTAAAACTAAATTATAAAACGTAACAGTTACCCAAATTAACTCATCACTGGGTTTTCACGTAGGAGAACATAGGTGAAAATATGGATATGGAAGAAAAATCTAACCATCATGTTCTGATGGAGAGTGGTAGAGAACATGGCTATGAAAAATACAAAAATCACAAAGCCATAAATTTGTGATTATATAGGGTACCATCTTATTCATCGGATATAAGGGCACTAGGACAACATTTGTGGTTTTCAAGATCATTTCCCTAAAGTTGAAGAATTTGAATTAGAATAAATACTTACTTTATTTTGGTATAATCTCACTGTTGTTCATGCCTTGAACAATTTACACTTCATCTCTTAAAGAAATGAAGTTGAATTTGTTATTTGTGAAGTGTTAGCAGATCATGTGATAGAATGACGGGTCATTCCATCTGTCTCAGACAAAAGGTTAGCAAAAGTTATTAAATATTCACAAGTCGATCTATAGTGAGATTAATCATATATGGTTCCTAAAATAGACTTATACTTCATATATCATACATCTTAATATAATAAAACTAGTTTCTACTAAACAGGGACTTCCTGTAGGCCAGTGGTAGGCGATAAAGGCCAGTCGCACTTCAGTTGTGGGTTCGATTTCCACAGCCTTGTCCGACGCGATGGAATATCACCCGTCCTACAAGTTGTCCTTTTTCTAAAACGACATTACTATAACATCCCATCAATAATATCAAAAAAACTTCTATCCTTAAACAATACTATCTTATGTCTAACATAATCCATTCCAATCTTTATCTAAAATACTTTGGTCCAAGCTCATAGTATAAAGAAAATGATTACTTGAAATGTCATCAACCAAGCATGTGGATACCATCATTTATCCCCCATATATCTTTTTGTCACATTCCAATCATGTAAATACCTTAATCATGTATTTTCTTGAAAAACGAATACCCATTAAACCTTAGTGAAAACATGAATGCTGTCAAAAGTTAACTCTTTCCACATACAAAAATCCAAAAATTCTATATACTCAAACCATGATATAACCTTCTCCTTATATCAGTCATGAGCTCATGAATACTATCAAACATTTAATTTTCTCCTTATCCCTTCATTATGCGCATATCATCTACTTTCCAAAAATACTGGTACCATTCAACAGACACTTTCAAAACTTAAGGAAAGGCAACAGTGTAACTATAAGGCCCCAGCCTTAAACCTTACTTAATATTGAATTAAATGAATAATTCACATTGAGGATCTTTTCAGGTTTAGAGTTTTAGAGAATTAGGAAATAACTATTACATCTCAAAAGATTACAAAGTAGACACTTCCACTAAGTTTCCATAAAATAAAAACTCTTAATAAGAAACATGTCTAGTTCCATGTTTTAGATAGCATGACTTTCCCTTGATCCCATGCTTGACCCTATTCCACATTAAGTCCTGTGAAAAAAATTTCAAAAAAAACTTGGGGTGAGGATAAAAAGCTCAGTAAGGGATACAAAATGAATTGAAACTATTAGTTAATCAAAACAAAAAGTAAACCATGTATACTTTATCAAAGTAATACCTTCACCTTCATGAAGTAGTAAAAACTCTTCACTGAATAAAATATCATTACATACCCTTTTGTAACCAAAGGATTACCATAAAACCCATATGAAGAACACATAACATATAAAGGTAACTTGGGACATAAACATACTTAAGTGGAATAACCATAAGTTAGACTTCCACACATATCACTTAATGGAATAGCCATTCGGCCAACTTCCATATATACTTAATGGAATAGCCATACGTCTGACTTCCATACCCAATGCATTGGAGGTTATAACGTAACCACCCATCCTGGTATTCACAGCACCACCCGTCATATGGTTTATCACGTAACCACCTGTAAAATGTCCAAGTACCATCATTACACATAAAATATTGAAAATATAAACATTTCAATAACAACATTTCATTTTCAATCACAATAAGTAATTCCTAGATATTGAATTAATCAATCCATTTTCAAAAACCATTTAAAAGAGATTTTTGAATCAAAGTGTCCCATACCACTTTGAAGATTTTAATGGAATTATAATTTTAGAACATTAATGTCCATATAAATAAATACTTAAAACCATTTCGAAAACATGGACATTAAAGATAAATATTTATAATAATAAATCTTTAAAACATTTAAAACGATATTTTTGTTAAATAGTTTTTAACAAAATGAGAGAATCTTGAATACAAATACTAGCAGAATAACATTTAATCCGAACTTTATAATATCTTGAGAATAAAGGGATTCATGATATAATATGTCAAAAAACAGTATACACACCATATAAGAGTGAATTGGTGCATAACAACAATGAAGTCTCAAAAGAAATGTAAAATGAGATGAAATCCATTATAAAGAAGGTATCCTTAAATTAAGGATAAATAAATCTCATAATTATGTGTGACAAATATAAATACACCCAATATAAGTGGATATTAAGTGTAAAACAATCAAAGGTTATTCACACATATTCAAAGGATGACATATTCAATAACTACTTGTTGAACCCAAAGAAATCGAAATTGGGTTAAGAAGTTCCCTTGGTAAAACTCGACAGCCTATCGGCATCACATAAAATTTTACAAAAAGGGCTGTTGAGAGAGATAAAGGGGATCTAATCAGTTGGAAATAAAATTTACATAAATAATGATATCAAAGAACATATCCCAATATAATAGTATGTGAATTAAAATACATAACAAAAGAAGTCTTTAAAAAAAATGCGGTTGAAAGGTCCCCTTACCGAGTTGGGTAACTTTCGAAAAGTACACCCCTTGGAAGAAGGGTCATACAATGAAGATGTAAATAACCATAAATTAAATTATACTACAAAAAGTGTATAATAATGGGCAGTACATACACCACACAAAGGAAATAATGGCAAACGTAGCATAAATGTCACGAGAATAAAAGTGAGATGAAAAATCCCTTACTAAAACTCGGCAGCCTAACAGCACCACTTAAAACATAAAAAATGGATTGATGAGAGGAAATAGGGTCTCTCATCATATCAATGTAAAGCTTAAAGAAAGAGTAATACAAAATAACATCCCCCAACATAACAAAGAGGAGCTTAAAAGAAGTGACATAAAGGAGAGTACTTAAAAAGAAAGAGAGAGGTTGGATCTCTTACGAAAATTCGGCAGCCTAATCGCGCCACTCAAAACTTCCAAAATGGATTGATGAGAGAAAATAGGGTGTCTCACCATATGAACATAAAAATTACAGTAGGAGTAATATAAAATAACATCCCAATCATAATAAAGATGATCTTAAACGGAATGACATAAAAGAGTGTACTTAAAAAGAAAGAGAGGAGTGAGATCCCTTACCTCGTGTCTGACATGACTCGATCGTTCTATAATCTCCTGAATAATAAAATTTGGTCAATATATAATTGCTTAAAGACCTAATTTAAATATTATTATTCAGTTCATATCACATATTATAATGTTATAATAATTGGTTAATAAAGTGAGTTCGTATCAGACGTCTTTGTCGATGTTCAGTACATGAGTAAAAATTGAACTTGTTGGAAAAGAATTTTCCATGTAGTTATAGGTACATAATCTCCAGAATAGTAATTGTGTTTTAAATATCATATATATCCAGTATATATTCATTTTATACTGTTCCATATCATTTGGAGATAAAAAATAAAAAACACCGTTCATGGAGACGGTAGGCCGTACGTACGCATGAACGCTACTTTCATTTTTTTTCCATATTAATGGAATTAAAACAAAATGAGAGATATATATATATTATAATTCCAGAATGATAACCATAATTTAGATTTAATATATTACATATATATCCATTATATATATGTACTTATAATAGTACATAACATTTGGAGATAAGAAATGAAATGTACCGTTCATGGAGACGGTAAGCCGTACGTACGCATGAACGCTACTTCCATTTCTATTTCATATTTAATGGAATTAAAACATAATGATACGTAATAGTATTTTAATTCCAGTATTTTATCATATATAATATCATTAAATATATCCTTTATACATACCACATATGGTATTAACGAATCAAATCACTTTGAGGGGGCGGTAGTCCGCACTTCCTAAAATGAAGATATCATGTTTACCCATAATGGAAACCATAAAGGTATGCCATAAATGAAAAATACAGAAGTTTAAGGAAATCATAAACATATTATATATCATATATAAATATAGTGACATCTTAATGGACACCTTTGAAGGTGTTAAAAGAATGTTGAACAATCATCGTTTCGGGAGGCAGAAATTCTCCATCCACAGAAACAGTAAATTCTTTAACCATTAGATGTAGGTGTGTGTAAGTGTAGCTCGAATACTTCTTATAAAAACATCATAGTATATTTAATATACTTTATTTGTTACAAAATAAATTAATAAAAAGAGTTTAGGGGGTTGGAGAAGCAAAATAAAACAAAAGGACACAAGTGAAGACATTACCTTTAAATCGGGTAACTTCCTTTGATTTGAGCTCAAAGGATTCATTGGAAAGGATTCTACCCAAAGTGATGCTTCAAGTAGTTATATAGGGATGTGTAGAGATGAAATGGGAAGGGTTTGGCCGATCCAAAGGCTTTGGAAGTGTGGGTAAAGAGGTAGAGGTGGTGGCCTTTCTTAAGAGGAGAGGAGGGGCACTCTTGGAAAGGTATAAAATGTAACTTTATTTCCAAATGATTTTCGGATTTAATTGGTCCCACATTGATGTGTTTATAGGATAAGGTGATAAGGGTTCAAAATACACCCATAAAATAAGTTTTGGACATGTTTAGGGCTTAGATTTTACATTATCTTTCCATTTTATTTAAATCGTTAAATAATGAGGTCATCACTGCATCATCATGATGTCATAAATAATTTAATTTATTTAATGTTTAAAAATTATAAAAAAATACTATGGTGTAGGAAATAGTTTTAGATTTCAAATTAATATTTATAGTCCAAAATATAATTTATTTAGACAAAATTAAAAATATATTACTTAGGTGATACATCCTTTGTTACATTTAACATTCTTTAAAAATAAAAAGATAAAAAGTCACTTTCTCACAAAAGTGATTCCATGGGGCCCCCAAGTTTGGAACAAGGCATCCCATGGTCGTCCATGAGACAAAAATTAGCCTTAGGACACATTTTTTGGTCATTTTGTTATTATTATGATATTATCTTATTTTCTTTAACTACCCGATTACTCATTAATCAAGATAATTAAAGATAATTACCGTCGTTACTATTCATAATGTCCAAAAAAAAAAGAGTCTTAATTAAATAATTTTTACGTTATGATTCCAAATATTTAATTCATTTTACAAAATTACAAACACATAAATTTCAATAATTAATTTAAAAAAACTTCTCGTTGTCAAAACAAATAGCGGGTTTTTTAGAAACAATATTTATGAAAAGTTTGCACTTGTTTATGCCTAATTCCAAAGTGAAATTAATCCCAATGACCATAATTGAATTACATTGTAAAAATATATTCTAATTACACTTTAAAACAAATTAAAAAGATAATATAACCATATAATTAAATTATATGAAAAAGCAGTTTTGATGTAAAATGCAGTATTTTTCACTATTCAATGAAAAATGAACATTGTCAGAGAAATACCAAAAATTAACCCAAGGTAAATTTCAATGTCCCAATCATAAATAATATGTTTATTTTGAGAAATAGAGCTTATAAAATTTTCAAATAGTGGATTTAAAAGGGGTTCGCCATCAAAAGGCGGTCAATCGACCTTTTAAAGAATATTAGAATGTTTACGCTTAAAAACTGGATTCATTTGCATTTTTAATCCTCTAAAATTTATTGTAAAGAGTAAAAATATTTTACAAACATATATAACCATTTTGTAGTTAGTTCTATTCATTCCCTCCATTACAACGACTAGGCGTTAACTACCATTTAAAATAATATTATTTTATTATTAGAGTGCAACGTAAGATTCCCAAGAAACTCGTTGTTGCGTATTGGGTACGCCATCGAGAATAGCATCCCCTTTAA
The DNA here is from genome assembly GCA_963277665.1 of Viscum album. NCBI lineage: Eukaryota > Viridiplantae > Streptophyta > Magnoliopsida > Santalales > Viscaceae > Viscum > Viscum album. Next base: position 1,390,829,018 of record OY728164.1, read on the forward strand.
AGTAATATTAATATTTTATTCACAAATATGGATAAATATAAAGATGTCATATTCTTTATTTACTTGGGGTGTTACATCCTTCCACCCTTTTGGGAATTGCATCCTCGCAATTTTAAAATTGGGCTTGGAAACATCCTTGAAAGTCCCACACCGGAACAAGAGTCGGTAAAACAATAACTTTAAAATAAAGAAAGGTAAGTACAAAGGTCACCCGAGTTAACCCATACTAGGATTCCAAGTATGAAACTATGGACATGGAGGAAAAAAAAAGGGTCATGTTCTGATGGAGAGTGATAGAAAACATGTTTAGGAGAAAGTTAACCACAAGAAAATCACAAACTTGTGATGGGTTAAATGGTATTTGATTCCCCAGTAGGAAAAGTTAATAGACAAATTTTTTGTTTTAAGTTACTTTTTATTGAGGAATTTATTCATAAGGAAACATAATCACTTATCATGTTGACTTTCACCTTTTATTAGATTCCTTACACAAACTCATATTTTCTCTAAAAGATGAGTATTTAGGAAGAATTGTTCACATTAAGAGTACTATAATCAACTTCTAGAGAATCACCTAATCCAAAAAATAGAACTATATACTTCCCATGTCTTTAGACTTTAACTAAAACCAAAAGCAAAAAGGTTAGTACAAGATCAGATAATCTAGAAAAGGATAACCCTTTATAAAAAGAAAATCTATTCTTAATCTCCAAAATTTGTCCAAAAAAACCCAAAGTTCAATGAGGAACATTTGATAATCAATTTTTCCATAAATTTATTCAAAGTAAACCAAACTAAGTTTGAAACCCAAATATTTTAAGGATTTAGTCACATAGTCTTCCAAGTTAAATCATAACATTTATCTCCAAACAACATCAGTTTCTCTTAATGTCTCATATTGAAAAGTAATTAACCTAATCACATATCCTCCATGATAGGTTAGTAAATATCCATAGATAACCCAAAATCAACTTACTCTTAATTCATAAAATCATCTAACTAAAAATAATCAGTCAAACTAACTAGGGACTTCATGTAGTCCAGTGGTAGGCGATAAATACCAGTTGCACTTTAGTTTTGGGTTCGATTCCCGCAGCTTTGTCCGACGCGATGAGTTGTCACACGGTCTGAGTGTTGTCCTTTTTTCAAAACTATATTATTCTTAAAACATTCACCAACAATGAGATAAAATCTTCAAGAATAATCATAACATATTTTATCCTCATGTTTATCTAATGCCTTTCATTTTCCAGCATATCATATAATAACCCATAATTACCTCAAAAGTAAGGATCATATAAACTCTAATGGTTACCTTTATAATTATTACCTAAACTTCCACATCGATTGGTCATCTCGTAAATGATGCATTACAGAACATACCAAGGTTCAAGTGGTTGATCATGACTCCTTTATAGTTGGTTTAGAACAACCATGAGTTTCCTCATTGAATCCCCCATTTTATCTAGTATCTTAAACAGAGAACCACCACAGTTTCCTTCAAACTTGTTGTCTCTTTGGTGCATGCTAGATCCATCCATTCACTAAAAACAGAAAGGTCAGTGTGAGTATATCAACAAAACCATCATGTACTAAGGAGGAAAATAAACACTAATATATACTTACTCATTCACTTTATCTAAAACTAGGACTATTTCTGAAATCCTAACCATTATGGTAATGTCACTTATGCTTAGGGGATAACCTAACCTCTAAAGTTATCTAAACCGACCTTTGATACCAACTATAATGCCCCGACCTTAAACCTTACTTAATATTTAATTAAATGAATAATTCACATTGAGGATATTTTCAGGTTTAGAGTTTTAGAGAATTAGGACATAACTATTACATCTCAAAAGATTACAAAGTAGACACTTCCACTAAGTTTCCGTAAAATAAAAACTCTTAATAAGAAACATGTCTAGTTCCATGTTTTAGATAGCAAGACTTTCCCTTGATCCCATCCATGACCCTATTCCACATTAAGTCCTGTGAAAAACATTTCAAAAAAACTTGGGGTGAGCATAAAAAGCTGAGTAAGGGATACACAAAGAATGGAAACTGTTAGTTAATCAAAACAAAAATTAAACCATTTATACTTTATCAAAGTAATACCTTCACCTTCATGAAGTAGTAAAAACTCTTCACTGAATAAAATATCATTACTTACCCTTTTGTAACCAAAGGATTACCATAAAACCCATATGAAGAACACATAACATATAAAGGTAACTTGGGACATAAACATACTTAAGTGGAATAACCATAAGTTCGACTTCCACACATATCACTTAATGGAATAGCCATTCGGCCAACTTCAATACATACTTAATGGAATATCCATACGACCGACTTCCATACCCAATGCATTGGAGGTTATAACGTAACCACCCGTCCTGGTATTCACGGCACCACCCGTCATATGGTTTATCACGTAACCACCCATAAAATGTCCAAGTACCATCATTACACATAAAATATTGAAAATATAAACATTTCAATAACAACATTTCATTTTCAATCACAATAAGTAATTCCCAGATATTTGAATTAATCAATCTATTTTCAAAAACCATTTAAAAGAGATTTTTGAATCAAAGTGTCCCATACCACTTTGAAGCTTTTAATGGAATTATAATTTTAAAACATTAATGTCCATATAAATAAATACTGAAAACCATTCCAAAAACATGGACATTAAAGATAAATATTTAGAATAATAAATCTTTAAAACATTTAAAACGATATTTTTGTTAAATAGTTTTTAACAAAATGAGAGACTCTTGAATACAAATACTAGCAGAATAACATTTAATCCTAACTTTATAATATCATGAGAATAAAGGGATTCATGATATAATATGTCAAAGGATAGTATAAACACCATATAAGAGTGAATTGGTTCATAACAACAATGAAGTATCAAAAGAAATGTAAAATGAGATGAAATCCATTATAAAGAAGGTATCCTTAAATTAAGGATAAATCAATCACATAATTATGTGTGACAAATATAAATACACCCAATATAAGTGGATATTAAGTGTAAAAAAATCAATGGCTATTCACACACATTCAAAGGATGAAATATTTAATAACTACAGGTTGAACCCAAAGAAATCGAAATTGGGTTAAGATGTTCCCTTGGTAAAACTCGACAGCCTATCGGCGTCACATAAAATTTTACAAAAAGGGTTGATGAGAGAGATAAAGGGGATATCATCACTTGGACATAAAATTTACATAAATAAGGATATATAAGAACAAATCCCAACATAATATTATGTGAATTAAAAGACATAACAAAATAAGTCTTTTAAAAAAAAGGAGGTTGAAAGGTCCCCTTACCGAGTTTGGTAACTTTCGAAAAGTACACCCCATGGAAGAAGGGTCATACAATGAAGATGTAAATACCCATAAATGAAATTATACTACAAAAAGTGTATAATAATGGGAATTACATACACCACTCAAAGGAAATAGTGGAAAATGTATCATAAATGTCACGAAAATAAAAGTGAGATGAAAAATCCCTTATGAAAACTCGGCAGCCTAACGACGCCACTTAAAACTTCCAAGATGGATTTATGAGAGGAAATAGGGTCTCTCATCATGTCAGCATAAAGTTTAAAGAATTATTAATACAAAATAACATCCCACAATATAACAAATAGGAGCTTAAAAGAAGTGACATAAAGGTGAGTACTTAAAAAGAAAGAGAGAGGCTGAATCTCTTACGAAAATTCGGCAGCCTAACGGCGCCACCCAAAACTTCCAAAATGGATTGATGAGAGAAAATAGGGTGTCTCACCATATGAACATAAAAATTACAGTAGGAGTAATATAAAATAACATCCCAATCATAATAAATATTATCTTAAACAGAATGACATAAAAGAGTGTACTTAAAAAGAAAGAGAGGACTAAGATCCCTTACCTCGTGTCCGACATGACTCGATCGTTCTTTAATCTCCTGAATAATAAAATTTGGTCAATTTATAATTTCTTAAGGAACTCCTTTAAATATTATTATTCAGTTCATATTACATATTATAATGTTATAATAATTGGTTAATAAAGTGAGTTCGTATCAGACGTTTTTGTCGATGTTCAGTACATGAGTAAAAATTGAACTTGTTGGAAAAGAATTTTCCATGTAGTTATAGGTACATCATATCCAAAATAGTATTCATGTTTTAAATATCATATATATCTATTATATATTCATTTTATACTATTCCATAGCATTTGGAGATAAAAGATTAAAAGCACCGTTCATGGAGACGGTAGGCCGTACATACGCATGAACGCTACTTTCATTTTTTTGCCATATTAATGGAATTAAAACAAAATGAGAGATATATATGTTATAATTCAAGAATGATAAACATCATTTAGATGTAATATATTACATATATATCCATTATATATATGTACTTATAATAGTACATAACATTTGGAGATAAGAAATGAAATGTACCGTTCATGGAGATGGTAAGCCGTACGTACGCATGAACGCTACTTCCATTTCTATTTCATATTTAATAGAATTAAAACATAATGATACATAAAAGTATTTTAATTCCAGTATGTTATCATATATAATATCATTAAATATATCCTTTATACGTACCACATATGGTATTAAGGAATCAAATCACTTTGAGGGGGCGGTAGTCCACACTTCCTAAAATGAAGATATCACGTTTACCCATAATGGAAACCATAAAGGTATTCCATAAATGAAAAATACAGAAGTTTAAGGAAAACATAAACATATTATATATCATATATAAATATTGTGACATCTTAATGGCCACCTTTGAATGTGTTAAAAGAATGTTGAACAATCATCATTTCGGGAGGCAGAAATTCGCCATCCATGGAAAGAGTATGTTTTTTAACCATTAGATGTAGGTGTGTGTAAGTGTAGCTAGAATACTTCTTATAAAAACATACTAGTATATTTAATATAATGTATTTGTTACAAAATAAAAGAATAAAAAGAGTTTAGGTGGTTGGAGAAGAAAAATAAAACAAAAGGACACAAGTGAAGACATTACCTTTAAATTAGGTAACTTCCTTTGATTTGAGATCAAAGGATTCATTGGAAAGGATTCTTCCCAAAGTGAGGCTTCAAGGAGTTATAGAAGGATTTTTAGAGATGAAATGGCCAGGGGTTGGCCGAGCCAAAGTCTTTGGAAGTGTGGGTAAAGAGGTAGAGGTGGGGGCCTTTTATAAGAGGAGAGAAGGGGCAATCTTGGAAAGGTATAAAATGTAACTTTATTTCCAAATGATTTTCGGATTTTATTGGTCCTAAATTGATTTTTTTAGAGTATAAGGTGATAAGGGTTCTAAATACACCCATCCAATAGGTTTTGTACATGTGTAGGTCTTATAGTTTACATTATCTTTCTATTTTATTTAAATCGTTAAATAATGAGGTCATCACTACATCATCATGATGTCATAAATAATTTAATTTATTTAATATTTAAAAATTATAAAAAAATACTGTGGAGTAGAAAATCGTATTATCTTTCCAATGAATATTTATAGTCCAAAATATAAGTTATTTAGACAAAATTAAAAATATTTTACTTAGGAGATACATCCTTTGTTACATTTGACATTCTTTAAAAATAAAAAGAGAAAAAGTAACTTTCTCACAAAAGAGATTCCATGGGGCCCCCAAGTTTGGAACAAGGAATCCCATGGTCGGCCATGAGACAAACAGTAGCCTTAGGCCACATTTTGTGGTCATTTTTTTATTATTATGATATTATCTTATTTTCTTTAACTACCCGATTACTCATTAATCAAGATAATTAAAGATAATTATCGTCGTTACTATTCATAATGTCGAAAAACAAAAGAGTCTTAATTACATAATTTTTACCTTCTGATTCCAAATATGTAATTCATTTTACCAAATTCCAAACACATAAATTGAAATAATTAATTTAAAAAAACTTCCCGTTGTCAAAACAAATAGCGGGTTTTTTAGAAACAATATTTATGAAAAGTTTGGCACTTGTTTATGCCTAATTCAAAACTAAAATTAATCCCAATGACCATCATTGAATTACATGGTAAAAATATATTCTAATTACACTTTAAAACAAATTAAAAAGATAATATAACCATATAATTAAATTATATGAAAAAGCAGTTTTGATGTAAAATGCAGTATTTTTCACTATTCATTGAAAAATGAACATTGTCAGAAAAATACCAAAAATTAACCCAAGGTAAATTTCAATGTCCCAATAATAAATAATATATTTATTTTGAAAAATAGAGCTTATAAAATTTTCAAAAAGTAGAATTAAAAGGGGTTCTCCATCAAAAGGCGGTTAATCGACCTTTTAATGAATATTAGAATGTTTACGCTGAAAAACTGGATTCATTTGCATTTTTAATCCTCTAACATTTATTGTAAAGAGTAAAAATATTTGACAAACATATATAACCATTTTGTAGTTAGTTCTGTTCATTCCCACTATTACAACGGCTAGGCGTTAACTACCATTTGAAATAATATTATTTTATTATTAGAGTGCAACGTAAGATTCCCAAGAAACTCGTTGTTGCGTATTGGGTACACCATCGAGCAAATCATCCCCTTTAAAGTAATATTAATATTTTATTCACAAATATGGATAAATTTAAAATTTCATATTCTTTATTTACCTGGGGTGTTACAGTAACAATCCTTAGATTTCTCTTTATTCTATAGTACCATGAGATTACTTATACAACATTACACTTGATAAACATGTAATCATTCCACTACCTTCTCAAACCATTGACCGAGCTTCATCAATTCTTTCATCTCACATATAATTTTTAGTCTCTTCATCATCATCAACATAAATATTACCCATACGACCATACTGATTCTCTTCATGAGACTTTCTCTTAGGGAATTGGTTTGCATAATGCCCGTACATTACACATTTAAAACATTTAACCATTGTTGATGTCATCGAAATACTATTATCCTCATCCATGGTGTTAACTGAACCTTTTCGTTTGCACTTACTGGCTTTGTGTCCTTATTTTCCACACCCAAAGCATCTTCCAGTTCCTTTGAAACATTCTTCTTGATGCCTCTTCCCACATGATTTACATAGGGGAAATTGAACTTTCTTTCCTCTATGATCATCATGAAACTCCATCTTTCTCTTATTAGCCGAGTCAGGAAACTTACCAAATTTGTGTTTATTGATCATATTATGAGATTGCTGATTTGGCATAATAATGATGTTTGGACTTCCAAATACCATTTCATTTGGTTTCTCATGAAGAATATCATTCCATTGTCCATCATATCCTCCATTATCATGAATCTTCCAGTTTCTAGTCATTTTCTAAAACCCAAAAAGAATAGTGTGAGAGGTAAAAATCATGCTAGGGAAAACAAAATAGTAAAGGGGGAGTACCCTCAATATCTAACATATTAGGTTAATTTCTAAGATCGTTACCGTAGTTCTAGGACTATATCCTATACATATACTTATCCTTAGGGACATCCCTAGACATACCTTAGAAATATCTCTAGAGATCTCACTAATGTTTTCACATCCTATTTTCCAAAGGTTGACTAAACCTTTCCTCTAATACCAACTGTAGAGACCTGAATCTTGACGTACATGGAGATTGCATTAATTTTGAGGAATACTTAATACATAATAAAAATATAAACCAAAGGACTGTAATAGTTTAGTGCCTTTGGAAACTCAGAATGTAATCTTCTAATCTTGGTGAAAGATCTTCAACATCTCCCATAAAGATCTTAGACTTTTTTGTTTCCTTACCCTAAAACTTTCTTTTAATCTTGGGGAAAATTAAAACATAAAAAGGGTGAGATCAAATGATTAGTAAGGGTAAGCATGGATAAAATAAAACATACCATATACATTTGAACTTAAAAACATGAACATAATTTTTAAACATCAAAATCTTGAGCAACATCATAAAACATGGAAGTACATAAGGAATAGATCATAATGGAACATAAATCTTGATAAAATAGCATGGTAATAAAACATGTAATTGTGGCATCCATTAAGCACATGTAATGATTTCCATAGTAGCCAAGGCATTGCTGCCAATACTATCTTAGTGGACAAAGTCCCTTTCTGAATCGTGTTCACTCCTCGTTCCAGTCCTGTAATACTGAACCAGATTAACATACCGTTCCAGCCATGTCTATCTCATGAGATATAAATATTTTTACCCAATTAATTGGAGGGATATATAGGTCCCACCCATCTCATAATGAAATCATTCTTACTTGTGCCACAACATAAACATAAATCATTTATCATAACCCAAGAATAAAATGGGTTTCATAAACATCATTCCATTATAACGTAATCCATACAAAAAATTGGATATCATTTCATCATTAGAAAAGTGAAACCATGTAAATCATAGAGAAATTATACTTGAAACATACACATGTGAAATAATATCATCTTAGATGAAAATGGTTTTGATAAAACACTTGAAATGAATTCTTGAGGAAAATATCTTTTTTTCTTCAAAATAAATTTATTTTCACAAAATGTCATGAAATTTTAAAAGAAAATAATTTTGTTGAAAATATTCATGAAATATTTTGGAGGAAGCTTCATGAAAATAAGGATTTATAAAATCTTAAAAATCCTTTCATACTGTATACGTTAAAAAAACATTCTTCTCGTACTTTCATCGGAAAGGTAAAAAAGTACCTTGTAGGGTAAATAAAAGAAAGATTCCTTCCATACCATGGGGTAAAAGTCAAATGGTTAAAAAGGATTTTAAACATACATGAATAAAATTTTATAAAACATGGACATGGATGATAGCAATAACCCAAGTAAATACTTACGAATAAGCAATCTCAGATACAAATGAGATTTGCACAATTATCCCTTACCTTATGTCCGATATGCTTCGTACGTATCCGAAACTCCTGTATAATGATTTAAATAATGTCATTGAATTATTACAGAATCATATTAAATGTTATGATATCATATATAGTTCACTTATGACTTTATATTACCCATTCTTTTGTAAATTCAATGTAAAAGCAGTGTTTTGGGTAAAATCGTTTCATTTATCGTACGTGTTTCGACTTGTTGTACTTAATATTATTACTTATATCCTGATTTACTTAATTACAGAATTTAAAACATGATTTATATGTAATATATATTCATCATATACATATATATATATATTATATATCGATAAAAGGAATGAAATACATCGTTCATGGAGACGGTAGGCCGTATGTACGCAAGAACGCTGTTTTCGTTTCCTTATTGAATTGAATGAAACTAAATAGATAACATACATATATATATATATACATAAATGTAGTAGCATTATTATTTCATATATTTCATTATTATTCATCATATAAACTTTATGATCATTCATGTATGGTTAACATGGAGAATGAATCTCATCGCGTCGTGGAGACGGTAGTCCGTACGTACGTAGGAGCGATGATATCATTCCCATAATTATTGAATAGAATTGGTGTGGATGGTATAATATATCAGAATCAGTATGATGTTATAATAACGATATATATTTATTCTTTACACCATTATACCCATCCATGTAAGGTGTTGGTGGAAAAAATAGATTTCACCACGGCGTGGAGACGGTATTCCGTACGTACGCACGCGTGGTGATTTTGTTTTCCGTAGGATGGATAGATGGTGAAATAGGGTTGTTTCATACTTATAATAACATATCAGTATATGATTTATACTGATGTCATTACTTCATAATGAAACAACTAAAGAAGAAGAAGTGGAAGAATAAATAAAGTTGAAAGAATCGGTAACGGACATTACCTCTTCTTTGAAGCGCCTCTTTGAGACCTCCTCTTAGGTTAGTAAAATTGGTCTTTGAAGAAGACCAGAACCTCTAGGATGTTTCTAGGGAAGTGGAGAAGATAATTTTTCAGGGTTTGGCCGAGCTTGAAGGCTCAAAGTGGTGTGAGGAAGAGAGGGAGGAGGTTCCCTTTTATAAGGGAGGAGAGGGGCACCTTTGAAAAAACTAAAAATATTATTTTATTATAAAGTCATATTCGGTTTTTAATAGCTCCAAATTGAGTTATTTCGAATATAAGGTGGGGATGGGTATAAATCCATTAATCCAATATAATTTAGACAAGTTTAGGTTTCTATTTTAACCTTATCATTTAGATTTAACCTTAAGTTAAATAATTTTACTTTTACCGTGTCTTCTTGTTTTCTTACACTTTAAGGTTAATAAACATACTATAACAAGCCAAACGAACCCCAAGTTGTTTATTAATAATATATATAACCTTATCTAAGTCATTTGGCCGAACCTTATATTTTTAGGAATAAAATAACAATTAATAATATAATATTTGTTTTAAGAACTATTTTATATCAATTTTGACAATATTTGGTAATTGATTTTTTTGAAAACCATAACAGAATTATTAGTTCAAAAAAAGTTAATTAAATCAAAACTAACATATCATATTAACATATAAAATTAGTTAAATTTATAAAAAGTCCTAAATTACATTTATTTGGGTGTTTATAACATCAATTATGTCAATATTTCATTAATAAGATAATTACTACATCATCTTTGTGTTATAAATAAATTAAATTATTTAATGTATAAAAATTATAAATAAAATACCATTATGTAGGAAATATTTTTATCTTTCTAATTAATATTTATAGTAGAATTTAGCTTATGTATAACCCTATATTAAAAATTATTTACTTATTAAACATTGATTTTAACTATTTTAACCCTTCTTTAAATAAATTAATATTAAATGTCCTAATCTAATCCAAGTGGGCCTAAATGGTCATATTTTATTCCTAATGTTGTTTCTGGTCGAAGTACACTTATACAATAGAATTAGGACATTTTTTATGGTAATAATAATATCATTTTTACCCTTAATTATCCTATTTACTTTTAACCGTGGTAAATAAAAGTAAAAAGTTACTATTCACAAAAAAATATTTTCATCTCATTGAACCACATTTTAGTCCTTGATATTAACCGTGTCTCTCGGATTTTCAAAATTCCACTCACAGAAGCAGTAAAATTAAGTTTTATGAAAAATTCAGTTTTTTAACTACCACTTAGTGGTTTCACTATTCATCAAAAAATGATAGTTTCCAGAAAAATACCAAAAATTAGGCCTAAGCTATATTTGATATTATGAATTCAAAAATGATTTCTATTTTACCAAATTCAAAACATATAAATTTTATTAAATAATTTAAAAATTAATTCTCGTCATCAAAACAAATAGCATGTTTTTAAGAGATAATAACTATCAAAAGATTGACACTTGTTTATGTCGGGTTTAAATGTGAAATTATATCCAATGAACAACATTGTATTAAGTGGTAAAAATATATTATAAATATACTTTTAAACCACTCAAATTAATAATTTATCACTATTAATTATTTTGATTAAAAAAGTTTTTTTAATTAAAATTTAGTTATGTTCACTATTCATCATAATATGAAAGTTATCCGAAAAGTACCAAAATTTTACCCTAAGATAATTTCGATATTAAAAATCCAAAAATGAATTCCATTTTGAAAGATAAAATTTATAAAATTTTAAAAAGTGGGTATTACTATTCATAATGGCTAGTTCATAATAATATTATAATAATATCTCATTTAGTGAAACTCGATATTGCATACTACACACGCTATCGAGGAAGGTCTTTAATGCATGTAATGAAATCCAAGTCAGGGATGCATGCTGTGCAAGATCCTTTTGGTGTAACGTACAACACAAGACATTAATGAAATTAGAAAGAATATTTTTCATAAAATCTCGGGGTGTTACAATCCTACCGTGGGTCATCCAAGCCATCACATGATAAGAAATGAATGCAATAATTCTCTTTCATCACCATACTTACTGGACCCATGGATTATCAAAATGAATTATCATAATCATGTTTCCATGTCAAATGAACTTTACACCATTGAGTTGACATATCTGAAAGTCTTTGAGAGATAAATATTCATGTATAAAATATTTTTCAGGATCAAAGAAGGCTTGTCTAAATTCCTTCATGAGATAAAGATGGCTTGTTAGAGGGATTTTAAGTGACCATAAAAGATTTTCAGGGGCCTCTCTGGTGATCAAGAAGGATTTTTAGGGGCCTATCATGAGATCAAACTGACTTGTCAAATGAGGTGCTTAATCCCTTCATACGAAAACAACATATCTTCCCTTTGTGAGAGGCTTATGTGTTTTCAACCATTTATCCACTATTTTCCAAGACCTCTAACCTATTACCATTTATTTTATATATGGACATCATATGATCAATAAAGGATCTCATGATGGAGTGTGGGCATTATTATGGACAATATATCCAATTATCTGTAGAGATGATGGGGCATCACATGATCTAGTCTAAATTTTATAGGTCCCTCACATGATGAAGGTGACATGACAACATTTTCTCCTGTGAAAAGGTTGAATTGTCTCTAGATGGATCTGTGAGGTCTTGCAGATCACATAAGTACACAAGATGAATACTAAAATAACATTCCATCGTATGAGGCTTATGAATTTTTCAAACATTATTTTATAATGTGGTTTATATGATTGTTAGGTGCCTATTTATTGAAAAGTGAAATGATTATAGGAACTTATCTGGAAACGTTTTCACGACTAGCAATTATTCTTTGGACACATTCATAGCCTTCACATGAAAATTATCATATCAACATTTATGGTGGACTTTGCATGAATTGGGTGATATATACTTAGGGAATCACATGACTAGGTTGAAATTTATAAAGGAATTTCTAAGACCTCGGTGACATGTCTGGAGGACTTCACAAGACATGGGTGGCATGTTCTTAGGGAGTTTCAAGACTTGAGTGACACGTCCTTAGGGAATCATATGACTTGGTTAACATGTATGGAGTAATTTTCAATACTTGGGTGAAATGTGTTGGTGTTGCTGCTTGATATGGTTAGGTTATGAGGAGCACATGATTATTTATCATGAAAAATAACATATCCTTCTTCACACAAGTCTTTCTTATTTTTCCAGTCCTTTTTTCATACGTGACTTAAAGATTTTCAAGCCTGAAATTGTTTAGATTTCACATGATCCAGCCAACATAAAAAAAATCCTTCACATAATCTGGATGGTTAGATATAATTTCTTCATGTGATATATATAGTGATGCTATGAAACACATATTCATTCCACATGATCTCTTAGGTCATTCCTATAATTTTACCTGGTGGAAGTCTCTTACAATTTCATGATTTCCACTTTTAGAAGTCTATTTTTCTATGATACCATGGGAGTAGTCACCTTCATGTGTATCTATTGTCCATTTTTTGTGCCAATAGGTAGGAATTTATTGGCCTCACCACCATAGTTATATTCCACCTTTCATGGCGCGCATCTTACTGATATGACCTGGAGTCGATGGAGGGATTATCACATTACTCACTTCGCATGATCCTTCCACAGGTCATCAAAGGTGTCACATGATAAGTAGTGACCGCAAGAATGATATATCATATATATAATTATTTGACATGTGACTTATAAAAGGTACTTCTCATTATCTTGTTTCCATTTAAAATGACCTTCAAACTATTGATCCAACATGTCTTATAGTATTCATGAGATCAAGACGCATGAGTAAAGGCTTTCACGTGATCGAAGAAGACTTGTCTGGAGTCCTTCACGATACTAAGAAGGATTGTTAGAGGACTTTCATGAGATCACTTTGACTTTTCAGGGGCCTCTCATGAGATTAAGGAGGCTTGTCAAGGGCTTCTCATGATATCAATATGGTTTTTTTAAATGAAGAACCTAACCCCCTCACATGAAAAAAATGTATCTTCCCTTCATGATTGGCTTCCACCATTTTCAACATTTTATCCTTTATTTTACAAGACCTATAAACTATTCCCATTGGTTTTCCATCCATGCATCATATGACCAATAAGGGATATCATAAAGGTGTGTGAGCATTGTCATGGACAATCCATCCTCTTATCTACAGAGTTGATGGGGAATCACATGATCGAGTGGATGTGTCTAAGGTTCTTTTCATGATAAAGATGACATTCCAACATTTTATTGCATTAAAAGGTTGACTTTTCACTAGGGGATATACGAGGTTTTGAAAATTTCATAAGTATATCACATGAATACCAACACAACTATCCATCACATGAAGCTTCCAACTTTTTCATCCTTTATATTATAAGGGGTTTTGGATGATCATCGAACATCTATTAATTTAAAAGTATCATGATCATAGGAGCTATTCTGTTATCCTTAGCATGACTATAAATTTCTATAGACACCATTACAAGAAAAATATGGTTTTCTAGAGGCTCCTCGTATGACCATAAGCAGATCATGCACAACACATGATCTATTCACATGAACTTCCTACGGTTATGTGATTGTGTGTCCTTATATAATTTATGTGATTTGAATTATTTTTACACATTCCTTTCCTTTTTTATAGAGAAAATAATACCCATGTTTTGGGTATTTCATCAGTTATAGAATTTTAGGTGCCCATTTGGAAGGAATTAACAAAGCTGTAGAGATCCATTTATGGATTGAAGCAGGAATCACAATCATGTAATGTTTATTTTGATGAGGCCATAATAGAATTTTGTTTTATTAATAATGAAAGTGAACCATGTATCAATAATAAGGTTTATGGGAGTCGCATCATTTTCTTAGTATTATATGTTGATAAAATATTGTTAATGGGAAATTAAGTGCAATCCCTATAGTATGTGAGGGATTGGTTAAATGAATTCTTCTCTATGAAAGAATTATGTGAAGCAGCCAATATTCTAGGGATCAAGATCTATTGAGATAGATCTCAAAGGATGATTTGGATAAGTCAAAGTAAATATATTTATGAGGTTCTCAAAAGGTACAATATAGAACAATCAAAGAGATTATTATTATTATCAGTGTCACATAGAATTAATCTCTCCAAGAAAATGTTTCCACAAACAATTGTAGAGATTGAAAAAATGAGTATAATTCCTTATGCTTTAGTAGAAAAATCTATCATATATTCCCTACTATGTAGTATGTTTAATATTTCCTTTTATTTAATCAAGATTGTAATATATCAATACAATCCATTAGATATGAATTGGGTAGCTGTAAAAACTATCCTAAAGTACTTGAGACATAAAAAGGATATGTTCTTGGTGTGTGGAGGAGATGAGGATCTATTCATGAGGGGATACATTGATTATAGCTTCCAAATAAATCATGATGATCTAAAATAATAGTTAGGCTATGTATTTTTCCTAAATAATGGTACAATGAGATAGAGAATATCAAAAAAGTCAGTGTTCATCGATTCTATAGTAGAATATTCCTATATAGTGGTGTTCAATGTAGATAATAAAGTAGTTTGGATACAAAAATTTGTTTCCAATTTTGGTGTTGTACCTAACAGTGTAGAATCTTTTATAGTATACAATGATAATACTATGGAAGAATATATGTCCAAGGATCATGGGTCATAACAAAGGAAAAATAATATAATTTAGAAGTTATATGTCTTGAGATATTTTACTCAGATAGGTGAATTCATATTTAATATAGTATCCATGAATGATAATGTGGCTGATCCAATAATTGAACCCATATCTAAGAAGAATTTTGATGCTCATGTGAGAGCTACTGAGTTGATAATTGTTATTAGTTGGCTCTAGTAAAATTCAGAGTGTTGTTAGTGGGTTCCCTAGACCCAAATACATTATATAATTTGATTACCATTACATGTATAATATTTTATATATACATTTTCTTCTTCATACCATAATAATTTTGATACTTTTTCATCCACTATTAATATGGTAATGTCCTTATAGTATCTGTAGTATCAAAAGGTTATAACAGTTCCCAACTATAATGATAACCTTGAAATACTATGATAGTATTATTAAAAATATGATATATAGTCTAGATACATCAAATTGATGGGACATAGATGATGTTCGACTATTATGTTTTAAGGGATCACATGCACTAATACTTCTTCTCATCAAGTTAGTACTTTGTGAACTTGAGTAGATGAGATCACGAGTGCTGACCCGCTAATACATTCACCATATTTTTCAAGTTTCATTGTTTATTCCTATCTATAAACACATGAATTTTTCTATTTAATTTAGCTCATTATAAATTTTCACCATTTGATCATGCACTTTGATGTACGGAAAAAACATGATATTGAATTTGTGGTAAGGTAGCTTGTGTTGGGCATGTCTTTGGTGGTATGACATTGGTTGAATGATCAAGATAAATTTTTTAACATATGAGTTAAGGAAGAGATATCTCAGGGGCCTAGGTTAAAAAGGATGGTAGCACCTTCATTAAGTCCATAGCCATAGTACAAGAAGGTAAGTCTATCCAATAAGGTCACAAAATATGTCAATCATCAAAATCATGGTGAAACAAGTGTGCATACTAATTTATAGGATATCACGAGACAAAGATATTATATTATAGAAATTATGTTCATAAGTGGTATTTATATGTATGAAATTCATTATCTCCTTATGGGCTATGATGGGTTACTAGAATCCACTCTTAGTTTGTGATTTGGAATAAATGCTATTGAGATAAGGATCTAGAGGGTCACACACTAAGTGTATCAACAAGTTCCACCTATTTAGATGAATAGGAGTTTAGGATGAAGTGGGTCCCACATGTGGGTCCAATGAATGAATGAGTGTGAGAGAGCACAAGTAAGATAATTCAATTATATTATTAAATTTTAGAATAATTATGATTGAATTTATTTCTCAAGGTATTAACAAGTTGTTTGATCATAAAAGTGAATATGAGAAAATATAGTTTTTCGAATGAACACAACACTTTTAAGGTTCTTTAAATTATTCGGGGAGTATACGAGCTATGTTTAAGGTTTATATTTTATCACATAGAATTTTAAAATGTTACAAGTGAGTAATAAAATATTTGTGATATTTATGAAATGTTTAATTAAGTCATATATGTGTGTAAGGGTCTAAAACAAGTGTTATTAGTTTCCATGGACCAATATACAATTTTGAAAAGTGTAACCTAAAAATATAAGTGAATTTTAGACTCTAGAAAAGGTATATCAACAATTTGAATGAATTTGAGAGTTGTACCCTCATATCTACCATGTTTATATTGAGAAGCCAAATGAATAATGAGGTTGGGTCGATTCTGTCTTCTCGATCGAGTCCATGTTCTTCACGCAATCGAAGGGATGACATAAAACTCTTCAATTTCCCATGATAGAATTTGGGAATCATAAACCAATGATCTTGGAGATTTGTTGAAGGCGTGGATGATCTATATAATTACTAGCTTAGTGCCTTTCATCCCTGACATGATGATGGTGAGTGAATCAAATCATTTATTTCAAATGAACAAGATACCAGTTATGGTTTCAGTTGATTTTATTTTTCATGAATAAATTGAATTACATGTGGTCCTATGAGAAATATGGGAATGTTTTTTAGTGAATATAGTTTTTAAGATGAATATGAAACAAAAATTTTAAATTTCTTATTTTTCATGCTTCTGTTGTTCCTCAAGTTCCTTCACATACATGTCAGGACTCATGTACTTTGATGTACTAACCAAAAACATGAATTTATATATTAACGTGAATTAGGGTACATTTGATGCATTAGGAATGTTATGTTGTTACTGAATAAGTCATGGAAGTATTTATATATACTATATATATGAAAGTTAATATCTTGACCCTTTAATAAAAATGAAACCGTCGAACTAAATTTTATGGCCATGGTGTGCGTACGATCTTGTTTTTGGATGTCAAAGACAGATATATCAAATATATAATTTGATGACACAAGTATGCAATTTTCTTTGGTGAGATATTTTGAAAAAGATATTATATTACATTTTGAGTGTTTGTATGTGGTTTTGAATGTTGCGGCATTAAATTATTCCTATTGGGTTCCTTTATATGTTTATATATACTAACATTGGACTTGAGGTGGACTCACATAATTCCACTGAGAAATAATCTTATAGGGTCACACACTTAGTGTTTCAATTGAACTCAATTAAATTCTATTTTAATTTAATTATCATAACAAAATTTTCTCTAAAATAAAGAATAATATTTATTTGAGATTTATTGATTTAAATATTTCGTCAACATATTTATGTGTGATTGGAATATTAAAATAAAAATTTATTTTAAAAAAATTAAATATCATAAATATTTATATATTTACTGAATGAATAATATTTTTTATTTTAGGTTTGGAAAATATCGAGGAAACACGGACCGAGTTAACGGGTCCATTAAGAATGATATATTAAATATAATCTAAATAAATATTAATATATTTATTTATCCTCAAGACATGAGTGCTCCAATAAAACAATAATAATAAAATTATTATTAGATGTTGGGTTCTCGAAGTGTAATGCCTTGAGATTATAAAAGATAAAAATCATCTTCAATAGAGTATATGACATGAAATACCATGATTAGAAGAGAATGTAAAACACCAATACTTTATGATTTATTTATTTTTAAATAAATTTATTCTCTTTGATATCTTATAATGCACATAATTCTAGGTTTAAACGAAATGCAACACTCTATTAAAATATTATTATTTAAACATGACCATTATAATATATCAGTTAAGTTGGAGAGTATAAATAGGACTAGATAAATTATTAAAATTATATTGTTTACACATGTATAAAATAAATTAAATCGTTATATATTTATTATAATTAAAATAATAATCATTTGAAGGAAAAAGACATGTTTTCAGAAATACGTATTTCTTTAAAAGACAGTTTAGTAACACTTTGCACACATAATTTAAAATTTATTTTTTTAGAAATTTAAGAAAATTTATTTGATAAAATAATTTTTTTTAATTTAAATTAAAAAATTATCATTGTTTTAATTTGTTTTATATTTCTAAAAATATTAATTTCTTGATGGATAGTGAAATGTACTGATTTTTACTGCAAAAAACCTTTTCATTTAAATTATTTAATGAGTTAAATTACACTTTTAATTGGTTTTAATGTAAAATTATTTCAATTAATTTAAAATTTGACTAATTTAGTTCATTTGAATCAATTTCTTATTGAATTTTGATATAAAAACTTTTTAAAAATTTGAAAGTTTTTCTTTGGGAGAACCGTTTTTTGATGTGTATGCGGGTTTAATTTTAAATTGAATACTACAATTTATGTGAAATGAGTTTTTAAAAATGGATTCCATTTTTTGAATCATAATTATTAATCTTATTTAATAAGGTCAACTTGATTTTTTATAATAATGAACTGTAAAAACTATAAAAACTAATTACCGTGGTAAAGATAAAAATGACTTTATTGGGGATTTAAAGTAAGAAGATGAGGGTTAAAAATGATGCGAAATTTTATAATAATGATTAGATGAAAATATTTAGACCTTATAACCTATAAGGGTATATAATTTCCCATTTTGGATGCTTTTGGAATGAGAATAATGTGGGTATCACTTTATCCTTTCAAAAAATTTCATACGTGTCCTCTCCCCACTTATAAAAGGCCACCCCTATCCGCCCCTATTCACACATAAAAACCATTTGGTTCATCCAATACCTAAAAAAACATATTACTATTCCAATCCAACATCCTAGATTAATTTTTTTATTAATTCCTCCCAATAATGATTTAGATATAGACCTAAAGAGGCTCCCAGAAGAAGAGGTAAAGTTTTTAACTATGAGTTTTCATTTTAATTCTTCTTATAAATCCTTTTTATATTCTTAATATATGATAATATAATAAATATAAAATCTCCAATATACTGAGATATTTATTTTAAGATAATTACCAATATCCAACTACACTTCCATCAAATAGAAAATGAAACCATCGATCATGTGTATGGAGGACTACCACCTCGTGAACAAATGTATTTCATTTTCCTTCACCACCTTTCAAGGATGTATATAATGATGGTTTTAACTTATATATGTGATATTTATTACATTAATATAAGTTTTTAATAATAAAATCACATATAAAATTATTACTTTCCATTCCATGGTGGATACAATAACGTCGCTCGGGTGTATGACAGACTATCGCCTCATGAATTGATGTGATTATTTTTTTCACTTACTAAAATACCTATATAAATATAATATCACATCAAACTTCTCACCTTTCAATATTTCGGAAAATAATAATGTTGGTCATGTGTACATGTGGACTATCGCCTCCACATAGCGATACAAAATATTTGTCATTTTTTTTACATGGACAATAATAAAGATGTATTTGATTTATATAAATAATATATATGAAATAATAATTAAATTTTAATGGTGAATTAATATTTATTTCCCTTTTTTTTCCATCAATTAGGAAAAAATGGAAACAACATTCTTATATACATATGATCTACAGTCTCCATGAATGGTGTAGTCTAGTTTCTATCTATAAATTTTATGGATTAATATAAATTCATATAAAATTTAGATATATGAAATTTATATTATGGTTAACATTTTTTATATTATGGAACCATGATAAAAGTAAAAAGGACAAAAAATTCCAAATCAAAACATAAATGGAAAACAAAGCTTCTATTACTAGATAAAGTGATTTTAATAAATAGTTGTTAATGAAAAAGAGATAAAATACCATAAGTAAATTATATATGGTCTGATATATATTATTATAGTTATATTATATATTTATAATAAACCTATATTTATTTTACATGAGGTGTAGACACATATTATTGATGTTAAACTGGAGGTAAGGGTTTCTCATCTCATTTTTACTTCTGTGAGACATATGCCATATTCATCACTTATTCCTTTGAGTGGTGTATATGATTATCCTTTTGATATTTTATATCATAGATCTATTTCTATTAATGGTATTTAAATTTTCATTTTAATTTATTTCTTTCATCGGGATTATGATTCCAAATTTACCAAAGTGGTAAGGGTTTATTTTAGAATCTCATTATTATTAAATATTTTATATGTTTAAGTCCCCCTTAGGAGTATCATTTGATATTTATATTTAAAAATCAATATAATTTATTCTCATTTATTTATTCATGAAAATTTTAAAGTAATTGTACCATTTTTCATATCTTTGGTACCTAATATGATTAAGAATTTAAGAAAAAATTACTTTATTTCTCTATTCAGTCAAAAATCATGTTTTATTCCATAACCATGTTTTCAAAAAATTTTAAAAAAGTTTTTTAAAATTTTCCATATGATTTAGTAAAGAAATTTTTACCAATGTTTGGATTTTTACAAATTTTTTTGAAAGAAATCTTCATATCAGTTCATAAATAAGGCCCATTTAGATTTTATCAAAAATATAAAAGGAATATTTATTTTAACATGTATAGAAAGTAAGAAATTTGTAATTTCATAACCAATAAATTTTTTAAATCTAAATATATATGTTTAAAAGGTTATTTTCAAGGAAAAGTATTCTAAAAATTTGTTTTTAACTTTAAGTTTAAAAATATTTCCAAAGTAAAAAATATTACTTTTATCGTGAATGATTTTAATTATATTTTTATAGTATTACTATCCATCAAAAACATAAAACATTTATTTAAATTTCCATATTTATTATGCTTATTTTTCATGATATATTCCACTATACTCATACCCTTATTGATAATCTGATCTCACCCCTTTCTTATGTTTTATTTTCACTTGGATACTAAGAAGTGTTTTATGATTGATATGTTGGGATATGCTATTTTGAAATATGTCATTCTCAACAAAAACACTTTAAGTATTTTATATTTTTAATTATAATGTGAATTTAAAGAATTTATCTTGTTTACCAAGACTAATAAAACATCTGGTCCTTCAGGATGCGATTCCTGGGATCTTATGGGAATGTAATAAAGTAACCGTCGACTCTGGGATACTAGGGTCATGGTATTTATAGTTGGTATCAAAGGTTTTTTAGTAGAAACATTGATATCTAGATTAAGTAAAACATATATTAGAGAACATAATACTAATATTTAATTTTAGGACAAGTATATAATATCATCATAAATTTTTTGAGAGGAAGATATTATATTATTTATCTAGAAATAAATCCTTGCCTGAATACTATAAATAGATGTAGTTCTAGTATATATGTTCTTAGGGGTAATAACTCAAAAAGGAACATTGGTATTAAATTGATAATTAAATGGCTCATGCTAATGAGACTTACTATGAAACTGGTTTGACACTTCAGAGGGATATGATTTAAATAATTCACATTTTTTTACAAACCATTATAAGTTATTTGATTTTTTTATTATTTTAAAAAATTTCCAAATAAATAATGATAATGATTATGAGATTATCCATGCATAAATTTTTCAATTTATGTTAAGCGTTTCACTATTTTTGGTATTATACATTATATTTAAAAATTATATGATCTAATCTCATGTATTCCATTGTTTAGAAATGGAACCCAGTAGAAGGAATGAAAATACTTTTAATTCACATACACCATGTATGGATTTACCTCCTGGTTAAGATAATGAAGCTGGAGTTACAACTAGAACTAATCAAATTATATCCATTTTGGGGAAAATTAATTAGGTTATGAGAAATCACTTTTCCTTTATAGAGCATCCTATTAATCTACTATGTAGTGGGAAAATGTTATACCAATTTATGAATCAATAACCTCAATCATTCAATGGGACTACAAATCCATTTTTAGCTGATCAATGGATAAGTTCCCTAGAGAAGATATTTTTTTTATTTGGGGAGCAATGAAAGGGAGGAAGTTATCATGGTAGTTTATCATCTCTTAGGATATTCAGATTAATGGTGGTCATTGATTAAAGAAACTAAGGATGGAGAAGAAATATAAATCATGGAATGAAAAGATTTAAAGGTTCTATTCTTGGAAAATTATTTTCCTCATGGGTAATTATTATGTATGGAGAGACAATTTACGAGTCTAAAATAAAATGAGAATAAAAATGATGCTAAGTATGAATCCAAATTTACAAGGTTAGAAGGACATGCTATAGACTACATACATAATACAAAGAGAATAATTGACCATTTCTTTTATGGGTTTAATACAATTCATTTAAGTTCACTAATATAATAAAATTTCTCATCTTGTGAGGTCATAGTATCATTTAGTATAAAGGAAAAGAAATAATTATACAAGTATTGTGGATTTTAAGAGAAGATAGATAAGAAGAGTAAGGTGTAGATAAAAATAGATAAAGGGAATAATGGAAAAAAATATTTCCCCCATGTGACAGTTGTGGAAAGAAGCACTATGACATTTTCTTGAAGGGAATGTGAGTTTTCTACAAGTGTAGAGAGAAAGGACATAATTCTAATGATTTCAAGGGAATGAAATAATCTACCAATGTGTAATATTTTAACTATAAGGATATGGGGAACTATTCAAATGAATTCCCATGTCATCAAGGGAATATAACTCAAAATAAGTTTAGGGATCAAGTTAAGGCTTATGCTATTACTAAAAATGAAGTGTATTGATTAATGTGCTTGTGTTTAGGTTCAATAATTATATTATAGGAGTATTTTATCATTGATATTATGATTATAAGATTTATAAAATAACTAAGGATTGTACTGTGGTACTTTTTATTTAAGGACTTGAAAGCATACGTATAATGGTACAGATGACAAGGAAAATTGATTTAGTGAAAAGCTAAAATTCTTGGAAAACACATAATTGGGGGAGGATAACAATTAATATGTGATCGATGTTGATATAATAATAATAAATAGGTTTTTATTAAGGTATTGGTAACCATTTTATCTTATCTTACCTTTGATGTTGAGTTAATCATGGGTTATTAAAATTTGAGAACATTATAGGAATTATAATAATGATGTTTCTGAAAAAGGACTACCTGCATGCTGGGGGACTTGTAATGATCCATTACCCACTTTCAGGTTTTTCTTATATATATGTCATCTCCCTCTTTATTTAGGTGTGTTTTTGGACTCCTGATTATGTAGAGTGTTTTCCGAGGGAAATGACCTAAATTTAGGGGATGTATGTTTTTCTAAATTAATGATGTTGGGGTATAAATATGTTAAAGGCTTTGCATGGTTCTTCCCAAGTTCGAAGAACACCAGTGTTGATTTGGGATTTTTTATAGAATCTAGTGTTTGTTTTATCTTTAGGAAGATCCCACACCATATAATGATTATACATATTGAATTATTTTACACCATATAAAATGTTCACATCATGTATTGGTCATCGAGCTGATAATGTAAACCAGTACAAGGGGTGAAAGGTTTACATGTCATGAATCGGGTTAACATCCTGTAATGTGAAAAAAATTGAATTGATTTAGGGAATAAAGGGTTTACATGTCCTGAAATATTAAAAATCATGATATGATCAAATCCATATATTTAATCTCAGGTTACTCATTTTTCAGTGTTTTTGGGATATGTGGATTACACGACATAAAATGAGGGTTTATTCCATGTAATTCTCATGATTTTTGTTTTTAGGGAACTGTACAAATATTTTTTTTATTTCATTTGGCAATAGGTATCATCCCTCTCAACCTATTAGATCTCAGAGGTTATTTTGGGGACCTCCACTCCTTTAATATTTCCCTATTTAGTGATTGATCACCATTATAGTTGTATTGTATTTTATGGATGAGTAATCTTTCTGATTCTTTATTGTTATTGATTGAGGTATCACCACTATGTTGCAATGTTGGATTCATTTATCTCTGATGATAATCTTCTTGATCCTTTCAAGATCTTTTTCATGATATTCCTCTGATGGCTAACCCTTGTGTTGTGGTTGTGGTATGGCGTGCGAGTTTCCTTAATTTAATTTATTATCTAACCTCTACAGCAATCAGTTTTCATGTTGAATTTATTATGAGATGTGAAGATTGATTCTAGGACCTCCATTGTTTTCTTTGTATTTTTTCCTTATTGGTGGATCCATTTTTGTGTGTATGCAATCCAAGTTTGAGGTTGGTGGTTCCATCTCTAGCTTATATTGGATGAATTATATTACTCTAGTTTTGATAAATGTTTTTATAAATGAAATGTAATGAATGATCGATCGATTTGTGTGTGTGAGAAAATAGTTTTTTGGAAAAAGATGGTTTAACCCATGTTTTGATAAAATAAAAGGTATTTTTGAAGCATTTTGAAATGGTTTTTTTAAATGGTTTTATTTGAATGGTTTTGATGAAATAGTTTGGAAAATAGAGCACATGGGAAGCCTTGGGTACTTAGGTGGAAGGTTTAGTAATATGCTTCATCCATTCATCTCGGGGTTTACTCATGGGGTTTTCATATACTACCTAGGAAAATTGATATATGGAATTGATATACCTGTTGGGGGTTTCACTTTTTTGAGTTTTCCTCTTCTCTCTAGATTCAATGCATATATCTAGATAATTGGTGTATGTGATTGTCTATGGTTATGTATGAGGGTCCTAACTATCGTTACATGTAGTGATAATTGGCGTGATACTACCTATAATTTTTCTTGAACTATTTTACTTTTTACTACCATTGATTTGAAAGGATATGTTATACATGATTTTACTTCTTTAATATATATAGAATTTTTAAAACTATTTTACCCGGATTTTTATAGAAATGTGGAAAAAGTAGAAAAATATTTTTCTATGCTTCTGATATAAAAACTATCTAACTATTAATCATGACTTGTTTTTATTTAATGTTTATAATTTTCAAATTATTATACCAAGGTGTTTTATAAAACACCTTGGTGAGATCCTTCTAAGACTATTAGATCACACCCAGTGTACCCCTTAGACGGTGCATAAACCATTGTATATATTTCAATGGAGGGAAAGGAAAGGTGCCACTGTGAGGTAGCAAGATTTCTATCATCTATTTTTGGGTAGCTAGTGGTGAGATAGTGGGATTTCCCCAATAATATCACATGTATTTTCTATTTTGGTTATAGTTTTACATTACTTTTAGACATTTCTCTTAAAGATTGTTTAGTTACTTTTTAGTAGTATCACTTTTGATACTTCGTTTTTGTTTTAAAATATATATCTATTTCGTTTTCTACTATTTATTTCCATCATGTATATGTGTATGTCATATTTTCTACTTAAAGTTTTGTGAAATCATTCCCTCTAGTTTTTTGATTCCCTGGTGCTAGTCTCCAGCCTATGGGGATCAAGAAAACCCTTCGACTTTGTGGAAATTTTGGTTAGGTACCAATTCAAAAGGCTATCTAGTTTGGGTTCTTATAGTTTTGTATAAGAGCTGGGATGTCTTCAAGATTAGTTTTCTTGGGAAATTTGGTAGACAAGAGATATGATTTTTGGGACTTGAGAGGTAGGTTATGGTGAGTGCCATGCCAGCTCATTCTATGATGAGAATCAAGTTACCATATGATGTTGGGATATGTGTCTCCTATTTTGAGTTATTGATCTTAATATCTATTTTTATTATGTTTTTGGCTTCAACGAGGATTATTCTATTATCTGATCATTTCTTCTATTTTGGTGTGCAATGGTATTCCTCCAATTCATCTTCCATGGGTTCCCAAATAGGGTGAAATAAATGCCCCTTAAGGGAATATGCCTATAGATCAAAATCTTATTGAGGATATCATGCAGACAGTTCGTATAATTGATCAAAATATACCAAAAGTCTAGAACTTATTTTTTGAGTCAAATCTAGGAGCTGCTGGAGAAAGGTATCAATCACATGAGTTCTTATATGATAATCCACCATCATTTAAGGGTTAAAAAGTACCTCAAGAGGTGGAGGGTTGGTTGGAAAAGATCAACTAGATCTTTTAATTCTTGGATACACCTAAGAGTATCAAGTAGAAGTGTGTGATGTTCATACTTGAGTATCCTAACATGTGATGGTGGGATTACATGGTATAAGCGGATAGATATGTGGTATTGGATTTGAAGGGTTTCAATACTATATTCTTCCGACAATTTTATCTAGAGTTATTAATAATGGAAAAGTCTCTAGAGTTCCACTATTTGCTATAGGAAGAGTGGTTAGTGTTATCATACACCAATCATTTTCTGGGGCTAGTTTTTTTTCTCCATAGGTAGTGAAGAATGACCAGGTGAAGGCTTAGAAGTACCTATAGGGTTTGCAGCCAGATATAAGATTGCAGGTATTAATACCGAAGCATTAAACTTATATGGAGATGATAGATATGGAAATGATAGAAGAGATGAATATGGAATGGAATGTTGGTTATTATACCCCATCTCTTTAACGTAGTGGAATATTTATTAGTGTGAAAACGAAAAAGAGTAAATGTCAAGATCATTACAGGGGTGGTGGAGGTAGTTCTCAATGGCATGCCTCCTATGCACCTTCAGTTATAGTGAGTAGTGTGCCCCTTAATTGCTACTAGCGTGAAAAGGTCGAACACACCAAGATTATTTATTCTGAACCTACAAATATGTGTAACATTTTTGGATGTTATTTAAATCAACAACATTTTTTTCAGGTTATGTCTACACCTCATTATGGTCAAAGATTGTCAGTTCAAAATCCTACTATAGTGTATTTAGATGCCTTAAAGACTATAGGTCTCTATCGATAGACCTTAAAAGTGAAGCACCTTCACAAAGTAGATGAGTTTCTAGTGGAGTTAGATACATACCCAATGATAGTGATAGGTACTATCTTTATTGAATATTTGGTAGTAATTTATTTATATGATAAATGTGATTCCCACTCATTTATATCTTCATGTATTCTTGATATTATTAAACTTCCAACGTAGATAATGTCCTTTGTTATGAAGTTAGTGAAACCTCTTAGAAAAAAGAAAGAGGACGGGTTTTAGTGTCCATCTTGTTCGCTATCGATAGATGATGCAGATTTAGTATGGGATTTTCTCATTCTCAATCAGGATATGTTTGACATCATCATCAGGATGTATTGGATTATCTATCATAGTGGTCAGATTGATTTTTATCAATAGAGTGTCAAATTTATTGTGGATGATTGGAGATCATGGGTGTTTTAGGGATATTGGTATATGTGGTCGTGTCATGAATGACCTTCCCTCCCCGAGCTCAGGAGTTTTTCATCAAATGTAATAGTTGATCTCAATGAAGTTTATTCTATTTTTTACATTCCCACTATTGTTTGGGACTTTCCTATTGTTTTCACATATGATTTATCTGGTCTTCCTCTAGATAGGGATGTAGATTTTAGAATTGACCTGGTTCTAAGTACCCAAAAATTTAGATTCCCTCTTATCGTATGGAATCAGATGTGCTGAAAGAGCTCAAGATTCTGTTGGATGATCAGAGGGAAAAAGTTTTGTCCTCCCTAGTGTTTTAACTTTTTTAGCCCCTATTCACTTTTCCTATAAGTAATATTATTCAATATAATTGTGTGTGGACTATCCAAATTTGAACTAAGTAATGTTTAAGAAAAATAATCCTTTATCTCATGTGGATGAATTGTTTGATAAGTTAAAGGTAGACAGGTTGTTTTAAAAGATTGATCTTTAAATAGGTTATCATCAACCAAGAGTTCATAAGTCTAATATACCCAAGATGGATCTCAAGAGTAGGTATGAACAATACAAATATCTTGTGATTCCATTTGGTTTGACTAACTCTACAATAGTTTTTATGGATTTAATGAATCAGATATTCCATGAATATCTCAAAACCTTTGTGGTAGTTTTCATGGATGATATTTTAGTTTATTCAAGATCTGAGAAAGTACATGAGAACCATTTGAGTTTTTTTTGTGAAATTCATGAGGATTCACCATTTGTGTTGTAAGATTTTGAAATGAAGTTTTTGGATCTAAGAATTAATGTTCTTGGGGCATGTGATTTATGAGCATAGGTTATCAGTTAATCATGAGAAAGTAAAGGATGTTTTGTCTTGGGAAGAGCCATATAAGGTTTTTGAGATTTAAATATTCCATAGGATTTATAAGTATCATTGATTATTAATGAATTATTTCTAAATGTTGAAATCTACTTTGATTGATCTTACTAGAAAAGTGGTGAAATTCACATGGGATGCAAAGTGTCAGTCTTATTTCAATGAGAGGAAATTAATTATGAAACCAAATCCTATTATAATCTTAGCAGATCCTGGTAAGGGCTATGTGGTTTTATATGATTCTTTTGGTAAAGGTTTGGTTTTTTTTCTTATATATGATGATCATGTGGTAGCTTACGACTCTCTACATATTCATCAACATGAAAAGAATTACCCCACTCATGATTTTGAGCTTACCGCAGTTATGCATGCACTTATGTATTAGAGGAACTACCTTTTGGGGGATAGGTTCATATTTCATTTTGACCATAAGAGTCTAAGATATATAGTTTCTAATAAATAATTGAATCTTAGATAGACGTGGTAGGTGGAATACATTCAAAAATTAAAATTCTAAATTGCCTATACCCTAAGGAAGGGGGATTTAATTACATGAACTCACACCAAGAAAGTACCATCACATGATATTATGGAATAAAAGGAGGAGTGGAATGTTATGAGGATTTTCACTTAGTTAAACCTATATTCTAGGTAGAATGTTTCAGGTATGGTTCTAAATAATTTTCTATTATCATCATATCTCCTTGAGTCTATTATTCTGATTCAGTAGCAAGATGAAAAGTTTAGAGGAATTCAAGAAACCATTTATAGCGTAGAGATAATTTCTGGTTGGTCTCTCTCTTTAGATGGTATTATACCTCTTGTGGATGATATTGTTCTTCCAAAATATTTTAGGAGTTATTTTTTGGTTGATTATCATGGTTCTTCATGATCCATTCATTTGAGCACTGTGAATATGTATTATAAAATCAGACAAAGATTCTGGTGTCTGAGTATGAAGTGTGACATTATCGACTATGTGTATAATTGTTACAACTGTAGATGGAAAAAGGTAGAGCATATGAAACCTTATGATTTTCTTTATCCTCCTTTGATGCTAGTTTAAAAATGGGATGATGAATAACCTTTGTGATTTTTTGTTTTTAATAAAGTATTTTTTTGTTGACAAGTATCCTTTTCATAAAAGAAGGTTTTTTATTCGAGATTATACCTAGTCTATCATAATGACTTTTCATAAGAAATCTAAAAGTTTATGAATCAAAACACAAAGAGAAAGAAAGGTTTTATCTTTAAGATTTTTTTTTCAGACACAGGTTTCTAAACTCAGGGTTTCAGACTAAAAATATCCATACACCGAAGCATTCAGAAAGATGAAGTTGTTGATCAGATGCATTATCAAATTCAGATCCATCTGTATAAAGATTCATCAGACTCAGTGTTGTTTAGAAAGTACAAAGTTTTCATGTGAAGAAATATGATGTTACTAAAGAAGATGTTCTAAGAAATTGAAGTCAGAAGTTATAACGTTTTTATAATTTCTAACCTAACTTAGACAATGATTTGTTGGCCATGAAGTTATCACAAATAACGAAAACTATCATGATAAAATATTTGGAATAAATGGAGTATTCCTAAGGATTATATCTTTTATGTAAACTTAAACATAGAACATCTGATCCAGAAGTACCAGACACAGAAGTTTTTCATAATTGTGAATGCGTAAAGATGAAGAATTTTGAATAATTTAAAAGTTTCTGAATGTAATCATCATTATATGCATAAAATTGTAATTATAATTCCATAATAATGAGAATTCCATCATTATAAGTATTTTAAATATACTGAATATGTGGAGGAATATTAATATAATATGAAACAAACACCAATTCCTCAAATAAATTCCTTACACCAAAAACACATTAGATACAGAACATGAGAGTGATCATAGTTATTGATTACAATCCATCAAAGGAATATCTATTATAAAAATAAGCGAATATTATAAAATATTTGTGTTCTCTTGAGAAGAAAAAAAGGTAGGGTTGAAGTTTTCAATCGAATAATATGGTGACACAAATAATTCATCTTATGAGGAATCTCATCGTAATGAGCTGAGGAAGAAAATCATATTGTAATGAGTAGTGAAACATAGAAAAATCGTAATGATTTGAAGATAGTAAAATCATAATGAGATAATAAATAAAGGAAGATCGTTATGAGTAGAGGAAGTTGAAGCTAAAGAAGTTAATTATAATGAGTTGATGATAGTAAGATCATTTGAGAATACCGATCTTGGAGAAATCTTCAGAAGGTTTGAAGAAGTCAATGTTTAAGTTTAAATGCATGTGATTTTTAGAGTTTTAAAATTTGGGTAAGTGGGAAAAGTTTTTTAGTTTTCTGTTTTTACTTTTCTAAGTCTCCTATAAATACAATCCCACTTAATTTTAATTTTATAAATTTTTACAAGTTCAAAAAAGGTGATTCTTGCTAGGTTTTTATTTATAGATTGAGATATAAGAAGAAGGTAAAACTATTGAAAGTTTTGTTTATTGAACTAAGGAAGATATTATTTATCATTTTAGAAGAGTTTGAGTTTTTTAGATTTATACTGAGTTCATTATGATGAGTCCATCAGACTAAATTCATCAGACTGAGGATGTTCAGATTGAGTTTTGGAGAGTTTCTAAGAAGAGAAAGTTTGGTTATGCAGACACAACATAAAGTTTCTTAAGGAACATATGAGAAAGGGAGTATCATATTGTGTAGATCAGATTAAATTAATCAAACTAGGTTCATCATAATTAATTCTATTGGACTTAGGGTCATCATACTCTGGAACATTTGTGGTGAAAATTGAACAAAATATTTATTCTTTTGTTTTGTTTCAAATGTTTGTTAAGAAAATTTTTAAACTAAGGGGAGTTAGTATATTCATACATATTGGGAGATATAAGGTGTGTAATACGATTTGGTATAAGTTTTATTTACATATTCTTCATAGTGAATTTCCATAGACCCAAAGGAGTGGCTATGGAAAGGATGGAGGTTCTCACACTAAGGCCAAACCTTGTAAATCTTTTTTGATTTACATTATTTCCTAATTTTTCATTCATGAGTATTTATAAAAACATGACAAGGAAATGAATCTTATTAGGTTTCAAGGTTTAAGTTTCTAAAAGTGTTGAAACTCATAAAAAGTGAACAATTAATTCCATCATGCCTTCTTAGTTGTTTTTAGATCCTTTGTAACTTCAATTGATATCAGATCCAAGGGTCCCTTATTGAATTTTTATCATGTATAATAAAAATTCTATCAAAAGAATAATAATTACTATATTGGATGGAAAAATTATTATGGAAGGAAAAATAGGATGATTTCTTATCTCCTATATCTTAGTATAGAAGTTGTTGATGCTGATAAAATAGGGTTTCCATCTATTGAGAAGGATGCCCCAATCACTTTTGCTGATAAGATAAATACGTAAGTTTATGAAAAAGAAAAATATTCTATACTATGTTTTTATTAAAAAAAATTTATCAGAATGTGATGGGTCCCAAAACATCAAAGAGTATGTGGGACAAGCTGAAAATTATTTTTGAAGGGAAAACTAAATTTAAGGAAACGAAGCTAAAAATATATCACAGTATGTATGATTATATATGAAATATATATGAATAAAATATTTATGAATACTTCACCAGAGTAAAGGATTTTTTTTACAACATCAGAGGATTCAGTGATATCCCGGGAGATTCTAAAATTTTTAAGAAACTTATGGGAAAATTTCTGAATAAGTTTGATTCTAAAATTTCTTCTTTAGAAGATAAGTATGATTTATCTCATGATGAATTTCTTAAATTTATTATTTCTTATGAAAATATAAAATTCCCAATGTCCAAATATATGATAAAAGATAAAATAGATTTTGAATCCAAGAGAAAAATAAAAATAAAATATATTGAAGATGTTGATCCTTGTGACTACGAAGATAAAGAGTATGATGAGTTGAATGGAAAAATTATGTCTCTTATATTGAAAAACTATCGAGGAGGAAGAGGAAAGTATGTAGCTAAACTTCCTCTTAAATGTTTTGAGTGTAGTGGAATTATAAAATTTGCTATAAATTTTCCCAAGAAGAAAGTTAGAGAATATTAAGATTATTCTGATGAAAAACATTGATGGAATAAGAAGAAAAAAAGTTATGAAGAAGAAAAGTAATCCAAAAAATATTAGAAGAAGTCCACTGGAGGAAAAAAAGATTTTTCTAAGAAATAAAGATGAATCAGACTCAAATGACAACAATTATTTTGAATATGAATGTTAAAAAAAATTAGAACATTTATTAAAAAGGTTGGGAAAACAAGATATTCATGAGATATTGAAGATGGTGGTGAAGAATCATATAGAAAATGTCAAATTAAAACATAACTTATTTCATTTATTGAGATAAACATAACTCTCAAGATTGAAATATGAGAAATGAGGAAATATTGGGAAGAATTTATTGAAGTAAGAAAAGATGTTATCAAAGAGGTATAATACATTTAGGGGATCTTAAGTTACAAACTAATAATTGATGAACAATGAAAGATGATTAAAGATCTTAATAAGAATTTGGAAGATAAGGAATAAGAAGTTAAAAAGTTTCAATAAACACTTCTTGAGTCCAAAATTACATTTAGAAAGATGAATAAAACTTCAACAAGACTTAGAAATTAAAATATGAGACTTATAAAGTTGCTGATAGATATCAAATTAAGAATTAGGTGAAATAATCACCCTAAAAAAATAATTTTTCTATATTGGGTGGAAAAAATGTGTGAGAAACCAATTTATTCTAAAAAATATGAAAACTCACTTAGGAGGAAAGATGGTCTATATCCGTAGATTGTTAAAGTTGGAAGAAGTTATCAACCTCAACAAAGTTTATATAGAGAAAGATCTTACTTCAATAAGAAATAAATATTTGATGTGTATTTAAAGTTTTTTTGATTCTATGAGCACATGTATGATTATTGTTGGCATAAATTTTCACTTCTTGAAAGAAGGATTGAACAGAGTGAAATAAATAGTGGAAAAAGAACGAGTAACTTTTTTAAACCATAGGAATTTGGAAAAGAAAAATCCCAAGATGTTCGAAACCTTCCAAAAAAAAATCAATTTAAATGTCTGGAAGAATGTTGTGGAATATGTGATGAGGATGGACATCATTCCAGAAGATATATGAAACTCCTTACAGAACAAGTTTCTTATGGTAGAAAGTAAAATGAAGAAATAAATATCTTAAATCATGTTTAAAAACATGATGTTGGAGTATTTACTTTGGGAAATGATAGTTCCTTGAGAATTAGAGGAATAAGAACTACTAAGATATAACCTCAAAAACTAAAAAACAAAAGAAGTTATATTTTTTGATGGACTCAAACATAACTTAATAAGTGTGAGTCAAATTTTTGATAATGTAAAAAATTTTATATTCACAAGACTCTTATATCATCAAAAGTATCGAAGATGGAAAAGTACTTACTAGGGGAGAAATAACTAGAAAAAATCATTTTTAGATTGGAGAAATTAACAATTCATGTTATCAATTTTATAAAGATGAGAGTAAGTTGTAGCATCGAATACTTGGCCACCATGGGTAGAAAAGTATAAAAAAATTATCTAAAGTTGATGCTGTATGAAATTATCTGAAATTGATAAGAAAATAATTAGATGTTTGGGTAACTTTTCAAAAATAAAAGTTGACTAATAAAAGTTATAACAAATTTGAGACTCAGTCTACCAAAACTCTTGAACTTATTCACTCAGACTTATGTAGTCCAATGAGACATGAATCAAAAAAAGAATCTTTCTAATTTATAACTTTTATTAATGATTTCACTCAGATGAATGATATAATGTTTATAAAGCACAGGTCATAGGCTATTGAAATGTTTATATTATTAAAAAAAGACATTGAAAAAGAAATGGTGGTTTATATAAAGAATCCAAAAATAGATAATGGAATAGATTTCACATCCAACACTTTTGAAACTTATCTATGAAATAATGGAATAAAACATTGGTATAGTGCTCCATACATCCCATAAAAATGGAGTAATGGAAAGGAAGAATAGAAGTTTGGTGGAAATGGAAAGAAGCACGTTACCAGAATACAATCTTTCAAAGTTATATTAGAGATAATCTCTTAATATTGATTTATATGTTCAAAATAAAAGTTTTTTGAGACTAGAATCCAACATGACTCTCAATGAAATGTGGTATAATAAAAAATTTCATTGAATTACTTCAATGTCTTTGGAAGTCCCTATTTTATAAAAATAAAAAATCCGTATTTGGGAATGTTTGATGAGAATGTTGAAGAATGAAATTTTATGGGTTATAAACCCAAATGAAGAAGTTACAAATGTTGAAAAAATGTTCAAAAAAGTTGATTGACTCATATAATTTGAAAGTTATTGAAAATAAAAATTCCTTGAAAAAAGTTGGTTGGAATACTAAGGAGGATAAACTGAAGGATTCCAATGAAAGTGAGAATGAAACAAAAAAACTTATCAAGATTAAAATGAATCTTGGGAAGAGGAATTTTTAGCAGGGAAAGAAGCTTTAAAATTTCCTACCTTAAAAAAAATGTTAAGATTTAAAATATTCTGGGAAATCAAATGATATAGTTTATACTATAAGAAAGTTGATATTAGAATTTCAGAATTCACTAATCTCAAAAGATGAACTAGAATCAATTTCAAAATCTATTCAATGAAAACAATGGGTGCATTCCATGAATGAAGAGTTGGATCATATTGAGAAAAGTAAAACATGGGAACTTGTTCCATGTCCTAGAGGTAAAGATGTTATTAGAACAAAGTGGGTTTATAGAAAAAAGTTTAATTAGAATTTATAAGTTTAAAGAAACAAAGAAAGACTTGTTTTTAAAGGTTATGCACATGTGAAAGGTGTTTATTTTGATGAAACCTTTCCCCCGTTGCAAGGTTAGAAACTATTCAAATGCTTCTACATGTGGATATTCACTATAATTACAAAGTATATTAGATGGATGTAAATTCATCATTTCTAAATGGATAAATTTAAGAATAAGCTTACATTGAACAACCTTATGGGTTTATTCTTAATGAGAATAAAAACAAAGTTTGTAAACTGAAGAAAACTTTGTATGGTATAAAATAGGATCCATGTTCTTAGTATTGAAAACATGAAAATTGTTTGATAATATAGAGTTTTTCTAAAGGAAAAGTTGATGAAAACTTATATGTGAATTATTTTTACTATGGAACTCTAATTTTAATTATGTATGTGAATGATATAATTTTTTATGGGGATAAAGAAAAGGTTTGTAAATAATTTTCTATGGAAATGAAGAATAATTTTGAAATATAAATGTTGGTAGAATTAACTTTCTTCATTAGATTAAAAGTTTAACTAAATGAAAAGTACGTTTTCCTAACTGAAGAAAAGTATGTCTGGGAATTGTTAAAGAATTTTTGGATGAAAGAATACAAAGAAGTTACTACTCCTATATTTTTTAGAAAAAAGATGAGTAAATATGAGTCCAAAAAAAGTGTGAATCAGAAAGTATTTTGGAACCTGATAGTAAGTCTATTATGCCTCATAGCCTCAAAGATTGATATAGTTTATGATATGAATTAATTTACCAGGTATCAAAGTAATCTGAAAGAATCAATTATATTAGTTGCAAATATAATTCTGAGATATTTCAAAGGAACAACTTCACATGGGTTGTTATACAAAATGAATTGTTAGAAAAAGTTTCATGGTTATACTGATACCGATTGGATTGGAGATTGTAATGGTAGAAAATCAAAATATAGACGAACATTTTTCTTGGGTAAATGTTTTTTTATTTGTTATAGTAAGAAAAAAATTTCAGTAACATTGATAAAAGTGGAGTCATAATATGTTTCGGTTACTTAGTCTTGCACTCAGATGTTGTGGATGAATGTTCAGCTGGAATAATTGAAAGTAAAAGTTTCTAAACTATTGAAAATAATTTTTGATAATAAAAGTGAAATTGATATTTGTAAAAATCCTTTGCAACAATAAATATCAAAACAAATTGATATAAAGTTTCACTTTATAAAATATAAGGTTGCTTATATAGATGTGTTTCTTTAATATATCTCAATAAAGTATCAAATTTCTTATATCTTCACAAAGGAAATACCAAAAGAAAGTTTTTTGAGGCATGTTACACTCTCATTTGGTGATCCCTGGTTGGAATGGGAATATAATCCCAGTTTGACGTCTCATCCTTCTCTAGAATGTGATGATAATCCTCTTAGATAAAAGAAAGAATGTGAATTTTCTCCATAGTATCCACCTATTCATACTAATCAGGTTGGTGTGTTGATATGGCTATTAGGATAGGAACATTTTCCTATCCCTATATCTATACCCGTGTGTTAATATGTCAGTGAAGTTATTAAACAACATCTAAAATGTATTAACAGTGTAGAAAAGTGTGCGTAGGAATATATGAATTCACATTTTCAGTCTCCAATATATACTGACAAATATATTATATTTAAGTGAGGATATAAGCCCAATCCTATCCTCCTTGTTCTATTGGAATATTCTGATAGTCTTCATGCATGGCGGTAAGGGTATGTGGATCCCCATGCTTGATGTAAGAACACACGTACATACTTGATATGGGGGGGGGGCAGGTATATGAGCTTGCTCATTGGCTACTGCCAGAATATGCTAGAATGCTTCATCAACAAGAGTAGTGACATGAGTCTAATCCAATTTATATATATTTTTTCATGCCCTATGTGACTTACTTGGTACCTGTTCACAAGTATTCAGGGTCTAAATATTCTTGGTGGTGCCCTCAGTAAGTGTCTAAGGGGCACCAGTGAGATGAAGCAAGTGATGGTAGTTTGTAGGATCCATCCTTGGGGTTCCTTAACTAGAATAGATACATAGTAAACTCCCTGATCAAACTTACTCATATATATAAGGTTCTGATTGTCGTTCTCCTTGGATAAGCTTCTAAAATGATTAGAAGTGGAAACGACTACCACTAGATTCACTACAGCTTTCCCCAAAGGAGGTGGACTTGTCAGTTTCTGCATATAATGACCCTTTCTTGTATCCTCAAGGGTTGGGATCATACAATTTTGGTGGTATTACCAAACTACTACATTCACCACATGATTCTGAAGGTGTTGGGGGGGGGGGGGGTGAGGTCATTCAGAATCCCGCATAGGTTTCAACTGTAGCTGATATTCTAGAACAATTTCTAGATGAAGACATGATCTCAGGTTCAGGTGTTGTTTGTGAGGGAAATATCTAGTCATAAAGAAAAAAAGAAACAAGATCAAAAATAAGTAAATATTGTAAAGTATGATACATGCACAATAAAATACTCATAGGTAACAAAATTTTCCTTTCTAATTCCCAGTTTGGACATTTTTCTCGCATGGAATTGACACAATGAGAATCGACTTATTTCATAGGAACCCTGATTATGTTTTATTTTAAAACGGTCAAATTTTTTTTGTGTAGGATATGAAAAAAAATGTCCCAACATATGATAAACCCATTGATTTCATTATCTAATATATTTATGTTTGGTTCACCATTTTTTTCTCAGAAAATGCATGGTGACCTGGGTTTAGAAGATAAGGTGCCCAATGCCATAATGATTCAGTTATTCAATCACTACATTATTTTACTCTGGGTATACCATTTTTGTTATATTTTTTGGTTTTATTATGAGGGTGAAAATATTGTTTCACAATCACCTACACCCAGTTCACCATGTTCATTTCTTATAAACTGCAGGAGGATATGACATCCACAACAAGGTACATACCTGATTTCTAATGGATGGCAGTATTTTGGGTTTTTAAACCCAAAGTCACTAAGGCACTCACATTGGTTGAGAGGAATGGAGTTTGGGATCATCACACCATTTTGGGGAGAGTTATTTCCTATTATAGGACTCTCTTATAGATTTATGATATGTTCATGAATATATTCTTAATAATGACAGGGAACTATTCACCCAATCAAAATGATTGGGTGTTGAGTCCTTCTATGTGTAAGGGTGGTTCCATTAATTAGACCATATGTATATATCCAAGGTTCTTGATTAGTTTCCCATTATTTATAAGAAATTCGTAGCTTCTTAGATTTTTAAGGTATATAATCAGGATCTATGGAGTTTACTACCATCCCGGTAAAGCAATTTCTATTT
The DNA here is from genome assembly GCA_963277665.1 of Viscum album. Lineage (NCBI taxonomy): Eukaryota > Viridiplantae > Streptophyta > Magnoliopsida > Santalales > Viscaceae > Viscum > Viscum album. The sequence goes on from OY728164.1 coordinate 1,390,868,232, forward strand.
TGAGGATGATATTGAACATTTACCACATGTCCTACAAATCATGTTTATAAATAGAATTAGAACCGACATAGTTTGTTTCAGTCGTGCAGTTTAATTTTATGTATAAAGGAAATATTTGAGGGAACTTAGGAAGTAGGTATTGAGCTCGGGCCTTAAGAAGGCATCCTATATATCCTACCTACAATAGGAATTAGATTCATCATAGTTCATAGGTTCTTTTAAGACTTACCCTGATGTGGATTCCATTGCACGGGGAATATCATATCATGAAACGGAATGGTACTTACACACTAAGGATTCCATGGATTTATAGATTCATGATTTGAATGATATGATTGTTGCAAATAACTAATCCTACATGATCCATTCTCAGTGTGAGAAACAACGGATAACAGGTGACCAATTTCATCACATATGGATTTGGTACTTATGTACTGGGGAAAACCTTATAGGGTGTTTGATATGGAACTAATTCCATAAGAATGAATCCTACATATCATGTTTGGTCAAGAATTAGATTCCTTATAGTTTTATAGCTTCTCAATCCTCAGATGGAAGAATAATAATAGTGAACTTATAGCGGAGTTTGGATCCCACAAGTTCGGGTGTCTGAGACATGGAGTTACCCACACCGAGGTGGATTTCGATTGGAACTCGGGGATTAGAAATGTGTCCTAATTATTATATTTATGGAAGAAATAATATTCCACATAGATTAATTTGGTGTATCCCCAAATTTGTATACTCAACAAGGTTATCTTATCCTATGGTTTCTGTATGACATGTCCTAATTATCTTCATGACATGCCTAGGGTGTCTGTCTAACAAGTTTAAGGATATTTGAACATGTCCTAGCTCCCTAGAGGACATGTCCAAAGGCAATCACGTGATCCAACTAACTTTTCTAGAGGATATCAGATGATCTCTTTGGAATTTCTAGAGGAATTTTCAAGTATTGGGTGATATGTCCGAAGGATTTCTCCGTACTTGGGAAACATTACCTTAGGGCGTGGACTTTGCAAGATTTGGTTGACATGTCTAGAGTGCTTCAAAAGACTTGGGTAAAATGTCCTTAGGGCATCACATGACTTGGGTGATATGTCCTTAGGGAGTCTCATGACTTGCTTAACATGTCTAAAGGACCTCGAAAGACTTTGGTTACATGTCTTGGTGTTATCTCATGATCTGGATAGGTCATGGGGAGAACAAGATTCCTTTTCATGAAAATTATCATATTAATATTTTCATAAGTATTCCATATTTTTCTAATCTTTTTCTATATGTGATTCAAGTTCTTTCAAGCATGAGCTTTTTTAGGTTTCACGTGACCCAGCCAATATGAGGATACTTCTTCACATAATTTGTCTGGTGCAACAGAATTCCTTCATGAGATATATTGAGTGACCATGTGAAAACATATTCTTTCCATGTGATATCTTAGGTTGTTCTCTGGATTCTACATGGTGGAAGACTCTTGTGATCACGTGACTTTATAATATGATAATTGTGCTACTGTACACTCCCATGGGTGTATTTTACATATGTGTGTTTTCATCCTTTTTTTACAGATAGGGATGAATTTACAGGCCTCGCCTCCCCAGTTATATGCCTCTTTTCATGGTGAATATATTGAAGATATGTCTTGGTGTTATCTCATGATCTGGATAGGTCATGGGGAAAACACAATTCCTCTTCATGAAAATTAGCATATTCATATTTTTCATAAGTATTCCATATTTTTCTAATCTTTTTCCATTTTTGCTTCAAGTTATTTCAAGTATTATCTTGTTTAGGTTTCACGTGACCCAGTCAGCATGAGGATACTAATTCACATAATTTGTATGGTGCACTAGAATTCCTTCATGTGATATATTGAGTGACCATGTGAAAACATATTCTTTCCATGTGATATCTTAGGTTGTTCTCGGGATTCTTCCTGGTGGAAGACTCTTGTAATCACATGACTTTCCAATATGAGAATTATGCTATTGTACACTCCCATGGGTGTATTTTCCCTACGTGTGTTTTTCATCCTTTTTTTTTGCAGATAGGGGTGATTTGATAGGCCTCACCTCCCTAGTTATATGCCTCTTTTCATGGTGAATATATTGAAGATATGATCTAGAGTTGGTGTAGGGAGTAGCACATCACATGCTTCGCATGATCCTTGTAGAGACTCGAAGCTTGACGTACATAGACATTACATTACTTTTGCGGAATACATAATACATAACAAAAACAGACACCAAAGGACCCTAATAGTTTAGTGCCTTTGGAAACTCGGAACGTAATCTTCTAATCTTGGTGAAAGATCTTCAACATCTCCCATAAGGATCTTAGACTTTTTGTTTCCTTACCCTAAAACTTTCTTTTAATCCCGGGGGAAAGTAAAACATAAAAAGGGTGAGATCAAATGATCATTAAGGGTAAGCATGGATAAAATAAAACATACCATATACAGTTGAACTTAAAAACATGAACATAATGTTTAAACATAAAAATCTTGAGCAACGACATAAAACATGGAAGTACATAAGGCATAGATCATAATGGAACTTAAATCATGATAAAATAGCATGAGCATAAAACATGTAATTGTGGCATCCATTAATCACATGTAATTATTTCCATAGTATCCAAGGAATTGCTTCCAAGACCATCTTAGTGGACAAAGTCCCTTTCTGAATTGAGTTCACTCCTCGTTCCAGTCCTGTAATACTGAACCAGATTAACTTACCGTTCTAGCGATGTCTATCTCATGAGATATAAATCTTTACCCAATGCATTGGAGGGAGATATAGGTCCCACCGATCTCATAATGAAATCATTCTTACTTGTGCCACAACATAAACATAAATCATTCATCATAACCCAAGAATAAAATGGGTTTCATAAACATCATTCCATCATAACGTAATCCATACAAAAAAATTGGATATAATTTCATCATTAGAAAAGTGAAACCATGTAAATCATAGAGACATTATACTTGAAACATACACATGTGAAATAATGTCATCTTAGATGAAAATGGTTTTGATAAAACACTTGAAATGAATTATTGAGTAAAATATCCTTTTTTCTTAAAAATCATTTTCTTTTCACAAAATTTCCTACAATTTTAAAAGAAACGGTTTTTGTTGAAAATAGTCATGAAATATTTTGGAAGAATTTTCATGAAAATAATGCTTTATAAAACTGTAAAAATCCTTTCATGCCATATATGATAAAAAAACATTCTTCTTGTACTTTCGTCGGAAAAGTAAAAAAGTACCTTGTAGGGTAAATAAAAGAAAGATTTATTCCATACCATGGGGTAAAAGTTAAATGGGTAAAAATGAATTTAAAAATACATGAATACACTTTTATAAAACATGGACATGGATGATAGCAATAACCCCAGTAAATACTTACGAATAAGCAATCTCAGATAAAAATGAGATTTGCACAATTATCACTTACCTTAGGTCCGATATGTTTCGTACATATCCGAAACTCCTGTATAATGATTTAAATAATGTCATTGACTTATTAAAGAATCATATTAATTGTTATGATATCATATATAGTTCACTTATGACTTTATATTACCCGTTCTTTTGTAAATTCGATGTAAAAGCAGCGTTTTGGGTAAAATCATTTCATTTATCATACGGGTTTCGACTTGTTTTTCTTAATATTATTACTTATATCCTAATTTACTTAATTCAAGAATGTAAATCATGATTTATATGTAATATATATTCAACATATACACATATATATATTATAGATCGATAAAAGGAATGAAATACACTGTTCATGAAGACGGTAGGCCGTACGTACGCATGAACGCTGTTTTCGTTTCCTTATTGAATTGAATGAAACTAAATAGATGACATACATATATATATACATAAATACAGTAGCATTATTATTTAATATATTTCATTATTATTCATTATATAAACTTTATGATCATTCATGTATGGTTAACATGGATAATGAATCTCATCGCGTCGTGGAGACGGTAGTCCGTACGTACGCACGAGCGATGATATCATTCCCATAATTATTGAATAGAATTGGAGTGGATGGTATAATATATTAGAATCAGTATGATGTTATAATAACCATATATATTTATTCTTTACACCATTATACCCATCCATGTAAGGTGTTGGTGGAAAAATGGATTTCACCACGGCGTGGAGACGGTATTCCGTACGTACGCACGCGTGGTGATTTTGTTTTCCGTAGGATGGATAGATGGTGAAATAGGGTTGTTTCATAATTATAATAACATATAAGTATATCATTAATACTTATGTTATTACTTCATAATGAAACAACTAAAGAATAATAAGTGGAAGAATAAATAAAGTTGAATGAATCGGTAACGGACATTACCTCTTCTTTGAAGCGCCTCTTTGAGACCTCCTCCTAGGGCACTAAAATTGGTCTTTGAAGAAGAACAGAACCTCTAGTATGTTTCAAGGGAAGTGGAGAATAGAATTTGTCAGGTGTTGGACGATGTTGAAGGCTCAAAGTGGTGTGAGGAAGAGAGGGAGGAGGTGCCCTTTTATAAGGGAGGAGAGGGGCACCTTTGGAAAAACTAAAAATATTATTTTATTATAAAGTCATATTCGGTTTTTAATAGCTCAAAATTGAGTTATTTAGAAGATAAGGTGGGGATGGGTTGAAATACTCTCATCCAATAGAATTTATACAAGTTTAGGTTTCTATTTTAACCTTATCATTTAGATTTATCCTTAAGTTAAATAATTTTACTTTTACCGTGTCTTCTTGTTTTCTTACACTATAAGGTTAATAAACTTACTATAACAAGCCAAAAGAACCCCAAGTTTTTTATTATTAATATATATAACTTTATCTAAGTCATTTGGCCGAACCTTATATTTTTAGGAATAAAATAACAATTAATAATATAATATTTGTTTTAAAAACTATTTTATGTCTATTTTGACACTATTTGGTAATTGATTTTTGTGAAACTCATAACAGAATTATTAGTTAAAAAAAGTTAATTAAATCAAAACTAACATGTCATATTAACCTATAAAATTAGTGAAATTCATAAAAAGTCTCAAATTACATTTATTTGGGTATTTATAACATCAATTATGTCAATACTTCATTAATAAGATAATTACTGCATCGTCATTGTGTTATAAATAAATTAAATTATTTAACATCTAAAAATTATAAATAAAATACCATTATGTAGGAAATCTTTTTATCTTTATAATTAATGTTTATAGTCGAATTTATCTTATGTATAACCATATATTAAAAATTATTTACTTATTAATCTTAGATTTTAACTATTTTAACCCTTCTTTAAATAAATTAATATTAAATGTCCTAATCTAATCCAAGTGGGCCTAAATGGTCATATTTTATTCCTAAGGTTGTTTTTGGTCTAATTAAACTTATCCAATAGAATTAGGACATGTTTTAGGGTAATAATAATATCATTTTTGCCCTTAATTATCCTATTTACTTTTAACCGTGGTAAATAAAAGTAAAAAGTTACTATTCACCAAAAAATATTTTCATCTCATTGAACCACATTTTAGTCCTTGATATTAACCGTGTCTCTCAGATTTTCGAAATTCCACTCACAAAAGCGGTAAAATTAAGTTTTATGAAAATTTCAGTTTTAAAACTACCATTTAGTGGTTTCACTATCCATCAAAAAAGGAAAGTTTCCAGAAAAATACCAAAAATTAGGCCTAATCTATATTTGATATTATTAATTCAAAAATTATGTATATTTTACCAAATTCAAAAAATATCAGTTGCATTAATTAATTTAAAAATTAATTCCCGCCATCAAAACCAATAGCGTGTTTTTAAGAGATAATAACTATCAAAAGATTGACACTTGTTTATGTCTGGTTTAAATATGAAATTACATCCAATGACCAACATTGTATTAAATGGTAAAAATATATTCTAAATATACTTTAAAACCACTCAAATTAATAATTTATCACTATTAATTATTTCGATTAAAAAAGTTGTTTTTAATTAAAATTTAGTAATTTTCACTATTCATCAGAATATGAAAGTTATCCGAAAAGTACCAAAATTTCACCCTAAGCTAATTTTGATATTCCGAATCCAAAAATAAAGTCCATTTTGAAAGATAAGATTTATAAAATTTCAAAAAGTGGGTATTACTATTCATAACGGCTAGTTCATAATAATATTATAATAATATCTCGTTTAGTGAAACTCAGTATTGCATACTACACATGCTATCGAGGAAGGTGTTTATTGCATGTAATGCAATCCAAGTCAGGGATGCGTGTTCTGTAAGATCCTTTTGGTTTAGCGTACAACACAAGACATTAATGAAATTAAAAAGAATATTTTTCATAAAATCTCGGGGTGTTACATTCTACCCCCCTTAAAATGAATTTCTCCTTCAAAATTCGTCGGGGTTATAAATGGTTTACTACTCGAAAGTTTCTTTAATAGAAACCCACATCTTAAAAAGGAATACCAAAACATGGATTTAAAAACTAAATTATAAAACGTAACAGTTACCCAAATTAACTCATCACTGGGTTTTCACGTAGGAGAACATAGGTGAAAATATGGATATGGAAGAAAAATCTAACCCTCACGTTCTGATGGAGAGTGGTAGAGAACATGGCTATGAAAAATCCAAAAATCACAAAGCCATAAATTTGTGATGATCTAGGGTACCATCTTATTCATCGGATATAAGGGCACTAGGACAACATTTTTGGTTTTCAAGATCATTTCCCTAAAGTTGAAGAATTTGAATTAGAATAAATACTTACTTTATTTTTGTATAATCTCACTGTTGTTCATGCCTTGAACAATTTACACTTCATCTCTTAAAGAAATGAAGTTGAATTTGTTATTTGTGAAGTGTTAGCAGATCATGTGATAGAATGACGGGTCATTCCATCTGTCTCAGACAAAAGGTTAGCAAAAGTTATTAAATATACACAAGTCGATCTATAGTGAGATTAATCATATATGGTTCCTAAAATAGACTTATACGTCATATATCATACAACTTAATATAATAAAACTAGTTTCTACTAATCAGGGACTTCCTGTAGGCCAGTGGTAGGCGATAAAGGCCAGTCGCACTTCGGTTGTGGGTTCGATTTCCACAGCCTTGTCCGACGCGATGGGCTGTCGCCCGTCCTACAAGTTGTCCTTTTTCTAAAACGACATTACTATAACATCCCATCAATAATATCAAAAAAAGTTCTATCCTTAAACATTACTATCTTATGTCCAACATAATCCATTCCAATATTTATCTAAAATACTTCGGTCCAAGCTCATAGTATAAAGAAAATGATTACTTGAAATGTCATCAACCAAGCATGTGAATACCATCATTTATCCCCCATATATCTTTTTGGTCACATTCCAATCATGTAAATACCTTAATCATGTATTTTCTTGAAAAATGAATACCCATTAATCCTTAGTGAAAACATGAATGCTGTCAAAAGTTAACTCTTTCCACATACCAAAATCCAAAAATTCTATATACTCAAACCATGATATAACCTTCTCCTTATATCAGTCATGAGCTCATGAATACTATCAAACATTTATTTTTCTCCTTATCCCTTCATTATGCGCATATCATCTACTTTCCAAAAATACTGGTACCATTCAACAGACACTTTCAAAACTTAAGGAAAGGAAATAGTGTAACTATAAGGCCCCAGCCTTAAACCTTACTTAATATTGAATTAAATGAATAATTCACATTGAGGATCTTTTCAGGTTTAGAGTTTTAGAGAATTAGGAAATAACTATTACATCTCAAAAGATTACAAAGTAGAAACTTCCACTAAGTTTCCATAAAATAAAAACTCTTAATAAGAAACATGTCTAGTTCCATGTTTTAGATAGCATGACTTTCCCTTGATCCCATGCTTGACCCTATTCCACATTAAGTCCTGTGAAAAACATTTCAAAAAAAACTTGGGGTGAGGATAAAAAGCTCAGTAAGGGATACACAATGAATTGAAACTATTAGTTAATCAAAACAAAAAGTAAACCATGTATACTTTATCAAAGTAATACCTTCACCTTCATGAAGTAGTAAAAACTCTTCACTGAATAAAATATCATTACTTACCCTTTTGTAATCAAATGATTACCATAAAACCCATATGAAGAACACATAACATATAAAGGTAACTTGGGACATAAACATACTTAAGTGGAATAACCATAAGTTAGACTTCCACACATATCACTTAATGGAATAGCCATTTGGCCAACTTCCATATATACTTAATGGAATAGACATACGGCCGACTTCCATACCCAATGCATTGGAGGTTATAACGTAACCACCCATCCTGGTATTCACAGCACCACCCGTCATATGGTTTATCACGTAACCACCCGTAAAATGTCCAAGTACCATCATTACACATAAAATATTGAAAATATAAACATTTCAATAACAACATTTCATTTGCAATCACAATAAGTAATTCCTAGATATTGAATTAATCAATCCATTTTCAAAAACCATTTAAAAGAGATTTTTGAATCAAAGTGTCCCATACCACTTTGAAGATTTTAATGGAATTATAATTTTAAAACATTAATGTCCATATAAATAAATACTGAAAACCATTTCGAAAACATGGACATTAAAGATAAATATTTATAATAATAAATCTTTAAAACATTTAAAACGATATTTTTGTTAAATAGTTTTTAACAAAATGAGAGACTCTTGAATACAAATACTAGCAGAATAACATTTAATCAGAACTTTATAATATCTTGAGAATAAAGGGATTCATGATATAATATGTCAAAAAACAGTATACACACCATATAAGAGTGAATTGGTGCATAACAACAATGAAGTCTCAAGAGAAATGTAAAATGAGATGAAATCCATTATAAAGAAGGTATCCTTAAATTAAGGATAAATCAATCTCATAATTATGTGTGACAAATATAAATACACCCAATATAAGTGGATATTAAGTGTAAAATAATCAAAGGTTATTCACACATATTCAAAGGATGACATATTCAATAACTACTTGTTGAACCCAAAGAAATCGAAATTGGGTTAAGAAGTTCCCTTGGTTTAACTCGACAGCCTATCGGCGTCACATAAAATTTTACAAAAAGGGTTGATGAGAGAGATAAAGGGGATCTAATCAGTTGGAAATAAAATTTACATAAATAATGATATCAAAGAACATATCCCAATATAATAGTATGTGAATTAAAATACATAACAAAAGAAGTCTTTTAAAAAAAGGCGGTTGAAAGGTACCCTTACCGAGTTGGGTAACTTTAGAAAAGTACACCCCTTGGAAGAAGGGTCATACAATGAAGATGTAAATAACCATAGATGAAATTATACTACAAAAATTGTATAATAATGGGCAGTACATACACCACACAAAGGAAATAGTGGCAAACATAGCATAAATGTCACGAGAATAAAAGTGAGATGAAAAATCCCTTACTAAAACTCGGCAGCCTAACAGCACCACTTAAAACTTACAATATGGATTGATGAGAGGAAATAGGGTCTCTCATCATATCAACATAAAGCTTAAAGAAAGAGTAATACAAAATAACATCCCCCAACATAACAAAGAGGAGCTTAAAAGAAGTGACATAAAGGAGAGTACTTAAAAAGAAAGAGAGAGGTTGGATCTCTTACGAAAATTCGGCAGCCTAATCGCGCCACTCAAAACTTCCAAAATGGATTGATGAGAGAAAATAGGGTATCTCACCATATGAACATAAAAATTACAGTAGGAGTAATATAAAATAACATCCCAATCATAATAAATATGATCTTAAACGGAATGACATAAAAGAGTGTACTTAAAAAGAAAGAGAGGAGTGAGATCCCTTACCTCGTGTCTGACATGACTCGATCGTTCTACAATCTCCTGAATAATAACATTTGGTCAATTTATAATTGCTTAAAGACCTAATTTAAATATTATTATTCAGTTCATATCACATATTATAATGCTATAATAATTGGTTAATAAAGTGAGTTCGTATCAGACGTTTTTGTCGATGTTCAGTACATGAGTAAAAATTGAACTTGTTGGAAAAGAATTTTCCATGTAGTTATAGGTACATCATCTCCAGAATAGTATTTATGTTTTAAATATCATATATATCCAGTATATATTAATTTTATACTGTTCCATATCATTTGGAGATAAAAAATTAAAAGCACCGTTCATGGAGATGGTAGGCCGTACGTACGCATGAACACTACTTTCATTTTTTTTCCATATTAATGGAATTAAAACAAAATGAGATATATATATATATATATATTATAATTCCAGAATGATACCCATAATTTAGATTTAATATATTACATATATATCCATTATATATATGTACTTATAATAGTACATAACATTTGGAGATAAGAAATGAAATGTACCGTTCATGGAGACGGTAAGCCGTACGTACGCATGAACGATACTTCCATTTCTATTTCATATTTAATGGAATTAAAACATAATGATACATAATTGTATTTTAATTCCAGTATTTTATCATATATAATATCATTAAATATATCCTTTATACATACCACATATGGTATTAACGAATCAAATCACTTTGAGGGGGCGGTAGTCCGCACTTCCTAAAATGAAGATATCATGTTTACCCATAATGGAAACCATAAAGGTATGCCATAAATGAAAAATACAGAAGTTTAAGGAAATCATAAACATATTATATATCATATATAAATATAGTGACATCTTAATGGACACCTTTGAAGGTGTTAAAAGAATGTTGAACAATCATCGTTTCGGGAGGCAGAAATTCGCCATCCACAGAAACAGTATGTTCTTTAACCATTAGATGTAGGTGTGTGTAAGTGTAGCTCGAATAATTCTTATAAAAACATCCTAGTATATTTAATATACTTTATTTGTTACAAAATAAATGAATAAAAATATTTTAGGGGGTTGGAGAAGCAAAATAAAACAAAAGGACACAAATGAAGACATTACCTTTAAATCTGGTAACTTCCTTTGATTTGAGCTCAAAGGATTCATTGGAAAGGATTCTACCCAAAGTGAGGCTTCAAGTAGTTATATAGGGATGTGGAGAGATGAAATGGGAAGGGTTTGGCCGATCCAAAGGCTTTGGAAGTGTGGGTAAAGAGGTAGAGGTGGTGGCCTTTTATAAGAGGAGAGGAGGGGCACTCTTGGAAAGGTATAAAATGTAACTTTATTTCCAAATGATTTTCGGATTTTATTGGTCCCACATTGATGTGTTTATAGGATAAGGTGATAAGGGTTCAAAATACACCCATAAAATAAGTTTTGGACATGTTTAGGGCATAGATTTTACATTATCTTTCCATTTTATTTAAATCGTTAAATAATGAGGTCATCACTACATCATCATGATGTCATAAATAATTTAATTTATTTAATGTTTAAAAATTATAAAAAAATACTATGGTGTAGGAAATAGTTTTAGATTTAAAATTAATATTTATAGTCCAAAATATAATTTATTTAGACAAAATTAAAAATATATTACTTAGGTGATACATCCTTTGTTACATTTAACATTCTTTAAAAATAAAAAGATAAAAAGTCACTTTCTCACAAAAGTGATTCCATGGGGCCCCCAAGTTTGGAACAAGGCATCCCATGGTCGTCCATGAGACAAAAAGTAGCCTTAGGACACATTTTGTGGTCATTTTGTTATTATTATGATATTATCTTATTTTCTTTAACTACCCGATTACTCATTAATCAAGATAATTAAAGATAATTACCATCGTTACTATTCATAATGTCCAAAAACAAAAGAGTCTTAATTAAATAATTTTGACCTTATGATTCCAAATATGTAATTAATTTTACCAAATTACAAACACATAAATTTCAATAATTAATTTAAAAAAACTTCTCGTTGTCAAAACAAATAGCGGGTTTTTTAGAAACAATATTTATGAAAAGTTTGGCACTTGTTTATGCCTAATTCCAAAGTGAAATTAATCCCAATGACCATAATTGAATTACATGGTAAAAATATATTCTAATTAGACTTTAAAACAAATTAAAAAGATAATATAACCATATAATTAAATTATATGAAAAAGCAGTTTTGATGTAAAATGCAGTATTTTTCACTATTCATTGAAAAATGAACATTGTCAGAAAAATACCAAAAATTAACCCAAGGTAAATTTCAATGTCCCAATCATAAATAATATGTTTATTTTGAGAAATAGATCTTATAAAATTTTCAAATAGTGGATTTAAAAGGGGTTCTCCATCAAAAGGCGGTCAATCGACATTTTAAAGAATATTAGAATGTTTACGCTTAAAAACTGGATTCATTTGCATTTTTAATCCTCTAAAATTTATTGTAAAGAGTAAAAATATTTTACAAACATATATAACCATTTTGTAGTTAGTTCTATTCATTCCCTCCATTACAACGACTAGGCGTTAACTACCATTTAAAATAATATTATTTTATTATTAGAGTGCAACATAATATTCCCAAGAAACTCGTTGTTTCTTATTGGGTACGCCATCGAGCATAGCATCCCCTTTAAAGTAATATTAATATTTTACTCACAAATATGGATAAATATAAATATGTCATATTCTTTATTTACTTGGGGTGTTACATCCTTCCATCCTTTTGGGAATTGCATCCTCGTAATTTTAAAATTGGGCTTGGAAACATCCTTGAAAGTCCCACACCGGAACAAGAGTCGGTAAAACAATAACTTTAAAATAAAGAAAGGTAAGTACAAAGGTCACCCGAGTTAACCCATACTAGGATTCCAAGTATGAAAATATGGACATGGAGGAAAAAAAACAAAGGGTCATGTTTTGATGGAGAGTGATAGAAAACATGTTTAGGAGAAAGTTAACCACAAGAAAATCACAAACTTGTGATGGGTTAAATGGTATTTGATTCCCTAGTAGGAAAAGTTAATATACAAATTTTTGTTTTAAGTTACTTTTTATTGAGGAATTTATTCATAAGGAAACATAATCACTTATCATGTTGACTTTCACCTTTTATTAGATTCCTTACACAAACTCATATTTTCTCTAAAAGATGAGTATTTAGGAAGAATTGTTCACATTAAGAGTACTATAATCAACTTCTAGAGAATCACCTAATCCAAAAAAGAGAACTATATACTTCCCATGTCTTTAGACTTTAACTAAAACCAAAACCAAAAAGGTTAGTACAAGATCAGATAATCTAGAAAAGGATAACCCTTTATAAAAAGAAAATCTATTCTTAATCTCCAAAATTTGTCCAAAAAAACCCAAAGTTCAATGAGGACCATTTGATAATCAATTTGTCCATAAAATTCTGCAAAGTAAACCAAAATAAGTTTGAAACCCAAATATTTTAAGGATTTAGTCACATAGTCTTCCAAGTTAAATCGTAACATTTATCTCCAAACAACATCAGTTGCTCTTAATGTCTCATATTGAAAAGTAATTAAACTAATCACACCTCCTCCATGATAGGTTAGTAAATATCCATAGATAACCCAAAATCAACTTACTCTTAATTCATAAAATCATCTAACTAAAAATAATCAGTCAAACTAACTAGGGACTTCACGTAGTCCAGTGGTAGGCGATAAATACCAGTTGCACTTTAGTTGTGGGTTCGATTCCCGCAGCTTTGTCCGATGCGACGAGTTGTCACACGGTCTGCGTGTTGTCCTTTTTTCAAAACTATATTATTCTTAAAACATTTCCCAACAATGAGATAAAATTTTTAAGAATAATCATAACATATTTTATCCTCATGTTTATCTAATGCCTTTCATTTTCCAGCATATCATATAATAACACATAATTACCTCAAAAGTAAGGATCATATAAACTCTAATGGTTACCTTTATAATTATTACCTAAACTTCCACATAGATTGGTCATCTCGTACATGATGCATTACAGAACATACCAAGGTTCAAGTGGTTGATCATGACTCCTTGATAGTTGGTTTAGAACAACCATGAGTTTCCTCATTGAATCCCCCATTTTATCTAGTATCTTAAACAGAGAACCACCACAGTTTCCTTCAAACTTGTTGTCTCTTTGGTGCATGCTAGATCCATCCATTCACTAAAAATAGAAAGGTCAGTGTGAGTATATCAACAAAACCATCATGTACTAATGAGGAAAATAAACACTAATATATACTTACTCATTCACTTTATCTAAAACTAGGACTATTTCTGAAATCCTAACCATTATGGTAATGTCACTTATGCTTAGGGGATACCCTAACCTCTAAAGTTATCTAAACCGACCTTTGATACCAACTATAAGGCCCCGGCCTTAAACCTTACTTAATATTGAATTAAATGAATAATTCACATTGAGGATCTTTTTAGGTTTAGAGTTTTAGAGAATTAGGACATAACTATTACATCTCAAAAGATTACAAAGTAGACACTTCCACTAAGTTTCCATAAAATAAAAACTCTTAATAAGAAAAATGTCTAGTTCCATGTTTTAGATAGCATGACTTTCCCTTGATCCCATCCTTGACCCTATTCCACATTAAGTCCTGTGAAAAACATTTCAAAAAAACTTGGGGTGAGCATAAAAAGCTCAGTAAGGGATACACAAAGAATGGAAACTGTTAGTTAATCAAAACAAAAAGTAAACCATGTATACTTTATCAAAGTAATACCTTCACCTTCATGAAGTAGTAAAAACTCTTCACTGAATAAAATATCATTACTTACCCTTTTGTAACCAAAGGATTACCATAAAACCCATATGAAGAACACATAACATATAAAGGTAACTTGGGACATAAACATACTTAAGTGGAATAACCATAAGTTCGACTTCCACACATATCACTTAATGGAATAGCCATTCGGCCAACTTCAATACATACTTAATGGAATAGCCATACGACCGACTTCCATACCCAATGCATTGGAGGTTATAACGTAACCACCCGTCTTGGTATTCACGACACCACCCATCATATGGTTTATCATGTAACCACCCATAAAATGTCCAAGTACCATCATTACACATAAAATATTGAAAATATAAACATTTCAATAACAACATTTCATTTTCAATCACAATAAGTAATTCCCAGATATTGAGTTAATCAATCTATTTTCAAAAACCATTTAAAAGAGATTTTTGAATCAAAGTGTCCCATACCACTTTGAAGCTTTTAATGGAATTATAATTTTAAAACATTAATGTCCATATAAATAAATACTGAAAACCATTTCAAAAACATAGACATTAAAGATAAATATTTAGAATAATAAATCTTTAAAACATTTAAAACGATATTTTTGTTAAATAGTTTTTAACAAAATGAGAGACTCTTGAATACAAATACTAGCAGAATAACATTTAATCCGAACTTTATAATATCATGAGAATAAAGGGATTCATGATATAATATGTCAAAGGACAGTATACACACCATATAATAGTGAATTGGTGCATAACAACAATGAAGTATCAAAAGAAATGTAAAATGAGATGAAATCCATTATAAAGAAGGTATCCTTAAATTAAGGATAAATCAATCTCATAATTATGTGTGACAAATATAAATACACCCAATATACGTGGATATTAAGTGTAAAAAAATCAATGGTTATTCACACACATTCAAAGGATGACATATTTAATAACTACATGTTGAACCCAAAGAAATCGAAATTGGGTTAAGAAGTTCCCTTGGTAAAACTCGACAGCCTATCGGCGTCACATAAAATTTTACAAAAAGGGTTGATGAGAGAGATAAAGGGGATATCATCACTTGGACATAAAATTTACATAAATAAGGATATATAAGAACAAATCCCAACATAATATTATGTGAATTAAAAGACATAACAAAAGAAGTCTTTAAAAAAAAGGAGGTTGAAAGGTCCCCTTACCGAGTTTGGTAACTTTCGAAAAGTACACCCCATGGAAGAAGGGTCATACAATGAAGATGTAAATACCCATAAATGAAATTATACTACAAAAAGTGTATAATAATGGGAATTACATACACCACTCAAAGGAAATAGTGGAAAATGTAGCATAAATGTCACGGGAATAAAAGTGAGATGAAAAATCCCTTACGAAAACTCGGCAGCCTAACGACGCCACTTAAAACTTCCAAGATGGATTTATGAGAGGAAATAGGGTCTCTCATCATATCATAATAAAGTTTACAGAAATATTAATACAAAATAACATCCCACAATATAACAAAGAGGATCTTTAAAGAAGTGACATAAATGAGAGTACTTAAAAAGAAAGAGAGAGGCTGGATCTCTTACGAAAATTCGGCAGCCTAACGACGCCACCCAAAACTTCCAAAATGGATTGATGAGAAAAAAAGGGTATCTCACCATATGAACATAAAAATTACAGTAGGAGTAATATAAAATTACATACCAATCATAATAAATATTATCTTAAACAGAATGACATAAAAGAGTGTACTTAAAAAGAAAGAGAGGACTAAGATCCCTTACCTCGTGTCCGACATTACTCGATCGTTCTTTAATATCCTGAATAATAAAATTTGGTCAATTTATAATTTCCTAAAGACCTCCTTTAAATATTATTATTCAGTTCATATCACATATTATAATGTTATAATAATTGGTTAATAAAGTGAGTTCGTATCAGACGTTTTTGTCGATGTTCAGTACATGAGTAAAAATTGAACTTGTTGGAAAAGGATTTTCCATGTAGTTATAGGTACATCATCTCCAAAATAGTATTCATGTTTTAAATATCATATATATCTATTATATATTCATTTTATACTATTCCATAGCATTTTGAGATAAAAGATTAAAAGCACCGTTCATGGAGACGGTAGGCCGTACATACGCATGAACACTACTTTCATTTTTTTGCCATATTAATGGAATTAAAACAAAATGAGAGATATATATGTTATAATTCCAGAATGATAAACATAATTTAGATGTAATATATTAAATATATATCCATTATATATATGTACTTATAATAGTACATAACATTTGGAGATAAGTAATGAAATGTACCGTTCATGGAGACGGTAAGCCGTACGTACGCATGAATGCTACTTCCATTTCTATTTCATATTTAATAGAATTAAAACATAATGGTACATAAAAGTATTTTAATTCCAGTATGTTATCATATATAATATCATTAAATATATCCTTTATACGTACCACATATGGTATTAAGGAATCAAATCACTTTGAGGGGGCGGTAGTCCGCACTTCCTAAAATGAAGATATCACGTTTACCCATAATGGAAACCATAAATGTATGCCATAAATGAAAAATACAGAAGTTTAAGGAAAACATAAACATATTATATATCATATATAAATATTGTGACCTCTTAATGGCCTCCTTTGAATGTGTTAAAATAATGTTGAACAATCATCATTTCGGGAGGCAGAAATTCGCCATCCACGGAAACAGTATGTTTTTTAACCATTAGATGTAGGTGTGTGTAAGTGTAGCTAGAATCCTTCTTATAAAAACATCCTAGTGTATTTAATATACTGTATTTGTTACAAAATAAATGAATAAAAAGATTTTAGGTGGTTGGAGAAGAAAAATAAAACAAAAGGACACAAGTGAAGACATTACCTTTAAATCGGGTAACTTCCTTTGATTTGAGATCAAAGGATTCATTGGAAAGGATTCTTCCAAAAGTGAGGCTTCAAGGAGTTATAGAAGGATTTGGAGAGATGAAATGGTCAGGTTTTGGCCGAGCCAAAGTCTTTGGAAGTGTGGGTAAAGAGGTAGAGGTGGGGGCCTTTTATAAGAGGAGAGAAGGGGAAATCTTGGAAAGGTATAAAATGTAACTTTATTTCCAAATGATTTTCGGATTTTATTGGTCCTACATTGATTTTTTTAGAGTATAAGGTGATAAGGGTTCTAAATACACCCATACAATAGGTTTTGTTAATGTTTAGGTCTTATAGTTTATATTATCTTTCCATTTTATTTAAATCGTTAAATAATGAGGTCATCACTACATCATCATGATGTCATAAATAATTTAATTTATTTAATGTTTAAAAATTATAAAAAAATACTGTGGTGTAGGAAATCGTATTATATTTCCAATGAATATTTATAGTCCAAAATATATGTTATTTAGACAAAATTAAAAATATTTTACTTAGGAGATACATCCTTTGTTACATTTAACATTCTTTAAAAATAAAAAGATAAAAAGTAACTTTCTCACAAAAGCGATTCCATGGGGCCCCCAAGTTTGGAACAAGGCATCCCATGGTCGGCCATGAGACAACCAGTAGCCTTAGGCCACATTTTGTGGTCATTTTTTTATTATTATGATATTATCTTATTTTCTTTAACTACCCGATTACTCATTAATCAAGATAATTAAAGATAATTATCGTCGTTACTATTCATAATGTCCAAAAACAAAAGAGTCTTAATTACATAATTTTTACCTTCTGATTCCAAATATGTAATTCATTTTACCAAATTCCAAACACATAAATTGAAATAATTAATTTAAAAAAACTTCCCGTTGTCAAAACAAATAGCGGGTTTTTTAGAAACAATATTTATGAAAAGTTTGGCACTTGTTTATGCCTAATTCCAAACTGAAATTAATCCCAATGACCATAATTGAATTACATGGTAAAAATATATTCTAATTAAACTTTAAAACAAATTAAAAAGATAATATAACCATATAATTAAATTATATGAAAAAGCAGTTTTGATGTAAAATGCAGTATTTTTCACTATTCATTGAAAAATGAACATTGTCAGAAAATACCAAAAATTAACCCAAGGTAAATTTCAATGTCCCAATAATAAATAATATATTTATTTTGAAAAATAGAGCTTATAAAATTTTCAAAAAGTAGATTTAAAAGGGGTTCTCCATCAAAAGGCGGTTAATCGACCTTTTAAAGAATATTAGAATGTTTACGCTTAAAAACTGGATTCATTTGCATTTTTAATCCTCTAACATTTATTGAAAAGAGTAAAAAAATTTGACAAACATATATAACCATTTTGTAGTTAGTTCTGTTCATTTTCACCATTACAACGGCTAGGCGTTAACTACCATTTAAAATAATATTATTTTATTATTAGAGTGCAACGTAAGATTCCCAAGAAACTCGTTGTTGCGCATTGGGTACACCATCGAGCAAAGCATCCCCTTTAAAGTAATATTAATATTTTATTCACAAATATGGATAAATTTAAAATTTCATATTCTTTATTTACCTGGGGTGTTACAGTAACAATCCTTAGATGTCTCTTTATTCCATAGTACCATGAGATTACTTATACAACATTACACTTGATAAACATGTAATCATTCCACTATCTTCTTAAACCATTGACCGAGCTTCATCAATTCTTTCATCTCACATATAATTTTTAGTCTCTTCATCATCATCAACATAAATATTACCCATACGACCATACTGATTCTCTTCATGAGACTTTCTCTTAGGGAATTGGTTTGCATAATGCCCGTACATTACACATTTAAAACATTTAACCATTGTTGATGTCATCGCAATACTATTATCCTCATCCATGGTGTTAACTGAACCTTTTCATTTGCACTTACTGGCTTTGTGTCCTTATTTTCCACACCCAAAGCATCTTCCAGTTCCTTTGAAACATTCTTCTTGATGCCTCTTCCCACATGATTTACATATAGGAAATTGAACTTTCTTTCCTCTATGATCATCATGAAACTCCATCTTTCTATTATTAGCCGAGTCAGGAAACTTACCAAATTTGTGTTTATTGATCATATTATGAGATAGCTGATTTGGCATAATAATTATGTTTGGACTTCCAAATACCATTTCATTTGGTTTCTCATGAAGAATATCATTCCATTGTCCATCATATCCTCCATTATCATGAATCTTCCTATTTCTAGTCATTTTCTAAAACCCAAAAAGAATAGTGTGAGAGGTAAAAATCATGCTAGGGAAAACAACATAGTAAAGGGGGAGTACCCTCAATATCTAACATCTTAGGTTAATTTCTAAGATCGTTACCGTAGTTCTAGGACTATATCCTATACATATACTTATCCTTAGGGACATCCCTAGACATACCTTAGAAATATCTCTAGGGATCTCACTAATGTTTTCACATCCTATTTTCCAAAGGTTGACTAAACCTTTCCTCTGATACCAACTGTAGAGACCTGAATCTTGACGTACATGGAGATTACATTACTTTTGAGGAATACTTAATACATAATAAAAATATACACCAAAGGACTGTAATAGTTTAGTGCCTTTGGAATCTCAGAACGTAATCTTCTAATCTTGGTGAAAGATCTTCAACATCTCCCATAAAGATCTTAGACTTTTTTGTTTCCTTACCCTAAAACTTTCTTTTAATCTTGGGGAAAAGTAAAAGATAAAAAGGGTGAGCTCAAATGATTAGTAAGGGTAAGCATGGATAAAATAAAACATACCATATACATTTGAACTTAAAAACATGAACATAATTTTTAAACATCAAAATCTTGAGCAACATCATAAAACATGGAAGTACATAAGGCATAGATTATAATGGAACATAAATATTGATAAAATAGCATGGTAATAAAACATGTAATTGTGGCATCCATTAAGAACATGTAATTATTTCCATAGTAGCCAAGGCATTGCTGCCAATACCATCTTAGTGGACAAAGTCCCTTTTTGAATCGAGTTCACTCCTCGTTCCAGTCCTGTAATACTGAACTAGATTAACTTACCGTTCCAGCCATGTCTATCTCATGAGATATAAATATTTTTACCCAATTAATTGGAGGGATATATAGGTTCCACCCATCTCAAAATGAAATCATTCTTACTTGTGCCACAACATAAACATAAATCATTCATCATAACCCAAGAATAAAATGGGTTTCATAAACATCATTCCATTATAATGTAATCCATACAAAAAATTGGATATCATTTCATCATTAGAAAAGTGAAACCATGTAAATGATAGAGACATTATACTTGAAACATACACATGTGAAATAATGTCATCTTAGATGAAAATGGTTTTGATAAAACACTTGAAATGAATTCTTGAGGAAAATATCTTTTTTTCTTCAAAATAAATTTATTTTCACAAAATGTCATGAAATTTTAAAAGAAAAGAATTTTGTTGAAAATATTCATGAAATATTTTGGAGGAAGCTTCATGAAAATAAGGATTTATAAAACCGTAAAAATCCTTTCATGTCGTATACGTTAAAAAAACATTATTCTCGTACTTTCATCGGAAAGGTAAAAAAGTACCTTGTAGGGTAAATAAAAGAAAGATTCCTTCCATACCATGGGGTAAAAGTCAAATGGTTAAAAAGGACTTTAAACATACATGAATAAAATTTTATAAAACATGGACATGGATGATAGCAATAACCCAAGTAAATACTTACAAATAAGCAATCTCAGATACAAATGAGATTTGCACAATTATCCCTTACCTTAAGTCCGATATGCTTCGTACGTATCCGAAACTCCTGTATAATGATTTAAATAATTTCATTGAATTATTACAGAATCATATTCATTGTTATGATATCATATATAGTTCACTTATTACTTTATATTACCCATTCTTTTGTAAATTCAATGTAAAAGCAGTGTTTTGGGTAAAATCGTTTCATTTATCGTACGTGTTTCGACTTGTTGTTCTTAATATTATTACTTATATCCTGATTTACTTAATTACAGAATGTAAAACATGATTTATATGTAATATATATTCAGAATATACATATATATATATATTATATATCGATAAAAGGAATGAAATACACCGTTCATGGAGACGGTAGGCCGTATGTACGCAAGAACGCTGTTTTCGTTTCCTTATTGAATTGAATGAAACTAAATAGATAACATACATATATATATATAAATAAATCTAGTAGCATTATTATTTCATATATTTCATTATTATTCATCATATAAACTTTATGATCATTCATGTATGGTTAACATGGAGAATGAATCTCATCGCGTCGTGGAGACGGTAGTCCGTACGTACGTAGGAGCGATGATATCATTCCCATAATTATTGAATAGAATTGGTGTGGATGGTATAATATATCAGAATCAGTATGATGTTATAATAACAATATATATTTATTCTTTACACCATTATACCCATCCATGTAAGGTGTTGGTGGAAAAAATAGATTTCACCACGGCGTGGAGACGGTATTCCGTACGTACGCACGCGTGGTGATTTTGTTTTCCGTAGGATGGATAGATGATGAAATAGGGTTGTTTCATACTTATAATAACATATCAGTATATGATTTATACTGATGTTATTACTTCATAATGAAACAACTAAAGAAGAAGAAGTGGAAGAATAAATAAAGTTGAAAGAATCGGTAACAGACATTACCTCTTCTTTGAAGCGCCTCTTTGAGACCTCCTCTTAGGTCAGTAAAATTGGTCTTTGAAGAAGACCAGAACCTCTAGGATGTTTCTAGGGAAGTGGAGAAGATAATTTGTCAAGGTTTGGCCGAGCTTGAAGGCTCAAAGTGGTGTGAGGAAGAGAGGGAGGTGGTGCCCTTTTATAAGGGAGGAGAGGGGCACCTTGGAAAAAACTAAAAATATTATTTTATTATAAAGTCATATTCTGTTTTTAATAGCTCAAAATTGAGTTATTTAGAATATAAGGTGGGGATGGGTATAAATCCCTTAATCAAATAGAATTTAGACAAGTTTAGGTTTCTATTTTAACCTTATCATTTAGATTTAACCTTAAGTTAAATAATTTTACTTTTACCGTGTCTTCTTGTTTTCTTACACTTTAAGGTTAATAAACATACTATAACAAGCCAAACGAACCCCAAGTTGTTTATTAATAATATATATAACCTTATCTAAGTCATTTTGCCGAACCTTAGATTTTTAGGAATAAAATAACAATTAATAATATAATATTTGTTTTAAGAACTATTTTATATCAATTTTGACAATATTTGGTAATTGTTTTTTGTGAAAATCATAACAGAATTATTAGTTCAAAAAAAGTTAATTAAATCAAAACTAACATATCATATTAACATATAAAATTAGTTAAATTCATAAAAAGTCCCAAATTACATTTATTTGGGTGTTTATAACATCAATTATGTCAATATTTCATTAATAAGATAATTACTACATCATCTTTGTGTTATATATAAATTAAATTATTTAATGTATAAAAATTATAAATAAAATACTATTATATAGGAAATATTTTTATCTTTCTAATTAATATTTATAGTAGAATTTAGCTTATGTATAACCCTATATTAAAAATTATTTACTTATTAAACTTTGATTTTAACTATTTTAACCTTTCTTTAAATAAATTAATATTAAATGTCCTAATCTAATCCAAGTGGGCCTAAATGGTCATATTTTATTCCTAATGTTGTTTCTGGTAGAATTACACTTATCCAATAGAATTAGGACATTTTTAGGGTAATAATAATATCATTTTTACCCTTAATTATCCTATTTACTTTTAACCGTGGTAAATAAAAGTAAAAAGTTACTATTCACGAAAAAATATTTTCATCTCATTGAACCACATTTTAGTCCTTGATATTAACCGTGTCTATAGGATTTTCAAAATTCCATTCACAGAAGCAGTAAAATTAAGTTTTATGAAAAATTCAGTTTTTTAACTACCACTTAGTGGTTTCACTATTCATCAAAAAATGATAGTTTCCAGAAAAATACCAAAAATTAGGCCTAAGCTATATTTGATATTATGAATTCAAAAATGATGTCTATTTTACCAAATTAAAAACATATCAGTTTCATTAATTAATTTAAAAATTAATTCTCGTCATCAAAACAAATAGCATGTTTTTAAGAGATAATAACTATCAAAAGATTGACACTTGTTTATGTCGAGTTTAAATGTGAAATTATATCCAATGAACAACATTGTATTAAGTGGTAAAAATATATTCTAAATATACTTTAAAACCACTCAAATTAATAATTTATCACTATTAATTATTTTGATTAAAAAAGTTTTTTTTAATTAAAATTTAGTTATGTTCACTATTCATCAGAATATGAAAGTTATCCGAAAAGTACCAAAATTTTACCCTAAGCTAATTTCGATATTAAAAATCCAAAAATGAATTCCATTTTGAAAGATAAAATTTATAAAATTTAAAAAATTGGGTATTACTATTCATAATGGCTAGTTCATAATAATATTATAATAATATCTCATTTAGTGAAACTCGATATTGCATAGTACACACGCTATCGAGGAAGGTATTTAATGCATGTAATGAAATCCAAGTCAGGGATGCATGTTGTGCAAGATCCTTTTGGTGTAACGTACAACACAAGACATTAATGAAAATAGAAAGAATATTTTTCATAAAATCTCAGGGTGTTACAATCCTACCGTGGGTCATCCAAGCCATCACATGATAAGAAATGAATGCAATAATTCTCTTTCATCACCATACTTACTGGACCCATGGATTATCAAAATGAATTATCATAATCATGTTTCCATGTCAAATGAACTTTACACCATTGAGTTGACATATCTGAAAGTCTTTGAGAGATAAATATTCATGTATAAAATATTTTTCAGGATCAAAGAAGGCTTGTCTAAATTCCTTCATGAGATAAAGATGGCTTGTTAGAGGGATTTTAAGTGACCATAAAAGATTTTCAGGGGCCTCTCTGGTGATCAAGAAGGATTTTTAGGGGCCTATCATGAGATCAAACTGACTTGTCAAATGAGGTGCTTAATCCCTTCACACGAAAACAACATATCTTCCCTTTGTGAGAGGCTTATGTGTTTTCAACCATTTATCCACTATTTTCCAAGACCTCTAACCTATTACCATTTATTTTATATATGGACATCATATGATCAATAAAGGATCTCATGATGGAGTGTGGGCATTATTATGGACAATATATCCAATTATCTGTAGAGATGATGGGGCATCACATGATCTAGTCTAAATTTTATAGGTCCCTCACATGATGAAGGTGACATGACAACATTTTCTCCTGTGAAAAGGTTGAATTGTCTCTAGATGGATCTGTGAGGTCTTGCAGATCACATAAGTACACAAGATGAATACTAAAATAACTATCCATCGTATGAGGCTTATGAATTTTTCAAACATTATTTTATAATGTGGTTTATATGATTGTTAGGTGTCTATTTATTGAAAAGTGAAATGATTATAGGAACTTATCTGGAAACGTTTGCACGACTATCAATTAATCTTTGGACACATTCATAGCCTTCACATGAAAATTATCATATCAACATTTTTGGAGGACTTTGCATGAATTGGGTGATATATACTTAGGGAATCACATGACTAGGTTGAAATTTATAAAGGAATTTCTAAGACCTCGGTGACATGTCTGGAGGACTTCACAAGACATGGGTGGCACATTCTTAGGGAGTTTCAAGACTTGAGTGACACGTCCTTAGGGAATCACATGACTTGGTTAACATGTATGGAGGAATTTTCAATACTTGGGTGAAATGTGTTGGTGTTGCTGCTTGATATGGTTAGGTTATGAGGACCACATGATTATTTATCATGAAAAATAACATATCCTTCTTCACACAAGTCTTTCTTATTTTTACAGTCCTTTTTTCATACGTGACTTAAAGATTTTCAAGCCTAAAATTGTTTAGATTTCACGTGATCCAGCCAACATAAAAAAAATCCTTCACATAATCTGGATGGTTAGATGTAATTTCTTCATGTGATATATATAGTGATTCTATGAAACACATATTCATTCCACATGATCTCTTAGGTCATTCCTATAATTTTACCTGGTGGAAGTCTCTTACAATTTCATGATTTCCACTTTTAGAAGTCTATTTTTCTATGATACCATGGGAGTAGTCACCTTCATGTGTATCTATTGTCCATTTTTTGTGCCAATAGGTAGGAATTTATTGGCCTCACCACCATAGTTATATTCCACCTTTCATGGCGCGCATCTTACTGATATGACCTGGAGTCGATGGAGGGATTATCACATTACTCACTTCGCATGATCCTTCCACAGGTCATCAAAGGTGTCACATGATAAGTAGTGACTGCAAGAATGTTATATCATATATATAATTATTTGACATGTGACTTATCAAAGGTACTTATCATTATCTTGTTTCCATTTAAAATGACCATCAAACTATTGATCCAACATGTCTTATAGTATTCATGAGATCAAGACGCATGAGTAAAGGCTTTCACGTTATCGAAGAAGACTTGTCTGGAGTCCTTCACGATACTAAGAAGGATTTTTAGAGGTCTTTCATGAGATCACTTTGACTTTTCAGGGGCCTCTCATGAGATTAAGGAGGCTTGTCAAGGGCTTCTCATGATATCAATATGGTTTTTCAAATGAAGAACCTAACCCCCTCACATGAAAAAAATGTATCTTCCCTTCATGATTGGCTTCCACCGTTTTCAACCTTTTATCCTTTATTTTACAAGACCTATAAACTATTCCCATTGGTTTTCCATCCATGCATCATATGACCAATAAGGGATATCATAAAGGTGTCTGAGCATTGTCATGGACAATCCATCCTCTTATCTACATAGTTGATGGGGAATCACATGATCGAGTGGATGTGTCTAAGGTTCTTTTCATGATAAAGATGACATTCTAACATTTTCCTACATTAAAAGGTTGAATTTTCACTAGGGGATATATGAGGTTTTGAAAATTGCATAAGTATATCACATGAATACCAACACAACTCTCCATCACATGAAGCTTCCAACTTTTTCATCCTTTATATTATAAGGGGTTTTGGATGATCATTGAACATCTATTAATTTAAAAGTATCATGATCATAGGAGCTATTCTGTTATCCTTAGCATGACTATAAATTTCTATAGACACCACTACAAGAAAAATATGGTTTTCTAGAGGCTCCTCGTATGACCATAAGCAGATCATGCACAACACATGATCTATTCACATGAACTTCCTACGGTTATGTGATTGTGTGTCCCTATATAATTTATGTGATTTGAATTATTTTTATACATTCCTTTCCTTTTTTATAGAGAAAATAATACCCATGTTTTCGGTATTTCATCAGTTATAGAATTTAGGTGCCCATTTGGAAGGAATTAACAAAGCTGTAGAGATCCATTTATGGATTGAAGCAGGAATCACAATCATGTAATGTTTATTTTGATGAGGCCATAATAGAATTTTGTTTTATTAATAATTAAAGTGAAACATGTATCAATAATAAGGTTTGTGGGAGTCGCATCATTTTCTTAGTATTATATGTTGATAAAATATTGTTAATGGGAAATTAAGTGCAATCCCTATAGTATGTGAGGAATTGGTTAAATGAATTCTTCTCTATGAAAGAATTATGTGAAGCAGCCAATATTCTAGGGATCAAGATCTATTGAGATAGATCTCAAAGGATGATTTGGATAAGTCAAAGTAAATATATTTATGAGGTTATCAAAAGGTACAATATAGAACAATCAAAGAGATTATTATTATTATCAGTGTAACATAGAATTAATCTCTCCAAGAAAATGTTTCCACAAACAATTGTGGAGAATGAAAAAATGAGTATAATTCCTTATGCTTTAGTAGCAAAATCTATCATATATTCCCTACTATGTAGTAGGTTTAATATTTCCTTTTATTTAATCAAGATTGTAATATATCAATACAATCCATTAGATATGAATTGGGTAGCTGTAAAAACTACCCTAAAGTACTTGAGACATAAAAAGGATATTTTCTTGGTGTGTGGAGGAGATGAGGATCTATTCATGAGGGGATACATTGATTATAGCTTCCAAATAAATCATGATGATTTAAAATAATAGTTAGGCTATGTATTTTTCCTAAATAATGGTACAATGAGATAGAGAATATCAAAAAAGTCAGTGTTCATCGATTCTATAGTAGAATATTCCTATATAGTGGTGTTCAATGTAGATTATAAAGTAGTTTGGATACAAAAATTTGTTTCCAATTTTGGTTTTGTACCTAACAGTGTAGAATCTTTTATAGTATACAATGATAATACTATGGAAGCATATATGTCCAAGGATCATGGGTCATAACAAAGGAAAAATAATATAATTTAGAAGTTATATGTCTTGAGATATTTTACTCAGATAGGTGAATTCATATTTAATATAGTATCCATTAAGGATAATGTGACTGATCCACTAATTAAACCCATATCTAAGAAGAATTTTGATGCTCATGTGAGAGCTACTGAGTTGATAATTGTTATTAGTTGGCTCTAGTAAAATTCAGAGTGTTGTTAGTGGGTTCCCTAGACCCAAATACATTATATACTTTGATTACCATTACATGTATAATATTTTATATATACATTTTCTTCTTCTTACCATAATAATTTTGATACTTTTTCATCCACTATTAATATGGTAATGTCCTTATAGTATCTGTAGTATCTAAAGGTTATAGCAGTTCCCAACTATAATGATAACCTTGAAATACTATGACACTATTATTAAAAATATGATATATAGTCTAGATACATCAAATTTATGGGACATAGATGATGTTCGACTATTATGTTTTAAGGGATCACATGCACTAATACTTCTTCTCATCAAGTTAGTACTTTGTGAACTTGAGTAGATGAGATCATGAGTGCTGACCCGCTAATACATTCACCATATTTTTCAAGTTTCATTGTTTATTCCTATCTATAAACACATGAATTTTTCTATTGAATTGAGATCATTATAAATTTTCACCATTTGATCATGCACTTTGATGTACGGAAAAAACATGATATTGAATTTGTGGTAAGGTAGCTTGTGTTGGGCGTGTCTTTGGTGGTATGACATTGGTTGAATGATCAAGATAAATTTTTTAACATATGAGTTAAGGAAGAGATATCTCAGGGGCCTAGGTTAAAAAGGATGGTAGTACCTTCATTAAGTCCATAGCCATAGTACAAGAAGGTAAGTCTGTCCAATAAGGTCACAAAATATGTAAATCATCAAAATCATGGTGAAACAAGTGTGAATACTACTTTATAGGATATCACGAGACAAAGATATTATATTATAGAAATTATGTTCATAAGTGGTATTTATATGTATGAAATTCATTATCTTCTTATGGGCTATGATGGGTTACTAGAATCCACTCTTAGTTTGTGATTTGGAATCAATGCTATTGAGATAAGGATCTAGAGGGTCACAAACTAAGTGTATCAACAAGTTCCACCTATTTAGATGAATAGGAGTTTAGGATGAAGTGGGTCCCACATGTGGGTCCAATGAATGAATTAGTGTGAGAGAGCAAAAGTAAGATAATTCAATTATATTATTAAATTTTATAATAATTATGATTGAATTTATTTCTCAAGGTATTAACAAGTTGTTTGATCATAAAAGTGAATATGAGAAAATATAGTTTTTCGAATGAACACAACACTTTTAAGGTTCTTTAAATTATTCGTGGAGTATACGAGCTATGTTTAAGGTTTATATTTTATCACATAAAATTTTAAAATGTTACAAGTGGGTAATAAAATATTTGTGATATTTATGAAATGTTTAATTAAGTCATATATGTGTGTAAGGGTCTAAAACAAGTGTTATTAGTTTCCATGGACCAATGTACAATTTTGAAAAGTGTAACCTAAAAATATAAGTGAATTTTAGACTCTAGAAAAGGTATATCAACAATTTGAATGAATTTGAGAGTTTTACCCTCATATCTACCATGTTTATATTGAGAAGCCAAATGAATAATGAGGTTGGGTCGATTCCGTCTTCTCGATCGAGTCCACGTTCTTCACGCAATCTAAGGGATGACATAAAACTCTTCAATTTCCCATGATAGAATTTGGGAATCATAAACCAATGATCTTGGAGATTTGTTGAAGGTGTGGATGATCTATATAATTACTAGCTTAGTGCCTTTGATCCCTGACATGATGATGGTGAGTGAATCAAATCATTGATTTCAAATGAACAAGATACCAGTTATGGTTTCAGTTGATTTTATTTTACATGAATAAATTGAATTACATGTGGTCCTATGAGAAATATGGGAAGATTTTTTAGTGAATATAGTTTTTAAGATGAATATGAAACAAAAATTTTAAATTTCTTATTTTTCATGCTTCTGCTGTTCCTCAAGTTCCTTCACATACATGTCAGGACTCATGTACTTTGATGTACTAACCAAAAACATGAATTTATATATTAACGTGAATTAGGGTACATTTGATGCATTAGGAATGTTATGTTGTTACTGAATAAGTCATGGAAGTATTTATATATACCATATATATGAAAGTTAATATCTTGACCCTTTAATAAAAATGAAACCGTCGAACTAAATTTTATGGCCATGGTGTGCGTACAATCTTGTTTTTGGATGTCAAAGACAGATATATCAAATATATAGTTTGATGACACAAGTATGCAATTTTCTTTGGTGAGATATTTTGAAAAAGAGATTATATTACATTTTGAGTGTTTGTATGTGGTTTTGAATGTTGCGGCATTAAATTATTCCTATTGGGTTCCTTTATATGTTTATATATACTAACATTGGACTTGAGGTGGACTCACATAATTCCACTGAGAAATAATCTTATAGGGTCACACACTTAGTGTTTCAATTGAACTCAATTAAATTCTATTTTAATTTAATTATCATAACAAAATTTTCTCTAAAATAAAGAATAATATTTATTTGAGATTTATTGATTTAAATATTTCGTCAACATATTTATGTGTGAGTGGAATATTAAAATAAAAATTTATTTTAAAAAAATTAAATATCATAAATATTTATATATTTACTGAATGAATAATATTTTTTATTTTAGGTTTGGAAAATATCGAGGAAACACGGACCGAGTTAACGGGTCCATTAAGAATGATATATTAAATATAATCTAAATAAATATTAATATATTTATTTATCCACAAGACATGAGTGCTCCAATAAAACAATAATAATAAAATTATTATTAGATGTTGGGTTCTCGAAGTGTAATGCCTTGAGATTATAAAAGATAAAAATCATCTTCAATAGAGTATATGACATGAAACACCATGATTAGAAGAGAATGTAAAACACCAATACTTTATGATTTATTTATTTTTAAATAAATTTATTCTCTTTGATATCTTACAATGCACATAATTTTAGGTTTAAACGAAATGCAACACTCTATTAAAATATTATTATTTAAACATGACCATTATAATATATCAGTTAAGTTGGAGAGTATAAATAGGACTAGATAAATTATTAAAATTATATTGTTTACACATGTATAAAATAAATTAAATCATTATATATTTATTATAATTAAAATAATAATCATTTGAAAGAAAAAGACATGTTTTCAGAAATACGTATTTCTTTAAAAGACAGTTTAGTAACACTTTGCACACATAATTTAAAATTTATTTTTTTAGAAATTTAAAAAAATTTATTTGATAAAATAATTTTTTTAATTTAAATTAAAAAATTATCATTGTTTTAATTTGTTTTATATTTCTAAAAATATTAATTTCTTGATGGATAGTGAAGTGTACTGATTTTTACTGCAAAAAACCTTTTCATTTAAATTATTTAATGAGTTAAATTACACTTTTAATTGGTTTTAATGTAAAATTATTTCAATTAATTTAAAATTTAACTAATTTAGTTCATTTGAATAAATTTCTTTTTGAATTTTGATATAAAAACTTTTTAAAAATTTGAAAGTTTTTCTTTGGGAGAACCGTTTTTTTGATGTGTATGCAGGTTTAATTTTAAATTGAATTCTAAAATTTATGTGAAATGAGTTTTTAAAAATGGATTCGATTTTTTGAATCATAATTATTAATCTTATTTAATAAGGTCAACTTGATTTTTTATAATAATGAACTGTAAAAACTATAAAAACTAATTACCATGGTAAAGATAAAAATGACTTTATTGGGGAGTTAAAGTAAGAAGATGAGGGTTAAAAATGATGTGAAATTTTATAATAATGATTAGATGAAAATATTTAGACCTTATAACCTATAAGGGTATATAATTTCCCATTTTGGATGCTTTTGTAATGAGAATAATGTGGGTATCACTTTATCCTTTCAAAAAATTTCATATCTGTCCTCTCCCCACTTATAAAAGGACACCCCTATCCGCCCCTATTCACACATAAAAACCATTTGGTTCATCCAATACCTACAAAAACATATTACTATTCCAATCCAACATCCTAGATTAATGTTTTTATTAATTCCTCCCAATAATGATTTAGATATAGACCTAAAGAGGCTCCCAGAAGAAGAGGTAAAGTTTTTAACTATGAGTTTTCATTTTAATTCTTCTTATAAATCCTTTTTATATTCTTAATATATGATAATATAATAAAAATAAAATCTCCAATATAATGAGATATTTATTTTAAGATAATTACCAATATCCAACAACACTTCCATCAAATAGAAAATGAAACCATCGATCATGTGTATGGAGGACTACCACCTCGTGAACAAATGTATTTCATTTTCCTTCATCACCTTTCAAGGATGTATATAATGATGGTTTTAACTTATATATGTGATATTTATTACATTAATATAAGTTTTTAATAATAAAATCACATATAAAATTATTACATTCCATTCCATGGTGGATACGATAACGTCGCTCGGGTGTATGACAGACTATCGCCTCGTGAATTGATGTGATTATTTTTTTCACTTACTAAAATACCTATATAAATATAATATCACATCAAACTTCTCACCTTTCAATCTTTCGGAAAATAATAATGTTGGTCATGTGTACATGTGGACTATCGCCTCCACATAGCGATACAAAATATTTGTCATTTTTTTACATGGACAATAATAAAGATGTATTTGATTTATATAAATAATATATATGAAATAATAATTAAATTTTAATGGTTAATTAATATTTATTTCCCTTTTTTTCCATCAATTAGGAAAAAATGGAAACAACATTCTTATATACATATGATCTACTGTCTCCATGAATGGTGTAGTCTAGTTTCTATCTACAAATTTTATGGATTAATATAAATTCATATAAAATTTAGATATATGAATTTTATATTATGGTTAACATTTTTTATATTATGGAACCATGATAAAAGTAAAAAGGATAAAAAATTCCAAATCAAAACATAAATGGAAAACAAAGCTTTTATTACTAGAAAAAGTGATTTTAATAAATAGTTGTTAATGAAAAAGAGATAAAATACCATAAGTAAATCATATATGGTCTGATATATATTATTATAGTTATATTATATATTTATAATAAACCTATATTTATTTTACATGAGGTGTAGACACATATTATTGATGTTAAACTGGAGGTAAGGGTTTCTCATCTCATTTTTACTTCTGTGAGACATATGCCATATTCATCACTTATTCCTTTGAGTGGTGTATATGATTATCCTTTTGATATTTTATATCATAGATCTATTTCTATTAATGGTATTTAAATTTTCATTTTAAGTTATTTCTTTCATAGGGATTATGATTCCAAATTTACCAAAGTGGTAAGGGTTTATTTTAGAATCTCATTATTATTAAATATTTTATATGTTTAAGTCCCCCTTAGGAGTATCATTTGATAGTTATATCTAAAAATCAATATAATTTATTCTCATTTATTTATTCATGAAAATTTTAAAGTAATTGTACCATTTTTCATATCTTTGGTACCTAATATGATTATGAATTTAAGAAAAAATTACTTTATTTCTCTATTCAGTCAAAAATCATGTTTTATTCCATAACCATGTTTTCAAAAAATTTTAAAAAAGTTTTTTAAAATTTTCCATATGATTTAGTAAAGAAATTTTTTCCAATGTTTGGATTTTTACAAAATTTTTTGAAAGGAATATTCATATCAGTTTCTAAATAAGGCCCATTTAGATTTTATCAAAAATATAAAAGGAATATTTATTTTAACATGTATAGAAAGTAATAAATTTGTACTTTCATAACCAATAAATGTTTTAAATCTAAATATATATGTTTAAAAGGTTATTTTCAAGGAAAAGTATTCTAAAAATATGTTTTTAACTTTAAGTTTAAAAATATTTTCAAAGTAAAAAATATTACTTTTATCGTGAATGATTTTAATTATATTTTTATAGTATTACTATCCATCAAAAACATAAAACATTTATTTAAATTTCCATATTTATTATGCTTATTTTTCATGATATATTCCACTATACTCATACCCTTATTGATAATCTGATCTCACCCCTTTCTTATGTTTTATTTTCACTTGGATACTAAGAAGTGTTTTATGATTGATATGTTGGGATATGCTATTTTGAAATATGTCATTCTCAACAAAAACACTTTATGTATTTTATATTTTTAATTATAATGTGAATTTAAAGCATTTATCTTTTTTACCAAGACTAATAAAACATCTGGTCCTTCAGGATGCGATTCCTGGGATCTTATGGGAATGTAATAAAGTAACCGTCGACTCTGGGATACTAGGGTCATGGTATTTATAGTTGGTATCAAAGGTTTTTTAATAGAAACATTGATATCTAGATTTAATAAAACATATATTAGAGAACATAATACTAATATTTAATTTTAGGACAAGTATATAATATCATCATAAATTTTTTGAGAGGAAGATATTATATTATTTATCTAGAAATAAATCCTTGCCTGAATACTATAAATAGTTGTAGTTCTAGTATAGATGTTCTTAGGGGTAATAACTCAAAAAGGAACATTGGTATTAAATTGATAATTAAATGGCTCATGCTAATGGGACTTACTATGAAACTGGTTTGACACTTCAAAGGGATATGATTTAAATAATTCACATTTTTTTACAAACCATTATAAGTTATTTGATTTTTTTATGATTTTAAAAATTTTCCAAATAAATAATGATATTGATTATGAGATTATCCATGCATAAATTTTTCAATTTATGTTAAGCGTTTCACTATTTTTGGTATTATACATTATATTTAAAAATTATATGATCTAATCTCATGTATTCCATTGTTTAGAAATGGAACCCAGTAGAAGGAATGAAAATACTTATAATTCACATACACTATGTATGGATTTACCTCCTGGTTAAGATAAGGAAGATGGAGTTACAACTAGAACTAATCAAATTATATCCATTTTGGGGAAAATTAATTAGGTTATGAGAAATCACTTTTCCTTTATAGAGCATCCTATTAATCTACTATGTAGTGGGAAAATGTTATACCAATTTATGAATCAATAACCTCAATCATTTAATGGGACTACAAATCCATTTTTAGCTGATCAATGGATAAGTTCCCTAGAGAAGATATTTTTTTTATTTGGGGAGCAATGAAAGGGAGGATGTTATCATGGTAGTTAATCATCTCTTAGGATATTCAGATTAATGGTGGTCATTGATTAAAGAAACTAAGGATGGAGAAGAAATATAAAATCATGGAATGAAAAGATTTAAAGGTTCTATTCTTGGAAAATTATTTTCCTCATGGGTAATGATTATTTATGGAGATACAATTGACGAGTCTAAAATAAAATGAGAATAAAAATGATGCTAAATATGAAGCCAAATTTACAAGGTTAGAAGGACTTGCTATAGACTACATACATAATACAAAGAGAATAATTGACCATTTCTTTTATGGGTTTAATACAATTCATTTAAGTTCACAAATATAATAAAATTTCTCATCATGTGAGGTCATAGTATCATTTAGTATAAAGGCAAAGAAATAATTATACAAGTATTGTGGATTTTAAGAGAAGATAGATAAGAAGAGGAAGGTGTAGATAAAAATAGATAAAGGGAATAATGGAAAAAAATATTTCCCCCCATGTGACAGTTGTGGAAAGAAGCACTATGACATTTTCTTGAAGGGAATGTGAGTTTTCTACATGTGTAGAGAGAAAGGACACAATTCTAATGATTTCAAGGGAATGAAATAATCTACCAATGTGTAATATTTTAACTATAAGGATATGGGGAACTATTCAAATGAATTCCCATGTCATCAAGGGAATATAACTCAAAATAAGTTTAGGGATCAAGTTAAGGCTTATGCTATTACTAAAAATGAAGTGTATTGATTAATGTGCTTGTGTTTAGGTTCAATAATTATATTATAGGAGTATTTTATCATTGATATTATGATTATAAGATTTATAAAATAACTAAGGATTGTACTGTGGTACTTTTTATTTAAGGATTTGAAATCATACGTATAATGCTACAGATGACAAGGAAAATTGATTTAGTGAAAAGCTAAAATTCTTGGAAAACACATAATTGGGGGAGGATAACAATTAATATGTGATCGATGTTGATATAATAATAATAAATAGGTTTTTATTAAGGTATTGGTAACCATTTTATCTTATCTTACCTTTGATGTTGAGGTAATCATGGGTTATTACAATTTGAGAACATTATAGGAATTATAATAATGATGTTTCTGAAAAAGGACTACCTGCATGCTGGGGGACTTGTAATGATCCATTACCCACTTTCAGGTTTTTCTTATATATATGTCATCTCCCTCTTTATTTAGGTGTGTTTTTGGACTCCTGATTATGTAGAGTGTTTTCCGAGGGAAATGACCTAAATTTTGGGGATGTATGTTTTTCTAAATTAATGATGTTGGGGTATAAATATGTTAAAGGCTTTGCATGGTTCTTCCCAAGTTCGAAGAACACCAGTGTTGATTTGGGATTTTTTATAGAATCTAGTGTTTGTTTTATCTTTAGGAAGATCCCACACCATATAATGATTATACATATTGAATTATTTTACACCATATAAAATGATCACATCATGTATTGGTCATCGAGCTGATAATGTAAACTAGTACAAGGGGTGAAAGGTTTACATGGCATGAATCGGGTTAACATCCTGTAATGTGAAAAAAATTGAATTGATTTAGGGAATAAAGGTTTTACATGTCCTGAAATATTAAAAATCATGATATGATCAAATCCATATATTTAATCTCAGGTTACTCATTTTTCAGTGTTTTTGGGATATGTGGATTACACGACATAAAATGAGGGTTTATTCCATGTAATTCTCATGATTTTTGTTTTTAGGGAACTGTACAAATATTTTTTTTATTTCATTTTGCCATAGGTATCATCCCTCTCAACCTATTAGATCTCAGAGGTTATTTTGGGGACCTACACTCCTTTAATATTTCTCTATTTAGTGATTGATCACCATTATAGTTGTATTGTATTTTATGGATGAGTAATCTTTCTGATTCTTTATTGTTATTGATTGAGGTATCACCACTATGTTGCAATGTTGGATCCATTTATCTCTGATGATAATCTTCTTGATCCTTTCAAGATCTTTTTCAAGATATTACTCTGATGGCTAACCCTTGTGTTGTGGTTGTGGTATGGCATGCGAGTTTCCTTAAGGTAATTTATTATCTAACCTCTACAGCAATCAGTTTTCATGTTGAATTTATTATGAGATGTGAAGATTTATTCTAGGACCTCCATTATTTTCTTTGTATTTTTTCCTTATTAGTGGATCCATTTTTGTGTGTATGCAATCCAAGTTTGAGGTTGGTGGTTCCATCTCTAGCTTATATTGGATGAATTATATTACTCTAGTTTTGATAAATGTTTTTATAAATGAAATGTAATGAATGATCGATCGATTTGTGTGTGTGAGAAAATAGTTTTTTGAAAAAAGATGGTTTAACCCATGTTTTGATAAAATAATAGGTATTTTTGAAGCATTTTGAAATGGTTTTATTTGAATGGTTTTGATGAAATAGTTTGGAAAATAGAGCACATGGGAAGCCTTGGGTACTTAGGTGGAAGGTTTAGTAATATGCTTCATCCATTCATCTCGGGGTTTAATCATGGGGTTTTCATATACTACCTAGGACAATTTATATATGGAATTGATATACCTGTTGGGGGTTTCACTTTTTTGAGTTTTCCTCTTCTCTCTAGATTCAATGCATTTATCTAGATAATTGGTGTATGTGATTGTCTATGGTTATGTATGAGGGTCCTAACTATCGTTACATGTAGTGATAATTGGCGTGATACTACCTATAATTTTTCTTGAACTATTTTACTTTTTACTACCATTGATTTGAAAGGATATGTGATACATGATTTTACTTCTTTAATGTATATAGAATTTTTAAAACTATTTTACCCGGATTTTTTTAGAAATGTGGAAAAAGTAGAAAAATATTTTTCTATGCTTCTGATATAAAAACTATCTAACTATTAATCATGACTTGTTTTTATTTAATGTTTATAATTTTCAAATTATTATACCAAGGTGTTTTATAAATCACCTTGGTGAGATCCTTCTAAGCCTATTAGATTACACCCGGTGTACCCCTTAGACGGTGCATAAACCATTGTATGTATTTCAATGGAGGGAAAGGAAAGGTGCCACTATGAGGTAGAAAGATTTATATCATATATTTTTGGGTAGCTAGTGGTGAGATAGTGGGATTTCCCCCATAATATCACATGTATTTTCTATTTTGGTTATAGTATTACATTACTTTTAGACATTTCTCTTAAAGATTGTTTAGTTACTTTTTAGTAGTATCACTTTTGATACTTCGTTTTTGTTTTGAAATATATATCTATTTCGTTTTCTGCTATTTATTTCCATCATGTATATGTGTATGTCATGTTTTCTACTTAAAGTTTTATGAAATCATTCCCTCTAGTTTTTTGATTCCCTGGTGCTAGTCTCCAGCCTATGGGGATCAAGAAAACCCTTCGGCTTTGTGGAAATTTGGGTCAGGTACCAATTCAAAAGGCTATCTAGTTTGGGTTCTTATAGTTTTGTATAAGAGCTGGGATGTCTTCAAGATTAGTTTTCTTGGGAAATTTGGTAGGCAAGATATATGATTTTTGGGACTTGAGAGGTAGGTTATGGTGAGTGCCATGCCAGCTCATTCTATGATGAGAATCAAGTTACCATATTATGTTGGGATATGTGTCTCCTATTTTGAGTTATTGATCTTAATATCTATTTTTATTATGTTTTTGGCTTCAACGAGGATTATTCTATTATCTGATCATTTCTTCTATTTTGGTGTGCAATGGTATTCCTCCAATTCATCTTCCATGGGTTCCCAAATAGGGTGAAATAAATGCCCCTTAAGTGAATATGCCTATAGATCAAAATCTTATTGAGGATATCATGCGGACAGTTCGTATAATTGATCAAAATATACCAAAAGTCTAGAACGTAGTTTTTGAGTCAAATCTAGGAGCTGCTGGAGAAAGGTATCAATCACATGAGTTCTTATATGATAATCCACCATCATTTAGGGGTTAAAAAGTACCTCAAGAGGTGGAGGGTTGGTTGGAAAAGATCAACTAGATCTTTTAATTCTTGGATACACCTAAGAGTATCAAGGAGAAGTGTGTGATGTTCATACTTGAGTATCCTAACATGTGATGGTGGGATTACATGGTATAAGCGGATAGATATGTGGTATTGGATTTGAAGGGTTTCAATACTATATTCTTCCGACAATTTTATCTAGAGTTATTAATAATGGAAAAGTCTTTAGAGTTCCACTATTTTCTATAGGAAGAGTGGTTAGTGTTATCATACACCAATCATTTTCTGGGGCTAGTTTTTTTTTCTCCATAGGTAGTGAAGAATGACCAGGTGAAGGCTTAGAAGTACCTATAGGGTTTGCAGCCGGATATAAGATTGCAGGTATTAATATCGAAGCTTTAAACTTATATGGAGATGATAGATATGGAAATGATAGAAGAGACGAATATGGAATTGAATGTTGTTTATTATACCCCATCTCTTTGACGTAGTGGAATATTTATTGGTGTGAAAACGAAAAAGAGTAAATGTCAAGATCATTACAGGGGTGGTGGAGGTAGTTCTCAATGGCATGCCTCCTATGCACCTTTAGTTCTAGTGAGTAGTGTTCCCCTTAATTGCTACTAGCGTGAAAAGGTCGAACACACCAAGATTTTTTATTCTGAACCTACAAATATGTGTAACATTTTTGGATGTTATGTAAATCAACAACATTTTTTTCAGGTTATGTCTACACCTCATTATGGTCAAAGATTGTCAGTTCGAAATCCTACTATAGTGTATTTAGATGCCTTAAAGACTATAGGTCTCTATCGATAGACCTTAGAAGTGAAGCACCTTCACAAAGTAGATGAGTTTCTAGTGGAGTTAGATACATACCCAATGATAGTGAAAGGTACTATCTTTATTGAATATTCGGTAGTAATTTATTTATATGATAAATGTGATTCCCACTCATTTATATCTTCATGTATTGTTGATATTATTAAACTTCCAATGTAGATAATGTCCTTTGTTATGAAGTTAGTGAAACCTCTTATAAAAACGAAAGAGGACAGGTTTTAGTGTCCATCTTGTTCGCTATCGATAGATGATGCAGATTTAGTATGGGATTTTCTCATTCTCAATCAGGATATGTTTGACATCATCATCAGGATGTATTGGCTTATCTATCATAGTGGTCAGATTGATTTTTATCAATAGAGTGTCAAATTTATTGTGGATGATGGGAGATCATGGGTGTTTTATGGATATTGGTATATGTGGTCATGTCATGCATGACCTTCCCTCCCCGAGCTCAAGAGTTTTTCATCAAATGTAACAGTTGATCTCAATGAAGTTTATTCTATTTTTTACATTCCCACTATTTTTTGGGACTTTCCTATTGTTTTCACACATGATTTATCTGGTCTTCCTCTAGATAGGGATGTAGATTTTACAATTGACCTGGTTCAAAGTACCCAAAAATTTAGATTCCCTCTTATCGTATGGAATCAGATGTGCTGAAAGAGCTCAAGATTCTGTTGGATGATCAGTGGGAAACAGTTTTTTCCTCCCTAGTGTTTTAACTTTTTTAGCCCCTATTCACTTTTCCTATAAGTAATATTATTCAATATAATTGTGTGTGGACTATCGAAATTTGAACTAAGTAATGTTTAAGAAAAATAATCCTTTATCTCATGTGGATGAATTGTTTGATAAGTTAAAGGTAGACAGGTTGTTTTAAAAGATTGATCTTTAAATAGGTTATCATCAACCAAGAGTTCATAAGTCTAATATACCCAAGATGGATCTCAAGAGTAGGTATGAACAATACAAATATCTTGTGATTCCATTTGGTTTGACTAACTCTACAATAGTTTTTATGGATTTAATGAATCAGATATTCCATGAATATCTCAAAACCTTTGTGGTAGTTTACATGGATGATATTTTAGTTTATTCAAGATATGAGAAAGTACATGAGAACCATTTGAGTTTTTTGTGTGAAATTCATGAGGATTCACCATTTGTGTTGTAAGATTTTGAATTGAAGTTTTTGGATCTAAGAATTAATGTTCTTGGGGCATGTGATTTATGAGCATAGGTTATCAGTTAATCATGAGAAAATAAAGGATGTTTTGTCTTGGGAAGAGCCATATAATGTTTTTGAGATTTAAATATTCCATAGGATTTATAAGTATCATTGATTATTAATGAATTATTTCTAAAAGTTGAAATCTACTTTGATTGATCTTACTAGAAAAGTGGTGAAATTCACATGGGATGCAAAGTGTTAGTCTTATTTCAATGAGAGGAAATTAATTATGAAACCAACTCCTATTCTAATCTTATCAGATCCTAGTAAGGGCTATGTGGTTTTATATGATACTTTTGGTAAAGTTTTGGTTTTTGTTCTTATATATGATGATCATGTGGTAGCTTACGACTCTCT
This sequence comes from Viscum album, assembly GCA_963277665.1. Classification (NCBI taxonomy): domain Eukaryota; kingdom Viridiplantae; phylum Streptophyta; class Magnoliopsida; order Santalales; family Viscaceae; genus Viscum; species Viscum album. Next base: position 1,390,910,142 of record OY728164.1, read on the forward strand.
ACATATTCATCAACATGAAAAGAATTACCCCACTCATGATTTTGAGCTTACCGCAGTTATGCATGCACTTATGTATTAGAGGAACTACCTTTTGGGGGATAGGTTCATATTTCATTTTGACCATAAGAGTTTAAGATATATAATTTCTCATAAATAATTGAATCTTAGATAGACGTGGTAGGTGGAATACATTCAAAAATTGAAATTCTAAATTGCCTATACCCTAAGGAAGGGGGATTTAATTACATGAACTCACACCAAGAAAGTACCATCACATGCTATTATGGAATAAAAGGAGGAGTGGAATGTTATGAGGATTTTAACTTAGTTACACCTATATTCTAGGTAGGATGTTTCAGGTATGGTTCTAAATAATTTTCTATTATCATCATATCTCCTTGAGTCTATTATTCTGATTCAGTAGCAAGATGAAAATTTTAGAGGAATTCAAGAAACCGTTTATAGCATAGAGATAATTTCTGGTTGGTCTCTCTCTTTAGATGGTATTATACCTCTTGTGGATGATATTGTTCTTCAAAAATCTTTTAGGAGTTATTTTTTGGTTGATTATCATGGTTCTTCATGATCCATTCATTTGGGCACTGTGAATATGTATTATAAAATCAGACAAAGATTCTGGTGTCTGAGTATGAAGTGTGACATTATCGATTATGTGTATAATTGTTACAACTGCAGAGGGAAAAAGGTAGAGCATATTAAACCTTATGATTTTCTTTATCCTCCTTTGATGCTAGTTTAAAAATGGGATGATGAATAACCTTTGTGATTTTTTGTTTTTAATAAAGTATTTTTTTGTTGACAAGTATCCTTTTCATAAAAGAAGGTTTTTTATTCAGGATTATACCTAGTCTATCATAATGACTTTTCATAAGAAATCTAAAATTTTATGAATCAAAACACAAAGAGAAAGAAAGGTTTTATCTTTAAGATTTTTTTTCAGACACAGGTTTCTAAACTCAGGGTTTCAGACTAAAAATATCCATACACCGAAGCATTTAGAAAGATGAAGTTGTTGATCAGATGAATTATCAAATTCAGATCCATCTGTATAAAGATTCATTAGACTCAGTGTTGTTTAGAAAGTACAAAGTTTTCATGTGAAGAAATATGATGTTACTAAAGAAGATGTTCTAAGAAATTGAAGTCAGAAGTTATAACGTTTTTATAATTTCTAACCTAACTCAGACAATGATTTGTTGGCCATGAAGTTATCACAAATAACGAAAACTATCATGATAAAATATTTGGAATAAATGGAGTATTCCTAAGGATTATATCTTTTATGTAAACTAAAACATAGAACATCTGATCCAGAAGTACCAGACACAGAAGTTTTTCATAATTGTGAATGCGTAAAGATGAATAATTTTGAATAATTTAAAAGTTTCTGAATGGATTCATCATTATATGCATAAAATTGTAATTATAATTCCATAATAATGAGAATTCCATCATTATAAGTATTTTAAATTTACTTAATATGTGGAGGAATATTAATATAATATGAAACAAACACCAATTCCTCAAATAAATTCATCACACCGAAAACACATTAGATACAGAACATGAGAGTGATCATAGTTATTGATTACAATCCATCAAAGGAATATCTGTTATAAAAATAAATGAAGATTATAAAATATTTGTGTTCTCTTGAGAAGAAAAAAAGGTAGGGTTCAAGTTTTCAATCGAATAATATGGTGACACAAATAATTCATCTTCTGAGGAATCTCATCGTAATGAGCTGAGGAAGAAAATCATATTGTAATGAGTAGTGAAACATAGAAAAATTGTAATGATTTGAAGTTAGTAAAATCATAATGAGATAATAAATAAAGGAAGATCGTAATGAGTAGAGGAAGTTGAAGCTAAAGAAGTTAATTGTAATGAGTTGATGATAGTAAGATCATTTGAGAATACCGATCTTGGAGAAATCTTCAGAAGGTTTGAAGAAGTCAATGTTTAAGTTTAAATGCATGTGATTTTTAGAGTTTTAAAATTTGGGTAAGTGGGAAAAGTTTTTTAGTTTCATGTTTTTACTTTTCTAAGTCTCCTATAAATACAAGCCCACTTAATTTTAATTTTATAAATTTTTACAAGTTCAAAAAAGGTGATTCTTGCTAGGTTTTTATTTATAGATTGAGAAATTAGAAGAAGGTAAAACTATTGAAAGTTTTGTTTATTGAACTAAGGAAGATATTATTTATCATTTTAGAAGAGTTTGAGTTTTTTAGATTTAGACTGAGTTCATTATGATGAGTCCATCAGACTAAATTCATCAGACTGAGGATGTTCAGATTGAGTTTTGGAGAGTTTCTAAGAAGAGAATGTTTGGTTATGCAGACACAACATAAAGTTTCTTAAGGAACATATGAGAAAGGGAGTATCATATTGTGTAGATAAGATTAAATTATTCAAACTAGGTTCATCATAATTAATTCTATTGGACTTAGGGTCATCATACTCTGGAACATTTGTGGTGAAAATGAAAAAAATATTTATTCTTTTGTTTTGTTTCAAATGTTTGTTAAGAAAATTTTTAAACTAATGGGAGTTAGTATATTCATAAATATTGGGAGATATAAGGTGTTTAATATGATTTGGAATAAGTTTTATTTACATATTCTTCATAGTGAATTTCCATAGACCCAAAAGAGTGGCTATGGAAAGGATGGGGGTTCTCACACTAAGGCCAAACCTTGTAAATCTTTTGTGATTTACTTTATTTCCTAATTTTTCATTCATGAGTATTTATAAAAACATGACAAGGAAATGAATCTTAATAGGTTTCAAGTTTTAAGTTTCTAAAAGTGTTGAAACTCATAAAAAGTGAACAATTAATTCAATCATGCCTTTTTAGTTGTTTTTAGATCCTTTGTAACTTCAATTGATATCAGATCCAAGGGTCCCTTATTGAATTTTTATCATGGATAATAAAAATTCTATCAAAAGAATAATAATTACTATATTGGATGTAAAAATTATTATGGAAGGAAAAATAGGATGATTTCTTATCTCCTATATCTTAGTATAGAAGTTGTTGATGCTGATAAAATAGGGTTTCCATCTATTGAAAAGGATGCCCCAATCACTTTTGCTGATAAGATAAATACGTAAGTTTATGAAAAATAAAAATATTCTATACTATGTTTTTATTAAAAAAAATTTATCAGAAGGTGATGGGTCCCAAAACATCAAAGAGTATGTGGGACAAGCTGAAAATTATTTTTGAAGGGAAAACTAAATTTAAGGAAACGAAGCTAAAAATATATCACAGTATGTATGATTATATATGAAATATATATGAATAAAATATTTATGAATACTTCACCTGATTAAAGGATTTTTTTTACAACATCAGAGGATTCGGTGATATCCAGGGAGATTCTAAAATTTTGAAGAAACTTATGGGAAAATTTCTGAATAAGTTTGATTCTAAAATTTCTTCTTTAGAAGATAAGTATGATTTATCTCATGATGAATTTCTTAAATTTATTATTTCTTATGAAAATAAAAAATTCCCAATGTCCAAATATATGATGAAAGATAAAATAGATTTTGAATCCATGAAAAAAATAAAAATAAAATATATTGAAGATGTTGATCCTTGTGACTACAAAGATAAAGAGTATGATGAGTTGAATGGAAAAATTATGTCTCTTATATTGAAAAACTATCGAGGAGGAAGAGGAAAGTATGTAGCTAAACATTCTCTTAAATGTTTTGAGTGTAGTGGAATTATAAAATTTGCTATAAATTTTCCCAAGAAGAAAGTTAGAGAATATTAAGATGATTCTGATGAAAAACATTGATGGAATAAGAAGAACAAAAGTTACGAAGAAGAAAAGTAATCCAAAAAATATTAGAAGAAGTCCACTGGAGGAAAAAAAGATTTTTCTAAGAAATAAAGATGAATCAGACTCAAATGACAACAATTATTTTGAATATGAATGTTAAAAAAAATTAGAACATTTATTAAAAAAGTTGGGAAAACAAGATATTCATGAGATATTGAAGATGGTGGTGAAGAATCATATAGAAAATGTCAAATTAAAACATAACTTCTTTCATTTATTGAGATAAATATAACTCTCAAGATTAAAATATGAGAAATGAGGAAATATTGGGAAAAAATTATTGAAGTAAGAAAAGATGTTATCAAAGAGGTATAATACATTTAGGGGATCTTAAGTTACAAACTAATAATTGATGAACAATGAAAGATGATTAAAGATCTTAATAAGAATTTGGAAGATAAGGAATAAGAAGTTAAAAAGTTTCAATAAACACTTCTTGAGTCCAAAATTACATTTAGAAAGATGAATAAAACTTCAACAAGACTTAGAAATTAAAATATGAGACTTATAAAGTTGCTGATAGAGATCAAATTAAGAATTAGGTGAAATAATCACCCAAAAAAAATAATTTTTCAATATTGGGTGGAAAAAATGTGTGAGAAACAAATTTATTCTACAAAATATGAAAACTCACTTAGGAGGAAAGATGGTCTATATCCGTAGATTGTTAAAGTTGGAAGAAGTTATCAACCTCAACAAAGTTTATATAGAGAAAGATCTTACTTCAATAAGAAATCAATATTTGATGTGTATTTAAAGTTTTTTTGAATCTATGAGCACATGTATGATTATTGTTGGCATAAATTTTCACTTCTTGAAAGAAGGATTGAACAGAGTGAAATAAATAGTGGAAAAAGAACGAGTAACTTTTTGAAACCATAGGAATTTGGAAAAGAAAAATCCCAAGATATTTGAAACCTTCCAACAAAAAATCAATTTAAATGTCTGGAAGAATGTTGTGGAATATGTGATGAGGATGGACATCATTCCAGAAGATATATGAAACTCCTTACAGAACAAATTTCTTATGGTAGAAAGTAAAATGAAGAAATAAATATCTTAAATCATGTTTAAAAACATGATGTTGGAGTATTTACTTTGGGAAATGATAGTTCCTTGAGAATTAGAGGAATACGAACTACTGAGATATAACCTCAAAAAATAAAAAACAAAAGAAGTTATATTTTTTGATGGACTCAAACATAACTTAATAAGTGTGAGTCAAATTTTTGATAATGTAAAAATTTTTATATTCACAAGACTCTTATATCATCAAAAGTATCGAAGATGGAAAAGTACTTACTAGGGGAGAAATAACCAGAAAAAATCATTTTTAGATTGGAGAACTTAACAATTCATGTTATCAATGTTATAAAGATGAGAGTAAGTTGTAGCATCGAATACTTGGCCACCATGGGTAGAAAAGTATAAAAAAAATTATCTAAAGTTGATGCTGTAGGAAATTATCTGAAATTGATAAGAAAATAATAAGATGTTTGGGTAACGTTTCAAAAATAAAAGTTGACTAATAAAAGTTATAACAAATTTGAGACTCAGTCTACCAAAACTCTTGAACTTATTCACTCAGACTTATATAGGCCAATGAGACATGAATCAAAAAAAGAATATTTCTAATTTATAACTTTTATTAATGATTTCACTCAGATGAATGATATAATGTTTATAAAGCACAGGTCATAGGCTATTGAAATGTTTATATTATTAAAAAAAGACATTAAAAAGGAAATGGTGGTTTATATAAAGAAACCAAAAATAGATAATGGAAAAGATTTCACATCCAATACTTTTGAAACTTATCTATGAAATAATGGAATAAAACATTGGTATAGTGCTCCATACATCCCATAAAAAATGGAGTAATGGAAAGGAAGAATAGAAGTTTGGTGGAAATGGAAAGATGCACGTTACCAGGATACAATCTTTCAAAGTTATATTAGAGATAATCTCTTAATATTGATTTATATGTTCAAAATAAAAGTTTTTTGAGACTAGAATCCAACATGACTCTCAATGAAATGTGGTATAATAAAAAATTTCATTGAATTACTTCAATGTCTTTGGAAGTCCCTATTTTATAAAAATAAAAAATCTGTATTTGGGAATGTTTGATGAGAATGTTGAAGAATAGAATTTTATGGGTTATAAACCCAAATGAAGAAGTTACAAATGTTGAAAAAATGTTCAAAAAAGTTGATTGACTCATATAATTTGAAAGTTATTGAAAAAAAAAATCCTTGAAAAAAGTTGGTTGGAATACTAAGGAGGATAGACTGAAGGTTTCCAATGAAAGTCAGAATGAAACAAAAAAAACTTATCAAGATTAAAATGAATCTTGGGAAGAGGAAGTTTTAGCAGGGAAAGAAGCTTTAAAATTTCCTACCTTACAAAAAATGTTAAGATTTAAAATATTTTGGTAAATCAATGGATATAGTTTATACTATAAGAAAGTTGATATTAGAATTTCAGAATTCACTAATCTCAAAAGTTGAACTAGAATCAATTTCAAAATCTATTCAACAAAAACAATGGGTGAATTCCATGAATGAAGAGTTGGATCATATTGAGAAAAGTAAAACATGGGAACTTGTTCCATGTCCTAGAGGTAAAGATGTTATTAGAACAAAGTGGGTTTATAGAAAAAAGTTTAATTAGAATTTAGAAGTTTAAAGAAACAAAGAAAGACTTGTTTTTAAAGGTTATGCACATGTGAAAGGTGTTTATTTTGATGAAACCTTTTCCCCCATTGCAAGGTAAGAAACTATTCAAATGCTTCTACATGTGGATATTCACTATAATTAAAAAGTATATTTCTAAATGGATAAATTTAAGAATAAGCTTACATTGAACAACCTTATGGTTTTATTCTTAATGAGAATAAAAACAAAGTTTGTAAACTGAAGAAAACTTTGTATGGTATAAAATAGGATCCATGTTCTTAGTATTGAAAACATGAAAATTGTTTGATAATATAGAGTTTTTCTAAAGGAAAAGTTGATGAAAACTTATATGTGAATTATTTTTACTATGGAACTCTAATTTTAATTATGTATGTGAATGATATAATTTTTTATGGGGATAAAGAAAAGGTTTGTAAATAATTTTCTATGGAAATGAAGAATAATTTTGAAATATAAATGTTGGTAGAATTAACTTTCTTCATTAGATTAAAAGTTTAACTAAATGAAAAGTACGTTTTCCTAACTGAAGAAAAGTATGTCTGGGAATTGTTAAAGAATTTTTGGATGAAAGAATACAAAGAAGTTACTACTCCTATATTTTTTAGAAAAAAGATGAGTAAATATGAGTCCAAAAAAAGTGTGAATCAGAAAGTATTTTGGAACCTGATAGTAAGTCTACTATGCCTCATAGCCTCAAAGATTGATATAGTTTATGATATGAATTAATTTACCAGGTATCAAAGTAATCTGAAAGAATCAATTATATTAGTTGCAAATATAATTCTGAGATATTTCAAAGGAACAACTTCACATGGGTTGTTATACAAAATGAATTGTTAGAAAAAGTTTCATGGTTATACTGATACCGATTGGATTGGAGATTGTAATGGTAGAAAATCAAAATATAGACGAACATTTTTCTTGGGTAAATGTTTTTTTATTTGTTATAGTAAGAAAAAAATTTCAGTAACATTGATAAAAGTGGAGTCATAATATGTTTCGGTTACTTAGTCTTGCACTCAGACGTTGTGGATGAATGTTCAGCTGGAATAATTGAAAGTAAAATTTTCTAAACTATTGAAAATAATTTTTGATAATAAAAGTGAAATTGATATTTGTAAAAATCCTTTGCAACATTAAATATCAAAACAAATTTATATAAAGTTTCACTTTATAAAATATAAGGTTGCTTATATAGATGTTTTTCTTTAATATATCTCAATAAAGTATCAAATTTATGATATCTTCACAAAGGAAATACCAAAAGAAAGTTTTTTTTTGAGTTGAGGCTAAAACATCATGTTAAGCCTCCTCCAATGACTTCCTAAATTTCATAAGGAAGTCCCCAACCATTATTTAGATTATGTTGACAACGGGGGAGAGGAATTAACAACATTATACTCTGTAATATTTTTTTACCTATCTTTCATTAATGAATCTGAAGTAGTGGTTGTCATAAAATTGGGGTGAGAAAAGGAAAACTGAAAGAAAAAATAAAAATTGAGGGGGAGTTTATCTTTACATGCATAGGAAATTTTCATTTCACTAAGTGATGAAATCCCATAAAAAACATTTCTTTATCTATTAATATGGTGTCATGACACTCTCTTTTGACAAAGGCTATGTTTTGATAAAAGTAAAAAAACATGAGTTGTTTACAAAAGTTTCATTTTTTTTGAAAAAATTTCTAATATTTGAAAAAGTTGTAAACAAATGTTTTCAAAAAACCTAAAGGGGGTTATTGAAGAACCTTTATGATTTTTTTCACAAGGTTTTTTTAACAACTAACCATTTTTTAAAAAGAATGTTTTTGTTTTTCTAGATTGGACCCAGTCCATCGTAATGAGTTTTCATAAGAAATTTGAATGTTTCTGAATCCAAACGAAAAGTTAATGAAAAGTTTTATCTTTAAGAAAGTTTTTTTCTCTGACACAGGTTTCTAGACTGAGCAACACTATATGAAGATATAGTAAAAAAGATGAAGTTATTGATCAAAATCACTATTGGATTCAGATCTATCGACATGAAAATTAATTAGACTCAGTGTTTGTTATAATGTTAGAAGTTACTATGTGAATAAATAGTATGTTACTAAAAAGGATGTTTTAAGAAATTGAATTTAAGAGTTATAATATTTTCATACTTTTTAACCTAAATCATTCAATAGTCTTATGGTCATGAATTTCTCAAAAATCATGAAAACTATTCAGATAAAAGATTTTGAAGAAATGGAGAAGTAATAAAGATTGTTTTGGTTCTAGAAACCTGGACACAGAATCTCAGATCCATAATTACCAAACATGGAAATTTTTTAGAAGTCCAAATGTGTAAATTTGAAGATGTTTGATGAATTCAAAAGTTGTGTAATGGAGTCATAATTGGATGAAATAAATCATAATGATAATTAAACCGTAATGATAATTCCATCATTATGAGGAATTTAACCAGACTAAATCTGAGGAGGAAGATCAATTGAACTAGGAACATGCACCGATTCTTCAAATGAATGCTTCAAATTGATAACACATTAGATTCAGAACATCATAGTGGTTAGATTTACTAATGATGATCTATAAAAAGGAGAATAGTTATAAAAATAAGTGAAAATTCTAAAAGAGTTGCATTTACTTGAGAAGAAACAAAGGGAGAGTTCAAGATTTCAATCAAATAATATTGTAAAACCAATAAGTCATCTACTAAGGAAGTTCATCATAATCAGTTGAGGAAGAATATAAGATCATAATGAGTAGTGAAATATAGTAAAATTTTAATGAGATGAAGATAGTTATATCATAATGAAATGAAATGGAAAGGAAGATCATTATAAGAAGAGGAAGCTGAAGCTGAGGAAGTTCATCGTAATGAGATAAAGATAACAAGATCATTTGAGAATAAAAATCTTGGAGAAATATAGAGAAGGTTTGAAGAAGTCAAAGTTGAAGTTTAAACATGATTGATTTTTAGAGGTTTGGAATTTGGGAAATAGAAAATGTTTTTCAGTTTACCGCTTTTACTTTTATGTGTAGCCTATAAATTGAAGAACACTTCATTAGAATTTCATAACTTTTTATGAGTGTGGTAAAGGCAGAGCGCTACATATTTCTTACCATATTTTTCTTTTAGGACTGAGATAATAGAATAAGGAAAAACTATAGAAATTTTTGTTTACTATACTGAGTAATATATTATTGAGAATTTGATTAGTATTTGAGTTTTGTAGATTGAGAATGAGTTCATCGTACTGAATCCATCAGAGTAAATTCATCAGATTGAGGATGTTTGGATCTAGTTTTGAGTGTTTTTTGAGAATAACTTTTTTTTTGTTATTGAGATATAACAAAAAGTTATCTTAATTCACATATTGAGAAAGGGATCATAGTATTGAGTCGATTGGATTGAGTCAATTAGACTGGGTTCATCAGACTAAAGGCCATCAGACTCAGGGTCATCAAACCAAGGAACTTTTTTGAAGTAAATTGACAAAAAATTTATATGTTTTCTTTGGATCAAGTGTTTTATAAGAAACTTTGTAAAAAGTAATGAATTAGTATAATCACAACTATCAGGATATATAAGGTTCCTAATAGGAGTTGGAATAGGTTGTAATCACTTATTCTTCATAGTGAATTTCCATAGACCAGTGGGAGTGGCTATGAAAAGGATAAAGGTTATAACATTGTGCTTGAACATTATAAGTATTATCTTCTTTACTTTATTTAATACTTTTTCATGAATTTATATTTACTAAAATATGATAAGGAAATGAATCTTGATAGGTTTCAAGGGTTAATTTTATAAAATTCTTAAAACTCATAAAAAGTGAACGACTAATTCAACACCCCCTTATCAGTTATATTTTCAATAATTTGTATCTTTAAATGAGGTATCCAGGGAATTTGTTTTTGGATTACCATTAACTTCCCAAGGGAGTAATTCTCTCTAGGTGGTTATTTATCAGTTGAAAAAGTCAGATCATTTCATTTTGTTTAACAACACCACTAAAGTTGAATATTTTGGTAAGGTATATGTGAAAGAGATCATGAGTTTACATGGGGTTAATTTTATCATTTTTTTAGATAGGGATTCTTGGTTTACTATAGGGGCATAGGGTATTTTCCAAGAATTAGTAGGGACTCAAGTCAAGTTGAGTACAACTTACCATCAACTGACAAATTTCAAGATAGAGCGTGTTATTTATATCCTATAGGATATGCACCTGTCCTACATATTGGATTTTTATGGATTATAGGATACCTATCTAGGACTAGTTGAGTATTCTTATAATAAAAGTTTTTGGTCATCAATCACAATGCCTCTATTGAAGATCTACATGGTTGCCTATGTAGATCACCTCCTTTTTGGGAAGAGGTGGGGGAGGCCTCTTAGTTGGGACCATGGCTTGTTCATGAGATTTTATTAAGGATTCAATATATACATCACCATATTGTTATATATCAAAGTTAAAAAAAATACTACATGGTTCATTTGCATAATCCTTCAGATTTTTCCATAGGTGACTGATTCTTCTTGAATGTTTCTCCTTAGTTGGGTCACCATAATATTAGAAAATATGGAAAGTTGGATATGAGATATGTTTGATCATTTTAGGTCATTGAGTGACTTGGGAAGGTTGATTAATAGTTGTACTTTATTATTTGTTTGATTGGAACTCATGATATTTTCCTCATATCATAGCTCATGAAATACCATATTTATCCCTCTCACATTCTAAGTTGGGAAGAGATTGAGTTAGAGACAAATTCTCTGGTTATGGAATAACCAGTAGAGATTGTTGATTCTTAGGTGATTTTTTTTCATGATAATTTTATTCTATTGGTCAATTTATTATGAATACAAGGATCATATTATCACGAGGCTTAGGTGCATGATTCATTTATGGAGGAGCAGTGGATTGACATATTTTCCATACAACATTCTTCTACATGAGTTCCCAAAAAAAATTCTTATTTTGGGGAGTCTGTAATATCCTGTTACCCACTTTCAGTTATTTATAATCACTCTTTCATTTCCCTCATTATTTGGGTGTGTTTTGGGACTCTTTATTATGTAGAGAGTTTGATGTGGAAAATGACATAAAGTTCAAGGATGTATTCCTATTTAAATTAATAGAGTTTGGGTACAAACATGTTAAAGGATTTACAAGGTTCTTCTTGAGTTTGGAGAACACCAATGTTAGTATGGTATTTCAAGTAGAATATAGAGTTATTTGTATCTTTTGAATGATTACACATCATTTAATGATTAAAAATTATTAAAGGTTTACACATTGTGTAATTTTTTCATGTTGTTTATTGGTTTCCAGGCTGATGCCACGAAATGATATAAGTCATGAATAGTTTACACATCGTGAATTGGGTTCACTTTGTGTAATGTGAAAAGGTATGAATTGAGTCATAGAATTAAGGCTTAACACACAATGAAAATATTAAATTTCATGAAATATTAAAAATATGGATTTTTAATTTGGGGAAACACATTTTTTAGATTTTTTGGATTTAGTGGATGACATGATGTGAAATGGGGTTTCACGTTGTGTAATTATCATGGTTGGTATTTTTAAGGCACCGTACAATTTTTTTTATTTCATTAATCCACAAGTCTCATCACTCTTAAACTAAGAGCTGTCCCAAGTGATTTTGGATAACTCCTCTACTAGATTGATTCTTTCAATGATTGGTACCGATTGAGGTTTCTGTGCATTTCTCCGGATGACTAATCATCCTTCTCTTCATTGCTATTAACCATTGTAGCACTGCTGTGTTCCGTTGTTGGATCTATTGATATGAAATGATAATATTATTGATCCATTCAAGATCTATAACATGATATTCTTCTGGATGATAACCCTTGTGTTTTTTGTGTTTCATATGAGTTTCTTTGAGGTATGTTGTGATCTATCCATTTCATCGACCATTTTGACTATTGAATTGGTTCTGATATGTGAGGATTGATTGTTGGACCTCCATTGTAGTCATTTAATTTTTTTTATTATTGGTGGATCCCATTGTGGGAATGTGCAACACAAGTTTCAGGTAGGTTCTTACAATTTTTGAATGAACCATATTAATCTAGTTTTAAGAAATTGTTTTATAAATGAAATTCCATGAATGATTGATTGATTTGTGTGTGTGTGTGTGGAAATAGGTTTTTTAGAAAATATGGTTTAACCATTATTTTGGTAAAATAAAAATTATTTTCAAATCATTATGAAATAAATTTCTAAAATGGTTTTCAAATCATGGGTTTGATGAAATGTTCTGGAAGATAGAGCACATGTGAAGCCTTGAGTACTTAGGTGGAAGGTGTAGTAATATACCTCATCTATTCGTCACGGGGTTCACAAATGGGGTGTTTCTATTCTTCCTTGGCCCATTGATCTAGTGACTTGATAGATCTATAGGGGGGTTCACTTTATGGTGCGTTCTTCTTCTCTCTAGATTCAATGCATATATTTAGAGGTTTGATGTGTGTGATTGTTTATGATTTGGTATGACTGTCATTGCTAGCATGACCTATAGTGATCCTTGGCATGATGTCACATGTGATTTCACTTTCACTATTTTATTTTGTACTAGCATGAATTTTTTATGATATTTGATATGTTATTTGATTTGATATGACCACTTTTTTGTATATGAAATGATTTGAACTATTTTACCTGGATTATTTTTGAAAAGTGAAAATGGGGAAATTAAATGTTTTACCATGATTTTGATATAAAAACTATCTAACTATTTATCATGAATTATTTTTATTTAATGATGAGAATGTTAAAATTATTATACAAATAATTATTATGGAACACCTAGGTTGGATCCTACTGAGCATGTTAGATCACACCCTACCCACCCCTTCAGTGGTGCATATATCTTTTTATGTCTTTAAATGAAAGGAATGTTAAGGTGATACAATGAGGCGGGGAGGTTTCTATTACCTATGGCTGGATATCTAGTGGTAAGATGGTTGGAGTTTCCCCATAATATCAAATAGAGTAGCTATTTTGGTTATAGTTGTCCTTTACTGTTGTAATTTTCTCTTGGAGATTTTATAGTTACTTTTAGTTGTATTGCTTCTTCTATTTCATTTTTTTTATGACATATATAATTGTTTCTTCTTCCACCATTTAATTCCATCATGTATTTATATATGTCACATTGTCTACTTTAGGTTGGGTGAAAATTTTCCCTCCAGTTTTTTCATGTCTGAGTGATAGTTTCCAACTTGTGGAGATTGAGAACGCCAATCAAGAATGTGGAAATTTGTGTTGGGCGCCATTTTAAGAGGGTACTCAGGTCAGTTTCATCACTTGAAAACCCATAATATACAGTAAGGTAATGGGGATTGAAACCAAAACCAAAGGGTGAAAAGTGTGCTATGGTTACTATTGGGCTATGTGATGTTCTAGTTAATATGTCATTTCTTTTACTTAAAAATTTGATGGATAAATATTATTTTTAATTTAGTGGTGTCACTGTTGAGGTTTAGAGGTTAATGTGTTATATTGGATAACTTGTTCAAACCATCTTGGTTTTGGAAAATATCCATAGATAGAGGGAATGACTTATCATTCTTTTATGGATCATACTATCCATTAAAATTTAATTTTAGTGCTTCAGGCATAAAAATTAATTTTTGGATATTCAATTATTTGAGTAGGATATGGAGAATAAATTGATTAAAGTATAACCAAAGGATGAAATTGTTATTATGAAATAGAAAAATATCAAGTAAGTATATTTCCTTATAATATTAAATAGTAAAATCATAACTCAACTTTAGTAAAAGGATCTTGAAAAAAATGATATCATATTAAATCCATATATGATGAATATAACATTATTTTCTATCATTATAGATTTATGGTTTCTAGGTCCTTAATATTCCATTAATAATTCACTTTTTGTTGTGATTAATGATCTCTATCACTCTCTATAATTATTTACGATTTTCTTCAATGTCCATTTCTTCACTTCCCACCAATGTTATCCAACTTCGAAACCTAGTTATTTGTTATTATTGATGACCTTTGTAGTTAATTTTATATCTTATCAATAGATTATTTTATTAACCAATTTTGTTATTTGTGTTTCCAGTAAAGGCATTTTCAAATTTCAAACCCTTAATTTTTTAGATCATGATTAAATTGTGAGGCTGTAAATTATTTAAGGGGGTGGAATGTAACATTATAATATTTTAAAAGATAAACATCATATTCGATAGCATATATGACACACAAAAAAATCTTCAAAGTGAATCTAACACACTAATACTTTATTATATATGTATTCTTATATAAACTCAATCTCTTAGATATCTCAAGATGATCGAAATTCCATGTTTAAATGAAACTCAACACTCTATTAAAATATTATTATTTAAATATGACCATTATAAACTATCCATTATGTTAGTGAGTATCAATATGAATAACTAAATTTTGAAAATTATATGGTTTACATAGGTATAAAATAAATTTAATGGTTATATATTGATTTGAAATAAATAAATAATCATTTTAAAGAAAAAGAAATGTTTTATGAAAAATTGTATTTCTCTAAAAGGCAGTTTAGTCACGCTTTGCGTACACAATACATATTTTTTTTAAAAATTTTAAAAAATTTATCTTACAAAATAAAATTCATTTTTTAAATATACATATCAAAATAAACGTTGGGTATTTTTTTTTTGATTTTTCTAAAATGATAAATCATTTGATGAATAGTGAAAAATAATGATTTTTATTAAAATCTTCCTTTTCATTTAAATTATTTACAAGGTTAAATTATATTACAATTTAACTATTTTTAATTGTATTAATTTCATATTTAATTTTGATATAAAAACATTTTAAACTTTTAAATGATTTTATTTGGAAAATCCATTTTTTTGATGCGTAAGTGGATTTAATTTCAAAGTAAATTCTACCACTTCTATGAAATGAATTTTGGTAAAATGGATTCTATATTTAGAGTCATTATAATTAATATTTACTAATAATTTGAAATTATTTTTTTACCATAATGAATAGTAAAAACAGTAAAAATTAATTATCATGGTTAAGATAAAAATGGGTTTACTGGGTGGTTAAACTAAGAATATAAAGGATAAATATAATGTAAAACATGTCCAAAATCCATTTTATATACATATTTAGTACTTATCACATTTAAGTGTTGATAATTTCTAATTTGTGGATTTTTTAATCAGAAAAATGTGGGTATCCCTTTATCCTTTGAAAAATTTCATGTGTGTCGTCTTCCCTACTTATAAAAGGACACCCACTCTCCTCACCTCTTCACACTTCAAAAATAATTTGGTTCAAACAAGACCATATCAAATATATTTTTTAATTATAGTACCATGTTCTACAAGAATTAGTTTTATTATTATGATCCCGTAATAAGGATTTAGGTGTAAACCTAAAGAGGCACCCCGAAGAAGAGGTAAAGTTTTTAACCATGCATTTTCATTATACATATTCTTATAAATCCTTATAATATTTATTAATATCTTATAATATAATTACACTAATATAAAAATATAATTATATTTTATTATGTTAATTTAATGACCTATATCCATCTCCACTTCTAGCAAATGGGAAATAAAACTGTTGATTGTGTGTACGGTGGGCTATGGCCCTGTAAACCGATGTAATTAATTTTCCATCACCACCATTAAAGGATGGGAATAATGAAGTATAAAACTTATTTATATTATATTAATGAAATTATTATAATTTTTTAATTATTATATCACCTATACCTTTTTAACTTTCATTCCATGGGGGATATGATAACATCACTTGTATATTCGACAGACTACAGCCTCGTGAAGCGATGTGATTCATTTTTCTCTTATATTATACATGGAAGATAGTAAGGATACATTTAATGAATATATGTGATATTTATGACCTATAAATACATATATAAATATTAAATCACATCTAACTTCTTACCTTCTAATCTATTGGAAAATAATAACGTCACTTGTGCAAACGTGTGGACTACTGCCTGCACATAGCGATGCAAAATATTTTTCATTTTATTTTTACATGGATGGTAATAATGATGTATTTTATTAATATAAATTATATATATATATATATATATGACATAATAATTTTTTTAAAGGTCAATTAATATTTAATTACCTTTTTTTCTATCCACTGAGAAAAAATGGATATAACATTCTTGCATACATACGGTATACCATTTCCCCTTAACGGTGTAATACATTTTCTATATATAAATTTTATAGATTACTATATATATATATATAATTAATATATATTAAATTTATATCATGGTTAATATTATAGAGATTATGTAACCATGATCAAGGTAAAATTACTGAAAATATAAAATAAAACATACAAGAAAAACAAAGCTGTTATTTCTTAAAATAGTGATTTTAACAAAGAACTGTTATTGAATAGGAAATAAAAGACCATAATTATACCATATATGTAATGATATATACTATTATGGTTATATAATAGTTTTAAAATAAAACTATATTTATTATATAAGATTTTATTACACATATGAAGGAATTCTAACTTGAGGTAAGGGTTTCTCACCTCACTTTTACTTCCATGAGACATATGACATATTCACCACTAATTACTTTGTGTGGTTTATATACTGAAAATTTTTATATTTTATATCATTAATATATTTATGTTCATGTTATTTAAATTTTCATTTTTAGTTATTTATTTCATGGTTTTTATGATTCAAAAGTTATGAAAGTGGTAAGGTTTTATTTTACAATCTCATCATTATTCAAGATTGTTTATTTTTATGTATCTATTGGGGGAATTATTTTATATTTCTATCTCAAACACAATATATTTTATTCTAAATTGTTTATTCATGAACTTTTTAAAATAATTATACCATTTCCATTTCTTTGGTACTTAAAATTATTGATATTTTTTAAGAAAATATGACTTTATTTATCTCTTTGGTCGAAAATCCTTTTTTTTTCAAAATACATAGTTAATAAAAATGTTTTCAAAAATGTTTTCTAAATTATAAAAATTATATATTAAATAAATTTTACCCATGTTTTTACTTTTACTATTTTATAAAGGAATCTTAATGTCGTTTTCTAAACAAGGACCATTTGTATTTTACCCACAATGTGAAAGGAATCTTTGTTTTAACATGTATGACATGTATGGAATTTAAAACATAATAAACAATCAATTTTTTGAAGATTAATTTATAATTTTAAAATTTTATTTTCAAATAAAATTAATTTCAAAATACTTTTTAAACTTTTAGTTTTAAAATTATTTTCAAAGTAAAAAGGATATTTTTCTTAAGAATGTTTGTAGTGACATTTTTACGGTATTTATATTCATCAATGATATAAAAACATTATTATAATTATGATACATTGGGGATATGTTGTAATGATATCATATTAATTATTTCTACAAATGTTTTATGAACAGTTTGGGTTGGGATGTTACAGTTTGATTCCATTCATATTTCACTAGATGGTTTATGATGATGTTTATTGATCAGGGTAATGGTTGACATTTCATATTCTAGTTTCTTAATATGAATATTTATATTTATTTTGTTTCAACCTTTTCAAATGAGGAATTCATTGGAATTAATAAGTGATGGGAGGGACCTAATATAGCCCCTCGATACATCAAAAGGTCTCATAAGACAAACTAGCTTGGGGTTTTGGCCAAAGACTTACCTATTTATCTAAGATGTCTTTACACAAGGCCTTTATATAATAGTTATGATTTTTGAAATTATAAATTTCATCATTATGAGATTAGTTATTAATGTTCTATATGATTATTATATTAGTTATAATATCCATGGTTAAGTTTCAAGATCATGTGATTATTTATATTTCATTATTTGATCATCATTTATTCCCTTTAAATTATGATCAAGTAATTTATTGAATTTCATGTATTTCAGTTATTTACATTTCCATATTGATTATTATTATTTATTCATGATAAATGCCACTATAATAATACCCTTAATGAGTATCTGAGCTCACCCATTTATTATATTTTATTTTTCCTAGGATAACATGAAGTGTTTTCTAATTGATATACAGTGATATGCTAAGGCGAAATATGTGGTTCTCATAGAAAACACTTTTTATTTTATGTTTTCAACTATAATGTGAATTTCAAGTATTTATCTATTTTACCAAGGCTACTAAACTATTTGGTCTTTCAGGATGTGATTACTTGTATCTTATTGCAATGGAAAAAAGTAACCAATGACCCGAGGGTTCTAGGGTTGGGGTCTTTACACTAAGGATCACAAGAGTAATTAAGGGACTATATGCAATTTTTGTTTTTCAAAAATAGCTCTATGAATACCCAATTTTATCATTTCCTAGGATTAGACGTGTTTGTGCACAGTACATCCTCTCTTTAGATTCTCTCAACCATGGATAGAAAATACTCTAAAATGCTCTAAAAAACTAAGATAAAGAATATTCCTCCTACCTCTATAGTCCTTAGTTAACAATAATAAATCCTTCAATATCAAAGGATTAAGTGGTGATCAAGGGAAGTGACATAAGACAATCAATATAACCATTCTAGTACCTAGAGTACTATAGGTGATTCTTTAAGATCAAAGAATTATATATAGATCACTTCTAGAGGGATTGTACTTTATATCCTCTTGACACAATCATAGTGAAACATATAGAATCAAAAAATTAACATCTCCTTCTATGAATATCATGACTGAGGTAATTCTTGTTATTAAATTTATAATAAAGATAACAAGAAAATATCCTCTCTCTGTTTCTTAGATTCTTTCATTATGGTTCTTCAAATATTATCACACGACATGTCATTATTCATCATGTTCATATGATTTATTCATTATATTCTACAAAAAACCATTGTTAGATATGAGATCAAATTACATTAATTTCACCTATAACATTTAAGTGGTATTAGAGCATTCATAATAAAATTTATAATTATTTTTTAAATATTGATAAATTTATATATTTTCACTTGCTAATAATTTATTATTATTCATTCATTAATTTTTAAGTCAATATTTCTTCTATTTTAATATTTATATGACTATAAATAGGTTAAAAAAATATGAATAACATTCAAAGAACCTATTAAAATGTGTCAACTATTTTAGTCAGATAACCGAGAACCACACGACGTGTAGCCCAAAGGTAAATTTCATGTATCCTGAAAGTATATGTCATGTATCTATGTTCATTATACCAGGAAGAGCCATAAATTTATTCTCATGTGTTTTTTAATAAGTGGATAAAACCATTATTATATGTTTAATGTTGACTAGGCTAGGATAGCACATGGATTTCTAGAATACATGACATATAGAAGGTGTACACATTGTGTAGTCCATGCATTTTCATAGTGGAAACCATGTAGTGAATTTTGTTTGATTTATTTAATACAAACCACATAGGATTAGAAAATGTGAAACATGGAGGTTTTACATTGTGTATATGGATTTCACACACTATGAACCTCATTAATATCTATGGTGAAATACACACCCACTCCCTAAGAGTGTATTTTAGACACACAATAAAGCTAAATACACAACATGTAACTAGATTGAACATGTTTTGTATTCCATACTTGTTTACATAGAAAGAATTAATTAATTAATTACTCCATTAAGCCTAATAAACACATGTTTATGTGTAATCAATTGAAAATACATGATATGTGGTATGTTTTATTACATATTAAATTCTTAATTAGATTCTATGTAAAATTTAGAACTACACACCATATACGGTCCTTACACACCATGTATTCTATGTGAATTAAAATTAGTGCACACCATTAAATAAAAAACATGTACATGTGTCATTTATTGATATTACACTCCATGTAATTAGATGACAAGAATTTAATGATATGTGTAGTGTGAGTTTATAATACAAAACAAGGACCATACCACGTAGTTTAGAAATGTACAATCCATGTTACCTCCAAGTAAACATCATGTTATAAATTAATTTTTAATAAAATTGTTAAATTTATTTTATTTAAAATTATATTGTATGATAATATCTAGGACTTTTTTGATGGACGTAAGATAAGTAAATTAATTAATTAATAAGAAAATTAATTAATACGAGTAATTTATTTTAACTAAAATGATTTAAATAAATTATATTTCATCAAATGTGTATTTATTTCATGTATGTGTTTGACCATGATCTTTAATAAACAACATATCTTTTGGATTTATTTTAATTAAACTACATGGTTTTTTATGAATATAAAATTAAAATAGTAGCCTATGTTTCATCACTCCGACTTATATTATGTAGTACCTCTATTTCTATAGATTATTTTTTTCTAAACACATTAACCATTATAATGGTTCCAATTTCTTATGTGTGAGTATTAATATGTAAATTATAAAGATGAAAGGATATGAGATGGTTTAGGAACTGAGATAAGGTGAAATTAACCCAAATTATACAAAAGTCAATGGTGGAATTTTGTAACTTGAGCTAAGATCTGCTCAAGGATTTTATTCCCATGGGTTCATAGGTTGAATTATTATTTAATTAATAAATAAACCATTAGAAAAACCATGATCAATTAATTTTTTTTATAAATTCATTGTTTATTTTAGGGATTATTTATCAAGATCACATAAATTAATGAATTAAATATCTTGAAATATAGAAATAAAATAATCTAGATTATGCGTAAGTTGATTTTATCAAAGACATAGTTAATTAATTAGGTAAAATAATTATAATATTGATTTTTTTAAAAATAATAATAAAAAAATACCTCAATAAAATATTATGTCTGACTAAGCCTTAATTTACTTGATTAATAATGAAAACATATAACTATGTTCTGATCTGACCATCATTAGGAAAATTACTTATATCAATGAGTTCTTATAAAGGTTTTGGGTTAACTTAACCATATAAGAATCAAGAGATGTATCTATCAGTAGAATTGATTTTATTTGGAGGAAAGTGTTGAGGAAATTAAAATCAAGATTTCTAGATTAGGGACACAACTCAATGGATCAAGGAAATGAAATCTAGAATTTGGTAAGACATCCTACCTAAATACCTTCAAGTATTTGTTAAAGTGTCGTTTTGGTTAAAAGAAGGGATATATGGATCCTTTCCACTAGAATTTTCATGTGTTAGGTCTAATAGTGAGGGATATTTAGACTCAATAAAATAGTGGGGGACTAATAAAATAATTAAATTATTTCTTCTCATATATTTCTATAATAGGGATAAAGTGATTATTTTTTCATTTGTATTGTTATATTAAATAGGAATTTTCATCATTCAAGTTATCCCTGTGATCAATTCTAGAGAAATAAATTCTTATTACTGGAAGTAGCTTTTAGGAATAGTATAGGTGCCTATACATTGTATTATTAAAAAAATAGAATCATTATGTTCTAGAATCCCCAATTCATAATCCACCTAGTAAGAAGAAATCTGATATTGAGATTGATTTTAATGGAAAAACTTATATGATGTACTAGATGTAAAGTGTTTAATTCTTTCATATATGTATGAGAAACTCATGAAATATTATGACATCATGAATTCTTATAGAATTATAAAGCATATATGTGATATTTTTTATGAGATAGCTAGAAAGTAGTATTTTAAGATCTACAAGGCCCTCTTCATGAGAAAACGTTGAGTGGTGGTGCCAGATGGACATCACTAAGTAAAAATGATTGGCTATATCGAGTGTCTAGATATTTTATGGTTTAAATTAACTAATGAATTCCCCACCAATATAATTATTTCTTAACTCCATCAGATTTTCAATAGTTTTTTATGAATTTTAATATGAAAAAAATTGAAAAATATCTCCTAGATATTATCTGTAAGATCTCTAATTTTTGACGAGGTGTGTTTCATTTAATTATGATTAAATTACCTTGGAAATGGTCAATTAATTTATTCCAGAGAGCAAGAAAGGGATCAAGAGTGTCCCAAGGATTCAAGAAATGAAAAGAGTGAAAAGGGGGGATATTTAGTGCATGGATCATGGTTGGTACATGGTTAGTACTAACTTTGTTCTAAAACCATGCGTGTTGGACAAGGGGTTTTATGGTTTGTAAACAATTCAATGGAAGCCTAGAAACCATGAAAACTTATACAAAAGTAGAAAAACTATCTCCAAATGATTTTAAAAAATAAGTGGGATCCTTAGAAACCATGTGACCCATGACTCTCTTGGAAAGAGGAGACTTCATGGTTGGTGCACAATTTGTGAAAACAAGTAGTTAAACCATGCGCCTTATTAAAAGTTGGAAATTGACCAAATTTACCTCCAAATATTTATACAATTTTCACCCTATTTACACACCTTTTATTCTACATTATACTAGGGTTAAAACTAGGAGATCTCCCCTATTTTAACGATTAATATCCTTTGATTATTAGGTGATTGGAGTTACATTTAGTGTGAATCGAAGATCTGGGTAAGTATCTGACTCCATTTCATTATATTTTCTTGAATAATCATTATGGTTTATTTTATATACATAAAAATATTATAAAAAATATTTCCAAGGAGTTCTTTACCTAGGTGTTTTAGACCATTTTAGTTCAAATAAAATTTACTTTTTGGATGAGTGGTTGTCTCCAAGATTTAAGTAGGTGGTCTATAATATTTTTCCCATAGTCATGATGTTATTCATGTGTTTGTGGTTATCCATTTCACTTCAATTTTGTATTTTTTTCTTGACTAAGAAAAGTTATTTGGTATTTAATTTGATGTGGGAGACCCTTCATTGGCCCCATTAGGTCCATTGATGATTTTGAGACTGGGCCTATGTCCAACCATGGTGTGCCAGTCCCCTGATAAATGGTTAACAATGCAAGTCCATTTAACTAAATGGGTTGAAAGAATGTTAAATTTGTGTGGTTATGGATAAATTTTAAAAACTAATTTTCATAGAAATGAGTTATGGTGTGGAATGTAATGAACAATGTGAATATGGATAAATGTAATTGTGAACCCTTGTTGATTTTGTTTGAAAAAAGGCCACTAATGGTGAAAGTTGGTAAATGTGATTAATGGTTTCATTAAGATATTGGATTTATGATCCTAATCCTTGGGTTGTGCTAGAATTATTCTCTAGGCACCATCAATGCATTTTATAGTTTTTATGCCGGACTGATGTTCCAAGCTCTTATGGTGTCTACATGGTATATATACCTAGAATGATGCTCTAAGGTAAATGATTTAAATTATAATTGAATAATGAATTCCCATAATAATTAAAATTTTCATCCCCTATGGTATATAGTTTATACTGTGGCATGGGCCGAAGTAGGTTTGATTTAGTAGGTTTCACGGTGGAGCCAAGGGTCTGAGTGGCTAGTTGGTAACCTTTATTATGAAATCTTTTTCATATATTATGCAATTTACATATTTATGTTATATATCTACAAACACTATTATTGGACTGGATATTTCTTTAGACATGATTATTGGTGGAAAACTGAGTTTCACTCACACCCTGCTTGGGAAACCGATTATACCAGAGTAGATCTCATGGTTTTAGTTATGGATAATGGAAAATGACCTTTGCTAGATGGTTGTATTGGGATAGAGCATGGATGAGGGAACCATACAAGATACTATGACACAACTTTAGAAATTTTCATTTTGATCTTATTTTGGTTTTCCTTTGACACTATAGACTATCATGATATTACATATGTTTACTATATTAGTTTGTTGGTACCTAACTAGTTTGGGAATGTGGTATGTGATGCATAGTTATTGTTCATTACTGCATGATTTTTCTTATTTTGATTATCATTGTTGGTTTACTCTATAAAAGATGGTATAGTCTCCCCATGTATCTCTTTAGAACCTTGCTTCTTGTTGGAAGTCTCTATCCTATAGGGAGATGCTCCTGAGGTCACATGATTAACCAAATCAAGGAATTGGTTTAGTGGAACCCAGGACAGGAAGTTACATTCTCACTCTAATTCTACAATTTTATAAGGACATGAAGTGTGAACATCCTTCTCTTCTTATAGCAAGAAAGAGGATGGGTAATGTGAAAGGACCTAAGATACACACTAAGTATAAGGAATGTTTTAAATTACTATCCTAGAGAAGGAAGATAATGAAACAATAAAGGGAACATGATGCTATCTGATTTGTATTTGTCAAGAAGGTCCATTTGAAGAAGAACTACACCAAAATAAAGAATCAAAGGTAAGCATCATGTGAATTCATTATCGAGTGAAATATATCCATGTATACAAATTCAGTATTAGATATAAAGTTTGTTACTCATATCTGTATCTAATTATATAAACTATGTAGATTCAGAAGAGTTGTGTTAGATTAGTGGGATATAAAAGTTTTTAATGAATCCAAGCTCACTACAGTATCTATTGAAGACTATTACCTCATACTACTAATTGGAATGATCTAAGTTACAAATAATATTTATTTTTGTGACATAAGTTACAAAAATCATTATTTCTATGTCCAAAATTGATATAGATGGGTTTATTTTAAAATTTCGGAATAAAAACTGATTCTTTTACAAATATAGAATATAATATGGTATGAAACAACTTAATAATAGACTATAAGTGTTGGATTACACAAACTGAGTAATGAAAATTGATAACAAATATATTTCTCAGAAATCATATCAAACCAAACTGTGGAATCACTGGATAGGTCATGTAAATTTTATAATCTTCACAAAATTATACCTATATGGATATTTTGATTATTTTTAATGAATGAAGCTTGGGATTTTTATTCTTGTTTCCAAGGAAAAATGAACAAATCCCCTTTTAGTGGAACATCTGAAAGGGCCATTGATCTTCCTGAGGTAGTTCATAAAAATTTATGAGGACTAATTTCATTTGAATTAATTGGTGGATACTAATACTTCATAATTTTTTTTGATAACTATATATATATATGTCTACATAATGAAGTATAAGTGGGATTCTTCTGAGAAATTCAAGGACTATAATAATTAATATGAGAATAAACTTGTTAAGAAAATAAAGAAACTCTGCTTAGACCATGGAGGAGAATATCTTAACCATTAATACATTTATTATCTATTGGATTTTGGGATATTTTCCTGTCTCATACCTCCTTATACAATGTAATGAAATGTTGTAAGTTAAATGAGGAACCTTACCTTCTTATATATGGTAAGCTCAATAATGATTCATGCAAGTCTTGTATTATCTTTTTGGGGATACCTAATATAGATAAAGTCATACACCCTAAACCAAGTTCTAGAAAAATTTATAAATGACATTCTATATAAAATATTGAGTGGAAGGAAATATTTTCTGTTTAAATTATGTGATGGGGATATGAAGTGTTTGTTAAGGCCTATTCAGGTAAAAAATCACCTTGACGTACAAAATGCATCGTTATAGGATTTAGAAATAAAACAAGGGGATATTACCTACATGAAAAATTAGATAAAAAGGTAATAAGGGTACAAAACACCATGTTTATTAATAGGAAGCACATATCCAAAAGAGATAGCGGGAGAGAGATAGAATTTGATAAATTCACGGATCAAGATACACACGAGTTAGAAAATAAAAAATTCCACAAACCCCTGTATAAGAAGACGTTCTAGAGACACAAGTACCAAATAGAAGTACAAGATAGGTTAGATAACCTAAAAGGTATGATTTTCTAGTCATTGATAATGGAAAATCATTACTAGTTTTCAAAAAGGATCTCGTAACCTACAAGGAAGAAGTAAGTGGAACAAAATATATCAAATGGAAAGAATTCATGAATTATAAAATGTATTCCATGTTCTAAGACCATGTTTGGATTTTTATAGATCCTCTAATGGATGTAAAACCTATTGGTTGGAAATGGGTATTCAATAAGAAACTAGATATGAATGGAAAAGTTAGTACCTATAAGGAATGCCTGGTTGTAAGAGGTTTTAAATAAATTCATTTCATAAACTATGCTAAAACATTTTCACATATTTTTATGATGAAATACATCTGAATTATACTTGACATAGTATCCTAACATGAATATGTGATTTATATATGGATTTGAAAATCATTCCTCAATGGGAACCTTTAAGAAGACATCTATATGACATAACCTAAAGGGATTGAGACTCAAAATAATTAAAATAAGATATAAAAAATGCATAGATAAATTTATATATTAATGAAATGATATAGGTCAAAGAATATTCACTTTGATGAATACATAAATGAATTCAGTTTCATAAAAAACAATTGTGAGCCATGTTTTATGAGTAGTTTAGTTTGTGTGTAATTGTTTTCTTGATTGTATATGTTGATGACCTAATCTTGACTATAAATGAGATACTTGTCTTATAGAAAATTAAGAATTAGTTTATTTACTATATCTCTATGAAAGAATAACGTGAAATATGTTATATTACGAGGATCAAGATCCATTTTGATAAATCCAATAGGATTTTTAGGCTGAGTCAAATTACATATGTTAACATGATACTAAAGAGATTTAGTATGGAATAATCCAAGATGGGTTTACTTTCAATGTTACATGACATTCATACTTCTAAGAAAATGTGTCCTAAAAAACATGAGGGGAGACAAATAATTAAAAGGATCCTATATGAATCCATGATAGGATCATTCATCCATATTGTTCTATGTACTAGGACATATTTCATATTCACCTTAAGTGTAGTAGACATATATCAGGCTAACCTAGGAGACCACCAATGGATTGATGTCAAGACAATCCCTATGTTACAGAGGTTCACTAAAGATATGTTCCAAGTTTATAGAGGATATTAGGTGCATGTTATAATGGGATATATAGATTATATCTTTTAAATAGATAGAGTTGTTTTATAATTAGAGTAAAGATACATATTCATTCTCAATAGAGGTGTTGTGAGCTGGAAGAGTTAAAAGTAAGTCATGCTCACTGATTCTACAAAAACTTCTTAGTAAATTACAACTTTTAATGAAACTAAAGAGCGGTTTTGATACAACAAATCATCCAAGATCTTGATGTGGTTCCTATAAATAAATATCTTGTAAAATAATACCATGATAATACTACAGTAATGGATCATTCAACAGATCTAAGGACACAATAGTGGATAAATAAGATGCTTATAAAGTATCATCTCTTGAGGGATTTTTCTCAAAGAGTGGGTGTTTTAATAAGATAATTTTTCATAGATGACAACATGGTAGAACCATTGACTAAATATATATCTTAGTAAAATCATGAACATCATGTGAGATCAAGACAAATAAAAGTAAACATTTATATATAGCCCATGTGAGAGTCTATTGGAGTTGGTTTACCAAAACCAATAATTTTGTTTTTACATTAGAATACCTATATATTCATCGACTTGAATATCAATGAATACCTTATCATATATTTATTATTATTTTACTAAAATTTAATTTAAAAATGTTCTAGAGTACCTTTAACATTTAAAATGTTATAAAATTTCCTCACTATGATGAGAACCTTAAAATTTTATGAGGATATTATTAAAATATATTTCCTATGGTTTTATAATGTCATCTAATGTGACAATGAAGATGCATACTATTAGATATGAGTACTCATAAGTGGATGATAATTCATCTCATGAAGTTTTCATTTAGTAATATCTAAGATAAAAGATTATGAGGACAAAACAACAAGTATAAATTCCAAATGTTTATGTGTCATTTGATATTATTGTATTTTAATGTGTGTAATAATAATTAGGATTTAATATTTTTATTAATACATGTAATGAATAATGTACTTTGATTTACTAACTAATAAAATGATTCTATATGTTCATGGGAAGTAGATTATGTTTAGAGTATCCCAAAGGATATGCTATTAATGAATAATTTAAGGAAGAATTTTTCCATTGCATCTCTGTAAATTTAGATATCTCATCCATTTGATTGAAATGAAGGTATACATCTAAATTACATTTCTATGGGGGTATGGATGTTGTTATTTCATGAAGTCAATGTAATATGTGTCAATAATATTGATTAATGACATGAGTATGAAACATTCTTGATGAGATATCAAGAGAAATATATTATATGACATAATGATCATTTTTATATGGCCATCAACATGATGACACTAAATTCTTCATCTTTGATGACTTCATGTACTATTAGACACTGATATTAGGATTTATGAAAACCCACCCAATGTTATTGAGGAAGAAACCTAGAGGGAAACACATTTAATATTTCTATTGATCTCAATTAAATAATGTTTGAATTTAATTATTTGAATAATATTATTATCTAGAACAAGGATACAAATTTATTTAGGATTTACTAATCAGAAAATATTGAGTCACCATAATTAATTTTGTGTTGAATCTAAAAAAAATATTTATTTACATGATCATGAATATTATGAATATTTATTTATTTATTGAATGACTATTTTTTTATTTTATGTTTTATAATTATGGAGAGTAAAGCACCAATAAATTTAACATGTCTAATGGAAATGATATATTAAATATCATCTAAATAAATATGAATTTATTTAACTAAGGGATGATATTTATTTATCCATGAGATATGAACATATCAAGATAATAATAATAATAAAAATAAAAATAATAACAACAATAATAATAGTATACATGGGATTCACAATGTATTTTGGGAATAATTAGTGAATTGTGTGAAATTATTAATTCTCTAAACTAGTTCTATAAATAACCAGTTATATGATTTCCTAGGGTTATATGTGAATGGGAATAACAAATACTTTCTCGAGATTCTCTTAACTCTAGAGAGAAAATTCTCAAGAACACTCTAAAGAACCAAGAGAAAGTATCCTAATCCACCCTCTTTAGTCCTAAGAGAACAATAATCAATCCTTCAATATCAAAGTATTGTGTGGTGCTCAAATTAAGTGATTAAGATGGTCGTTATCATCATTCTACAACATATAGTACCGTTATAAATGTTTCAAGATAAAGGTATCATGCATGTATAACTGTTATATGGATTCTTATTTGGATCGTCTCGACATAATGGTGGTGAAAGTAAATATAGGTTTGAACAATAAACATATTATTGAAGAAAGAATATCAAGACTGTGGTAATTATTATTGTTAAATCAATTATAAATTTAAGGTTAAGGATCCCCTCTATGGTTCTGAGTTTTTTTATGGTTCATAAAATATTATCATGAGGCTGTTTTTATTCTTCACATTCTTATGAATTATTCATTAGATTCAATGAAAAACCATAATTAAGCATGGTCTGAAATAAGTTTTTTATGTACTTATAACCTTCACTATAGGCCTCTGTTTTATTGTTTTTGGTTTAGGTCTTTATGGATTTTGGTTAATCATAAGCTATTGATGCTTTTCTCTAGGGTTCTTTGTGGTGCCGGAGGCCATTATATTTTTTTTCTCACCTAGTGGTTGTTAAAATACTATTTGGGGGAGGTAATTCAAACTTTATACTTTATTTTCTATATTGATGTTTAATAGTCATGATTTGGATTTAAATGTGTAGAAAGATGAAATCCTTCTAGGAAGATAAGACACCTGACTTAACAAAATGAAACAAATTGGGTGGTTATATCATTGTGCTTGATTTTCTATGTTGTTTTCCTTATTATTTCCATGGTATTAGATTGAATTTTTGTTGAAGAATCACACTATAATTTACTTGTTATTATTAGTATGGATAGTCATGTATAATTGATAATAAATTAAATATTATAGATAGAGAAGTAAAAATTCAGAAGTTGTTTTATGAACTATTATTATTATTATGTTGTTATGTGCTTGTTGGTATGAATTCTATTGATCTTTATCATTACATGATTCTATTATTAGGATGGGAGTTTTAATATCACATAATTTTGAACACTTCACCCTTAAATGTGTTTAATTTCAACACCTTGAAATTTTAGTATGTATTTATCTTTATAGAAATATTTTGTCTCATTCTTTATGTATAACGAACCAATATTTTATAAATGAAATTCCCTTTTGATTTAGTAAATGCCTTATAGTTATAGAAAAACATTCTCTAATTTGGTTATTTTGGACCATTATAAAATATAGTTGGTTGGATTTAAAATATCATTAAGTATATTAACCATTGATAATATAGATTCTGTTGAGGGACCATTACGATTATTATATTATGGGTAATGATAAAATCTAATTGACATAGATGAAATAAGCAATGAACTTGAACAATAGGATCATACCATATGAATCCCATTTATTGGAGAATTAGAGGGATATGGAATCACTAGGATTTACCCTTGACCAAGACCAAGATGAGATCTAACAACTAAAGCTCAAGAGAAGTTCATTCTTATCAAGTTCATAGACCAAACAATGTTTATGGAACCACCCTAAGAATGAATCACTGTCACACACCATCCCCTCAGGGCATGAACTAGTGTAATAAAGGGTTATGTATCTAGAAACTTGTAATATGAATTTTTATATATTTATTTTTAATGAAATAATAATTATATTTATCTCTTTTTATTATTACATTATAAATAATTTTATAAAAAGTTTGATTAAAAATAGATTTTGATACGATGATATAAATATTTTATTTTTGGGAAATATATAATCTCAAATAAGAGACTATTTTGATAATTTTCATATTTTTTAAATTAAATTAAATTTTAATAAAATATTCCTATCAAATAATATTTAAGTAAATTTTAAGGAAAATATATTTTAACAAAATCCAATGAAATATTTATAAGGGTGAGAAAGTTTTAAGTATCATAAAAATAGTATTTTTCAATAAATAAGGATTTTTAGTTAAATGTGAAAATTCTTATAACTATGAAATTATTTTTTCTAATATAAATATTATTTTTGAAATCAGAACATCCCATAATTCTCTGAGACAAACACTTTCTAGGTAAAAATTATATAAGGTATCGATATACCATATTTATTATGACATTATAATTTCCCAAAAGTGATGGCATACATTATAGTAGTAGTATTCATGAACAAAATAATGTTTCCCCTGTAAAATAATGTGTTTTTAAGTTATTTGATTAATTTTAAAATTCTTTAATGAATCTTTGAAAACCTATATTATATTTTAATGTTTTAAAATCAATTATTTATAAACATTATTGACTTCCATATCACTAAGGGTTTTATTTTAAGAAGTTTGGTTCTTGGCCTTATAGAATATTTAAAACCACTTCTATTTGGTAGAAACCATGGAAAAACCATGGTAAGGTTTGTAGTTTTTATTATTTTATCATATAGAGCCTAAAACTTATTTCAAGAAATTTAAAAATAATTATTCTCTATTTTTTATAAATAACTGCTAATCCTCCCACCACTCTTAAATAAAAACCCATTGATAATGAAGTTACTCTTGGTATCCATCTCTAAATACCTCCCAAGGTGTTCCAAAGATCTTAGGAAGCTCCTCCCAAGCTTTTAAAATCACCCTCCTAAGGTAAGGGAATATCTCCTAATCTTTTTAATTTAATGTAGTTTCTATGTACTAATCCATTTTGATTTTCAATTATACATGTGGTAATGTTTTTTATATATCCCTTTAATACCCTTATTATTCATATAATCCTTTTTGTACACGCGTTATGTGGACGAATGTATCCTAGGATTTTCCATGCCAAACATTTGTGTGCTGAGTACCCATCCCCGGTTCTACTCAAGTGCATTCACATAGTTGTGCCTATCCTTAATTGATTAGGAACATCCACCTATTCAACCAACACTCCTTAATCATGGGGTTAAAATTTATTAAATATGTTCTTATGTTTTATGATCTATGTGGTACACAAATTCATGTACATGATATGAATGTGATAGGTGGGCCTGCAATTATATAGCCCTCTAATGCATTGGGTAATGTTTTTATCTCATGAGATGCCATGTATGGTTCATGGGAGGTTATCCTAATCACACTTTTTTACATTTATATGTTGGCTTGACTTTGTCATATAATATCATTCTTCAATGATCATGTTTATGATTTTTACCCCTTATATGAAACCTTGATATTCATCGCAACTAACATGCAATACTTTCATCATGTTATGATATGATTATTCCTTTACAAGGTTTTATAGATCGAACCTTTCTTATATAAATCCCTATGTTATCTCATTTAGTATTATAAGAATTATAAAATATATGTGGTTGTTTTACAGTTTTTAAATAATGTTGTTGTACCCATGCTTCAAGTTAATGTTCTATGAACCTAATTTCCCACAGACACAAAGCCTCATGATCTTAATGGACTGTATTATGTGTATATCTATGTAATAAATCATTAATTAAGATGTATTAAAGATAAGGTTTTTCATATTGTGATACACAAAATATAGAACTAAAAGAAAAAATTATTTATTTAATTATGGAATAATATTACTATAAAAAATGAAATACATTACAAGATAAATAAAGGAAACCTGACTAGTAATATTTCTAAAGTAATGAATCCAAAAGTAAATTAAAATACTACAATGTTGTAATTCCCATCATCACAATCTATAATGAAGATCATATTGCTAATGAAAAATATAGATAGAATACAACATGTTAGAAAAATAATAAAAATCATGAAAAAAATTAGAGAATGGAATGAAGGTTTTTAGATATGCATGTAAGGATATATATAGGATTGTAATATGTTTGTTTGTCATATAACAATTGGAAATATGGTTATTGGATATATGGTCGTTGGACATATTGTCATTTGATATATGATTTTTGTATATACTTGTATACAATCCGTACATTGAAGCTGTGCAATTGTTAGTTAAAAACAACAAAATGATATAATTCAAATATAATAAATAATTCTCTAATGAAATAAAAATATAACAATAAAAATGTTTTTTAAAATATTTATCTTTATTCATTATATATTATTATTGTGATTATTATTTAACAAAAATTATTTTATGAGTTTATAAAATTAAAAGAAATATTCTAATACAAATTTATTGTTAAAATTTAATGGTTATAAGAAAAATAAATAATTTTAATTTTATGTGATTAAAACCATTTAATGTTAAAAGGTCTATTTTCAAAGATTTTTTTTGAAAGTTGGGTAGTTTTGTATTAATAAATTATATTGACCACTTTTAAAGAAATATTATAATAAAATTCCATGTTTCAATTTATAAAATAATATATTAACACTCATTTAATTAGTAATTTATATGAAATAATTTTAAGAGCATTTAATGTTAAAAAATGAAATTTTTTAGAAGATTGTTTCTACATATTTTACTTTTTCATTTAAAATTTGAATTTATTAGAATTAGA
Organism: Viscum album; assembly: GCA_963277665.1. Taxonomy (NCBI): domain Eukaryota; kingdom Viridiplantae; phylum Streptophyta; class Magnoliopsida; order Santalales; family Viscaceae; genus Viscum; species Viscum album. The sequence goes on from OY728164.1 coordinate 1,390,944,093, forward strand.
AATTAAATCATATTAAATTGAGTCAAAATTTATAATAAACACATCATAATTATATATAAACATCCAATTTTATTTTTAGGCATAGAAATAATTTATAAAGGTAAAAATTGAGTTACCAAAGTAAAGGTAAAATAAGGTAAAATTAGATAAATAAGAGGAAATGATTTAAAAAATCATGAAACCATATCTAAAAAATTATGTATATGTGGGTATTAATGACCCAACTACATTGTTTTAAACTTTGGATTAAATATGCATGTAAAAATACATTCCTCACACATTAAGCAAGTGTATATGTAAAAATGTCTCTCAAGTTTACCTATTAAATAACCCCTCTTATACCCACTTAAAATGAAACATTTCATTAATTCTTATCTTGAACTCCTATCCAAATTTTCTTCCAAACAATACTCACCAATTTCTTGGGATCCTCTTATCACAATATGAAGTCTATAATCCCTCATTTCTAAGGGTCTCTCTAAGAGAGGAATCAATTCTTCAATGTCAGTTTCATCATCTCTTTAATCATTATCCTTTATCTTTTTCATGAACCCATTATTAAACTTGATATACCACTTAAAAAAATATTTTAAATCCCAAATCTTATATAAAATTGATATTATTACCATAAAATAACACGTTCTTACTCATTTAGTCATTAAAAACTTTTTTTGAGACATTTTTACCACCTAAATGAATAAAGTTATAAAATTTATATTATTAATTACTAAGGAAAATTAAATACTTGTAATAAGTTTTAATAATGATTAATTTATGATGTTTTCTTAAATTTTAAATGGTAATATTTCAAACTATATTCTCCAATAAAATAATTCTTTTGTTAATTAAATAATTACCAAGAATGATATTCTTAAGCATTCCATGAAAACTGTCACCATAACTTTCATGAATGACCATGATAATGAATAAATATATAAAATATATATACTATATCTTCATAAAGATTTTAGAGGTGATGAAACTATGATCAAGGAGTAAGGATCAGAATAACCAAACCGAAGCATGCATGAAAAAATATAACAATTAACACCCCGATAATAATGTTTACAATAAATAACCAGTATGTGGTTAATAAGGAATTACAAATGAATAGTATTAAGTAAATTTAAAATTAATAATTTTGTTATAAATATTAATAGTAACCCTATATTTAATATACATAGAGTTAGATCATGCCTAACCAATATAAAGTCTGAGGTAAGGGTTTCTTTTTCAATGTTACACTGAAATTGAGATTGTCTATGTTTAAGTTACCATTTGGGAAAATTGTTTGATATTCATCTAAAACCCCATGTATTTTATTATCATCTATTTATTTCTAGTGTTTAAATGAATTCTTACAATTTTACTTCCCATTAGATTATAATTAACCCTAAATGATGCTTTTCAGTGAAACCAAACTTATCTATTATTTTTATATAGGTTTATTTATCCTCCATTTCTATGTTTTTAATATGATTTTATAGATGTACTTATACCTACTTATACTATTTAAAAAAATTATATTCTATTTACTGTGAAATTTTTTATAGAGGTGTGAAAAAAATCTTTTTTAACATTTTACACATGGTTGCTTTCCCAACTATTTTCTTTAGTGTTCATTATGAAGTTTCATTTTCATGTTTTTATAATTATTAAAAGTAATATTTATTTAATTTTTCATTATTTTTTTTAAAAAAATTTATAAATTATTTCCTTCTAAAAGAGATGTTATAAAAACGTAAAGTATATTTATTATTAATTTTCAAAGAAAATTTGTTTTGATATTATAATTTTTAAATATATGTTAATATCTTATAATATTTGTATGCTTCACCTAGGATATGATATAATATTACCATCCATATTTTTTATATAAATTTCTTATGATAATTTCTTGTGGTTGTTTTAAAAAAAGGTAGTTTCTTTCTCACATGTTAATTATGGTATAGTGGAATGCTAAATGTTTTCTGATGTCACACATATATATGATTTTTAATTATGTGATGAGTGGTCTTAGTATTATATATCCCTCAATTAATTTGGTAAATTTTTATATCTCATGAAATGAAATTAAGGGATTGGGGAGTGAACCTAATTAACTATGGGACTCTTTTTATTTTGTTTATGATAATAGGGAGTGAACCCAATCCATTATGGGACTTTATCCGCTATGTGATGATAGTCTTGGAAGTGAGTCTAGATATCAAAAATTATTTTCTATACTTATTTATATGCCACATTCTTATACCAAACTTCTATGTTATATTTCCATTGATTATGATAATCTTCTCATGATTCCATGTTCCTATGAGTCATTTCACATGTTATGTAAAAATCCATATGTTGTGATTCAAGATTAATGATCTATATTTTATTGGGTATGATTTCCTTATGTTATATTAATATAACTTGATTTTGTTCTTATATAAATATGTTCTTATTATGCTTAATTATGATCTTTGATTGATATATCTTATCTTCACCCATTACCGTGAGTTTGAGATCACCCTTTTTATGCTTATATTCCCAATTTTATATGGAACATTATTATGTAAGATGTGTTTATAAGGGCATCATGTGTGGAGAATATTTGTGATATATGTTAAAAAATGTTTGTAAAATGAGTTATTTATGTATCTAATCTCTAAATAAATGAAAACCATAGGTTCTGAGTGTGTCATTTTTTTATATGCAATGAATATTAATCTAAAATGATATAATATATATTTATGTTATGGTTAGGTTATCTTAGTTGGTATAACAGTTGGATTTAGCTAATTTTTGTGATTAGGTTATGAATAAAAAAGGAATTTAAGATTAAACAACCTATGTTGAACTGAAAGGGATGTAGGGTGAACCTAAAATGTCATATATTGAAATTAAGGTGTCATAATTTAGAAAATATAATGAATTATTTTCTCGATTATATGGTTTCTTACTCTGGTTATTATTTCTTAATACTCACACTTATTATTTTGGTTTTAGCTAATGGATAGAACTATGAGGAACCAAATAAACTATGATAACTGGGCCTAATAGACACCCCATTGACCTACAGACACATGTTGTCCCATCCTTAGGAATCAACCATATCCTAGAATGGGTTATTCTACTAGAAAATGTCCCCATAGACTGACACATTTTCTTTACAGTGTTATTTGTCCCCACTAAAACACACCCTGGGAATCTTCCTAGGAGGCCACCCATACTGATCATTGGTCTTGGAAAAACTGATTTAGTTGTGGTGTTTTAATCAAGTAGGCTCCTAAAAATAAAGGTGAACCTTGTTGAAATTGGTAGTAAAATTTATAAATTTAACTCTTTAACATTCTAGGGTATTACATTCACTCACCCTTTTTCGAAAAACATCCTCATTCTAGACCCTACATATCATCCTAGATATCACCACCACACTTCCGACTAGGGTCCACCTCTGATACCAATGTATCAAATGGGCCCCATAGTCACCCCATTTTCCATATAGATAAGTGTTTTCCCTTCTTTGTGTCCCACACACATGCCTGAATTAGTCATCATACTGATTACTATTCACATAGGCCATGTTGGCACCAAAAATTGGAAGGGAAGAGGATAATAATAAATTATCCAAAGCTACCTCGTGATGACCTTTTGCGGAGGACCATGGCCCCGTGAACCCACCATGAAGCGAGGAGGCGTGATTCTTTGCAATCCCCCTTGACGTTCACGAGCCCACCACAAAGCCAGGAGGCAGGATGCTTTGTGAGCCTCATTGGAGATCACGAGCCCACCATGAAGCGAGGAGGCAGGATACTCCACAAGCCCCTTTGATGTTCGTGAGCCCACCGTGGAGTGGAATCCATCTTCACACCAAGCGAATGCTGCTCCGCGGTGCCTCTTGCCTATAAATACCGACTTCCACCCAGTCCCAAAGCACAGATCATCTGAACTTTCCTCTTTCCGGCTCTCAAATCGTGAATCACTTTCTGCTCTGTGAACCATGAGCTACTCAAGGTACTTTTACTCCACGAAATTCCTCCCCTTTACCTTGTTTTCACCCCCTCTTTTGAGTGGGATGCCTTTCGCAAAGCCCACGAGCCTTCACAAAGGAAGGAGATCCTCATGGGGACTCGGGTCATCGCGGAGCGTTCATGCTTCGCGAAGCACCACCCATGCACACGTGACTCAAATGATAAGGTAGAGTCACTGTGCCTCATGAAGAACATTTCTTCACAAGACCTTGCTTCACAAGGCACCCCTGCTTTATAGGGATTTTCTTCACGAATTCTCTTCCACTTCGCGAAGCACATATTGTATACACCTATGCCCTATGCCTAGGCTAGGACACTTCACTTCGCGAAGCCCACAACTTCACAAAGAACTTCCATTGAATGAATCACTAAAGCTCTATGAGGTCTCTAATCTTAAACCCCTTTGCTATGCAACTCCCTCTCCCATGAAACATCCTAGGTTCTCCCAAAGTAACTTCAAATTCCCCTGGACACCACTTCCTATTGCATTGCTTTGCCTCATGATTCTTCTCATAGGCATGCTAACGACTATTAATTCTTCTCATAGCCATGCTAACGTGGACCCCCCAATTGTTTGCTCCATGACACCCCCAATCACGGAATTACCAGTGCATTCCCTTCACCAAGGTGCAGAGTGTACTAGTTATGTAAGTCCTAGCGATGTGGAGTGAACCCTCCCTCGTCCGAGATACAAGACGTTATACTGCCAAGCATCATTGTCCCAAACACATGACATTAAACAATGACTTCCCCACAATGCATCCTATGCGGGGAAAGGGTGACCACCTTGGTGTAAGCCCCTAATATTTCTTGCAAGAGGTAGCACCGCTGCTCCTAATTTATTTTCAATACCCAAGGACAATAAAGGGCGTGATGGGGAATGGTGCTCCTCCTCTCTTCCGTGCCGAATACCTCTCCCGCTAGGCTTTGTTTCCACCGGGCCTCCATCCAGAAGTATGTACCAACGTCTTTGGGCTGCTAACTATGCATAATCCCCTGTTTCCGTTTTGGGTTGCAATCACATGTAAGCCCCACTCCACTTCCCATGGACGCACCTTTGGCGATGTGATCATCAGGTCTCTGCTGCCTCTTGTTTCTCACACCGAGCATGTATCACGTGGTCTAAGAGCAAGCACCGACCATGAAATCCACCTTGGGTAGCCTATAGTGTATGCCCCACCCCCAACCATGAACTATGAGGTCTTTGATCCTTGCTAAGGCAAGGTACGTAGGAAGCCTCCCCGAGGTTCAAGCCCAACATCCATTGGTCAGTCTGATCCCCTTCACGCCAGTTCAGCAACACCTTGGGCAACCTAGAGTGTAAGCCCCACCCCCAACCATGAACTAAGAGGTATTTGATCCTTGATAAGGCATGGTATGTAGGAAGCCTCCACAAGGTTAAAGACCACCATCCATTGGTCGCTCTGACCCCTTTCATGTCAGTTCACCCACACCTTGGGAATCCTAGAGTGTAAGCCCCACCCCTAACCATGAACTATGAGGTCTTTGATCCTTGATAAGGCATGGTACATAGGAAGCCTCCACGAGGTTCAAGCCCACCACCCCGGTCGTTCCGACCATCTTCACATCATCTCACCAACACTTTCGGCTGCCTCAGAGCGTATGACCCAAATGCCCTCTTCCAAACTATGTGGAATTTGATCCTTTCCAATGAAGGGTACGTAGGAAGCCTCCACAAGGTTGAAGCCTTACACTTGGTCACTATGACCACCTTCACGTCAGTTCTCCCCCATTCCGTATGACGTTAAACTGTAGGCCCCGATCAGTGGTAAGCCATTGTCTCCCCAGCCAGTGGTAAGGCATTGCACACAAACCCATCCTAAACTATGAGGTCTTTGGTCCTTGCCAAGGGAAGGTACGTAGAAAGCCTCCATGAGGTTCAATCCCAATAACAATTGGACCCTAGGTCCTCATTCAAATCGGTTCACCAACCCCCCAAACTACATGGTCTTTGATATTTGCCAAGGCCAGGTACGTTGGAAGCATCCCTGAGGTTCAAACCCACCATCCACTGATCATCTCGACCATCTTCACATTGGTTCGACCCCATCGAGTGGTAATCCATTGTGACCCTATCTAATGGTAATTCCTTGATACTCTTATCCAGCGGTAAGCCATTGCGACCCCATCCAGCGGTAAACCATTTAAAACCTCAATTGTTTGTAAGCCATCATCAGATGAAATACATGGACTTTGAATCCCTACCACGAGGATATGTAGGAAGCCTCTTAGAGGCTCAAGCCCAAAACCAACGTCATCCTCATGACGGCTCCATCCCATTCACCATCCACTTCATGGAACCTCCTATCATCCATCTTGATTCTTACCCGGGCCGCAACATCCCAGTGGGATCATGCCACCCCATTCTCCATTCCATTTAACAGTATTCAGGAATCCAATTACACATTGGTCCCAACATCAGCGTTCCCTCCAAGGGTTACACCCATCTAATCCACTCTAGTCAGTGTTTTGATCAGTCCGATCCATCTCTTCTGGACGTTAAACTTGTGGAATACCCTGTGTTAAACATGGGAAGACGAGGAAAACCTCATATACATTCTCCTGGAATATGATTCCCCGCATTATATGTGGGATGCCTTGGTCTTTGACACCCTCGAGAAGCCCTATAAAAAAGGGACAGAAGACAGAAACACCAATGTCCTAGTGCCCAAACACTCCAGTGACGCCCAACATGAATACTCCCTTGACTGAAGGTTGCTTCCCTGACCGGAACCCTTGGAATGTCCCAACAGAAGCAGTGTAATTAACTGGTTTCCATGAAGTTATGGCATTAGGAATAGTTTCATGAAAAATGTCTTAAATCTATAAGGGAGACCCAGACTAGGTGATGAGTTTCAAAGAGGAATCGACAGAAGGAAGATCCAACATCCCATCATCCCATTTCGATCAAAGAGAAAATGTCCCTTAAAATGTGATAGATTCTGCCAACCTTTGGGAAGCGGTAATGCGGGGCAAAAAAACCGCACATATCATCCTCAAACAAGACGAATGCATGTACCCTGGAAAAATCGTCGAAAACTGAAATGGTGAAGTCGACGTGAATTTCTTATCCTCAATATGAATATTAGTAGTGCTTGAGGAATCTATGGACTAGTTTGTCACCAGATCCAGTTATCTGACACCGGGTCCCATCAAGAAAATAGCAGGCCAGACATGAAACTCACCAGAAGTTGGGGCAGTAGAATGTTGGACATCCTATTCTATGAAGTTGTTAGTGTGGATCCCTCTTACTAGTCATGGAAAATGGAATGGAATTGGGGCATTGGTTTTCGATTCCATTTTCTTTCAGCACTGATGATTTAATCTCCCTACTTTTTAGGAATCAAGTTGCTGCACCCAGAACGCGATCAATGCCTACACATCGACACATGGGAAGGGGCGGTACCAAAATGGAAATCTTGTGCATTTCTGTCTCTTATGAAACAGCCTATATACCCACAAACATGGGGTTCCATGACCCATCTTCTCATATGAGGTCATCCAATGAAGGTTAATCAACAACCTCATGCAGCGTTATGAGGAGGAGGGAATAATCCTGACATGGGATCTGGCCCGCTTGGACATGGAGGCATCTGCGCCCCATCATCAACGCCACCCTTGAGGGCCATAAAGGGAGTCTCTGCTCCCCATGCCGATATATAACCATTTTGGGAGCCTCTCCCTGGAATTTTTTGACGAGTCCCTGGCTTACACTGACGAGGTAGGTGATGTCTGGGCCTTCCTAGTCAGAGTCCTATTCCAGGGCCTCCCAGTGAGGGCTGCCACCAAGACGTGTCAGCTCTACCGCCCGGTCTTTCTAGATGAGGAACAGGTAAGCCACGTACCTGCACCAACAGCTTCGGTTCATCTGACCTGATGCCAACGTCGGGCGTAAGTTGAGGAGGAAGCCCGCCAAGGAGCGTCGATGTCGACGGATAATGTGGACCAAGCCCCCGCTGACGCATAACATTAGTTCCCTGTATACATTAAGCAGGGAAAAGTTTTTGCCCAACCAGGATTGAGGACCCAACTACTCCATAGACAGGCTGGGTCGACTCTCTTGGTCACCGACACAAGCAGTGGTCACTGCGAGCTAACCTGCAGTGATGCCACCTAGTACGGAGGTCCTCTTTGTACCAATACCGCGTAAAGAGTGATCCTTCCCTATTTCGAGGCTCGAAATGGAGGTCCGCCCCATGCCACTATCGACCCCAATTAGGGACTTCCCTGAGGCAGTGACACTTGGTACGGAAGTCTCTCTCGTGCCCATTACACTGGATATTGATCCATTCCTCCTGCCCTCGAATTCTGGTGCAGGGTCATTGCCCATCCGAAATCTCTTCAATGTGGTGATCTCCCCCATGTCCTCTTAGAAGCTGGTGATGGTCCTCCTCACCTTGGAAAACATAGTGATGAAGGCCAGTCTCGCCTCACTAGCACCCAACACAGAGGTCCTACATGTGTTCATCTAGATTGATACAAGGAGTCTCCTTGTACTAATGTCACTAGGGGAAGCAAGCATGGAGGTCCACCCAATGATAACTCTAGTTCTAGTGGAGATATTGCCCACTCCAGCACTATCCTTGGTGGTCCTCTCCAAGTCCCCATTGACATTTGTTACGGTGATCCTCGCACCCCGGCTTACTCAAGTGAAAACCCTCTCCGCCTCAGCACCAGTGCAGCTGAAGGACCTTGTATTAGAAATCTGCCCTGTCCCGAGGACCCACCCAGGGGAAGGAAGGAGGATCACCACCGCCATAACTAGAATTCTGGGAAGGTCTGGATAGAGATCAAACTAGTCCGCTTCTCTGAATCTGATGCAGAATATGATTCAGCACGGGAACCCTCCTCTCGCTCATCTGAGTCAAGGGTTGGGGCAGGAAAGAGGAAAATCAGCCTAGTTCTCATGGAATGCAAGGTCCATAGGATTCAGACCTCCCTCTTTAGGTATATCTCGGAGGATGAAAATCTGGCGACCCCACAGGCTATGGTTGTGCAATCACCACCATCATCACCAGAAGTGCTCTCTACCTCGACAAGAGATCACATAGAACTATTCTGGGGTCCGATGGTGGGCGAGCAGCTGCGCGACCTATCCCTAGTATCCCTACCCCCTAATCCAGGAATTTCAGTCGTCATCCCCTCTTATCATGACATACTATCTAGTTCGCTACACTCTTCAAAGGACAACCTGAGATTTAGTGGCCAGTGAGCCCGTTCATCATACTCTCCACCGGTCAGCCTGCCGTCTTAGCGGTCTGCCTCAGTACCATTGAAAGTTCCTCAGCAACCCCCAGTTGATGAATATGGAAATGAAAAGCCAAACCCTGAATCCGATCCGAGGAGCTTATGGAACATCCTCACAGAAGAACACTTCCCTGAGATGTTCTGGCCCATGGCAGCGCCGAATTTTCATGCGCCAGAATCCCTCACCCCAGAGGAAGTTGAATGGTTCCGTGAAACCCTATGGGTGACAAAATTTCACCTTTGTCATCAATGATTGGTTTATCCTATGATCCAAGCACATCTTGAAGATATTGGTGAGCAATGTTGTCTAGTCGATCTGGATGTGCTTCCTGTGGCCCAGTGCCCCGAGTCACCCGGCCATCATAACATCCCTCAAGAGCAATGCGTGTAGAGTTTCAAGATACTATAAAAGATCATCAAAGAGGCTTTCCCCACCCCACACAAGTCCGTGGCTGGGGGAAATATGCTGCCCTCCTCTTTAGTCCTATCCGGCGGTAGCCCGACTTGCTAGGCGATACCGAGGACATTCCCCCAAGAAGGGTCATGGTCAACATGGTCAACATAGTGGACGAGGAGGATGAGTTGAAGCTTCTTTATGGGGACTTACCCCCCGAGGGCATGCCACCGATATTGGACCCATCAAGGAGGGTTACTCACCAGTAGAGAAACCTACTAGGTCTCCCTGCACCCACCAAGGCATTGGTACTCAGCCGGAATGTTGGTAAGTGTAAAGAGCACGTTGGAGCTACCAAGCTCTCCAACCTGTCCGCCTTAGTGCAGAAGATGAAGGAAGACCTTGAGAAGGCCACATTGCACCAACAACTTGTTGAGTAGAAGAAGTTGGTTGATAAACTCTTGGATGATTGCATTACAGAGCGACTGTCATACTACGGTGATCCTAGGCCAAGTCAGCAGGGGCACAGTGATCCTAGGCCAGGGTAGCAGGGGTAGGAACTACTTCCCCTCAGGGAGCTGCCTCCAGGAAAACCTGACCGTCCTTCCCCTGTAGACAGGGTTGAGGCAGGAACATATGGTAAGATGGCATGATATGTCTTGCCAAACCCTCCTAAATGGCATGAAAATCCAAGGGACCCAGCTCGGGCACCCCCAGCCACCCCGAGGGTCGTTCCGCCAGCCACTCCACGAGCCACTGGGCTCACTTACCGTGTTGAATAACCCACCAATGCGCTCATGGTTAGGGATCCCCATCAAGACAGGGACCCCTACCTAGATGATCAAATGACGACACTCATTGACTACCTCGAGGCATTGGAAACACGACATGTGGCAATCCCGCTTGATGGCAAGCCATATCCAAGATGGGTGGATGATATGCTGGCACCTCTGGGTTTCAGGAATCCCACCATCTCCCCCTTTAACGAGACGGGGGACCCGCCATAGCACCTGACCCACTTAAACTCGAGGTGTAGGCCCATGTTAGAGACTTCAGCGCAGCAGGAGGCTGCCAAGATCCACTGTTTTGTTCAGATAATTGAGGGGCCTGCATTCGCCTGGTACAACTAGCTTCTTGTTGGATCCGTAACCATATAGGAGGACCTTCACATGCAATTACACTACCTGTTCATCTCCACCACGAGGAAAATGAGCATTGTAGACCTCTTCAAGTGAAAAAAAGGCCTGATGAGTGTGTTGCGGACTTTATCACCTAGTGGAGAGGGCTCAAATATTCCCTTGACATGCCACTAACTCAGAAGCAATTATTGATGACATGTGTTGGAAATGAAAAGACAGAACTAATTCCCTATCTGATAACCCATAACTACCTCTGGGGATTTTGAGACTTCTTCAATAACGCCCAATGCCTAAAAGAAGCTTTGTAACAGGCTAGCCAGACACATTTGTTTCCTCCCACAATTCCTGCGAGAAGGGCTGTCAGAGCCAAGCCTACCATGGTGGCCCAAATAGAGGACCCTAGACAGCTAGAATTATTGCTGGCTGGGCCACTTCCCCAGCCTCGTAGAGGCTCACTACCACAGGCGCAGCCACCAGCCCAGAACTGGCTTCCTCTAAATCGGCAGGTGCCCCTGTGAAATGCGCCGCCACCGCCTTGGCGGGACAACCAGGCACCTCCAGCTCCTCGTCATAACTAGGCTCCAAGGACCCCCTTCCCAGATAAGAGAAACCAGACATACTCGTTCAACCAGAATTAGGTCCCTGACTATTTACGAAGTGCCTTGGAACAAGGGATTGTGCGTTTTCCTGAGTGCAGAAGACCAGAAGAGGCAAACCTCACTGATCACCCCAAATAATTCCCCTATCATCGGATCCTAGGGAACAACCTCAAGATGTTCTATGTGTTCAAAGACTGGCTTCAAGACCAGGTTGATAACAACATTGTCAAGTTGGGCCCGACTCCGACATAAGTGGCATGCGTCGTCATAAAGCTAGACATCATCAATGACGACGAAGGTGAGTGGTAGTAGGTTTCTAATAGTGAGTCCCAGAAGTATGATGATTGTATGGATTGAAAAATGGTTGCTCATTCCCATGGTATCATTCATGTATTCTTGAATCGCTGGAGCCTTCAGAAGCTTTAGCCTCTACTTCTGCATCATCATCTCAGCTGACCTCTTCCCAGAAGATCTAGCATCGGCGGTGCAAGGGAAAGTAATGTCCCCCCCAATGCCATCATCGTCCCGCATTCTTAGCGACTTCATGCCTCTAGAGATGGGGATTCCTCTCAGAATCTGCTTAGTACTGGACGAGTCTTCAAGTGATAGTCAAGGGTACAATTTGGTTAATACCATGGAGTTGGTAAATCCCTATATGACTCCCAACGTGGGGGAGTGCTAGGAGAACCTCCCTAACGTCCCCAACTGACGCTAACATTGGCGGAGCTCCGACCGTGTGGGTTGTCGAGGCACATCAGCGGGCACCTCCAGCCAGGCTGTGCATGCCGCTGAGACCAGATAATAAGCCCAACGCAGAGTTCATCACGCGTAGTCTCCCCATCCAGTGCCATCAGTCCCTCCTCCACTGCCGTTTGTGTTGCTGGATCAGGCAGAGCCACTTTGACCATGCCACGACTAGCCTCGCCCTACTATAGGTTGATCTTAGTCATCAGAATCTATTCTGATAGCTACTCTGCGGGCTTCGACTAGTGAGCAGAAGGATATGTCTAGCACCAGTCATCTGCCGGCCCAGCGACAGGGCCCGCCATGCCTCCTGTCACTAAGCGGCCCCCTGCCAGAAGAAGTTCGTTCCTGTCACAGAAGTATGATGTTCTCAAGCACCTTGATAGACTCCCAACATGGATTTTCTTCCTCGAGGCCCTTTTCCTATCATCAAATATTCGTGAGGCCCTCGCTAAGGAATTAATAACCCCCCTCTAGTTTGAGACAGAGGTAGCAGCTATAAAAGCCTTTCATGCTGAAGCAGTCGAGAAAGCTGAATGTTAGGTCATCATTTTTTTCTCTAAAGAAGATGAAAGCTCTCCTATATAGGTGTACATCTGCCCACTGTGCATCATCGACCAATTTAATGGCATGGAGGTCCACCGTTTGCTTGTTGACACCGGCTTCATGATTAACCTTATCCCGACATGGACACTATAGAAGCTGGGGTTATCCGAAGATGACCTGACTCCCTACAATTTAAGGATCCAGGGATATGATAGGACAGAGCAGACCCCAGTCGGTACGATCCATTTGAAGACCCAATTCGGTGGCGTAGTTGCTAGCACTGATTTTATGGTTGTCTCTCAAGACACCGCATACAATTCATTGATGGGAAAACCATGGCTCCACCTGCATGTGGTGGCCCCCTCATCGTATCACCAATGCCTCAAGTACTCCCACAATGGTCGAGTAGGCGTACTCTAAGGTGATGCATCTCCATTCGCCTCTTGTGAAGCCCGCTACCTGGATGCTGACTATTACAAGAGCAAGGATAAATAGATTTAAGCAAGTGAGGTTTAGCCCGTCATGGTCGTAACTGACCCCTGGGCAGGTCTGGATGGCGCCTAAGTCTTCTCGATCCATCGATTAGAGGCCGCAACCCCCGACATGGGGTAATGTTTTGTTGTCTCTTGTTTAAGGGAGAATCATATTCCCAAATCCAAGTAACGGCGGAAATTCACCTCGTACTCCAACAAAAATCAGGTTTAGGGGATCCTGGAGCCCCATACCCCTATAAGGTATCAGGATGCCCTCCCCATAGCAACAACAGTATGTCATACGTGCCTATTTTTCTGAGATGGAATCAACCGGCTCAAGCTGACACCCAACTATTGCTTTGATATCATCAAGAATGGTGTAACACCCCGAGATTTTATGAAAAATATTCTTTTTAATTTCATTAATGTCTTGTGTTATACACTAAACCAAAAGGAGCTTTCACAACACACATCTTTGACCTGGCTTGAATTACACGCAATCGCGACCTTCCACGATAGCGTGTGTTGTACGCAACACCAAGTTTCGCTAAACAACAATATGCTATTAAGATATTATTAAAACTAGCCGTTATGAATAGTAATAACCACTTTTTGAAATTTTGTAAATTTTATTTTTCAAAATAGAAATCATTTTTGGATTCGGAGTATCGAATTTAGCCTAAGGTGAAATTTTGGTACTTTTCGGATAACTTTCATATTCTGATGAATAGTGAAAATTACTAAATTATAATTAAAAACAACTTTTTTAATCGAAATAATTAATAGTGATAAATCATTAATTTGAGTGGTTTTAAAGTATATTTAGAATATATTTTTACAATTTAATACAATGTTGGTCATTAAATGTAATTTCACATTTAAACTAGACATAAACAAGTGTCAATCTTTTGATAGATATTGTTTCTTAAAAACACGCTATTTGTTTTAACAGCGGGATTTAATTATAAAATTAATGAATGCAACTTTTATGTTATGAATTTGGTAAAATAGACTTCATTTTTGAATTCGGAATATGAAATATAGCTTGGGATAAAATTTTGGCATTGTTCTGAAAAACATCAATTTTTGATGAATAGTGAAACTACTAAGTGGTAGGTTAAAAACTGAATTTTGCATAAAACTTAATTTTACCGCTTCTGTGAATGGAATTTCGAAAATCCGAGAGACACGGTTAATATCAAGGACTAAAATGTGGTTCAATGAGATGAAAATAATTTTTTGGTGAATAGTAACTTTTTACTTTTTTTTACCGCGGTTAATAGTAAATAGGGTAACTAAGGGTAAATATGATATTAATATTACCCTAACACATGTCCTAATTCTATTGGACAAGTGTAATTCGACCAAAAACAACCTTAGGAATAAAATATGACCATTTAGGCCCACTTGGATTAGATTAGGACATTTATTATTATTTAATTCAAAGAAGAGTTAAAAGAGTTAAAATCAAAGTTTATTTACTAAAACATTTTTAATATGGGGTTTTACATAAGATAAATTCGATTGTAAATATTCATTAGAAAGCTAAAAAGATTTAATACATGATGGTATTTTATTTGTAATTTTTAGACATCAAATAATTTAATTTATTTATGACACAGTGATGATGCAGTAATTATCTTATTAATGAAATATTGACATAATTGATGTTATAAACACCAAAATAAATATAATTTGAGACTTTTTATGAATTCCACTAATTTTCTAGGTTACTATGATATATTATTGTTGATTTAATCAACTTGTTTCGAACATATAATTCTGTTATGACTTTCACAAAAATCATATATCAAATAGTGTCAAAATTGACACAAAATAGTTTTTAAATCAAATATTATATTATTAATTGTTATTTTATTCCTAAAAATCTAAGGTTCGGCCAAATGACTTAGATAAGGATATATATATTAATAATAAACAATTTGGGGTTCGTTTGGCATGATATAGTAAGTGTATTAACCATATAGTATAAGAAAACAAAAAGACACGGTAAAAGTTAAATTATTTAACTTAGAGTTAAATCTAATTGATAAGGTTAAAATAATAACCTAAACTTGTCTAAATTCTATTGGTTGATAGGATTTCGACCCATCCCCACTTTAGCTTCGAAATAAGACCCTTTGGAACCATTATAAACCGATTTTGACTTTAATATAAAATAATATTTTGAGATATTCCTAAGGTGCCCCTCTCCTCCCCTATAAAAGGACACCACCTCCCCCTCCTCCTCACACCAATTTGAGCACTCAAGCTCGGCCAACCCCTGCAAATTTCTCCTCTCCACTTCCCTAGAAACATCCTAGAGGTTCTGGTCTTCCTCCAAGACCAATTTTAGTGCCCTAAGAGGAGGTCTCAAAGAGGCACTTCAAAGAAGAGGTAATTACCGTTACCAATTCTTTCATCCTTATTTCTTCTTCCAATTCTTCTTCTTAGGTTGTTTCATTATGAAGTAATAACATCAGTATCACTCATATACTGATATGTTATTATAAGTATGAAACAAACCTATTTCACCATCTATCCATCCTACGGAAAAAGAAATCACCGCGCGTGCGTACGTACGGAATACCGTCTCCACGCCGTGGTGTAATCTATTTTCCACCACCACCTTACATGGATGGGTATAATGGTGTAAAGAATAACTATACATAGTTATTACAACATCATATTGATTCTGATATATTGTATAATCCACTCCAATTCAATTCAATATTTATAGAAATGATATCATCGCTCGTGCGTACGTACGGAATACCGTCTCCACGACGCGATGAGATTCATTCTCCATGTTAACCATTTAAGAATGATTATAATGTATATATAAGAAATAATAATGAAATATATGACATTATAAAGCTACTGGATTTATGTATATATATACATATGTATTTCATCTACTTACTTCCATTTCAAGACAATAAGGAAAGGAAAACAGCGTTCATGCGTACGTACGGACTACCGTCTCCATGAACGGTGTTTTTCATTTTATTTATCTACCTATTATATATATATATATACTGAATATATATGATATATAAATCATATTTTATATTCTGGAAGTAAGTAAATCATGATATATGTAATAATGATGTCAAGAACAACAAGTCAAAACACCTACGATAAATGAAACGATTTTACCCAAAACGCTTCTTTAACATGGAATTTACAAAAGAACGGGTAATATAATGTCATAAGTGAACCATATATGATATCATAACAATGAATATGATTCTGTAATAAGTCAATAACATGATTTAAATCATTATACAGGAGGTTCGGACAGTTACAAAGAAAGTCGGACCTAAGGTAAGGGAAATTTCACAATCTCATTTTTATCCGAGATTGTTTATACGTTGGTATTTACTGGGGTGTATTTTATCATCCACATCCATGTTTTCTCAATATATAATATTATTTACATCCACCTACAATTGTTTAAATCCAATTTTACCCTTCTATGAGTTTTTAGTAAAAGATATGAAAGTAATCTTTTGTCGTTTTTTTTATACGAGGTACTTTTTGACTTTTCCGACAAAAGTACGAAGAATGTTTTTTTTAACTTATATGGCAAGAATGGATTTTTAAAACATTATTTCCAAGAAGCTTCCTTTACAAGTTTTCAAGTTTATTTTTAATCAACTTCTTTTAGTTTAAAGTTGCATGACATGTTAAGAAAGTAAAAATGTTTTTGAAAAAGAAAGGATATTTTCCTCAAGAATGGAGTTCAAGTGTTTTATCAAAATTATTTTCCATCTAAGATAATAAAGGGTTCTGTTTTTATCCCTATTATTACATGGATTTGATTATGTTGTGATGGAAATATTTTTATGAATTCCTTTACCTTATATGAATTGTTTTATGATGTCATGTTGTTTAAGAATCCCATTTTTATTACATGGGTTACGCTATGATGTATGGTTTATGATTATGTGGCACACATAAGAAAGGATTCATTATAAGATGGGTGGGACCTATATCTCCCTCCAATGCATTGGGTAAAGATTTTATATCTCATGAGATAGACATGGCTGGAATGGTAGGTAATACCGGTTCAGTGAAACAGGACTGAAACGAGGATTACTCGATTCAGAAAGGGACTTTGTCCACTAAGATAGTCTTGGCAATGAGTCATGACTAACAAGAAATGATTTTCTATGATTATGTGTGCATGCCACAAAGTTTCAAGTTTTATGTTATGATTATGGGGATCTCATTTTCAATTCTATGATTTATCCCATGTTATGATATTATGAGCTCTTTTGCAGGTCAAGATTTCCAAAAGCTACGTTCTTATGTATATGATGTGATTGATATTTCTTTTGTTTACCCTTACTGAGCATTTGAGCTCACCCTTTTTTGTTTTTCTTTCCCCAGGATATAAAGAAAGGTTTTAGGTAAAAAAAAGGGGAAGATCATTATGGGAGATATTGAAGATCTTTCACCACGTTTAGAAGATTACGTTCCGAGTTTCCAAAGACACTAAACTATTACGATCCTTGTGTGTGTGTTTTTGTTATGTACTAAGTATTCCGCAAAAGTAATGTAATGTCCATGTACGATAAGATTCGGGTCATTATAAATGGCCCCTTGGGATGAAGACCAGATGGGGTTAAGTTGATTGCCTTCATTACTATGGTTTCGGT
The DNA here is from genome assembly GCA_963277665.1 of Viscum album. NCBI lineage: Eukaryota > Viridiplantae > Streptophyta > Magnoliopsida > Santalales > Viscaceae > Viscum > Viscum album. The sequence continues at coordinate 1,390,961,933 of OY728164.1, forward strand.
AGTTTCAGAATCTCCCGATACAGTGACCACTACTGCTCAGGCTGGTACTAGCCTCCCGTCAGAATCTGCTGACCCATAGGTAGCTTCTCCTACTGTGGATCCCTCCTCTGCAAGCAAAGAATAAGATTTGGAGGGTGATCCCCTGCCTTTGAAGAGGGCGTATCCACCATGATCGGTGAACTAGTACAGGTGAACCTAGGTAGCGAGGTGGACCTGAGACCCACGTTGATCAGTGCGGCCATGCCTCTCGAGGAGCAGCAGTGGTATGTAGACTTCCTGAAACAACATCATGATGTATTTTCTAGAGCTATGAAAAGATTCCCGAGATAGATCCTCAGGTAGCCATCCACCACCTTGGTCTCCTGACAAATCATCGCAGATTCAAGCTGCCTCCCAGGAAGATGCACCCTTCTCATGGTGCTATGGTTGAGGGAAAAGTTGACAAGCTCATCATAGCCAACTTTTTAAAAGAGGTCAAATACCCCAAATGGCTAGCCAACATTGTGCCAGTTAGGAAGAAGAATGGATAGATCAGAGTCTGCATCGACTTTTGCGATCTCAAACTTCACTGTCCGAAGGATGATTTTCCCCTTTCTATGATGAAATTGCTGATCGATGCTACAACTGGGTTCCAAATCCTTTTCTTCTTGGAAAGGTACTCTGGATATAATCAGATCCGAATATCCCCCGAGGATGAGGATTCCAAAGCTTTCAGGGTGCCAAAAGGTACATTTTGTTAATAGGTCATGCGCTTCGGCATAATGAATGCACGTACCACCTATCAGCGGGCCATGCATCTCATATTCAATCCAATCCTTGGGACATTGGTGGAATGCTATGTGGATGACTTGGTAGTCAAATCCCGCCAATGCTAGGACTATCTCAAGGACCTCGAGAAAGTGTTCGGATTCCTCCGTTCCCGCCACCTAAAGATGAACCCATTGAAATGGGCCTTCAGGGTCACCTCTGGGAAGTTCCTTGTCTTTTTTGTCAGGTACCGGGGAATCAATATCGACCCAGAGAAGATCAAGGAAATCGATCAGATGCCTCCCCCGAGAAATATTTGAGAGCTTTGAGGTTTCTAAGGCCACTTATATTACATACGCTGATTCATTGCGAATCTAGCCAGCAAGTGTAAGCCCTTTTCTAGGATCATGAAGAAAAGCTTCGCCTATGAGTGGGACTAAGAGTTCCATACCGAGTTCGATGAAATCAAGCAGTATCTACTTCAGCCTCCGGTCTTTATGCCACCCATCTCCAGAAAACCACTGATCCTATACGTGAATTCACTGGAATGATCTTTTGGCACCCTTATCACCTAGAAGAACAATGAGGGGATAGAGAACAATCTTTACTAACTTAGTCATATACTCATCAATACATAGACCAGATACCCTCCCATCGAAAAGAGCTTCCTACCACTGATATTCGTAATACAGAAATTGCGACACTACTTGCCGCACCATGATATACAACTAGTGTCTCGAGTAGACCTGCTGAAGTACATTCTGAACTGCCCCATGATGACAGGCCGATTAGTACGGTGGGTGGTAATCCTCCTGCAGTTTGACATCAAGTTCGTGCCCTAGAAGGCTATTAAAGGACAAGCATTGGTAGATTTTCGTGCCGCCCATCTAACCCCCGCAGACCAGTCCCTGGACCTGGATTTTCCCGATGAGGTAATCCTCTCAGTAGAACATGCCATCCCGTGTTGGAAAATTCACTTAGATGGTGCCTCCTAGAACCCCAATGGCAGGAGGCTCAATGATCCCAGACTCAACAGAGTTGGCCTATGTATTGTCTTTATTACCCCAGTTCAATCCATCCTGCCGTACTAATTTTTATTGTCAGAATGTTTCACCGACAATGAGACAGAGTATAGGGCTCTTATCACTGGCCTCGAGCTGGCCCTCGAGATCAATGTGCCCCATTTGCATGTGAAAGGGGATTCCAAACTAGTCATAACGCAAATCAACAGTGACTATGTCATCAGGAAGTCAAAGCACATACCACTGTTGGAACGCAACCTCCAGATAATGGCCCAGTTCCCATCTTGTTTGGAAGTTACTCATGTCCCTCGATCTCAGAATGGTCGAGCTGATGCCTTGGACGGCCTGGCTGCATCACTTGTAGAACCCAAGTAGGATGACCTGATTATACACATAGAACATCAAAGAGTCATTGATCCCGTCACCCTAGATGAAGACGAAGACTTGTGGGTAAGAAATTTTACCATCAAATCCTCCACATAAGGACCCTCGGGTTCCTCAGATGCAGTGGTTTAAGTGACCACCAACTGGAGAGCCCCCTTTATCGAGTATCTCCAAAATGGTTACCTCTCAGCTAATTGGGCCGAGCGCAAGTGAATCGGACACCGCGCGCTGTAGTTTACCCTCCAGAGTGGTCCCAATCTTGAGTAGACCCTCTGCAAGATTAGGTTTGATGGTGTTATTCTCCGTTACATCCAAAGAGTCAATATTTCTTAGGTCATGCAGGAGGTTCATGCCGGTTCTTACGACGCCCACCCGATTGGGTCGAAGCTATCTCACCAAATCCATAGGCAGGGGTACTTCTGGCCCTCCATGATCCATGCGTTCATCGAGTTCTACAAGAGATGTCACACATTCCAAATTCATGATAAATTCATGAATCGGATTCAAGAACCTTTCCACTTTACCATGTACTCTTGGCCGTCTGTGATATGGGGACTTGATGTTTTGGGACCATATCCACCGGTGACAGCTCACCAGTGTAGGTTCATCTTGACCGTTACAGATTTCTTTTCCAAGTGGGCAGAGGCAATTTCACCCAAGGAGGTCAAGGACCGTTCTATCATTGACTTTGTGAGATCCAATATCATCTATCGGTTTGGAGTCCCTCATGCCGTCCTCACCGATAAGAACACCAACTTCCGAGCAGCCGAGCTGAAGAAATAGTACGCCAAGTACAATGTCCGTTCGAACCATACCTCCCGCTATCAAGCGCTAGAAAATGATAAGATTGAGACATTTAAGAAAATCCTTTCTAACATCCTGCAGAAAATGGTTGGTCAAAATAAGAAGAGTTGACCAGATAAGCTCCCCAACGCCCTCTGGTCTTATCAAACGACGAATCATAATTCCACCTAGCTGACCCCATACTCCCTGGTGTACGGAACTGAGGCCATCCTGCCCATCGAGATCCAGCTGCCTTCGTTATAAACAATGGTCTATGACCAGCAGGTCCCAGATAAGGTAGCCAAAATTCGTCTGGCTGAATTGGAAGCACTTGACAAGAATAGGATTCATGATCTGCATAATCTAGAAAGGCATCAGAATAAGATAACTAGATCCTTAAACAAGAAGGTTCGACTCCGTTCTTTCCTGCAAGGCGACTTGGTATTGGCCTTCCGGACACCAATGATCCCTGAAAAAAAACCACCCAAGTTGGAGCCCAAATGGAAATGACCTTATATAATCCATAGGGTTTACCCCAATGGGGCATACTCCCTGGTGACCATGGACGGTGAGCGAAAAACTTCTCCCACCAATGCCAAGTTTCTATAGCAATACTTTGCTTGAGCCAGTTGGTCTGGCATGACCCTAAACTATTTAGCTCCTACATGACCCTAAACTGCTTCATCCTGCATGACGTTAAACTATATGTCATTCTGAAAGATGTTAAACTGAACCCTTAGAACTACGTGTGGCTTGATTCCTATTCCATGGGATACGTAGGAACACTCAAACATTTCATCTTGAGTCCAACCCCAAACTCTCTTCTTGGACTATTCCCCTTGGATATAGTTCTCTCAGAGGGTCCTTACATGATATGGTGTTGGATTTTTAGCCCCACACATGTCAGGATTACGATGGTCGCACCATGTTCCCACTCACTGTTCTTCTATCCTCCCAAGTCCTTACCATACGACGCTAAACTGCATGGCCTTCAAGAACTACGTATGGATTGACACCCATTCATATGGGATACGTAGGAACACCCAGACGTTTCGTCTGTTGGCGCAACCCAAATGCCAGAATCTTCCCTCGGGTTAAGAAATATAGTGTGGTGTGGACCTTTTTCCCCAATTCTCATCTCGATTCTTCCATACGTCCCACTACCCAGAGGTGTCCGCCTCTTTCACAGATGGGCACAACTATGCTTCACCCACTCCTTTGATTGGGACTCCATCATCTATCCCATCCATAAGGGCCCCCAAATGGTAGGGATGCTAGACCAAAGGGCTCTCCTACCACTTCAGGCCAACACCCTCGAGGATGTTGAGAAACAAATTGATACAAGTCTCGTGTTGTGAATATGGTCAACAGTCGATGCTAATTTGTTGTTCCCAGTTCAGGTCACTATAGGGACACTGTGTTTTGAACATGGTCAACAACTATCCTTTATCGTCAGAGCCACCCCACGATGTCCCAAACATTGAGTGTAGTGGTCCATTTTGCCCCGTTGTATCTCCAAGCGACGAAATCCCTTCGGGAGATGCCAGCTATTAGACCCCTATATGACAGGGAGAGATGAGTCCGACTCCTTGTTTCCCACACTGAGCACTACTCACATGGGCTTAGGAGCTGTGATGAGGTGGTAACCGCATATGAGGTCGTATGGATACCATTGGCCAGGACGCCTGACCTCAGGCCCCTTGTCCTTTTCCAGCCCCTTGGCCTTTTCTACCCCCTGGTCCAAGTTCTCATTTAGGGTTGTGTGGTGTGGAGCGAACTTATGTCCTCATTCACGTCGGGCTATTTCTCCATGCCACACATATCCCCTTGTGACATCCCTCCCATCATTTATCATCCATACCATGAGCACAAGCCATGTCGCGCTTCGTGTGCCCAATCTCGGGCCCCGACCCAAGTCTTAACTCTTACGGGATTGTACGGTGTGGTTTGGGATTATGTACTCATTCACATCGGGTTACTCACCGCGCCGTACACCTCCTTTTTTTGGGGGTATCTTACCCCTTTCATCGTCCTAACTTCAAGATGTTAAACTACACATGGTTGGGCCTTTCCATATGAGGCCCAGCCTCAGGCCCCTCAGCATTTTCAGGTCGTCGACCCAGGTTCTCACTTAGGGTTATACAGTGTGGTATGGGATTATTTCCCCATTCATGTTGGGTTACTCGCCACGTCGTACACCTCCTGTGCGTGGGGTATCTTACCCATTTGCATCCTTACTACGTGATGACAAACTGCACATTCACTACGGGAAAAATCACTATTTGCGACGGGAAGAAATACCGTCGTAAATAACCCTTCCAGGAGGTTATTTGCGACAAGGAAAGTAGCCCGTCGCAAATAATTGGTTATTTGCGAAGGGATTTCGTCTCCCGTCACAAAAAGTTTGGCACGACTTATGCGCCAAATCACGCGGCTTGTGCGCCATACCGCACATAGGTATTTGCGACGGGTCACGTCGCAAATACCCTGCGGCGGTCAATAACTTTTTGCGACGGGATGTCGTCCCGTCGCAAAAAGACTGTCTATAGGGACTATTTGCGATGGGACCCGTCGCAAATTACCTTTTAACTGCCGACTGTAATTAATGTGGGCGAGGGTAATTGCGACGAGCCCCATCGCAATTACCACGATTTGCAACGGGAAGCCCGTCGCTAATAATCCCGTCGCAACTAATCTAACCTATATATACTCCCATCCGTTTTTTCCCAAATCATTCAGATCTTGCTCTCTCTCTCTCTCTCTTCATTCTTCAGTTTCAAAGAGAAATTTTCTTTTAGCTGAAGTTTTTTATACGAGAGCAATCAGAGAGCGTCAATATCTTCAGAATATCAATGTTTAAAGTATTTATATTTTATTTTTTTATATTTATTTTATTTTTTATGTTAATTTTAATTGTTGTTTATTAGTTCTAATTTAATTAGATTTCAATTGATTTTTATTTATATATAGTTTTACTAAGAAATTGATATTGTTAGTTATAATTATAAATAATTAGTTATAATTAATATTAATTAGATATAATTATGAATAAATAGATATAATTAACAATAAATAGTTATAATTAGCAATAAATTGATATAATTAGCAATAAATAGATATAATTTGCAATAAATAGATATAATTAGCAATAAGTAGATATAATTAGCAATAAGTAGATATAATTAGCAATAAGTAGATACAATTAGAAATAAATAGATATAATTAGAAATAAATAGATATAATTAGGAATAAATAGATATAATTAGAAATAAATAGATATAATTAGGAATAAATAGATAAAATTAGGAATAAATAGATATAATTAGGAATAAATTAATATAATTAGGAATAAATAGATATAATTAGGAATAAATAGATATAATTAGGAATAAATAGATATAATTAGGAATAAATAGATATAATTAGGAAGAAATAGATATAATTAGGAATAAATAGATATAATTAGATATAAATAGGAATAATTAGATATAATTAGAAATAATTAGATACAATTAGGAATAATTAGATATAATTAGGAATAATTAGTTATAATTAGGAATAATTAGTAATAATTTTGTATAATTAGTAATAATTATGTATAATTAGAAATAATTATGTATAATTCGTAACAATTATGTATAATTAGTAATAATTATGTATAATTAGTAATAATTATGTATAATTAGTAATAATTATGTACAATTAGTAATAACTAGGTATAATTAGTAATAATTATGTATAATTGGTAATAATTATGTATAATTGGTAATAATTATGTATAATTGTCAATAATTATGTATAATTGGTAATAATTATGTATAATTGGTAATAATTATGTATAATTGGTAATAATTATGGATAATTAGTAATAATTATGCATAATTAGTAATAATTATGCATAATTAGTAATAATTATGCATAATTAGTAATAATTATGTATAACTAGTAATAATTATGTATAACTAGTAATAATTATGTATAACTAGTAATAATTATGTATAATTAGTAATAATTATGTATAATTAGTAATAATTATGTACAATTAGTAATAATTATGTATAATTAGGAATAATTAGATATAATTAGTAATATTTAGATATAACTAGGAATAATTATGAATAATTAGGAATAATTAGTAATAATTAGAAATAATTGGTAATAATTAGATATAATTAGTAATAATTAGATATAATTATTAATAATTATATATAATTTGGAATAATTAGGAATAATTAGGAATAATTAGGAATAATTAAGAATAATTAGGAATAATTAGCAACAATTAAAAATAATTAGCTATAATTAGGAATAATTAGCTATAATTAGGAATAATTAGCTATAATTAGGAATAATTAGCTATAATTTGGAATAATTATCTATAATTCAGAATAATTAGCTATAATTAGAAATAATTAGCTATAATTAGAAATAATTAGCTATAATTTGGAAGAATTAGGAATAATTAGCTACAATTAGGAATAATTAGCTACAATTAGGAAAAATTTGCTACAATTAGGAATAATTAGGAATAATTAGTAATAATTAGGAATAATTAATAATAATTTGATATAATTAGGAATAATTAGATATAATTAGGAATAATTAGTAATAATTTGGAATAATTAGCTATAATTAGGAATAATTAGCTATCATTAGGAAGAATTAATGATAATTAGGAAGAATTAGGAATAATTGTCTAAAATTAGGAATAATTAGCTACAATTAGGAATAATTAGCTACAATTAGTAATAATTAGCTACAATTAGTAATAATTAGCTACAATTAAGAATAATTAGCTACAATTAGGAATAATTAGCTACAATTAGGAATAATTAGCTACAATTAGGAATAATTAGGAATAATTTGGAATAATTAGAAATAATTAGGAATAATTAGGAATAATTATGAATAATTAGCAATAATTAGGAATAATTAGCAATAATTAAGAATAATTAGGAATAATTAGGTATAATTAGCTATAATTAGGAATAATTAAGAATTATTAGGAATAATTAGGTATAATTAGCTATAATTAGAAATAATTAGGAATAATTAGCTATAATTAACTATAATTAGGAATAATTAGCTATAATGAGGTATAATTGGATATAATTAGGTATAATTAGCAATAATTACGAATAAATACCTGTAATTAGGAATAAATAGCTATAATTAGAAATAATTAGGAATAATTAGTAACAATTAGTAACAATTAGTAAGAATTAAGAATAATTAGTAATACTTAGTAATAATTAGTAATAATTAGTAATAATTAGTAATAAATAGCAATAATTAGATATAATTAGTAATAATTAGATATAATTAGATATAATTAGATATTTATAATATAATTTGTTTATTACTAATAATTAGTAAACAAAATATTCTTTGATAATGAAGGGAAAATTTACAATCATCTCCACAACGATGATTACCAAATTTCATTTCATTATTCAAGTAGTTTTCCTTTTGCTAAGTATTTCTATGTATTGCTAAATTAGTAATAAATAGTAATAATACGTAATAATTAGTAATAAATTGTAATAATTAGTAATAAATTGTAATATTTAGTAAGAAATTGTAATAATTAGTAACAATTAGTAATAATTAGTAATAATCAGTAATAATTTGTAATAATTAGCAATAATTTGCAATAATAAGTGTGAGGATGATGCAATTAAATGAGTTTTCGGACAAAAGAGTAGCCTTGAATCCACTAGAAATTGTGTCACCCCTAATTAATGATAATTATTAAGTAGTTGTAATTATTTATATTCTTTTTCAGATAGTGTTTTTATAATTTCAAACTATTCATAAACAGTGATGATTTTATATTTTATGTAGAAAAATACGGAACAAGACGTCGACATCAGTCATTATTAGATGATCGAGCTTGGATAAATCAACGTAGAAATCTAAATGGTTCTGTTTTAAATACTTTATATATTGAGGGTGTTGAAGATTTCTTATCATTTACATCATCAAAACCAAAATATGTTTCAGAAGGCACAATTAACTGTCCTTAAAAAAAATGTGCTCTGAGAACATTTGACACATTTGACATGGTTGAGGGACATCTCTTGCTGTTTGAATTTCAACCAGATTATGTTCTTTGGTATTAACACTGTGAACACAGTTCCAGTGAAGATCCTAATAACTTGATTCCGGATCCATCACAATTTTAAAATTTAGTACATGATGTTGCAGGTCCATCTGTGCAACAAACTGAAACTCACAATGATATTGATTTAACTCCCAAGTTTTCACCAACCAAATTTTATGAGTTGTTGAGGTTTGCTGAGGATGAATTATATCATGGTAGCAAGATAAGAAAATTAGAAGAGGTTGCAAAATATATGGCTATTAAATCAGACAATGCAATGTCAAACAGTTGTTTTGATCAGATATTTTCTTTGTTTAAAACACTATTACCTAAAGGAAATGTGTTGCCTGAAAATTATTATGAGAACAAGAGGATGATTTGTAATTTGGGCCTTAGTTATCAGAAGATTCATGCATGTCCAAATGATTGAATCTTATGTTCTGGAGAAAATGAGTCATTGGATATTAGTCCCACATGTGGACAATCGAGGTATAAAGAAGCTCAACCAGGGAAGTCTAGATCGATTCCAGTAAAACAATTGAGATATTTCCCCCTTACACCTAGGTTTAAGCATTTATTTATGTCTTAGAACAGAGCGTCAATGATGTCATGGCACAAAACCAATATTTCAACTGATAAAAGCTTGAATCATCCATCTGATGGTGATTCATGGAAACATTATGACCGTCTGCATCCGTCTTTTTCTATAGAAGCCCGAAACATGCGATTGGGTCTTTATACTGATGGTTTTTGTTCGTTTGGTTCTTATGGTAGTTAGTATTCATGTTGGCCGGTCTTTATAACTCCGTACAATTTGCCTCTATGGATGTTGATGAAGGAGCCTTATATCTTTTTGACTCTATTAATCCCAGGACATCAGAAAAAGAATATTGATGTTTATTTGAAACCATTGATTGATGTATTAAATGCATTATAGAGTGATGATGTTAATACATATGATGTTGCTGCGAAACAAAATTTCATATTAAAATATGCATTGATGTGGATGATTAGTGACTTTCCAGCATATGTCATGTTATCTGGTTGGAGTACACATGGTCCAAAATAATGTCTTTACTATATGAAAGAAAACAAAGCCTTTATGCTGGTCAATGGAAAAAACCTTGCTATTTTGATTGTCACCGTAGATTTCTTCCAACCTATCATCCTTTTCAGAGGAATAAATCACATTTTAGAAAAGGTACAATTGAAAGGGATAAACCTCCAAATACTTTATGGCATTTTGGATGAAATTATTGAGCTGTGTTATCTAGGATAGAATTACATAACTATGTTTAAATGTCGGTGGTTGGATACTAAGAGAGGTTTTTGTGTTCATCCAACTCATGGAATCGTCGATATTAAATATAAAAGTATTCTTGTAGTAAATGAACCATTTTACTGGCTCAACGTGCACATCAAATTTATTATGAAAAGTAATGTGCTACTTTAATAGACTTGAGTGATTGGTGGAACATAATAAAAATGAAATCTTGGGAAAATCACTTTATTCAAACTGAATGTGGTTTCGTTGAAGTGGAAGGAATTGAAATTTTGCAATAGACGGCTGAAAATCCTTCTGATTCAAAAAGAGATGTGAATATCGACGATGACACCCCACAATTAAGGATCAATGGTGATGAAGATGTTAATGATGTTACAAATGAATTTGAAATGACAAGAGATGCTAAAACTGAAACTCAAATAGATATTGATGATGCTGAAAAGGAAGATGAAGACATTGACATTGACAGCTATGGAGAATAGGATGAAGATGAACATTGACATAGTTAAATTCTGCTTATTATCATAACTAATATATATCTATATATAATAGTTATTTTCAACTATCTTCTAACAACAATCATTTTGTGTTTCAGAGGGACTCTGATCAATTGCGTGAGTTAGAGGAGGCTGAGCTACCTTTGGATGATGAGGATGTGGAATCAGCTGACCCTCAGCCTACTGGTGGTTCAGGAGGTATGAAGAGGGGCGCGGTCTTGCGTGATTGATGATTCCTAACCCTATCTTCGAGCGACGTCCACATCTTGGTTTCGATCCATGCACACAGAGGTATGGTAACCTATATGTTTTAGTTAGAATTCATTAATTTATTTATATATATATATACCAATTGTTTGATTATTTATCACTTTTTCATAGTTTTCAGCCTATAGCTATTGGATAAGGGAGCGCTATATTACACAATTATTTTTCTCAGCCATAGATCACATGGGGACAGATTCCTGTTGATGTGCAATGCGATATGTTTTTGCATTGGATGGTACATAAATAAATAATATTTATTTTGAAATTTATTTTATTAAAAACTTGATATTATAAATTATTTTTAGGGTTTATGGAATCCTATCGATGATATCATGTGCGACGCTATCCATGCGACATGGCAGGTTTCTGTGCATGACCGTTTCCGCCAGTTTTTGGAAAATTTGAGAATGAAAGCCATTAAGAATGTAGGGGTGATAGAATTTGATGAGTCATGTAGAGCCCACAAACCAGAGTACATTTCATCTCAAGTTTGGGATGGATTATGTTTACACTGGTTGGGTGGTGGATTTCAGAGGAGATCTTCAGTGGGATGATAGAACCTGGGAGATAGGAGGCGACCCATCGAGCTGGTAGCCGTACATTCAGTTCACATAGAGAGAATCTTGTAAGTATATTTTTTAAATATTTTATATAACTTTAAATATAAAAAGTTTATTTTATATTTCTATAGGTAGTCGAGCATCCCAATATTATGGAGTTATACGTCTATCAGAGGATGTTGAATGATCCAGCTACTGAAGAGATTAGAGATGATCGCCAGTGTTATATTGTGGTTAGTATTATTTTTTCAGTTTAACAATTAACTGCATATAATATTTTGACAATTTTAATTTTAAATTGGAATTTGAAGGTTTCATATGAGGCTACAACCTCTCAGACACAGGCTGAGGGTCAGGACGAGATGGCTGAGCAGACCGGTGATCACCATTTCGATGAGGCGGCATGGATGCAGGCGACTCAGTATGGCTTTGAGAAGGGCAGAGTAGTTGGAATCTGCTCTCATTTGACTCCTGGTACTTATTATGGTACTGCTGCGATGTCGGTGTCCAGCTCAAGAGGAACTCATGGAGAGGCATCATCTTCTGGCTCACAGTATCAGGATCAGTTGTGAGCTCAGGATGAGTATATAGAGACTTTGCAGAAGCAGCAAGAAGAGATGTGTCGGCAGCAGCAACAGTAGGAGCAGCATTACAAGGAGCAGATGCATCGATGGTAGCAGCAACATCATGAGCAGATGAAGTACATGTGCCATCTGACTCTTAGTTTAGGGATGAAATTTCCTTCACCAGCTCCTTCAGCTCCTCCACCTCCTTCAGAAGACGACCCCCCCAGTGATTTTTTTATGTTACAAACATTTGAATTTAACATTGTAATATTAATTATTTACATTTTCTGTATTTTATATCAGTGCAAATATTACATAATTTAATTTTTAATATTTTTTTATTTTTTTATATATTTTTTGTGAATATTGAGAATTTTAATATTTTTTATTTTTTTATTGGTTTAATAATAGTAATATTATTTTTAAATTAATAATAATTTTATTAAATTTTAATTTTTTTAAAATTAATTTATTATTCGCAATGGGACCGTTTGCGATGGGGTCCCGTCACAAATAGTCTAACTAAGTATTTTGAAAAACATATTTTCGATGATACTACTCGACCGTTGCAAATAATTTGTTGCGACGGGCCCATCACAGAAAGTGTTATATATATATATATATTTTCTGTGATGGGACGAGAGCCCATCGTGAAAACGTTTATGTATATATAATACATATAATCAGAAGCTTATTTGTGATAGCATTGTTTCCCGTCACAAATAACATTTTTTGCGATGGGCCCATCACAAATACTTGAATTTGTGATGGCATTTTCTATAATGGGCTATTTGTGACGGTATCCCGTTGCAAATAGACCGTTGCAATTATTAAGAATTCCAGTAGTGATTACTCCCTTCAAGAACTACACGTGGCTTGATTACCATCCTCATGGGATACGTAGGACCACCCAGACTTCTAGAATTTGGGTCCAGCCCCATCTCTTAGAAATCTCCCACTCATCTTGGCTCGTTGGCCTACATTCCCCCATAGAAAAGAATATATGGTGTGGTATGAGATTATGTTCTCACTCAAGCCGGGTGTTGTAACAACCATGCCATTTACCACCTCCTCCTAAGAGTTTTCTATCCCTTTGTTCTATCCTCACCTTTTCAAATCAGCCGCTCTCAAGATGAGCCCCTTGGTCCTCTTTTGTGATTCACCAATGTGCCCAAGGGTACTCTGGTTTAGCACCTATAATGTCGGATTCTTCCCGGACATTCTTTCACCCAATTTTGTTTCAGGCTTCGTGTTCCCCTTCATTAGGGATTCCATCACCTTTCACATCCAAAGGGACCTACGAATGGCATGGATTCCCAGACCAAGGGCCCTCCTACCATTACAGGACAACGTCTTCAAGGGTTCTGAGCAACAAATTGATACGAGTACCGCGTTGAAAATTTGTTCAGCGGTCGATGCTCATCTGTTGTTCCCATTCTATCCTAACATGATATGGATGCTGTGTTTTGAACATGGTTAACAGTTATCCTCCATCATCATTCCAACCCCATTAAGCCCAAAATTACGGTTACATGACTCACATCCTTCTCCAACTCATCATGTCCAAGTAGAATTTCGAGACTCTTGAAACTATTCCGCAATGCACATCCGCACATTAGGAGGAAAAACCCACAATAAGGCAATCATTCGGGACTCAATCGAGTTACCCTTTGCATGTATTTCACATACTGAAAATAACTTATCCGCCCTTATTTCCTACACTGAGTTTGACTCATGTAGTATTAGGGATCAAATTAAGGTCCACACTTGGAATAGTCCCTCTTTCTATGGTCTAAGTTCTAAGACCTTAAACTAAGATCTTTTCGTATTTCCCCTTTGTATAACTACATACAGCTTGATTCCCATTCCATGGGATATGTAGGAACACTTGAACACCTCATCTACATGTCCAACTTAATTGAGGGCCAGTCGCTCCTACTTTCTACCCTCTTACCTCTTTTTGGCACCTTGGACCAAAGTTTCATTCTCGGAATCGCACATGGTGTGGTGTGGAACTCGTCCTCATTCACGTTGGGTATGCTTTATTGCACTATGAACATCCCCCCTTTAGCCTCATCTCTACTACGTCTATGCCGCACGACGTTAAAATACATGGCTGGTCCCGCCACATGACCCTAAACCGTGACAGTATCGTCCTGGCCGTACGACAAAAAATGGCACAACATTGTGGTGCCCTTTCTCAAGTGACATCATGTTTGGTATTGGTCCAACACCATACCATTCTTCAATTACTTAATTTGGTTTGATTCTTGTTGTGATGCCAAGATTTTCTATTCTAGGCCCATCGCCTCCCAAAAAAATCACCTCCATTCACCCTAAAGGACAAAAAAGACTTATCAAATGCTGATTATTTTAGTGCGATGGCTAGACCCACACACAATTTTATCCCCAACACTAGTAACTTACTGTGGCACCTCTCAGAACTACATGTGGCTTGATTACCATTTTCATGGGATACGTAGGAAGGCCCATGCATTTTTGTCTCAGAGTCCAACCCTAAGAATCTACAAATCATGTCCCTTCCTTTTCAGCCCCTTGGACCGAACTCATCTAGGATCTTGTGGTGTTGAGAGTACCTCTTAGGTTCTCATTCATGTTGGTTTTTTTAATAGCCACACCATGTGCTTCCCATATCTTTTCCCAGCGTGGTCCGAGCTCTATGAACTTAAACTAAGATCTCCCTATGGGAACTGCATGCCATGTTTGGCTATTTTTCCGCCATGGGTACAACCCATTATATCAATCCCCCCTTAACGGTCCACACTAGAACCTTAAGCTATAAGTGTGTTCCCCCAAGACCCTTGTCCTTGGGAGGGGACTCGAATACCTCTTTCTGATACATCTTATAGTAGTGTTCGGATGTGTTTAGGCAACTAGCCCGAAGTGTGGAAATTTCACGAGGACATTACCCTTATTCCATTTCTAAGCTTCATGAGCCCGTTATTTGAATCCTCATCCTCTTCCACATCTGAAGGGACCACCTTCACGGCCTGGTCTTATGCCACCTCGGCTCACCTACCATTTCGGGCCAACGTGCCTAAAGATCCCAGACGACATTTGCGACAGGTCCTGTGTTTCGAACACGGTCCATAGTTGACCCTCATTTGTCTGTCCCCATTTCAGGGTAACGTGATATGGGCTTTAATCTTCAGCACATATAGGTGCATTATATAGGTGGGTCAGCATTAGTGGGACGTCAATCATCTAATTCCCCATCATCCCTAACGTGTTTCTGCCTCTGATAGGAAATTCCCATCATTACTTCTTGTTTCCCACATCGAGCACAACTCATGTGGGCTTTGTAATTCTGGTAGGACATGGACAGGAACAACCATTTCCACACATGCCTTTCCTCATCCCACATGACGTTAAACTGCACTCTCAGAACTATGTATGGATTGATTTCTATCCTCCTGGGGGTACATAGGAATGCCCACCCACTTTGCTTCGGGCCCAGCTTAATTCTCACTCTTGTTCCCTTGACCTGAAAAGTTTCCTCTGGGGATACGTGGTGCGATCTAGACTCCAAGTCCTCATTCACGTCGGATTGATAGCTACTGCACCACATACTACCTTCCAAAGATCTTCCCTTTCACTCCACATCTTATAGTATGATGTTAAATTGTGTGATTTTATATGTCCTCAATTCATGACACAAAACTGGGGTTCTACCCTGAACAAGTTTGGGATGCCAAATATTAATCATGGGATGCATTGATTTCCTCTCTAGAGAGAAGTCTCCTTACCAGTGTTGGTCTCTGATAACACTGTGCTTCTCAGAACTACGCATGACTTGATTCCCATTCTCGTGGGATACGTAGGAACATCCATACATCTTGTCTCTGGTTCCATCCCCAGGAATCATAATTCCCATTTCCCCCTCTTTTTTCGACCCCTTGACCTGAGCTCTTTTGGGGAGCCACGAAATTGCGGCTTTTCCCTAAACATGTTCGGGATGCCCCATGATAAACGTTGGGAGGTGACAGTTTCCTCATTAGAGAGGTCCTGTTCAGAAGTATGTCTGATCCTTGATCAGGCCGGTGTATCCACCAGATGCGTTTCCACCACGGTGGAAGAATTTCAAGAGTGTTGGACTCTAGTCGAACAACCCATCACTCCACTCTCCATGATTTGCATACCCTTTATTATGACCCTCATCCTCCCTCACATATAAAGGAACCACCTAATAGTATAGATTCTCGGCCTATGGCTAGCCTACTGTCCTGGGCCAATGTTCCAGAAGGCTAATTTATGACATTCTGAGTCAGGACCCATGTTTTGAACATGGTCAGCGAGCGACCCTCATTTTCCATCCCCATTTCAAGCTAATTCAATATAGATGTTGTCTTTGGAATGCGGTCAACAATTATTTTTTATTTTCATTCCATCTCCACAGTGTTCCAAATTTGGGGTATTGTAATTCACACTTTCCATTTCCTTATGTTTAGATTTATTCCAGCACCCCTGGTGTTACCCTGATCATGCACAAGATCATGCTGGGAAAACGATAATTCATCTATTCTGAGTGCTTCATTCTCCAGTCAGGTCTCTCCCTTCTCTTCCCAAGAATACAGATTGGTTGTTCAAACCCCCGGATTCCTGAAGCCTGGTTTTCACTCCTACATTTGAATGGGACAATAAGGTGGTCATCCCTTATTTCTCACACCAGGCTTGACCCATGTGAGCTTAGGGATTGATAGTTGGATGCTCCATAAATGTCACAAGAGTGCAATTAACCAACACAAATAACAGAAATCATGTATGCAGTTGGCATAAAATAATCAAAGCATGAAAGTGCGTTCAAAGGTTATAGGCATCACAACACCCTAGGATCGACCCATCCCATGGATGGGTTAACCTTGTCAAAAGAGCGTAGTAGCTCTGCCACCCTTTGGCTGGTGGCATCCAGGATTTTCTGCCACCTGTTCAGTTCCCACTCCTCCTCGGCAGCAATGGGGCATAATTCATCACCCACAATTTGAGCCCGCTCTACGCTGGTCAGTATGACAATCATTTCGTCCGAGGCTCATTTCATGGCCTCTTCAGCCTCTTCTAGCTGGGCCTTCAATTGCAATATTAGATCAAATTGTGCATTGAGGGAGGCCGAGTGTTCATCTTCCTGATTCTGCAGCCACTGGACCTCATCTTCAGCCTCTTGGAGCCTCATGATGTTCACCGCTTTTCTCTACTACCAACCCACACCGAGGCCACAATCATGCTCTCGAATATTCTCCACTATAAGATCTCATATGAGCATGTGAGGATGTTGGGAATGCACTCCCCCATCACACATTTCGCACATTCATGAGTGAAGTCTGTCCATCTCATCCAGCTATAATGCTTGGGGGGTATCATCAATGAAGCGCTTGATCCGTTTCCATGATCGACGACAAACTATTCTGCTATCCTCTTCATCGGAGGATGTCTTATCCCAGTCAGTGCGGTTGGTAGGCTCATATGCAGGGAATTCCCCTAGGAACTCACCAGCTAGGTCCGCATCCAGTTTCTGATTAGGCATGGCGGGACTTGGGATTCCTGACCGATCCTCATCGCCAGACCCCACCTCAATGATCTCAGCCTCAGCCTCCCTGATGGTCCCACTGGTGATCAGGAGCACTACTGCTCGATCAATATGAACCACCACCTCCACATTCACTGGCATTCCCCAGGGGAAGGCACTTCCAGGGGTACCGAATGACCTCTCCAAGGCAACCCATGCCATTTAGATGACTGTGAACACCAAAAAGGGAGAATAAACAACAGTTAACATGGTCTATGGATGAAAGTCAATAATTTGTTAGAGACTTATAGAGATCAAATTCTCTGTCTTGTTCTTGGGTATATGTCATCAGGACCTTGAAGCATGGACCTCCATATATTGTTGGAAGGTATGATTATTCGGGATCCACTTTGGGTATTTTGGCCCCGCGAGACATGTTAATATCCCCGGTGATAGGCATGGACCCTGAAGGTCCTGCATCTATATCTCTTGAAGGGAGAGAACGGGCTTTGTGCATAAGGCCCTCGTGTATAATTTAGATGTTACCAAGGAGTACAGAATGGCCATAAAGTGGGCCCAGAATAAGGGGTTTGGAATATTTACCTCATGGTCCTTAGAAAACTCTTTAAGATCTGAGACTTGATCCCCGACTTCACCCTCCTGCAATGGCCTCCCTCTCCCGGCCTCATCTCCCCAGGAGGATTCATCTGATTCTTCCGACAGAGGGAACCGTTCCCTTAAGTCAATATATTACAACTACGAGGGAGTGGTGAGATAGAGAAACTCCTTGAATCGATCCATCATTGGACGTGGGGTACCCCGGGAGTACACAAATTCATCCAGATCTATCATGTATTGCTCCGCCTCTGCCTGAGATACTGCAAAGTTGGCCTTGATAGGGCCTATCCCCAGACAATCCATCCCGAAACGGTTCAGATGTTGCCACATCTCCGATTGATCGAGGATTTTTTAGTTAACTTCCCAGATGTCCCAGGCCTCTGTGAAGACAACATTCTCTAGCATATCAATGTGGCCCAAGTGCTTCCCTGGAGCCTGAGTGGATATTCTACAGAACCCTCCAGGAGGCCTCCCCTCAGGATGGATCTGCTCTTCTAGGACCACTGGGTCCATTGCCACTACTGCCTCTCCCTCAACTGGTGTGGGCCCCACTACTACGGCAGCCTCACCAATGCGAGATGCCCCTTCCGCCTTCCGACCTCGATCCTGAGTTTTGGGAGGCACGCCATCATCAACTCGAATGGTTAGTTTCTTCAACATTTCCCTCGGGTTGGCCGCCTCCCAACTCTAGGCATATTTCTTCACTTGAAACAATACTTTGGAAACTATTCTTCTTCAATTTGGAAACAAGATTCCAAAAACTATTCTTCTTTTTTCCTTCATCTTCTTCTTTCCTCCTTCTTCCGTATTCTAAAAACTCTAAACTAGAAACACTATTCAGAAATGTTTCTTATTAAAGGTATGTATGGAAACATTATTTATCCAATTTTGAATTCTAGAGTTCACACTCTCACCCATAAACTAAATTTTTTCATTCATACATCAACTTCTATTTATAGGTTCTCCCAAAACGTTTAATGCGGGGATCTAAAATTTTTTTCTAGCTTACCGATATTTTAGATCTTTGAAATTCAAAAGATCCTAATTAAGAACATTAACTTTTTAATATTTACTTCTAAAAAATTCATAAGGATGGTTTGACTTATTCAATTATCATTTGAAAACTTTACCAAAACATCAAAAAAAGTCTTTGAATTCTTCAAAACACTTATAAAATATTATGGTAACTTCTCAAAAAATCTTTAAAATTCACAAATATTCATTCTTCTCCTGACATACTAACATTTATTTAATCTGATTCTTTAATCCAATTCTTCAATATGATTATTTAGTTCAATTATTAAATCTGATTCTTCAAATTTCATAGCCTTTATTATTAATGAAACACTTGCTTGTATCATTATGACTACATTAATTTTAGAATATAAGGATAGATATATCATTTCTTAGATTAAGTTACCAAACAAATATTCTCCCCGTTAATTTCATGAGGATTGCATCAAAAGTTCCTCCATTAAATTATAATTATTGAGAACTTACCAAATAGAAAATCATCATCAGATTTACTTTGGAAAGTTCTTTAACTTTCTTTATATTAAAACCTTGATAACAAATAAAAAATATTAACAAAACTAAGTCAGATGGACTTATTAACAAACTTGAGTCTGATCATACTTTATTAAAATAGCTATGGCTAATTTAGATTTTATTTATAAAAACATGTTTGATGGACTTTCTTATCAAAACTATATATGATCTTCTGAAACCTAAGAAACTTCATTCTGATCAGCCTGAAATACAAAGTGATGTGATTTCAATATAAGGAAAAAAAAGACCAACATTTTAGCACAAAAATATTTCAGCATCCTAAAACCTTCTCAACCAACTTAGTTCTAACACACAATACTGATCGATGCAAGCATCCCCCAGTTGCCTGTTCCTGGTGCTCCCCATTATGCCTTCCACCAATAGAGGTCCACTACCGCATTGACTATAGTGATATGTTGCCACCAAAAAACCTCTGGCATCAAAAACCACACCACCTCACATGATATATGGGTCAACATTGACTCTCCCAAATTTAATTATGGTAAATAAGACAATCAAGGGTTTGAACCCATGATCAGATAGAAAATGGACAACATCACAACATATATTTAAAATTAAAATTTTATATGATGATAAATATTAAAGATATAATATTTGAATGGATATAAATTTTATATATGAAAAATTTGAAATGAATATAAAATTTTTTTACTCAAAATTTTGGAATGTCCAAAATTTTAATGAAAATTATAAAAGGTTTGACAATTATCTTTTATTTATGAAATGTTAATAAATGGTTATCTATTGTTTAAATATTTGAAATATTCATTTATTTAAAGTTTATTCTCTTATATGGTCATGTTTAGTAAATTTATTAATAAATGTGAATATTGTGTATGCATTATTTTACATTTTTTAACTTCTTATAGAATAAATTCTTTAATTACATTCTAGGATTGAATTTATAATGAATTTTTAATCCATATACCTTGACCTATATTTGTAATTTAAGTTATTAGATTGAATTTAGTTATTGAATATAGTTTGTGAACATTAGTTATTAGACTTATGATGAATTATATACTCTCTTGAGTAAAGTATCCCTAGGAATAGGGACTCAGTGTCAGACTAATTACTTACATGCCCATTCCTTATCTAGGAAAGTGAATGGGTTTATATATCTTTCACTTTAGGAATACTCATATAGAGATTTTCAATCCCATATAACTCCATTCATTCACAATATTCATTTAAATAACTTTTTCATATTATTCATCTAGATACGTATAAATAAATTTGAATTCAATTTTCGGGTAAGTGAAATAAAATTGTTGGTTGTGTAAAGAGTTACATAACAATATAGTTTAAACATATTTATTAGGTGGAAGGAATAAGATTATAAACTAAATTACTAAAATCACGCATATATAAAATAGAATAACATGAGATAAGATTGCGAGATTAAAATCCCTTTAAAATACTATGTGTGATATTCCTCCAAAATGACACTTGTTAATACCTTGATTATCTAATTGGGTAGTTTTGTACCAAAACTAAGTGTCCCTGGATATTATTTTGTATAGAAAGGAAGTAATAAGTTATTAATGATTTTTTTCAGGTAGTTTCATTCAAAAGATGGGTTCCCTCAGATTCTCCTTTGTTATCTTGTTTTATCCTTTTCTTTGGGAAACACTTAGAGCTAGGAATCCATAATGGCTTAGATTCCAGAGGAATAGAGTTGAGTTTGTCCATATGATGGATTAATTAAAGTGTTGTACACTTATCTCTCCTAAGAATCATATATTATACGATTTGGATGATACATTAACTAAAAAATTAAGTGGATAGATGAACACTAAAGAAGATTCATTACTTAGTGAAATATGGATCTTGTCCCACTAATGGTTATCATGAATGTTGAAATTAAGTTATCCTTTTATTGGGTTCTCATTTAATAAAATTCATTATTAAACTATTTATAATACCTGATACTCATATTATAAAATATTTTTTTGTATATAACATCATCATTATCATTATAAAGTTAAAATTTGTAGTTAATCCCCTAAAAGGAGAAGTTTAATGAAAGTTATTCTTATGACTGTTAAATTAAGAAGAGTTATTAAGGAAAATTATATGATATAGAACAATTCCATTCCCAGTATCCAAGTGTTGAAAAAGTTCAACAATGGAATCTATATAACTATAGAAGCATATAGTGATTTATTCAAAGTTTTCATGTAATTAGATGAAAAATGGATTGTTCTAGTTAGGAAATTTATCCTATTTTCATCCATGGAAATCTTCCAAGAATATGATTAAATTTAAGAAATGATTACCCAATATTCTCAATGTTTTGGGAATAGTTGGACATGGAATATGGTGTCTAGATTATAGTAATGTATGGATTGTATATGTGGGTAAATGTTCAAACAACAATAAGAGAATTTTATTGAGAAGTTACAAAATCTTTCTTTAAGAATCCAATCAATGTAATTTAATAATATGGTTTTCATAAAGGAGGAATAATAATTCAATATTATGGGATTATCCAGAATACCCATAGGAGGTTCTAAAAATCCATGGAATTTCCTTTCCATGTATGGATGATAGAAAAAACAATTCTTCAATTTTAAAAGGTATACGATATTGAATGAATATTTTACAAAGTTATTTAAATAGAAAGGAGCTTAAAATAATTGAGATAATTGACTGAGATTGTAGTTTATATTCACTATATTAATTAAATAATTACTACACCAAGGATTTAGATGTAAATTATTTTTTCAAGATCAAATGAATATATGTAAATGATGTGTATCTTCATCACATTTCCCTTATGTGATAATAATTTTTTTTTCAATTTCAAAGAGTTGATATGAAAATTTTTTAGATGATTAATTTTATACACATGGTTTACAATTCATTAATTTATATAACATGTTTTGAGTATAAGATATGGATAAAATAGTTTTATCTTAGATAAAGTGTTTATCCAAATATTTGTTAAAATATATGAGACTATCTTCTGATCACCCATCCGTGGAATATTTTAAAAAATTATTCTTTTCAAAAATGTTGCTAACACATAAAATACCATATGTGATATAAAAAAGTAGTTTATTTGATAAACATACATAATAAAATATATAAATTTAATTTCTTAAATAAAAAAGGTTTTTTTATCTTAGAAACATATTATAAAAAGAATATAGTGTTTAAGAGGTTATTGGGAGTACCTACAAAATTGAAAAAGTTTAAAATTAAAAAAATAAAGTATATAAAAAATTTAAAGTCAATGTGTTTTTGACTGAGTATCCTAAATTTATTAAGATATGTTATGGTAATTAAAAATGGGAAGTTTCACATTTAGTTATCATTTAAAAGTGGATATCACTATTTCTTAAAGAAAAATACTAGTTATAAATAAAGTGTTTTCACTAAATATCTTAAAAGAGATTAGGATATGTAATGATAAATAAAAATTTAAATTGTTACATTTATTTATTATAAAAAATTAAAGACACCACTTCATAAAGGTGTATACTAGTTAAAGTGAAAATTGAATTAAAATTTATATCCTATAAGAGTTTTCGGTATTACGGTAAATAAAATTGTAAAGAGTTATATTAGTTACCAAAAAAGTGATTTTTACTCTATCGTAAAATATTTTAGGAGGATTGGTTTACAATAATCCAAGTAGCTACATTATTTAAATGAAACATTTGATTGAATAGTGTTCAAAGGATGATGATGAATAAATTAGAAAGAATTATATGTTGAGAATATAAGTTGACATCGTAACATTTGGTGCTGTGATGTTAAGAAGTTTGAATATATTATACAAGTTGAATAGTTTGGAATATGATTCCTAAATCTCACAATTACTCAAAATATATTTATTTATAGATATTTCTTATTAAATATATTGTTGGATTTATTTAACAGATGGTCACATAGAGACGTGAAAAATATTACATATTATGTAATGTGTTAAAAAAATCCATAATGTATTGAAAGTATAAGGATGATCTAGATTTTTATCATATATGATATGTTAATATGGTTCAAATGTTAGGGTTTTTTAACATTATTAAAGAGTTTTGGGATTTTAAAAAGTATTAGATAAAAGGTTACCTCCATTTTATCATTCTTTCACATTGGCTATATAAATGTATATATAGATGCAGATCTCATAAAGTACAATTATAATTGACCTTTAAATGTATGTATTTGAATTCCTAACTGATATTTTTAATGGTGTATTATAGGTTTTTATGAAATGTAATAGTCAGTGTAAGTAGGATTATTCATGAGAGATATAAAATACACTCATGGGGTACAAGAAAAATAATATGATTCTTTTTTGAACTAGATTGATTGATAAGTATACCACATGAAGTGACAATCAGATATATTTGGTATACTAGGGGTGATTAGATAATGTTTGATTCCCCACTATTTGAGATTTGTCAGATACCCGACATGAGAACATTCATACTCTAATACCCTACATATGCAAGCCTGTATATTGACTTAGATAATATATGGGTGGTAGGGTATGTTTTTGATCATTTTTTTAAGTTGGATCATAACTAGGATGAGACTTCTCAATTCTTATGATGAGTATGATATCAAGTCCATAGATTAAGATAAAATATGGGAGTGTGAGACAACACCTAGATATTATATATCTATCAGGATAAAGGATATGTACTGTGGTCATCCATAGGGATGAATGACATGTGATGTATTCATCAATTAGTTCAGTCTATAATATAATAATTAATAACATATGAATTGGATTTATGGTATTGACATGGTTCTTTCCCCATGGTCACTCTATGTATCAAGAAAAAGAAAAAATATGAGAATGAATGTTTTTATATGATGCTGACAGGTAGAAAAATGTTTTAAGATGCATGTGTTTGATGAAGATCATTCCAGATCCTTTTATAGCTTGGGAATCATCGATGTTTTCCAGAGGTTTCACTTTTCTTACATATATATATATAAATCTATAGATGCATATTTATTTTCAACTCTACAAAGGACCATGGGGATACACTTTGTGGTTGACTGAATGGTTATTGAGTTTGACTTAGAGAGGCACTATAAAATCATTTTAGAGTTAATCCAAAAGTGTTTTGGATGGGTATTCACAATTTATTTAATATGATGTGTACAACTTGAAGTTAATGATATCTTTCCAAAAGTTTTTTAAAAGATATCCAAAATATGTTTGAGATTTTATTTCACAAGTTATTATATATGATATAATAGAAGGTGAAATGAAAGAAAAGTCTTTTAGGCTTCACTACAAGTGGGAGCTTGATAGAGATAAAACCCAAATCCTTATATATATATATATATTTGATGGATTTAATGAAAATTTTTATTTTTAGGAAGAGAAGGGAATATCATTTATACTACCTAGGATAATATTTTTCATTTGGTCAGTTCAACATCCATGTGACTATCATTTAATGTAGTGTTTAATTTGATGAAATGCTTGGGAGTTAAATCATATATTGTATTTATATTTTCCCTGATATTTATTCATGTGTTTAAATGTATGAATAATTGGGATATCCCAAGGATATTCTTTTAGGATTATAAATTATATATCTATATGATGGCAGTTGGGTGTGTGGATATTCGGCCAGTGACTCCTAGGAACCCAAAGCACTATCCAACTTTCTCCTTCGCACTCTGAGATACTATCATGTCGTGGATATTAGTGGATACTGCTCAAAAGTTTAGTGATTTAGAGTAGCCCATGGAGACACTATGGAGGTGAGATGATTTTTACACTCATTTATCTTCATCAAACCATATAAAGAAGATAAATATTTATTGGATGCTCTCTGGTGCATGGTTGTAACACCCCAAGCTTCTACGGTACGTTTCCCTTCGAATAATGCGATAGCGTGTGTTGTACGCAACCTCGAGTTCTAACACACACCACAACTAATTAAACTAGCCGTTGTAAATAGTGATACCTACTTTTTGAAATCATATATATTTTATATTTCAAAATGGACTTCATTTTTGGATTTGGAATATCGAAATTATCCTAGGGTGAAATTTTGGTACTTTTCGGATAACTTTTATATTTTGATGAATAGTAAAAATTACTAAATTTTAATTAAAAACAACTTTTTTAATCAAAATAAGTAATAGTGATAAATTATGAATTTGAGTGGTTTTAAAGTATATTTAGAATATATTTTTACCATTTAATATAATGTTGGTCATTGGACATAATTTTACAATTAAACCGAACATAAACAAGTGTCAATCTTTTGATAGTTATTATCTCTTAAAAACACGCTTTTTGTTTTAACAGCGGGAATTAATTTTAAATTAATTTCTGCCACTTCTGTGTTTTGAATTTAGGAAAATGGATCCCATATTTGGAATCCGGATGTCCAAATTATGTAAATAGGTAACTTTTATTTTTAGACATTTTGAATAATTACTGCGGTAAATATTTTATTTACCATGGTTAAGGGTAAATCCGGTAAATAAGGGTTAAAAAAATAATATTATAATAATACAAAATTACCCTAAAACGTGTCCTAACCTTATTGGTGTACACATACCCGACCATGGGCATCCTTGGGTCAATTTGGGGACCCCTTGGAGCCACTTGTAAGTGATAATGACACATTATATTAATAAAGTTAAAATAAAAATAAAAATGGCATAAGATTACATCTTTTAGAAGAACAATTTTTACATAGGGTTATACATGTTGGATTTTAGATTATAAACATTCATTAGAAAGATAAAAATATTTCCTACATAATGATATTTTATTTATAATTTTTAGACATTAAATAAGTTATTTTATTTATGACACAATGATGATGCAGTAATTACTATAATAGTGAAAAATTAAAATAATTGATATTATAAATACCCAAATAAATATAATATGAAACTTTTAATGAATTAAACTAATTTTATAGGCTAATATGATATATTAGGATTGATTTAATGGACTTTGTTCGAAGTAATCAATCTGTTATGAGTTTCAAAAAAATCAACTATTGAATAGTGTCAAAATTGACATAAAAGAGTTCTTAAAACAAATATTATATTATTAATTGATATTAAATTCCTAAAAATCTAAGGTTCGGCCAAGAGACTTATATTATGATAGGTTAATCATTAATGGACCACTTGGGGGTCGCTTGGATGTATATAGTAAGTTTATTAACCATAATATATAAAAATACAAAGAGACATTGTAAAAGTGAAACTAATTAACTTAGAGTTAATACTTAAAGATAAGGTTAATATAAGTACCCAAACCTGTCTAAATTCTATTGGATGAGTTGTTTTCGACCTATCCCCACCTCATCCTTTGAATAGTCAACTTTGGAGCCTTTAGAAACCGAATATGAATTTATTATAAATTAATATTTCTAGCTCTTCCAAAGGTGCCCCTCACCCCTCTTATAAAAGGGCACTCCTCCTTCTCATTTCTTCACACCTTCAAAGCCATTTGGTTCGGCCAAACTCTGCCCAAATAATCTCCCAACATCCCTCACTACAACCTAGAGGCCTTAGTTTGATCAGAAAGCCAACCTAAGGAGCCCTTTTGATCAAATCAAAAGGAAGAACCCGAAGAAGAGGTAATGATTTCACCACCCTTTTCTAAGTTCATTTCTTCTTCCACTTCTTCTTCCTTTGTTCTTACCATTCTAAAATAATAACTCCAGTATCTCACATATACTGTGATGTTATTATAAGTATGGTACAACCATATTCAGTATTCTATCCACCCTTTGAATAACATGTCACCATACGTGCGTACGTACGGCTTACCGTCTCCACGTCGTGGTGTAATTGTTATTCAATATAATATTATTTGGATGGGTATAATAATGATGTGTAACTCATGTAAATAATAAATATAACATGTTAATGATTCTGTATATATGATATACCATTCATTTATATATTATTTTAATATCAAAAGAATGATATTGTCGCTCGTGCGTACGTACGGACTACCGTCTCCACGAACGCGATGAGATTCATTCTCCATCGTATCCATTCAAGTATAATTATCATTTTATAATTTAAAAATGATGTTTAAGGACTTGATATCATTCTGGATATGAATAAGATACAACAAACATGGCTTATGTAACAAAACATATAAAAGAAAATGAGTAAGTTAACACCCGAAACGATGATAATTCTAAGATATTATTAATAAATCAATGTTAAAAGATCATATATGATATCATATTAATATATATGATTCTTGTATAATTTAATAACAATTATTTCACCATTATATAGGAGGTTAACCTACCCCAACCAAGGAAAAGTACAAGGTAAGGGTTATTTCACAATCTCTTCATTATCCGAGGTTGTTTATACGTAATAATCTACTGGGATATCTTTATCATCCACATCCATGTTTCTTAAAAATGTATTTCAAAACATTTTTTATGGGTTAAAGTCATTTATACCCTTGTTTGACTTTTTATAAGAGGTTTATAAAGGAATCTTTCCGTCGTTTTCAAAACAAGGTCCTTTTTAACCTTTTCGACTGAATTGAGGTAAGAATGTTCTTTTTAACTTATACGGCGGGTGCGGTTATTTTCCGCCGTTATAAAATCGTCGAAGCTTTCCATACAAGCTTATAAGAATATTTTCAAAGAAAATGTTTTATTTTATATGGATCTTAATTGATTTCAAAATAAAATGAGATACTTCTTTAAAAAGAATTTTGATTTCATCTATGTCAACATCCTTTGATGGATTTTAAGATTATTTGAAGTTGATTTATTATGATACAAAACTTCTATATTGTATTGAAGTTTTTGTGATATATTTGACTGTGGATGTGCTATTTTTATACCATTCATAGTTTATGGTGAAATTATTGACATTTCGTATGCTAGTTTTAATACAAATGTTTATGTTATGTTTAAACCTTTTCATATGGGAATGCATTGGACTTAATAAGTGACGGGTGGAGCCCGCTATAGCTCCTCGATGCATCGGTAGGTCTCATGAGACAAACTAGTGTCTTGGCACAAGGCCTTGACAAAATCTTATTTGTAGTCTTGGCACGAGGCCTTGGCTATGTGGTTATGATAGTCTGGCATTATGCATTCCAACATTATGAAAGTGGTTATTGATTTTTTGCATGTGATTATTCGATTAGTAGAATATCCATGTGAATAAGTAAATGGCATTATTTCATTTTTACTTTTGCCATACTATGTTAAAGTTCAAGTTTAAAAGGCTTTTGTTTTAGTAATGCATTGCCTTAAATGTTTATTCTTATTTGTGAAAGTTTCTGCTATATTGTTATCCTTACTGGGCATTTGAGCTCACCCCTTTTCTATGTTTTATTTTTCCCAGGTAGTGAAGAAGTAAATTATGAATGACTTGCAGGGATATTATGAGGGGTTAATAGTGTGGATATGAAGACTTTGTTGTTGTAGTAGTTTTTCACTTTGAAATGTAATGTAAAACTTTATGATTATATCTAGTGTTTCCAAGGCTACTAAACCAATCGGTCTTTCGGGATTTGATCTTTCTTGTGATCATGCCAATGTTATGTAATTAATGCACCGACTCTGGGTAGATGGGGTCGGGGCGTTACAGTTGGTATCAGAGGAAGTTTAGTACAAACCTTGGAAGCTAGATTTAGATAAACTCTGATTAGAGCACGTAGACCTAAGATGAACTTTGAGGATTAGTATAGAAGAACTTCCTAGAATTTTGGTATTGTAGAGATTTTGTGAGTTTTTCGAGCAATACATCCCTGTCTCGATACGAGCAGGTAGAGGCGGCTCTGGCACAGATGTACCTAGGGGTAAAACCCGAAAACACCGCTTTGAGCTAGACTCGAACGGGAACTGGTGCACGACAACGGGCCTTGCTGCACTCTTGGTTACGACACTCCCGGGGGATATGCTTAGGATAACTCTCACTATCTTTACAAATCATTATGAAGGGTTTATGAGTATATACTTCCTCAAAGAAAACATTTTTATGATTATGGATTATATCCATAAATAGTTCAATTTATGTTAAGTGTTTTATAAGTATGGGATTATGTATTTTGATGCATAAACTGATCTAGTTTATGCCATTTTTTTAGAAATGGCGCCTAGTGGAAGAAATGGAAACCGTATCAATGCACGCACTCCATGTAGGGATTGCCCTCCTGCTCAAGATAATTATAGTGGGGCTGGTGATGCAACTGGTGCTGATCAGCTAATCACCGTACTGGGACAACTTACTCAGGTTATGAATAATAACCTTACCCGTATGGAGCACCCTGATCCGCAGCGTGGAGGATCAATGTTAGATCGATTCATGAGACAACAACCACCAACGTTCAATGGGAGTACAAATCCCTTAGTAGCTGAGCAATGGATATTTTCCCTAGAGAAAATATTTCAGGCTTTGGGGAGTAGTGAAAGGGAAAAAGTTACCATGGCAGTTTACCGCCTCACTAGAGATGCTGATCAATGGTGGTCATTGATTCAAAACATGAAGGAAGATGATGAAGTATCAAACATGGAATGGAGGGAGTTCAAAGATCTGTTTTTAGAAAAATACTTTCCTCGCGACCATCGAGCAGATATGGAAAGGCAATTTCTGAGTCTGAGACAAAAGGAGGATGATAATGTCACAAAGTATGAGGCTAACTTTACAAGGTTAGCGAGGTATGCTGGAGATTATATTCGCAACCCAAGAAGTAAGATTGATCGTTTCTTTGATGGGTTAAAACCATTTCTCCGTCGAGCATTAGTCTCACAATCCTTTTCATCGTACGAAGACATTGTCTCATGTGCTATCAAGACCGAAAAGGAATTCTCTAAGTCTTATGACTTTAAAGCAAAGCAAGAGAAGAAGAGACCTGCTGATCAATCTGGGAATGGAAATAAGGGGAAGAAGGGAAAGGTTGAATATCCATCTTGTGGTAAGTGCGGGAAGAAACACCCCGGTGCTTGCCTGAAGGGAATGGGAGTCTGTTACAAGTGTGGTGAAAAAGGCCACCAAGCTCATGATTGCAAGGGGAAGAAGGAAGCTACCAACGTTCAGTGCTACAATTGCAGGGAGATGGGGCATTATGCAAATGCATGTCCTAAGCGTCAGGAGAACTTACCTCAGAAAAGGCCAAGGGATCAAGGCCAGGCTTATGCTATCACTACTGCAGAGGTAGAAGCTCCAAAAGACGTGGTGGCAGGTAATTTAATGGTTTCCTCAAGTTTAGCAAATGCATTATTTGATTCTGGATCATCGCATTGTTTCATATCTTCCCAGTTTGCTAAGAAAATTAGATATTTCCAATTTGATTTAATAAGGGAGTTGTCAGTTAAAACTCCTAAGGGAAGTATCGTTGCAACAAAGTTTTGTGAATCAGTCCCCATTAGAGCACATAAATTTTCTTTATCTGCTGATTTCATCGTCATACCTATGATTGAGTTTGATATAATCCTCGGTATGGACTGGCTTTCGGACTATGATGCGAAGATTTATTGTAAGAAGAAAGAGGTTACGATTCTTGATGATAATGATAAGGAGTACCTTATTTTTAGAGCAGAATCGTCACCACCTAATTCTTATTTAGATCCACCCCCAGTAGCTCAACTTAATTCAATTATTGGGGAGGAAGAGAATGAAATAACTATCGGTGAGGAAAGGAATGATCAAATAGAGGATGTACCTATTGTGAAAGAGTTTGTAGATGTATTTCCGGAAGATTTACCTGGACATCCTCCAGAACGAGAAGTAGAGTTTTCCATTGATTTAATTCCTGGATCAAGGCCTATATCGAAGACCCCTTATAGAATGGCCACTGTAGAGCTAGTCGAACTAAAGAAACAACTAGAGGAATTGAGTAATAAGGGATTTATTCGCCCTAGTGTTTCTCCATGGGGAGCCCCTGTTCTTTTTGTTAAAAAGAAAGATGGATCTATGAGGTTATGTATCGACTACAAGGAGATCAATGCTATAACGATAAAGAACAAGTATCCCCTACCTCGTATTGATGATTTATTTGACCAACTGCATGGAGCTCAATACTTTTCAAAGATTGACCTTCGATCTGGATACCATCAGTTGTGTGTGAAGAAGGAAGACATTCCGAAGACAGCATTTCGAACCAGGTACGGGCATTACGAGTTTACTGTAATGCCGTTTGGATTGACTAATGCACCCTCTGTATTCATGGATCTGATGAATAGAGTTTTCAAGGAGTATCTCGATGAATTTGTGGTGGTATTTATTGATGATATCTTGGTATACTCCAAAACCTACAAAGATCATGAAAATCACTTGCGCATTATCTTGAAGACTCTGAGGAGGCATGAATTATATGGAAAGTTTAGCAAGTGTGAATTCTGGCTTCAGGAGATTTCTTTTCTTGGCCATATTGTCTCTAAAGATGGAATCTCTGTTGATCCTTCTAAGACCAAGGCAATCCAAGAATGGCCAGCACCTACGAGTATAACTGAGGTACGTAGTTTTATTGGTTTGGCAGGTTATTATCGACGTTTCGTCCAGAATTTTGCCCGATTGTCTAACCCATTAACGAAGCTCACACGTAAAGGGGTTAAATTTGTTTGGACAAAAGAGTGTGAAGAATGTTTCGAAGAACTGAAGAGAAGATTAGTCAATGCTCCTATATTGACTCTACCATCGGGGAATGATGGGTTCGTTATTTATAGTGATGCATCGAAGAAAGGACTTGGCTGTGTCCTTATGCAGAATGATAGAGTTATTGCCTATGCATCACGACAGTTGAAAATTCATGAACAAAACTATCCTACTCATGATCTTGAGTTAGCAGCTGTGATCTTTGCTTTGAAGATATGAGGCACTACCTCTATGGTGAAAAATGTGAGATTTATACTGATCACAAGAGTTTGAGGTATATTTTCTCACAAAAAGAACTCAACATGAGGCAAAGGAGATGGCTTGAATTACTCAAGGATTATGATTGCACGATACACTACCACCCGGGGAAGGCAAACAAAGTAGCAGATGCTTTGAGCAGAAAAGACCATGGAGTTCTGAACATGATGAGAATTGAAAGGGATCCAATTTTCATGGATCTAGTGAAGATGGACATAGGAATAACCAGGGAAGGTGAAACATCAATGCTTTTTCAAATGGTTTCCAAACCATCTTTACTAGAAAGGATTAAGAGTTCTCAGACTGATGATGAAGAATTCCAAAAGAAGATTAAAGCTGTGAATGATGGG
This sequence comes from Viscum album, assembly GCA_963277665.1. NCBI lineage: Eukaryota > Viridiplantae > Streptophyta > Magnoliopsida > Santalales > Viscaceae > Viscum > Viscum album. The sequence goes on from OY728164.1 coordinate 1,390,995,048, forward strand.
AGATTGAGAGACTTTGCGTATGAAGGTGGAATTTTGAAATTCGGGAAGAGACTTTGTGTTCCCAATATACCTGATCTAAAAAGGGAATTGCTGGATGATGCTCATAGTTCCAATTTCTCTATACACCATGGGAGCACCAAAATGTATAGAGATTTGAAGGAACATTTTTGGTGGGACAACATGAAGAGGGAGATTGCTGATTTTGTGTCAAGATGTATGGTTTGTCAACAAGTGAAAGCTGGAAGGCAACAGCCTGGAGGAGTCATGCAACCTCTTCCCATACCGGAGTGGAAATGGGACAATATTACGATGGACTTTGTCATGGGGCTACCAAAGACTCCTAGAAGGAACGATGCAATATGGGTTATTGTTGATCGTCTTACCAAGTCAGCACATTTTCTTGCTATAAGAGAAGATCTACCCCTGGAACGTCTAGCAAGACTATACATTAATGAAGTTGTGAGACTTCATGGAGTACCCCTATCGATTGTTTCTGATCGTGATCCCCGTTTTACTTCAAGATTTTGGAAAAGTCTTCAGAAATCCCTGGATACTGAACTTCATTTGAGCACTGCATACCACCCTCAGACAGATGGACAGTCAGAACGGACTATTCAAACCTTAGAAGATATGTTGAGATCTTGCTCACTTGACTTTCAGGGTATGTGGGATCAATATTTACCACTGGTAGAATTTTCCTATAACAATAGCTTCCATTCGAGTATTCAGATGGCACCATATGAAGCGTTATACGGAAAGAGATGTCGTACACCAACCTGTTGGGATGACGTTGGTGAAAGAAAACTTGTAGGCCCAGAACTAGTGGAGGAAACGGTGGAAAAGGTGAAGGTAATCCAAAATCACATTAAAGCAGCTCAAAATAGGCAGAAGAGCTATGCCGATAATCGAAGGAAGGATTTGGAATTTCAAGTCGGTGATCATGTTTTCCTGAAGGTATCTCCATGGAAGGGAGTCATACGTTTTGGAAAGAAAGGTAAATTGAGTCCTAGGTACATCGGACCTTTCGAAATTCTAGAACGAATTGGGGCTGTAGCTTACCGATTGGCAATGCCGCCAAGTCTCTCCAAAGTTCACGATGTGTTCCACGTATCTCTGTTGAGGAAATACATGCCTGACCCAACGCATGTACTCACCTATGAGGAATTAGAACTGGAACCCGATCTTTCCTATTGTGAAGAGCCCGTCAGGATTCTTGATACAAGAGAACAAGTACTGAGAAACCGGACGACGCGTCTGGTAAAAGTTTTGTGGAGAAATCATAAGATGGAAGAGGCAACGTGGGAACCCGAGGAACTTATGATGAAGAACCACCCGAGTCTTTTTATGCAGTAATACCCTAGAAATTGCGAGGATGCAATTATTTGAAGGAGGGGAGAATGTAACACCCCAAGCTTCTACGGTACGTTTCCCTTCGAATAATGCGATAGCGTGTGTTGTACGCAACCTCGAGTTCTAACACACACCACAACTAATTAAACTAGCCGTTGTAAATAGTGATACCTACTTTTTGAAATCATATATATTTTATATTTCAAAATGGACTTCATTTTTGGATTCGGAATATCGAAATTATCCTAGGGTGAAATTTTGGTACTTTTCGGATAACTTTTATATTTTGATGAATAGTAAAAATTACTAAATTTTAATTAAAAACAACTTTTTTAATCAAAATAAGTAATAGTGATAAATTATGAATTTGAGTGGTTTTAAAGTATATTTAGAATATATTTTTACCATTTAATATAATGTTGGTCATTGGACATAATTTTACAATTAAACCGAACATAAAAAAGTGTCAATCTTTTGATAGTTATTATCTCTTAAAAACACGCTTTTTGTTTTAACAGCGGGAATTAATTTTAAATTAATTTCTGCCACTTCTGTGTTTTGAATTTAGGAAAATGGATTCCATATTTGGAATCAGGATGTCCAAATTATGTAAATAGGTAACTTTTATTTTTAGACATTTTGAATAATTACTGCGGTAAATATTTTATTTACCATGGTTAAGGGTAAATCCGGTAAATAAGGGTTAAAAAAATAATATTATAATAATACAAAATTACCCTAAAACGTGTCCTAACCTTATTGGTGTACACATACCCGACCATGGGCATCCTTGGGTCAATTTGGGGACCCCTTGGAGCCACTTGTAAGTGATAATGACACATTATATTAATAAAGTTAAAATAAAAATAAAAATGGCATAAGATTACATCTTTTAGAAGAACAATTTTTACATAGGGTTATACATGTTGGATTTTAGATTATAAATATTCATTAGAAAGATAAAACGATTTCCTACATAATGATATTTTATTTATAATTTTTAGACATTAAATAAGTTATTTTATTTATGACACAATGATGATGCAGTAATTACTATAATAGTGAAAAATTAAAATAATTGATATTATAAATACCCAAATAAATATAATATGAAACTTTTAATGAATTAAACTAATTTTCTAGGCTAATATGATATATTAGCATTGATTTAATGGACTTTGTTCGAAGTAATCAATCTGTTATGAGTTTCAAAAAAATCAACTATTGAATAGTGTCAAAATTGACATAAAAGAGTTCTTAAAACAAATATTATATTATTAACTGATATTAAATTCCTAAAAATCTAAGGTTCGGCCAAGAGACTTATATTATGATAGGTTAATCATTAATGGACCACTTGGGGGTCGCTTGGATGTATATAGTAAGTTTATTAACCATAATATATAAAAATACAAAGAGACATTGTAAAAGTGAAACTAATTAACTTAGAGTTAATACTTAAAGATAAGGTTAATATAAGTACCCAAACCTGTCTAAATTCTATTGGATGAGTTGTTTTCGACCTATCCCCACCTCATCCTTTGAATAGTCAACTTTGGAGCCTTTAGAAACCGAATATGAATTTATTATAAATTAATATTTCTAGCTCTTCCAAAGGTGCCCCTCACCCCTCTTATAAAAGGGCACTCCTCCTTCTCATTTCTTCACACCTTCAAAGCCTTTTGGTTCGGCCAAACTCTGCCCAAATAATCTCCCAACATCCCTCACTACAACCTAGAGGCCTTAGTTTGATCAGAAAGCCAACCTAAGGAGCCCTTTTGATCAAATAAAAAGGAAGAACCCGAAGAAGAGGTAATGATTTCACCACCCTTTTCTAAGTTCATTTCTTCTTCCACTTCTTCTTCCTTTGTTCTTACCATTCTAAAATAATAACTCCAGTATCTCACATATACTGTGATGTTATTATAAGTATGGTACAACCATATTCAGTATTCTATCCACCCTTTGAATAACATGTCACCATACGTGCGTACGTACGGCTTACCGTCTCCACGTCGTGGTGTAATTGTTATTCAATATAATATTATTTGGATGGGTATAATAATGATGTGTAACTCATGTAAATAATAAATATAACATGTTAATGATTCTGTATATATGATATACCATTCATTTATATATTATTTTAATATCAAAAGAATGATATTGTCGCTCGTGCGTACGTACGGACTACCGTCTCCACGAACGCGATGAGATTCATTCTCCATCGTATCCATTCAAGTATAATTATCATTTTATAATTTAAAAATGATGTTTAAGGACTTGATATCATTCTGGATATGAATAAGATACAACAAACATGGCTTATGTAACAAAACATATAAAAGAAAATGAGTAAGTTAACACCCGAAACGATGATAATTCTAAGATATTATTAATAAATCAATGTTAAAAGATCATATATGATATCATATTAATATATATGATTCTTGTATAATTTAATAACAATTATTTCACCATTATACAGGAGGTTAACCTACCCCAACCAAGGAAAAGTACAAGGTAAGGGTTATTTCACAATCTCTTCATTATCCGAGGTTGTTTATACGTAATAATCTACTGGGATATCTTTATCATCCACATCCATGTTTCTTAAAAATGTATTTCAAAACATTTTTTATGGGTTAAAGTCATTTATACCCTTGTTTGACTTTTTATAAGAGGTTTATAAAGGAATCTTTCCGTCGTTTTCAAAACAAGGTCCTTTTTAACCTTTTCGACTGAATTGAGGTAAGAATGTTCTTTTTAACTTATACGGCGGGTGCAGTTATTTTCCGCCGTTATAAAATCGTCGAAGCTTTCCATACAAGCTTATAAGAATATTTTCAAAGAAAATGTTTTATTTTATATGGATCTTAAATGATTTCAAAATAAAAGGAGATACTTCTTTAAAAAGAATTTTGATTTCATCTATGTCAACATCCTTTGATGGATTTTAAGATTATTTGAAGTTGATTTATTATGATACAAAACTTCTATATTGTATTGAAGTTTTTGTGATATATTTGACTGTGGATGTGCTATTTTTATACCATTCATAGTTTATGGTGAAATTATTGACATTTCGTATGCTAGTTTTAATACAAATGTTTATGTTATGTTTAAACCTTTTCATATGGGAATGCATTGGACTTAATAAGTGACGGGTGGAGCCCGCTATAGCTCCTCGATGCATCGGTAGGTCTCATGAGACAAACTAGTGTCTTGGCACAAGGCCTTGACAAAATCTTATTTGTAGTCTTGGCACGAGGCCTTGGCTATGTGGTTATGATAGTCTGGCATTATGCATTCCAACATTATGAAAGTGGTTATTGATTTTTTGCATGTGATTATTCGATTAGTAGAATATCCATGTGAATAAGTAAATGGAATTATTTCATTTTTACTTTTGCCATACTATGTTAAAGTTCAAGTTTAAAAGGCTTTTGTTTTAGTAATGCATTGCCTTAAATGTTTATTCTTATTTGTGAAAGTTTCTGCTATATTGTTATCCTTACTGGGCATTTGAGCTCACCCCTTTTCTATGTTTTATTTTTCCCAGGTAGTGAAGAAGTAAATTATGAATGACTTGCAGGGATATTATGAGGGGTTAATAGTGTGGATATGAAGACTTTGTTGTTGTAGTAGTTTTTCACTTTGAAATGTAATGTAAAACTTTATGATTATATCTAGTGTTTCCAAGGCTACTAAACCAATCGGTCTTTTGGGATTTGATCTTTCTTGTGATCATGCCAATGTTATGTAATTAATGCACCGACTCTGGGTAGCTGGGGTCGGGGCGTTACAATGGTACACTCATTTACATCCTTAGCTGTCATTTTTATCACATTTTTCACATTATCTTTAAGAGAGATCCTTATAAAATGGATTTAAAAGTTTTCAATTTATCTTATAATTTTTATTAGAATAAATTAAAACCCATAAATTTCTACACATATTATGTTATATTCAAATTATGGATAGTTTCATGGTGATCTTGGTGGACACAGTATTGGTGGAGCGAGTTCCTAATAGTTCCATGAGGTGAAAATATAAGATGATGTTCATGCCTAGGGATATTTAATAATAGAAATATCATTACCTAAATAACATTAGTTTAGTTTCCCATCAATTTGGTTGGGAATAAATTCTTCCCCTTAACTCTATGGTACATGCATTGTTATTTCTAAATAGATATTATTATTTTTCCCAAGAATTATATATTTAAATTGGATTTCATTATCTAGATTGCATTTGTTTTATCCTATGTGTAAATGTATGTTAATTAATAGGTGAATTAGGTTAAGTCCTTCCATCATGTGTTTTTTTACACTCAATTCTAGTCACCCACCACTATCCTACAAGAGGAGAGCTTATGGTGGTACACTTGGATTACTTACAGACTAGGTGGGGTCTTGGTGGGTTGATTCCAATCAAAAAATGTGTTATAGGATAATAAATTTTAGATTTATTTTTATGTGATTTTTACTATAAGTTTATTAGATAATATGATTATTCAAATTTACTACAATTTTTTACAAATACTAGGTTAAGTAATTAATATATAGTGTAAGAATTCATTAAAAATTACATATCCATTAATTATTTTTAATTATAAAAATTATTGTTTTTATTTTTTATATTATTTATTTATCCAAAAATAAATTCCCACAAAGAAAAGAGTGATCATTAAGATATAAGACCACGAATCAAATATAAACCTCAAATTTCCCTAAACGTATCTGATTTTAATATTCATAAAAAAATCAGTTCAAGTGATGAGGATATAGTTTTCAAAATTTATTTACTTTTAAAAAACCTTACAATATATCCAACACTCTATAGTTAGATACTATTATGGTTCATTGAAAGTTTTTAATTTTATTTCAAAATAATAACTTTCTCACTTTTCTTGAGAAAGTAACTTACTTAAGAGACATTATTTAGTTTTAATGATGTTATATTTAAATATAGTTCTTAAAATTCTATATGTTTTGTAGAGGTGGGAGATCTATGATAATCAAATATCCATATTATTTAAAAAAATTTATATAAATATGGATTCCCTGATTTTAAAAATTCTAAACTTAGATTATATCTGAAGGATTTTTCAAAATAGGATTAAAGTTGAGTGTCAAAAATCCATGTTAAAATCCTATAATTATCTTCAAAGTTATATTTTTTATAATTATTTCAACCAAATTCTAAAAATTATATCCAAAAAAGAAAAATATATATATTGAAGATGTTATGAATCACTGTGTACCTTTTTGGAATCGATATGACTTACCCTAGATTAATGAATACCAATTAAGGAACTGAAGTACTTGGTTATATTTATTTTAAAATTATGAATGGAAATACCTTAACCTATTTAATATTATTAAAAAAATTATGTTTATTCAATGAAATTTAGGTGAGAAAATGTAAAAACCCATAATTTTAAATACTTCTCCGCCATATTTTTTTATTCTTATATATCATTTTAATATTAATATTTGGCATATATCTATGATGAAAATATATGCTTATTTTATCATAAATTTAATTTATCTTTTTTAATCAATAATAATATGTATAAATAATTTAATTATTTTTGATTAAATATCATTTTAAGATGAATTTAAAATGAAACAAACCACACTAGTTCATGATAATGAAGTCTATATAAATTTGGGTTCTAAAGATTTTGTAATGAGAGATGCTTTGAATTTTTTGATTCAAAATCAATAAATGGAATTTCTTGGCACATTTTAAATATGTGAGTAGAGGTTTCCAAGGTGGTATCTTAGATAGTGGAATATTGAAGTGTGTTTTGAGGGTTTGGGAGTCCAGGTGGTGTAGGCCAGTGGTTTTTGAGGGTCACTGGATACCTGATGGTGCTTCTACAGAGACCTCCTCCCTACCGTTGGGTCACTAGGTGGCTAGTGAGGATTCATTGGGTACTCAATGCACCCATGAATCATTTTTTTGAAACAAGGGATGAATTTTCATTATACCCCCTCCTTTCTTATACCCATTTGGGTTTTCTTATTTCTGGGTGTCAAACCAACAGGGGATATTTACACATGGATTCCATCTTCCCCCCTTCCCCCCCTTGAACTTGGTGGATTAGAGATAGTTTCTATAGAGAGTTATGGATAGTTCTGCCCCTCTTACACCTCATATTTTCATATTATATTTTTCTCACTAGATGGTGCTGTTTGGGTTAGTGATTTTCTACTGATCCCATCATATCATGGTGGAATTAGATCCAAATGATGGGGATTTTGTTCTTAGAGGCCTTAGAGGGTGGATGATTGAGGTATTATGTTGTTTCTCTTAAGGTTTGTCATTGCATTGAATAATATTTTAATTTTCATTAATTTTGATGAAATTTATGGGATAATTAAGATTATATATTTTTGAATATATGTGTAAGAGTATTGAATCGCAGCCTGGATCACTCTAAATATTTAATGGACTGGACCTCCACGTGACCTCAGGCACACATCATTATATATAAGAGTTTTTTAACTAGCAGTATAGGTTTCAGGTGGTACTGTGAGGAGACTACACATCATGTATTAGAGTGAAAATTATCAATGAAGTAACTATTAATCATATACATTGGAATAAATAGAATAATAAATAATTTTAATGAAATAATGAAATGAAATGTGGATATAAATGCATATAAGGATGATCACCACTTTGATGATCATATGTATATTTGAAACAAAATAAATAAAATAAAAATGATCCTCTAAAACTCCAATACATACCTCATCCTAATTCCCATAGACTCATCCAAGATATCCTACTTGAACATGGAAATCCCTAAGGCCTCAACTCATCCTTTACCTACAACCAAATAAGATTATGATTAGGTAACCAAGTAAAATGGTGGCTCAAGTAAGGTGTGAGTTCAAAACTCAATAAGGGACTGAAAATTTAGTACCATACATAAGTATCACATTCCATGATATGTTTCTATGACATGATCAATATAAATAATCAATAATTGATAATAAATAAAATAAAAAACCTTCAATAACTTCTTTGCCCAGTAATATAATTCCTCTATGCATTTTGAAGGGACCATCCCAACCCATGTACCATGTACCATGTATGATTCCATTTCTAATCTTTTAGTATAAGGCCTTGATTGACTATACATGCTTCAACCATTGTTGGGGTATCTCTAAGCACGTTACGATGACCGTGGCTCCTAATTTAATAGAGCTTGGTCTCCCTAGCGTACATATCAAGTATCAGAGATTGGGGAATTATTCTATAAATCTCTATCCTATTATACATGATCAACACCAACTCCATATATATGGAATTCACACTGATAGTAACACATACCTACCTTATAAGAGTTTTCTCAACCAGTTGTTACAAAAATCCTGTAAAGGAGTTTTCTGATCTAGGTATCATAGACCTCCCCTATGGTAGTTTTCTCAGAATGGTATCACACACCTCCCAGGGGGTGTTTTCAATAATATCATAGAACTACCCTCATGGGAATTTTCTCCTCAAGTAACACTGACCAACTCTATGTGTGTTTTCCATGTATATTACAAGACCACACAAGGGAGTTTTTCAACGAGCAATACAAGCATAAAAGTAAAAATAGGGGTTTATCGAACACCCAAACCCAACCATCAAAAAATTTCATCTTCAGGTTTATATAGGCAGTGAGGGTTCTAAGGTGACACTCATAACCATCTCTACCCATTCTTGATCACAAATGGTCAGAGTAAACATTATAATGGGCACCCATCATACCCCTCAGCCACACCAAGCATGAACACACAAAGTGGGTTTTGTCATGCCATTACCATATCTATGGGGAAAACCTATTCACCAAATGGAACCACATCCCCTGGAATCCTAACAAAACTATAAACCCTACTTAGGGTCCTCCCACTTATATTTAGAACTCCCAAGCCTATTCCCATTACTTGGTGTATCACATCCCTTACCAAGTCATAATCAATGCATGACCTCATATTCCAATGAGGGTATACCTCATAAGAAAACCAATGAAGTGATTGCATAAATATTTTCTCAAACAACATGGTTTATCATGGTTGGTCATCCACCCAATGTAGGGACATGCTATGACCTACTAGGGTTAAATAATACTAAATCATATACTTCTTTCAAATGGATAGACCACATGAACATTTACTAGGGTATATAAAGTTAATATTATTTTATTTTATTTTATTTCAACCCTCTAAAAGGGTATTAAAATTCAAGGTTACTCAACAGTAAAGTCATCATCCAATTATGGACAATCTATCAAGCCAGTGCATGAGGACTGATGTGGCCTTATCAATTTGTTCTATTCAAGATATATCAATTTAATTAACAAATTAATTAACTATTAAAAAAATTCAAATTAAAAATTTTAATTCCCTTGGTGGTGTGAAAACATGTACCATGAATCATAAATAAAATACTTAAAATTCCATATGACTAGTACAAGGACCGCCTACCAAAAACTTGAATTCTTCTATAATAATTCCTAAGGTTGGTAGTAGCTACTATGACTTGCCAAGCATTATCCAAACTCAACCAAACCCATGCCAACCACTGTGGGTCCTTTATCACATCAGAAAACTAAAATAATTAATTATAAAAAAAATATAATTAATAAGTCAATTTAAATAAAAAATGGAATAATCTACAAAATATCACCACATCATCGCACCATACTAGAAATGATGCAACAAACCATGAGTGGTTTGCAACTGACCCACTACACTAACCCGATCTAAATCTATAAGTGATGAAAACATTCCAAAATTAAGTAAATTTAATTTAAAAAAAACATTAAATAAATATATAGTGTGGTTTACCATTGATTATTCTATAGAAAGAGGTATAAGAACATCATTATAGGATATCCCCAACACTGGTTATATAAAAGTTTTAGAGGAATCAAGAAATTTCACCATTAATTAGTGAAATAAACATTTTAGACCTAAATGAAAACTACAAGAAATTAATAGCATAAAGGAAAGAAGAATAATGGAAGAGTAAGGAGAAAATATTTCCTTGATCTTCCACAAAAAAATCAAAAAACACTGCATAATTATTGGGAATGAAAGGAAAGATGCAATGCAGGAGTGTTAAATGCCCAAAATAAACCAATGGAATGGAACGTGATTCTCCTATCAAACATGATGAGGGGGGAATGTAATTTCCCCCATAAAATCCCATCATATGGCTGGTGGATATTGGAAGTAGTAGCTGCTAATTCCAAAAACCACAAGCGAGCTGAAGATTTGTCGCAACTTAGGCAATACAAACCACCTCGACCTATTCTGGTGCGCACTCAATCCGCATATACTCCACCCAAATCTCATTCCTCATCCTAAATTATGAAATTGATACATCTTAATTACTATAATTACATTATGAATAAAAATTATCCAAATAACACAACCACTAAACTCAATATTTCAAATTCTCTTAAGAATTTTCACACCCGTACGGACACAAGTCATTAAAAACTCCCCACAATAACACTTATCATCATTGATAATTCTTGGTGTTCATTCAATTATAAATCCTATAATATCTGGTCCATTAGTTTATCATCAACATATAGTGTTCCACTTCAAATTTCCAAATGCCCTTCTAAAGAATAACTTCAAAATTAAGATGTTTTATTCATCAAACCATGAAAAAAACTCATAACCATAATAAGAACAGTAGGAAAACATGTGAAATATCCCTTATATCTCAATACATTACCACATCAGTTTCTGATTCATTATTAGGACCACGGTGATCCTCACTATGGGTCTTGTCTCATATTGTTAATTGAGACTCCTTCCACTCTTTACCATGGAAATTTACTATCATAACAAAAATTATATGTTCTAATTATATATATAGTGTGCTTACAAACATGATGAAATTGATCAAGAATGAGGACTCTAATCATACATCAACCATATCATAAATTTAAAATTATGTACTAATATGGGTAAGTCATCACCAGCTATATCTCTATCATTGAAGATGCTTACTAATTCCAAAAGGTTCATTCGAAACTAAAAATTCATTAATCCCACCTAAAAAATAACTTTCAATGTAGATCACCACTTGTTATATCCTTATACACATGAAAACTCTTATCAAACCATATTTGGTTTATGTGACTCAAGAACACATAGATAAAGTCGCCTATGTGATGCCACTTACCTGATAATGATGTCCTTATGCTTGAAGATATCCCATGATTTTCCAGAAACAATCACTAATGTCCTCCATAAACTTCTAGTGTTATATAAACACTGGAACCTCAATCTCCCAAATTCACCATCATTCTTCAATTCGAGCATCATCCCATTGCAAATCCAAAGTACCCTCAGTTCATTTCAATTCCATCTTAAGGCTGGAGGAAAAAAATTATCTCAATTCACCACACATCCATTTTTTTATTTGTAATTCACTGAATAATCAAAGTATGGATCACATTTTTTGTACATCAACATCTCAATTCCACCACAATTGTTCCAAGTTTAGTTCCCTACTCCCACAACCCTTCCTACAAAAGGTTCATATTCCTATGACTGACGTGATGTTTTCCTACACAGGGGTACATCCATCATCACTCCAATGAAAAAAATTCCCAATTACAATTTCCCATTATCAATTAGTTATAAAATATAATGACTGGATGTGGCCATATTTCTCATTCCTGAATAGTAACATGATACATCACCTACTACTTATCCCCAACTCATGGTAATGCCACCCTAGACACTTACTGAAATTCATTAGTAGTGAGGGTTACACCCTCCAATATCATATGGTTGAATCCACATTATAATTTTTTCCCAATATCATTCATTGAGTGTAACAACTGATGGATCCCCATATCACAAACATGGATGTCTTACCGAGTTACGCTCCCCATCCTATCAATACCTAACCACAATCAACCTAGATTGGTCATGCAACCTCACCCAATACATTTCTGATGTATCCTACACCAAGGGGGGACTTTATCTTTTCCCATAATACTCTAAGGTCACAAATACCACAACATATCACAAAACCATTGGTCCTTATCCCATATACAACCTCTCATTAATTCATAATCTTAGTAGGTAATGAATGTATCTAAATCACATCACCTAAACATTAGTTAGAAATAAAATGAATACAATTATATACCATATAATTTATGAAACCCAAATCATGAATCCACAAGTCACAAGTCGTCAAAACTAGGATGATACACCAAAATCACTAACCAAGATCTATGAAACATCATTTCATCAAGAAAACCATATGCTCCACCTCTATTAGAGACCATTAAAATTCATGATCATCTACCCAAACTCTCACTACAAACTAAAACACATCCAAGGTCTATAAGACCAGACACCCAAATAGCACTTCCCTTCAAATACAATCTCAATTACATTGTACTCTAAGTGCCTCCTATATTAATGTGCTAGCACTCAAGGTGATTTCAACCTGAATAAATAAGGCATCACTATGCCTATACCACAAACCTGGAAGAACCTCCCAAAAATCGATCTCAACCTAAAGAATATACCCATAATTACTTTTATTGGGAAAACACAAACCCAATCTAACCCCTAATCTAGGTTTCCCTTGCTAATCACAAACCATCATCTCACCACTATCTGGAGTCTTTCCTCATGGATACCAAAATCCTTCACCAAGACTATAGGTCAAGCCTCGTAAAATATTATAATCCACAGTAAATTATTAAAACTTATATATCAAACAACCAATGATATTCAATGTTCTATACAACCCTTCTATGGTCACACATACAAATAATAAAGGCATCCCCATCCAAAAACCATATCCTACTCAGAGGGCCTCACATCAAAATGTACCAAGAACCACATTCCATGTCTTTAGCCCTACCAAGCACCGATTCTAAAAAGAATCTAAAAATGTAATTAACCCCTTGAGAATAATACTATCAGACTCATAAAATTGGTAATACCCTTTGAATACCTGCATCAAGGGAGTCATGGTCACTAGTTTGGTGAAGTAGAATTTCATTACAAGATATATTAAAAACACGATATATGTTTTTACCCACGCATTAAATAACTAAACATGAGTAGAAACAATCCGCAAGGATTCTAATACTACGAAATCATGTACCTAATATGACCAACTAGGGTAACTGCACCTCCTATGCACACGATACTGTATCATCTTCCTCATCTTCAATCACCTCACCATAGATCTTTATGACCTACCACCAAAAGTGAATATAAATTTACATGTCAGTAGAAATGAATATAATTACAGCATGAACATAAATGGGATAACATTATATGAGTTTTTGTTAATAGTTTAAATAGATTTATTTCTAATCATTAATATAATATAACACTAGAAGGACTATATGTTATTTGAATCCTATGTTGTAAATATTAAGGTATGAGATGCCTCTTTCTTCTATGGTTCAACATATAAATCCACAATATATAAAAAAACATAAAAAATCCATGTGAATCATGATATATAAAAGTAAAATAGTCTTAATAATTTAAGATAATAACAATAATACCCTCCATAGTCTTAATAATTTAAGATAACAACAATAATACCCTCCATAGTAACCCATGATTCCTGCCAGAACATGTGTTCATGACACACCAACTCGATATCCATCACATGATCTAGAACATACCTACGTCTTCTATCTACCAACCCCAAAATATTTTGACAAATAATACATAGGCTATGATACCTCTTTGTAACATCCTAACCTAAGTTACTCTAAATAGTAACTGGACTAGACCACCACATGACCTCAAGCATTCCTCTATGTATTCAAGAGGGTTATAACTAATATCTATGGTCTAAGGTGGTGTTGTGAGGAGACTATACCACATGTATTATAGTGAAAAATAATAAATAACTAACCAAATAATTATATAAATTAGAATATATAGAATAATAAGTAATTGAACATGCCAAAAAATGCAATGAAGATATATAGGCATGCATGTTCAATCACCCACTGGGTCGATCACAAGTATAAATGAAACATAATAAATAAAATCATAAGGCTTTACTACAACTCCAATACATACCTCATCCTATGCTCTATAAAATCATCCAAGGTATCCTGGTGAATCATGAAAAACCCTTTACTTCTACCTATAACCCAGCGAGAGTCTACTTGGGTACCCAAGTGAAATGAAGAACCAAGAAGTGTGTGAGCACATAATATAGTAAAAAACCACAAGTGTGTCCCAATACATAATAAGAATATGATATGATATGTGCATGTGAAATGATCAAATTAAATAATGACTACTGGATAACAAATAAAATAAACAACCAATAATACCTACTTCGACCAATTCTAGAATGTCCCTAAGAACTTAACATGGACAATTGCTACCCATGTACTATTTATTATATCATTTTTGATTATTTGGTTTGTGATCTTGATCATCCATACCAGTTTAAATTATTTTCAGGGTTTCATTGAGCACATTACAATGACCATTCCTCCAAATATATTAAACATTGGTCTCTGTAGTTTATATATCATGTATCAAAAACCTAGGGAATGATACCAAAACATCTATCCAAGTATAATGGATCAAACCTTGATCCATGTCAATTTATTCCCCATTGATAGTATCATAGGCCTCACCTATGGGAGCTTTCTTATCTAGGCATCATTGACCTCCCCTATGAGAGTTTTCTCAGTAATGTTTCATAGACCTATCCTCTGGGAGTTTTCTCAGCCATATATCATAGAAATCCCAGAGGGTGATTTATATAGTACAATATAGCTCCCCATTTAAGAGTTTTCTAATTAAGTAACACTTAACACCCCTATGTGTGTTTTTATGCCCAACACAGAACTACCCCATGGGTGTTTACTGACTAGAGGTACAAGCATAAATGTAAGAAAAGTGTTAGAAAAACACCCAAACAATATGATCAAAACACTACCACCTTGGTCACACATAATTTTTAAGGGTTCTAATGTGACACCCATAACCATCTCTACCCATGACCGATA
Source organism: Viscum album (assembly GCA_963277665.1). Classification (NCBI taxonomy): domain Eukaryota; kingdom Viridiplantae; phylum Streptophyta; class Magnoliopsida; order Santalales; family Viscaceae; genus Viscum; species Viscum album. Next base: position 1,391,010,445 of record OY728164.1, read on the forward strand.
AAACCTACTATGAGTCAATATGACACTAGAAACCGACCAGATCCCCACAGTCACACAAAGCATGGAAACCCAAAGTGGGTTCTATCATCCAATTACCATATCTCGAGTTAACACCCATCCTCTATAGGGAACCATAACCCCAGAAACCCTACAAAAATTATGCACCCTAATTGTGGTCCTCCCACTCAAATTTAGAATTTTAGAGGCTATGCCTATGAGCTAGAGGTAACTCATCCCTCAACAAGGGCATCACATTCTTCACCATGTCATAACCAAGGCCTGAACTCATTTTTCAACCAGGGTATATCTCATTTGAAACCCACTAAAGATATGGAATAAATCTCATCTTGGACACCATGGTCACTCAAGTTCATTAATCCAAGGTAATTCCGTGACCCAACGGGGATTATTAGTACAAACTCATAACCATTATCTATAAGGAATGTCCTAGGGAACCTACACTAGGGCCTCCAAAATAATGTTCATTTCATTTTACATAATTTAAACCCTCACAAGAGGTATCAACAATCTAGGGATGTTAAGAATCATGGATAAGATGACCGATGGTCAGGAAATAAGCACATTGTACAAGGTATAAAATGGATTCAACACATTATTCCATTAAGAGAATATAAATTTAATTAAAAAAAATAATTAATCATTAAAAATTTTATGGTAAATTGGAAAACATAGTTTTTTTCTAACATCACATCCCAGGAATAAAAAAAAATCCATCAATCAATTGGGATAGTATAAGGACAACCTACATCATATTTTAATCATTCCATAATAATTACAAGGGACAAAAATTGCTTCCAAGGCCCACCAAGCCTCATCCAAGTTGAAATGAACCCATTCCAATAACCTGGGTTCCCATATCAAATTAGATGAAAAAAATAATTAATGATAACCAAGTAAAATTAATAATTTAGTTTAAAAAAATGTAATAATCATAAAAACCTTACTATGTCCCCATGCCACATCGATACCAAGATAGGTGGTTGTGGGTTGTTTTTGGTGGGTCACTAACACCAACATTTACTAAAGCCCTAAGTTACAGAACCATTAAATAATTAATATTATTTAGTTTTAAAGAAAAAACTATATAAATTTATGATATTATGTACCTTTTATGATTCTATAGAAATATGTAGAAAAAAATTTAATTATGAGATGTCTCATTCATGGGTAGTTTGAATGGTTTAAAGGAATCATATGATTTGATTATTTTCTACTAAAATAACTAGTTTATAGCTAAATAAAACACATAATAAATTAGTTGCATTAGGGAAAGTGTAATAATGAAAGAGGAATGAGAAGATCATACATTGATCAACCATGAATCTGTATAAAAAACCCCATAATAATGAGGGAAGGAATTAACTAGGAAACATTGGAGGGGTGATTTCATAAAAAACAAACAAAAAGGAATGGGTGATTCTCCTCTTGAACTTAGGTGGGGGTGGGGAATGTATTTAACCTCCTAAAAATCCCACTAGATAGACATTGGGGTGCTACAAAATAGGCTAAAGTAGCCACCCTAGCCTCTCTTGGGGCTCTCTGGAGCCAATGAGACTCCATTAGTAGCTCATTCCCCATAAAACAATGAGATATCCCAAATACCATAATTGCATTTCAAAACTCATTTCTCAAAAAGACCCATATATCTGGCTTAAAATTTATAATTACAATGTGAATTTTCACACATGTATGGATACATGGCATTATATAGAGGTCTAGGTGGATGAATGTGGAAGTTTTCACCTTGTTTTTTAATGTTTTGTCTTGGTTCTATCACTTGGTGTGTTTTTTCATTTATGTATAGGGAATAAATTATGAAATTAATTGTATTAATTGATTATAATTAACTTTTAATTAATTAAATTATTATTTAATTGAAACTATGACCTTTCATTGATTGATGATGTATAGTTATGTTTTGAGAGGGATAATGAAAGGCGGATAAATCCATTCAAGGTGAGTTATTTCTGGGAATCTCCAATGTTTCATGCATTATTTCATGGGAATTCTGTTACGAAGTCTATCTTCCATGTTCTATTGGATGTAAAATAAAATGAATTTATTTCCCATAACCATATGAGTAGGATGAAAATGTCTAATTCCCTCAAGACATTAAATCACTATGTTTTTAGGATGCTATCACTGATGGATATAGATTAGACCTAAATTGTGGGACATGTGATATATAGACCATAGAGAGATATGAATGTATTATATTAGGATAGATTTGAAATTATATAGGTGTTTTTAGCCTTCTATGGGTAGGGTATGTGATTGAATAAGGGTGGTCAAATTAAGGCTTGTCCAATGTGGGACATTTTTGTTCCCTTACAGATTTGTCTTGTTGACTAGTATGTGGGGAAGGTGTTACTTCCTCAAAAGATTATCTATTTTGGGTGGGAATACCTTGGATATGATTATGGATAAATGTTGGGCATGTGGGGACCAATATATCTTTGAATTGGGGCCTAGTTAGACATATTTCATCCCATGAATGAGATTATTAACCCATGGTATTATTATTTTCATTATACATTAGAATGATTGTGTTTTGGAATAGGATGAAATTCCCATATGTCATTGTAATGTGATAGGGATTAGGGAGACATGGTAGGTACCCTAATATTATGTTTTATTTTTTTAGTATTATAATATAAGGCTAACATGGTGGAATACTTATAGGAATGGGACATGTGTATAGGTTGTGTGCTTTGAAGGCTAAATAGTGGTGAATTTTATTCTAGTTTTTAGTGAGTTTCCAATACACACGACCCTTGTGATATATGTGTCTTTATTAGTATATTTTAAAACATTTTTTACTTATTATAAAACATATTTTATTTGTAGAATGATATGTCTGGTATGTTAAATATTGATGGATTTTTGGTTCTAGGTTAGGTCTAATGCCAACCATTGATAGATTATTGTTTGGGGTTGGGTGTAATGCCAACTTTTGACGTATATATGTGGGATTTGGATTTTTTGGGTGTATTTTCAAGCATGTAATAATGATTTTCTGTGGGTTAGGTATAATTCCAATTGTGAATTATGTTGTGGTATTGATATAGGTGTAATCCAAACCAAGGATGGTTACATGATGTGAGTTATTATTGGATGTGGGTTGGATGTAATGCTAAACATACAAAGGACTATCATGGATACATTATTTGAGTTGAGTGTAATGAAAATCGTTGGGGTGGAATGATAGATTGTGATATTGGTTGGGTACAACACCAAAAATTTGAAAATTCTACTAAATATGTAGGGTGTATTATGTTAGATGATTTTACTAATGATATGTGATACCTTACAAAGATTTATGATATGGGTTCGACATGATTCCTCCTAAGATGGTTGTTACCTAAATTGGTAATGTATGATATGTGATAAAACATGGTATGCCATTCCAACTTGGTATCATTGTGATATGTTTTGAGACACCCCAACATTGGTTGAAATAGGTATGGCCACTGAGAGGTGGCTTGGGAAGCACTTATAGTCTCTATAAGTATTGTGTTTATGGTTGTTTAGTTAGTTATTATGAGATTATGATAATTTTTTATGATCTTTATTTACTATAAATGTTAGGTAAATCATTGGTGGTGGCCTAATGAGCAATATTAATACCTTTCATGGGTGCGTTTTTACCTTGGTACCGAGCATACCTCCTGATCATAGGCATTCTTAGGGTAGTTTCCCAGGGTTGGATGATTGATTGGGATTTTATGGTTCATGTCAAGGATTGAATTAGGTGTATCCTTGGTATTTGAGGTTTTCAAGACCCCCTTTACCCAAATATTATCCCTCCAAGCATGACAATGAGGGAATGTGGATGGTGACTACCTGAGTCCCACCTTCAATAGGCCCCGATTTGGCGACTAGTAACGAGGGTATAATAATCATATAATAAGAGACATTACCCTCTATGAAAACATGTTGAAAATTTAGATAATATATATTCAAAAACAAAAAGAAAATACACACACACACACACACACACACATATATATATATATATGAAATCCCAAGTGAAAACATGAAATGTTATACAGTACTATAACAATTGAATGTAAAACTACAAGTATCAAAAGGTAAAGATAGCTGTGAACATGAAGCCCAAACAAATACTATAAAACCAATATCTAGTAATATAAATACTGATTTACAACATGATTTGACTAACCTAAAAAATAATTTATATATACATAGGGTAATAATAACATTATACTCAGTATGATCCTCCTCAAATCCTATTATGAAAAAGATAAATAAAAAATGCTAAAGCATAGTAAACAAAAGTTAAACAAACTCATCACCTAAATTGGTATACTATGTTACCATAATCACCATGGATAAATGTCACAAAGAATCACATACAAGAGATAATATAATATAATAATGAAAAAACAAGTGTACCATACTCCCGATTCCCCACTGTTTGGATGCTCTACCCCAACATCGTACATCCTGATCCTTTTCTCTCCATAATAAGCTAGACCATAGAAACCTAGGAAAGGAATCATAATATGAACCTCATGCATCACATCATCACATAATCCCTTAAACATATCCTCATATAGTAACCAATTTTTTTCAAGAGCCACCACAACTTGTATAATGTGGATCATACATCATGTTTTATAATTCAATCCATCAAATCCCATACACTGAGTAAGTACTTAAATCCATCACATCCTATAAAATTTATATCTATAATAATCCTTTGGATACTATATCTTGGGATACATGTGTGTGGATAACAATAATTCATCACATCCGTCTACACACATATATGGGAAAACTAACGATCGTGCATACCATCATATATAATTACCAAGAGAAGAGAGAGGGCTAGAGGGGTAGTAAACCATCTATCCTCCCACATAGATATTGGGGGAAACACCATCCCAGAGTCTACTGTGTGTTAGTCACTCAAACCAACATTTTTGGGGTAACATAAGAAATCAATGAATATAAAGGAAATAATATAGCTCATAACCACCCAATGGGAATAACCCAGTCCTAAGATCAAATACATTTATTATCACTTGAATGCCTGGTTTCCACTACTAGGGACTAGATATCTAATAATCACACACATATTTAATATATATATTACTTAATTATTCTGTTTTTATAATTTACTTTAAATTATTTTTTTATTATCCATTAAATTAACAATTAAAATTATTTCAAGATACATTCATTAACCACCAGTTTGAAGTTCATGACCTCCAATTATAATATCAATAAAATCTAAAGTTTATCAAGATTAACATTTTTTTTGTATTTTTATTCCATAAATACCAAACCCATTGGTTAAGAATTATTTATTCGTTATCATCATTATCATATAATGTTGGTACTCTAGGAAAACTATCATAAGGTAACCCCAAGAGGAAACATATAACCAAAAACACCCAGCTGCCACAAAGAGTGGGGAAAAGAGAAGATAAAATTGTAAACTTAGCCAAAAACTATTAAATTGATACATAACTAAGAATACTAGATCTTAGAATCACATCAATGTGTAAGCCCAACATAAAACAATTCCATCATCTCCAGTTCCATCCCCAATACCCACATGTATATCCTGATGCATCTTTCTATCACAGGAATCAACTGTCTCCACATCATATGGGCCTCCCCCCAACAAATCACATAATAAATCATAGGATCATACATCCCAGTATATTAACATAATCCAAGACTCCCCACCCTATATCAAATTAGTTATACTAGTCTCATCCATCCCAGAACTTAAAACATTGCATAGTGAAGCTCACATCCTGATATCATCACATGGAAGCAAGAAATAAACAAGCATAGCCAAAAGGTAATCTAGGACCTAAATCAAGGAATCCATTTTTCATATATAAATGATATTTCATGGATATAAACTCAAGGAACATGAACTTATCAAGAATATGGGAAATTTATGTCATAGAATTTAACTTTATCAAAAATAGAATTTTTATTCCCAATTGAATTAACAAATTCATTATTCATCAGTTCCAACTATGTGAAACATAAGTCATCAATTTATAGAAAGATATCAAAATTCAGACATCCTATTATAATTAAAGCATGTTTAAAAAAACATAGAGATGTTCTATTCTCATCAACATGCCTTTTAATTATTAACAACAACAAGCATAAACATACTTTACATTCTTTGAAAATTATATTAGTCACATTAGAAATCACTGTCAATTATAAAAATGAATTGTATCAATTTGATTATAATCAAATTATAATAAACAACATATTCAATAGAACATTCCTATTCTTTAATTATTAATAAAATCAATTAAATAATGTTATATTTACATTATTTATCAATTTATATCAATAACAACATGCTAATATATTATATAAAAAGATATAATAACAAGCCTAACATAGATAGAAAAGTATCTAGAAAATCACGTGTAAAAACATTATCATGGTAGAAAGAAATAAAATGTGATCATTATAACAAATTCTATATTAATATAGTTCAATAATCATTATGTTAATTCCACTATAATCGAAATTTATAAACCAGACTAACTTTATGATTAAATATAAATAAATAGTATAAGAAATGAATACCCTAACTCAAATTCATAAATGTTCTTCACACGCGAATAGACAACAACATTGATCCTGATCACCTATCCCACAAATAGAAGCATCCCTCCATGGACGCCACACCACAAGTGCACTAATAAAAAAAGAATAAAAATCAGTTATAATGAAGGAGATAAAACAATATCATAAGGAAATAAGAAGATGGAAGATCCAGATCAATGAAACATGGGACAAAAAGGGGGAATATACCTTAGATCACCACATATCAAAGATAGAAGGATGTTATTAGTCCATATGAAAGAGAATAAAAATGTTTATAAGTGAGAACAATGAATTTCATAGAAATCAGAAGAAGGTAGAAGGGTTTGAGAAAACTCATGGTGCTATATCTTTTAAAGCCAAGCTACATATTATATTTCTAAGGAATGAAAACCTTTCACATCATGAGAGAATTGGATTTTAGGTCCCACAGAAAAACATGTTGTCTATTTCCATTTAACCTTGAATTAATTAATGTCATGAGGCACCTCATGAACCAACCCCACATAATCTATGAAAAACACATTCTCAATGTGAAAACCTCGCATGTCCTGAATTCCACCAGAATGCATATTTTAGCAGCCAAACATCTTGAAACTTGCTCTAGGACTCCTCTAAAAACCACATGCTTCAAAAACATGAAAATGATCAAATTATGAGGATATGATTCCTTACATTAGATAACTCTCAAAACATTATCATCCTATATAATGCAATACCCAACCCAAAGAGAAAACCAAAAGTGACCTCTGATTAGCCACCCAGATAGCTACCTCTCATGGTTCTGGACATCAGAAGAACTCAACCACCTCATTAGAGGAATAGAGTGGAACAACACAACAACAAAAATGCACTCATAAACACTTTACTAAGGTATATTCCTCTCAACCAAGAGAAAATCCACAGTAAGAAACAATAAGAAACCATCTCTTAAACTAAAAGGTCAAAATCCATTAAAAAAGTTACAATATAATAGATAAGGATAAAATAGTTTAGGTTAATAAGTGCACATCCACAAATCATGTTCCTAGATACTCTCCTCCTCACCATAGGACATTAACTAAGGGAATAAAATTCCAATGAAATACCTTCTATTGATGGTCCTGGATCTCTATAGTCTGCTCCTTGAAGTTCTAATCATCATCAACATTGGTCTCACCATAATAAATTACATGACAGTCATCACGAAGGTATTGAAAGTTCTATGATATTTTAAAAACATTATGTATTCAGATTATCTATAGGAGAAGTAAAATTTGATACACCAAAAAACCAATATGATCCAACAACTTTAAATGCCTAAACATCTGTGGAGAAAGCATACTCTCATGACCAAACATTCACTACCCATGTCGATGAGTCACCTTCAAGAACACATGATCTATAACATCAAACTACAGAGTCTACTCTTATGATTTTCATAGTATTTCTGACAATAATACAAAAAATTTATGCTTTGATGACTTAATTGAACCATCTACATCGTATTCTATTCTAGTTTCAACCTGATAATTGCTACCTCTCCATCCCCACTCAATAAAAATGGATAATGACAAGGTTATCTATAAAAATATTGAGAAAAACCATAAAAATGGGGGAATGGGTACTATTATTGTAAGAAAAAGCAACCAAGGGAAGGTAAATAATCCAAAAAACCTCTAAAATAAAGGACAGAAGATCAAAAAATGTCTTCATGATTTTGGACGACCCACTTTGTCTGACTATCCATGTATGGATCAATGGAAATTCTTAAAAATAAATGAGATCCCAAATAATGTTGGATACCTCTCCACACCTTGGAGGTTAAATAATGAACCTAATCATAGGTGATCACCCTTAGGGAATTATAGAATTTTACCACCTCCTCTAAATAATGCATCAAAAAGACCTTGAGTGATCTTGAATCCTTGATTGATATAATGTGGGATGATTTTGTTAAATGATCATTGTCAACCATATAACATCGAAGACTCCATGTGATTGGTGTAAAATAGAAATGAAGTCCATCAAGATGTCCTCCCACTTTTACTGGGGAAAATCTAATGGCTAGAAAAAACAACCAAGAACATAGTACTAAGCATTCACCTTTTGTAAGACCAACATTAAGAAAAAAACTCTATAATTGCACAATTCAACCTAGAAAACCATAACTAACATCTCCAATATCAGTACATATTTGTAACATTGAGAAGTACCACCAATTTAAATCCATGGAACACATAGAGATCCATCTCACGCATCACTGAAAAATTAAGATTCTTCCCAATAATAAAACCCATGTTTTCCAGGCTAAAAAAATCCATAAAGGACATCATAAAAAATAACTTGGTCCCTCCAAAACTCCACCTCAGAATTCCCAATCTGGGAGTAACCCCCTTCCACATCAAAGATTACTACAACATCATCTAGAGAAGAGAACCTCTAACTGTAACATCTCCCATATCCTGATGCATCACTTAGAGTTACTTTATTAATAACTAGGAATATCCAAATTCATTCATGAAATCCATACATGAGTTCCTCCTCAGTTCATAGACTAATAAATTTCCCTTTCCCAAAATATATGAAATATCAAAGTTATAATCCATTAATAATTCCATCCATTGGAAATGACACAAGTTCAAGCTATGCTGGGAGAATTCATACCTTAGGTTCTTATGGTCAGTAAAAACCACAAAATGTTCACCAATGATATAATGTCATAAAAAATTCAAAGAAAACACAATTTATGCCTACTCAAGATCATGAGTGAACAATTATACTCATGCATACATAACTACTAATTCTCATCTGAAAAAAAAATCTACTACATTAGAACATTGAGAAAGATAAGATTCAAAGCATCACAAAAAACCTCAAACAGAACTCCCGCTTCTTGTAAACAAAGTAATGGAAAAGTGACCGACTTCTCCTTCAGGTACTCAAAATCCACCTCACACTGGTCGATCCTCAAGAATTTATGATCCATTGTAGTCAAGGAATAAAAATTAGTCGTAGCCCAAGAAAAATCAGCTATGAACTTCCTGTAATAGTCTAAAAGACCAAAAAAACTCCAGAAATATTCTACTATCTTGGTGGATTCCTAAGAAACAACCACCTCATCTTCAAAGGATCCATGAATAATCCCTTCTAAGTCCAAAAAATTACCCAAGAAATGAACTCCATGAGCCCATAAATCATAGTTTTTAAACATACTAAACATCTTATCAGGATGAAGAACTACCAAATTGATATGCATATGTTCTGTATGCTCCTCCTCATATGCTGAGTATATAAGGATGTCCTTGATGAAAACCAGAAAAACATTATCTAGGAACTCTCTAAACATAAAATTCATCAACCCCATGAACACTTATGTATAATTCACCACACATAATAGAATCATAGAAAACTCATAATGTGCACAAAAATAATAGAAATCAGTCTTTAGATTATCCTCATCCTTCACACACATCTGATGAAACCCTGAACAAAAAATAAATCTCTGAGAGCCAAATTTAGCCCTTAAAATCATTGAATAAATCATCAATTTTTAGAATTGGATAGTAGTTCTTCATCATCACTAGGTTCAAGTGAAGATAATTGATAAAAATTCGTAAACCACCATCGTCCTTCTTCATGAAAAAAATTGGTGCACCCTAAGGCGACATACTCAACCAAAGAAAACCTCATTGAAATAGATCATTGATCTATAATCCAAGATATAAAAAACCATAAGGTTGAATTCTATATGGATAAATTGATATAGTATACACTATTTGTTGTATCTTGATCTGAAACTCTATCTCCCATCGAGAGGGTAATGTTACAACCTCCTTTAAAGGGACATCCCGAAATTCTTTTAAAACCATAAGAAACACTAACTTCTGAACTTCTAACAAACATAGAATCATCTTTCAAATCAAGGAGAATAAAGGAAAAACCTATCTATAACCTATCCAAGGGTCTCTCTTGCAAAAAACACCACAAAATCTCAATCAATATCATAGAACACAACCTTAATTTTGAAGAAATCAACAATATCCTACACCAAATACAACCAATCCATGATGAGGATCTTGTCCCATGGATATATCCATCAAAATAGGAAATCTCCCCAAGATTAGTGTTTCCCAAATTCTAGCTCACAGTATCTACATACATCATACAACTCATATAAATATCAAATTGGTGTAGTATATGCCACAAGAACTAGAATCCTCTCCACTTAAAGTTTAAAAGAAGGATGAGGGTAGGTGATATAAAAGAGTGCATATCTCCTGAATCAAACAAAGCATGTACCAATTTATAAAACAATAAATGGTACCACAAATGATTTTTGGATCACCCAATGCTGGTAATGTTAAAGAATGAAGCTGAACAGGACTTACTTCAAAACCTTTTTGACCCTACTGATGACCACCTCCACGAATGCACTCTTCTCTCTAAGGATGTGGATCATCTCCAGTATATAATATATCTTCCCCATATCCCATTTAATAATGTTAAAATAGAACAAACAACTATTGAAACATCACCTAGAACCACCTCAATAGAGGAACCTGAATAAGAACACCTGGTTCATGATGAAAGTTCTGAAAGGTTGGTCACTCTTACTGCTGATGACCTCCTCTTACACAAGAAAAAAAGAGTGTAATCCCATTGGAATAGATCTGAGAGACACTTACCTTGAGAAATGAGATGTTTAGGGATGATACCTACACCCGGTTGACCAAATTTTATTCTTTCCAAGAATTTTGGAACCCTAGACCATAGCTTTTATTTGTGATGAATACTAATGAATTTTCCCTCATGATGATTTGGATTGGTCCATCATCATCTGAGTGACTTTTTCTATCACAAGAACCACAAGATACATCCTCATCATAAACATGGTGATCTAGCACTATATATCTAGATACAAATCCTCCTTAAAATTAGCCACCCTAACCTCATCATCTAAAAATATTTCATATGTATATCTCATATGGTTCTTGAAAAAGACCCTATAATATTGAACACTTGAACTCCCATGTTAAAGGCTAAGGAGATCATGGTGACTGTCCGCCTTTGTAGAAGAATAAGGGAACTATACCGGTCTCAAATATTCTCCCGCAAGACTTCCCAATCCTTGAGATCCTTGAGGAACAAGAAAAAACATTTCATCACTACCCCATAGATCATCGTCATAGCCAATGAAAACCAATGATCCTTTCGAGAATAGATAGAACTAAAATCTATCTCAACCTCCTCCAACCAGTCTTTTGAAACTGGATCTAAAATAGATCCATCATACATCTATAGAATACAGTACATAAACTCTTAGAGTGTCGACCTCCATGTGTCTCTGTCATCGACCTCCAATATACGATGATATGTTAGTATATCCTACTAAACATATCTGGTGTTAACTTGATGGTGATGTTAACCTAGAGCCATACCTACAAGAATAAAAAAATTCTAGATCTCCTAAACCTAAAACATGGAATATTGAAAATTAATTAATTAATTTGTATCATGTTAATATTTTAACTTATCTAGATGTCAACCCTTTTCATGTAGAGAAAAAAAAGAATGATTCCTGATCCTTTCCTTGATATCTACCATAAAACTAGTATTAATTAATTTAATAGGATTAGTAAACTTATAGTTCTATGCATTAGATCATAGAAGACCCTAAATACCCATGTATTAGTGGGTATCCCGTGTTTACACCGCTCAATAAACTTAGCTGAAACTATTTCCTTACCATCCCATGTAATATCATCTATTCCAAACTCCAAACTTCATCATATACATTAAAGTTGAACCATTGATACCAATCTATGATGAAACCCTCCCCCCAAATAGTACCCTCATGGGTCAAAAATGATTGAAGGGAGATTGTGACTTTTTGAGTCCCACCTCTAGTAGGCCCCATGTTGGCAACTAGAACTGAGGGGATAATAGTCATATAGTGAGAGAAATTAACCTTTTAGAAAACATATAGAAAAAGTATATAATATAGATATAAAAATGAAAAAAATACTCATATATACATATAGAATAAATCCTAAGTAAAAAAATTCATTTTTATATAGTATTATAACAACTGAAAGGAAAAAAAGTACTAAAGGGTGAGGACCAGAGCGATAATAAAGCCCAAACATATCCTACCAAAACCCAAGATAGTAATATCTAGCTTCATATCTAACCCACCCTAGATGACATATAAATGGTCTATATATATAGGGTGAGAAAACATTATTCAAATTAGGATCCTCTCCATAGCCTCTCACGTTGAAGATTGGAAGCATACTAAAGAACCGTGAACAACAGAAAAAATAACCTATCACCTAAGCATATATACTATGTTCCCAGCCTATCCATGGATAAATCTCACCAAGCATCACATAAAAGAGAGAATATAATATAATAATAAAATATCATGTGTAACTTTTTCCTACTTCCCATATGGTTTTCTCCTCTGACGAAAAATTTAATGCCCTAAGCCATCTCTCTCAAAAATAAACCTTCTTGAAGACACCTAAGCAAGATATCACAACATAGACCTCATGAATCACATTATACCATCAAAATATTTGTATACATGAACTAGGTAGTTTCCAGGATCAACCATAGCATATATGGAATATATCATACATCAGGTATTATACCTCAATCCATTATATCTCATACATTGATTAAGAACCTCAAGCCATCACAACCTATACACATCATACCAACAATAATCCATTGGATAATTTATATGGGGATACAAGTGTGTGAATAAATACAATCCATCACATACCCATACACAGATATATGGTAAAACTAATCATCATTCATATTAGTATATATAACAACCAATAGAATAGAGCAGGTCCATAAGGGGAATTCATCCATACATCCTCCCACCAGGATGTTGGAAAAACACCCTCCCTGAGTCCATTGGGTTTCATTTATAATAACTGACATGGGTGGGGTAGCATACGAAATCAAAAAATTTACTGGATATAATATAAATCACAACAACACTATGGGAATAACCTAGTCCTAATTATCATCACTCGGACACTCGACTTCCACTACCAGGGACTATGGGCGTAACCTTGATTTCATTTTATCAATTACATTTGTTAAATAATTTACTAGCAATTATATATTCATGAATTACTAGTGTGAAGTTCATGTCCTCTAGGAATTATCCAAACTGAGTCCACTTTTTTCCATATTAACATATTTTCATAATTTTAATTCCATCAACACTAAACCCATGGGTTAAGAATAATTTATTCATTATTAGAATCATTCCATAATGTTGGGATTCTAGGAAAACCATCATAAGCTATCACCAAGAAGAGACTTGTTACTAAGAACACCCATCTGCCTAAAGTAACTGGGAAAAGAATACAGATAATACAAGAAACCCAAACATCTACCTTTAAAATAATTCATAAGTGAGAGTCCCAGTTCTTAACATCACATTAACGAGTAAAACTAATTTTAAACCATTCCATCATCTCCAGTTCTATCCTTAACATCCACATGAAAATCCTGATGCATCTCTCCATCATAGGCATCATCATTTCCACATAATTTGGTCCTTTATGTCCAAATATCACATCATCTATCCCAGTCTTAGATATCCTAGAACTATAGAGTTATCTAGGCCTCCCTACCCCATATCAGAGAATATAGGCTCATCCATCATAGGATTATAACAGATTGAATATAAAATATAACATTTAGAGCTTATCATAAGGTTGAAAGTAAAAAATAACTACAAACAATTGGAAAATCTATACCCTAAAATAAGGTATCCACGCTTAATACATAAATGATCTATTATGGCTCTAAACTCAAGGCACTCAACCTTGTAAAATTGATAGGAAACCTAGTACCTCACTATTTTCTATATCAAAAAACCGATTTTATTTCCATATTAAATTAACATATTCATTATTCATAGGTTTAAACTATGGTAAACCTAAGGTATCAATCTATGACAAGATATAAAAATCTAAACATGATCTTACAATTAAAACCAATTTCAAAAAACATAGAGAAGAACCATTTTCATTAACATTCCTTATTAATTATTACCATTAATAACTATAAAAATTATCAAATTTTTTTAACTATTCCATTAATCATAAGGAATATAATTTTTAATTATAAATTCACATTGGATCAATTTTATTATCATAAAATTACAGGAAACACCAGATTCACTAAAACATGCATATTCTTTAATTCTTAATCAAATTAATCTGTTAATTTTCTCTTTAAATTATTTATAAATTTCTATAAATAACAACATGATAATCTATATCATATAAAGTCGTGATAAAAATAACATTATTTATAGCACACAATCTATTAAATCAAGAGGAAAATCATTATCACAGAAGAAAGTGACAACATGTGATCAATACAACCAATTATTTATTGATCTAGTTCAATAATTATTTGGTTACTTCAATTTCCAAAAAAGGTATAAACCATGCTATCTTTATGATTTAACTTAAATAAATAGGAGAAAAAATGACCCCCCTGCTTAAAATTTGTCAATGTTATTCACATGAGAATAGACCACCATCATATATCCCAACTGCCTCTCCCTAAAAGCTAAATCCATCCAAGGACACTTTTCTATAAATACAGCAATAAAAAACAAGAAAACCTCATTAGAATGATGGAAAGAAATCACCATCACATGGTAAGAATAAGTTGGGGGATTCATATATAAGAATAAAAATAGAACATGGTAGAACATGTCTTGGATAAGGATGTAATGAATAAGAAAGTATAGGATTAATCCATATTGAATAGATTCTGAAACTCTTGAAGATACCACTATGGATCACCTAGAAATTGAGAGAAAGTGGTTGGATTTGAGAAAAATTGAGGATCTTCTACTTTTAATGGCACAATTCACAAAATATTTTCAAAGTATGAAATCCTTTTTTGTCATGAAATTATTAGATTTTATGCCTATTAAAAATACATCACCACAAACCATTTAGCCTTGAATTAATTCAAATCATGATTCACTCGGTAAACCCGACTCACAGAATCCATGAATGAAACAATAATGATGTGAAATAATTACACATAATAAACTCTCCCTTATTCAATATTTCACCATCCCAACACCGTGAGACCCTCTATAGGCCTCTTCTGAACACCACAAGTTTCAGAAACCCACAAAATATCAGACTAGATAGATATGGTTCCTTACACCGTTTTTTGTCTCTTAGATATTTTATTTTGAGATTATTTTTTTCTTAAAACACATTGATAAATCCATTTTTGTTCTTTTACTTGTATTCTTATATAACATTTAATTTGGTACAATCTGAGTCAACAATTTTACTTTTATACAATTATGTCATGATTTACTTTAGTTATTTCCATTATTTTGATCTAATTTGATATGAGGGTATAGAATCACTGTGGTGTCACCTAATATCCTCACTACTAGTTACAAATCTTTTTAATATGGGGAGGAATGCCCGATTTCATGTGAGACTCTAAGTTTGGTCACAGTTCAGGTAGACTGGGATGGGGATGTTACAAAGTGGTATTGTATATATTTTTCTTTATTTTAATAATTATATATATGGTATATAAAACATATGGATGGTCCGAACATGGGATGAATGTTTTTTTTGTTCTTAGGTAGAACCTTCATGAGTAAAGATCCAAGTTACCAAGGACTTAGGATTTTTGTTTTGGGTTTTTAATGTTATAGATGAGCTACATTTATTATACCAAGTATGATGTTTTTAGTGTTATGTTTTTACTAATTTTTATCTTATCTCATGGTGGAAAGTGGAAAGAAATCATGTACAATATTTTGATATTAGAAACACATGATATTCATGTTATTGTTTGAGGTTGAGAAATTTTATTATGGTTTGAGGTCTAGTTGTTTAGAGGGCCAACAAAAACAGACATTACATTTTCTTATATTACTTAATAGTAGAATTCAACCTAAATAGACTAGTATTTTGATTACATTGTTATTGTTTAGTAACTGATGAGGTTTATCGTTTATTTATCTGATACCTAGTCTCGATAGTTGGTTGGATGGGTTTGATTCATGTCCTAGTGATGATAAAGGATTATTTTATATGACATTTGGTGAGAAGAGAGACATTTTTTGCTGCTACCATTCTATTGTTGTGTGTGGGTATGATTTTTATAATGACACTAGAGTGGGTAGTATAGTATTGAGGATACCTAATATTGATGTGTTCCTTGAGATGGGGTGTTGATATATGGTTTTCCTCGATTTTTAGATATAGAAGCATCAAGGGTGCTTTGTGAGCTATGGCTTATAGGGGTTTGGTTCATAGACTAGGACATAGGACCTAACAAGGATGAGATACAACTTAGGATATTGGTTAGTTGAACAGACTAACATAATAACAAGTAACCTTGCCTATTATTAATAAAATGAAATATGATATGTGAGGGTAGCCCTAGAAAATTCGGGTTAGCCTAAGCATGTCAATAATTCATAAATAAAATCATGATAAGATGATTCATGTTATGGATAATTCATGGGAGGTGAAATATAGTATATGGTATGAGTTTATAAGGGGTTAATTTTCTACGTGTTGGAAATTAAAGAAAAAATAGTGACTTATATGGGGAATATGTCTGACACAAATAGATATTATGGTTAACTATTTTAGTAGACATGTGAGACTAAGACTGATGGGATATGGCTCATGATGGCGTGTGTTTAGTGGTATAGTAAGATGACAATAGTGTGTTTTCCTACTTGGATATTCGTTGTTTTGACAATGAGATCTGTTATAAACCATCATGAGGGTTCTTTGAATAATATCTTATAGTGTAAATATAATATTGGAATTCTATAAGATATACACGGTATGTGAGTTTACATGACTAAAATATGGTTGGAGATCGATGAGAATAATGGTGGTTAGGAATGATCAACATGGATGGTTTGTGGGCAATGTGAATTGGTGGATATTTGTAAAAATATATATGATTGAGAGATTGAGGGGAAAACATCATATGTCTTTTTGTGGTTAGGTCATGGTGATATTGTTAATTAATGGTGTTTTTATGTTATACCTTCTTAATGTGCGGTTAAGTTTGGGAAGGGTGCACATTTTATCTCTTAAGATCCATATGATGTTGAAGTACTTGATGGGTTCCTACATGTTGCGACAAGGTTTAATAATTTTTAGTTTTCCTTGACTAATTGAAGTTTATTCATGAGGTGTTGATAGAATTTAGGGACTAATCAAATGTAGGTTGTTATCAAGTATAATGAGATGGTATAAAAGTGAGAGGAACTATTTATTAGCTAAGG
This sequence comes from Viscum album, assembly GCA_963277665.1. Taxonomy (NCBI): domain Eukaryota; kingdom Viridiplantae; phylum Streptophyta; class Magnoliopsida; order Santalales; family Viscaceae; genus Viscum; species Viscum album. The sequence goes on from OY728164.1 coordinate 1,391,028,392, forward strand.
AATGGGTAAGGGTTTTTTACCCTAATTTTGTATTGTGTATTGTTTGGAGAATGGGTTTCTCAAGAAATTGTAAGATGTGACTGTCCAGTGATAACCAATGTATTGTGATATGATTGGTGTGAGAGGTTGGATCTTGATGGTATAATGATAAAATGACTTAGGGGTTAAGTTGTGTTTGGTTATTGCATCTGATCAAGTCATATAACATATGAGATATAAATTTATATATATGTGATGTTTCATAATGACCGTTGGATCTTTAGAAATTTTGAAAGGATATGTGGATTTTTAATATTGATATGGAATTTGGTTAGTTCCTCAAATGAGGTGATATAGGAAATGATAATATGTTAACATTCTTATGAAATTGGGAGGAGTCTTCATGGGGTTTGAATAAAGGAGCCATATAATATTCATTTGGTCGAGATCAGATTGGGAATAATTTCACTGATAAATTTTGAAATGATGTCAGAGTACACAATGATATTATAGACCACAGATATAGGATTGTAGTATGGTTTTGTTAAGAAGTAAGAGCGAGTCTCATGAGTTTCATCCCTCAGATTTTAGTATATTTTAGGACGGATCTTATATAATGAGTGAGAGTAATTTTTATTTTGTAGTTGGGAACACACATTTGTAATTTTATCATTAAATTATCATTTTAATAGAATTTGGAAAATATCAGAGGTTATGTGTTGGAAGAATCAACCTGGAGTGGTTGTGGTTTTACATCAATGTTTAGATGAAAGCATCAAGATTATTTCAAGTGGTTGGAAAATACCTTAATATGGGTGTTGATCAATGATGTTCCAATAATTTTATTAAATTTGCAAATTTATGTGAATATGTTGTATACTATGGCCTAGAGAGATACTTGAGTATGTGTTTTGGGGAAAAACATTTATTAGTGGACTAAGAAAATGATGTGTAGGTTCTTACAAGAGAGTATGATGACTAACATGATGGAGTGGGGGTTCATGTTCTAAGTGGGGTTTTATGGTAAGAACCTGGATTTTTATGAGAATGGTCAAGTGGTTCTTGGGTGTGGGGTTGAGTGGGCGATGGTCTGGTTTAGGCTATTATTTTTTATAGTTGATGTACGTCATTGGTGGATTATAAATTCAAAAATGATTCTTAGAGTTGAAAGTTTACATGGAATTTGTGAGGTTATTCAATATTACAGTGAATTTGTCATCTGGTTTTAAAGGCAGTCAGTTATATAAGAGTATAAAATAGTTATTTTTAACATGTTTGGGAGCTATGGATTATATATCAATATGTGCATTCCATTCAGGGAATGAATAGTATGTCTGATGGATCATATACAGAGTAATCTAGGTTATGGATCTCCTTCACATGTTTAGACACCGTATCAACATAATCATAGCCAATATGATATCTATATTAGGACTAATAATATAGTTTTAGTGATTGATTCAATTCTTGGGAGATTCCTTGGATACTTCTTGGGGATGATAAGTGTTATTTTAGAGAGGTCTTAATGGCATAAAATATTTCAGTTTGGTGGAATTAGATAAAATCTATGTTATAATGAGTTTAAAATTAGGTATGATTTTAATTTTTGGATATATATTATGAATTGGGATTTTTAGACACATTTGAAATGCATGAGTGGATGTTTTTAAGGTGGTATCTCTCGTGGGGGAGGCCTAAAGAATTCTTTAGGGGTTCAAGAGGTTTTTTGGGGTAGTTAAATGGCTATTGGGGCCACCAGGTACTCGATGGTGGTTCCTTGGGGTTATGCTCCCTTCTTGGGGCCTCTGAGTGGCTGTTACATTACACCAAAGTACCCAGTGTGCCTATGATACATTTTTTAGCATATACGTAGAATTTTTTATTCCACCCTCATTTCTTATCCTTTATTTTGGTTTCTTTTTTGGGGGTTTCAAACCAAAAATAGTGAGACACCCCTAAATCCCCTCTTATACCCTTTGATACCCCATTTCCCTTGGTGGATTGGATAAATATTCCTTGGTGAATTAAGATTATTTTCTCTCATATTGTACTTCATATTTTTCTATTCTTTGTTTCCGATTGTATAGTTCAATTTTGGTTAGGGATTTTATATTGATTCTTCTAGAAAATGATTCAATGAAGTCACAATGATGGTGACTTGGTTTTACTTTACCAGAGGAGGTCCCAAGAGTTTGGATGCTCGAGTTATTGTGTCTTCTAACATAAATTATCTTTCTACCTTGAATTATTTTCATATTTTTAAAATTTATGGTTGAATTGAGATGGAATATTAGGGTTCTTTTTTTCAAAAGGATTGGGAGGATGTTGGGGGGGGGGTGTGAACCTTATTGCTTAATATTTTGGAATAGTTATGAAACTTATTGAATTTTTATTCATTATTCCTTTGAAATCAATTATTGAATTAATTATGTTAATTCATTATAATTCCTTTGTAAGTAATTAATGTTTTTATTCATTAAAGACAACAAATCGTGTTGATGGATGATGACTGGTTCAGTTTGGAGTAAGATAACGAAAGGGGGATAAGCCACTTGAAGTATGTGATTCCTAAACACCTTCTTATGGTTTATATATGCTTTTATGTGAAAAGTGATATGTGGTATCAATTACATATATGATTGAGTGTAAACTAAAAAAAATTTATTTTTCTTGGCCGTATGAGTCGGATGAAAATAACTAGGGCCATGATGTCCCATTGATAATTAATCTTTGATACCCCAGCTGTTGATGGCCATATGATGAACCCAAATTGGGTAACATGTGATATGTTAACCCTATAGGGAAATTAAAATGGTGAATTAGAATATAATGTGAATTTGATAGGTTTCTTTATTCACCTCTATGTATGGGATGTCATTGATTGAGGATGGTTGGATTAAGGATTAGACTATGGGGGACATTCATGTTCTATTATAGTTTTTGGATTATTAATCGATATGTGGGGTGGGTGTTCCTCCTTAAAAATATTTTTTTGGGGGAGAGAATGCATTATTTATGGTTATAGATATAGGTTGGGAATGTGAGTACCAACCAAGAATTTTCTTATGGGTGTGTTGGATGTTTAACAACCCTTTAATGAGATACATAACCCATGTGGTTCAATTTTTATTATATTATAGAATGATTGTGGTTTGTAATGGGATGAAATAACTATATTCCTTTGTAATTTAATATATCATAGTGGGACATGGTATCTACTCTAGTCCAAAGTTAGACTTTAATAGGACTATAATATATGGATAATATGGGGGGTGCCTATAGAATAATTGGAAAAGTGTATAGGTTGTGTGTTCAAGAGACCAAACAATGGTTGTTGGTATTTTGGCATTGGGAGAGTTCCCAAACCATGTTCCCTCATGATATATGTGTTGGTAAATTTTATGTTTTTATGCTTTATTATGACATGAATTTTATTTTTGTGAATTTTATGTCTGGTAAATTAAATAGTTATAGATTTATGATTCTAGGATGGATGTTATTCCAACTATTGATGGATTGTGGTTTTAGATGGGTGTAATGCTAACTGAGGTTGTATATTTGTAGTTTGTGACTTGGTTTGGGTGTAATGATAACTATGTATTTGTGATGTGATATGAGTTGGGTGTAGTGACATCCATGGATGATATTATTGTTTCAGGTTTTGTCTAATGGCCACTAGTGATAGTTATATTATGTGAGTTATTATGTGATGTGGGTTGGGTTTAATGAAAAATGTTGATTAGACTTTAGTGATATGTGATTAGAGTTGAGTGTAACCCCAACCATGTATAAGACTTAAGGAATTATGATATTTATTTTTTTTGTAATTCTTGACATAGTTAGAATTCAACTAAATATATTGGGTATATTACATGGGTTGATTTTATTGGTTGGAAATGATAACATTGGGGAAATTTGTGATATGGGATGGATGTATGGAATTTCGGGATAGTTGTTACTTGAGTTGGGATAGTATACTATGTGATAAGACTTGGGATTACATGCCTAGTACCTATCATTATGATATGCTTAGAGACAGTCAAACACTAATTGAAGTAGGTATGGTCAATTTTGGGTGGCATGGGAAGTAATCATGGTTATGACTTGTATTACATTCACTGTTATTTATTTATTTATTCATTTAGTGAAATAAAATTTTTCATTCACTGTTTTTAATCGGCATGTTAGGGACACCAAGGTGGTTTCATACCAAGTTGTACTCACACCGTTCCCTAGAAACCTTGAACCCTAGAAAATGAGAAGGCCTCACGATCACATGTACAAGTAGGGAATATGCCTAAGATTAGATGACTAAGTTGGATAGTGTGGATGATGTTAGGGAAAGAACTGGTTGGAACCTTAGTGTTCATTGGTGGTGGTCACCAAGCTATTTTATTTTATGATAATGTATGTTATTAACTTATATCTGGGAATATTTTTTGGTATTCTTATTAGTATTCTTTGAAAATATTCTATTTGTCACAGTCTGTCTTTTTTATCTTTACTTTTATACTTTTATGTGATGATATCATTTGGTAACTTACAATATTTTTATTTTTGATGATACAAGGATATAATCTCCCCTTGTTGTCACCTTGGACCCGCACCACTATTTTGTAGAATTTATCATATAGAGAGGCATGTATGGAGTCATGTGATGCTCCCAATATGGTAATGGTATAGGTATGTTGTGTTGGATTCATTATAAAGCTATATTATATCTTTTTTTCATTGTTTGAATATTTGGGAACATGGTAGACAGAATATATTACTAGTCAGACCATGGGCTAAAATTTTTGTTTATACTAGATCGACACTTGTACGAGTAGGAATACATGTTACCAAGGATCTTAGATTGTTGTTATGGATTTATGATGTTAGGGTTTATCAATTTTTATTATTTTAAGCATGATGTTTTTAGGGATATTGATTTACTAATTTTTCTCTAGGCATGGGGTGGTGAGAGGTGTTAATTCATGCATCATATTTTCATATAATATTAAAATAATATTTGTTTTCTTCATTTTGGGTTAACACCTTATTTATGGTATGAATTTAAGTTACTTAATGTTTCAATACCAACATATAAAACATTTTACCACATAACTTAATGGTGGTATTCTACTCAACTTGCCTTTTATTTTGATTTTGATATTAATATTTTTTATTTTTTGAGGTAACTCATTTATGTATATAATACCTATACTTGAGAGATGTAGGTTGGGATTGATTCATGTTTGAGTTTCATGAAACCCTTTTATTATTGTGTGTGTACAAAATAGTAATATGTTTTGTCCACTATTTCATTTGTTTGTTATTTGAGGGTATGAATTTGATGATGTCCATGGAGAGTTTATTATAGGGTTATGGATAATAGATATTGATATGATCCCTATGATGGGGTGTTGGCATATAAGTTTCTCTATGTTTAGAGTTATAATCCTCAAGGTTTCTTTGTGATATGTGACCTGTAAGGGTATGGTTCATAGACTTTGTTGGAGTTCTTATCAATGATAAGACATGATTAAAGATTTTTGTGAGTTGAGTGTATTAATATAATGATAAGATAAGATTCCTCTTACTTTAAAAATGAGATGTGATATGTGAGGGTAACCCTATATAATAAGGGTTATCCCATTAACATCGATGCCTTACAGTTGGAAGTATGAGAGGATAAAATGTGTTATTGATGAAACATGGGAGGTTTTAGTATATGGTATGTACATGTGATGTCTGAATTAGTCATGCGTAATAAAGGAAAGAATCTATGGTTCTTTGTGTGGGTAATTTATCTAACATACATGAAATTCATGGCAAATAGTCTGATCAGGTGTGTGATCCTAGGACATAGGGGATAGGATTAATCATGGTGAAATTTGAGTGTTATGGCAGGGCATCAGAAGGGAGCTCACCTGCTTGTATATGATTTTTTTATGACAATATGGGAACTTTTTCACCATCATGAGTATATAATGAATATTTTATTATGATAGAAAAAAGAGAGTGGAATCTGACTCTACTTACAAGGTTTGTGAGTTGACACAACCTAATCATGATTAGAGATTTATGGGATTAGGGGTTATTATTTTTGATTAGAATATATGGATTATAATATTTTCTAATCTGTGGATTTTTTTGGAAATATTTGAGTTTGGTAAAATTATGGGTTAAGGTCACATGATCTTTAGAGGGTAGGTCATGATGATGTTGTTAATTCATGATTTTTATGTGAATCCTTCCCAGTGTGTGGGTTATGTTGAGAGGGTTATGTATTTGGTTCCACGAAATTCCTATGATGTGTATAACCTTAATGTGTGCCTATTTTCTATGATAGAGCCTAGGAATCCATAGTTCTCTATCACTGGTCTAATTTGGGTCATAAAATTTTCATGGAATCAGTGCAAATTAACACTTAGGATATGATCATGTATGATTCCATGGTGGAAATGTTTGAGTAACCTTGTATTGGCTGAGGAAAAGGTAATTGTGTTTTCCATTGATGTTGTATCAAGTATTAATTACTGCTAGGGTTTTTCCAGAAATGGTTATATGGGATTGACCAATGAAAACCAATTTCTTGTGACTTGATTTTGCAAGAGGATTGATCTTGATAGTACAGTTATGATATGACCAAGGGTTCATGAGGTTTTTGGTTATACAAGCTGGTTAAATCATATGAGTGAGAAGATTTAACATTTTTATGTGATATATGGGATGATTACCATTAAATAATATGATATTTTGACTAATTGAGTGGATCAATGGGATTTACAGGGAATTATGTGAGTTCTTTAATTACAGAGATATGGGTATTGATGTGATGGTGAATATATATCACAATTAGGACGAGTCTGTAGTGGGTTAAAACATGATATCCATGTGATGGTGAGTCATTCAACGCTATATGTTTCATTTTATTTTCATTAATGAATTAAGTTAGGATGTCTTACAACATCATAATGTTATTTACTATAGACAAGGGCTCATAGGTTAGGTCCATCAAGAAATAATAAAAAAGTCTTATGGGTTTCATTTATCATATGATAGAAAACTGCATACATGAACACATTGGTTGAGTGATAATAAGAGAGAGTTTATAATGGGGATCATAAATTGATGTTTTGAGCATGAAACACTCAATTTTGGATAATTTAGTAAAATCCAGAGGTGATGTATCGGTAGACTAAACGAAGGGGTGGTTGTGGTTGTAGTTTTTTGTTTCTTTGTTGCAAACAATAATATTGTTCTCGGTGAATGTAGAATATGAAAATATAAGTATTTATAAGTTATAATTCTATAAATTCAGTACGTTTTATAATTAATAGGACCACATGGAGAGATACGATCTGGTGGGATACCCGTATATGTGTTTTATAAAATAGACTATTGGGTGACTATACCCATGAAGTATTAGTACATGTGATATAGTATGGTGATTAACATGGAGTAGGGATTCACGTTGTAAATTCTATCTCAAGGGTGGTACTTTGGATTTTGATGATAATTTTTTAGTATCACTCGAGTGTGGTGTCGAGTGGGATATGGTTTGGGATAGAATAGTGACATCAATAATTGAAGTATGATGTGGGTGGATTGGAAATTCATGAATAATGCTAGGATTGGGGAATCGTTCTAGAGTTTGTGCAGTTACTCAGTGCGGCAATGCATGGGTCTTCATGTTTTGAAGTTAATCAGTATGAGAGGGTTTTAACTAGTGATTTTTTCATTCCATTGAGATCTATGTATTAGATATGTATTTGTAATAGATATTTAGGGATAACTGGCATGTAACATGATCCAAATAACGAGGCATCATAGGTGTTTAACTATTTCATTTGTTTTGGAATGGTATTAATGAGATCATATATAATAGGAGATGTAGATACAGACCATACAACATGATTTATTAATCTATGTGGTTTTTGAGTGATGCATGGGGAGGAATATTAGGGAGAAGAAGTATTATGGTTGGGTGGGTATAATGGTCTGCACTATTTTAGGTCAGTGTAGTTAGAGATAATATAGTTTTTATAATTATGTTTGATTTTATTTTTTTGATTTGGATTGATAATTGGAATTTTTGGAAAAATTTAAAATGCCTGGGTGGATGTTTCCATGGTGGTAGTTTGGATGATAGAGGATCAAATCATGTTATGAAGGTTCAAGAGCACAAGTGATGTTGGTTGGTGGCTATATATGACCTTTAGGTACCCATTGGAGGTTCTAGGGAGAATTTTTATATATTCGGTGTCATTAGGTGGTTGATGTAGTACAAAAGGTAGCTGTTGTTCCAAAGATCCATTTTTTAATGTGGGATGCATTTTCATTCCACCGCATCATTTACTATACCCAATTGAGGTATCTTTTTTTAGTGGTGCAAAATCGGAAATAGAGAGGCCCTCATGGCTTCCCTATTATCCCTTTCGATGCACCCTTTCCCATGGTAGATCAAAGAAAATTTATTTAATGAATTAAGGATATTTTATCCCCACTTTTAAAATCTATTTTCTTATTATTCCTTTTCAACTATTTGGTGTGATTTGGGATAGGCATTTGATACTAATACCACTAAATCATAATGGAATCGAGTCTAAATGATGGGGTTTTGATTTATATTTTCTACTAGAGGTACTGAGTGGGTGGATACTTGAGGAATTATGTTGTTTTCACATATGTTATGTTACTTAATTGAGTTATCTAAGAATTTTCATTAATTAAGATGTAATTTATTGGTCAATTGAGATGGGATATTGTGTAATTTTTATGCAAGAGGTCTATGTGTATACCTAGGGTGGTGCACACCTCATTGCTTAAGGTTTTTTTCATGTTTACATCACCCGATGGGTTATTATTTATTTTTTCATAGGGGATCATTTATGGAATTAATTATAATATTTAATTTCAATTTTATTGTAATAAATTAATGTTTATATTCATTGAAACAAGCTATATACATTGATGGATGATGGTTTGTTGATTTTATATCTGGATAGCGAATGGGAGATAAATCCATTTTTGGTAGGGGATCCTAAACATATCCCTATGTTTTATACACGATTTTATATTATAAGTGATATATGGTCTCAAAACGTTGTGTGAATTAACTAAAACTAAAATGTATTTATTTCCTTTAACCATATGAGCAGGATGGAAATTTCAAGGGCCATAACAACTATTTGACCATTATGTTATGATGCCTTGGTCGTGAATGTCCTTGGGTAAGACCTAAATCTTTATATATTTGATATGTGAAACCTGTATGGACACAACATTTTTTAATTAATACATGGTGGTCATTTTATAGATTTTCATAGCTTCCACTAAGTAGGGGGTTTGATTTATTAAGGGTATTTGGATTAAGGTTAGGACTATGTGGGGTCTTTTAATTCCCTAATTGTTTTTGCTTAGTTTATTGGTATATGTGGTGGATGTTCCTCCCTTATAAGAATGTATTTTTTGGGTGGGAATACCTTTGTTTTGTTTATGGATATGGGTTTGGCATGTGAAAACCATCTTAGATTTTTATTTAGGGTGTGTTGGATATATGCCAACCCATGAATTAGATGCTTTACTCATGTTGTTTTGATTTTTCATTGTACCATATAATTATCGTGGTTTCACATGGGAAAGAATTCCAATAATTCTATTTAATGTGATATGAATTACTTAGACATGGTAATAACCCTAGTCTTTTGTTGTATTTTTTTAGGATTATAATATAAGGATAACACGGTCTAGTGTTGGGTGAGTTTATTTCCTTGATATATCTTGGGATACATGTGTGTTTATTATCATGTTTCATAACCTTTGTGACTTATAAATACATTATATAATTTGGAAAATGTTAGTTCATTATGATAAATGGTTATGGATTTTTGGTTCTAGGTTGGATATAATTCCAACCATTGATGGAATGTAGTTTTGTATTGGGTTTATTTCCATCGATGTATGGATATTTGTATTTCATGGATTGGGTTGGATTTAATGAAAACAATAAACTTATTTTGTGATATAGATTGGGAGTAATTCTAAATGAGTATTATTTTGTGGTCTTTGGTTGGGTGTAATTCCAACCACAATTGATTATCTGATGTGAGTTATTATGTGGTGTGGGTTGGGAGTAATGAAAATATATATGGGACATTGGTCTATATGTGACCCAAGTTGGGTGTAATTACAGCTATGGATGAGACTTGAGAAATTGTGTTATTTTTTAGGTGTAAGTCCACCTAAAGGTGTACTTCTATCAAATTTATTGGGGGTTTATTATGTGATGTAATTTTATGGGTTATATGTAATGCCTCTTGAGACGATTATGACTTGAGTTGGGATGATATATTATATAATAATACTTTGGGTTCCATGACCATTTTGTATTGTTGTGATATGTTCAGAGACACCTCGACACTAGTTAAAGTATGTATGGTCACTTCTATGTGGCTTGGGCAGTACCCATCATCATGATATGCATTCAGTTCACAATTTTTTTTATTTATTATTATAAATATATCAAATTATTCATGTATACTATTTATTAGACTTGATATAAAAATTATTGGTGGTTTCATACTATGTTATACTCACACCCTACTTAGACCCCCCATCACCCTAGTACCTATGCTGGCCTTGTGATCACAAGACTAGGTATGGCTAATGCCTAAGATTATATGATTAAGACGGATAGTGTGGCTAATGTTAGTGAAAAACCCAAGTGGATCCTTTATCTGTTGTGGTGGTGGTAAACTAGTTGTTTTTATTTTGAGTTTATTTTTATGATTGACCTCTATTGAGTAAAATATTACAGTATTCCTACTTGCATGAAGAAAAAATATTCATTTTATAAAATATGAGTGATTACTTTTACATATATATAGTTATGAAATGATGTTTTTTTTCTTTTCATTATTTTTATCAACCTTTATATGAGGGTATAATCTCCCCATATGGTTACCTTGGATCTCTACTATTGGTTGAAAGGAAATGGAAAATGAGGTGGCACAGCTGGGGTCATGTATGCACCTGATTTAGTACTGATTTGGGTAGGTTTGATTGGGGAAATTTCAAAATACACTAACCATTAAATTAATATATAATTATAATAAAGATTAATATTTATATTATGGTTTTAATAGAAAATTAATGGAATCATTTTACTCTTAGGATGAACATAAATCCTACAGAACATAAATATTAGTATAAATCAAAAAATATAAAGGTTTTAGGTGAATACTAATTTTAGTTCTACAGGAATATATGTAGAAATATATATCCATTGAGAAAAGTAATTTTTAGTACCCAAATAAACCATAAAAGGTTACCATTATAATATATTCTTTGAAAGGATGTTTTATTACTTATGTTTTTACAATAATAAGTATGTATAGATTAAACGATATATTATAAATTAAAATGTATATATTTTATATGTATAAATAATTAATTATCCTCTAGATAATAATTTATTACTGATAAAAAATATAAATATAATCAATTTTAGAAATGTGTATACTTTTTATTCTAAATACACTGTTTTTCAATGTACTATATTTTTTAATTTTAAGAGCTTAATATATCACATTAAAAGAGGTTTTTTATGAAATTATATATATATTTATATATATATAAATTAAATTGTATTCATGAAATGATTAGTAATTGGTTATAAATAATAATTAAATCAATTTATTATCAAGAAATTATTTTTTCTAGAAATCATTTTTTGTGCTATTCATGTTTATTTTAAAAATGATTTTAATCATGTTTAAAGTTTAAATTTTATAAAATTGACTTCATATGTGGAATCAACACATTTAAATTATATAATAGGGTATATATTTTATTTTACTTTAAAAAAAAATAATTACCTTTGTAAAAAATTAAACTAATTAATAGGAGTTAAAAATGAGTAAAATGGCGTGGAATTAACTTTTAAATATTAAATTGAAATTTAGAAATTATATAACTCACTAAAATCCCATGTGATTCTAGGTTTTCCCTTTACACAACTCATGTTTTGAAAGAAATATCCCTCATTGTTACTTATAAGAGGTCCTATGCTCCTCCACCTCAACAACACATCTTTTATTTAGTTTCCTCATGAATCTATTCCCTAATCTCCTCCTCAAACTTATCTTTATATTTAGGAAACCATTGGTCAAAATAAGGAGTCCTCAATATTTTATTGGGAAATAAGTTGTTTTGAGAAGGAAAAATTCCATCAAAGTAATGAGTTTTTATTCATAACATTCATTTATCTTCTCATAACTCTTCTTAAATTCTATCCAAAACTCTAATGGATGGTTATTTAAATCATTATACTTTCATAAAGATAATATTAAAATTTTAAAAATCATATTCTTACTCATTCATTCATTAAAACATGTTCTGGTTTAGGTTGGTTTCACTACATATATCCATCATAGATAATTAAGAAAACTTAAATTCAGAAAATGTGGTAAAAGGGAGTAAATATTGTTATGTTTTTAGTTCAATAATTTATATATATTTATATTAACTTGTAAAATAAAAACTTCTTTTAAAATCCTCAAAAGGTGAATTTAATTTTTTTCACTACAAACCATCACCTTAACATTCATAAAACAATCAAGGAAATCCAAAAACCTATCAAAATTTTTTATATCAACTCCATGATTTTTTTTTGATTTAAATAACACATTTAAATTAATTAATGAAAAAAATTAATAAATCAAATAAGAAAGAGAACAAATGGAACAATTAATACTAGAAGGTTAATTTTAAATGTGGATTATTAATAAATGAGTAATAATTAAATATTGATAAATGGAAATTTGTTAAATAAATATTAAATATGTTTTTGATATATATTTAAAATAAACCTCAATTGATTATAAAATAATTTTGAGTATATTCCACCAAATGAGAAATGGAGATGATACTTTTCTCTCTATCTATCTTTTGATTCATGATTATATATTTTTTTAATGTATTTGAATATAAATTCCACAAAAATATCATTTTATTCATATTATTATATTTTTTAATTGATTTTTTTAATATTTATCCTTATTTGATTAAATAATTCAATATTCTCATACATCTAATGTTCTCTCATATGATAATATAATATAATATTTAATATTTGATTTTTATGACTTCCCTTTCCTCCTAAAATTCACTATTTCATTAATTCTTTATACCTTACAAATTATGATGTCTATAAAGTGTTTATGTCTCATTTCTCTCTCTCTCTTATGAATGCTTCATATTATGGACCTATTTACTATTATATGGTGTATATATGTTCTTATTATCTTATTTTATTATAATTTTAATTTTTATTCATGGGATTTGAAATTTATTTTCAAGTTATATAATTCATTCCCTTTTGATTCATTCATTAACAAAGGTGTAGAGGTTGTTTATGACTCAATCTCTACTTCATTAGGTTATATTATTTACCCCTTTAACATGTTCCTCTATGTTTTATATATTACTCTCCCACCCTATCTCATATGATATTTTATATTTATTTATAGGGATATTACATTTCATTACAAAATCACTCTTTTGGATTGATTATTATTTCATAAATATATATATTTATAAAGGAAAACATCAAATTTCTATCTTTGGTATTTTCCTTCCATATACATATGTTTTATTTCCAAAATAATTTCTTTTATAATTTTTAAATATAAATATATATTTTCTTCTTTTTATATCATGTTTTTATTTATACATATTTATAATGAAATTTTATAACTCTTTTATCAATATGGGTTTTTTTAAATTTTTATTTACTGTTAATTTTTTTTCAATTTAGTACATCTTGTATCTACCAATACATATTATGGTTTTTTTCCTTTATTTATGTTAAAGGTTTAATTATTGGGATTTTTATTGATATATAATTTTTAATTTTTTTTTTCATATTTTGAAAATGACATTGAAAATTACGTTTAACTTTTTTGACAACAATATCCAAAATGTTATGAAATCTATTTTCATGTTTTATCTTCTTTTTTTCTATCTTATTATCACGGTTAATTTATAATGAAATTAATATATGTTATAAAATAAATAAAATATATTATTATAGGAATATTCCAATCATTATATCATTTAAAAAAATGATATTTAAGCCCTTAATTTCCCCAAATTTTAATAGTTTTTCATTCTGTAAAATCTAAGGAAGTAAATAGTAAAAAATTATATAATTTATTATCTTTATTTTAATAAATTTTCACTTTGGTCCATAAAAATTATCTTTTAAACTTTTAATGTTACTTATAATATATTTACTCACTTTATATGATTTTATCAGGCATTATAAATTTAAAAATAATCCCTTGATTCATTATCTACATTTCCTAATATCAATAGTTACAATGAAATAGAATATCTATGAGAGGATTGATCCATCTATGAATTTATGTTATCTTATAAACATTGATTTGTGAAGATAAAATTTCTTCCAATGCCTTTCCTTTTCTAGTACCATAAACTTATTTCTTCTAATGGATGGGTTTTTACCTAAATAATCATAACATTTGACTGACTATAGAAAACTATTGATATGAACACATGTTATTATATTTTATATAGTAAACATTATAATAACATCATCTATTGATAAGAAAAGTATTTATATATTTATTTAAATTCATGTTATAATCTAATTTTTTAATTGGATGTTTTTTATTCCTTATAAAAGTATATATGAAACCTGTTTTATTATCTTGGGTTATAATGAAATGTTTTTTTATTTCATGTGATTCACATATATTTGATTTAATATTATGTGATAGGTGGGAATATGATTATATATCCCCCTAATTGATTTTATAAATCTTTATATCTTATCATATTATTGTGGGACATGATAGGATAACATGAGTAAACTATGTCCCGAGTCATAGGTGGTTATCCTAGTCCATTATGTTATAGAACATTGGTTTCTAGTCTATTATTTTATGATATGAATGTTTTATTGGTTAACCTGCACATTGAATATCATTTTCTATGTTTATTCTTATTCCACATTAATATTTTACGTCACATTATCTTAGTATTATTCTCATGATTTTATATTATTATGTCATGGGACATGTTGTGTTTTTATGATGATATTTTTAGGGTAATATATTCCCATATTTTTTTCTATGATTATTCTATTATATCTCATGATCACTTCCTATGATTTCATGATCTTATTCCAATAATTATCTATTTATCCCATTTTTATGTTTTCTCACATGTTTATGATTAAATGATATGTTATCTTAGTCTCATTGATATTATTTTTACCTTATTTATCATTTGAGATAACCATGTTATTATGTTAACTGCTTCCCTACAATATTATATGTAGAAATTTGTTTAGGGGTAAGACATATGTAGAGAATTTTATTAGATATTTTGAATCAATTCCATGTAATAAAATGGTAATATAGATAATATCTAATAAAATTTATCCTTTGGGTTCTAGGAGTTTGTTTTTATTCATGATATATAATGTATATCTATGAAAAATTATGTAAATATATGTATTCCATGTTTCAATCACTTCAAATGTTTTGGCTATTTTGTCTTTATTAATGAGGTGATGTTGGGATCATTGGGTGGTTGCTGTTGATGTGTTTGGATGAGAGGTAGAATAGGTTGACTATGTTGATGAGGCTGTTTGTTAGTTTTATTATTATTTAAGGTAGATGAGATAATGAAATGTAATATAGTTTGAGTTAAATGGGTTGGGTTGTGATGTTATAAATGAAGTGATAATCTGATAAACTAATAAGGGTGATAAATGATATGTGGTAATTAAACATAAACAATGAAAAACACATGGATAATATAGAATAACAATTTCTAGAAACAATTTTGGTAAATGAATAATATATTTGATACAAATAGAAAATGTAGGAGTGGAATTGAATTTGAAATAAAATAGAGTTTGGTGGATCTTCTATGGTGATGGAATGGTTGGAAAGCCTTATTATTAGATATGGAAATGATTATTGGTATGAGTTACTATGATAAAGTGACTAGTTTAGGTTATAGTTATGAATGTGTTTCACCTAATATATGACCATTGAGTTATAATGGTGTGAAATATTATATTTATTTCTTCTTTTAATTAATTTTTATGCATTACCAACCAAGTCAGGTAACATGACCGACACCTATTTGAGTATTTAGGGTTTGGATGCTTTCATAAACATCTAGAATAGATAATATATATATAGATAACTAATCCACCATCCTCAATCTATCTTCTAGAGAAATTATTATATGTGATATCCTGAAGATGTAATTTTGGTCTTTGGTGAAAATGTTTTGATGATGAGGGAGTGATGTGATTTTGTTGTTGGGATTTATATGGGATGTAGGGTTTGATGATGATGACCTTCATTATTCATCTTATATGAAACATGAATTTTTTCATTTTGTATGAGGTAAAGATATAGTATATGGCTATAATGATGCACTATGTGGTAATGGTATGTTGTATGTAGTTTTGGTTATGTGGTTGTGGCTATTATGTGGTTATTTTGTATGATATTACATGGTTATGTAAGGTATTAGAGTTCTAAGATGTGTTCTTATAGAGTTTGAGGGAGACTAGTTATATGTGAATGTGGATGTGGGGTACCTTTCCATCCATATTATTTTGATATTTTTAGACTACTTTTTTGCATATTTGGTGAGAAATACATATTGAGGTTAGGGAATAATTTAACCAGATATAGGTAGAAAGTTGGATTCACTATATCTTCATTGAGGCTTTAATATCGATCCTCCACATTTTTATGAATGTTTCAAGGGATTAACCTATTGAATTTGTTTTTATTTTAACCCATTAAAAATTTACACAATTTTTATAACTTTTAGAGAGAGTTTTGGATAATTCTAGATATTTATAGCCTGTGGGGTTTGTGTATGGTTTTAGTGTTATTGAAGTAAGAGTTTATTGTTATACTTCCCTTTAGAGTTGTATTTTTTATAAATGACATTACATACATTGTGGGATTGGTTTTATATTATATTATATGAATTTATTTAGTGGTTTCATCATCTTATTATATGATTTATGAGAGAAATTACTCTTATATGTGTGCATTATACCATGGGTGATAGTCGAAAACATGTGGATTATTAAAGGTGGGTGTTGGGGAACACTTTTATTCTCTACTAACATAGAATGTATTTTCTTGGTAGTGAGTTATTACAAAAACACCATCACATAAAAAAATAACTATCAATATCCATCATTGATGAAAAAAGTATTTTCTTTTCTATTTCTTTTATTACAAAAAACAATATCTAAACAAACATGGAGATGTTTTAGTAGGTGTGAGTAACACTTTACTCAATAGTATTTCTCATAACTACTCTCACACGTTCACATATATGATATTTTCCAAACCATTTAATTAATTTTATCTGTAAAACATATAAAAAATATATAATTAAACCACTTATAAATATTTTTATAAATGCATACTAAATCTAAATCATTATCACTAAAGAAACCATATTTCTAAACATACCAAATCCCTATATTATTAATCAAATTAATTATAGTTCCATAATCCATGGAATTATGAGAAATATATATAAATTAAACAACCATCAAATAGAATAAAGAAAAAATCAACTATAATAATTGTTAACCTATAATAAAACATTACCCACCTAGATGAATCTATATGGATCTTTCCACCTAGCATATGATTATTTCCAACCATTCAACATGGTTATTTCGAAGCATTATTTTTTTATTCTTTTGCTTTTAATATAATTTCTATAATAAACTATTTTATTCTAAAGGGGTTTTTACATTCCAATATTACCATAATAAATATATCTTAAATTTAAATATAATTTAAATTAAAAAACTATTTTTGGAAAATTAAACACCATGATATGAAAACCCATTATTTATCATTTAAATAAAAAATATTATTTTCTATTTTATTAATTTTTTTGATAAATCGTCATTTTATGAAATAAATTATACATAATTATTTTATGAAATCTTATTTAATTCAAGAATCTGAAAAGAATATTAATCATAGGTAATAAATTCATAACTTACCAAGGAAAGAATACAAGCCTCCTACCGTAAATTCTTCCCTTATAATTATCTATAATATCTTGCTAAAATGACCTTGATAAGCGAAAAAACTATTCATAACCATCAAAATTCACTATAAACCATAGATTTTTAAACTCAAAGGACTAAACATCTAATTTTAAAGAGGCTGGAATGATTTGTGAACATTAAACACACCCCATTGCAGAATAGAACAGCCCTCATGTGACTCTCAGGTTTAGAGAACATGACCACTATACCATTTGACCCAACCTTATAAAAATCACTACAATAGAGATATATATTGATAAAGGTTTTAGTTTGAATTCAAAAGAGTGTACAAATCATCCATTACATTTTTGATGACTCTGTGAATGTTTTTATAAATCTACCACTCATATATTTTCGAGATATAATGATGAAAATGAGAGTATTATTCCCTAAGGATTGATTATCAATCAATTCAACTATGTTTTTATCAAAATGACGTCACTTAAGATCATACATTAATTTTTTCTGATTTTCCATCCAACCATTTATCTTTCAATAAATTCATTCCAATATCCCATGACCACCAATTGATAAATAAAGGGAGATTCAATGGGGAGAGTATTAAAAAAGACACCTTTATTTATAGAACACATATTTTTTATTTCATATTAAGGATTTTATATGTCTAACTTACTCTAATTAAAGAGTAAACCCCCCTTAATTACCTATGTAACAACCCCTCCATTTATCCACAATAATATCAATGTCAAACACTTATTTATTCTTTCCAATTCATTTATAATAAAACCATGGTGTAAAATTATTTATTATACACCATGATTTGACAAAATCACACTCTGTTAAATCGATTTCAAAACTTTCCTTCAATAATGACCCACAATTGACGATAATAAATTCAAATTCAATCATGTTCATTGGAATATTAAAATTTATTTTCTCTATTAAGGTTCATTTAATTAAATATATCTAAAGAACCACTATTTCCCATTTAAATTCACATGTCACATTAATTTCATTAATTCCATGAAATCAAATTTAAATCATCTAATATTACATATGTAAAAAGAATATTCCCTTATAAATCACACATAAATAAATAATACTTAATTAAATAATCAAACAAAAAAATATAAATTTAATAATTTCACGAAGACAACATTAATATAAACTCAACATTATCTACACCTTAATTAATTAAATTCAAACATACTATATTCTACAATAATTCATGATTAATTCTATTTTTTTGAAGAATGTTTTTAGAAAAAATTTATTAATATTTATTTTAATTTTAATTATTTGAAAAATAAACTTACTAAACATATGATCTTATATAAAAAATAAGTTGAAATTTAAAATATTTTATAAATATTAATCATTCAAAAAAAAATATTTTTTTCTTTTATTTTAAGGAAATAACGTGTATTGATTTTAAAAAGAAAACATAAAACAAGTTTTGGACTCTATTTTTATGAAAATATTCACAAACAAATCAGTTATATTAAAAATTGTTCAACATGATACATTTTTTTCATTAAAAATACCAAAAAATATACATTATATAATACAAAACTATTTAAAATGAATAATAAATAATGTAATGTATTTTTGTTTACTTTTTTACTAATGAGATAATACATGTTTTATTAAAAAATAAAAATCAAATAATACATATTTTAACTAATTATAAATTTTATATTGTAAAAAATTAACATAAGATAACAAAAAACATATTTCATATAATATTTCTTATGAAAATTATAATTGAAGTAACAATTTTTTTTACTAAAAATTAAAAAAACATAGAAAATATTATGTTATGCCAAAAAAACAACATGATTTATATGACTTTCACCATAATATATGTTCATCAAAAAAGTTTAAACAATTATAAGGACATTATAAAAAAATGAAATTACTTATAATGAACCAAGTTTTGATGTAAAGGTGTATGTGTAATTTCATAAAGGTCGGAGAGGTGTAGCGAATAATATTTTTGATGTATGATCCTTTATAATATTTTTAATAATATTTTATGGATGGTTTGATATGATGATTTCATATTATGTACCACATAGATCCTAAATAATAATATATCATAAATAATATAATTTTTTATTTCGATCATATGATTAGAATAAAATACTATTTACTCTTGAATGGAACTTCTTATTCAAAATATGATGTCATAGTTGCATCTTGTATATGGGGTTTACCGTAGGAGTAGTGAAACCATTGTTCATATATAAAGTTCCCATGGTTAGTCCTTCATGGTTCAAAATTAAATAATTAAATTAACTTAAATGAATTAATTGATTAATTATATCAGTTGAACCTAATTATCAATATTTATTTTATCTTAAAATCTCTCTTTTGGGTTATTAAATATTATCCTAGGCCTAAGATAGAGAGGTAGGGAGGTGGATCATTGGCTAACCTGAGGACTGTGAACCTGATAAACAAATTATTTATATGAGATCACTAATGAAGCCAGTATAGACGTGATCATTTCCAAAGATTGATCCAATCAGTATGAAGATATCTATTTTTTTCTATATTATCTGAGATTATTATTCTAAATACATGCGTGGTTCCATGTTTCTTTACTTATTAGAAAAATTAAATGTCCCCAAAAATTTATTTTATTTTTATTGTCAAATTTTAATTCCCCTACCAATTTTATTCATCACTGGGGAATCCATGCCTAATGATATCTATCCAGAACAAAAGGACTTCACCATGGATAGTTGTTTTCTGGATCTTGGCCTGGATTAAAGAGAGATCAATATTCAGGTCCATGAGTAATCGAGTTAGGTATGACAAAGAAGAATGAATAACAAGATAGGATCAATGAGTGAAAAATGATTTTCAAGAGGAGCGATAGTGGAAGAATCTGAAGAGTTGTAGTTCAAGGGGCATTAAGATGGGTGGGAACCCCTTCTGAATTGTTCTCCTTATGAATGATGACAAAAAAAATCAAGGCATTTGGTAGTGTTTTAGGTGCGACTAAGAGAAATATATTTGGGGGGAGGCATGCCTCTGAGTGGTCTATAAATATATATCATAAATAAATGATCACACAATGTGTAATTTTATGACACACACCATTTATGGTTATAGTAGTAGAGACTTGGGTACTAATCTAGTTATGCAACACATAAAATGTAATGTAAGTACACAACCTCTTTATCCATGATCTGACAATCTCAAAATGTATATAGACTATATTCCCATGTGTTCATCTAGACACAAACTACATGTGGGTCAGTACCACACATCATGTAAATTTAATTTGTACATGAATCATCAAATCAGTGGCACATCCCGAGTGAACCAATTTGGTCAATATTCTATGCACCATCCATGGGGCATGCTATGCCCCCTAACCACTATATGACATGGATATCAGTTGGACACACCAAGTACCCATTGTTTCCACATATAATGTACAATATTATACACATAATATATGTAGTTCCATATATAAAATGTTAAGAGAAATGCATAACAAAATTTTCCCCAAGGGGATACATTTCGTGTACCCCAAGAGTAAATTTAGTTTACTTTTTCAACCACACTAGTTTTTGACAAGTTTTTTTGAGACTCATATCTAAAAATGTGATTAGTCTATCTGATGAGTATTTTTCACATAGAATGTAGTGGTAGATCCCTCTTCAACATTAGAGGTAAGACTAGAGGTGAATTAGGTAATTTTTTCTCCTTATCTCCATATCACTGGTAATAGGGATCGGGAATGATGACCAAATAATACATAGGGTTGGGAACCCCCTAGTGATATGGTTACAATGGGGAATGGGTCATTCACATGATTCATAAAATTAGGAAGTCCACTACTCATACAGAAAATGTTGTCTATCCATATAATTGGGTACTCCATAATTTGATGAGATTTACTTTACATGGTGTGGGTCCTCTATTGGGGTTGGTTTCTCCGTCAACCGATACCTAATTTTGGTGAGGTTCAAGTCACACAATATTGTTTTTAAGAGGTTATGTGGATCAAAAAGAAATTCAATTCCGAATTTAGGTAACTTTTTGGGATGGTTATTAATATATTTATTATTTATAAACTAATTATTTATTATATCCTAGGTTCCCTACCTTTAAATAATATCTATGTTAATATTTATGTAATAACATTACATAAATATCTTTAAGGAAATCCAAGTGGAGGTTCGTACATGAATTCTAGCATGTCTCCTTATACACCAGAGGCTGTCAACTAGTGGAAAGTGCCAAAAAACGTAATGAGAAGACTATAATCTCCAAAATAAGACACAAGGGTAATGATTGAATCTACCAAAAAATCATCAGGACCTTTTGGTATATTGGACATCCCAAAAAATTGTAGACAGGAAATAGAGATTTCTAAAACAGCCAATAGTTTAGAATAGAAAGTAGTAAAAATATATTAATGACACAACAATATATAATAGAGAAGTAGAAGATAAACATGTCAAGAAAAAAATCAATTATAAAATAAATTACACATTGAATAATACATGTTAAATAATAACTTTAAAAATAATAACATTAGCCTTAGACCAATCACACATAATCCACCCTACTAAATCATTATCCCCAATGACCTACCGGATATATATCACATGTCCAACTCTTTGTTGTATAAGTGACCTATGAGAAATCAGAACAGTTTACCAATATACATCAAAATCCAAGTCTTGTACAGGGGTATGTGTGATTCTATCTATCTAGTAGGAATCCCCAATACCTCAACAATATTGATTACTATTATGATCAAGCGGATGTGCATGAAATATGTATATAAAGAGTGTTGTCATTCTAGTAAAAATACACTCACCCAAAAACATAGAAAAAATGCACATATAATCATACAAGTTAGGTGATCGTGTTCTAATTAGTCCATCATGACACTTGACCATACCTACTTCAGTTCCATGTTAGAAGGGAGTGTCACCCTATTAAACAACTCAAACCCATTCGTAAAAATGTAACATATGGTATCATATTGAATCTCAATAACTACCCAAAGGAATAAGGTATGGTATTATGTCAAGTCATAACCTCTACTTGAAGGCCTAAGGTATGGTTTCCTTAAATCCTGACCCATCCCTTCTCGCTCAAGGGTGGTCATCGGTCAAGCCTTCATCAAGTCTTATGCCAAACCCAAATAGTATTGGTAATGAATTTTCCAATCCGTTACCCACTCCAAGAGAAAAAAGGAAAAATCATACATCCAAAAGCCTCAAACCATCCCTTCCCACTCCAAGGAGGTCCATCATCAATGTATCACATCATACCCTGATCCAAAAAATCTCATAGGTGTTTTTCTAACCAACCCTAATCACCCCTGCATGGTACATGGTCTCAACCCAAGCCTATATAAGGAGAGATACTAATTCATGAAAAATAAATTGTTGGGACCACTTTGTGTATAAATATTGTATTTGTTGTCAATGGGTGTCAATGATGATCAACATGAAAAAAGGAACTCTCCTAAGTGAAATGGAGAATTGAATTAAAAGGATTTATACACTGATCCTAAGTGTTATTTGAAAGAATTAAAGGAAAAGGAGAAGAATAGTGCATGAGGAGGCTTGGAATTGAAAGGTGTCCATGAATGGGTTTTGAGATAGAAAGTGGTCATACATTTCAATTCATACTTAGTTTCATACCACGTATTTTTTTAAGACTTACCTAAAAAATAGGGCCAACCTACTAGCCAACCTGCTAACCTCAAACTGAGGCTCATGAAGGACCACATGGGTTGACCATGCCCACGGGGTAGCTAGACCAGCCAGCTAGGGTATGAATAGTGGTCTCTAAGAGTGCGCCCAAGGAGAACCGATGTTGGGTGGCACCAGAGGGGGAGAGGAGTAATCTGGCTCTAAGGCCGTGAAAATTTATTGATAAACTACAGCTCTTCCATGTCTCCATTTCTATGTGGGATGATTATTTTAATGAATAATATAATCTAAGTAATCTATCTGATCTTACACATGATCTCGGTTGCACATCTCATCCCGTGTCTAGTGATATAATCTGATTTGTTCATTTTCCCCACACCACGTATGTTTCAACCAACATAATCTGATCTCCTCCACTGAGGTTGTCTTCAATCTCCAAACACTTGCATGCACCTATGAACTAGTGCTCAAACCGAATGATGATATAACCACTCCAGGCATAAATTGAGCTTATTTGTAGCCCATAATGATCATATGGATGCTACGAACACATTCATGCAATTAAATTTTCATGCATGTGAATGAAACAAATAACATGCTATTGGATGAGGGAAACAAAGTTGCTAAGTCCACGTGGATTCGAGTTGGGATTGAAAAAGTGACACATGCCATCTTGAATACATGAACAATCAGCAAGAAGGCCACGAGTTTGAAAAAGGAAAAAATCCAACATATGTGGCATATATCCATGCAGGTTTGAAGATATTAAAGAACCAAAG
Source organism: Viscum album (assembly GCA_963277665.1). Lineage (NCBI taxonomy): Eukaryota > Viridiplantae > Streptophyta > Magnoliopsida > Santalales > Viscaceae > Viscum > Viscum album. Next base: position 1,391,052,928 of record OY728164.1, read on the forward strand.
ATATCAATTATTCAAGGATGAATTTTTAAGATCGTATTGTGCATATTTTGGACGTAGAAAAGATTTAGTCCCTACATATAAAAAGAGACCCACCGATTCGAGAAGGCATTACTGATTCCAAGCCTTTTAAGAGTTCCTGTTCTGAGAAACAGAGTTTCACCGATATTCATGCTCAAGAATGGGCATGGACGATCAAAAAACTGATCTATGTTTAGGAAGAGTATTCAGCATACTGATTGGGATTGTGAGGAGTAAACAGAAATCCACTCTAGTTTTGTGAAGATGAGGAGTTACACGTACCTCTAAGTTTTGAGAAGAAGAGAACCACATACCGCTTAGATACATGAGGCAGGAGAGCCGAGAACAATTCTTGGTTCACGAAGAGAGGTCCCATGAACCATTCTGGGTTTGTGAGGAAATAGTACTTCGTAATGTTCTGGTGCTATGAAGAGATGGTCCCGTAAACTGAGTCTATTTCGATGAAGTTAAGAACCACCTACAACTTGGTACACAAAGTAGCCCTACACTCTCTGTGCAAAAGAAGCTGATGAATCCCTTGTATAAGGAGGATCCTCAAACAATTATGGTTCACAAAGGAGACCTAGACACTTTTCCCACAGAAAAATTCCATAAACTTGATTTGATTGAGGAAAACAATAAAATCATAATAGACCCGAGGAGATGTGTGGGTAGATAAGTGACACCCAATTACACACATTTAATTTTGAATAAAATCACATTCTCATAACTATAAATAAATGAAAGTTAATTGTGTGTGTGTTGAGAAAGGGAGAAGATAAAAATATACATGGTGATGGGGAGTGAATGCATGCATTAGTATGCATGATTTGAAGAAGAACACAATTAAAGCCCAAGAATGTATGAATCAAGTGAAAAGAAATACAGAAAGGAGGACACATATGTACTTAAAAGAACCATATCCATTTGGAACTTCAAACAATAAAGTATAAGAGTAAGTGTATGCATTCTTGCATGCACGTGAATATGTGAATTCTTTTAAGATAATCAACCTAAACCGAGGGTGCACATGTGTAAAAATGTGAAGAGAAAGAGCATATATGAATTGTCACATGCGTGGTCACATGCACACATGGAAGAAGAAGGGATGATTCTGATGATTCCTAGTGAACTATTTATCAATTTTTGAATAATCAGAAAAGAATCTGTGATTCTGGAGAAGAAGAATAACAAGTCTTATTAAATCTGGTTGTTTCACTGGAGAAGACAATTGAATGTTAAAGATCATCAACTCTGGACCTCAATGAGAGCGAAGTCTCATGGTAAACAAGAGACAAAGACTTTCATGCCTATCCATTGAAGGGACCTTCATGTATATAAAATGAGTGTGACTTCACCTAGGGTAGTGAGCTAGGGGGGTCAATGGAAGTGACATGAGGGAAATAGTGAACTATCCCTGAACTTTTTTAATGGCAGTGTGCCTGAGAAAGAGTGACTGTACCTGAACCATGTAATCCACAGCTAGTGAAGATTAGTGGAATTAGGTATGACCGGAAACCTATCGGCATGTGCTCCTTGGATGTATCCCTTAGTGGTGAACCAAGTAAAAGGGATGTGTTGTCGTTCTTCATGTGAATATATAAATTACTACACATATCCATCATTAAAGATTAATTAAGTTCCTTCCAATGTGGGAACAAGATCCAATAAAAAGGAGAAAAATTTGACACCCTGATTCAGCCCCCCTCTCTCAGGGTGACCTAGGGTCCTTTAATTGGTATCATATGGAAAAAGGTTTACGTATGTTGGATACTCCTTGGTAATTTTATCCAGAATAGGATTTAATTTTTTATTCTTGAGTAAATAATGAAGAGAAATCTTGATGAAAGCTTAGTTATCTCTGAACATAAGTCTATACCCAAAAAGACCTTGATGAATAGAAAAAAGAGAAAAGAAGCAGTTGAAGAAGTACCTCATACATAAATAAGATGCAATAGATTATTCTCCACGACTTATTAATAATGAAGAAATATCTTTCTTGGAATGTAAGGAGCAGGTTGCTCAGGTTTCCACCAAAAGAAAGGATCCCAACACAAGTGGTGACAATGTCTAATCCTTTACATCACATGAGTTTATAATGGAGAAATTGAGAACCTATCTGCATGATATTTCTGATGAATGAATTGCAGTTTTTGTATAATATTTCAACGTATGTAGGTTGAGATCACCCAACTGGAAAGAGAAGTTGATAATGTGGAAAATGGATTGGAATAAAAAATTCTTGAATGTTTAAAGCTCTCTAGATGTATTGAAGCCTTTGAAGAGAAATATGGAGTGAGTAAGACTCTAGAAGAAAATATCCATACATTTAAAGATGAGATGAAAAAGAACACTAAAGTTAAGGTTCTAAATTCAGAAGAAACATCAATGAAGAACAAAGATATTGACTCTTTGTTACAAAGAAATGTTATGATGAATTAAGATTGGGTTGAAAGATTGAAAAAATCTTGTGATGAAAAGATGATCATGACTAAAGATCATAAGAGCATCGTAAATATGGAATGTCTAAAATTGGAATCCCAGTTGACCAATCTTATGAAGATACATATTGAGACATTAAAAAATAATGACACAATTTTTGCAGCTATTCAATGCTCCTTGGAGGATTCTAAAGCTAAAATACATCCAACATGTGACAATAATATTATGATAACTCTTTATTATCCATCCCAAGAAACAATGTATGTTTCCATTAAATTCTCACTGGAAGATTCTACTATCAAAATACCTATAACATGTGATAAGAAGATCATGACTTCACTCATTGATCTATCATTAGAATCTGAGAAAGTGGAGGTACCATCCACACCAACTTGTACTATTATTTCTAAATATGTTTATACTGAAATTATAGGTTGGAATAAAAATTTTAAAGAAGTATGGATGAGGAAAGGTGAGGAGAAAAAACCTACCACCATGCATAGGGTGGATAGGAAGAAGAAGCTACAATATGGTTCCTTAGATAGATTACATCACATTAAGAAGGACCAATAATATTATAAAAATGATATCAAGAAGAAAATATTTTGGTGTCAATGTTGGTGCTGAAAAATATTTTGGAATTGTGCACCATATTGTTGGTACAATTCATTAAATGTAAAAGAACATATAAAGACTACATAAAAAGGGATAAAAACAAAGAAGAAAAAGAAACATCAACAAATCCAGAAGAATCTGTATGACACAAACATATTTGTAATGATGGAAAACATCTGTGATGTATGAAATGGGAGTGGTCACAAGAATAGAGCATGCTTAAATCAACAAATTTCCAGAGTTGATAAGAAAAGAAGAAAACAAATTCCCCCTAAGAAAGAAGAATCTACCTTGGGGAGAAATACAAAGATTGTTGCAAAAGAAAATTCTCCCATGAAGACTCCAAGAAGGAATGGTGAGAAGTCATTGGATTCAAAATAAAAGATGTTTAAGAGAGGTACATCAAAAATAATTCCTAAAAATGATGACACTCTGAAGAGTCCATATAGAAAATCCAAACTTACTGCCATTGTTCCCAAAGACATAATGGTTATCATGATTGAAGATATGGAAATAAGGATATTGAAAGGAGATGAATAGGATAAGGCTAGTGTAATAGGAAATAAGAAAATTCCACATGAAGATAGAGAATTCCTATGCGTGAGAAGTAACAAGGCCGGCCACACTGTTATGAATTGAAGTGCATTTATTCCACCCCAAGAAGAATTCCTTAGGAAGATGAAGGTTGCACCAGAAGATTCTAGTGCTTTGAAATATCTTGAATAAAGATGAATCAAACACAAAGAGATGGAAGAAATATTGAGGTCTACACACCAAAAGTCAGATCTTATGATCAAATGTACAAGTGTGAGGAGTGGAGTAAACAAAGCTTCTTGGTTTAGAAAATCATCTCATCCTTCCAGCTCATATTGAATAAGTAAGGAAGATCCACCTTATTCCCTTAACACTATGTGTGTTTCACTAATTTTATAGGGAATTGAAGGTAAATCAAGCACTCAGGGGGAGAACATGAGAAGTATTCCCTTGAGGGGGAGACACATAAAGGAGATACCGGTGTTATTATTTCAATTAGTATCAACTTCAGTTGGTATCAAATTCAATTACTCTGAAGATTGTCTTAGGATCATTTCATTGGAAAAGATATGTTATTTCTCAATCTCTCTTCCTCAGTTACTCAAAATAAAAATTATTTTAAAAAAGGGGAGTAACTAAATCAATCGGTGACATAAGAAAATTGGAAAGGCCCTTGAAGACTAGTAAATGAGTTCTCATCACAATGAGGTATTATGATTAGGGGATAATAGAAATCATTGTTGTCTAGATCAAATCCTCTTGTTTTCTACATAGATCATTTATCAAGTAGACATAGAGTGAAATTATTGATGGAAGAATTGCTTAAGTATGGACTAACACCCTCTATACAATAAACTTTGTATTTCTTGTCAATAAGGGGTAGAGAAAGTGAAATAATAGTTTCAAAGTGAAAGGGAGAGTGCATATAGACGACTCCCATTTGGACATTGACATGATCATTTTAGAGAACATTGAAGTATTGACAACAAACAAAAAGGGGGAGATTGTTGGGACCACTTTTTGTGTGAAGATTGTATTTTTTGACAATGAGTGTCAATGATGATCAACATGAATAAAATAACTCTTCTAAGTGAAATGGATAATGGAATTCAGATGATTGATGCACTGATCCAAACTATTATATGGATGAATTAAAAGAAAAGGAGAAGAAGAGGGTGTGAGGAGTCTTGGAATTATAAGGTGGCCATGTATGGGGTTTGAGATAGAAATTGGTCATGCATTTTGATGTATAATTAGTTTTCTACTATGTATTTTAATAAGCGTTACCTAAAAAATAGGGCCATCCCACTAGCCATCCAGCCAACCTTAACTCGAGGCTCATGTGAGACCACATGGGTTGACCACACCCATGGGGAATCCAGCTTGGCTAGCCAGGCCAGCCCGTAGGAGGTGCATGGGGGCCATGTATAAGCCACAGGGTATGCATAGTGGGTACTAGGAGTGAACTCGAGGAGAACCGATGTAGGGCGACACAAGAGGGGGAGAGGAGTAATCTGGTGCTAAGGCTGCACAAATTAATTGATAAAAAATAACTCTTTTTCATCTCCATTTCGATGTGGGATGAAGATTTTAATGAAAAATATAATCTAATCCATCCATCTGATCTTACCCGTGATCTCTTCCACACATTTCATCCCATGTCCATTGATATAATTCGATCCATTCATTATCCCCACACCGTGTATGATTCAACCAACATCATCTGATCTCCTTCATCAAGAGTTTCTACAACTTCCGGACACCAGCATGCACCTACGAACCAGTGCTTGAGCCGACTAAAGATCTCACCACTTCGAGCATCAATTGAGATCAGTTCAAGACCACAATGATCGTATAGATTATCCAAACACATGCATGCAATTACATTTTCATGCATGATAATTAAATGAAGACCAAGTGATTGGATGAGGAAAACGAAGTTTCTAAGGCCACATAGAATCAATAAGGGATTCAAAAATTGATATATTCCATCTCGAATACATGGAAGATCAGTGAAAAGGCCGTGATTTTGAAAAAGAAAACATCCAATGTATGTGGAAAATCTCCATGCCAGTTTGAAGATATTAAAGAATTGAAGATCTCAGTTATTCAAGGGAGAATCTTGAAGAGCGTATCAGGTGGATTTTGGATATGAAAAATATCTGATATCTACATATAAAAAAGACCGAACGATTCGAGAAGGGGTTGCTACTTCCAAGACTTTTAGGATCTCTTATTCTAAGAAACATATTTTCTTTTATATTCATGTTCATGAAGGGTCATGCATGATCCGTGAACCATTCTAGGTTCATGAAGAGTATTCTCCTTTTCGATTATGTTCATGAAGAGTAAACATATAACCACTCTTGTTACATGAATATAAGGAGTTCCACGGACCTCTCAGGTTCATAAAAAAAGGAACTGCATACTGATTTGGTATGTGAGGCAGGAGAGCCGCAGACCATTCTTGGTTCATGAAGAGAAGTCCCATGAACCATTCTAGGTTCATGAGGAAAGGGTACCACATACTGTTCTGGTGCGGAAAATAGAAGGTCCCATGAACCAACTCTATTTCGACAAAGTGGAGAACTGCATACCACTCGGTACGTGAAGGAGGCTCGCACTCTCTATGAGAAGGAAGCTCACATATCCCTTTCATAAAGAGGAGTTGTGAACTATTCTAGTTTTAAAGGGACACCTACACACTCTGTGTATAGAAAAACTACATACCCTTGTTGTGAATAAAGAAAATAAGAACATCCTAAAAAACCCAAGGAGAAGTATGTGCAGATAAGGGACACCCAAACAAACATATTGAATTTTGAATAAAATAACATGCTCATAACTTTAATCAAATCAAATTGAATAGTGTGTGTGTTGATAAAGGGAGAAGAAAAGAATGTGCCTAGTAATGGGAAGTCAGTGCATACATTCATATGCATGATTTGAAGAAGAACACAATTTAATCCCAAGAATATCCGAATCAAGTGATAATCAAAGGGGAAAGGAGTCCGCATGTGTTCTTAAAGGAACCATATCTATTTAGACCTTCACACTAGAAAGTAGAAGAGAAAGTGCATGAATTAATGCTTTCACATGAATATGTGAATACATTGAAGAGATGCATCCTAAACCGAGGGTGCACGTGTGTAAAAAACTAAATAGGAAAAGAATATCTAAATTGGAACATGCGTGGTCACAAGCACACATGGAAGTAGAATGGATGATTATGATGATGCATAGTGAGATTTTTTTAGTGTTTTAATAATCAGAAAAAAATTTGTGATTCTGACGAAGAAGAATAAGAAGTCTTAGTACATCTGCATATTTTAATGGAGAAGATGATTGAACATTAAAGAGAATCAACTCTCGACCTCGATGCAAGAAAAGTATCATTCTGAACAGGAGTTCCTATACATTGAAGGGACCTTCACATTCATAAACTGAAAGTGTCTTCACCCTGGGTAGTGATCCAAGGGGAGTCAACAGAAGTGATCCGAGAGAAACAGTGAGCTATCCCTGAACATTTGTAAAGGCAGTGTGCCTGGGACAGAGTGACTATACCCGATCCTTGTAATCCACAACTAGTGAGGATTAGTGGAATTAGGTATGATCAGAAACCTATCAGAATATGCTCTTTGGATGTATCCCTTAGTGGTGAACCAAGTAAAAGTGTTGTGTTGTCCTTCTGCATGATAATGTTTTAATTACTTCACATATACATCATATTGGTTTAATTACGTTCCTACCAACATGGTAACAAGATACACTAAAAAAAAGAAACATTTGACACCCTGATTCACCCCCCATTTCAGGGTGACCTAGGGTCCTTCAGTAATCCTCCTCAATAAAGTCATCCTAATAATCTCAGTCATGGAATAGATATGCCTCATGATCCTACTCTCCCACTAGGCTTGTTGCTTATCACAATTATATAGACAGTACACAAATGGATTAACAATTTGGGTATTTGACCAATATTTTGGATCACTATCTCATCACCAGTGCACTCATCCCTCAAGACCTATTCCTACATCCCTAACATGTCCCAACACCCACCTCAACCCTCCAAGGTTATGTCACATCCATATAGACTAAAGTGATACTTTGATACTAGAAATCGAGTTCTCATAGAGAAATTCACATAACACATGCATTATCACGAGACAAGTACACACCAGATAAAGAATAATGAGTGTGTTGAATAACACATAAGTTTTAGAAAATATGGAATCATCCTCATAAGTTATTTGTAAAAAAACTTTCTCAATCAGTCATCACTATTTTTCCTTAAAAAACTATGTCAAATACCTATTTAAAATAGTTACGAAAAGGCATCATTTTCTGTTTTACCCCCACTAGAAACTTGGATAAAATCCAATTAAAATATTCTTTAGAAAACCCATTTCACATTTTGTAAAACCATTTTAAAACCAAATTCTCAATTCAAAAATTTCCCCTAAAATTCCCATTTGGGTCAAACCCCATTTTCCAAAAAGATTTATAAATTAGACCTATTATTCTTTGAGAACCAAGTCATGCCACAATGAAATTCATTAGGAGGGACACTAGAACTCATTTGACCAGGGTTCCCCCATTGAACCATTTAGAAAGCTATGTGGTCTGTGTAGACTATTAGGATGATACGAATCGTTCCCAAAACTCTGGTAGAAAATTAAAAGTTATGAAACATGTTAGTAGATAATACATGTGATGGAACACAGACATAAAATCCCTAAGTAACCATGTGAATCATAAAAATTCAAGGCCACCCACCTCATCCAGTAAACCATAAATCCATAAATAGTTCACACTGACCTTTTCCAAGCTTATAATAACCTATCTCATCAAAAAAATTAAACAAATTAATTAATTGAACAATTAAAACAAAAAAACCATCTCAGTATAATCATGGAGGAACTCATTGGGTGACTTCAAGATGCCAAAACTCTAAGAAATGTGGTTTGGTCCACTACCAAAACACATAAAGACTTAAAAAATCAAAGTTAATAATTTAAAATGTTTATTAAATTACCAATTTACCCAAAATCACTAAATTTCACAAAGAAAATCACCAGACATCCTATCTTAATGTGAGAAATGCACGATGGTTTGATGAAATTTTTTGGAACATACCCTATGATCTAAACCTCGAAGCCCCATATAGAATAATGATTTAACCATTATTCAATGAAATCATACCTCTAAAACTCCAAAAAAACCAAAATTAGTGAATAAATAATAGGATAAGAAAGGGAAGGATAAGGAGGGATCATACATTAAATCAGACTGATGAAAAAACTAGAATCAACCTAGATTGTAGAACACTAAAGAATGCGATGGGAGAGACAAAAAGGGTTATACCTCTACCTTAGATTGACCAAAAAATGGAGGAAACTCAAGGGGTTCCCAAACCCCCACCCCCCCCCCCCCAAAAAAAAAAATACCAGAAGGCTCTTGGAAGGGAGGTTATCTTACAATGGTTCACGGCGTAAGAAGGGGGTTCACACCATAACCAGCCACAGGTAGAGGGATCCTCCCTATATCCATGACAGTTTCATAGTATGATCCCTATAGTCACACTATGAATTAAATTTATCAAAAATCCCTCTCTTGGGATACCCCATTCACAGATTGAAAGTCCCCATAAAGAAAGTTCACATCATGAATGATACTCTTCACATCGTGAATGGGACTCCACTAAAATTTTCAACAAACTGACCACATGACAACTAGTCCAACATCCAACCAAACACTCAATACATCCCAAAAAATAGAAAATACATATAAAACCACATTTTATGGATGTTTGAATGTTCATATTCCCAATATGAGTCTGGGTTCTCAAAAGTAACCCCATACTAAATAAAAAACTCATGTTTCCTTAGGAATTCAAAACCATTATGTTTATTTTATTAACAAACTCAATACTATAATACTTATAATCCTCAAGAGGAAATGATATTCATCCAACTAGGAATCCTAACCTACCTTGTTCATATACTCATGATCAACCAGTTATGTTACATCTTGGAATACCTAACACACATACAATACAAAACATCAAACACCAATCCATGACACACGGACTTCCTACAAAAATATGATTTATATCCTAATAATAAATCACACATGTTTTAAACAATACTCCAGATATAGTTTCAACATCACCACACAAAATATTGTACTAAAGAATCACTTATTTATTCTCTATCTAAATTCTTCAGAAATAACTTGGCCTCACCATCCAACACATCACTACTTCACCATAAATCTGAGTAGGATAACTTAACACATTATTGAATCATTGAACCATTTAGACATTACCACCAAATACCAAAAAAACTCATGATGAAAATCAGTGGTTGCATCCACAATAGACCCATCCAACAATCACACTCTACCCATGAGCATGAGTGTGTCTATGATTTGATTCATTCTTAGATCATGCCACCTATATCCTAAGTCTGATGCTAACACATGGAATCCCTTCAATACCACACCTAAATTACTAAACAGGGTCTAACCTCTCATTATCATCCCAATACCATCTTAGTAATTCACCAACCAGTTTCACCATGCTTATAAAACATCCAATGCAATGGTCATACACTAATGATTAATTGAATCTCCCTACCGTAGGAGTATCCTTAGAATCACCTCATTGAACAAACAACTGATCTCCATCACTTGTATCTCATTTTTCATGGATTTTAATGAGATAACATGAACACCAAGATTATAAATAAGAGCTAACATGAATAAATAATTAATAAAAACCAAGACGACACTCAACCACATATTTTCATACAAAATTATGAATTCTAAATAAACAATTCATCCTATGAATTATGTTTCTCTCCACTATAACACTATTCTACCATAGTCCAATTCAAACTAATGGTGCTCCTCACCATAAGAGTGAACTACAAAACACATAGAATATAATGTAAAACACAATAAACTAGCAAAATCACATCAATGTGTCAAATCCATAAACCCACCAAAATACATATGGATACTTTTTTCTAACATTAATTCATCCATACCATAATCCTATAACATATGACTCTCTCAAACAAACATGGCATACCTGCTAATTGTATAAGAAAACACTTAGATCTATCCCAATCAACCATTACAACATGAAACTTGGTCTACATATGAACTGATTCCTTTTGAATCCAAATGTTGAACCAATCCAAACACACCTTCCAACCTCAAATGGTACTTTCTACATAACAAGATATACAAGTTGAGCACACAATTCAATGAACAAGTTCACTCCAATCCTAAACAAAGAATCCAACCAGAGTATGTTTACATGATATGAGTCTATAATTTCAAAAACACAGTCAAAATATTGTACACATAAAAAATAATCCATGTTTTCAATGTATCCATTGGTTTCCACGTGGTTTTTCCAAAAAGATAAATCACAACCCCCCCCCCCATCATTTCCGGTATCCTCCCCATAAACCAATACTATTTTTAAAACCAATTTAATGCCTAATTTCAAAAACTATTTTCCTAATTATTTCTCAAAATAATAAAATACCAGCCCATTTCCAAATCACCATCACCGAGAGATAATTTAAGAAAAATAAATTTACAAAAACCATTTAAACGATATTCTTTCCACTGTATGGGTTTTATTTTTCAATCCTGATGTTTTATAAAAAATCTGCACTTCCTATATACAATTTCCCTATGAAATCAAACAACAACAACAATAATAATCAACCAGGACCCATCATATACATATTAATATAATCACCAATTATAATTTAATAAAGAAAACATCGATTATATTATAAGTTGAGGCAATTAATAATTGACTCTAATGAGGATTCATGTAAAAAAACTACCCATAGGTGTGTGTGTCATGCTCTAAGAATGAAACTATTATATTGAATGGATAACTTTTGGTGATCTTATTTTGAAGAATATTGGATACCCTGATGAAATGTTAGTACCTTGGAAATCGAAGGGATGTATTTTTAAGGAAGAAACAATAATTCTACCCAAACCACCCTAAAGTTCACCCAACATGTGCACCTAAGTTAACTTATATAGACCACCTATTCACTTATATTATAAGCATAGGTTAAACCTATGTGTAAAATGTTTACTCTAAAACCCCATCCTCCATGATCCCATATTTGTCTATAAGTAGGACCATTGGAATCCACATTTGGAACCTTGTGGAGGATAAAGAGATGGACCAAATCTTTGACTGTCCTAGTTTCACATACAAGTTTTTAAATAACTTTATAAAACTTATTTAAGTATAAACCAAGAGAAATTAATAAAAATATATGGTGATTGGGTTTCCTTGAGGTTAAATCATTTAAAACCTTAATGAGAAACCACTTACTCCCTAATTCTTAAATAATACGGAGAAGTAACCTTAACAGGAAAAATACTCAAGTGTCATTCATCTAAAAGCATCCATGGATCCCCCTATTATTAAAGAAAATTTTCAACAAATTTTTATATCATAGAGTATAATTTTTCCCTAGAACCACTATGGAACCACTTCACATTAGTGTAACTTGGGTGAACCCCCTATTTCCACTATAACTAGGTAGATCCCCTTTATTCTCCTTAATTAGGGTGAACCACCTTGTTCTCCCTTACTTGAAAAACTCTCTTTTATTACCCTCACTAGGTAGAAACACCTTTTTTGTTCTCACTTGGGTGAATCCCTTTTTTTCTCCCCCACTATGTAAAATCTTCCCTCTCATAATCACTAGTTATAAGCCTCTTTAGTGATCCCTCATTTGTGAAAATCCACATTCATGAAGGGGAATCCTCATATGTGTATTACCTACTCAATATTCCATGATATCACCTTTCATGACACATAATTATCTAAAACATGATATTAAAATAGACAACCAATTTCCAACTTACATGATGTAAAATATAAATAAAGAGTCCTTATTACCTAACATTATATCTCATGGTGTGATCCTATCACATGAACATAAATTGTGCACATTTTAGTACATGGATTTGATTATTTTTAAGCAGTATACATTGGATGCCTCCTAGAGGTTTATACCCCACATTATCAACCATAAATTATTATCCTCATGGGGAACTATTCCTCATGAATATACTTATATACCTCATCATTGGGATATATTCCCTATGAGATCAGATGTCCTTTTAAGTAGGGCCTCATTGGGACATATTCCTAAAGAAATCACACCCCATATAAAGGGAAATATTCTTTATAGGTATCAACATATATCTTTAATTAGGATATATATCTAATAAAAATATATTCCACTCAATAAGTCACACATATACAAGGCAAAAAAACCTCTTAATTCACAACGATGTATTCCAATTAAAACCAATCCATCCACTATGGGATATAAAACATTGAGGTCAACCAAAAAGGGTCACTCTAGGACCAAAATTGACCATATCATGGAACCATTCACCTAAATTTACTTACCAAATGAGGTTAAAATATACAAAATAGTTCTTATTAGATAACATTAAAAGGTACGACATATCCCATTTAGTATCACAAAACTACATAGGTTTTGATTCCTTTAAAAAGGATGAATAGGAATCCATTTTTATGGGGCTAATATTAACACTACTAACACTTCATAGTTCATTGGATTGTGATATGCTCTATATTTCTCAATCTTATAGATTTAAAACATAGTTTCTAAGAATTAGGCACTACTAATTAGTTATGAAAAAAGATGGGGAACATGTAATACATATGAATTTTTACAGTCATACATATTAATGAACTACCCCAAATATAGGGGTAACCGGTTTGAATCTAGTACTTGGGAAAGATTAATGAATATGGATTAAATTTGAAAGAGTTACCAAGAGTAGGTATAGATCCCTTAAAAATGTTCGGTGAGCCTAAACTCCCACCGTATAGACCAATACACATTTTAAGGTGTTTTTGGTAACATTACAATGACAAAATAATTTTCTAAATATTGTCTACCACAATAAAAAACTGAACTACACATAGTTTTTATTGCACATATGTGGATTCCATTAGAAAAAAAATAATGATTTTGATGTGAATTCTTTAGTTGTGAAAGCAGATACTTCAGCATGATTTTACTTGTGATGATTCATTGATGGGTTTTATAATTATTATTTTTTCATAATTTTAATACCTTCATAAATTAATATCACTTAAATATAAATAGACGAAATCACATCAATGATATTCATATTCCGTAGGGGTGGGAAAAGCTGGGTCCTTGTATAACAACAAGGAACTATCTCTAATGACTCATCTCCAGCAACAGGTTAATAATGAATTAGTTAAAGGTTATCACCTCAAAGGTAAAATTAAATCCATATAGGTTTCCCTGGAAAACCTCTAAACCATCAATCCATGAAGACCACATTATTTATAGAGGAAGAATAAGTGAATCAGGTGGAAACATTCACCATTTCAAACCATTTTGAGAGCCTTTACCTGAAACAAAACAAATAATACCACCCTTATATTAAGGATGAATATTATAATGTTGAATGTAAGAATATGGTTCTAGAGATGATTATGAGAACTCATTAAAACTTCTACCATTTCTAGTGCTCAGTGACATAAACCCCTTGAAAACAAACTAAGGATGCCACCCAACTGGTCCATACTCTAGTCACCCATACCAGAGTACCTTGTAAATATCACAAGGGGAGATGAGACACTATTTATAAGGAATATACCTATATAGACACTTCTATTGAGGATGTTAACATGAATAATTTTGTGGAATCTAGAGAGAAGGAAAATATTCTTTTTCACGCATATCAAGATTTTTAGTGTAATCTAGTGGCATTAAGGAAACAATTCTAATATATATCGACATCAACTTTGGGTTGGCCTAGAATTCCACCCCCACTCATTAATACTACCAATATATCCTAAAAATAACTGAAGGAGTAGATTGAGATTATATACCACATCCATTGAATAAAATGGTAATATTACTATTCCCATCAAATAACCCCCAACATATATTAGAGATGATAAAAGGGTATGTTCATATCCCTATTCATTCCTTGCAAGGCCATTATTATATTATTACAGCAATAGTGGAACTCCATCATCAATATATCCCAATAGTCAGCAGTTGAAAACTACATCTTACAACCCTCACCACTACAATATCTCATAAATATGATTCAATTTCTAATCAATAGAATAAACATATTCTTTCTTCTAGTTAAGATGACCATCCACGTGTTCTGATGAAGAATGATAAACAAGATTGGGATCATATCCCCATTCTGATTAGAGATCATTCATGAATTTCAATAACCACTTTATAGAACTCATATATTTTTATGAACATTAAAATAATCTCATTGGTATATTCCAATGAAAATAGGGGAGTGACATTGGAGGGATCCCACATGTATATATATTTTTAAAAAACATGAGCTTAGCCACCCAACAAATAGAAACCAAGCTAAGTCTCACTGGGGGCAGCCCAAAGTATAAGGGAAAGCCCATATCTCTTCCCTGATTTGTTTTAGTGTTATTGAGGCCCTAAATAATCTTTCTATTACATCGTAATGATTATATGAATAACTATTAGATGTAGGAAGAAACTATAGTTGTGATGTTCCTACACATAATATTATTACCAGTAGCTCTAGAGGTCCTCCATAGACTGTCCATGATGATGTTAATTACCATTAAAATATTAAGATCAATCATGGGTTCTCTTACCATGTTGAGAGATTTAAAAATTATCCTCATAGCCATAAAATAAAATAAAAATATGGTCCTCCTCTTTCTTTATCAAGAATCATCCACCTTAAAGGTTATCCCTAGGGTATATATTGTAGAAATACTTAATGTTGCTAGAAATTGAGACATTCTCTTTTTGATCCCCATGATGGTGTTTTCTATGAAGTTCCTCCCCATAGTAACTACTCATTTAATCAATAGTTTCCTCTTCTTTTGAAGGATAATCTAAGAAGGACCCAATATCGAAATGCATTTGAAATACTAAGGCCATCTACTCTAAGAAACTCATCACATATGAGTGATATTAATTCTCAAATAGATGATGGTATGAGGTAATAACCATTATCTGTACCACATTTAGATGATCCACCCATAGATATGTTTGGGAAGATTCTATCTATCTCACTCTAATTGATAAAAAATCCTTGAAATGACCACTTTGATATGATCAAGCAGAGGAATATATCAACATGGATAAAGATAATTCCTTAATTATGAGGAATGAACTGGTTGAAGATAATATAGCAATTAAGGTATACCCTACACAAACTTATTGGAATGATATTTTAAAGTCTTTAAAAAAGGAATATGTAAAATAACTTCATTTAAATATATACTAGACTCATTATCATATGAGAATGTAATCTCTACCATATGTGGAATATGTAAACCATGTCAAGGTAATATGGGATTCTAAAGATAAATAGACTTGGCCACTATTTCATTTTCACAACACCTAAAGTTTTGAAATTAGTGTGGAGAACTCTAATATACATTACTTAATTTTTTGAGGACTTCACATTAGTTGACTTACAATACAAATTATGATATGTATATCAGTGGTTAGTGCGAGTATGGAGTGCTGAATTCCACTACGCTCCTCTGTCAGAAGAATCTACAGAGAAATATGTTACACAGCATCTATTCTGCAGTCTAGGTCCCATGCTTAATCCTTACACATGCAATCCGTATTATCTAATATTTTACCATTATCTCTAAATAAAAAAATGGAGAACCTTATGGGATCGATCCATTGAAATTGTTGTTCATCAATCCTCTAAAAATGTTGGTTAGACTTCTCATATAAAAAAATTCACACCCTCAACTGAAGCATAACCCTCAATAGTATGTATCTCAGACTTGGAACATGTATTTTATGCAAACCATTCATAGAATAAATCCTACATGTTAAAGAGGGTAGTAACAGAGGATTATACAATAGAAATATGGGAACAACCCCATCCCATAGGGTTAGGGATATTTGTACCATTACATCAACCCATGGGATCCTAAAATCCCTAGTGGGTCTAAAATTTCTTGGGGATGAAACCAAGTTAGCCCCAAATCATAGGTATGGAGGAAATAAATCTCTACCTTCTCCTCCCCTATAAAAATTAGTCATCTCTATGATGAAAGAGATTCCATAAGAAATAACTTCATTGTTTATCCTAATATGTGTCTCATCTCTCTATATAGGGACATACGTGGAAAGGGTTTATAGAGAATCCATTAGGAGCACCAAATATAAATTAGCTTGAGGGGAGAATTGTAAGAAGAATAAAAAACTTCATAGGGGTCAAATGAAACAGTTTTCTAAGGAAGGGAAAACCAAGACGAATTAAAAAATATCCCTTTATACATATGAGACCAATATTTCTATACATATACTGAAGTAATAATTTTAGCTGAATTATATTCATCAATGTACGAAATCAATATTGGCCACATCAATAATGAAAAATATGACTCTGATACATATGTTTGGGAAGAGGAAGCTTCTCTCTAAAACATAATACACATTAAAATTCTAGAAGATGGTTTGTGTAATCATCACCATAGGAAGACTTTGCACCTAATATCTTCCTAAAATACATAGTTACCACCATATCGGGGATCCTTGATAAAATAAATGTGGAATATTTTGTCAACAACTCACCCATCACCCAAAAATTATGAGTCTCCTACTGTAGACGAAATAGATTCTAAATATAAAGTGGAGATAATGGAGGTAAAGTGACTCAATGATGAACTAATCTGGGGTAGTATTTCCAATGATTAAAAATCACAATAAGAGACTCAAAAATATCTATTGTAAAATTTTCCTTTAACGTAGGGAAATCACTATGCTGAAAATAAAAAAATCTATCCATATGACCAATCCAGAACCCCTGAAACCGGATAATTTGAACCTGATAGTTTAGGGACCTCAAAAATTCCATTTGTTGGAATTGTATCTAGAACCATGTTAGGTGAGATTACCTAGTAAAAAATATATTGGTTATCAATATTAAACATATATAGTTTTACAATATCAATATTTACCCACTTCCATTGTTCAACTGCATGAAAAACCTACCATTCCACCGAAACTAATTAACTCTGTTGAATCCCAATATTCCAAATTGGATTCTCTTAAAGGACATTGAGAAGTTTCATAAATAGTGATGAAACCATATCTTATATAATTTAATGTAATTCATCCTCTAACCAAATTTGGAAATCTAAACATTATGATCTATAATGGAACTAAGGACCCTAATTAACACCTCTCACACTTAGTATATTGATGAACCCCGATGATGGAAATGCTCAAGTAGTATGAATTGGTCAAGATCATCTATTTTTATGTATTATCTAGAAGGAAATACATTTTTGTATTATATAATATTATTGGTTGGGACCTTTATTAATTAAGAATATCTCCTTCAGTAGTTTCTCTACCAATTCAACTCAATGATAAGATAAAAAATGGCCATTGACCACTAAAATTTTAGATAGTTTGATAATGAGAGAGTCTTAGAATTTATTTCTAAATGTAAGGGTATAACCTAATCCTTGAACACGAAACCCTTGCTAAAATATATATTGGAAATCTATATTGAGAATTTAAATTATAGCTTTCAGATGATTTTGATCTCAATCAAATTCCCTGATGAATTCTATGAGTTTCCAATAGTCGTACAATGGTTTGAAGATTCTATTCGGTATACGAAGGACAATTCATGACTAATAATTCTATCCTAAGGAAAGAAAAATAGAGTAATATAAATAGTTACTATCACAATTAAATTATCCTTGATAGTATATCCAACACCCAAACCCACACAATATCATTTAGTACCTCTTTATGAATGATAGAAAGAACAAAAAAATCCTTTTTTAGAAAGAAAAAAAAGAGAAGTGGTTACCATTATATTAAGATAAAAATGGTAAAGAATATTTTTTTGAAATGATAATATTTCTTGGAATTTCATCATATTTATGGAGAATAACATAAAGATGCTTCCATATCCCTAAAATCTCAATCAAGATAACTTAATGACCACCCTAATTACTCTTCATTCGCTTGAATTTTGGGACACACCATCCAAGAATTTGTAATCTATAAATAAACACAATTCAAAATATAGTAGATCCTAGGTAATTCAAATTGGGAAAGCTTCCAATACAAGTAGATTGTGTTTCTAACTCCCACTAAATGAGGAATAAGAATGTCCTAATTACCAGATGAAGGGAAAATATAAGTTTTATGGTTGGATAACTAGAAAGATAGTAAAATGATCACATGTAATATTTAAGGAACAAATAAATAATAAACTTTTGTTACTGACTCAATATGTGATGATTGTGTCTACTTTTTTTGAACTACAGTACTCTAGAAGTTGTTATTCTATGAACTGGAATAATATTCATAATAGGAGAAAAACCCAAGAAGTGGAACCTATTGACAAGAACACTTTAGAATATAATCAACTTTTGGATGGGGTGGGTGAACCAACTTTGGGAAATTTTTATCCAATTATAATTTTTAATCCCTTTACCTTGTAGAACTATCAGGATCTTGATTATCCTTTTATATTTTTCTTAATATATAAAAGTATATGAAATACATTAAAAGATGACAGAAGATATTTTCATATGGTTCATGAATCATTAAGAGTAAATAGTTCTTTCAGAACACAATGATAACCAATAAAAAAATTCTCCACTATAGTGAGATACATGTTTAAAGTGGTTTTGATAGAATATTATAATAACCCTACTCTTTATTACACATTTAAATATGCTTCATTATACAAACTTTCAATTAATACAAACCAAAAGATCAATAGTTCTTGTTTCTTTGGGGATTAGAAACATTAAATGACAACTTAAGACATAAAATGCAACATCTTTATTGAAACATTATTTTACTAACCACAACATTTCTTCGTACATAGCATTGAATGGGATAACCCGAGGACATACACCAGAAAAGGGTGAGCTATAAAAGCCCAGATAGAGAGTAAACAAGGCATAAAATGAAGAATATAATAAATGTTTGGAAATATGAATAACAATGGAGATAAATATAAAAATAAACATAAAGGCATGATATAGCATGATTATAATAACATGGAAAATTTTCAATGACATAAAACGTGATATTAACATGATCCAAGGCTCATTGCACATAGATTAGCATGAGTAATCCCTCATTGAACACAAATTAGCATGATTAAACCAACATTTCACATGTATTAGCATCAGTAAACACTAATTTCAGATGGAATATCATGATACTAAGAATTACCCAATGAATTGGAGCACTATCATGGCACACCCTTCACAAACACTTCATTTCGTGCATAAGTGTGCCACATGGATCATATAACATGGAATAATTCAACATTATAAGTTATTACACGACTAAGGAATGTGGAATACAAAAATTTAAGTACCATTAAATAATTATATGTGCATAAGGATGATTACCCTTTATATAGAAACGGGTATGGTATTCACTACATGATGATTTTGGCTGGGAAAATTGTGGTGCAATTTCGGCAGCATTACATCATCATATAGAAATTCATAAGTTGTGTTGATGTGAGAAAAAGGGGTCACTCATAATTTATACATAAAATTTATATTAAGGGGATCAAGTAACGTAATATACCAACATATTAAATTGAATTTATATGCATAATATAGGGAAATAATTAAATGGAAATAAGAAGAGTGAAATCCCATGGGAAATTTCAGCATTGTAACGGGTGTACACGGAAAGAATTAATGAGAGATAAAGTGATATCTCATTATTCAAACATAAGGATGGAATTATTAGGGATGTTTAAAATAATACCCTAACATTTTTAATTAAAATTAAAAGGATATTACAACAAAAAAAACATGAACAAAAATGAGAAAGGAAGGAATCACTTACTTGAGTGTGTGACTTCAAGAGCTTGAAGAGGGGATTATAGAGAGTTTGGGGCACCCTGGGAGGATTCTATGAAGTGAAAAAATTAGTAGGGAAGTGATATAATAATTTTTAGTGAAGATAAGCAGGAGAATGGGTGGGTTTATATAGGAAATGTGAGGGGTATTCTTTAACATTCCACAAACATAGGTTTTGGAATTTATATAATTAAATATTCAAAAACACAAACCTTCCCATGATTTTCCCATGATTATTTCCCAAAGAGGTGTGGAAAAATTATTTTATAAGGAAAATGGAATAAAAAATTAAAATATTATCCTTTATTATATGGAGGTGAGTCACATTATTATATAATTGAATTTAAATTCATAAAATATATTATATGTTAGGTCCACAAGGCTGAATACCCTGAGAGGGGGGGTGAATCAGGGCATGACTAATTAAAAATTAATGCCCGTTCTGATCTTGTTTCGCTGTTAAGAAAAAAAATCTTCTCTCTCTTTCATGTTTCACAAAGTAAACAGAAAGTAAAGCATGCCCAGGACACAACAATTTTACTTTGTTCACCGCAAAGGGCTACGTCCAAGAAGCATTCGCCGACAAGTTACCAGTCGTACCAATTCCACTAAACTTCACTAGCTGTGGATTACAATGTTTGGGCTAGATCACTTCTATGCCCAGGCTCACTTCCATTACAATGTTTAGGGTCAGATCACTGCTTTCCCAAGGTTCACTCCCTGTTTCTCTCTCTCTGGCTCACTGTCGGTGGAGAGGATCTCCTTTTTCCTCTTCCTAAGGTCACTACTCTGTGAAGGGATTCACTCACAGTTTATAGACCTGTAGGTCTCTTCATTTTCATGAAATAATGCATCTTCAACTATTGATAGATGATATATTGAAGGCCAACTTTCATCCACTGATGAATACCTTTTTGCCTCTGAACACTGGGAAATTCCTTTTGGAAACACCTTCACAAAGCACCCTACTTCGCGAAGCTCCCAATATCGCAAAGCTCAAACAAGCCTTCGCGAAGATCCTTCCTTTTCACGAAGCACTTTCGCGAAGCACTACCACGAAGCTCAAGCCGTCGAAAAGCAACATCCCTCGTGAAGCTTAATAATCCAACACGGAGCTCGCAGGTTTCGCAGAGCTACAATAGCCGCCGCGAAGCACCTCTTTTGCGAAGCACACTGGCTCTGCGAACCACCTTCGCAAATCGAGAGCAAAGGATTTTCTCTGAAAATTCTCTCTTCTTCTCTCGAGGGGGTCGACCTCTATTTATAGGAAATTCCACCAACCCTCGTCCCCTCTGCGCGAAGTCAATGCCATGTCATCTCAAATAGCGAAGATCCAAAGTTTCTGCCGGAATTCTATCCAAATCGCGAAGCACCACGTCAATTTTCCGTTCGCAGAGCTTGACATAATCGCGAAGCATCACCGTCTCCATTTTTCTGGCCTTCACGAAATCCAACTCATCCATCCCATCTTCATGAAATTCATGCCTTTTCCATATTAAATTTTGATCTTCATGGAAATCCACTTTTCACGATGCTCACCAAACTCCAAATTTTGGACCCCAAAAATTTGGGAAACACTGGGAAATGGCGCCACCTTGTACTGCTCTGTTGTACCGCCTCCAGATCGTCATTTCCTTTCTCATCATTCTTTGTCAACAAGGATTGTCAACAAATTCTTGGGAACTCGACAATTCTCCATGGAAACTTGCTTTTTCAACAAACACAATCAACCCAAAAACACTTCAATGATACCTTGAGGGATTTTTTCCCAACAATCCCCCCCTTTGGGTTTGTTGACAACTCTTTACAACTCTTCTCAGAACGATTTTCTCCACGTTGATACCTCACTGAGTCTTCTTCCAGATGCTACCACCATTCGCCTCTTGCGATTCTGACAGCGTTCAAGGATTTACTTAACATGTACTCTAAGCCCACATAAGCAATGATCGGTGTGAGAAAAAAGAGTAGTATAAAAAGTTTATCAATGAATCACTTCATTTCAAACCCCAATTGTCGATTCCAACCTAATACCAATGCTTAAATTGATACCAATTGTTGAACCACACTGATACCAATTGGTGAAAGCTGGAAACCTTCGATCACCATTCCAACACCACTGTTCCGCTTTTATCATGATCCTCAGCTGTCGTGATATCTCTGCTTTGATCGATCACTTCTAGCATCGTCAGATTTAATACTCTCCCCCTTTCTCATTTCTCCCCCTATCTGGCTTCTCCACATATCAGCTTCTCCCCACATCATTCATGATTTAACAAATCTCCACACTATCTCCCCCTGGAACAATCACTATTTTCTCCCCCTTTGTCAACGAACCCAAAGGTCACTCCTTTTCAATCTGTAACAGAGTAGAGAACACATATCAACACATTAGGGAAAAACACGTCATACCTCGGGGAGGGGGGGACACATCCACACTATTTCAAGTGCGTGGAGTCGACTGAACTCCCAGAGCCAATCGATGCCTCTCAAAAGCTTCCTTGGGTAAGGCCTTCGTCAGAATGTCTGCAACCTGTAGCTCTGTAGGCACATACTCCAACTTCACGATTCCCTGCTCAACCTTCTCCTTGATAAAATGACACTTAATCTCAATGTGCTTTGTCATAGAGTGATGGACGATTTTTTTTTGAGATTTATAGCACTTGTGTTGTCACACTAGATTCCGATCGGAGACATCACTTCAACTCCCATATCTTCAAGATGCTGCTTCATCCACAATAACTGTGTGCATTCTTGAGTGGCCACAATATACTCAGCTTCTGTGGTGCTCAATGAAATGAAATCTTGCTTCTTGCTTAGCCATGAAATACACAATCCACCAAGATAGAAAGCACCACCTGATGTTGATTTCCTATCATCCGCTGAATCGGCCCAGTCTGCATCAGTATAGCCCAATAACTCTGTCTGAGATTTATTAGTATATGTTAAGCCGAAATCCATTGTGCCCTGGATATACCGAAGTATTCTTTTCACTGCAAGCATGTGGCTTTCCTTGGGATTGCACTTATATCTCACTGCTTGGCATGTGGCGAAAACAATATCCGGCCTTGTTTCATTCAAGTATAACAAAATTCCAATAATTTGCCTGTATTCTATGATATTAACTGTCTTTCCATCTTCATCTTTCGATAATTTCATCCGGGTGGCAACCGGAGTCTTCATCTCCTCGGAATTTTCCATTCCAAACCTTCTCAGGACCTCCTTGGCATATTTAGATTGAGAAATGAATGTTCCATTCCTTCCTTGTGTCACCTGTAGACCAAGGAAAAACGTTAGCTCTCCAATCATTGACATTTCAAACTCATTTTTCATGAATTCGGAAAACTGTCTACACTAAGCTTCATCTGATCCGCCAAATATCAAGTCATCGACATAAACCAACACCATCATGCTTTGATTAATGTCATTACTGAAATAGATATTGTAATCAACTCCTCCACGCTGAAAACCAAGATTCTTCAAGTACTGATCAAGCCTTGAGTACCATGCCCTTGGTTCTTGTTTCAGCCCATACAATGCCTTCTTCAGCCTACAAACTTTGTTCTCATCCTCATGAATGAGAAAACCATCTGGATGCTCAATATACACCTCCTCTTCCAGAACACCATTCAAGAATTCAGATTTGACATCCATCTGGAACACTTTGAACTTTCTTTGCACTGTTATGCCCAAAAATAATCTAATTGTCTCCAGCATTGCAACCGGTGAAAATGTCTCATCAACTTCTATTCCCTATATCTGGGAGTATCCCTTGCACACTAGTCATGCTTTCTTCCAAATCACCATGCCATCTTCATTCATCTTGTTGCGATAAACCCATTTAGTCCCGATGACATCCTTGTCTGCTGGTCTCGAAACAATCTCACATGTCAGGTTCTTCTCAATCTGATCAAGCTCTTTGTTCAAAGCCTGAACCCAGTTTTCATCTTCAGCTGCATCGAAAAAACATTTCGGCTCCACTTGAGACAAAAACAATGTTTGTTGTAATGATTTCATTCTTCGAGTTTAAACTGGAGCTGTTTGATCACCAATGATATTCTTCCTATAAATTTCAGCTCTACTCTTTGGCTTCCTCACAGACACAGACTTGACACTTTCTTCATCATCATCAGTATCTTCTTCTGAGTCATCTTCTACCACTTCTGCTCCCCCTGGGTTTCTTACCTCATCATCACTTTCATCCAGGAAATTTTCACTGGATCGTTGAGTATTCTGTTCATTTTCAACTATAGTGACATCATTGCTCTCAATGATTTTTCCCAGCCTTTTGTTGAAACATTTATATGATTTGCTTTTCCCAGAGTAGCCAAGGAATATCCCCTCATCTCCTCGTGCCTCAAAGTTCCTATGATTTTCTTTGTTGAGAATGAAACACTTACTTCCAAAGATTCGAAAGTATTTCAGCGTTGGCTTCTTTCCATACCACAGTTCATACGGTGTCTTCCCTTGCTTCGGACACAATAGAGACATGTTCGAAACATAGACTGATGTCAAAAGTGCTTCTTTCCAAAATTTCTCTGGTAGGTCTTTCTCAATAAGCATTGTTCTAGCCATGTTTTTGATGATCCTATTTCTCCTTTCAATCACTCGATTCTGTTGGGGAGTTCTTACAGATGAAACATGATGCCTTATCCCATGTTTCTTGAGACAGTTTTCAACTTGACTGTTTGTGAATTCTGTACTATTATCAGTACGAAACTTCAGAATTTTCTGCCCTAGCATCTTTTCTGATTCCCTCCTATACTTCTTTATGCAACTGAACACCTCTGTCTTATGGGTAATGATGAATACCCATGCCATTCTGCTATATTCATCAATGAAAAGGACATAGTACCTTTGACCATTTATAGCTCGTGGTGAGATAGGTCCACTTACATCAGCATGAACCAGTTCGAGAACTCTAGTTGATTTTTGTTCCTTTGGCATGTATGTCGTTATGATGATCTTCCCTTGTTGCCAAGAATCACACGTATGAGTGCGATCACGTGATAGCATGGGAAGGTCTCTAGCAGCATCACACTTTATGAGATCCTCCATTGATGGTTGGCATAGATGACCAAGTCGCTTATGCCCCAGCTGGTTTTCTTCCTCTTTGGATAAAAGACATGTATCTTCTTCCCCACCTACAAGGTAGAGATTTCCATTTGACCTTTTTCCCTACAGAACAGTTGCTCTATCTTTTCCTTTCACAACACAAATCTTCTCGGTAAATCGGATAGAGTGACCAGAGTCACATAGTTGACTGACACCGAGTAAGTTATGGCTGAGACCCTCTACTACCAAGACATCAGCACGTATCATCTCTTTGCCCCCAAACTTAGCTTTCCCTGAGCCAATAATCTTCAGGCCTTCATCATTTCCAAATTTGACAACTCCTTCTTTGTCATATTTGATGCCTGTAACAAGATCCTTATTACACGTCATGTGGGATGTGCAACCACTGTCAAGGATCCAAACACCAGATCAATCTGATGCATTAAGGGCAATCTAGGCCACCACAGCCTTCTCATTTTTCTTCTTTTTGGTCCATACTTTTTCTTTCACACTCGGCATGGATTGAGACTTCTATTCTTTCTCAGAGTATGATAGACCAACCTCATCTTGCAATGCCGCAAATCTATTCTGCATTTATAACTCACCTGTCGGTTTATTGACCTGCTGCTTGCGAACATTTTGATTCTTCTTTGGCACATTTCTCTGAATTATCAAAGTATAGTACCTAGCCATGTGCCCAAATCCTCCGCACCAAAAATAGTGTCCTTCAAAATATGTTCTAGAAAACCGTTCTCTGTTTGGCTGCCATCTCTGTTCTTGTTCCATTCTATATCTCTTGGCTATGGAACACACATACTGTGAATGTCCAATTTTCCTATAGCAATAAAACCTGATATAGGATACATTCCTTCATGATACTTCAGCACTATGATTTTCCCTTTGGGATCTATGAATATTCTGATTCCGTTTTGTGCCCAAATCAACCTTCAATTTCGGGATGGGTGCTTGCGGTCTGACATTAACTGCCACCGATTTTTGTTTCTTATCAAGTCCTGAATCAACCTTAGCATTTGAGCTTTCTTGCTGCTTCACTCCTTCTGAACTACGAGCCTCCTCTTTCATCTCCTCGGTCTTCTGAATGGCCTGCTTTTCTGATATCACATTGGGGGTCAAGAGTTTTTCTTGATCCTTCATTTTGCGTCGCAGACTGACCACTTCTTCATCAAGCTCTTTGATACGTCTGACCTACTCCTTTCCTATGTTAGTCAAACAATCAATTTCCTTCTTTTGTTCCTCAATTATAAGCTTATGCTCAACAATATTTTTTGAGCTCTCTGCTGTTGAGGATTTTAGTCTTCCAATTTCTACTAACAATTTTGACATTTCTTCATCCTGTTGTTGCATATAGAGTTTGGCATCACAAACCACTTTATTGTCTTTCTTCGTTTTGGATCTCCAAACATCTATCTCTTCAAGAGCTGCTTCCAATTCAGATTCTATATCAACTCTTCCTTCAACTTCTTCTCCCTCTTCTCCAACGTCAGTTTCTTCATTTTCCTGAGAACTACTGACGACCACTACCATAGAATTTTGTCTATGATCTTTACAATTTTCAAACTCCTCAACGTCTTCATTCTCAGACTCATCTGAACAGTCTATTTCTTATGAAATAAGATTCTTCCTCTTTAAGAAATTTCTCTTGAAATGATTCTTCCCTTTCACATAGGCTGAAGATTTCTTCTTGGGAATTTCAACATCATCATCATCATCATCATCATTATCTTGAAATTTCTTGGGGAATCTTTCCGTTAGATGACCAACCTTTCCACATCGAAAGCATGCTAGTAGAAGTTTACCTTTAAACTTTCCTCTTCATCTTTGCAGATTTGAAGAATGGAATGACATCACCTCATCTGTCTCTTCTTCTTTATTAGAATCTTCAATGGTGAGTTTCTTCATGGCCTTGAATGCCACCTCTTTGGATTTCCCCTTTTCCATAGTCTCGTTATCATCATTTCTCATTTCATATGCAACAAGAGTGTTGTGCAGGTTATCCAATGTCAGTTCTTTTGGGTCTTTATCTTCCAAAACATAAACTTTTGGATTTAACCGAGGTGGAAGTTTTCTCAATATGCGCCTCACAATTTTTATATCTTCGATAATTTCTCCAAGACCCCGCATATCTTCTACCACAACATTTACCCTGTCAAAGAATGCATCAACAGACTCATTCGGGTTTATTCTCAGATCTTCATACTTGTTCCACAACACTTGCAACTTGGCCTCTCTAACTTTTGTATCCCCTACATAAATATTCAAAAGGCTTTTCCCACATGGCATGTGATGTTTTTCATGGAATCAACTTTGTATATATTGGATTGGAAAGGGCTCCCCTTAAGGAATTTATTGCTTTTGAATCAACATCCAACTCTTTATGCTCAACTTCTGATAACGCACCACTAGTAATATCAGCTGTGATACCATGCAGAGCTGCTGAAAACACATCCATTCCCAAAGATCAGAAATAGTGTTGCATTCAATTCTTCCATATCTGAAAATTACATCTGTCGAAGATCGAAATCCCTCTATGATTAGTGACCTCCATTTGAGAGAAGAACAACTATCAACCTTTCGCTCTGATACCAATTGTTAGGTCCACAAGGCTGAATACCCTGAAAGGGGGGGGGAGGTGAATCAGGGTATGGATAATTAAAAATTAACGCCCGTTCTGATCTTGTTTCGCTGTTAAAAAAACACTCTTCTCTCTCTTTCCTATTGCACAAAGTAAACATAAGGTAAAGCATGCACAGGACACAAAAATTTTACTTGGTTCACCACAAAGGGCTACGTCCAAGGAGCATACGACGACAAGTTGCCGGTCGTACCAATTCCCTTAAACTTCACTAGCTGTGGATTACAATGTTCGGGCTAGATCACTTCTATGCCTAGAATCACTGCCTTTATAATGTTTAGGGTCAGCTCACTGCTTTTTCCCAAGGGTCACTCCCTATTTCTCTCTCTCTGGCTCACTACCGGTGGAGAGGATCACCTTTTTCCTCTTCCTAAGCTCACTGCTCTGTGAAGGGATTCACTCACAGTTTATAGACCTGTAGGTCTCTTCATTTTCATGAAATAATGCATCTTCAACTGTTGATAGATGCTCTATTGAAGTATAACATTCATTTTACTGATGAATACCTCTTTGCCTCTGAACACTGGGAAATTCCTTTGGAAACACCTTCGCAAAGCACCCTACTTCGCGAAGCTCCCAATATCGCAAAGCTCAAACAAGCCTTCGCGAAGGTACTGCCTTTTCGCGAAGCACATTCGCGAAGCACTACCGCGAAGCTCAAGCCGTCGCAAAGCAACGTCCCTCGTGAAGCTTACTAAGCCAACGCGGAGCTCGCAGGTTTCACAAAGCTACAATAGCCACCGTGAAGCACCTCTTTCGTGAAGCACACTCACTCCGCGAACCACCTTCGCAAATCGAGAGCAAAGGATTTTCTCTGAAAATTCTCTCTTCTTCTCTCGAGGGGGTCGGCCTCTATTTATAGGCGATTCCACCTACCCTAGTCCCTTCCGCACGAAGTCAATACCATGTTATCTCAAATATAGAAGCTCTAAAGTTTTCTCCGGAATTCTTTCCAAATCGCGAAGCACCACGACAATTTTCCGTTCGCAGAGCTTGACGTAATCGCGAAGCATCACCGTCTCCGTTTTTCTGGCCTTCGCGAAATCCAATCCAATCCATCCCATCTTCATGAAATTCATGCTGTTGCCATATTAAATTACGATCTTCATGGAAATCCACTTTTCGCGATGCTCACCAAACTCCAAATTTTGGACCCCAAAAATTTGGGAAACACTGGGAAACGACGCCACCTTGTACTGCTCTTTTGTACCGCCTCTAGATCATCCTTTCCTTTTTCATCGTTCTATGTCAACAAGGATTGTCAACAAATTATCGGGAACTCGACAATTCTCCATGGAAACCTGCTTTTTCAACAAACACAATCAACCCAAAAATACTTCAATGATACCTTGAGGGATTTTTTCCCAACATTATACATTTTGGAGGATACATTAAGGCTTTATAAAATAAATAAATAAAATCTAAAAGCATATTATTTTAATGGGAAAACATATATTGGTCTGGGAATGTCCATTATAGTATTTATAACTTCATTTTGTGGAAATTATGATGTCATTAAACACATATTTTATTTATATGATATTAAATTTTTACCAAATAAATTGAACTATCTCAGAAAATTATGAAAAATTCACCATTGGATAATTTCAATGTCATAATTCCAAAAATAATATTCATTTTTTCAAAATAATTTCTTAAATATATAAATTTTTACTTTTAAAATGGTATCCATTATTTATTGAAAATTCATGGGTTTTAATAGAAACTATTTTGAAACATTAATAAAAATAACATTTCACTTCATAAAAATTATATACTCATTTATTTTCATAAAATTATTACAATAAAAATATTTTATTAAAATATTAATTATTTCAAAAAAATATTAATTCATTAAAATAAATTCATAAAAAATACATCTTCTCTTTTATCATATAAAAAATATAATTCTTATCAAACTGATTACCTAATCATTAACAAATAAGTAACTCATATAAGTTCCATTTATAAGAACTATTTTTATAATATTATTAATAAAACCCATAGTTTAATATACTATATATATTTCTCAAAAGTACCATTTTTACCCAAAAATACAATTTATAAATTTTCTTCACTTTTTAAGAATGACTAATTTCATAAAGAAATTGATGGAATAAGACTTTTATTTATAAAAAGGGATTATAAAATAAGTAAATAATACCATATTACATAATCCATTATAATACATGTGTAATACTTATGGGTAAGGTGTGTGATGATGATAAACTCTTAGGGTGGCTCAGATAATATCACCTGGGTTGTAATCTCTATTAACTTGAACTTCTGCCATAGGTGATTTGGTTCTAGATTAACATGTTAAAGATCAGATTAGGCTTGGTCAATAGGGAATCCCAGGGACACTACCACATTTCCATGCTCTAACAAATGATATTTGTATGAAATGAGTCTACAGGATGATGCCATCCTCTCCTTTGTCTCTATTGAAAATATTCTTTTATAAAAATCTTTTATTTATAGCAATCGTGTGATCACTATTCAACAACTATATTATCAATGGTATTTATACTTAATTATCATTTAAAAATAATAATAATAAAAATAATAAAAAAGAGTGCATGTTTTTTCTATAAGACATTAAAATAAAGGAAATTTTATTCATAAAATATCGGGTCGCTAAAACATTGCCAAAACAAGAAATTTCACCCTTGAAATTTCCTTTTACCACACTAAAATATATTAGGGTAACTCTACCTCATCACTTCCTCTGGTTCCCATGTTGCTTCTTCAAACTTTTGGTTTCACCATAACACCTTGATGATGGGTATCATCTTATTTTTCAGAATGTTTTTCTTTATGATATAAGATATTCACTAGATTCTCTTCATCGGAGAGGTTATTATGTAATGGTACCACCTCTGGATTTAGTACATTCTATGGGTCATGTATGTACTTCCTCAAGAGTGATACATGAAATACATCATGTACTTGAGACAGGTTTTGTGGGGGTGCTAGTCAATAGGCCACTACTGTAATGCAATCAAGGATCTCAAAAGCAACGATGTACCATGGACTAAGATTTAACTTCATCCAAAATCTCATAAGTCTCTTCCATGGTGATATGAAAAGGAATACCATGTCTCCAACATCAAACTCTAGGCCTTGTCAATGTTTTTTAGCATAGCTCTTTTGTCAACTCTGACTAGCTTTAATGTGCTTCAGGATGGTCTTCACCTTCTCCACCATTTATTTGACCATTTAGGGTCCTAGAATCTTTCACTCCCCAACTTCATCCTAACATGACGGTTCTCTTAACCTCTTCCCATATAGGGATTCATAAGGATCCATTTGGATTCTTGAGTGAAAAATGTTGCTGTAAGAGAACTCAACTAGAGGATGGTGTTGATCCCATCCTCCTTTGAAGTATATTGGGCTTGCTTTTAACATGTCCTCATGTTTTTGGATAATCCACTTATATTGGACATTAGTTTGAAGATGATAATCCATACTAATGTTTAGCTCAGTATTCATAGCATTTTAGAGAATCTTCTAGAACATAGAGTTGAACCTTGGATCTAGATCAGATACAATTGATAGTGGTACTCCATGCAGCCTTAACACTTATATTATGTATATATGTGCCAGTTTATCCAATGATAAATCCTATCAAATTGAAATGAAGTGTTTAGTCTTTTTAAGACGATTCAAAACAACCCAGATAGCATTGTTTCCTTTGTATGACTTTAGATGTCCAGTGACAAAGTCCATGGCGATGTTCTCCCATTTCTATGTTTGTATGGGTAATGGTTGCATAATCCACACAGAGATCTATCTCTCAGCCATCACTTACTGATATACCAGGAACTTTGATGTATACTCAGTGATCTGTTTCTTCATGTTATCCTACTAATAATTCTCTTGGATATTTTGATGCATATTTGTGTTTCCTGGGTGAATGGAGAAATTCGTACTATGTGCATCATCTAAGAGTTATTTCTTTATCTCTGGATTTGATGGAACACATAGTCTTGAATCAAATATCACTATTCCTTCATTATTGACATTGAACTCTGACGATTTACCATTTATGATAGTTTCTACTTTCTTTTAAATTCCCACATCATCCTTTGGAGCATCCATTAACCTTTCCAAAAGAGATGGTTGGGCAATTTCTTACAAATCAGTGATAATATCTAACTTACCCAAGGAAGCAAGGGATTTAAATCACAGATGTTGTATTTTTCCATCCCTAAATTTCATTTTTCTTAGATTGATCCATAGATATCCAATTTATTATGATGATATGCCCCAAGAATGAGACTTCCTTCCACCAAAACTCACACTTTCTGTACTTTGAATAGAGATTCTCCTTTCACAAGGTCTCTAGTATAGTGATCAAATTATCTTCATGCTCCTACTTGGTTTTGGATTATATTAGAATATTTTCTTTAAAGACTACCAAAAAATTGGCAAGGAAATATCTAAAGTCTCTATTCATCACTTACATGAATATTTCTGATCATTATTGAGTCTGAAAGGAATTACAATGAATTAATAGCACCTGTACCTTGTATGAAAAATCAATCTTGGGGACATCCTCCTTCACCCTGACATTCTAATATCCTGACCACATATCCACCTTGAAGAAGTATTGTTCACCACATAACTGATTAAAGAAGTCATCAACTCTTGTTAAAGGATATTTTTTCTTTATCTTGATTTTTTAGAACTCACTATTATCAATAAGAAGGCGCATGGACCCATACTTCATATTGACATAGAGGGATGGGGCACCCCATATTGAAACACTTGGGTGTATAAAAACTTTATCTATATTCTCCTTTAGTTATTTATTTAGCTCTTCAAGCTCTAAAATAGCCATTATATATGAAGTATTGGATATTGGAAATTCTCCAAGTATGAGATCAATCGAGAATTAAACATCTATTCTAGGAGGAAGACCAATCAATTCCTAAGGAAACACATCAACGAATTTCCTCAAAATAGGCTTGTATTCTAGGATGGTTCCTCCCCTAGTCTCAATCATATGGGCAAAATAAACATGCTCATATGGTAGTAATATCTGTGATTGTGATGATGGTGCTAAGGAATATTCATCCTGCTCCTTGCACTTGTACAAAATTAGGGGTTGATTCGCCACATGGAGAGTGATTTCCCTCTCACGGAAATTTATGTTGGCTCTTTATTGGAAAATCCAATACATGCAAAGAATTTGTTTAAAATTCCACCAGAGGGAGTATGAAAAGTATCTTCGGGAAGTTCAATCCACAAATTTTGATAGGGGAGGAGTTATATTCCAGGGATGAAATAATTTCCCAATTTTCTATTTACACCAACACCTCTACTTATATGATTTGTGGTGGTGTTTAGATTATTCTATTTAACATTAGATATATAAAATAATTCATAGATCTAGAATAAAAAATTGCATTTTTAATCCTTGAATGAATAACTAGCGTACCTATCACAACTTCATTGTCAGGAATCACTTCAGTAGTAGTGATGAAAAAATATCACCCTTGCTGCCTTAGAGGTTGTTGGTTGCCTCCAAAAACCATTGGCCTAGGGAACTAGTTCGTAATGTGCAATGGTTTTTTGTAGTTGTAGCAATGTACAATGTGTTAAGGGTTGAACAGAGAATTCATTTCCTCTATAATAGTAGTGGGTCTTTCTTCTCATCTATTAATGTACAAGTTCTGTTCCCTTCTACACCTAAATAATTTCCTTATCCCCTTCCGGCAATTTTCGGGGTACTTCTTTCCTCCCCTTCGGAAAGTGGGGTGCTAATTTTTTTTAAAACTATTGGATTTATCCATCAGACCACCAGAATTAAATTTCACTTTGTGATTCTTATCGCCATGATACCCATGAGATTTTTGGATGTCTATTTCGAATATGAGGGAACATTGAGAAATTTTATCATAACTATCAACGTCATGGATTGGTAGGTATTTTCGTAGGCATGGTTTTAGCCCACTAAAGAAGCAACAATCCTTGAATTCGAGGGTAAAAGTAAATCCAGAGGTGTATCATGAAAGCCTTTTAATGTTTTTCTCACACACGCTGATGGATTTTATATCTTTTTCTTGAGTGCAAGAAGTCTTTTTCCATATTAAGTTGGAGGTTGCAAGGAAAATATTTATTGAATTTTTTTCCAGAAACTATTCCATTACAATGCCTCAATCTCTTCCTCAGGCTTCATATTTTTGATCAATGTCCACCATTGATCAGCTTCACCCTCCATATGATAAGCATCTAAAATAACCTTCTATTTTTTGAAACATTGAATGATGGAGAATATCTTCTCAATAGATTTGATCCATTATTTGACAATTAAGACATTAAATGATCCATTGAAAGTAGGATCCCTTTGTATCATGAAGCTCTCAATTGGGTATTGTTCATTCTGGGGGGGGGGGGGTTGGAAGTTTCCTATTTACCCATGTTTCTATTAAAAAAATGATTTAACCAAAATATTATCATGAAAAAGTTTGTTATAACCACTCCCATAATATTTGGAATCCCAATAGAGTAGTCATCACATTGATATTCACATCGGCTGTTAGCCTGAGTCCTACTGTTATCGAACATTGTCGAGATTAAAAGGAATGTTAGGGGTATGTTTATCAAAAACATAATGTGGAATCCAATGAAAAAAAGGGACAACTTATATATTACATTTATTTACTATGATTATTAATATATAGGCATCAATATATGTTATCCATGATCTATTTCCTAGCATATATTCCTATGGATTTTTTTATTCCCTTAATACCTGTTTATACTAAGATTATAAGTTTACAAAATCATATACCCCATGAGTGTCAAACCAAGAGTGAAACATGTCCCCTTGTCATGCACTAGTTCCCATTAGAGTCTAGCTCAAAGTGGTGTTTTTGGGTCTTACCCCTAGATACATCTAAGCCAGGTCCACCTCTACTTGTATGTATCTAGATAAAGATGTATTTTCTTGATAAAAAAATTACTCTATACTCAAAAAAATTTAGGTGTTTTTTTCATAATCAGTCTTATCCCTATGGATTTCAAAAGGGTTTTTAAATTGTAATCCCAAAAATAACTAAACCTATCCTCCGATACCAACTATAAAAACCCTGATCTTTATTAAACCTTTAAACATGATTCATTACATAAAAATTCACTTAATACAACCTATATGAATGACAAGTATAGTTTCTTTGGGGTTTAGGAACATTACATGACAAATTAAGACATATAAAACAACATATTTATTAAAAAATACTTTTACATGAAGACAACATTCCTTCGTACTTAGCATTTCATGGGATAACAGGAGGACATACAAAAAAAAATGGTGAGATATAAAGCCTAGTAAGGGATTAAACAAGGAATAAATTGAAGAATAAAATATAAGTTAGGAAATAGGAAGAATAATAGAGCATAAGAGAAACATGAACATAAAGACATGATATAACATGATTATTATAACATGAAAATGTGGCAACGACATACAACATGATATTAGCATAAGACAAGGCTCATTGAACGTGGATTAGAATCTGTAACCCCTCATTGGAAATGAATTATAACATGTAAACTCTCATTTCACATTGGTTACCATGATACTAAACATTACCCAATGCATTGGAACACTATTAGGGCACACCCTTCATAAACATTTCATTTCATGCATAAGTGTTCCAGATGGATTATCTAACAAAGAATCATTCAACATCATAAGTTATTTCATTATTACGAAATGTGGAGTACGTACATGTAATTTCCATTAATAAGTACATGTTTATAAAGGTGAATACCCTTGATAGTGAAATGGGTATGGTATTCACTACATGATGATTTTGGGTTGGAAAATTAGGGTGCAATTTCGGCAGCACAACGTCGTCATATGGATATTCATAAGTTTGGTTGATGAGGGATAAGGGGGTATATAATCATTTATACCTGAAATATATAGTAAGGGGATCATTTAAAATATTATAACAACATATTAAATTGAATTTATATGCATAGCATGGGAGAAATACTTTAATGTAAAATAGAAGAGGGAAATCCCTTTCAGAATTTGAGCATGGTAACAAGTGTACAAAGACAGAATTAATTAAAGAGAAATTGGAATCTCTTCATTAAAACATAATGAGTGGAAAATAGGGGAGGATACAAATAATACCCGAACATTTTTAATTTAAATTAAAATGGTATTAAAACATAAATAAACATGGATAAAAATTAGAAATGAAGGAATCCCTTACTTGAGGGTGTGAATTCAAGAGCTTGAAGAGGGGATTAATGATTGTTTGGGGTGCCTTGGAAGGATTATATAGAGATTAGGGATGATTAGGTACGTGATCCAATGATTTTTAGTGAATATATGTGATATCTTTGGTGAGTTTATATAATAAATGAGAGGGTAATTCTTTAATATTCAACAAACTTAGGTATTGGAATCTATATAATTAGGTATTCGAAAAAAAACATTACCATGGTTTTTACCATTTTTTTTATCAAATATGAGTATTAAAAATTATTTTATAAGGCTAATGTCCAAACATATTAAAATATTATCCTTTCTTATGTGTAGGTGAGTAGCATTATTAATGAAATGAATTTAAAATCCTAAAATATATTATATATTTTTGAGGATTCACTAATAATTATAAAATATTTCAAACAAATATAAAATCACATTATTTTAATGGGAAAAAATATATTGGGCTGAGAATAGAAATTATTTTATTTATTACACCATATTTCAGTCATTATGATGTCACAAAACACATATTTTATTTATACTGTATTTAATTTTTACCCAAAAAATTGACCTTGTCAAAAAATTATGAAAAATTAACCATTGAGTAATTTTGTTTTGCTTATTCCTAAAATAATATTCATTTTATCTAAATAATTTCCTAAATATGTGAATTTTCACTTTTATAATGGAAACTGACATTTACTAAGAATTCATGGGTTTTGACAGAAAAATTCCAAACATTAGTAAAAATTACATTTGACTTCATAAAAATTGTATATTTATTTATTATTAATAAAATTAATTTGATTAGAATATTTTATTAAAATATTATTTATTTCAAAAATTCTTCAATTCCTTATTATAAATTCTTTAAAAAATATATTTTCTGTTTTATCGTTTAAAAAATAAAACTCTTATCAAACTGGTTACCAAATCATTTACAGATACGAAACTCATATAAGAATAATTTATAATAATTATTTTTATAATATTATTAATAAATAACAAATTCTAATATAATTAATATATTTCTCAAATGTACAATTTTTACCCGAAAATACAATTTATCAAATTCACCACTTTTTAAGAAAGAATATTTTCCTAATGGAATTGATGTAATACGACTTATATTTATAAAAATGTACTACAAAATATGTTAGTAATACCTTATTAAATAACCCCTTATAACACTCACGTAAGAGTTAAGGGTAAGGTGTGAGATGGTGACCGAATCATGGGACAACTCAGATAACATCACCTGGGTGGTAATATCTATTAACTTTAACTTCTCCCGTATGAGATTCTATTCAGGATTAACATGTTAAATCATAGATAAGGCTTGGTCAAGAGTAAATCCAAGTGATGCTACCTCCATTCTGAGCTCCAAAAAATGATCTTTATACGACCCAAGTCTACTGGATGTGGCCATCCTCTCATTTTTCTGTGTCGAAAGGATTCTTTTTTGAAAACCTTATATTTATATCTGTCATGTGATCACTATTCAATGAATGTATTATCAACAGTAATGATACATAATTATCAATTAAACCCAATAATAATAAAAGGAATAAAAAAGTGCATGTGTTTTTTATAATAAATTAAAAGAAATGGAATTTTATTCATAAAAGATCTGTTCGTTACAAAAATAATCCTTATTCTAAGTTTGGTTCCATACAATTTAAGAGGGGGATGAAAATAATCATGAATCCATGGACTAGTAAATGCCATGTCCAAATTACAGCTCCTTTCATGTTATTTATAATTCTTGTGTAGATAGTCTTCAACTTCATTTGTAACTTTTTTTTCACCATGAAATTATTCTACTTATTGAGACTACTATTGGATATCAAAGTGATGCCTTTTTATTCTTTTATATGTATATTAATAAGAATGAAGTTTTTCTTCTTATCAGTAGTAAATAAAAATATTTACTTTAATTTATCTTTAATTTCATAGGGAATAATATTTTACTAGTAACCCATCTTAACCAAATAATATTCATCAAGTCCGTCCATCTGATGATAATCATTATATTATAGATCATCCAATTCATTCTTATTTCCTTCCTTTGGTTCCTATTTATCTAGTGATAACGCTCTATATAATATCTTCTTCTCCATCTATTATACACATGTCATATAACACATTATGGGAAAGATCATCCTGGTATCACTTTGTCACTTCTCCTTTTCTTTGACCAGTGCCTGATTACTTTTTCTGATTCTTTTTCTTAATTTGAGACCCCAAATTTTTCTAGTACATATTTTTGTGATCCATTCAACCAAGTCATAATTATTCTCATGATTATTTTCTGACACTTTCTGATGTTACTCTAATTATTTTCCATTACATACTAATGTAACATCACTCATAACTCAAAAATTAAGCAACCTATTCTCGCTGAATCAAATCTACTTCGTACAAGCATTATTTATATGAAATATTTGGGATATGTGTGAGATCAAATTTTACCTTATCACATCCAATATTTAATTTGAAACTAAAAAATTTCTTCATTTTACCACCTTCAAACTTTAGAAATGGTAGGATTCAACTAATCTTAGTGGGATACATCCTTAGATATCAACATTAAAATTATTCTTCAACCTTTCCAAAATCTCGATAATAATCAAGATCACCTTTTTTTATTACTAAATTTTTTAACATACAGTTTAAAATCACCACAATTAAATGGATTTATAAAAACTTTGAAATGTTCTTTTAACCTTCTTTCTAGTACAACATCATAAAACCTCTTCTTTCTAGTAAAAAATACAACTAGTTTTCCCTAACCACATTATTTGGACATCCCAAAAACATTTTACAATAATTTTATTTAATCTAATAACTTATTTGTTTTAAAAATATATAAGATCATCCCATGAAGTATAATATGGAATAATTTCACAGGGCTCTTCTTGAATCTAATGGGTTCTGAGATATTTTTTAGTTTTCCTCCATCCAATAAACCCTTGGAGTTCTGGTCTACTCCTTCTATATGATGTCTTCATAGAGCTCTGTCAGATGAATTCGTAATATGAAACCCCATGTCTTTGTGACATGTTATTTGATGAAATATCTTAAATAATTCGTCTTTTCTATAACAAATAACATTCCTCTTTATTTTAAAATATCTATCAGATGTTACTACTAAAAAAATCTTTATGATTGATTTCCATGAAATCATCCTTATACTATCTTCATAAACTCCTTATCATGGAAAATTTAGTTCAATTAAAATCCCTTATAACCCTAAGAGAGATGAATTTATATATAGGAGTCTTTATTTGACGGTCTTTACAAGTTTCCTCTGATCATTCATATTGAAACTTCTATCCGATGATTGTTCTTGAGAACATATCTCTTTTGAATTCACCCACCATATATCCAAAGATTAGATACTTCTATCTAATCATTTAAAAACCGTTGATATAATTTCTTCATTCATTTATTGAAAATTCTTCACTTTTCATCTTGATATTTGTATAAGTCTATCCGATATAACTCATAGAACTCTTATTCCAATGAGACTTCATCCCTCACTTTATTTGGTTTATGAACCACCAATTTCATCTGTCATATTCCTTCAATAAACATTAGAAAGGACTATGAATTCATTAGAATCATCTTGATGTTAGATACATTAGGAATACAAAATAAAAACTAGAATTGGATTTCTATCATATAGTCTTTGAATTACATACATAAGGCATTGTGATGCTTGATCAACGAAGAATACATCAATTAAAAACATCTGATATAATTCGTCCAATCATTATTTGTCTGATGTAACCATGAACTTAGTTAGTAAAAAATTTATTTCCAAATATAGTATGATTAATCTAGTCGATTAAAATTAGTATGATGTCACTATGACCATTCATTCAGTGATCACATAATATTTCCATTTTATGATTGGACATTAAATCATATGTAATACCCCAAGGTTTTTGAAAATAAATATTGAATGCATGAAACCCTATGTCCCTACAAAATATATAATTTTATAATTTATCCATTAAACACTACTTTACCTCTACTATGTTTGTAATTATGAAAGAAATGATCATCTAGAGTTGTGATCAGTAAGTCATTATGAGTCTGATACAACAAACATGATTTTTGGGGAATAGTAACATACCCCTATTAATAGTTATATGAATAGTAATATGACGCTTATAAATAGTAAATAATGATATTATTTTATTTTCTCAAGGTAATAAAATAATGAGATCTTAATAAATTTTTGAATGTGATATATAACTAATTATATCTTTATAATTGATATTTTTCGAATGAACAATAATTTTATTTAAAAAATCAATTAACAATATTTAGAAAATTATATTTAGAAAATGGATTTCATTTTGGAATTATAAAAGTCGAAAAATGGTAGGGGTGAATTTTTGGTATTTTTCTGAAATTCTTGACTTTTTGATAAATAGAGAAATACAGTTAGATACAGTATATTCAAATTATCAGTTAAATACACTATTTATGACATCATAAGTGATGTAAGTTATTTTTATAACTCACATGAACATATTACTATTAGGGGTCACATGAGACAATACTATCGGTTTCCTTGATGGAAATAATAAAATAATGAATAAAATATTCCAAATTTACCCCTCCTCCACTATAAACACCCCCTCACTCCCTCTTCTCTTCACTTCTATAAGACTTAGAGATACACAATTTGTTTCCAAATTACCCTTTCCTAGTCACTCCCCAGGTCCAATAAGGTCTTGGTCTTACCAAAATTCCAAAACACCTTCTCTTAAGGCGGTTCTCAAGGAGGTTATTTCATGAGGTAAAGCACCCTTCTTTTTAATTTAGTTTCATTTCAATATATTTTTTTTGTTATCCTCTACTCACATCATCTATCTATATGATCATCCAATGAGCCCAAACCTGAGTGGTAAGGTCTCCTCCTTGGCATCCAAGAGACCTAGGTTCAAAACCGGGTGGAGGCGAATTTTCGGGCTACTATAGCAGCACTGTATCAGTCACTGTAGTATTTAATGTAGTAGTTACTATTCTCTACTATATCAGCCAAAACTATTCACCCGATTTGGGCCTTCGAGCCACCAGTTTGGGCCTACGGGTCTCAAAGGCCTTCGAGTCATCAATGGCCTTTGTGGCACATGGCCTTCAGGCCACATAAACCATGGAGTAGCCCAATTCAAACAAAACAATCCCCAGAAGAGGATTAGAGCAATAAGAGTAGTAGACACCAGAAGAAGAGCTGACTAGATTGAAAGAATGAGAGGGTATGGTAGCCACCATCAGGACTAGGCACCATGCAGCTTTGTATGGGGCAATGCTAGCCGATCAGTAATGCAAGGTTGGGAGCTAGGTGATCAATGACACAAAAGCTGGGGAGGGGCTGTTAGAGTGATTTAGGCCTATGGGTCATGTATTGGGCATGGTATGACTCTGGGCCTTTGGGGCATGTATTGCAGGTCAGTCGGGCCTTGTGCCTTGGGCCTACGGGTCATGTACGAGTTCCCCTTCAACCCTCAAAAGGGGGATTATCCATAATAAAGTGAAAAATAATTCCTTTCGGCCATTCGAGCTCTATCCAAATGACCATGATAACCCAAGTATAATCTATATAATATAATTATATTATTTTAATGGAAGAACCATCATCAATATTCTAAATGTCCCTCTCTTTTATTTTATAAACAAAATCAATGTCCATGAGGTTCCAATTTATAACCTTCATGGATGATGAAGTTTTGTTCTTCACTTTCTCCTTCATTACTGGTCAGGAAACCATTTTCATGGTTAAAAAAGACCATAATATATGTATTATAACCTAATTAACATTCTAGAACTAGTATGCATACATATTATTAAGTCATATGACCAAACTACTTAATAATAATAAAAATAACACTAAAACAATATAACTGAATGTCATTAATATTTCATCTAATGATTCATCCTATTTCTATGTAACCAAATGATATAAATGACAATTAAAAATTCGGGATATTCATTGATAATATTTTATTTCAATTTGGGAGATTTACATCTATTCCATATGAACTCCATTACTTAAAAACAAGTGAACCGATTATGAAAATCAACAAAACGAACACTCCAAAATGATAGAATTCAATATAATAAATTATCTAAAAGAACATAAATGAAATAAACATAATTATGATATAATAAATAGATATAAAATAGGTTAAGAAATAAGTTATTAATAAGTCTAATTTTAT
Organism: Viscum album; assembly: GCA_963277665.1. Classification (NCBI taxonomy): domain Eukaryota; kingdom Viridiplantae; phylum Streptophyta; class Magnoliopsida; order Santalales; family Viscaceae; genus Viscum; species Viscum album. The sequence goes on from OY728164.1 coordinate 1,391,095,683, forward strand.
ATTCCAGGACATTAATTTGTAGAGCATAAAACATTCAGACTTCAGGTTCGGGTTTTCCACCACAACCTCCTTTTCATTCGGGTTACCTTTATTATCTAATTACCTTAATGAAATTCTTATTTATTATTATTTAATTCTAATAAATTATTTGTGAGTGTTCTAAATATTTTTACCAACCATAATAATTCCTTATTTTATTGGTATTTACACATTTTAAAAGGAACATTCAAAATTATTTCTGAAATATAATCCCGATTCAAGGGAATTTCTAAAATTCTTACCTATTTTCAAGGGAAATCTATAATCTGTTTTTGAAAACCATTATATTTATAAAATCAAACATTTTATTTTGAAAATAATATATTACTTAGTTTATGGTTTTATACAAAGTCTTTTAATAAATAACTCTTCTTTTCAAAATAAAAGTGTATTTATCTAAAGAATTGATTAATGATTTTAGAAGAGTAATTTTGTATATTTCAACACTATTGTTTATTCTTATGTATTATGGGGTTTATTAAATTATTATATCATCTACCATATTTTATTGGATGGTTTATGACTATGTTTATTGTGTATGTTCTATCCTAAAACCATTCACTAAATTTACATTGAATGGTTAGTGTATATATTTAATGTTCGGGGAAAATGAGTTACATTTCTTATGATAGTTTCAATATGAATTCATATGTTGTTTATGTTTATAACCTATCATATGAGGAATTAATTGGGCTTATTATGTGATTTTTGGGGAGATCTATAGCCCCTCGATGCATCATTAGGTCTCATGAGACAAATAGTCATGGACTTGGTCGAGGCCATGCCAAATTTGAGGTATGGTTTTGGCCGTGGCCTTAATCATTTTTAGATGTCTTGTTAGAAGCCTTGAAAATATGATTCAAAATGTCTGAAATATGAACTTCCCTCATTATTAAGCTAATAATTATAAGTTCATGTTTCTTTTTTGACTAGTAGAATTCCCATGATTATGTTATATTATAGAAATATTTACTCAACTCATATTCCTGCCATATTATGTTCAAGTTTATTTTTTAAAGGCATGTGTTTTAAATTATTCCCCATGTCTTATGTTTATGTTATCTTCATCTATATTTCTTAATCTTACTGAGCATTTGAGAACACCCAATTCTTATGATTCATTTTCCCCAGATATTAATAAGAAAATTATGAATGACATGCAAGCATAATCTAGGAGGCATGGGTGTTTCTAACGGAATATATTATTGATTTTTTCCTTTCATGTTTTAATGTTGAACTTATTTATGAATATTTTTTTCAAAAGATAATAAACTAATTGGTCCTTAGGGATTCATATTCTAGGTTTATATTCTAATATAATAATATAAGTTACCTAATTCAGGAAACTGGGGTTGAGTCCTTACAGTTGGCATCCAAGGAAGTTTAGTAGCAAACATGGAAAATAGATTAGAAAATATAGATTAGGGAACAAATAACTAAGGTAGTATTTGATGATAATCATACAATAACATCATGGATTTTTGGTATGGAATATATTATGTGGATATTTCTAGTAAATACATCATTTTATAGATACAAATAGGTAGAGGTGGATCTGGCACAGATGTACTTAAGAGTGAAAGTTCCGACAAGGAGTTTAAAGCTTGACTCGAGGTATCTTGGTGCACAAAAATGGGCCTTGTTTCACTCTTGGTATTGACACTCTCAGGGGATATACTTATGACAATTCACATTTTATTTACAATCCATTATGAAGGATTGAAATGTAAATTTTTCCTCAAAGAAACCATTTTTGTGGTTATGGGGTTAGTCATGCGTAGGATTTCAATTTATGTTAAGTATTTTTCTTAGTTATGATTATACATTTTGATTCATAACCTAAGCTAGTGTATGAAATAATATAGAAATGTCACCTAGTGGAAGAAATGGGAATTGAATGAACAAGTGTATCCCATATAGGTATTTCCATTCGATGCAAGATAATGTTGTTGGATCTAGAGATGCAACTAGAATTAAGAAACTTATAACTATATTGGGAAAACATTTTCAAGTTATGAAAATAAACTTACTGGTATAGAGCATCTGGATCCACTATGTGGAGGAGATTTGTTAGATTAATTTATTCTAAAATATTCTTCATCATTCAATGGTACTACAAACACATTTGTTTTTGGGTAGTGGATAAGTTCCCTATAAAATATATTTCATTCTTTGGGATGTAACGAAATAGAAAAGGTCATCTTGAAAGTTAATCATATATCGGTAGATTTGGATCAGTGGTGATCGTTAATCCAAAATAAAAAAGAAGAGGAAGAGATAGAAGAGATGGAATGAAGGGACTTTAATGAAATATTTCTCGCAAAATACTTTCCTCAAGAACATTTAAAAGATATGGAAAGGTAGTTTTTAAATTTTAAGCAAAAGGAATATGAGAATGTTGCAAAGAATAAATCTAACTTTACAAGGTTAGAAAGGAATACTATGGAATACATACAAAATATGATGATAAATATTGATCAATTCTTTAATGGACTAAATCCATTCCTCTGATGGGCTCTGGTATCCTAGAGTTTTTTATCATATAAGGATATAGTTTCATGTGCTATCAAGACTGATAAGTAATTCTTAAATTCTTATGACATTAATAGAAAAAAAGGGATGAATAGGGTTGCTGAAAGCACTAGAAAAGGAAATAAAGAAACAAGGAAGAAGGGAAGAGTTGAATTTCTACCCTATGATAGTTGTGAAAGGAAACACCCTAGTGCCTACATAAAAGGAAAAGGAGTATTATAAAAAATGTGGACAGAAAGGACATATCTGTGGTGATTGTAAGGGGAATAAATAATCCATTAATGTTCAATGATATAATTTTTCAAGATGGTACACTATTTTAATTATTTTCCAAAGCATCAAGGAAACCTGAAATAGAAATAGCCAAGGGAGAAGGGACAAGATTATGAAATCACAAAAATTGATATTAAAGTTTTAAATGATGTAGTGGTAGGTACTTTAATCGTTTTTTCAAGGTTATCCAATGATTTATTTTATTCTAGATCATCATATTCTTTCATATCTTCCCAGTTTTCCAAGGAAATTAGATATTTCCAATTTGATTTAATAATGGGGTTGTCAGTCAAAACTCCTAATGGAATTATCAATGGAAAAACGTTTTGTTAGGTAGTCCCCATGATGGTGTATAAACATGATTTACCTACTGATTTTATTATCATAACCATGATTTCATTTGATATAATCCTTGGTATGTATTGGATTTCAAACCATGATGTGAAAATTTATTGCAAGAGGAAGGAGGTTACAATTTTTGAGGATGATGTGGAATCCATTATCTTTAGGGAAGAAACATCACCATCTAATTATAATCTAGATCCATCCCTAGTAGCTCTAATGAATTAAATTATTAGGGAGGAAGAGAATTAAACAACTATGGGTGAGGAGAATAATATTCAAATAGAGGATGTACCTATTGTGTAATAATATGTTGACATCCTTCCAAAGGATTTACTTGGACATCCTCCAGAGTGGGAAATTATGTTTTCCATTGACTTAATTACTTGTTCAAGGCCCATATCAAAGACCCCTTATAGAATGGCCACTATGGAGTTAGTGGAACTAAGGAAAGAACTAGAGGTATTGAGTGATAAGGGATTTATTCACACTAGTATTTCTATACGGCGAGTCCCAGTTCATTTTATTAAGAAGAAAGCTGGGTCTATGAGGTTGTGCATTGACAACAAGGAGATAAATTCTATAACAATAATGAACAAGTGTCCCCTACCTCGCATTGATGGTTTATTTGATCAAATTCATGGAGGCCAATATTTTTCGAAGATTGATCTTCGATCTAGATATCATCATTTTCTTGTGAGGGGGAAAGACATTACAAAAACATCATTTCAAACCAAGTATGGGATTACAAATTTACAATAATGCCTTTTAGACTAACTAATTCACCCTCAATTTTTATGGATCTAATGAATAGAGTACTCAAGTATCATATTGATAAATATTTTATGGTATTTATAAATGATGAATTGATATACTCTAAAAGAAATGAATATCATGAAAATAACTTGCGCACTATTCTGAAGACTCTTAGAAGAAATGAATTATATGGGAAGTTCAATAAGTGTGAAATTTGGCTACAATTAGTTTCCTTCCTTGGAGAAATTATCTCTAAGGATGGAATATTTGTTGATCATGTGAATACAAAGGCTGTTCAAGAATGGCTTACTCTTATGAACATAATTAAGGAACATATTTTTATTTGTTTAGTAGGTTATTATCGACATTTTTTTCATAACTTAGACCATTTAGCCTACCCAATGACCAAGCTCACACAAAAGGGGTCAAGTTAATATTTACAAAGGAATTTGAAGATTGTTTTAATTAATTGAAGAGAAGATTAGTAAATGATCCAATATTGACTCTACCATTAGGGAATGATGGATTTGTGATCTATAGTGATGCATCAAAGAAAGGACATGGTTATGCCCTTATGCATAATGATAGAGTGATTTCTTATGCATATAAAAAGATAAATATTTATGATAAAAACTATGAAACTCATTATACTGAGTTATCATTGATAATATTTTCTATACAGATTTGGAGAAATTACCTCTATGGAAAAAATGCGAGATATATACTGATCATAAGATCTTGAAATATATCTTCTCACAGAATGAAATCAACATGAGACAAAGGATATAGATTGAGCTACTCATGGATTATGATTTCAAAATACACTACCACCCTAGGAAAGAAAATAAGGTGGAAAATAGTTTGATTATAAAGGACCATGGAATTCTGAACAAGATGAGAGTTGAAAGGGATCCTATGTTCATGGATCTAGTAAAGATGGATACGAAAATTATCATAGAAGGTAACACGTCACTTCTTTTTCAAATGGTTTCAAAACCTTATTTACTATAAAGGCTAAAAATTTCGTTGGCTTATGATGAAGAGTTTCAAAAGAAAATTAAAACTGTAAATGATGGGAATTTGATTGAAATCATATATGAAGGTGGAATTATAAAATATGGAAAGAGGATTTATGTTCCCGCTATTCCTGAGTTAAAGATGGAACTATTGTATGATGATTATAACTCTACATTCTCTATAAAACATGGAATCCCAAATATGTATAAAGATCTAAAGATACATTTTTGTGGGAAAACATGAAGTGGGAGAATGTTGATTATGTGTAGATATGTTTCGTTTCTCAACAGGTAAAGGATGGAAGACAACAAGCTAGGGGATTCACGAAACCCCCTCTTATTCCTATATGTAAATGGGATGATATTTTGATGGAATTTGTTATGGGGCTACCAAATACCCCAATAAATAATGATGTGATATAGGTTATTGTTGATCGTCTTACAAAATTAGTACATTTTCTTGCTATAATAGAAGATTTACCACTTGAATGTCTAGAAAGACTATATATTAATGTAGTTGTAAGACATCATGGTGTCCCCTTATCATGTTTTTCTAATCGTGATCCCCTTTTTACATCACAATTCTGGAATAGTTTTCAGAAGTCCCTAGAAACTGATATTCGTTTGAGAACTGCCTACCACTGAAAAAATTATGGACAATCAGAATAGACTATTCAAACTTTGGAAGACATGTTGAGTTCTTGTTCACTTGACTTTCAAGGTATATGGGACCAGTATTTACATCTCTTATAATTTTCCTATAACAATATCTTTCATTCAAGTATCAATATGGAACCATATGAAGTGTTATATGGAAAGAGATGTCGTACACCAACTTGCTGAGATGATGTGGGTGAAAGAAATCTCCTAGGCCTAGAACTTGTTGAAGAAATATTGGAAAAGGTGAAGATTATCCAAACCCGTATCAAAATAGCTCAATGTAGGGAAGAGACATATGTTGATAATCAAATAAATGATTTTGAATTTCAAGACGGATATCATGTTTTCTTAATGGTATCTCCATGGAAGGGTATTATACTATTCAGTAAGAAAGGAAAATTATTTCCTTGGTACATTGGAACTTTTAAAATTATGGATCGAATTGGAGCTGTAGCTTACCGTTTGGCAATGACGCCAAGTCTTTCCAAAGTTCACAATGTGTTCCATGCATCAATGTTAAGGAAATACATGCCAGACCCAACACATGTACTCACCTATGAAGAAGTAGAACTTTAGCTCGACCTGTCTTATTGTGAAGACCCTATCATGATTCTGGATAACAGAGAACAAGTATTGAGAAATCAGATGACTCGTGTGGTAAAGGTTATTTGGAGGAACCATAAGATGGAGGAAGAAACATGGGATCCTGAGGAGAATATGCTGAAGACATACCCGAATCTTTTTAGGTAACATTTTGTGAACTTTGAGGACAAAATTTTTCTAAGGAGGGGAGAATGTAACACCCCAATGTTTTGAAAATAAATATTGAATCATGAAACACTGGATCCCTACAAAACAACACATTTTCTAATCTAGTCATTAAACACAACATGACCTCTTCTATGTTTTTAATTTAAAAAAATGGTCAACTAGAGTTGTGATCAGTAAGTCATTTGGAGTCTGATAGAACAAACTTTATTTTTGGTGAATAGTAATATACAACTATGAATAGTAATATGAATAGAAATATGACCATTATGAATATTAAATAATGGTACTATTTTATTTTAATACAGTAATAAGATAATGAGATCTTAATTAAATTTTCAATGTGATATAAAACTAATTATACATTTAAAATTGTTATTTTTTGAATTAACTATGATTTTATTTAAAAAATAAATTAATAATATTTAAAAAATTAATTTTGAAAAATGGATTTCATTTTTTAATTTTAAATTTTCGAAAATTCTAGGGGTGATTCTTTTGGGATTTTTTTGAAATTCTTGATTTCTTGTTGAATAGTGAAATACAGTAAAATACCGTATATTCAAATTATCAGTTAAATATGCTATTTATGACATCATAAGTGATGTAAGGCCAATTGGTATGAAATCACATGAAAATATTAATATTATGGGTAACATGAAACAACACTATTGTTTTTCTTGATGGAAATAATAAAATAATGAAAAAAATATTCCGAATTTACCCCTCTCCTCCACTAGAACCCCCCCACTCCATCTTCTCTTTACTCCACTAATCTTTGAATCTACTCAATGATATGTCCAATTACACTTCCCTAGTCACTCCCCACATCCAATAATCTATTGGGATTTCCAAAACCCCAAAACCCCTTCTCTTAAAGAGGTTCTCAAGGAGGTTATTTCAAGTGGTAAAGCACCATTATTTTCCATTTAGTTTCATTTCATTTTATCTTATTTTGTTATCCTCTCCTTACATCCTATTTCCAAATGACCATGATAACTCTAGTATCATCTATATACAAGAATTATATCATGTGAATGGAAGATCAATCATCAATATTCTTACTCTTTCTCTTTTATTTTATAAACGAAACCAACGTCTACGAGGTTCCAATTTATAACCTTCATGGAAGACGAAGTTTCATTCTTTAATTTATCCTTAATTACTCAATATTAAACAATTTATATTGTTAAAACAGACTATAATATATGTTTTATAACCTAATTATTATTCAGGAACTAGTATACATAAATATTATTAAATCATATGACCAAACTAGTTACTAATAATCAAAATTCTACTAAAATAATGTAACTAAATTTCATCAGTACTTCATCTAATGACTCATCATCTTTCCATGTAACCGAATGATATAAATAACCATTAAAACTTCTGGATGTTCATAAATAATATTTAATTTCCATTATGAAGATTTACAACCATTCCACATGTACTCCAATACCTAAAAACAAGTGAACCGATTATGAAAATCAAGAAAACAAACACTACAGAATTGAAAGAATTAAATATAATAACTTATCTTTAAGAACATAAATTAACTAAACTGAATTATGATAAACTGAATAAACTTATAATAGGTTCTTAAAAAAGTTATTAATAAGTCTAATTTCATATTCCAGGACCTTAAGTTCATGATCGGAACACATTCAAACTTAAGGTAATGGTTTTCCATATGAACCTCCATTTTCATTCGGGTTACTCTTATTGTCTAATTACCTTGAAACAATTATTATGTATTATTATTTACTCCTCAGAAATTATTTTATGGCATAATAAAAATGTTTACCAACCATAATCATTCATTCTTTTATGGGGATTTACACGTTTTAAAAGGAACTTTCAAAATTATTTCTAAAATACAAGCCCAATCCAAGGGAATTTCTCAAATTATTACATATTTTAAAGGGAAATCTATAATCTGTTTCCGGAAACCATTATATTTATAAACTCACTTATTTTATATGAAAAATAATATCTTAATTCAGTTATGGATTTATACAAATTTTTTTTTTCCAAAATAACTATTCTTTTCAATATAAAAGTGTATTTATCTAAAGAATTACTTAATGATTTTATATGATTATTTTTGTCTATTTCCACACTATTTTTATTCTTATGTATTATTGGGATTAATACTTTATGATTTCATATAACATATTTTATTGTATGTATTATTACTAGTTTTATTGTAGATGTTCTATCCTAAAACCATTCACCAAATTTAGTCTGAATGGTTAGTGTTTATGTTTAATGTTTGAGAAATATTAGTTACATTTCATAAGATAGTTTCAATATGAATTTATATGTTGTTTATGTTTATCCCTAGTAATATTAGAAATTAATTAGACTAATTATGTGATGGGTGGGAATTTATATAGCCCCTCAATGCATCGTTATGTCTCATTAGACATATAGACGTGGACTCGGTGGAGGCCACGCCAAATTTGAGATATGGTTTAGGCTAATGCCATAATCATATTTAAAAGTCTTGGCTGAGGCCTTTAAAATATGTTTCAAAATTTATGAAATATGAACTTACCTAATTATGAAGCTAAAAATTTAATGTTCATGTGGTTATTCGACTAGTATAATACCCATGATTATGTTATATTATGGAAATATTTACTCAGCTCGTATTCCTGCCATATTATGTTCATGTTTATTTATTTAAAGTCATGTGTTTTAAATTATTCACCGTGTCTAATGTTTATGTTAACTTTTTCTATATTTCTTACTCTTACTGAGCGTTTTAGATAACCCCTTCTTTATGTTTCATTTTTGAGGATATGAAGAAGTAAATTATGAATGACTTGCAAGAATAATATAGGAAGCATGGATTCTTCTAATAGAATAAATTAGTGTTTTTTCCCTTAAATATATAATGTTAAACTTATTTATATATCTTGTTTCCAAATGATACTAAACTACTTGGTCATTTAGGATGTATATTCCTTGTTTATATGATAATGTAATAAAATAAGGCACCGAATTCAGGCAACTAGGGTTGGGTCCTTACATCATCTTCCTTCTGATGGACTAAGTTAGATAACATATGAATGATTCATAAGATGTAATCCATGATGAAATTATAAATTTCCATCCAATAGACACTCTATCTAATGTCGCTACTTAAAATTTTTTTATGACTACCTTAGTTTGATTGACTCTATCAAATTAACATGTTTTTCTATCCTCTTATTTCAGTGCCTATGGTGTCCATTTTCTCCTTTCATTCATTACATACTTCTCTATTCATTTGATTCCACATAATCTATTTCATAAAAATTTTCCAAAAAATTCATATGGAAAATTCCATAGGAAAATTTTTAATGATGATAGTAAATATACTTCTCAAAACATCAAGTATATGTTTGTGACATTAAGATCAACTCATCAAACATATGAAGTGAATAAAAAGTCCTAAAAGATATTTTATAATTAAATTAATGAATATTATCCATCTCATATAAAGTAAAGAACACCATTTATATGTTTTTTAAGATAACAATACTTGATAACTTCCTACCTTAATCATCCATTCATCTGAGATACGTTGAATTTGTTATCATTCTTAGATATGTAAATAAATCATCCAATCTAATTATTCTTTATAACTTCTTCAATATATAAACATCAATGTGAAATTTATATTTCATTGAAAACCAGATAAAAGAGACGATAAAACCCATAGAAAGTGGTCTCTTTAATCTCACCTTTTTATTTATTATCAGAACCTTTAAGGTGATTTCTAACTGAATATGTCAATATGTGAATCTTTTTCTCCCTTTGTTCATAAAAATTACCTCCCCTTAAATTTTCCAATATTATTTCCATTTCACATTACCCCCTTATAAAAAATAAATACAATGTTCATGGGAAAAGTGTATCAGTTAATTATTAAGAAATATTCTATCGACCATTTTACTCTAAGTAAACTTGGTCCATACTCAGTGTTGTTAACAAGAGTATTGAACTTAGACAACAAATCTACCCATTACTAAATGACCATGATATGTCATGGAATGAGAATATACAGAAGATGTCTTAAAGGGTTGTTCACTTTTATTCTAGGTTGAATATACTAATTTGTATATGAAACATTTTTAAGATAGAAAAACATTAACCTCTTTCACCCACTTTAAAAAATAGATTAAAAAAATTCAAGTATAACTTAAAGGATAAGTGGAATTAGAGATATTTTCATATTTTGACCATTAGTATGTGATTTTTTAATTCAATTTATCCTTATTGTGTTAAGACTTTTTATTTTAATCAGGGAAGAGACATCAAAAATATATATTTTCCAATTAAATTTCCTTAAAAAGATTCCTGAATAATATTATTTTTATGAAGTAATGATTTATGTAGAAACTTCATCATACATAACCTATCCCAACATCATACAGACCTTCCCCTATATCTTCATAGGATGAATCTATTTAATAGATTTTAATTAGAGACTATATATAGGGAAATTACTAAAATGTATCTTTCATATATAGATATTCAGACTTTTGATAATTTCCATATATTCATCAGCGATAATATTTTTCAATGTATTCCTTTAGAATTAAAAATTTATGATCAAGTCAAGATGAGATATTATTTTAATTTTATATCATTTAATGACAGGAAAAGATTTAATTTCAATAATGATTATCTACTTACAAGGTTTCCGGTAAACCAACATAGGAAACATTCTAGGACGAATATTTCCTCAATGAATACTATTTATGGTTGACATAGATTTCACTATCTTAGGTTCTCCCATGAAATCATTCCTCAAATTAAATTACATGATATGAATGTATAAAAAAATAAACAATAGATTTTTTAATAAAAAGGAATTTCCTTTACCCATTATTTTAAAAAGAAAGGTTTTGATAGTTTTCTCAACTAAGTTTCTATATCTCCTCAAGTATTCATTTTTCACATCTAAACTTTATTTTTGATTTATTGTTAGGTAGCATGGATCTTCCCAAATTATCGTATTCATTGTTTGGAGAAATTTTATTCTATAAACCTTCATTAATAATAAATTTATAGTCCCTTTATAGACTACTTCCTATTTTAGTAGAATGGTTAGACAACCTTTTACACAATGTTCATCTTTATTACATCTCCCAAACAAAAGTTATTTAATATAAGAGTTTTATTATATTTAGAACCTCTAATATAATTTATCTTCATCATGTGTAATATTTACCTTTCCCTTTGCTCTATAATTTTATTGTTCTTCATCATTTTTCCCCATTATCTCCAATCCTTATAGATAAATTACTGAAATATCATTTGGGAAATTGGAAGTATGCTGGGGTTTTCCAAATGGATTTTTAGTGAAATACTTCATCTTTGTTTTTTGGATGATTCACGTTTCTTTAACTTCTTGGATTTGGTATCCAAGGTCTTATCACCTTTCCAAATTAAATATTCTTCAAGGAACTTTTTTAGTAAATTATTCTTCTAACTTACCCTTGATGCTTATTCTTTATTAACAAACATTAATGGTGTCCTTTTCTTATAATCTTTTTATATATGATGAGATCAACATGTACCAAACTTATAAATTTTTTTTACATACATCATAGAAATTTTTATGTTTTTAAAATCTATTTGATGTTTATAGATTCTTATTTACTTATATTTGTTTATTCTTATTATTTTCCCCCCCTTATCATGGGATTCCATTAAGATGTATAATTTAGTGTATTGTAACAATAATCCAATATTCAATTCCAAAATCTATGTCAACACCAAAATTGACCCACAAAACTTATTATTCTTATATCTTCTATATGTTTTTTGGACTTCTTCATATCCTGTTGGTATCTTCATGGGGAACTAGATTCCACCCTCTTTTTCTTATCTGACCTAGTCATGGTGGTAGAATTAAAATTAATCTTTTCATAAATAATTTTACATATTTTGTTTTCTTACTAAAACTATTCATGAAAGAAGATTTAGAAATGTTATTACAAGATTGTATATATGATATCTATTTCTTCATATCTCCATCAGACAGATCATTGAATGTGGTCATGATCTTATTGTTACATGTTATAGGTATTTAAACATTATAATCCTACAATAACCATTCTTTATTAGTAACAAATTTCTCCTTATTTTTTAAATCCTCAATATATGTCTTCTTAATATTTAAAAACATGCTTTTTAATTCTAGACATCTCATATTGAGGGTGATTTTTGATCTATAAGAACAATCAACTTATCTTCACATACATTATTAATTCATTAAATATATTCTTCATATAGTTTAAATTTGTTTTGTTAGAAGGAGTCAAGTTCCTTGATATTATTTTTTTTTTCAATTTAAAATTATTGACCTCAATGATATTTTTCAACATTTATACTAGTTCACATATCTTTTCTTAAAGAGTCATCTTGAATCCATATTTTACTTAAAATTATTTAAGAAAATTAATTTAAAATTATGAGTAACTTATTTTATGCTCCACCTTTTTTATAGGATTTTAATTTCTTAGAGAGGTTTATATATTATTGATCCTTTCCTTGAAAATTTTGCTCCATCTAATCTTTTTATTCTTCTAACTAGGGGAGCTCTTCCAATAAGAAATAAAAGAAACCAAAAAATGGAGAATTTTTCTTAGGGAATACAATGAAAAATATATATTAATCTAATAACTGATATATCTTGTGAATTTGTAGATAAATCACCATCAACACTTATATAAGGTTATTATTTTTGAGGAAATATTATACAAGGATTCTCACATACCTTCTGGTCACTTGATCTTGATTCATTGATGGAAGGGATGTTTTCCTTATAATTTTGTGAAACATGAGCCAAATTATCTTCTATTTACAAGAAATACTTATCTTTTTTGTTATCATGGCATGTATAAAGTGATACCTCATCTTCTTTAGGAAATTGGGATAACTTCTTCATCTTTGTTTTCATTTTCATTCTCATATTCATCATGGTATTTTTAGGAATAAAATTTTCTCAGAGATAACTAAATATTCCCCAAAACTTCAATTTATTTTTAATATTTTAAAAAACATAAATAGCCAAAATGGAATAACTTCAATACATAGAATCCAATATAGGTTAACTACACCTTAAATACTAATTGAGTGGACCAATTCTCTATACCTCTTAGACCTTCAAGGATTTTTATTATCCTATTATATTTTTCTTATAATATATAAGAATATAAAAGAAAGTAAAATATGAAACATGATATTTTTAAAAAGTTTTATACTCAATTAGAATTTTTATTCCATCACATGTATAGTGATGACTAGTACTTATATTATCCACTCTAATTAGATACATGATTATAGTGGGTTTTCTAGAAAGAAAATCCTTATCCTACGTTTTGTTCCCTACACTTTAAGGGGGGATGTAAATAATACTAAATCTATGGACTGGTAAATTAAAATTCTGAATTAGAGTTCCTTTATATTTCATTATAATGACTATATAGATGGTGTTCAACTTATTTAGTTACTTTTTAACTCTAATAATGTCTTACAATTATTAAAACTTATATTGGATGTCAATGTTTTTTTCTTTTATTCTTTCTTGTCTTACTTACATTATAGTGAGAAAAAATAATTTTTCTTATCAATAACAAACAGAAGGCTTTTCTTTCCCTCAAATTCACTTTTTTCAAGACCACTATTTTTCTGGAAACTATTATTTTACAAATACACTTTATCTATTATATCCATATGATTATGATCATCTAGTTATATGTTGTCACATTCTTTATTATTCCATAAATTTAGTACCTATTAATCTATCTTTCTACATGGTATCACTTCACCACTTTTACCCATCTTCACCCAATTATTGATTGATATATCTAATACCCCTTGCTCCATCTGGTAACTCTTATTCAGATGATTCGGCCCAAATGAGAATTACTCTTAAGATTCTTGGATGGATATTCCTCATCAAAATATAATTATTTTACATTATGTACAACCTCAACATAACACATAGCTCATAACTTGTGTAACTTATTCTCGATGCATCAAATCTATATAAGCATAGTTTCACCAAAATAATAGGGAAAGGCCACACTCAAATTTGAACTACCTACTTCTAAATTTAATCTCCCATTCAAATATTTCTTCATTTGGCCACATTAAATCTTCCTAAAATATATAAATGAACCAATATTTGTAAGAAACTTCCTTATATCTGAGAATCAATGTACTTATTCAACATTACTAAAACATTGATAAGAATCATGATCTCCCTTTGTGATTATTGAAATGTTGAAAATTTATATCAAAATCTCAAAAACTGTGTGAATTCATGAAAACATTAAATATATGTAAAAATTATTTCTTGTAAACTACATGACGTTTCTTCTCTCAGGTGAAAACTTCTATTGGTGTTCCATCCCCACTTAATAGAATAATATTTTAAACCTCTCACAATACTTTTATAACATATGATAAATTATTTTACTAAAGAATTTTCTTTGGTCTCAACTTGAAAAAACATCCCACATACATTCCCATGGATATTACATAGTTTGATGTGTTCTTAGATGTATGTTAGCTTTCCTATATTTAATTAACACTTAGAGATATGCTCTGATCCATCCATCTAATGAATTCATAGGACTCCATCAGATTAATTTGAAATAATAATAATGATTTCATTGTAACAAAATGTTTTAGATGAAATCAATAAAAGGATTATTGTTCAATAAGAAAAATCCCCAACTGAATTGAAAAACATATATCCAATTCTAATACTCATAAATATATTTGCAATGGATTTCCATAGAATCTTATATTCACTATCTTTAAAAACCTTTTATCATGGAAACATTATTCTAATGAACATAACATAGAAATTTTTTCCAATGACATCATATGGAGAATTATTTGTTGTACTATCATCAAAAGTTTCCTCTAATCAATCATATGGAAACATTTTTTTAATTATTCTTCTGAAGAACAAGTATCCAATAACTTCACATAACATCAGTATAAATAATTGATAATTATATATGATCATTATAAAAACATTTCTATACCTTCTTCATTCATTCATCACAAATTATCCACTTTGAATCTAAATTATTATTGAATTCTATCTGACATAATTTATATAACTCTTCTTCTAATGTAACTTCAATCACTACTTTACTTTTTTGGGAACCAACAATTTTTTCAAAAAATTAATTCAATCAATTTTTTCATAGATCATGGATTCATTAGAATAGTCAGCATATTAGATAGATTAATAAAATCAAATAATTACTAGATTAATATTTATTTCACATAGGATTTGAGTCACATCTATAAGGAATTGTGGTGTTTTATTAATGATGAAAACACTACACCACAACATTTGATATAAAATTTATGGTCATTATCTATCTAATATATCCATACCAAACATTAATTTTCACTATTAGTTTTATTGAATTAGTATCGTCACAAAATTTTTATTTTATTGTGAACTTTTATTCAGTGATCTCCCAATATTTCCACTATCTGACTAGAAATTTTATCTTGGTTGGTATGATGGACTATATTAGCTAAATTAAAAAATATTCATCTTGTGGAAACTATGAAAACTTTATAAAAGTCTATTCATTTGAAAATCCATCCCATAAAGATTCTAAAAAAATTCATATGATTATCTACATCTGATAAAATCCAATTAATCAACTTGTTACACTTGTCTCTACCTTCAATGCATCTGGTCTAAGTTTTCTTCTTTCAATCATCATATACATCTCCATCTGTTCGGGTACACCTTCTTCATTTAGAAACAATATTTTCCAAAAATTATTATGGAAACTTCATAAAATTGTTATCAAACATTCATATCCAATGATGAAGAACATTTTTGTGACATTTGGATCAAATAATCAATCTTATGAAGTAAACTCATAGTCTTAAAATACTTTAAACATTCAAGTAATGAATAATATTCACCTCTACTAAAGGAAATAAAACCATTCATATTTTTCTTAATATAATAAGGATTTATCACTTCAATTCTTATTCACCCATTAATTCAAGATACATCCACTTTGTTACCAATTTTTGATACTTTATTTATACTTTCTAGAATCTTCTTCATTATATATTCTTGAACATATTGACATCAATGACATCATCATATTTTATTGATTACTATTTAATACCAAGTATGAGAATTAATAAAATAGAAATCACATTTATAGTTGGATCTTCACCTGTGTTGATGCATAATTCATGTCATACTATTCCAGATTTCATGCCTTTATTATTTGTGGGATGAGAATGACCCTACCAAATGGTTAAATGGGAATTGACCCATTGAACCAAAAACTCATTAGATGAATAATCCTAATACATATTTACCAACATGACTCACTCAAAAAATAAATTATGTAATGAAGAATATATATATGATCATGATTTCCCCAACTATAATAAAAGTGAAAGAAGAGGTTATCTTGGATGATATGGTCAAGGATGATGAGGTTTCCATAGACATGAACACTCATGTAATATCCATTATGAAACAAAATACACTATTGGGATCCGAATACAAGCACTCTAGAGAGGTAAAAAGGGGAACTAATCACTCTTGAATAATCTTTTGCTAATTCAAGCTCAAATATATTGGAGGACCGATTGGAAAATTAACACCTATATGGGAAATTCCAAAATGAGGGATCATCAACTCAACCAAACCCACAAATGGTTAAGATGCCATTAAGTTATGATCAGGGAAAGAAACCACTATCATATACAACTTCCAATTGAAAACCCAAATCCATGAAGAATATTTATGTAAGGAATCATAGGTATCTGACTCTAAAGTATATAATTTTGAAATAACTATCAATTATTTTATACATGCTTTTAATTCTTGATGTCCACTGTCTTTGTAAGTATCTTTGATAAGTAATTTTTTAGGTACTCTTAAGACCTATGGAATTCAATGCTAAGGTCCCTACCATTGAAGTGTATCGTGTGGAGAATAACCTTATACTATTCTATGGAATAATATCATTAATAGAAAAATATAGGGAGCCATCCATACATAGACCCCTTAGGACCCTATATATATCTACGAAGTTATATGATTTTGACACCCATTATATTTAATTGAAAAATACTTTCGAATCAATCTCATCTTGGTTTGGATGCTATGATTCTTAGGTCATATAAAAGATATATTTTCTCCCTAAAACATAATGATCCAAGGGTAGAAGGTGAGAGAGGAAAATAAACTTGGAAAAATCAATATCAGAGCCTATTTTGGGGGCCTTAACACTACTTTTTAGTTTATAGTTTTCCATCATGATATAGATTTGAATTTTTTATTGGGAGGAGACTTTATTTATCATCATATATTAGTTCCCTAATTATACTGTTATTGTATACTCTACTCCATAAATAGGAAATATAGAGTGATACATGGCCATGGTACCCAATTTGATTCCCCCAAAATCTCAATATATAGATGTAATATTTTTCCAGTGAGAGGGAAAAAATCCAAAAACATGTGATATCAATCAGATTATAATCCCTAATGGTTTGGAAATATCCCCTTTAAATCTATTCCATTAACATGGAGAAGATTATGTACTGCACTTAAAATGAATTTAGGTAATAACTCTAGGTTTGGGAATTTTTACATATGTGTTCATAAAATTATCCACATTGGAAAAGTCTTGCTATAGAAAATAAGGATATAATCCCAACAATAAAAATGATTCCCTAAATAATGATTCTACATCTTTGTTACAAAAATTTAAGAGATAATTGCATCATATTTAGGATTAGAGAGTGCTCCCATGTCACCAGAAGAGATTAAAACATTCCTCATACCATCTCAAAAATTAGAGGATGTTGGAACCTCTTCTTACTTAATGATAATGGATAAGAATGATACAATATCTAGAATTCCCTTAAAAATAATACCCATGCATTAAGACCTTTATATTCTAGAGAATCATCCTAATTATTCATTGAAGATAAGAATGACCCCACATCAACTTCTAGTCCTAAGAATGTACCATCATTGCACACTTCCACTAAAATCATGGTAAAATAAGCAGATAAAAATCATAGAGTTGACCCTATAGTATTTGGGGAATGTGCGTCTAACACAATAGATTAACAAAAATAGAAAAATCTAGGCACATAGAATGACCCATGAACAAACTTAATTAGTGTCTATAAGTCTCCAAAAGAACAAGAGACGTACATATCTTTTATGGAGAAAAACCAATATATCTTTCCATAGAATTACATAGAAATGGAGGGATTTGATCTCGATGTGGACACCCACAATTTGGGTCTACATAAATATAATCATAGTTATAATCAAGCAGTCCAAAGAATGAATCTAACTCATGTTACCAAGGAGGGAGTCAAATTTGATAAGATCATCAGAGTGAACTTCATTTGGGAGGTTTAATATTAAAATGGATTTCCAACATCATTCCCATCAAAAAAAAGAATGGTCAAATCAATTTTTTCATTGAATTTAGGGATATAAAAATATATTTACCAAAATGTGATTTCTTAGTTCTAATGAATACGTTTTTTATCAATAAAGTAGTCAGTTTTTAAGACCTCTCCTTCCTGGACATATGCTATATCCATAACCAGATCCAGATGAAACCCAAAGATGGGGAGGCACTACTTCCAAAGAAACATTAGAGGCATATTCCTATATAGAAATTAACTTTTTCTCTAAGAATTTTGGTAGAATATATAAATCATCCATGAACCATATCTTTAATTCATTATAAAGAAATACTATGTAATGCTAAATAGATGATATAGTTGTCAAATATGTGAAGTTATATGATCATCTTACTGATATTGAGATAGTATTGAATAGACTATAGTAAAAAATACTGATTTTAAACCCTTTGAAATGTAATTTTGGGATAATATTGTTAAAAAATATAGGATTCATGGTACTTCATCATGACATTGAAATTAACCCTAAAAAGTACAAGGTGATACTTAACATGTAACATCCCCAGAATCTCAAAGAGTTGATATTACTTTAAGTATGTATCAACTATGTCAAATGATTTATAAAAGACCTTTCAGGTAAGTGTCCACCCATCACCAAAATCATGATGTAGTTTTTCAGTTATTAAGATTGTCATGAATATTTTGAAAATATTAATTAATAACTTTTGATCCCACCAAGTTTCACGCCTCCAGTTGATGGAAATTGACTCATTCTATACATTAAAAATTTAAAGAAATCAATTAGTTATTTTCTGACATAAATAATGAGAATATAAAATTAAATATTATCTAATATATTATAAAAACCATTCTAGACACCAATACTTGATAATCTAACACCATTAATTTGTTTTTAAATAAATTTTTTGTTTAAAAATTGAGACACTTCCTACAACATAATAAGATGTATTGGTTATCTCATATTGACCTTATCAAATACATCCTTAATCATCCAATGCTGATCAGATGTTTGGGATAGTGTTTGGTCATCCCGTCAACGTTTGATATCTATTTCATACCATAAAAGGAAATGGAAAGTGTTGGAAGAATTCTTTGGGCACATCCCACCCTAGAATGCACTCTAGTGCATACATAATTGATCAATAAATAATTATTATCAATTCAAGACACTCCTTTGATGTGGGAGATCTATTTTTATGGAACCTCTAAAATTAAAATAGTGAGAAGATGGAAAAACCAAATATTAATAGAGCTAGCTCGGGAAATTTCCTTATTTACCCAACAAAGGTAGTTTTCTCCCTTCTTTCCTATTGTAAGATGGTTACACCAACAATAATGTAGAACACCAAGATTTATTTTTAGGATTTTAATTGGATCTAAATATAGCAGTTTCATTATTAAATATCTTTGGAGGTTCAGAGATGGTAATCAAGAAAATTAATTATGGATATTCCATTAAGAAAGAGGAACTGATTCCCCCTTCTCAATAATGTATGAGTGTTAGTGGTATAATTTACCTTTAAGCCCACACTATCTCATGTTCAGTGTTTTCAAAATTCCTTTGCATATGTATTTCCTAATATATTCATATCCCTATAAGATCTAGAACAGGATGAGACAATCATCAACATAATACATCATTGGGTGGTGTCTCTATTCATTGGAAACTATATGGAAGATATCAATGGTATTAACACCACCACTAAATAAATTGAACTGATATACTCTCCAACTGATAACACTATTGGATATATGTTATATAATGAACTATCTCTAAAGAGGAATTCTTCTATAAAAGTGATCCAAGATGAAACAGATAAGATGGAGAGTAGTAAATTTATTCCATTATGATGGACCAGATTCTCCAAAATTCATCTATAAACAAGTCTTTGATGGGGTCCTCCTCATATATATTATAAGAGGAGAAAACCACCATATTCTTCAAGATGTCTACAAATGATCCTATAATAATCATCAATTATGAACCATGGTATCTTATAAAATTAGCATTATAGGATACATTCAGTCATTTTTGACACTAGAATACATGGAGTTCACAAGAAATTTTCATGATAACCTAATACACACTAATTGCATCCATAAAACCTTAAATTTTACATATATCTCTAAATATTTTTGGTCATTTTATGTATAGAGAATAGATTTCATGGGGTAATATCCCCCAACTATAACCAAACAGTTCAAGTACATCATTATATCTAGTAACTTCTTCTCTAAATGGTGTAAGGATGTATCCCTCAAAGATGAAAGAAATCATTAACATCATGAAATAAAATATCATCACCTGATTTAGTTTTCCTCACACAATATGATAGAAAATGGAACTAACATTTTCTGTTATAAGATTAAAAGGCTATATCAGTAACATGGAATTCAATCCTACAACTCAACCCACTTCCATGTAGTGGAAAATGAAAAAATAGGGGATTTATAAAAAACTCTATCTATCATACTCTATAAGATCATGGGTAAATATTAGAACTTATAACACAATTATATTTTATATTCCTTGTGGTATTCTCATATCAAAAACTATAATGCTGTGAAATAAGCTCATATTTGATCATATATAGCATAGAGTTGGAGCTATCGATTAGTGTCGTATTGAATTTACTGTGGATCACTATCTATAATTATCTGTTTGAAAATGATTAGTCTAAAAAGTGGTTGTATGAGTTATAATGATTTAGAGAGAAAATATTATGAAAACTATACAACATACAATTCCATCAGCACTAGGATACATGAACTTTTAATAAGAAAGTTCATATCCTTTCAATCTTTTAGGATGAGTTGGTATTGGTTTTAAGAAATCCAATAATATTAGGAAAGATTCCTCTAAAGATAAAACAAAAGTGGGAAACAACTTATTCCATACACATGTTTTACATAAATAGAGGTTATTCCTTGGTCAAAATGGAAGGAAAAAGCATAGTTTCATCAAAAAATAGAAGGTTTTTCAAGAAATAATTTCCATAAACTGCATATTGGTACCCAAGTCCTTGCTATATAAATTTAAATGACATATCATACTATCCTCAACGTATAACATAAAACTACATGGTCAGGGTTTTGGTTGTATAACCCAAAAAGGAATGACTCCATAGTCTTTGTTAAAAAAATTTAAACATAAAAATAGAACATCAAAATAATATGATATTAAACTATATGAGATTCAACCTCAATATTATAAATTAAACTATATAGTAAATATCCTTACTGCATGACCTTAAACTATGCGATGAAGGTTTGAATTGAAAGACATTAAACTACTTAGTTTTATATTCCTATTCACATGATGTTAAAATTTATGATAGTGCCTCCACAAAAAATTCTAAATCCTATGGCATGTTTTATTTATTCCCTTGTCAAGTACTCTCGTATGTAATGCATAATCCTTCAAGTGTTTCTTATTTATAACACTGAGCATGACTCACATGATCTTAGAGGCCTTATCCAATAAATCCATTAGTTTAACTAAGAATCACAATTAATAAATACTTGGAATCATTTGGTCCACCATATAAGACCTAGAAAAACTTAGAGAATCTTACAATGCATGGTTAATTTCCCATACAAAAATACTAGATCTATGTAGAAGTTCCTATCCTAGAATATACCAATTTCTGATGATATCAATTTTTTAACTCCCAGAGAAATTATTTATCTACCTAAGGGACCCTTCAAGAACTATTTGTGACCTGATTCATATCCCCATAAGATATATAGTGAATCCTAAATATATTTTCATTTGACCAAAAATAGTTTTTTTTTAAAAATAAATAGAATTCTCCTTATCATAGCCTTTGAGATAGATTTAGTTAGGGGGTTTCTCATTAATAAATAAATATGACACAATTCTGGTTACTTTTGGATACATAGTGATTCCCAAATATATTATCCTAGTTCTATCCTAGATTTTTAATAATTAACATTCCCATTTTCACCTTAGTGTGCGAAACTACATTGATATAAAGCCCTATTTTCTCCCCCAAAACATGAATCCTCTATATATAGAAGAAACCCCGCAAGAACTATATAAAGATAGATAAAATTGATTTCTCATATGTATATTAAATATTTAAATATTTACCATGATATATATATATATATATATTCCTTTTTAAAATATATTACTAAAAATTCCTCCTCTCATACCTATGACCTAGATCTATGTTAGATCTTTTATTGTGGATTTATTCATCTATGATTCCAAACAAAAAATATTCCTACCCCATGTAAGAGTTTTATTTAAATAGATATTATTACTCCACCCCTTAAGGATTCAATGTTATGGAAATATTAACCAACCTTGACATCATGGTTCACCTAATATATAAAAGAAAATATCCCCTACTTCTAAGAACTACCTATGGATTTATTATTTCCATCACATGATACATAGTCATGCTTGAATTTACTATTCTAGGCTTATCCATGAGTCCCAATCAAATTCACTTCTTAATATTAGTATTTGGAACCCTTCATTTTCATTGGGGTTTCCCTTCACGAGTTCAATATTGAGATGTAGCCATATCATTTTGCACATGATCTGGATCTATTCGTAGCCCTCATATAATGGTCCCCATTATGAAAATTAATATTACATGGAACCTGAGTCCTTATCCCATGATGTAAAACTGCACAACATTTTGTCCTCCCTACATGACCTTATATTTCTTAGAGAAGACTACTATTATATCCAAATTTCTATACATGAGATCTAGATATATATAAGGGTTTCCAATATAGGGATGTTCTCTAAACGAATATTAGGATAAAATATCCCTTTATTAATGATATATCATAATATTTAGAGCTTCCCCTATAATATAAGAACTATGTGTTTCTTGATTCCTATTATATCAATATACATACTAATTTCGGAATCATATATTTAACACCCAACCATGACTCATCAACCATATCTAATCTTTACATGTAAATCATACCATCCATGAAAAGATCTAGTATAAAATGCAACCATCACTCTTCAAAAACATCATTTCTTATAAATCACCCTTCATAATTTGAGTGTATCACATCATCATAAAAGGTTATTGACTATCACTAATGAGTATATTTTACTCCTAAGGACACTTATTCTTTACTATACATAAATTTCCTCAATATAGATCTGCATATGTGCCCCTATATGACCTATAAACCATAGCCATATACATCCTAAGGGTAGGTTCTTCTATTTTGTTTATACCATATTAGTATCATAGTAGAACCTATCATTTGAATTTGGTTAGTGGTTATGCCTTATGTATGTGTTCCACATCATTGATTTTGATCCATGAATCTTTAGTGGTGATTTACGGCTTCACCATTCCCATTTTCTGAAGTTATTAAGAAATTATTGGCATTTGAGATCTATTTCAGTTATTATTTTCATACTATTGGTACAAGGATCATGAATTTAAAATGTATTTTTCCTCTATAAAATAGTTCATATTGTAATTGGTCCCTTATTCATATTATGATTTTCTTTTATCTTTCCTAAGTAGACAATATCACCCTTTTTCATATTAATAATGACCATAAACTATGTGAACCAATCCTGAAGATAATATATGGTAATAATTATCATATTACAATCATCAGGCTTTACTAATTTCATGTTTTATAAAATGTCTCTCTTAATGACCAAAGCGGTACAACCCTAAACACGGTGCCTGTGAGTCAAAAATATTTAAACTTAAGCTCTAAACCTCATTATTACATACCTAAATACCCTAAACTATAGGTAAAAAATACATGAAAATTAACAAGATGAAACCCCATAAAGGGATACCTAAGAAAATTTCTAGTCCTTTATTTCTAATTATCACACAATTAGGGATCATATAAATAATTTTATAACAAAAAAGCACAATGATATTAGGTCCCACCATATAACCTTAGAAAAAGATCAATCATACTCATTAGGCTCATTAATTTAAGAAAAATATGGAGGGATGGAATATCATATCCCTTTGCACTGATTTTGTGTTCCGTACAAGTTGGTTTATCCTTTATAGATTCATAACTCTTATTTTATAATATATTCTTCCATAAACCTAATAAATTTCATAAGTATTTGAATACTCACAAATATTTGTGGTAATCAATAAAGAGGGTATTTAACTCTAATTTAAATCATTTGACTTTTCATAAATATTCCTAATATGAATCTACATGTGTTCCCCTATAAGGCCTATCAACAAGAGGAATCCATGTTTTTAGGGGTGGATTCTCTAATCGCTACAAGCCAATACCCTATAATAATAAAGCCCATCATATAAATTTGGTTAGCGGTCATCCCTCGAATACATGTCACATCTCATAATTATGAATTAAAATTTATTCACTTATGTTTTATAAAAATAAAAATAAAAGTATTCAATTTGATTTAGTGCCCTTGATGCTACACTCCTTTGAATTGTTCTTACCTTCTGGGTATATATTTGATATCTCACCCTTGAACTTTTGATTGGTCCTCATCACTTGAAACTAGACTTCATGACACAATGGTATGACAATAATGAACATAAAATAAATTATTTCTTTTCTAAGGGTATTCTATGACAAAATTAAACAATATTTATGTCGACTTTTCCCAACCAGTTCTATGTTGGATGCTTCTCTTATTTGGTCAAATCTATCCATCCTAAAATATCATTATCCTTTTTCCTAAGTACTAAATTGGTTATGTTCTATTCATCACTTTCTACATCAATACTCATCATATCATATAAACCTCCCAATATCACATAATCATGCTCTAAAACACTCTCATAGAGTGAAATGCCACGTTTTTTTATAGTGACGCTTACCCTAATTGGGTTGATCTGTAATACTGGGCCTTACTAAATTAATCTTAGGTCAACCTCATCCTTATTTCTATATATACTACCTCATCTTGGGGCCAAATCTATATAAACATGTACATAAAAAACATTAACACACCTTACACAACAAAAAACTATATTTGGAAAGATATAAAAAACTCTACAAGTTGAAAACCCTCAAAGGGCGATTTGGGAAAAAGTCAAGTCTTCAGTCAATGGACATGAATATTTCATGATATTACAAAATCAAGCATTATAAAATAAAAAAGAGAGGCATAAAACTGGTTAGGATGAAAACCTGTAAAGTATGGCCTAAGAAAAATAATAATTCACTCCCACTAATCTTACCTATACAAAACTTTGGTAAAATTTAATGTAACAAACTAAAATACTCAAATCTCACGGGTCCACAATATGACCACAAAATATGTCAAACTTTAATATCTAGTCCCCTTGAGCTAGGAAAAACATAGAGCATTCATATATTACCTTATCCTGACTATAATAATATGAAGGATAAAATTAGAAAACGTAAAGTCTTCTCATTAGGGTAATATAACCATTTTGAAATCTAGAATCCTATTTAAAAATCCCCTTTCATGATCCTCATCACAATGACTTAGGAAACGCAACTGAATGGACCATGTCTAGTGAATCTATTATGACGTTTAAGCTTATACCCATCCATGATCCACTCCTTTGAGAAGGTAATTCATCCAAATAGACTAACTCTAGGGTCATGATAATTCTATTTATACATATAACCATCCATGATTCATTCCTAGGAGTATATAGTTTATCTAAATGGAATAAATCTCATGTTATTATTATGGTATTTGTTTCTATACATTCACTTAAGACATTCCTAGGAGGAAATCACTTCTAAATCATGTATTTATGAACCATGGTTGAATTTTTTTAATTCCATTACAATATTCAAATGGTTTTAATATATCTTGGTGTTTTATTCTAATTTTTATTAGTTCATTATGAGTTGATAATTATAAGGTTTAAAGTTAGTAATAGTGTCAACAAGTGAGTGAAAAAAGTTTTTTTATTCAAAATAATAAAGAGGACCATTCATAAAATAGAGTCTACCATGAAGATAATGATACATTACAAAAGGAACTATATATAATCTAATATTTCTTAAATAGAATTTTTTAATCCAATAATTTTGTTTCAAAGCCTAGATTTCTTTGCTACTTTGACCTCTTCAATTGTGTAAGACTCTCCACCTCGATAGTGCCACTTTCTCCTTCAGTATGGGATTCCTCTAGGAGTTTTTTATATTAATCTATCTCTATCATGGTGATTTTAAACTCTTTATAGAGATAAAAATAGTGGGAATCATTTTAATTAACTATTTACTATTGTTTTAAAGCTACCCCCACATAATGGGACTCACATTGAAGCATTGATTCTCAGAGTCCAATGGACCAAAAAAATTGATTTTGTTTCTTATGAAAATATTCTCAAGACTCTTGTTCTCAATATCATTCACAAATTCTCATATTTATTTTATAATAAATGTTTTCATAATTAAATACTTTGCTTCATAGTAAGGAAAGTTTATTATTAAATCAATGTAGCTACCTACATAATCGATTCATGGGGTCTCAGAAATCAACATCAATATATTTCCCCAAGCATATTTATATAAATATTTGTAGAATTTCAATGATAATTCATCCAATATAGTGTCACTATTTGAAGGATAAACATATTTTATGATGAATTTACAGAGAAAAAAGTATAGTTTAACTCTTTCCATGTCTATTAATATGAGGACATACCTATCCTCCATGCGATCCAACTGTTGAGAAATGAAAGAAGGAATACAGGGAGCAGGGATACTCACATGGGTTGATAGAAATATGAATTAAATATAAAGCACATACTATCCAATTCTTGATGATGTTAAAAAAATGATATAAACAATCACCTTTTTTGACACATTAGCCTTTGTGGTAGGCATCACCATGGTTGGTAGAACCAAAGGATAATCTCTTCCAATGAGAGTCTCCTCATTGGAAAAAAGAAGTGTTAGTAGTTTATATGAAATCAATTATAACTATGGTGCTATTAATATTATCCCTCAATGTGGATCAACCAACTTCCATGAAAACCAAAACCTTAGTATGTTGGGTAGAAACGTCCTACTGAGGTGGGTCACCAAAATAACTTTGATGGACCATCTTGGGAATGTCCAGTTGGTTGGTAGTTTCTTGTTTTTGGGAAAATGAATATTATATGATAAAAAAATATTTTTGGTATTGAATCATATATAAGGATGGGAATTTTTTTAACTAAACATATATTTTTTTCAGTTCATTATCAAAGCTTCTAGGCTTGTCCAAGGAGGTTGGGATGTCAATGTTTGGAAAAAATCATCCATTTCCTCCACTACCATAGAAATCATAGTAAACCACTACTTTAAATAATATAATGAATAAATTAGTATTAATTGATTAAATAACACATATGTTTGGTTTATATAACTAATCCTTATCCTCTTCCATCGATCGGAGCAAGCGGTGTTACCCCTGTAATACCCCAAGCTTCTACGGTATGCTTCTCTTTGAATAATGCAATAGCATGTGTTGTACGCAACATCAAGTTCTAACACACACCACAACCGATCAAACTAGCCGTTATGAATAGTAATACATAATTTTTAAAAGTTAATAAATTTTATCTCTCAAAATAGACTTCATTTTTGGATTCGGAGTATCAAATTTAGCCTAAGGTGGAATTTTGGTACTTTTCGGATAACTTTAATATTTTGATGAATAGTGAAAATTACTAAATTTTAATTAAAAACAACTTTTTAAATAAAAATAATTAATAGTGATAAATTATTAATTTGAGTGGATTAGAAGTATATTTAGAATATATTTTTACCATTTAATACAATTTTGGCCATTGGACATAATTTTACAAATAAACCGAACATAAACAAGTATCAATCTTTCGATAATTATTATATCTTAAAAACACGCTTTTTGTTTTGACAGCAGGAATTAATTTTAAATTAATTTCTTCCACTAATGTGTTTTGAATATGGTAAAATGGATTCCATATTTGGAATAATTATTTTATAATTGTGTAAATAGGTAACTTTTATTTTTAGACATTTTGAATAATTACTTCGGTAAATATTTTATTTACCATTGTTAAAGGATAATTCCGGTAAATAAGGGTTAAAAAATAATATTATAATAATAAAAAATTACCCTAAAACATGTCTAAAACTTATTGGTTGATACATGTTTGACCATGGGCATATTTGGGTCGATTTTGGGATCCCATGGTGCCACTTGTAAGTGATAGGGACACTTTATTTTAATTAAGTTAAAATGAATCCAAAAATGACAAAAGCATATATCTTCTAGAAAAACAATTTTTACATAGGGTTATATATGTTTTATTTTAGACTATAAATATTCATTAGAAAGACAAAACGATTTCCTACATAATGGTATTTTATGTATAATTTTTATACATTAAATAATTTAATTTATTTATGACACAATGGTGATGTAGTAATTACCATAATAGTGAAAAATTAAAATGATTAATATTGTAGATACCCAAATAAATATAATTTCATACTTTTATGAATTAAACTAATTTTATAGGTTAATATTACATGTTATAAATGATTTAATTAACTTTTTTCGAAGTAATCATTCGGTTATGATTTTTTACAAAAATCAATTATTGAATAGTGTCAAAAATTGACATAAAAGAGTTTTTAAAACAAATATTATATTATTAATTGATATTAAATTTATAAAAATATAAGGCTCAGCCAAGATACTTATATCATTATAGGTGAATCATTAATGTACCACTTTGGGGTCTCTTGGATGTATATAGTAAGTTTATTAACCATATAATATAAAAATACAAAGAGACAGTGTAAAAGTGAAACTAATTAACCAAGAGTTAATACTTAATGATAAGGTTAATATAGTAACCCAAACCTGTATAAATTATATTGGTTGAGTGGTTTTTGACCTATAACCACCATTAAATTTAAAGAATCCACTTTGGAGCTATTAGAAACCGAATATTAATTTATTATAAAATAATATTTCTAGCTTTTCCAAAGGTGCCCCTCACCCCTGTTATAAAAGGGAACTCCCCCTTATCATTAATTCACACCTTCAAATACTTTTGGCATGGCCAAAATCTGCCCAAATACACTCTCAACTTCCCTCACTTCATCCTAAAGGCATTACTTTAGTCAGAAAGCCAACTTAAGAGCACTTTTGATCAAATCAAATGGAAGAACCTGAAGAAGGGGTAACGATTTCACCACCCTTTTTGAAGTTCCTTTCTTCTTCCACTTCTTCCTTCTTTGTTATTACCATTCTAAAATAATAATTCCAGTATCTTATATATACTGTGATGTTATTATAAATATGGTACAACCATATTCTGTATTCTATCCATCCTTTGAATAACATGTCACCATACGTGCGTACGTACGCCTTACCGTCTCCACGTCGTGGTGTAATTGTTATTCAATAAATTATTATTTAGATGGGTATAATAATGATGTGTAACTCATGTAAATAATAAATATAACATGATAATGATTTTTTATATATGATATACCATCCAATTATATATTATTTTAATATCAAAATAATGATATTGTCGCTCATGCGTACGTACGGACTACCATCTCCACGAACGCGATGGGATTTATTATCCATTGTATCCGTTCAAGTATAATTCTCATTTGATGATTAATAATAGTATCTAAGGACTTGATATCATTCTGGATATGATTAAGATACAAACTATCCATGACAAACACAGCTTCCGTAACAAAAAATATAAAAGAAAATGAGTAAGTTAACACCCAAAACAACGATAATACTAAGATATTATTAACAAAGAAATTTTAAAAGATCATATATGATATCATATTAATGTATATGATTCCTGTATAATTTAATAATAATTATTTCACCATTATACAAGAGGTTAACCTACCCCAACCAAGGAAAAGTACAAGTTAAGGGTTTATTTCGCAATCTCTTCATTATCCGAGGTTGTTTATACGTAATAATCTACTTGGATCTCTTTGTCATCCACATCCATGTTTCTTAAAAATGTATTTAAAAACATTTTTACTATTTACAAGAATATGGGTTAAAGTCATTTATACCCTTGTTTTACGTTTTATAAGAGTTTTATAAAGGAAATCAATCTGTTGTTTTCCAAACAAGGTGCTTTTTAACCTTTTCGACAAAATTATGGTAAGAATGTTTTTTTAACTTATACAGTGGGTGTGGCTATTTTACGCCGTTATAAGATCATCGAAGCTTCCCTTAAAATATTATATGAATATTTTCAAAGAAAATGTTTTATTTTATAAATATATTACTCTTATATTATTTCAAAATAGAAAGATATATTTCTCTAAAAAGAGTTTTGATTTCATCTATGTCAACATCCTTTGATTGATTTTATGCTTATTTGAAGTTGATTTATTAAGATAGAAAACTTCTATATTGTATTGAATGTTTTGTGATATGTTTTACTGTGGATGTGTTATTTTTATACCATTTATAGTTTATGGATGAAGTATTTACATTTTGTATGCTAATTTTAATATGAATGCTTATGTTATGTTTAAACCTTTTCATATGGGAATGCATTGGACTTAATATGTGACGGGTGGAGCCCGCTATAGCTCCTTGATGCATCGGTAGGTCTCATGAGACAATTTAGTGTCTTGGCACAAGGTCTTGGAAAAATCATATTTTTAGTCTTGGCACGAGGCCTTGGATATGGGGTTATGACAGTCTGGCATTATACATTCTATCATTATAAAAGTTGTTATTGATATTGCATGTGATTATTCGTTTAGTAGAATATCCATGTGAATAAGTAAATGGAATTATTTCATTTTTCCCATGCTATGTTGAAGTTCAAGTTTAAAATGCGTTTGTTTTAGTTATACATTGCCTTAAAAGTTTATTATTATTTATGAAAGTTTCTGACATATTGTTATCCTTAATGGGCATTTGAGCTCAACCCTTTCAATGTTTTATTTTTTCCAGGATGTGAAGAAGTAATTTATGAATGAACTGTAGGGATAATATGTGGGGATATGAGTGTGTACTATGAAGAAAAGATGTTTTTGTAGTTTTCATTTTTATGATGTAATGTAAGACTTATGAATATATCTAGTGCTTCCAAGGATACTAAACCAATCGTTATTTCGAGATTTGATCTTTCTTGTGATCATGCCAATGTTATGTAATATTGCACCGACTCTAGGTAACTGGGGTCAGGGCGTTATAGTTGTTATTAGAGGGAGTTTAGTACAAACCTTGGAAGCTAGATTTACATATACTCTGATTAGAGCACATAGACCTAAGATGGACTTTTAGGATTAGTATAGAAGAACTTCCTAGAATTTTGGTATTTTATAGATTTTGGGAGTTTTCCGAGCAATACATCCCTGTCTGGATATGAGCAGGTAGAGGCGGCTCTGGCACAGATGTACCTATGGGTAAAACCCAAAAACACTGCTTTGAGCTAGACTCGAATGAGAACTGGTGCACGACAAGGGGCCTTGCTACACTCTTGGTTACGAAACTCCTAGGGGATATGCTTATGATAACTCTCATTTTCTTTACAAATCATTATGAAGGGTTTATGACTATATACTTCTTCAAAGAAATTTTTTTATGATTATGGATTATATCCATAAATAGTTCAATGTATGTTAAGTGTTTTATAAGTATGGAATTATGTATTTTGATTCATAAACTGATCTAGTTTATGCCATTGTTTAAAATTGGCGCCTATTGGAAGAAATGGAAACTGTATCAATGCACACACTCCATGTAGGGATTTTCCTCCTGCTCAAGATAATTATAGTGGAGTTGGTGATGCAACTGGTGTCGATCAACTAATCACCATATTAGGACAACTCACTCAGGTTATGAATAATAACCTTACCCGTATGGAGCACCCTGATCCGCAGCATGGAGGATCAATGTTAGATCGATTCATGAGGCAACAACCACCAACGTTCAATGGGAGTACAAATACCTTAGTAGCTGAGAAATGGATAAAATCCCTAGAGATAATATTTCAGGCTTTGGGGAGTAGTTGTAGGGAAAAAGTTATCATGGCAGTTTACCGCCTCACTGGAGATGATGTTCAATGGTGGTCATTGATTCAAAACATGAAGGAAGATGAGGAAGTATAAAATATGGAATGGAGGGAGTTCAAAGATCTGTTTTTAGAAAAATACTTTCCTCGTAACCATCGAGAAGATATGGAAATACAATTTCAGAGTCTGAGACAAAAGGAGGATGAGAATGTCGCAAAGTATGAGGCTA
Organism: Viscum album; assembly: GCA_963277665.1. Lineage (NCBI taxonomy): Eukaryota > Viridiplantae > Streptophyta > Magnoliopsida > Santalales > Viscaceae > Viscum > Viscum album. The sequence goes on from OY728164.1 coordinate 1,391,128,788, forward strand.
ACTTTACAAGGTTAGAAAGGTTTACTAGAGATTATATATGTAACCCAAGAAGTAAGATTTATTATTTCTTTGATGGGTTAAAACAATTTCCCCGTCGAGCATTATTCTCACAATCATTCTCGTCGTATGAAGACATTGTCTCCTGTGCTATTAAGACAGAAAAGGAATTCTCTAAGTATTATGACTTTAAAGTAAAGTAAGAGAAGAAGAGATCTGTTGGTCAATCTGGGAATAGAAATAAGGGGAATAAGGGAATGGTTGAATATCCATCCTGTGGTAAATTTGGGAAGAAACACCTTGGTACTTTCTTGAAGGGAATGGGTGTCTGTTACAAGTGTGGTGAAAAAGGCCACCAAGCTCGTGATTGCAAAGGGAAGAAGGAAGCTACCAATGTTCAGTGCTACAATTGCAGGGAGATGGGACATTATGAAAATGAATGTCCTAATCGTCAGGGGAACTTACCTAAAAAAAGTCCAAGGGATCAAGGCCGAGCTTTTTCTATCACTACTGCTGAGGTAGAAGCTCCAAAAGACGTGGTGGCAGGTAATTTAATGGTTTCCTCAAGTTTAGAAAATACATTATTTGATTCTGGATCATCTCATTGTTTCATATCTTCCCAGTTTTCTAAGAAAATTAGATATTTCCAATTTGATTTAACAAGGTAGTTGTCAGTTAAAACTCCTAAGGGAAGTATCATTGCAACAAAGTTTTGTGAATCAGTCCCCATTAGAGCACATAAATGTTCTTTATCTGCTGATCTCATCGTCATACCAATGATTGAGTTTGATATAATCCTCGGTATGGATTGGCTTTCAGACTATGATGTGAATATTTATTATAAGAAGAAGGAGGTTACGATTTTTGATGATGATGATAAGGAACACCTTATCTTTAGAGTAGAATCGTCACCACCTAATTCTTATCTAGATCCACCCCCAGTAGCTCAACTAAATTCAATTATCAGGGAGGAAGAGAATGAAATGACTGTGGGTGAGGAAAGGAATGTTCTAATAGAGGATATACCTGTTGTGAAAGAATATGTAGATGTATTTCTGGAAGATTTACCTGGAAATCCTCCAGAATGAGAAGTTGAGTTTTACATTGATTTAATTCCTGGATCAAGGACTATATCGAAGACCCCTTATAGAATGTCCACTTCAGAATTAGTTGAAATAAATAATCAACTAGAGGAATTGAGTAATAAGGGATTTATTCACCCTAGTGTTTCTCCATGGGGAGCACCTGTTCTTTTTTGTTTAAAAGAAAGATAGATCTATGAGGTTATGTATCGACTACAGGGAGATCAATGCTATAACAATAAAGAAAAAGTATCCCCTACCTCGCATTGAGGATTTATTTGACCAACTGCATAGAGATCAATACTTTTCAAAGATTGACCATCGATCTGGATACCATCAGTTGTGTGTAAAGAAGCAAGAAATTCCAAAGACATTATTTCGAACCAGGTACGGGCATTACGAGTTTACTGTAATGCCTTTTGGATCGACTAATGCACCCTCTGTATTCAAGGATCTGATGAATAGAGTTTTCAAGGAATATCTCGATGAATTTGTGGTGTTATTTATTGATGATATCTTGGTATACTATAAAATCTACGAAGATCATTGTTGACCTCACCTGTTTCGATAATCTCAATCATGTATTCATATGTGTTGAAAATCCCAATTATGTTTTCATTCTCTATGATATTTTTAAGTATCATTGATCTATACTTTAATTCTTTCAAATCTGTGATCAAACCAATAATAATCTTTAAAATAGTCTTTGGAATATGTTAATCCTCATTTATCCATGTTCATACAAGTTATAAATTAATTCTAACACAATCGGATGTGTTCTGCATAAAACAGATAAGTAATCTGCCTATAGCTACTGATAAAGAGCTACTGGTACCCAGTCTACCGATAGACTTAGTCTACCGACAGATAGAGTCACCGATATACTTAACACAGTGCTACCGATGTGCTTATAAATATAAGCTACTGACTTACAGACAGCTACCGATACAAATATAGAGCTACCGGTGTATGTATAAATAGCTACCGATGGAATAAGAGTCACCGATGGACGAAGCCACTGACAGACTCACAGCTACCGATACCGACGCATGGAGCTACCGACGCATGGAGCTACCGATGCATGGAGCTACCGACGCATGCAGCTACCGACGCATGGAGCTACCGATAAACAAAGTCACCGATAAAAGCATGTACCAACCGACGCATAAGAGCCACCGATAGAGTCAAAGAAACTAATGACATTGAGCTACCGATGTTCAAGCTACCGATGTTCAAGCTTCCGATGTTCAAGCTACCGATGTTCAAGCTACCGATGCTGATTACCTACCGATCACTCGACTCACTATTTGAATTTCTTTATTTATCTTTATTTAATCTATCTAATGGTCATATCATACATTTTAATGATCTATCAAATATCTGATAAAGGTTGTCGGATGTCAAGAACCCGTACCTCGTACCTACTGAAAAGAAATCTTTTCTGTCCCCTGTTGCACGTGAGATAAATACAAGAAGACTACACTGCCCAAGATACATATCAACGAACAACAACAAAAAGAAAAGAGAAGTGTGGTGGATGATACAATACGAGAAACACAAGAACAAGAAGAACACAGAGAAGCTCATAGACAATCAAGCATACTCGAGAAGTGTTCTGTGCATATAAGAAGAACACTGAAGACACTACATTTTTACTGTCTGTGAACCTGGAGCATACAACACTCTGTTTCTCAAACAGAAACGAGAAGAGGACTCAGACTCACTTCTGATCGAATCCAAAGGAGTCCGGAGCTACACTTAAATCACCAGAACCACTTCTAAACTCTACATCTCTTGTTCTGTGATTTATTACTATACTTTTCGAGCAGTGTGTGTTATCTGCTGTATCTAACACATACACTATCTCCTGTACTTAAACTGGAGGATTTTTAAATCCTAACCAAACTCTTTCATTTTATTCTTTCCCACGAATAATAGTGGTAGAGGTCGTGTGTGACCTGGACAGCTGGTTGCTGTTGTACTGTTTCCCACGAAGAACAGTGGTAGAGGTCTTGTACCTGGACAGTTATAAACTGTTGAACCCCGATCCAGGGTGTGGATCATTTTTATATAAACTTTTGAGATGACTAAGTCTCGGCTTGAGACTGAACCTCTTGGTTACATTTGTTGTGCCATCTATTTCAAAGTTTTATTCCGCTGATAACAACTTTAAAACCAATACTGTTTTTAAAGTTACTTTGATAATTAAATTAGCAAGTGTTTATGTTAAGTGTAGATTAGTAAGTTAGTTTCAAAAGATAATCACACACTCCTGTGTTGATTAACTGGGAATTAATCAATCCCTTGAGAATCTAACAGAACCTCTACTTTAATATAAATTCACTACAGTTTAATTTATTATTTTATTTGGGGGTCTTTAAGACAGTGTTTTTAAATACAGAAATTTTAATTGGTACTCAATTCACCCCCCTCTTGAGTAAACCACTCCGACCAACACTTGGTATCAAAGGATTGAAAATACTTTCTAAAAGTACTCTGCTTTTGAACTGTGATTTTAGTTGTATTTTAAAGTTCTTAAAATTTCTGTTATATCTAAATTTTTATCTCTTTAAAATTTTCTCATCATGGACAATAGACTTGAGGGTGCTGCTACTAACCGGCCACCTTTCTTCAACGGAACTAATTATGCTTAGTGGAAACTGAAAATGGAAATTCATCTAGAAAGCATAGGTTTGGATATTTGGACTGCTATTAAATCAGAATACAAAATTCCCACTACTGCTAGATCTACTTGGGATGAACCTACAAAGACTGCTTACAATAACAACTGTAAAGCTATGAATGCCTTGTACTGTGCTCTAGGAGATGAAGAGTTTAATAGAATTTCTGCATGTAAAACTGCATATGAAATTTGGGATACCTTAGCTATTTCTCATGAAGGAACAACGAATGTTAAAGAAATGAGATTGAACACTTATACTATCAAGTATGATTATTTTCAAATGAAGCCTGACAAACCCATTTCTGACATGTATCTCAGGTTCAATGAAATTGTCAATACAATGATCTCGCTGGGAAAGGATGTCTCATCGAAGGAACACATTATGAGAATTTTGAGATGTCTACCTGATAGATGGAGAGGAACATCTGTCTCAATCAGAGAATCATGTGACATTTCCGCTCTACCTGTCAAGGAACTAATTGGCAAGCTGATGATGTATGAAGAAGAGCTTAAAGTGAATAAAGAGGAAGAAAATGAACCCCCAAGAAAGTCTGTTGCTTTCAAATCTTCAACTTCAAAGAATAAGGACAAAGAAAAGCTTCAAGCTGTAGTTGAAAGTTCAAGCTGTGAAGACAGTGAAAGTGATTCTGACAGTGATGCTGAAATGGATCACATTGCTAGAAGATTTAAGAAATTTTATAGGAAAAAAAAGTTCTTCAGAAAAACAAATTATAAGGGTAAGTATGATCACCAAGGTAAATGGAAAAAGGATTGGAAGAAGAATGACAAATCAGATGATGTTGTCTGCTATGAGTGCAAGAGAAAAGGACACATTAAAGCCGACTGTCCAAAGATGAAGTATAAAAAGAAATATGAATATAAGGACAATAAGTTTAAGAAAGCCATGAAGGCTACGTGGAGTGATTCTGAGGATAGCTCTACTGAATCTGAAAGCTCCGAAACTGAACACAAAGATAAGGCAAACATGTGCTTTATGACAAACACTTCTCAGGTAACTGCTGAAACTCCTGCTTTAAATTATTATTACTCTGGAGATAATGCAGAATCTGACTCTGATTCTGGAACAATGTCTAAAAATGAATTGTTTGAGTAATGTGATATGCTGGAAGAGACATGTAATGAATTTAAGGATAAATACAAGTCATTAAAGAAACAACATGCTCTCACCACTACAGTTAAAACCGAACTCACTATTGAAAAAGAGAAAAATGCTCAACTGTTAAAAGAAAACACTGAAGTGAAACTATCTAATGAGCAACTCAAGAAAGACTTAGAGAAGTTCACCAATGGCAAGAATACACTAACACAGATGCTAGGAAAGCAAATAGATCCTAAATATACTACTGGTATAGGATACCAACCTGGACAGAGGAAAATTTCCAAAACTAGATTCATTTCTAAATCTGGACAGAATGAAGGTAATTCTGGAACTTCATATGCTTCAACCAGTTATATACATAGCTATGGATCTAATAAAGTTTATCTTTCAAAACATATCAATTCTACAAATTATATGAGACCCATTAGACAAATATGGGTACCTAAAGTGTTATTGGCTAACCTGTCTGGACCCAAGAAAATCTGGGTACCAAAATCATCTCCCATCTAAATCTATTTTGTAGGGAACTTGCTTAAAGAGCTCCTGTAAAGAGACCTGGTATTTGGACAGTGGATGTTCAAGACATATGTCAGGAGACTTCTCTTGTTTCAAGAGTTTAATAAAAGTAGATGGAGGCTTTGTCACCTTTGGTGATAACTCTAAAGGAAAAATCATCGGCCTAGGCCAGATTGGTAACACTGATTCAATTTTGATTTCTAAAGTTTTATTTGTTGATGGCCTTAAATACAATTTATTAAGTATTTCTCAGTTATGTGATGATGGTTTTCATGTTAAATTTGAAAATGATTCTTGCAAAGTTTTTAATTCTAAGAATGTTTTGGTATTTTCTGCCTTAACAAATGAAAATGTTTATGCTGTTAATCTGAATTCTTTAGCTAAGCAGAATATTACTTGTTTGAATGCTTTTCATAAAGAATCTTGGCTATGGCACAGAAGATTGGGACATTGCAACATTCACTCACTTAGAAAACTCTCTAGAAAAAATCTAGTTAGAGACCTACCCAAATTAGAATTCCCAAATGATAAAGTGTGTAACCCCTGTCAAAAGGGAAAACAACACAAAGTTTCTTTTAAATCAAAGAAAGAGGTTTCGACTTCTCAACCACTTGAATTGGTTCACATGGATTTGTTTGGACCATCAAGAGTTTTTAGTTTAAATGGGAAGCACTATGTTTATGTTCTTGTAGATGACTTTTCTAGATATACTTGGGTATATTTTCTAGCTCACAAAAGTGAAGCTTGTTCTTCTTTTGTTAAATACTCTAAATCTGTAGAGAACCTTAGTGGACTTAAGATTAAAACTTTGAGGAGTGATCATGGTCGTGAGTTTGAAAATCAAGATTTTGAATCTTATTGCTCACACAATGGCTATACTCATAACTTTTCTGCCCCTAGAACACCCCAACAGAATGGTGTAGTAGAAAGAAGAAACTGAACCCTTCAAGAAATTGCTAGAACCATGCTCAATGAATATGACCTGCCTATTTATTTTTGGGTTGAAGCTATAAATACAGCTTGTTATGTCATTAATAGAGTCTTAATTAGACATGTTCTTAAGAAAACCCCTTATGAATTGTGGAACAATAGAAATCCTAAGGTTAATTACTTTAAAGTTTTTTGTTGCAAAGTATTTATTCTGAATACTAAAGATAATCTGGATAAGTTTGCTTCCAAAAGTGATGAAGGAATTTTTCTGGGTAACTCTATTTCAAGTAAAGCCTATAGAGTATTCAATAAGAAAACCAAATGTGTGGAAGAATCTGTTCACATCAAGTTTGATGAAACTGATCCACATGATCCTAAAACCTCTCTTGAAAATATTGAAGAAGACTTATCTGTTCTGGACATTAATGATAAATCTAAAGAACCTGTTATCAAAATATCCAGTTTTGGACTTTTTCCAGAATCGGCTTCTGTTGAACCCGAACCTATAGATGAACCTGAAATTTCTAGTCCAACCTTTACTAGATCAACGAGGATTCTAAAGAATCATCCTTTAGAAGCTGTTGTTGGTAATCTTGATAGAGGAACACAAACTAGAGCTTCTCTAAGAAACGAGGTCGAACATCAAGCTTTTCTTTCACAACTAGAACCCAAAAATATCAATGATGCTATCAATGATGAATTCTGGGTAATAGATATGCAGGAAGAATTAAATCAGTTTGAAAGAAACAAAGTCTGGGAATTAGTTGACAGACCTAAGGACACTTTGACAATAGGCACAAAATGGGTTTTTAGAAATAAAGTAGATGAATCTGGAAATATAGTTAGAAACAAAGCTAGATTAGTTGCACAAGGATATAGTCAAGAAGAAGGTATAGACTATGAGGAAACTTTTGCACCTGTAGCTAGACTAGAAGCCATTAGGATCTTACTTGCATATGCTGCACATCTGGATTTCAAGTTATATCAAATGGATGTGAAAAGTGAATTTCTAAATGGTTTTATAATGGAAGATGTTTTTGTAGAACAACCACCTGGATTTACTAACCCCCATTTTCCAAATCAAGTTTTTAAACTTTCTAAGGCTTTGTATGGTTTAAAACAGGCTCCAAGAGCTTGGTATGATAGACTTAGCAATTTCCTTATTTCAAAAGGTTTTACTAAAGGGATTGCTGATCCAACTCTTTTCATTAAAAGAATTTCTAAAGATGTTTTAGTTGTACAAATATATGTTGATGATATTATTTTTCGATCTTCTAAACACTCTTTATGTACTGATTTTTCAAAAAGTATGCAAAAATGAATTTGAAATGAGCTTAATGGGAGAACATAAGTACTTTCTTGGATGTCAAGTATTTCAAAATGAAAATGGTATTATTTTGAATCAAAGTAAATATACTAAGGATCTTTTAAAACGTTTTGGTCTAGATAGTATCAAGGAAAGTGAAACTCCTATGAGTACTACCTGTAAATTGGATGCAGATGAAACTGGGAAACCAGTTGATCAAACAAATTACAGAGGTATGATTGATAGTTTACTTTATCTTACTGCTAGTTGACCTGATATTATGTTTAGTGTATGTATGTGTGCTATATTTCAAGCTAATCCAAAAGAATCTCATTTTCTTGCTGTTAAAAGAATTTTTAAATATCTTAAACACACGGTTAACTTAGGTTTGTTTTACCCAAAAGGACAATCCTTTGAGTTAATGAGTTATTCAGATGCTGACTTTGCTGGTTGTAAGTTAGATAGAAAAAGCACATCAGGAACATGTCATTTTCTTGGAAAATCTTTAGTTTCTTGGTGTAGTAAGAAACAGAACTCAGTTGCATTATCTACTGCCGAAGCAGAATATATAGCTGCTGGTAGTTGCTGTGCACAAATTCTGTGGATGAAATACACTCTTTTGGACTATGGATATGTTTTTAAACATGTTTCAATCAACTGTGATAACACCAGTGCAATAAACATCTCTAAGAATCCTGTTTCTCACTCTAGAACCAAACACATAGATGTAAGACACCACTTCCTAAGAGATCACTATCAAAAAGGTGATATTTCTCTTGAATTTATTGTCACTGAACATCAATTGGCTGATATTTTCACTAAACCTTTAAGTTCAGATAGGATAAGTTACATAAGACATGAATTGGGAATGTTTAATCACAACCGGTGTGGAAATTCTCACCGATATGAAATTCTCACCGATGTGAAATTCTCACCGATGTGAAAATTCTCACCGATGTGAAAATTCTCACCGATGTAAAATTCTCACCGATTTGTTTTTCTCACCGATGATTAACTCACACTGATGCAATGTTTTCTAAAACATCTTTCTGCCGCCAAGAATACGAATCGTTTTATTTTATTTTATCTTACTCTATTTTAGTCGTTTATTTGGAAATCATAAATGATAAAAACTATGTCTAAGCCACTTCCTACCTCACCGAGCTCAAAATCTCTCACCTTCGAACCTTTTCTCCCAAATCGGCCAAGAACCCTACACCCGCGATGGCAAAAACTAAGCTTCCTACTGTCAGAGAAGAAAGTGCAGAACCAAACGCTAAGAAGCAGAAGACACAGCATAAAGCCAGTGTTAGTGAAGTCAGAACTAGATCGGGAAAGCGACCAGTGAATCCTCACTTGCAAAATAGAGACATAGTAATCGAGAAGGAACTGTGCGTGGAATGGCTACTGCCCAGCAAATCGTTGGTACTCGAAATTCTGGAGGACCTGAAATGGGTGGATTGTTTCTCAAATAACAATGGCCCATACTACCCGAAGTTGGTAAAACAGTTCTACGAGTTTGTAACCTTCGAGAAGTCTGAAAATGAGAATCGGGTAAGCTCTTTTTTTAAATGGAAAAGAGATGTCCTTTTCTTCAGTAGAGTGGGCTGAGTGTTTAAAAGTACCACATGGAGGTGTTTCTGGGTATGTATCAAGAGCAATGCCACCTAGCAGTGACATCTTTGATTATGAAACCGCCTTAAAAGAACTGACCGGTAATGGGAATCAAAGGCAAGTGGTTGTTGCTGAAATGGATGGAGAGAATCGACTGCTCTTCAAGTTTGTTCAGCATGTGTTGATACCGAGGCGAGGAGATTTTGCAAATCTGAGATATCAAGATATCTATCTTCTTCATTTGCTAAGACATGGTGTAAAAATCAATCTGTGCAGATTGTTAATGCTTCAAATGGAAGACATGATTAGACCAAAGTCAAGGACTGATGCTTTGTTCTTTGCCAAGATGATTTCAGTAATGATAAAAGTGAAAGGAATAGCTGAGTCTCAGGATGAGACAGTTGTAGTCAAGAACAATTTCTGCATCACCTCGACTGTATGTAAGTACATGAAAATTAATTGGAACCCATGGAAGGGAGAATGGGTCAGTGATGATTAGAAGATATATGATAGGTTTAATCCTGTGGATCATCCCTCAAGACCAAAGGATATGAGAGATCCGAGTCTGAGAACTGATGAAGAGGAACCTATTTATAGTGATGAAACAGAAGAAGAAGAAGAAGAAACTCCCATGGATGTTGGAGGAGATCCAGACTTGCCCCCAAGTCCTGTTGCAGAATTGGTTTATTATAGGAAAGGAAAGGTAGAGGAAATTTTGTCTACTCATGAGGAAGACCAGTCTGTGCCTCACCAAGAAGAAGAGGAAAAGGAGAATGTATCTGAATCGCCTGCTTCTGGTAGTTTATGTATGAGTCCTTTGATTGGAAACTCAGCTATGCCTGCTGCTGAAGTAGAAAGAGATACAGAAGAAGCTGTACCTGTATCAGAAGATCTTCTAAATGTTGCACCGATGGAACTTGTAGTAGAAGATTCTGATGAAGAGAATCCAACACTGAATGCTGTTGTGATACATGAGAATTCACCCATTGAGGGGGAGCATCAATCTGTTCTTGGAAATGTTACAGTAGCTGTTGAGCTTGAAGACTGGGTAGAAGACCCAGGGTTTATAGTCTGTGGATTGGATTATCCGGATTCTGATAATGAGATGTCTGTGAATAGACTGAAGACCAATTATGATCTTGCTTCTGAGTTGTTGCCAGATGATGTGGTCAGATTTCATGATATGAATAATCTGAAAGACGACCTCAAAACCAGTTTTGTTGAATAAGTTAAGTTAATGGAAACTTCCCTTGCATCCTCAATTAATTCAATAATGACTGATTCTGTAGTTAGTTTGGCCTCAGCAAAGGGATCTGCTGCAGTTGTTTCAAATGATTTTGTCTCTAAATCTGATCTTGAATCCATGAAGAATGAGCTGAAAGAATCATTCAGTGCATCAGTTGCTGAGATGAAGCAAATATTTTATGAAGAAATGAAAATGTTAGAGAGATCCTTTGAGCTATCTCTGTCTTGTAATTTATCTTCTTTTGTGTCTGAGCTTATGGAAGAAGTGAAAGAGTGCCAGACTCAGTCTTCTAGGATCGAAGCAGATCTTGAAGCTCTCAAGACAACAGTTGTTGCTTTGGACTCTTATATGAGCTCCAAGTCTCAAGCTGACAAGGACCTAGCTTATGTGAAGAGTGTAGTAAGCCAGTTTGTCTCGGTGTTTGAAAGTTTCAAAACCTCAGTGAAGGATCACGTTCAATTACAGGAATCTCAAATTCAAAGCCTAATCAGTGGTTTGTCTAAGAGTTTCAAAGAAACTGTTTCCTTCTCTCTTGGCCCTCTCACATCCAAACTATCAGTTGATCTGAATCAAGTTCGAGCAATGTTGAAGGAGGAGTTTGGTTCTATTTCAACCAGTGGATATGTGGACTCATCAGAGCTGAGCCGAGTGGTGCTTTCTACAAGGGATTCTGGTAGAGAAATAATGAAGATTTTTCAAGATTATATGAGAGAAGCCTCTGCCTCTCAGGAAGCCATAAAGGGCAAAGTGGACTACTACTTCACCAAAATTTTCACCAAGCACCAGCTCGAACACCCCTTCAAGCTGATGTTGGAAAACATGAAGCTACCTCCGGTCACTCAAGCTTTCAGAGAACAAGTGAGCAAGCTAAGAGAACTGACTCCTGCCTTAGAGAAATTCATGGAGAACAAAGATGATTTCATCTCTTCTATGGAAAGAGGAGGAGGAATTATTATGGATTTTAGAAATCTACTGCTGCCCTTCTTGCATGTTGATGCCAGACCAGTCATCATATCTCCTGCTTTGCCTGCTTCTGCCTCAGCTGCTTCCACAGTCTAGCTGACTCCTACTCAAGCTATTCGAAGCCTCACACCAATGATCACCCAAAGATCTTCAACCTACAGGCCTGACTCTGTGTCAGTGGCCCAACCTCCTTTGATCCTTTCTGGCATTCCAAAACCTTCACCTGAATCCTCACCACCCGAACCTTCTTCTGATCGCAAAGGAAAATCTCACATGGAAGAGGTGTAATGATCCAGTGGCCATGATTTTTGATAGGAATTCATTTTTATTTTGTTTCTATACTTTCTAACTGCTCTAATACAGAAGAACTCTTTTTTACTTCTCATTTTTTATTTGTCTCCTCTATATATATGCATTCCCACTTTTTGATTATCACAAAGGGGGAGAACAAAATGAGAGAATAAGAAAGGGGGAGAACAAAATGAGAGAATAAGAAAGGGGGAGAACAAAATGAGAGAATAAGAAAGGGGGAGAACAAAATGAGAAAATGAAACATATTTTCAATGGAGAAAAATAACCTTCTTTTCAATTTTATCTCTGACTTTATTATGTTTCTTTTTTACCTTTGGTACCTTATGATTGTTACCTCTGATAACTTATGTCTATATCATACTATTTCTATTATCTCTGATGCTGTTTTCAATGAGAAAATTGAATTCAATATTATAATCTTTACTATTATATTTTCACTATGTTAAATGCCCATATCATAAATTGTGATTATCAAAAAGGGGGAGATTGTTGACCTCACCTGTTTCGATAATCTCAATCATGTATTCATATGTGTTGAAAATCCCAATTATGTTTTCATTCTCTATGATATTTTTAAGTATCATTGATCTATACTTTAATTCTTTCAAATCTGTGATCAAACCAATAATAATCTTTAAAAAAGTCTTTGGAATATGTTAATCCTCATTTATCCATGTTCATACAAGTTATAAATTAATTCTAACACAATCGGATGTGTTCTGCATAAAACAGATAAGTAATCTGCCTATAGCTACTGATAAAGAGCTACCGGTACCCAGTCTACCGATAGACTTAGTCTACCGACAGATAGAGTCACCGATATACTTAACACAGAGCTACCGATGTGCTTATAAATATAAGATACTGACTTACAGACAGCTACCGATACAAATATAGAGCTACCGGTGTATGTATAAATAGATACCGATGGAATAAGAGTCACCGATGGACGAAGCCACTGACAGACTCACAGCTACCGATACCGACGCATGGAGCTACCGACGCATGGAGCTACCGATGCATGGAGCTACCGATGCATGCAGCTACCGACGCATGGAGCTACCGATAAACAAAGTCACCGATAAAAGCATGTACCAACCGACGCATAAGAGCCACCGATAGAGTCAAAGAAACTAATGACATTGAGCTACCGATGTTCAAGCTACCGATGTTCAAGCTTCCGATGTTCAAGCTACCGATGTTCAAGCTACCGATGCTGATTACCTACCGATCACTCGACTCACTGTTTGAATTTCTTTATTTATCTTTATTTAATCTATCTAATGGTCATATCATACATTTTAATGATCTATCAAATATCTGATAAAGGTTGTCGGATGTCAGGAACCCGTACCTCATACCTGCTGAAAAGAAATCTTTTCTGTCCCCTGTTGCACGTGAGATAAATACAAGAAGACTACACTGCCCAAGATACATATCAACAAACAACAACAAAAAGAAAAGAGAAGTGTGGTGGATGATACAATACGAGAAACACAAGAACAAGAAGAACACAGAGAAGCTCATAGACAATCAAGCATACTCGAGAAGTGTTCTGTGCATATAAGAAGAACACTGAAGACACTACATTTTTACTGTCTGTGAACCTGGAGCATACGACACTCTGTTTCTCAAACAGAAACGAGAAGAGGACTCAGACTCACTTCTGATCGAATCCAAAGGAGTCCGGAGCTACACTTAAATCACCAGAACCACTTCTAAACTCTACATCTCTTGTTCTGTGATTTATTACTATACTTTTCGAGCAGTGTGTGTTATCTGCTGTATCTAACAGATACATTGTCTCCTGTACTTAAACTGGAGGATTTGTAAATCCTAACCAAACTCTTTCATTTTATTCTTTCCCACGAATAATAGTGGTAGAGGTCGTGTGTGACCTGGACAGCTGGTTGCTGTTGTACTGTTTCCCACGAAGAACAGTGGTAGAGGTCTTGTACCTGGACAGTTATAAACTGTTGAACCCCGATCCAGGGTGTGGATCATTTTTATATAAACTTTTGAGATGACTAAGTCTCGGCTTGAGACTGAACCTCTTGGTTACATTTGTTGTGCCATCTATTTCAAAGTTTTATTCCGCTGCTAACAACTTTAAAACCAATACTGTTTTTAAAGTTACTTTGATAATTAAATTAGCAAGTGTTTATGTTAAGTGTAGATTAGTAAGTTAGTTTCAAAAGATAATCACACACTCCTGTGTTGATTAACTGGGAATTAATCAATCCCTTGAGAATCTAACAGAACCTCTACTTTAATATAAATTCACTACAGTTTAATTTATTATTTTATTTGGGGGTCTTTAAGACAGTGTTTTTAAATACAGAAATTTTAATTGGTACTCAATTCACCCCCCTCTTGAGTAAACCACTCCGACCAACAATCATGAAAGTCACTTGCGCATTATCCTGATGAATCTGAGAAGACATGAATTATATGGGAAGTTTAGCAAGTGTGAATTCTGGCTTCATGAGATTTTTGTTCTTGGCCATATTGTATCTAAAGATGGAATCTCTGTTGATCCTTCTAAGACCAAGGCAATCCAAGAATTCCCAACACGTACGAGTATAACTGAGGTATATAGTTTTATTGGTTTAGCAGGTTATTATCGACGTTTCATCCAGAATTTTTCTCGATTGGCTAACCCATTAATGAAGCTCACACGTAAAGGGGTTAAATTTTTTTGGACAAAAGAGTGTGAAGAGTGTTTCGAAGAACTGAAGAGAAGATTAGTAAATGATCCTATATTGACTCTACCATCGGGGAATGTTGGGTTCGTTATTTATAGTGATGCGTCGAAGAAAGGACTTCGTTGTGTCCTTATACAGAATGATAGGGTTATTGCCTATGCATCACGACAGTTGAAAATTCATGAGAAAAACTATCCTACTCATGATATCGAGTTATCAGTTGTGATCTTTACTTTGAAGATATGGAGGCACTACCTCTATGGTGAAAAAATGTGAGATTTATACTGATCACAAGAGTTTGAAATATATTTTCTCACAAAAAGAACTCAACATGGGGAAAAGGAGATTTATTGAATTACTCAAGGATTATTATTGCACGATATAATACCACCCGGGGAAGGCAAACAAGGTGGCAGATGCTTTGAACAGAAAAGACCATGGAGTTTTGAAGAATATGAGAATTGAAATGGATCCAATTTTCATGGATCTAGTGAAGATGAAAATGGGAATAACCAGGGAAGGTGAAACATCAATGCTTTTTCAAATAGTTTCCAAAACATCTTTACTAGGAAGGATTAAGAGTTCTCAAACTGATGATGAAGAATTTCAAAACAAGATTAAAGCTGTGAATGATGGGATATTGAGAGACTTTGTGTATGAAGATGGAATTTTGAAATTCGGGAAGAGACTTTGTGTTCCAGATATACCTGATCTAAAAAGGGAATTGCTGGATGATGCTCATAGTTCCAATTTCTCTATACACTCTGGGAGCACCAAAATGTTTAGAGATTTGAAGGAACATTTTTGGTGGGACAAAATGAAGAGGGAAATTGATGATTTTGTGTTAAGATGTATGGTTTGTCAACAAGTGAAAGCCAGAAGGCAACGGCCTGGAGGAGTCATGCAACCTCTTCCCATACCGGAGTAGAAATGGTACAATATTACGATGGACTTTGTCATGGGGCTACCAAATACTCCTAGAAGGAACAATGCAATATGGGTCATTGTTGATCGTCTTACCAAGTTAGCACATTTTCTTGCTATAAGAGAAGATCTACCACTGGAACGTCTAGAAAGACTATATATTAATGAAGTTGTGAGACTTCATGGAGTACCTCTATCGATTGTTTCTGATCGTGATCCCTGTTTTACTTCAAGATTCTAGAAAAGTTTTCAGAAAGCCTTTGATACTGAACTTCATTTGAGCATTGCCTACCACCCTCAAACAGATGGACAATCAAAACAAACTATTCAAACCTTAGAAGACATGTTGAGATCCTTCTCACTTGACTTTCAGGGTATGTGGGATCAATATTCACCTCTGGTAGAATTTTCCTATAACAATAGCTTCCATACGAGTATTTAGATGGCACCATATGAAGCGTTATACAAAAAGAGATGTCGTACACCAACCTGTTGGGATGACGTTGGTGAAAGAAAACTTGTAGGCCCAGAACTGGTGGAGGAAACGATGGAAAAGGTGAAGGTAATCCAAAATCACATCAAAGCAACTCAAAGTAGGCATAAGAGCTATGATGATAATCGAAAGAAGGATTTGGAATTTCATGTCGGAGATCATGTTTTCCTGAAGGTATCTCCATGGAAGGGAGTCATACATTTTGGTAAGAAAGGTAAATTGAGTCTCAGGTACATCGGACCTTTTGAAATTCTAGAAAGAATTGGGGTTGTAGCTTACTGAGTGGCAATGCCGCCAAGTCTCTCCAAAGATCACGATGTGTTCCACGTATCTCTATTGAAGAAATACATGTCTGAACCAATGCATGTACTCACCTATTAATAATTGGAACTGGAACCCAATCTGTCTTATTGCGAAGATCCCGTCAAGATTCTTGATACGAGAGAACAAGTACTGAGAAACCGGATGACGCGTCTGGTAAAAGTTTTGTGGAGAAACCATAAGATGGAAGAGGAAACGTGGGAACCCGAGGATCTTATGATGAAGAACTACCCGAGTTTTTTAATGTTGTAGTATTCTATAAATTTCATGGAAAAAATTATTTGAAGTAGGGGAGAATGTAACACACCAAGCTTCTACGGGACGCTTCTCTTTGAATAATGCAATAGTGTGTGTTGTACGCAACATCGAGTTCTAACACACACCACAACCGATCAAACTAGCCGTTATGAATAGTAATACATAATTTTTAAAATTTTATAAATTTTATCTCTCAAAATGGACTTCATTTTTGGATTCAGAGTATCGAATTTAGCATAAGGTAAAATTTTGGTACTTTT
Source organism: Viscum album (assembly GCA_963277665.1). NCBI lineage: Eukaryota > Viridiplantae > Streptophyta > Magnoliopsida > Santalales > Viscaceae > Viscum > Viscum album. The sequence continues at coordinate 1,391,145,518 of OY728164.1, forward strand.
CGGATAACTTTAATATTTTGATGAATAGTGAAAATTAATAAATTTTAATTAAAAACAACTTTATTAATCAAAATAATTAATAGTGACAATTATGAATTTGAGTGGTTTCAAAGTATATTTAGAATATATTTTTACCATTTAATACAATGTTGGTCATTGGACATAATTTCACAATTAAACTGAACATGAACAAGTATCAATCTTTTGATAGTTATTATATCTTAAAAACACGCTTTTTGTTTTGACAACGAGAATTAATTTTAAATTAATTTCTGCCACTTCTGTGTTTTGAATGTAGAAAAACGGATTCCATATTTGGAATCAAGATGTTCAAATTGTGTAAATAGGTAACTTTTATTTTTAGACATTTTGAATAATTAATTCGGTAAATATTTTATTTACCATGGTTAAAGGGTAAATCCGGTAAATAAGGGTTAAAAAAATAATATTATAATAATAAAAAATTACCCTAAAATGTGTTCTAAACTTATTGGTTGATACATGTTTGACCATGGGCATATTTGGGTCGATTTAGGGACCCCATGGTGCCACTTGTAAGTTATAGGAACACTTTATTTTAATTAAGTTAAAATGAATACAAAAATGACACAAGCATATATCTTTTAGAAAACATTTTTTTACATAGGGTTATATATGTTGTATTTTCGACTATAAATTTTTATTAGAAATATAAAACGATTTCCTAAATAATGGTATTTTATTTATAATTTTTAAACATTAAATAATTTAATTTATTTATGACATAATGGTGATGCAGTAATTACCATAATAGTGAAAAATTAAAATGATTAATATTGTAGATACCCAAATAAATATAATTTGAGACTTTTTATGAATTAAAATAATTTTATAGGTTAATATGACATGTTAGGAATGATTTAATTAACTTTTTTAAACTAATAATCCTGTTATGAATTTTTAAAAAACTAAATTATTGAATAAGGTCAAAATTTACATAAAAGAGTTTTTAAAACAAATATTATATTATTAATTGATATTAAATTCCTAAAAATCTATGGTTTGGCCAAGATACTTATATCATGATAGGTGTATCATTAATGGACCACTTGGGGGTCTCTGGGATGTATATAGTAAGTTTATTAACCATATAATATAAAAATACAAAGACACATTGTAAAAGTGAAACTAATTAACTAAGAGTTAATACTTAATGATAAGGTTAATATAGTAACACAAACCTGTCTAAATTCTATTGGTTGAGTGGTTTTTGACATATCCACACCTTAAAATATAAAGAATCCACTTTTGAGCCATTAGAAACTGAATATTAATTTATTATAAAATAATATTTCTAGCTTTTCCAAAGGTGCCCCTCACCCCTCTTATAAAAGGGCACTCCCCCTTCTGATTAATTAACACCTTCAAAGACTTTTTGATCGCCCAAACTCTACCCAAATACTCTCTAAACATCTCTCAATTCATCCTATAGGCCTTACTTTAGTCCAAAATCCATCCTAAAAGCCCTTTTGATCAAATCAAAAGGAAGAACCCGAAGAAGAGGTAATGATTTCACCAACCTTTTCCAGGTTCCTTTCTTCTTCCACTTCTTTATTATTTGTTATTACCATTCTAAAATCATAACCCCAGTATCTTATATATACTGTGATGTTATTATAAATATGGTATAACAATATTCAGTATTCTATCCATCCTTTGAATAACATGTCACCATACGTGTGTACGTACGGCTTACCGTCTCCACGTCGTGGTGTAATTGTTATTCAATAAATTATTATTTGGATGGGTATAATAATGATGTGTAACTCATGTAAATAATAAATATAACATGATAATGATTCTGTATATATGATATACCATTCAATTATATATTATTTTAATATCAAAAGAATGATATTGTCGCTCGTGCGTACGTACGGACTACCGTCTCCTCGAACACGATGAGATTCATTCTCCATTGTATCCCTTCAAGTATAATTCTCATTTGAGGATTAATAATAGTATCTAAGGACTCTATATCATTCTGGATATGATTAAGATATAACCTATCCATGACAAACACAACTTACGTAACAAAACATATAAAAGAAAATGAGTAAGTTAACACCCGAAACAACGATAATACAAAGATATTATTAACAAATCAATGATAAAAGATCATATATGATATCATATTAATGTATATGATTCTTGTATAATTTAATAACAATTATTTCACCATTATATAGGAGGTTAGCCTACCCCAACCAAGGAACAGTACAAGGTAAGGGTTTATTTCGCAATCTCTTCATTATCCGAGGTTGTTTATATGTAATAATCTACTGGGATCTCTTTATCATCCACATCCATGTTTCTTAAAAAATTTATTTAAAAACATTTTTAGTATTTAAAAGAATATGGTTTAAAGTCATTTATACCCTTTTTTGACTTTTTATAAGAGTTTAATAAAGGAATCTTTCCGTCATTTTCCAAACAAGGTGCTTTTTAACCTTTTCGACAGAATTAAGGTAAGAATGTTTTTTTAACTTATATGGTGGGTGCGGCTATTTTCCACCGTTAAGAAAACTTTGAAGCTTCTCTTACAAGCTTATAAGAATATTTTCAAAGAAAATGTTTTATTTTATAAATATATGACTCTTAAATTATTTCAAAAATAGAAAGAGATATTTCTCTAAAAAGAGTTTTGATTCCATCTATGTCAACATCCTTTGATGGATTTTACGCTTATTTGAAGTTGATTTATTATGATACAAAACTTCTGTATTGTATTGAAGGTTTTTTGATATGTTTGACTGTGGATGTGTTATTTTTATATCATTCATAGTTTATGGATGAATTATTTACATTTCGTATGCTAATTTTAATACGAATGTTTATGTTATGTTTAAACCTTTTCATATGGGAATGCATTGGACTTAATATGTGACAGGTGGAGCCCGCTATAGCTGCTCAATGCATCGATAGGTCTCATGAGACAAACTAGTGTCTTGGCAGAAGGCCTTGGAAAAATCTTATTTGTAGTCTTGGAATGAGGCCTTGGCTATGTGGTTATGATAGTCTGGCATTATTCATTCCATCACTATGAAAGTGGTTATTGATATTGCATGTGATTATTCGATTAGTAGAATATCCATGTGAATAAGTAAATGGCATTATTTCATTTTTACCATACTATGTTGAAGTTCAAGTTTAAAAGGCTTTTGTTTTAGTTATACATTGCCTTAAATGTTTATTCTTATTTATGAAAGTTTCCACTATATTATTATCCTTACTGGGCATTTGAGCTCACCCCTTTCGATGTTTTATTTTTCGCAGGATGTGAAGAAGTAATTTATGAATGACCTGCAGGAACAGTATGTGGGGATATGAGTGTGGACTATGAAGAAAAGATGTTGTTGTAGTTTTCATTTTTATGATGTAATGTAAGATTTATGAATATATCTAGTGTTTCCAAGGCTACTAAACTAATCGGTCTTTTGAGATTTGATCTTTCTTGTGATCATGCCAATTTTATGTAATATTGCACTGACTCTAGGTAAATGGGGTCGGGGTGTTACAACCCCTGCCTTTGTTTTCCCCACCATGGATGAATTCATGATATAAAAATTCCTAGATTAACCTAAGAAACCCATTTTAGTGTCCTTGTGACTTTTTTTGGATCCTTTATAAGAATATAGATAATATGATTCAATGGATGATAAACCCTCAATGTCATCATTTGATTATTTATTTTTATGTGACAAAAAATAACGGGAACATTTGAAAACTAAACTCAGTGAATGTCAAAATTTATCAATGACTTTTCCCTTGATCAATAATTGAATTTATAAGATTTTAGGATATATAATGAATTTATAAACACCAGTATCCAAGTGAAAATGTGAGAATGGAATCCTTTTATTTCGTCCTTCATGAGAATTTGTGCAGATGAAAATTTATATACTTTTAGCAGAGACTATCTCTCTACAATGATGGGACTACAATTCACAATATATTATAGAGACTTCCTTGGTTTTGTATTTTAATTATCCTATAAAAGTAATTAGGAAAACATTATCTAAATTGGTTCATATAAATAAGAGTTCTATTTTTATTAGACTTATATCCTCAGGATTGGTATATTCAACCCACTCTCCAATAGAATGTAAAACCACCCCTTTGGGGTTCTTTGGTTTATCAATCCCTTATCTTGTCTCATAGAGGTGAACTAGATTTTAGTATCTTAAAAAATAATAAATATCTCCCGATATTACATTGCCACATATATGGGGTAATTTTCATAGTTTAAATTTTAGGGTTCCTTTATATCTTTTTGTTGAGGAATATGGGAAATAATCTAAAGGATCACCCATATGTCTCTAATATTAGAGAATGTGAGCCCATTCATATAGAATTGGGTTTCCTTATGGTGTATATATTCTAATGAATTCATGTATAATTGAGAAGAATAACTATGATCCTTTTATTTTATTTGTTTTCTAGGACTCTCCCCCTTAGCTTTTGACTGGGTAGCTCGATCTTGGGTTTCTTCCCTATAGAAAATGAATACCATCTCATCACAACTGGAGGAATCATTGGCTCCTCCAATTTTAGATTTCATTTAGATCTTGAATAGGGATGTCTTGATGAATCCAAGTTTTTGTCACTATCATGATCTGGGCGATATCTTTTAATAGTTCTCCTTCCCCCATCATTGAGTTTCTATAGTGAAAACCTGAGGAATGATTCTTGCCATCATTACTTGAGATCATGAAGATATACAAGATTTTGAGTGCTGATGCATAAAACAAATATAGGCATTTAGATGAGTCAATTTGATCACAACCTGGGTGGCCTCTAATACCATCGTCGCCCATATGTTTTGTGCCACTATCAGATGTTTCTCTTCCCAAACATCTATTGGTGGTGACATGGGAGACTGTTGCAGGAACCAAACTATCTTAACAATATAAAATAAACATAAGCCTCATAGATGACCTCTATATATACTAATTTCTCTAGGAAATAGTCTATCATAGTCATTATATATGACAAAAATTATTACATGGTTCATATTTTGTCAAAAATTATCCCTGTAGGGGGATAACTGAAGAAGAATAAGTAGAATTTTGTAGAATCAAAAAACCACTGAACTCACTATTTATTTTATGGAAAAAGTAATGATTCCATATAAAATGTATATAATAGGGTATAATCATCGCTCAGGAATATTTAATTCACTTTAGAGTGAATATGATTTAAAATATACCACCACTCATTCCCAAAACACCTAAAATAGTCTATAAAAATTGAAATGGTCCTTTAAGGTGTAAATATAAAACATGAACTGATGGATATTTACCTACATGTGTATTTCCCATCCAATAGTTTCTCCATGGAAAACATGTGTTACCATGATAAATTATCCTATCCCAACACCAATGTGGGAGTCACAAACTGGAAGCTTGAAGGTGCTTAAGAACATCACTAAAAAACTATCAGATGGGTCTGAGTATGGATGTAGGGGTCGCTATTATAGCCTTATAATTCTTCGTGATCCTTTTCTTGTATGGGAAAATACTTTCCTGGGATCCCCCACTTTTACTTTTAATGTAATATCATCGGACCCTTATAGATTAGAACTTTTCTATACATATTCAATAATGACTTCTTCTATAATTGAAAATGGATATTAACTCAGAAGTAGGGGATGCCTCTACGATATTTGAAGTCACATTCAATAACTCAAGATCCAATAGAGGTGTCCACTTAGAATCCTCCAATTCCACCTTTGGAATAATTAATATTTCATACTTATTCCCATGTATATGTTCCAATAAGACTTAGTAGAAATTTTAAAAACAAATTTATACTTCACTATGCATCATGTTAAAGGTATTGGTTTGTGGGATAAATCAGATCAACAACACTGGGACCAAACCAGAGTTTGTATAAATATATATTTTATAAATCTATATTGATTCATAATTGGATACCTACATAAGCTCATACGTGAATTTATCACACCTCTTTTGAAACTAATATGACTACATACATTCATGACTAACAGTCCTTCCTACATGTAGATCCCATTACTCATTCCATCCCTTCAAATTTTCAACCGAAAATAGATAAAGAATGGACATGAAACAATGCATCTTGGGATCAAATATGTGAGGATGTGGGTACAAAACTCTTATGGTTTGATGTATTATGAATACTTGGATATTCCCTCTAATTGATATAAATTCCCTTGGTAGAAATATTGGCTATAGTTGCGTTGATGTGCTCTTTGAACATAAAGAAGTACATATAGCTTTTTGGATTTTTTATTACACTTTCTGTAGAAATATCATTCTTATATAGTTATAGAATATTAGACAAAAGGTACTTATGATGATCTTACTTTAGGGTACTCACAAGACATGATATGAATGTTCCACATTAGTGATAATAGTTTCATATAATAATATCAATATTCTCATAAATATTAGTAGAAGCATCAACACATTAATAAGTTACTATAGTTTAATAAATTATGTTTTTATTTGAATGTAAAAAAAGTTATTCATCCGAGATATACTAATAATGAAATATAAATTCACTAATGTAAAGTAGGTAATGGTTTGAACCACTGGGTGGAAATATGACTATGTATAAATATATTTTCCTAGGCCCTTCACCTAAGTTATTATCCTAGTCCATTCATGTAAGTGATTTTCCTGTAGTCATCACATATCTAAACCTACTTGAAAACTCACCTGGTGGTGCCACGCATGTCCTTCACCCAGAAAAGGGATTAAATGATTTTACATGTATAACATTAATACATTGCGGGAAGGGTGAAGATAGTGAAAGTGAACCTGCCTCAAAGAAGTGTGTAGTTATTGGGAACATGGATTTTATTTTACTCACACTTGTGTTAATCCATGGTGTTGATAGTGGGGTTCTATACCAACTATTTATAGGCACTTCATGATAGGCTTGTGTTCATAGGAATCATGTGACACTAGTATGAAAAAACAATGTGTGATGCTAGTGTAGAAAGGTAGTGCATGAAACTATAATGTTGTAATATATCCTCAATTACAAAATATTCCCCTTTAATAAAATATTTTTCACTACTAGAATTTAAGACTATAGCCACGATCCTATAGAAACATTCAATCAGGATTGTGTCAATATATATCTTCTACATACGGCTATATCCCAACCAGTTGTACTAGCCCATCCCATTAAACCATTTATACCCTACCTTCATGATATTCCTTCTCCCCTACCCTTGGGAGTTTCCTACTCCCCCAAACCTCATGATCTTACTCCTACCCCACCCCCATGAACTTCCTCCTCCCTTTTACCCTCCTCCCCAGATGATACCATGCATCCTCTAACTATCCTCCTCCGACGCGACCACCCAACTTTCCAAAAATCCTCCTCATCCTTTGATAGGGCCACCCCAACTCCCCACATATGCTTCTACAACACTTCTCCAACATAACCTCCCCACCTCCTCCTATAACACACCTCTCATGCACCTGCGATGCAGCCACCCCACCTCCACGTGATCCTCTTACTCTGACATGGTTCAAAAACAATTTTGATATGGATCTAACATGGTTCTGATGTTTCCACCACACCTCTTAGGATCCTTTTAATTAAATGTGGCCACCACCAATCATTCTTCTCTAATACAATGGCACAACCTCCCCAATTTATCATTCAATCCAAGACCTACCCTCTCAATCATCATCCTCCTGTTATTTATCACTAACACCATTCCGAAAACCCTAGTGAAATCCTATTTTCTTATGCCAAATATATACCTCCTAACATTCTATTGAATTGAAACTGCATAACTGGTCAGGGTTTTAAAATTTCTCTTATAGTCTATTTTTTATTTTTCTATAATACGTGTTCAGTTAGAAATTGAGCAATATTTATTTCATGATCATATAATTTTATTATTTTATCCCGACATCACTAACATATTTGGATCCCAATTTTATTTACCATTTTTTATACATTTTTAGATTGTGTATAATGGATTACTTGGTTATATTCAATATTCTTCCATGTTTATAATTATGTAACTCTATAGTGTTGAATGAAAATCATGTTTTGCATTACCTTTTCCAATATGATCATACCCAACTTGAAATAGTGATGATATTAAATGAAGATTATAGTTTCAATAATTTTTCTTGGAACTCATACATGTTTTTTTATCTCAGCTGTGTTTATTTGATAACACTTGGTGAAAACTACTTAATGAAGTTATCACTTTCTGTAAGTGTTTTTTAGAAGTGTTTCCCATTGACAATTACTTTTTTTTAACTTATTTATGAATATTTTCAGTAATTGAACAAACACTTTTTATTTTTTAAATTTATTCCCTTATGTGATATGTGTGCAAACATTTTTCAAAAGGTGAATTAAATAAGACAGTTTATATTTTTGTGTTATGTTCTTAAACAGATTTTAGAAAGTATAATTAATTTTTCATGTAATAAAAGACTATAATTATGGCGAATAAATATTTTTGGTATAAGATATTTTGTATGCATTGTAAAAACAGTTTCTTAGTATTTTAAATAGATATGTTTTACAATATTCCATATTGTAGTATTTCTTTTCCACGTTATGAATGTTTAAATTTCAAGATCTCATAATTTATAAATTTTTACATTTTTTTTATTTACCTGAATACATGATAGTGTGACATGTATTTAAAAATATTATATAGGATTTTTTATGTAAATGAGGTATTCATTTATTCATGAATAATAATTGAGGATTAATTTTTTTAATGGATTATAATATCTTTTTTTATGACCATTATTGAATTTTTATTTTGTTTATTATTTATTATAAATTTATTAATCTTTCAATATTTTTATTTGAGAATATTTTAGAACCTGTAATATCAGTGTTATAAGTAGTTTAAAAATTGTGATTTCCAAAATACCAAACATAGGTTACTCATATTTATTCAAAATTGATATTTACCGGAAAAAGATATTATCATAGTGTACTGACTAATTTGAATATATGACAATAGATGTCATTTTAACATATCTGATGTTTATAATGTGAATACCATTCAATCCACTTTATATGGTGTTTTTCTGTACCTCATTAGATGAAATATTTATTATGATGAAAAAATTAAAATGATTATGCTAATCAATTATCATATTTTTGGGTTTCACTGATATGCTAATTTTTATTTCCATTAGAACCATCATTTTGTAAGGGATATTTCAAGTAAAATGTTTTATTATTAGATTATTCTATTTTTTATAAGCTACTTCTAGCCACATGAGTTCATACTATTAGTAGTCAGTCAGTCTAATATGACTATTTATTTTCAAATAGGGTGTTGCTTATGATGTATGATCTCAAACAACTGACTCAAGTACTATGTCTATATCATCATGGTACCTAACAATATGTAATAATTTATTTCAAATATCATTTTCTTATATATTAGAAACTTACTCAAAGTGATTACTTTAACTTTGTATTTCTATTTAGATAATAATGTATTAGTGATTCTATTTTAAAATTTACCTAAAAATAGGAGTTTATATGTAAATTCTATTGAGTTATTTGAGATTATATAGAAATATTTTTTCATAATTCTCCACTATAAATTCCATATTGTTTATATATTAATTTTATTCAAAAAATAAACATACAAATAAAAATATAAACATTGTTTAACTGTTGTTTGTATTTACAAAAATATTTTACAATTTAGAATCAGTTTGTATATGTATTTTTTTAATAATGCTTAAGTTATTATAATATTATATATTATTACTTGTTTATATGTTTATACAATGTATTTTTTAATATATTTTATAGGTTTATATGTCAATAGAATTTTAATTTTTCTTGGATTTAGGTATGAGAAAAGAAGACCTAGATATACATTGATCAGATACTTTTGTTATAATTAAAAAATATAGATGTTCATGAATCATAACCATTCCAAAAATAAGCTCATGGAATTTGGAGGTTTTTCTTATAGCGATAGAATTAATGATTTAATCTTTGATTATTATTTTTTGTTCATCTTAATTAATATTATTTTATCATTTTTAATAGTGATACTGAAGTGACCTTCATTGAAGCTTTTGAGTGATGACTTGGGGAAATTGAGATTCTTCACCCAAGAAAAATGTTAAATGTTACATTTTAATTTTTAACTCTATGTAAAAAACTATTTTTGAATTTTTTTATAAAAAAATATCCAACATTACAAAACAAATGATGATTTTTTACTTCATTTGTTTGATAAATCTTATATGATGAAATAATTTTCACTATTGATATTATTATATTTATTTTTTATATTTCATTTACTGTTAAATCAGCCTTGATTATATAATTAAATCTCATTTACTAAGTTGAGAGGTAGAGTATAGTTACTCTTTATTTTATCTTTATATTCAATGGTAGCTAAAAAATTCGATAATATATTAATAGGAAACTAATCTCTTTCACTATAGTTTAGTGTTATTTATCTACTTCTAAAATAGTATATGTAGGGTATATTATGATTTTAGGCATTGCAATGAGTGACATATATTGAGAAAAGACCTTTCATCCAATGAAGAAATTATTTTCATGGGGTTCCATGCATTTCTCTAATAATTAATATTCAATACTATTAATTATAGTTATTCATGATTCCATTAATATTTTTTAAAAAAAACTAGATAAAAATATGTTATTTCATGTTATACATGAATACACAAACTGATTATACTCTCATTTAAACATAACAGTTTCTATAAAATGTCAAAACCTATTACAATAATTTTATTATAAAGATCATAAATTGAAATGTAATATGTATGAAATACATATATTTCTCATCTCAATGTTAATTTTTTTATTTTATTCTATGGATTGATTTCTATATATTCGTAAATTTTTGTTTTCATTTTTATTCTGCATGGGTGAAATACAAGAATATCAAGGTGATGCTATAATTTGAAATTTTTTCCCTTCTAAACAGTCCTTATAAACTGATTTGTATTTATCCCTAACATTTTATCATCTAAGGTGTTTGATTATTTCTATTTATCTATGATATTTATTTTTATTTCACACAATTTATTATCATATATTTATTTGATTTTAATATATCAATAATAATATCTATATTTAATTATAGTTTCTCTCTAACATTAAGTTCAACTTTAATATATATTATTTTATGATTGTTATTTATTAATAATATATTCTTTAATATGAATAATTTTATTATAAAGTATCATATAATCTAATTAAAAAGATGGAACACATGCCATATAATAATAAAGCAAGGTTAAAGAAGTGAAGGTTGCAAAGAAGATTAATCTTGTATACATTTTGGCATATTATTAATTTATATTAATTTATCTCACTTTCCTGTCTAAATGATATACATTTTATAATTTTTAAGAGACATTACAAGTTCATATACTTCCTAAATTACTCTAAATTATCATTCTCAAGAAAAATCCTCTTCAAATTGGATTAGAATACTCTATACTAACTTAAATGTAGAAATTTGGAACCCCTATCCTTTATAAAGGCTATTGTAATATGGTTTGTGTAATTATTTATATTAATATTGATATAAAATAATTTTTCTATATTTTTATATTATTATCACTATTTATGATGATGTTTTAGTTAGTAAGGTTGTTTTAACATCCCAAAATGAAAGATTCACTATGATTTTTCCTGAATGATTAGAAAAAGGAATGAGAAATGTGTTTGAAAAAATTTCACCCCTATCTAATGAACTAAATGATATTTGTTCTATATAATGTTGATTAAATAAATTCTATAACATATTTTTATTTTTTATTATCCATGTTTTGTTTATTTGATAAATAGTAATGTTGTTTCGTCCTCTGATATTGTTACATCTAATACATAAAATGTTACTATCAATGGATTTTGAGTACAAAATCAACTAGGATCTTGACATAACCCTAGGTTATTTTTAGAAACTCACTTATCTTTTAAATATATAAAATTAATTTTTATTATTCAAAATAAAATATTGGAATTGGTAATCATAAAATCTATTAGTAAGATTAAGTCCTATAAAAATCAATATCATTCAGCTGCTCATATTTTAATATATATATATATATATATGATTGTATGTAGGTATCTCATTATGAATTTATAGTGATCATCCATATCTATGAATTTTTAGGCCTAGTTGTACTACCCAAAAATCATACTATATCTATGAGATTCAATATATAAACCACATTAACCCTATTTTAATCTCATCGTCAAACACTCATATCTTTTTGTGTTCTATTTTCTAAAAGTAACACGACCTCACACATCCATGAACAACCAAAAAACCATAATCACTTCTGGGTTGGTAAATCTAACATGTCACTACCACAATTTTCCAAAAATCAATAAAAAAGTAATCAAATGATTAATTAATTTATCTTGTGATCCCCACATAGATAATTACTTACATCTCCCCTTGGGAACAACTCCCAATGGGTTGGTTCTTTATATGTTCATCTATCATTCTGAGCCACACTCACCACATCCTTGAGAAAACCTACCACGGTCAAAGATTATATTGATCATACCATGTTACTAACATATTTTTTTATGACTCCCACATAAAATAGGGACACCTATAATCCTCATCAAGACCTAAGTCCATCATAACTACAAGTATCTTATCCATTTCATTGGTCTCCTCTCATATCAAAAATTTATGGAAACCACCATGATTAGAATCCAACTAATCATAACTTCCATAAACCAACACAACTCAAGGTATCATGTTTAATCATCCAAATCCTTTTGGAATCCAATTATTTCTATGAACCATGCTAAAATTAATATTCGTTCGAAATTACATGTGGAACTCACTTATAAAACAATTCATGTGCACCTCACACCTAATTAAATAGTTTTCCCACAATCCTTAGATTAATAATTGGTCACATAACACTACTCAATACATATTCTAATCCAAATCCCACCATAATACCCTATGAAATATGTGTTCCTTGTTATATAATTTTCACACTCAAAAGTTCCGATTACCATTCAACGATACCAATCATACATTCACTCTATTGATATAATGTTATACCAACATATACAAAAATATCGAATCATAAACCATAAATCTTATTCATTCCATCATAATTACCCCACTGACCATGCCATTATTAATTGTTAAGCCCATAAATACATAATAACTACTCATCCTCCCACATACACAACCCCTAAATAATCTCCATTGTACTGGTAGACTAATTAATCATGCATTATCATGGAACTCAATGACATATAACCAAAATAAATTTTACTTAATACCTATACCCTATGTGTACACCATGTATATTAGATGAGAATTTAGTAAATGTGATTCCTTTGTTGGGTAACTGAAATACAATGTGTGTCAATTGGAATACACAACATATGGGGATAGAGTGTTGATATGATGTTCACTAAGGTTCACATTGAGGTATGTAGTTATAAGTTACATTCTGAGTAAACCATGATAAGATCCTATTTGATATTTCTTATAAAAAACTCCTTGTTTCCCAAAGTTATAGGATATATGAAATATGATTTAGAAGATTATAAGATATGTAGTGGAGTGTTCTAGAACTGTCCATCTTATTTATTGACATTATGTGTTGCGAATTATGCTTCCTCCATCTACTAAATATTTTCCATAAGTGTTACCCATATATGAACCCAATTGAACCATCATCTACCCTCAATGGAGCTTCATTACCCATCTATTTTTCACCTATTTGTGGACACTTCCTCTTCAGTCAAATTGATGTCTAAGAACCTAAGAGGATTCCTTGTCCTCTTTGAGTTAGATGGACTGTCACTTTATCAAGGCCTCAGTATGTTATCATTTGTTAATTATGGACTTATTATTGATTCAATTTTCTTATATGTGTTTCATTGATTGGTAATTTTTTCAATTTGTGATAAATAGATATTCTGTGATTTTTAGATGATTTAAGTTTCTTATTTGTTTTTGTTTGGGGTAGATGAGGAGGATAGGCGTTATAGAAGGTTGTATTGTTTAATTTTTTTCCAAGTAGGTGGAGGATGTATCCAAAATTTATAACCATGGTAATATATCTATTTTCATATTTTTTGCCATGGCTACAGGCATAATGCCCTTGTTATGAACCTTGTCTATAATTCTGGCTATGGCCACATTTTTTAACCATGGAAAGAGGTCTACTCCCATGGTTAAAACCATGGATATATGTCTATTTCTATGATTATAAACTATGGAAATAGTTATACACCACTGAATTTATGACCAAATTTTAGAACTATGTAAATAGAGCTACTTCAATAGTTTAAACCACGGATATTGGTCTACTACCATAGTTTGAACAATGCCTATAGGTATAAATCCACATTTTTCAATTTTGGATTTTGACTTCTCCCTATTTCCTTGAAAATAGAGGCCATGGACTAACAAACAACGGTTATATCCAATAATCACAATTAAAAAATTCAGATATAACCAAATTTTATAGTATTTTTTACATTTGTGTCACTTTAACCTCAAGATCAAATCCTCCTTGTTCTAATCAAATTCAATCATGAGTGGTGAAATTTTTTGGCACTATTCTTTTAGGGAAGAAATAATACCTTGTAGAAACATTAGTAACTTGGAAGTATGAAGGAATAATTGCCAAGGAATGATTATTATTTTATCCTAAACCATAATAGTGTTTATTAACCTTCACCCACCATCTACATGGGCAAGCTAGGTTCTTGAGATAGACATATGTGTAACACTTTCAGAAAAAATCCCCTTCACCAAGGGTCCCATATTTGCCTATAAACAAGATCTTTGATCTTATAATTTTTTGCCTTTTGGAGGAAGAAGAGATGATCTAAACCTCTTCTCTTCCTGGTATTGTTATTATGTCTTAAAATTCATCAAGGTGGCTTATTTATGTTTAAAAATAAGTGAAATTAGAGGGTTATTAGTTTTTCTAGATGTTAAATCAAAGAAAATATTTTTGCAAAACCACTTACCCTAAAACTATTCAATACTAGAGTAATGGATACTAACCGATAAAAATACTCCGGAGCCATTCATCCATAAGAATATATAAACCCCATATTAGTAGCATGAATCTATGCCCAAATTTGGTCTCATAGAGTATTATTTCACCCTAATACCACTAGGGGACACTTTATTCTTGTGTCCCTTCAGAGAATACCCTTTTATCACACTTACAATGTTAAACCACCTTGTTCTATCTTACTAGGTCGAACCACCAAGTTCTACCTTACATTAGACAATTCCTTTTTCTTTCCCTAAATAGTATAAACCACCTTGTCCAACCTCATATCAAAGAAGATCCTTTTCTTGTCCTCACTAGGGTGAAGTTTCCCTCTTATAATCACTTGGGATAAGCCTCTTTGGTTACCCCTAATTTGGGAAATTCCACATCCAATCCCTTACTTGGGTGAAACACCACACTTAGAACATTCTAGGGTATTATGTGCACTATAGATTCAATGATAGATAATAATTTCATTCAATTTTCTTAACTTGCAATCCAATTACCAAGTCCTACTTTAAAACCACCAGGTACACATGATCATATTGATGGGAAATCCCATGTTCCACTTATATTATCATACAATACAATGATTAAAGGTTTCTCCCTTTTATCCTCCCAAACTGATAAGGAAATAGTAGAATTTTCAATTATACAATCCCTTTATAATGATGTTCCCCATTATAAGGACATCAATGAATCTATCCCCAATATATAAAACATAATATAGATGACCCTATCCTAAATATGATTTGATTGGGTTCTTGGTGGCCACTCATGTTTTTTCAACGATGGAGGATGAAAAAGCTGGTGTATGACATTTATCAACCCTCCCAGTCCCCTAATAGGGATTCTACCTCCCTCATCTCTCCCCGTCAATAAATAGTTAGAAAAATGAGAGGATAGTATTCCACTTGGTGTAATTTCGAACTTCATTTTTAATGATGGGTTTTTCTTCTCATTGAGAAAGGTTACCATAAAGGGATCAATATATGAATAATCACTAATAAATCATATTTTGTTTTACTCTTCATGAAACAGACTTCCCTGTAACATGGAATTTAATTACATAAACAATATCCTTTTCACATGATATAAAACTACGCAAAAAATTCTTTACCATATGAAGTTAAACTTCATGGTGAGGTTATATCACATGACTTTAAAATACACAACTATAACTGTGTGGTATTTGATTCCAATTAAATGGGTTATGTAGGAACCATCCTAAATTTAGAAACCCTGCATCGTCAAGCCTATATTATAATCATTATGGGAACATATTCTTCTTGAAGCCATTTACCTCCCTCTTCATGAGGGTATATTCCCTGTGAGCTCAAATATCCCTTCCACAAGGTCCAAATTCCTTGGTAACTATCCTCATTATTTCATATTTCTAATGACAAAATTACCCATATAGAAGGAAATATTATTTCTAAGTATTAAAATACTTCCTTCATAAGGATATATTTCCCACAAAACCATATTGTTAATAGTATTTCACATTCCTATGTTCCAAAGAAAACTCATACCTCACAAGGATTTATTCCTTAAGAATCAAACCTATCCTTATTGGACCATATTACATTCATGTTTAACTAGAAAGTGATACTATTTTGTAACTCCCACACCAATCATTGTGAGGAACCTTTATCATAATTTTCCATATTATAAAACATTAAAATTCATGGATTTTTCTGTGTAACACATTTTTAAAATTTATAACATGTATCGCTACGTGGAAAAAACTATGTGGCTTATAATGACTTTTTTAAAGATACATAGGAATCCATTTTAATAGGCTTAATCTTGAAACCACCAACACCAACAAGATTCTCTTTGTGGTGATAAAATTATGAGTTCCCATACATATGGATTTTAACCATTGTACCATAAAACTATGAATTATTAGTTAGTAAAGAACCAATATGGATAACCTATGATACATATGGAAGTTTAAATTGATTCATGTTAATGGAAAAATACCAAGATAAAGGGTACCTTCCCAACACTAGGATATGTATTCCTAAATATGAACTATATATATAAGAGAGTTCAAGGGTATAAAATAATACCAAAAACGTTCTATGAGCCTTGACATACACCCTATCAACCAACAAACAATATAAGGTATCCAAGTTAATGTCCCTTATGAATCCCATTCAATGTGTGAATGATAAATATCACAATTTGAATGGTCGAGTGCTGAATGTTTTAGTAGCCTGACCACCCATCCCAACCGCATAATCCTCTCAAACAATAAAGTCATCTATTTAGAAAAAAATATTCTAAAAAACCTTTTAAAAATTATATAATACTCATATTTCCAATATTATTTACTTTATTAAAAATGAACCCCTCACTAAATGATAAATAAAAACTCCATCAAAATTTCATACCCCATAATGATGTAGGTTGTTTGTATTTCCTTCTTACAATTATAGTTATTTATCAATATAATATTATTTTATTTTATTTATAATTTTTTAGGAATCATACCGAGTATGTATATAATCACCCAATCATGGATGTTTTACCCACATGTGTTGGGTCTTATATAGATGAAAAATAGTTGGGAAGTGATCTTGATGGGCATAGTATTGGTGAAGTGAGAGATTAATAGTAACCAGATGTGATAATAGTTGATTTTTTTGTTTGGTGTTAATTAATTTTGAGATCCAAAAAGTTATTCATTGGGTGAGTTTCCCATTGGGTTTTTTGGGAATGTATTTTTCCTTTTTACTCTATTGTTTATGCATTTTTTCTCCTTTAGGGGTAATAAATTCTCTTTCACAAATTACATATTGTAGATGTTTTTTTATTTCGAGAATGTATTATTTTTATTCTATGTGAATATTTGAGTTTTTGAGAGGTTCATTAGACTCATGGCACATGATATTCATGATATGCCTACTTAGTTCTGGTCACAAATCCTTGGTCTATTAGATTTGGATTTACGGTGGTACACTCATCATATTATTGTTTCTGGTGGGGTACTGGTGGGTTGGGTAATTTCACCAAAGGTGTCATAGGATATGAAATATTAGGGTTGTTTTTATCTTATATTTGAACATGATTTTATTAGAGAATATCATTATACACACTATGTACTTTTATTTTAATAATATTAAATCATGTAATTAATATATGGTAAATGAATGAATTAAAAATACCATAACCATTGAGGATTAATATTTTTTTGGTATTTTTGATATATTTTGAGGCAAAAAAATTCCCATAGAGCAAAGAGTGTTCATTGAATTGTAAGCGTAGAAATCATGTACCACCATCTTATCTCTCCCAATGGATTAGATTGTAACAATAATCACAAAACATTGTTTAGTTTACCTAGAATATTTTTTCAATATTCAATTAATATTTAAAAAACTATATAATATATCTAAATCTTCTTCCCAACATTGATTCTACCTTGTGTCATTAGAATTATTAATCATATTTTAAAACAACAACATTCCAATTTTCATTGTATGTAAATTGATTAATGTGAATTTATTTTCATTCTATAGTGTCTTATTTTAAAAATCCATTACAAGAATATATGTTAATATAGAAGTGGTAGATCAACAAGTAACCTATATATATATATATATATATATATATTTTATAAATTTTATATACATATTTATTCACCCATATTTTAAACCTCTCAACTAGGATTGCATCCTAATGTTTTTTGTAAAATAATATCGAAGTGATGTTTTAAAACATTATATTCAAAACATATAATTATATTAAAAGATAAATTATTTAAACATCAGTTTCATCTAAATTATGACCATTTTATCTGAAAAAATAAACTGGTGAACTTTTTGATGTTATGAAACATTATGTACCTTCATTGAATCAATTTGAAGTACCATGAATCAGTGAATATGAATGAAGGAACTAGAGTACCTAATAATAATTATTTTTAATTTATGAATTCAAACATCAATTTAACAAAACTTTAAAAAATTTCAGGGATTCAATTTAATTATGGGGGATATAATATTACATCACACATTATTACTACCTCTCATTTAATTTTGTTTTATCTCCTTATTTCCTTTTCAAAGTAATATTTAAATTTTATCTTTGAAAAATATGACTATTTTTGGATTGATTTATGTTTTAATTATGAAAAAATGATATTTATTATAAAATAATATAATATTATTAATATTAAATATATTTTTAAAGTGAAAAGAAACTCTATTGACTCGAACCTCTTTGGGTCGGTGGAGTCAGAGAAAATTTTGGTTCCAAGGAGTTTAGAATTAGGGAAATTTTGAATTTTTGGTTTTATATTTGTAATTTAAATTTTAGATGCCTTTTAAATGGTTGAGTGGATGCTTTTGGGGTGGTAAATTAGTCAGTGGAGTCCTATTGTGTTTTTGTGTGTCTGGGAGGCCGAGTGGTGTAGGTCAATTGCTATAGAGGGCCACTGGGTACCCAATAGTGTGGTGTTGAGTTTCTTATTTGGTGGAATTAGGTACTTGGGGGAGGTACTAAGGGGACCTACTCACCTTACCACGGAATTTGGGGTGGCAGGTGAAGGTGCACTAGGTACTCGATGTACGATCAATATATTTTTTTTAAATAGGGGAAAATTTATCTTTTCAAACACACTGTCTTATACCCCTTAAAAGTTTATTATTTTGGGGGGTGAGAAAAAAAAATAAAGTCTCTTATGTATCCCCTCTTCTATATTTTTAGTCTTCTTTCCAGTGGTAGATCAAAGAAAGTTTCTTTTCTGTATTAATTTTTATTTTTTACATCTTCTCCATTATATTTTCTTCATCTCCCTTTACAATTAGATGTTTTGATATTTGGGATATGATATTGATTCTACTAGATAATTATGAAATATGGTCTGGATTATGGGGCTTTGGATCATATCTAGAGGAGGGTCCAATGGGTGGATGTTAATGGAATTGTTTTATTTGACTTAAGGTATGTCACCACCTTTAAGATTTTATGAATTTTCATCAATTTTGATGAAATTGACTGATAAATTGAGATATAATATTTGGGAATGTTTTTATAAGAGGTTTGAGTGGATGAATTAGGTAGTTATCACCCAATTGATTAATATTTTGTCACGATTACAACACTATATTAGTTTTATTGATTTATTTTTAGAGAATCTATTATGGAATTGGAAATACCCCAATGATAGTATCATAGAGCTGGTGGTCAGTTTATTACATTACCACTTGATACAAGCACAAAAATCCTAAAGGATCAAATAGTTTAATATGATTATAAATCAATATACATAGTGGAAATTCACATACATTTGAAAACATAAAACATAAAATATTAATTTATTTGAGAACATATTTTTTCTCTCTAGACCGTCATACTTTATCAATCATAGTACACTTCCAACAATCCTAGGGAAAAGAAAAAAATAACGGTGATATAAAATGATCAATAAGGGTTAAATATAATGGAATATATCATGTGTAAATATAGAATACACAATATGGTAAGGTAAATATCTTAAAAAACATTCCATTTAGACAATAAATTAATAATGGAGAATAATATTGGATGATTAAATTGTGATAAAATAATTCCATATAAATAATCATATGAGCATAATGATTATCCAATTATATAACAACTAATAAAATAATCACATGGGAATCAATAAATGATTTCATAATGATGGAATTCATAATTCTAGATATAATAAACTTGTTGTGAAGGCCTCACACCAAAATATATTACATAAATGGGTAAGACCTCAGCTAAATACCCAAACTATTTTATCTCATTAAACCTATAAATTAATTGAGGGGATATAGTGAGACCCTTATATCACATATGACGTCCAATCCATTCATCATATAAAAGGGGAGAATAAAAATTCAATACATAATCATTATAAACATTTGTATTGAAAAACTACATTAAAAATGTTAATATTTCTATTGTAAAACTAATCATAAAATATCATGAGAAAGAATAAGGATAGTATCATTGATATATATATACTATTAGGTAGAATAAAAATAATGTTCAATTTTCATTGATGACAAGAAATTCTATTAAATGATCAATAACAACATTCTTGAAGAAATTATCCTTTTCACAACAAAAATCCCTTTCAAAAATTAAAAACATCCACAATATTAGCAAAAGCATTATATTTTAAATTAATGATGGAATATTGTAAAAGAATATTCAAGTCAATGATTGGTCATAACTTTTGGAAATTTCAATCATTTTGAGTATGTTAGAGCAAATATTCCTTTAATATTTTTTGAAAAAAGTAAAAAATATCCTTATTCGAAAAATTTTAGAATGATTCAATATAAAAAAATTTTAAAATTAAAATTTTGGTAAAATGTATTAAATAAATAATTTTATAATAATAAGATCATTTTTAAAACATTTGTAGAAAAATATAGACATGAAGGAAAAATATTCTTGATCAAGTGAAGAAAGTCGATTATACATAAAAATGTTATTACAGTATCTTGAGTACTTAAAGAGAGGAAAATTTCAATATGAATTTTATTTTTTGAAAAATAACCAAAGTAGAAGAAAATATATTGGATTTAATATATAAATATTATATAATTCACTAACAAGATCTTAAAAATAAAAAATATCAAATAATGAATAGATTTTGAAATAAACTTGTACTGCTTTGGTAACATTTAAATCATAATCCCAATGAATGTAATATCTTCAAATTAAATATTTAAATACAATTAATATGATGGTAAACATTATATATCATATCAAAGGGGAATTATATATATGACATGAGTTAAATTAGTGGTAATTTAGACAAATGTATCATGGAAACAAATGTGTGAAAAGAAACGCTTACCTCAGCTCTGATTCATGACATTCATTATCAATATCCCTGAATAATAAAATTATATCACTTAATTACACATGTAATAATATTTTTAAATTTTATTATTTATTTTATTTTACTTATTAACATGTTTTATTTAATTACTTAATCAATTATGTTTGTGTCTCTCATTTTGATGATATTTAGTTTATAGGTCCAAAATGACTTAAGTATGTTGACTATAGTAGAAGGTTTATTTTTTATATCATATAAAAAATTATAATCATTAAAAAATATAATATTTAGATAGAAATGAAATTTTGAAAAATGAAAATAAAATATTTTAATGAAAAATGATATGTGTTACAATATTAGAGATGGTAAACTGTACATACGCATGAGCAACATTTCCATTTTACAATGATCATGACGAAAATAAGTTAAATATTATATTAAATTTCTATAATGACCATTAAATATTTAATACCATATATATATATATATATATAGATATAATCCTTATGATGTGGTGATGGAAAATGGATCACATCATTTTGTGGAGGGTGTATTCCTGACGTACACGCAAACGACATTATCATTTTTAACTGATTGAAAGGTACGAAAGTAGATGATATATTATAATTTTATAATATTTGATATGTCATGAATATAATATATAGACAATAAATTCACTATTATATCATCCTTTTATAGGTGGTGATGGAAAATGAATCACATCAGTTCATGGGGTGATAATCTACCGCACACACAAACAGTAGTTTATTTTCCCATTTGATGGAGAACGAGATGAATATAGGATAAAAAATAACATAAAAAATATAATTACATAGGATTTATTTATGTTATTATTTCATAATGTTTTAATAATATTTTGATGAGGTAGAATAAGAAATAAAACAAAAACATTTGGTAAAAACCTATACCTTTACTTTTGATAGCTTCCATTTCTTTACACATTAATCCCTCTAAGGTTGATATTATTCCCTAAAAATATCCTATATATTATGTTAAGGAATACTATAAAGGTATTTAGAAAATTATCCGATAAAAAATTCTATTTTGTTGTAGAAAAAAATAGGATAGGGTGTGAACATTTATAAGTGAGGGAAGGGGCTTTCATGGAATTTCTTAAAGTGTCGAATTAATATAAATTAATTCTCGGGGTAAAATAGATCAAAATAGTTATATTTAAAATATAAGATTATTATGGGATGCAATAATCTCTTAAAATAAAATTTTAACATGTGTAAATGATTTTTGACCATTATCTTTCTATTTTAACCATCAGTTAACCCTTTTAATGATTACACCGATAAAAATGTTTTTTACCCTTTAGGGGAAAAAGAAGTTATTATTAAAGGATAATTGGCCACAAAATGGACCCTTATTTATATTTTCAACCATATCAAAGTCCTCTAGATGAATATATGTTTTTTTTGTAATCTTAAATCATTTAATAAAAAAATATTTATTATAAAATATCATTAATGTAATTTCAACTATATTCAATTAATTTGACTTCAAATACATAAAGAAAAAGTAAGAATTTGAATATAATTATTTAAAACAAAACTAACATGTCATATGTATGCATAAATTTCTGGAACACAATTATTCATCCACTTTTCATAAATTTTAATATTTATGAAAACACATATTTTATTTTTCTATAAATTGAATAAATATTGTTTCGACATTACAGAAGTATTTAAAGTAATTATTTCATCACTAAAAATTAAAAATAAATTACCATAGTAAAAAATAATTTATTTTTCAAATAACCAATTAAAAATTAATATAAATTTTTTCTATGATTATAATAAAAATTTAGGGTTATTAATTTCAAGAGAGAGAAATTTTGTATTAATTATTTGTAAAATTAAAAAAATGCTCATAATTAAAGAAAAATAGAAGAAGGTTTTCATATATTCGAGACTTAGATGAATATGGATGAATTAAACTCACCTAATAGGATTAATAAAGTGTTAGCCTCATTTTTAAGTCCTTATCATATTCATTATAATCTTAATTAACTTATTTTCCCTTTCTATGGTGACAATTATATACAGTCCTTACTATTCATAACGACAAAAGAATAAAAGAAAAATATTTTCCAAATTTTTTAAAAATAATTAAAAATAAATATTGTATTTTTTAATATTAATTTTATATTATTGGATGATTTTTTTTAATATTAAAATGAAGAACATTATAAACACTTATTTTTATGAAAAAATACATTTTTAATATAAAACTATTTTATTCTAAATTTTACCATAATATTTATTCTATTGAAGTTAGTTAAATTATTTATAATATTATATAAGTATTTTATTTTTAAACCAGATTAAAAAAATAAAACTTTCTAAATTCTTGAAACAAAACGGTATTTAATGAAAATCATAATTTCTCACTATTCAATGGAAAATCAGTCTATTCAGGGAAAATTAAAATATTCAGTATAATATAATTTAGAAAGGATGATTTTAAAATTAGTAAAATATTTACCAAATAATGTTTCTAAATTTTTTATAAATTAATTATAATATTTTCTCAAAATTTTTTTTTTTGAAGAAATCATGTTTTTAAGTATAAAATTCTCTTACAAAAAATTGAGTGTTTATTTCATAAGAGTTAATCTAAATTTTTTTACTGATTATATTATTTATATAATTCAATAATATGGTTAATCATATTCATAATTTCTAATTCAATGATTAAGTTATAAACATCATCTTTAAATAATAATATTTCGTGCTTCTTTAAGCTCTGAGTCATGTGTTGTATACTATATAGAATATAGTGTTATTTTAAAAAAATTTGGTCTTAAATTCTCCTCCTTATATAAATTATGTCATTAAATTTAATATTTTAATTGGTAATCATGTTTTTAAAAAATTTAAAATTATTTTTTGGAAATACCACATCGTAAAAAGGGTTTATACAACTTCCTATTAAAAATAAGGAAAGGGAAATATGATGGTCACCATATAACTAGGTCTCTAAATTGGAGAACATTAGTGGGATGTGAATATGTGGACATGGGAAAAGAAATTTCATAATAATGATGAAGAGTTATAGGGATAATTGATAATAATAAAGTGAATGATCATAAGATATTTAATTATCTACAACCATATTTCAACAGTGAGTGAAAAAAGACCACCGATTCATTTGGAATGAATGTAATAGAACAAAATATTTATTTCAAGATCCATTTCCTGGATTCGAGGAAATACACGACCATAAAGACTGAAAAATAATGAAAATTGACCATTATAATATCATCCTTTAATCAATTCCCACTATAATATCATGTTTTTCTCCAAATGAGGAGTATTCAAGATGAATTTTTCATGCCTTACACACTAAAATAAACATTTAACAAATCACATAATCTATTTTTAAAAAAATATATTCATATAATATTTAAATATAAACTAAAAAAATTATTACCACATGATCATATAATATCCAAAATGTATAAACTTTAATATGAATAAATAATACATTAATATCTAAAATTCAATAATAAAACCAATTGTATAACATAGATTATTTCATAAATAAATAACCCTATTTCCAAGATAACCTTAGTAACCTCATAAATTAATAAATTTTTAATCTCAAAGGTTATCTCATACCATTAATGTTACACCTCAAAAAACTAAATAGAATTCTTCCCAAATAATCTTTTTCCAAAAACCTAAGGGTTATATATACCTAAATCCAAGTAAACATCATCCTGAATATCATTAACCACATTAACATATAAAATTTAAAAAAATATTTCATTTTATAATATGATTCAAAAAATAAATTTATTCTTCATCAAATAGTCCCTTTAATTAAGAAAAAACTCCTACTAATCAGGACACTATGCATGCTAGTGGTACAAGCTTCACCCTTGTCACCCTTCGGTTGTGGGTTCAAGCCCCATGGTCTTTCTGAATGAGATGTGTTTTCACCCTTCCTAGGTGGTGTGATTTTTCTAATAATATATTAATAAAATTCTTATAACAATCTAAATAATATTTTCAACATCCCCAAAAATACCATTAATCATTAAATTATTTTCTATCAACTAAGGTACTCAATACAACTTATTTTTTTTCACAACAGAAAATATTCTTAATTGACTATTATGAAATAAATATCAGTTATCATATTAAACCTAATGGTTATCAATAAATTTAAACATATTAAAAAAATATAAAATAATTATTTCTCAAATAAACATTTCACTAAATGAAATACAAAAAAGGTTTATATTACCATAAATGTCACTAAAAATATTCATAATCATGTCAGACCAAAATCAAAGAAAACATAAAAATGTGTATCTATTCCTTTAATCATATGATCAATTGTAAACTTATATACCCATTATACTTTATGTTTATCCCATATTACTATGAAATATCAATGTTTTTTAAATTTTATTTTCTATTATTCATCGTAATGGTTTGTAAATAAAATTTGAATTAACCCAAGAATATACAACAAGAGTGTAAAAATATGTTTACAAAAGGGGATGACTCACCATGCTTCATAATTACGGTTAAAATATAACACTTTTCAGGGTTATTACCTCTAGATGAATCTATTCTAAAACCATGCCTTCTTATAATATCTAGACATTTTTGTATTAGTCAGAAAGAACCATAATCTATATGTTACCAAAATGTAAGGATATTATCATATAATTATAATTTCCCTCAGATTCTTTCATAGGGTTATGTTATCAAATATATGTTTTACTAAATATAGTTCCTTAGGTTTAAACTAAAATTTTCTTGATACTAACTATAAATACACCGACCCTAGTAGCATAGAGCTAGTGGTTACATTGTTACATTTACAACAGATATAAGTAATCACATCCCAATGGATCAAATAGTTTAATAGTATTAGTAAACTAGATAAATACTTGAAACTGACATAAATTTGAAGACATAAAATATAAAAGAATGTTTTCTTTGAAAATATATTTATTCTCACTAAAATATCCTTTCATATAAATCATAGTACACATCTTGGCATCATGAGATATGGAATGAAAATAATACTGATCTCAAATACTCAATAAGTGTTATGTAAAATGGAAGCTATCATGTCCAAATAAATAAAAATCAATATTCCATGGTAAATAACAACAAACAAATTTCATTTTTTCAGTAACTTGAGCATGGATGACAATATGGAAGAAAAAAATGATGATCAAATAATTCCATATAAATAATCACAAGATCTTGAATCTTATCCATTTATATCATAACTTATAAAATAATCATATAGTCATCAATATCTAATTTCATAATGATGGAATGTAAAATTCTAGACATCATGAACTTAATTTTAAGGTCTTGTCCCAAGAAATATTACATAACTGGGTAATGGATCGACCAAATACCCAAACTGGTCTGTCTCATGAGACATAGAAATTAATCGAGGGGCCACAAATCACTTAATAAGTCCAATTAATTCTTCATATGAAATAGGATAAAAAAGAATTAAATACTTAATCAAAATAAATATTTTTATTTAAAAAATAGCATATGAAATATTAGTATTACTCAAGTCAGACAGATCATAAATCATCCAGCTAAATAATATGGATGTAATTATTAGAACATATCACTAATGGAGTATAATAAAAATAAACGGTTATTACAATTGATGGATAAAAATATTGTAAAAAGGATCATTAAAATCAGTCATGAGAAAAATAACTTTTTCACTTTGAAAATCACTTTAAAAAACTAAAATTTACAAAATATTAGGGAAAAAATTATCTTTTAAAATAACCATGGATAATTTATAGGAATCTTCTAATGATTGACCTGTAATGATAGAGGGAAATTCTGTTCATGCTGAGTATGTTGAAACAAATATTCCCATCACTTTTTTGAAAAGAGGTCAAAAGGTACATTGTTCAAAAGATAATAGAAAGATTTAATTTTATTCATTATGTAAATATTTAATCATGGGTAATAATTGACTTAATAAATCAGAATATAATATTAAAAGAATTCTTTAAAAAAATTTAAGGCAAATATAGACATGGAAGAAAAATATTCCCGATTGAGTAGAAAAAATAGGGGTTTCTTTATTATTTTGTTATATTGTGCACTTAACAAGATGAAAATTAAATTATGAATTTCAATTTTCCAAAATAACTATTAGCTAAGAATATATATTTCTTTTATGAAATAAATATCATATAATTCCCCTCACATACACCCAATAATAATAAATCTCAGCTAATTATGAGATTGTGAAATAAACTCTTACTACTTTGGTAACTTTTGAATCCTAATACCAGTTAAATAAATAATTTAAAATTAATATTTAATAACAATTAATATAAAGTTAATCATGTTATATCATGTCAAAGGTGAGTTATATATGCCACATGAATGATGAAAGTGTTGAATACAACAAATGTCTCATAGAAACAAAAGTGAGATGTGAAGCCCTTACCTCAAGTCTGAATCATCACATAGGTTATTTTCCTTATAGAATATTAAATTTATGTGAATTATTTATATAGTTAATTACCCTTTTTAATTTTTTTATCACTTTTATTTTATTTACAACCATGATTTATTTATTTAATAAATTAATTATATTCTCTTAGGATGTTTTGACGATATCCAGTTCATATGTTCGAAATGAATTCGGTAGGTTGACTATAGGAAAATACGTCATTATTCATACATATATTGAATAATAATAAAATATTTTTCTTTTTTTATACATAAATTATAATTTTGAATCCATCCATGAAATATGGGTAAGAATAATGAACTATGTTGTAACCCTAGAGATGGTAAATTGTATGTGCGCAAGACTAATGTTTCCATTTTTTAAAGATCATCATTAAAATAAGGTAAATATTATTTTATATTTATATAATGATGATTATATCATAACTAACATATTAATTTTTTAAATAAGTTTATATATATCATCCATATTGTGATGTGATGGAAAATGAAACACATCGCTTCATGGAGGTGGTAGTCCACCCATACGCAAGAATGATGATATAATTTTTCAGTTGATGGAAATTTTAAATTAGATGATATAATTTTGTCTAATATTTATAAATATGTTTTCAAAATAATATATAAAAATTAAATCCATCATTATAAAAACCTTTGAGAGGCAGTGTTGGAAAAGGAGTCACATAGGTTCACGATGTGAT
Organism: Viscum album; assembly: GCA_963277665.1. NCBI lineage: Eukaryota > Viridiplantae > Streptophyta > Magnoliopsida > Santalales > Viscaceae > Viscum > Viscum album. The sequence goes on from OY728164.1 coordinate 1,391,174,649, forward strand.
AGTCCACTGTAGACATGAATGACAATTTTGTTATTCATTTGATGGGACATGAGATAGATAGTGTGTATTCCATTAAGATAAAAATATATAATTACATGGAAGTTATTTTTTTGTTATATAAACATGTTTTAATAATATTTTAAAAAGTTAATAGAAAAAATAAAACTAAAACATTTTGTTAAAACATTTACCCATTATTCTGAAAACTTCTTTTGGTTTACACATTAAGTCTTATCTGGATAATATTCAATCCAAACTAGGACATCAAGAATTATATAAGGGATATTAAGATCATATTTGGTTAGGTCCAAGCTATTTATAACCTAAACCAGTTTCCCTCTCAAACTCATACTCGACCTTAATTTCCACACACATGAAGTGAGTTCCCTATCCACATGGGTTGGCTACAAGCACCTGAACATAAAAAACAACCATGAGGAACGTTTATACCCAATTTGAAGCAATGAAATGGAACAAATATATAATAGATATATAACTTGGATGAAAAATATACTCCATAACTAAAATAAGACATCGAAAGAATGATACAACTCAAATAGTCAGAATATCCTGAAGTACAAATCAATGGAAGACTAAAATATGAAGACAAATACTATAGGTTATTTTGTTGAAACCCCACCACCATCTCACCACCAGCTACCCAAACACATGTGATATAAAACCACAATTTCTCTCTATAATACCTCTCCCTTCCATGTATCAAAATATAAAAAATTCTATATACCACAAAAGGGGTGTGAAGGGTGTGAGCTAACAGGATTATTAGGATCCCACCTAGGTTTCCCAGAACAAGCATCTGTATAATAACATGAAAAGTATCTACAATATAGAAAAAAAGTATTGAGATTCAATTTACTAGTTTTCATATCGAAATCATGAAAAAAATTTAAGTTTCAATTTTTCTAATTTTCCAAAATAAATCTAGTAAAACAATTTCAAATCATTTCATATACATATATTAAACAAGATACGTGAAATAAATCCAAATAATGTATCACATATCATATAAACCCCATGGATTTACATGTTTAATATTAAAATCCAAATGAATAGGTCAAATCATACTATGGATCTATCTATGATAGGATAACTAGGACACTCATACCCCCAACATAGACAATCATGCACACATCAAGCTCCTAAATATATGCATCAAATATAGGCCATAGAGGAACACCCCAAAAAGGGAACCCTGCCAATAGTGTCTATCAAGTCCTTTGAATAATAGGTTCAAGAAGATTAATAACTCCTCATGAGTGAACCCTTAATACTATTAGTGGATGAGGCTTATTATTACTCCTTCCACCTATGTACATAAGGATTCTAGTGTGCTCTATTTTACAAACCCATTCATCAAAACCATTGTTTGAAAAACATTTCATAAATAAGTTTCACAATTCTTTGAAAACCCCTCTCATTTACAAAAACAATGAGAAACCATCTTTTATCCAGAACTGACTTCGAAACACAAAAATCAAATTATTAATTCATTCCATTTTATTTATAATTTTTTTTTTCAAAACTAGGGAAATATAGTTCATCCAACAAAGGATATATATAAAACCACCAACCTCAAACTCAGGTTTCACATACCCGAAATGGGGTCCACCAAAAACAATAACAAAATTGTGATAATAGAGGCCCTAGAATCAGTCCAAACTTCACATAATTGATTCCACAAGAATAATGGTAAGTAGATAAGAAGAACAAACCCATAACTAAAGGTACCCATACAATTCACCAAAACCAACTCAAATGTTCGACCCCCAGAACATGATCACAAAAATGATCTAGATAGGAATAAAGCTAATCATCATATATCAATATATCTAGGAATATAGACCAATAAAACTATAATGATCATGGAAAATTTAAAAACCAAATGAATTCTACCTAGATATGTGAAAATCTTAAACCCTGAAGATCAATCACTAATCAAAGCAATCCAAAAGGATCAAAGATCTCCAAAATCTCCCCTGAGAGCCTCTAGGTTAAGAGAAATAATCCTACTATAGAATGAAATAAGAAATCATTCATCCAACACCATTTAATCCACAATACATGATGACTACAAGGAGTGTAATACATTTTCAGGTTGTGTAATCCATGAAGATCATGTATACAAAAAAACCTGTTTACTTGTTATAAAAACAAACATTTTATCAGTATACATCCTAATCCAGTTATGTAGTGTTTAATTCTTTCATTCCATATACTAGAAGCATGGATTTAAATAAATATACATTACATGGGGTTTAATCTTATTACATAAGGTGTATTTATCCCATAGACTATAAAAGTATAGTTTTCAGTAAAAAAACCCCAAATGACCATCGACATTATTTCATCATGGGGAGAACTGGAAAATCTATTTCAAAGTTTTACCTAGTATCTATTAATTCAAATAAATATGAATCCATGAACTTTAGTAAATTTTCCCTAGAAAATGATCTCTGTAATTTGGATTCCTAAGACACAGACAAATAAATTGGAAAATGAATAAATAGAAAGGAAATACCTAAAAGAAGGTAATGATAAGTTACAAACTTCCCATAATAACACTTTTTATTCCGACTAAGAAATGTGGAAGAATGAAGTCTAGTAAAGAGGTGAGACCACTGCTCCATCCTAAACGGATCATGATCCTAATTTTTGTAATAATATAATATATGTCTCCATAAAACATTGACCAATATGATTTAATTCCCAAAAATGAATTTCACTTGAGATTCAAAAATCTCTAGTGGCTGTTACAAAAAAAAATCCAGCTATATATCAATCTCTTACCATCTAAAAATGTGAGAGGGATCAGGATGGTATTTCATAAGGTGTGATATATGAAAAATATCATGAATGAATGTTTTATGAGCTATAAAATTCAAATGATAAGAACCCAAAAATGTCTTTTAGTGACCTAACATGAACCAATATATCATAGAGCCAACTTTACCTATTTTCTAAGATGAAAACAATCCAATTGAGAAGAAACATTAAAGAAAACCTAGTCACTTATAGAAAAATAAAAAGGTTAGTGTCTCTAATCCACACACAATTTCTATCAACTCTAATCTATAACCAGACGCTGACCTATATCCTAAATCCTCACTGACCTATACTAAATAAGACTTAGTCCCACAAATATGCTTCACCCAGTTCGAACCAAAAAAGAGGTAACCTACACAGATGACAATACAGAGTGAAGAAAGGATCCATTCTGATCGATGAGTGATAACTGTTGTTATATGTAAACTCATCTAGACCCAGATGGATATCCCATGATCCACTAAAATATAATAAACAAACATATAGAATATCACATAACATAGGAATAATAGGATCTATCAGACCAGCTATCTATGCATGGTATACTATAGTCAACATGATCTGAGTCTCCATCACCTCTTGGAGGCTCCTCCAGAACCTCGAAGTAAACCTATGATCCCTATTTGAAGTAATGAAAAAAAGGAACCATAGGAAATGCACAATCTACTAAACATACAAGTCACCTAGATCTTTAACTTGAGTGCTTTCACTAATTAGAATGAAATGAGATGACTATTTTAACTAATCAACCATCACAGAGGTAGGGTTCCTCTATATGGGATTCCATGGTAATCAAAAAACAAAATCTATAGACACCTTAGCCCATTTATAAATCTGAATCTTAAGGGGTGGAAGTAAAATATAATTCTTCATATGCTCTACCTTTGTCATCCATAATGAATAATAGTAAGACACATAATCATAAATTACATGATTCATATTCAACCACCAGAATAACCGTATCAGTTCATAATAAGTCTTCATAGTTACTTGATTAATGCACCATGAAAAATCATGATAAAAAAATTGACCTCCTCATTGATGATGGAATGAGAAAAAAATCCCCAAAATAGATAATGTGGTCTGAAGAGAAAGAGTGACCATTAATGGTATCCCCACAATAAAAGGATTTCTCAAATTCCTATAAACTCATCATACTGCAACTGAATCAGCAAAAAAGACTCAAAGATAGATGAAGATAAAAAAAACTAGAAAAATCTCTACATGAATCATTCTCCTAGTAATTTAGGTGCAACTGAGTAAGGAGTCCCATAAGGTTCCACTCCTCCTTCGATTCCAGAACAACATATGATGGTACATTCCTACTTAGAGAATCAGTAAAAAAATTCCCCTTCCTCAATGTGTATGCAATATCAATGATAAATTTTTAAAGGTATTACTACAATCATCTTTATATGATATTAAATTATTTTTATAAAACGGTATATCTCATTCTATTATGGTTTGAAAAGACTATGATCCTCTTCCAAAAAATATGATTCCACCAATATTTAAGTGCATTCATAAGCAAGATAAGCTCTAAATAATGAGTGGGGTAATTATTCTAATGTGTTTTAATATTATGAGAGTGTAAGACACCACATTATCATCCTACATGAGAACAAAACACAAAAGAATTCTAGAAGCATAATAGAAAACCGTATACACTTTATTTAGATTAGGTAATATTATAATATACGGTGATTTCAGAAGTCATTTGAACTCATTAAATAAGGCTAACACTTTTCATACTATGTGAGTTTCACACCATTTTTAGTAATATTTGTCAAATATGATGTTAACTTTGAAAAATACTTTAAAAATTGGCCATAGTATCCAGAAAGACCATGGATGCTCTGAAAGTCAAATACCTTCCATGGCTCTTCCCCTGAAAAAATAACCTTCACCTTCTCAGGATAAATAAATATTACATGATCATAAATCAAATTCTCAAAGAAATTAACATCTTTAATACAAAAATTTCATTTTAGAATATTTACATTCAAATAGTTATTCTTCAATATTTCTAGCATTAACCTCAAATGGTGCTCATTTTAGTGATCAGATATCAAATAAACGATGATTCCATCCACCAACACTACCAAAAAAGTGTCAAGATACTCATGGAATATCCTATTAATTAAAGACATATAAATTGAAGGATTATTAGTAAAACCAAATCGAATCACAAGATATTCATAATGACCATACTAGATCCTAAATTTTGTCTTAAATATATTATTCTATTGAACCTTGAGATGATGATAACCCAACTAAAGATCAATCTTCAAAAACCACTTTTACCTTTCTAACAGATCAATAAATTTACCCATATGGGGAAAAAAGACTTGTTCTTAACTATTTCCCATTTAAACTTGTGATAGTCCACATAAAATCAGATTGAACCATCCTACATCTTGGGAAAGAGCACTGGGGAAGTCTAAGGCCAATGACTCTAAAAAACAAAACCTTTAACTTCAAAGCCATCCAACTTAATCTTCAACTCTTTTAACTTTTATAGTTCTATATGACAAGAACATATGAAAATTGGTTATGTATTGGGAACCATATCAATAACAAAATACAACTCACTCTCAAGGAAAAGATTAGATAAACCATCTAGGAAAACATCATGAAATTCTTAAAAAATAGTGGGAACATCAAAAAAAGGAGAAAAATCATTAGTCTCAACTACTATAGTAGACACAAATATTTGAAGCTTCGGGTGGGAAGGTCCTATACGGCCAGACCTAAATCCAACTCTTCTTGAAACACACAAGATCTCCCATCGATCATAAGAAATGAGGTACATTTATGATAAAATTAAAAATATGAATGATGAGAAAAATGCAATCCATCCCCATAAAGATGTCAAATTGATATAGGTAGAGAATGAGAAAATCCCATAATAAATACACATAGACTATAGATAGAACACTATAAAGACACGAAAATCCATACTCTTTCTTCTTCCTAATGGGTATCACTATCTCAAAAACAAAGGACATGAGTTGCATTGGAAGGTTAAGCATATCAACTAAATAACCATATATAAATTTGTGGGAAGCCACAATATTAAAAAAAGAAACTACTAATAAAGATGAAATAAATATGGAAGTTCTCATAGTCTCTAGACCTGCATCTACCTTCACCATAAACTAATATATTTGTGTAAAGGTGTTTGACTCATAAGGCATGTTAATGGATCCCTATATTCCCTGATATATCTAACGACATCCCAATAGACTTTGGAGCATACAATCCATGACCATATTAAGGTATAGATATAGACTAACAGAAGAAATGAATAAAATAATAACTCCCTACCTATTACACAGATCTATAGGTGAAAGAAAATAAGTCCTGCTGTATCTGACCTTACCACCATGATATAAAGTCAGGGGTACACTACTAGCTGTATCATATAATGAATATGAGTCATGCTACTGAGAACTACCCCCACCACTAGTGCGATGACCATTCCACATTATCTTCTTCCCTTTCATATAACTAATGGTACTACTATGTGGAAGAGAAGGGGAAGAGTAAGTAAAATTTCCCACTTTATTCATTTCCACCAGCATAGACCTCCCACTCTCTCTACATATGTAAAAATTAACAACACGAATACTTATGATCTAATATTTAGTCATAAACCCTACATGTAATTATATGTTTATAGATAGTCATTCATTACTATGTCTGGAGAAAAACTATCAATCTTAGCAGACTAATTGGTGTATGCTGACACTAAATTCTCTCACAACTGAAAAGAGAGGAACTGTAGATACTTCTCCATCACCAGTGACCCTAAAAAACTTTTCTAGAAGAAGAGAGTCTTGAAACCCTTCAGTATAATCCCATATTATTATCTTCCCCTACCGTAGAATATAACCAACAATTTCTAGGATCCTCAAGTCAAAAATCCACACACTTCACCTTGATACTATCATATGCATCTAATAAAACAAATATCTAACTAATATTTCCATATAGTCCTCCTCCACTTTAGGTTCATTATCACCCTTAAAGGATGGTGTATTTTCATGAAATAACTTCTGAAATTGATCTCTTTCCCTTATATATACTAGTGGTACCTCAAGAATAGTATTATGTTCATATGGTAGATTCTGGTTTATAAAAAAACCACCCATATGATAGCCTCAAAAATATTCTAATATAAAATTGGATTCCCTTGAGGAGAATTTGTTGAACCACCCTAATTAACCCGCCGAACACATCTCAAAGGCATACTACTACACAATGAAATAGAATAAATGATCAAATAATAGGATAGTATAAGTTCAAAAAATAAATCCTTTTGTAAAAAACAAGATTAAAATCAATAACTCAAAACATGAGGCACACATCCCAACATCCCATGGTAATTGGAGTCTCCTTAAAAAAAGATCTTTCCATGAACTAATTACAACAAACCTCTCAAGTCCTAAAAATATTATCTCTAGTATACCTAACATCACAAGAAATGTAATCTTGATGATATATTATTCTTGATACCAATATATGATGAACCTGACCTATATACCCTCTAATACTAGTACTCGACCCAAATTTTAACAAACGTGAGGGGATTTATAGATCCTCGCGGGCTGGAGACAATCACCCAAATATCAAAAAACAACTGGAGGGAATGATTTCTTCAAACCCGAAGCCACAACATAACACACATGCACACACACACACACACAGATATATATATAATAAAAATATACAATATAATAAAATTTTATTCAATGACCGAAATAAGATAGTGGATAAGCGATATAACTAAAAAAATGATAATATCCAAAAGTACAAGTCTAACCACCAAAGGAAAACTAAAACAGGAAACCAACAACTTCATGTGATAGTATCAACAAAATTCCAGTATCTCACCACCAACTACCAAGAAACATCTGAAAGAAAACCTCAATGCCCCACTGCATCATGCTTCCTTTCCCTGTATATAATATAAAGGTATACACAACACAGAAGGGGTTGGATGGTGTGAGATAACTGGCTTAGATTTATCCCTCCTAGTTGTTCCAAAACAAGACTATCTTCAATAGTATGATCATTCCAAACATTAAATAAAACAAGGCCTGAGATACAGTTTAACGGTTTTTATCAAAATCCTAGAAAAAAATTTAATTCCCCACTTATCCACATGTTCAAAATAATGTAGGTAATATATTTTCAAATCATCTCATATACCTATATCAAATATGATATATTAAATCAATACAAACCATGCAGAAAATTTCATATCACAACCATGTAAGTATATGCAAAAAAAATAATCCAAAACCACATGTCACATCATTCCATGGATCACTATAGGTTAGAATAGTTTGGAAACTCATACCCCAAACATAAACAATCATTCATGCATCAAGATCCTAGATATATTCATCGAATATAGGAATCAAAGGAACACCCCATAATGTGAACCCAAACAAAAGTGTCTATCATGTCCCTATAACAACAGTCTTAGGGAGCAGGAGAACACCCCATTATTGAACCCCTTAACAGTTTTAACAAATGAGTCTTATTACTACTTCTACATAAGTACCAATGGCTTCCCATGTGCTTTATTTTCAAAACCAATTCATAAAAACCTTTCTTTGAAAACTATTTCTGAAATCTATTTAACAAATAATTATAAAACCATTGCATTTAACAAAACTAGTTAAAAACCATCTTTTATCAAAAACCCATTTCCACAGACACAAATAAAATCACTAAATCCTAAAATTTCATTTATAATTTTTTTTATCAAAACCAGATAAATAAAATTCATCCAATATATGCTACAGACAAAACAACATACATTAAACTAGGGTTGCAAATGCCATTAATGGGATCCACCATAAATAAGAACATAATTGTGATAATAGGGGACCTAGGGTCAATCCATACATCTTAGAATTTATTCAATAAGAAGAAAAGTTAGTGGAAAATATGAAATAACCCATAACTCAAGGAACTCACATTGCGCACCACAAAAACACAAAGGTTAACCCCCGGAAAATGTTCACATGACACTTATAAAAATAAATAAATAGAATCATCATCATAGATCAAAGTATCTAGAAACGTAGTGTAATGGTGCTACTTGAACTAAGGGAAGAAGAGATGGAACAACACCACCATAATGATCTATCCCTGAAAAAAGATATTTAGATGGAGATGAGTTCTCTAAAATATCCCTAAGAGCCTTTAGGTCAATCTAAGAAGAATTAAGTTGAATGAAATATGAAATCATCCCTGAAATGCACTAAAAACCACAACCCATGAAAATCACATAGTGTATAATCCATTTTCATATTATGTAATCCATGGATCCCAAGTGCGCAAAAATACCCATCACTATTTTTACAAATACCTGAACATTATTAATAAATATCATGAACATGATATAAAATGTGTGATACCATCATCATATGTGGTATAATCATACCTTCTACCCAATATAAATTACACGGTGTGTAATCTCATTACACAATGTGGATGTCTCCTATAAACCAAAAAAGTACAGTTTTTAGTTGAAAAAGACAAAACCACCTTCATAATTCCCCAAACATAGATATAACCTATAAATACATTACAAGTCTTTACCTTGACTCAATTAATTCAAATAAACATACATCCCTAAACATTAGGTCATTTTACCCAGAAAATTCCCTCGATCATCGGGAGTCCCAAGAAGCACCCATGTAAAAAGGAAAACAAGTAAAGAGAAGGGAAATAACTGAAAGTAGGTAATGGGATGTTAATTTTTCTATACCAAATTTCTCTTGAAGTGTGTATAGAATAATAGAAGGTGGGGTTATATTTTATAAGTGAGGGAATGTCCATTTTTTGAATTTCAAAAAGAACTAAATTAAAATTAATTAATTCTCAGGAAAAAATGGTTCCAAATTTTTAAGAGTTTAGTATAAGATAATTATGGGTTAGAATAATCCCATTAAAAAAATTAGGATGTTTTTATCCAAATTTAATTGTTATAACCCTTCGTTATCCCTTTTAATGATTACCATGACAAAAAGGATATTTACTCTTTAGGTGTCATGATATACACTATAAAATGGAAATTAGCCTATAAAAGGAGAAAGATTTATATTTTAAAACATATTAAAATCACATTTTTTAGGATAGGTTTTCTAGGAATTTAAATCATTTAATAAATTTTAATATATTATAAAATACCATTAATGTCATTTTGGACACTATTTATTTAATTTTAATTTAAATACATCAATAAATAATTGATTAAAATATAATGTTTTAAAAAATAATTAACATTTCATAAGTATATATAAAATATGAGGAACATAATAATTTATCCAATTTTTATTACTTTTAATATTTCTAAAATCATTTAATTTATTTTTATATCAACTGAATAAATGTTGTTTTATTATTGTGTATGAATATAAAATAATTATTTAACCACTGAAACATATAAATAAATTAAATTGATAAAGAATAATTTATCCTTGAAATAAAAATTTATAATTTTTCATATATTATTTCTATTAAAATAACACAAATTTATAGTTATTAAATTCAAGAGGATGACATTTTGTATTTATTATTTTCTAAAATTAATATAAAGTTCATAATAAAATAAATATGGAACCAAGTGTCCATATATTTTATAATTGGATGGAAAAGTTTTATAATACATTCATACTACTGGATTGGGGAATTTTTTGAGGTCATTTTAGTTCTTATCATATTATTTTTAACCTTAATTACAAGATTTACCCACACCTGGGTGATAATTATTCATTATGGTTACTATTGATAATGACAAAAAATATAAGGGAACTATTTACTAATTTTGACATACTAATTAAAAATATATAATACATTTTTGATGATGTAATTTAGATAAGTTGTAGAAATTAATTTAATATTAAAATTCAAAACACAATAAAAAGTAGTTTTTCAAAAAATGTGTTTTTTAGAATAAAAACGTTTTTATACTAAATTCAATGATAAATTTCACCATAACAAAATTTATTGAATTATTCATAATATAATGGATATTATTGTACTTTTAAACCATTTTAAATCAAAATTCATATTTTAAATTCTTGAAACAAAATTAATGTCTTTAATGGAAATCTAATTTTTTCACAACTCATAGTAAAATAAATCTTTTCAAAAAATACCACAAAATTCAAAATAAGGTAATTTTGACATGATGATTTCAGTTTTGTTCTCTTTATCAAATAAAATATCTAAATGGTCCATAAATTTTCTATAATATTAACTCATAATAAAAACCATTTTTGAGTAAAATATATTTTGAAGAATAAAATGTTTTTACAAAAAATTTAGCGATTAATTTCAATGAATTAATTAAAACCATTTTATTTAGTAATTTAATTATATATAATTCATAATAAAACTAATCCTATGCACAACCACCAATTCAGTGGCTTAGTTGCAATGACCTTATTTAAATAATATTATTTTTTAGTTTATTTAAGCTCGTTGTTCCTTTTTATATACGGTATCAAACATAATGTTTTTTAAAATCATAGGTATTTACATAAATTAATTCTGTTAATTAAATATAATTATATTAGAATTGTTTAAAGTGGACATTCATTTATGTTAGTTACTTGTACTGATGGATAATGGCCTGTTGAGTTTGGAGTAGGATATTGAAAGGTGGTCAACTCTATTTGAAGTTGGTTGTTTGTAAACATCTCTTATTGGTTTTTGTATTATTTCATGTTTCATGTAAATTATATCCCCTAAACCATGTCTTATTTTCTATAGAATATATTTAATTTATTTCCCTTGACCATATGAGTTATATGAACATGTCTAGGGGCACAAGGACCCATTTGATCATTAATCAGCAATTATTGAGTCACTGATGGACATTAGATAGACCTAGAGTGTGTGACATGTGACATATATATCATAAAGGGATATGTATTTGGTTAATTATCACATATTTTCATTATATTGGTGTTCTAATCATCCTCTAATTCATGGATGCGATTGACCGAGGAGTGTCGACTTAAGGCTCAGCCCATATTGGACCACTGTATTCCCTTATCATATTTTTCTAGTCGACCTATATTTGGATTGGGTGTTCATCCCTCACACAAATTAATGATTTAGGTGGTAATACCATGGTCTTTATAATGGATATTGATTTGGAATGTGGGTGATGAACTAGATTTTGAATAAGGGATTGTTGGATGTATTCTAACCCTAAATGAGGTGATTAACCTGTGTTGTTTCAATTTTCATTATAATATAGAATGAGTGTGGTTTTTCATGATAGGAAATTCCAACATGTCTCTATAATGTGATATTTTTTAGTGGTCTATGGATGTTACCCTTTTATTGTTTTATATTTTTAGAATATTATACTCTTCACGAACCAACCCACTAGGGCCCCACCTGGACCTATAGAAAGACCTGTGTGATTCCCCATGACAACTTCTAACATTCATGGTGTAGGTCAATAGTACTGAGTACTAAAATCACAAAAATTTGAGGTCTTAGAGTAATGAAACCTATACACTCACACAAACACACTTAAAATTACATCATAAACCTATAGGATATTATAAACTATACTACTCAAGAGGAAGCAATGCATGTAATCACCTATATTAATAAACAAAGTGTATTAATAAAAATAAATCCAAAGTATAAAATGAAAAAAGATTATCCCTAACTATAAATAAAGGGTAGTTCCAACCAAACAACTGATAAGTAGGTAAAAACATGATCCTCAACTCTGATACCCCACCTCATTACTACCATAGTCATTGAGTACTTCTAGGCCCTAAAAACACCTTTCCTACTAAAGATTCCATTTAACTTCTACTTTTTATACGTATGAAATGACATATTGGGGAAAATCCCATGTAAGGGTGTGTGTATACATACCTAGTAGTATATATCAAAAATGGAAATGGGAAAAAATAGAAATAAACATTCATCCCAACACATAACGAGGGAGAATAAATCCAAAACTAATATTATTAAAGAAGTGAATGAATAATGTGTGTAAGAGAGGAACCTATTGATCTTTATATCTAGCTAAAAAGGGTGAGTATATATGTTTCTATATGAGTTAGTGTTTTATTGATTCTTATATCCCAATATAACCTCACAAGATATATTTTAGGTGGCTCAAACCTTAATGAAGTCACATCATGGATTTTAGGGTACCAATGCTAGTCGACGACCTATGCCTCACAAAAGTATACAAGAGGGGGTACCAAATCCATAAATTGGAGACCCATTCCCATTGTTGTTATGGGGGGGGGGTACTAAACCTACATATACCAAGTATGTAGGGGACACATGACCTATAATATACAATCCATTAGGAGGGTTTCTAGCCCCTATGTATCCCTAGAGATCACACTTGAGACTCAACATCATACAACTATGATGGAAGGAGATATCTGATCATGCCACCTGAAATCAAATTTTTTATGTTGAAATGAAGGTCACCATAATGTACTTAGTGAAATTTAATTTATTAAGGGCTACTCATAGGTCTAGTTATGATTTTGAAATAAGGTGAAATCAGATGTATACTTTCCAAATAATAGTATACAATGTGTCTCTTGATATACAAGGGGTGAAATATTGAGTCCTCGCCTAGCTCTGTCATGTATCCCAATATAGCATGTGAAATTCCATATACACAACATGTCACCCATGGAACACAACATGTGGGACTAATTATTTTACCAGGCATGTACACCCTATACATTGATCAAATTTATAGGTAGGATAAAACAATGTATGGTACTTCCACATAGTCGTGTGGTGTTTAACTTAGATAGAAACCCTAGATATCATATTAAAGGGACTACATGTTGTGTGTTATTTATAAACACCCAACATGTGATTGTAAATTTGATAGATGGTAAATTCATCTTAGAAGATTTTGATAAATACACTAAATTCATTTCCAATATCACCCAAAGCTCTATCCAAGGCCCAAATCTCTAAGGTAACATCTATGGTGGTAAATTTCTATCCTCATATGTCCAAAAAATTGATTTCCATCAACCCATGGAATGTATTTTCTTCCCATCGTATCTCCACCATCATATGTGGGTTATAACCTCTATCATTCACCACTAATTAGATATTTACCTCTAGTGTTAATCTCACAAACCAACATGAATCTATATTTTGATCAGATATCAAACCAGATTGGTTGTCAAATCACTGAATAATCATAATCTGATGATGAAAACTTGAAGAAATGAGATAGAGAGGAACAATAACGAAGTGAAATCATCAATGGCCATAGAAAACCCAAATATTAGTTGTAATAAAAAATATAAGAAAATAAGTTGTAGAAATTAAATTAAATACATATAATCAAGGAAAAAAGAAAATATGAAATTGATCAGGCCATGATTATAATATTGTGTCAATAAAAATCAATTAATAATGAGTAATCCATACTTGAAATATAAAATAATGGGGAACAAATCCAAAAATTAAAAATACTTATGTCATCATTGGATCACTCATTGGTGAAGAATGAATCCATTATGATGTCATTGGAAATCTCCAATAATTCTATTATAGATGATGAATCCTATGGAATCTTATTGATGTTACTAGAATCCCCACATTTTTCACCCATGATACTCTCAATGAAAGTTCTCCCTCTCCTATGAAAATATCTTAGGGTTATGTAGATATCTATGAGGATTTTCCATAATAGGGTTTAAATAATCCATGAATTGGGAAACCACATTATTATTTTTGAATAAAATTAATTAATTATTACATTATCTCATCCTATAATAAATGAAGGTGACTACGTATCATCCTAGGTTCCAATATAGAAAGACATTATGTCATTAATAAGATATAAACCATATTATTTATTTAAACATGATTTCATATTTCATATCCAATACTCTAATCAATAAGTCTTGAATGGTGGGTTATCCCCTTGGGGGATATGGCCTACCATTTTATCCTATGTGTGTGGTGTGAGTCTGTTTAAATGTAATTGTACCCCAAAATCCTAATATATATATATATATATATATAGAATTTCTGTTATATCTCATTAAAACTCTATTTCATTTGTGTTTACACTTACTTTATTTTCTATATGTTTTTTAAATGTGTTTTTTGATCATCAAAAGGGGATATATTGTTGGTAATGTGTTATACCAATAATAATATTTTAATTATTATCAATTTTGATGCTCACAAATACCCTTTAGTATTTTACTATTTGAAATACTTTAAGTGATTTTTAGGATAATATTTATTTAGAAATTTATGTTGTTCTAAAGTTATATTTTGGCTAAATATTATTCTAATGTATTTTAGATATGTTTGTAATAAGTCTTGAAACTCTTTTTATAAACTATGTTTGTAATTGGAACCTATGGATTCCATTCCTTACTTTTGGTAAGGAACCATACTTTTATACCCCCATATTAGGAGTGAACATATGGATCAAGTACCCTGCACTATAGTAATGGTTTGGATCTGGTACCATAATATTTGAATCACCCCAACATTGTAGGGA
Source organism: Viscum album (assembly GCA_963277665.1). Lineage (NCBI taxonomy): Eukaryota > Viridiplantae > Streptophyta > Magnoliopsida > Santalales > Viscaceae > Viscum > Viscum album. The sequence goes on from OY728164.1 coordinate 1,391,190,055, forward strand.
CTAACCTATGGTTCAAGAACATAATGTTTTAAAGTCAACCGTATGTTTTCATCCATTCTATAAAATGTTTATTGTACGTTTTACTCCATAAAGTGCGGATTTTTATTTCGATATATTTTCCATAATTTATGACATTGTCTTTAAGGATTAAATATCTTTTTTAATGATATTTAAAGACCAATTAAAAAGATCTTGTTCAATGGATTAAATCTTTCCTATTTCTATGTAAAGTTAAAAATTTCAAATTATAACTATCTTGAGCATCCTTTTGAGCTTGATATCTTTAATGAGATTCTCTATCATACAAATTTTAGTTGGTATTTCTGTGTAAGTAATTATAACACCCATTAAATTTAGTTATTCAACTTCTGAAACCTCATTTTATTTTGCATGACCACATTATATTCTGTATTTATTGGCCTTGTTACAAGATCCTCAATACTGAATTCTCTTAATGGTTATTAAAGAGAATAATTTTAAACTCTTCTAGTAGTTGTGTCACTTATATCAACATTGAGTCACCATCCTATTTCCTCAACAACATCTTATATTTTTGATTCACCAATTTATTCAACACATAATAATACAGATCCAACTGACTTCTGATTTTCTTTCTCACATTGAGCATGATCACAAGATACTCATTGACCATCATCACTAAAATGAACCAACTTTCCTTTCATAGTTCTCCAAAATTAACCAAAATTTCTTAATATTTTAGAAACAATAATGTTTTTTTAATGAATTATAATATCTATCTCAATATTAAAGATTTTATTAATTCAAAAAAATGGAGAAGTAATCTTCTCATATGGATAAAAGGACATTTTATACCCCTTTTGGAAATAATGATGCATATACATCAACATAAATCTAAAAAAATTAAACATAGTTTCACTTAACATAAAAAACATAAAATGCATCTCAAGAAAAACGGTTTTCACCAACTTGAAAATTATGGGAACTACTATGTATTAAATAAAATGGACTGGTACCTTCCATTAAACTTCTAGATATTTTACATGAATCTTCCTTATCAAGGTGGATTGAAAAAGAAAAGATAAAATAACCTTATATTTATTATCTTCATCTCCAATCAATCAAATATTAATGTGTAAAACAACAGAATGGGGAAACTAAAAAAGTATAGATATTTCTACTAAAGAGTCCTTAAAACTCCAAATTATTTAACATTAAAAAGGAGGTTTCCTATGTGTTCTACAAAATTATACATGTTCATGAAATGATTTTACTTCACTCTAAAAACATACATAGTATTTTCACCATTGAAAATAAATTTTAAACCATGAAAATCAAGATCTTTTTTCAACAGTAGGTTCCTCTGAAATAACCACTCAAAATTGACAACCTTACCTTGAAGGACTTGTATTTAAATTCATGATGTTATTGGTATTTAGATTCTATGGGTATACATTTTTCTTTCCACTTTGACATTATGATTAATAAAAACATGAACGGTTAAGATTAAAAATTTAGGGTTCTAAGAGAAACTGAGAGATGCGAAATTTGAAAGGGTTCAAGTTTGAGGGTAATAGAGTTATGGAGAGAGGGAATTTTTGATGGTTTTGATGAAATTTGTTTGGAATCTCAAGCTAAAATATTCATAGTAATCATTATGGTAATTAATTATGAAGAGATGATTTTTCAAAATGAGTAATAAATCTATAATTTATGTATCAACTAATAAATAAAAAATAGTTTAACACATAGTAAAAAATTAGAATCAATAAAAATTAATTATTTTTTTAAATAAATAAAGAAATAAAAAAAATATTTTTTATTTTAAATAAAATGAATTATTAAATAAATTAAAAATTTTATTTAAAATTAAATATACAGACCCACTTTATTAAATTGAAAACTAGCATTAGGATGTGGTTTATTGACTATCAGTAAGTTGACATTCTACAATAATAAATTCAAAATATACATCACCTTTTGGAACATGATCACTTTTAAAATGATGACTTATATCAATACGATTACTATTGAGGGACTCATAGGATTTTTTTAAATATTAATTGCACTTTTTTTACATAAAATATTAATATTATTAAAATTTAGTCTAAATTATAGAAGTTTTAGTTTCAACCACAACAATTGTGCACATAAACTATTGAAAAAAAATTTATTTTCCCGTTGTTATTGAAAAAGAAAAGAAATGTGGTTTCTTAATTTACTATAAAACTAAGTAATTATCTTAAAAGATACATATTCCTAAGGTACTCTTCTTATATAACCCACAACCTCCAAAATCAGCATCTGAATAAGAAATTAAATTAAATTCATATTTTTTTGGTCAGGTAATGATTGAAAAATAGTTTCTTTCAAATATCCAAAAATTAATTTAATTGAAATAATATTGTATTATTCTAGGATTGACTAAAAATTGTCTCAAATATAGACAGAAACAATAACTTCTGGTCTTCTAGAAGTAAGATATAGAAAAATTATAATCCTTCCTCTAAATAACTTACTATCAAATTGTTTTATATCATCAGGTAAATCATGTTTCATATTGATACATATGGGAGTTTATAAGTCTTACTACATTCAATTCCAAACTCATTCAATAAATCAATAATATATTCACATTAAATTAAAACATTCCCATAATCATTTTGATAGTTTTCAAAACCAAGAATGAAATTCAATTCAACCATCAGACTTATTCAAAATTCATTTTTCAAATTTTTTGAAAAATAAGTATAAATATTTTTATTAGTTTAACCAAATATAACATAATCTACATTATGTTTTTTCAATATACAGTTAGAATTGTTTTTCTTAAATATATTAAGATCTTCCAAACACACGTAAAACCCATTTTTCAGCAGAAAATTACAAAATATTTACACCAAGATCTTGGTTCTTGTTTAAGACCATAAAAAGATTTAGTTTGTTTGGAAAAATTATTTGGTAGTTGAGGATTTTCAAAACATGGTAGTTATTAAAAATATAATTCCTCAACTAAATATAAGTTTAGAAAAACCAATTTTAAATTAGTTTTATATAATTTAAAATTCATATACAATGGAAATGGTAAAATGACTCTAATGGCTTCTAGTATAAAACAATGGTGAAAAGGTTTCATTATAATCTATCAGTTATTCTTAATTATATCATTTATGTACTAATATATATTTATATCTAAAAGTTATAACTTTTACATATTTCTTATTTCTAAAAAAACCATTTAGTTCTTGTTACTAGATGATTTGTTTTCCTTGAACCTAATTTTATAACTTTATTTATTCTAAACTAGTTGTGTTCTTCTTGCATAACTACTAGAAAAATTTCATCTTCTAATGCTTCCTTTATTGTTTTAGGTTACAATTGACTTTATAAGATATAGAATTCTGATAGGTTTCCTATAATCATTTCATTATTAACTCTTATATCTATATCTCCTATAATAGTTTCTAAAGGATGATCCTTTAATGATCTAGGATTTTTTGGTAAGAAACGTTTTCAGTCACTACTTTAATTTTCTTTTAGGATTCACTGAATTTCATCATATTCTATTCTATTTTCAAAATCATAATTAGAAGATTCAAATCTCATGTTTTATAAAGTATTAGTAACTACATGTGTTTGATTATTTCTTGGACCAAAAGGGTCACTTTCATCATACAACACATGAAAAAATTGTTCAACTATCCTTGAATTTTTATTATACAATAAATATTCTTTATAAGTAGAAAAATATCCAAGAAATATCCCTTCTCCATCCTTTGGATCAAATTTACCATGTTTTTCCTTATTAATCAAGACACATGCCATGAATCCAAAAAATTTAATGTGTCTAACTTTAAGTTTTTTTTTCATTAAATAATTTATTGGGTTTCATTTTTAGAAAGGGGATAATTAAAACTCTATTCCTGACATGGATATCTATGTTGATATATTCCACCCAAAAAATATGTCTTAACACTATATTTATTTAACAATTTTCTTTATATTTCTTGAATATTCATTTTTCCGATGTTTGAAATTACATTTGTTAAGGTGTTCTTGTAGAACAGATAGTATGTTTAATACCAAAATATGAGGAAAAAATTAAAATTTTGATTCTTGAACTCTCTACCAAGATCAATTATCAATGTAATTAATTTAAAATATTTTTAATTTTAACAATTTTTGAAAAATTTATATAAATAGGGAAAACCTCAATTTTATGTTTTATGGAATAATCCCAAGTAAATGTGAAAAAAATCAATAAAAAAAGGATCTTCCATCCAAACATACTACTATAGATAGTACAAACAAATCAATTCGGATAATTTCTATCAGTGTAGATTAATCAACATTATTAATATATTTTAAGGATGAATTTTGATACATGGCTATTCCAAATGAATCAATAAATAAATCTTTATCAAATTTAAGACTAATAAAATTAGAATCATAGTATTTATTACATAATTTGATTAAATTAAATAAATTACAATGTCAAAGTCCCTCTATTCCAAATCCATGATTTATTTGATTCAACAGTTAAAAAATATACTTTATGTTCACATAAAGAATTATGATCCTATGTATGAACATTTTTAGATCTGCGTTCTCCAAAATTTACCAATTTAACTTTAAAAATAGTTCAAATATTATTAAAAAAATCACTAAAAAATCATCATCATAGATTTGAGAGATAATTATCATATTTTTTTCACCCCTTGAACATATATGACTGTTTTGATAAAAATTGATTTTGGATCTCTAACTATTTTTTCATTTTGATTATCACTGTAGTTAACTATGACTAAATCTAATTTTTCAAAGTATAAAAATCATAAGAGTCTCCACTCAGGTTTCTTAATCAGACACTATCCATATTACATAAATAATTTTGTTCATTTTTTACTTTTGACTATAAATATATTGAATAAGATATTATTTTTTTACCCTAATTATCTTGGCTCTTACTATGTCATCAAATAAGGTTCTAGGTAACTAGACATGTCCAATTCTTCCAACGAATTCAGTAAAATATTCCAATAATATTTCATGAAAAAAAATACATTTTTATAGCCCTGAGTTGGGGATTTCTCAAATATTAGTTAAGAGAATAATTAAATTTGATTCCAAATTAAAAATAGGAAACTGTAAATATTATTTTATTCCTAGAACTAGGTAAAAAAGAATATATATATATATATATAATTTATACAATTCTATATTACTCCATATTCTATATTTATCCTTTTTATAAACATTTTCCCAAGAATATGATTTAGATATTCTTATCCCTTAGATAATATACTTCTAAGACTACTGAATGGATCAACTTTATCCTATAACTCTTTGACAATGATTTCTTAGACATTGTAGTTTGAGGAAGATTTACTAAATTTTCATTTCAATTCTAAGTGATATTTTAGTAGGCCATCATTTCATTTACGACAACATTGTGAATATTATTTAGTGATTTGCTCCTTTTTACTAATTGTTCATCAATTTATTAAAGAGTTTAGCAGTAGACATCTAATTTACTATTCAAAAGAAAAATCAGAATCAAATGTATAAAAATAATATGATTATACCACTTCTTCATATTTATCTATAAATTAAATATTTGATTTTAGATTTGTTGGATGTTTTTTGAATCAGATTTATAAGTACTTCTAGAGTCCTTAGAAACACTCAATGTAGCCTTCATAGCTTCCATAACTTTACACTCATAAAAGATTATCATTTTATAGTTCCTTTATTTGTTTTTCAATTTTATTTTCTCATTATTTAGATATGGTAAATCTCGTCTGATATTTCCCATATTTGTGCATTTGTTGGCACCAAAATTTTGGAATAAAAATAACCAATGGAAAGACTTAGGTGTGTCCTCGCAAATCTTGTTCATGGAGCCCTCGCAACCCTTCGGCCGACGCAAAGCTACCCCTCCACGAAGCCAACATGGAACAAGGAGGCGGGAGGATCTGCGAACCCATTTGATGTTTGCGAACCCACCGTAGAGTAAGGAGATGGGAGGCTCCACAAACAAGTTTGATGTTTGCGAATCCTCCGCAGAGCAAAGAGGTGGGAGGCTCCATGAACCCGTTTTAGGTTTGCGAACCCACCGCGAAGCAAGGATGTGGGACACTCTGTGAACCAGTTTGACATTTATGAAGCCACCGTGGAGCAAGGAGGAGGGAGGATTCACAGTTATGACAAAACACCATGTGTCTTACCACCCAGCAATCTCCGCTTCACGGTGCCTCTTACCTATAAATATCGAGCTCCCCTCAATCCCAAAGGATGGATCCTATGACCTTTCTCTTTCTTAGCTCCCAAATCACGAAGCAATTTCAGCCTTGCAAACCATGAACTATTTACAGTACTTTATCCTCACGAAGTGCCTTTCCCTTGGCTTGAATTAATCACCTCTTAAAATATGGATGCCCTTCTTGGAGCCCACGGGCCTCCGTGAAAGAATGAGATCCTCAAGGCGACTCGGGTGTTCATGGAACAATTATGATTTGTGAAATACCCTCCATGATCACGTGACCCACAAGCTAAGGTGGGGTCACTGTGCTTTGCAAAGCCCATTACTTCGCAATTCTATGCTTCGCTGGGCACACTGGATTCACAAATCAATGCTCTACAAATTCCGTTCCACTTCGTATAGAACCTTTTATATGCTCTTATGACATACACCTAGGCTAGGCCACTTCACTTCGCGAATCATACCCCTTCACGAAGCCCCTCCACAACATGGAGTACAAGAGCTTCATGAGGATTCTACTAATGAACCCCTTAACTCCGCAACTCCTTTTCCCATGTGACCCTCTAGGTTTGCACAAAGTAATTTTAAGATCCCTTGGTTGGTACTTCCTATTGTGTTTCTTTGCCTCATGCTTCTTCGCATAGGCACACTAATGGTTATTACTTCTTCGCATAGGCATGCTAACATGGACCCCTCATTGGATCACTCCATAATACCCCCTCACCACAGCATTGTGAATCCCTTCCCTTCCCCGAGGGAGAGTGGGTATCAGTCAAGTAAGTAATAGGGGTGTGTAGTAAACCCCCCTCATCAAAGATGCAGAACGTTAAACTACCAAGCACCATCCTGTTCAACACATGACATTAAACTTTGACCCCACCCCATGCATCATACATTGGGTGCCCCATATCAGACATTCTCTATGCCCACTGGACTCCATGGGAGTGATATCATCCTCACATAGAATGAGATCCTCTTTTTTGGAGTGATGTCTAACCATGGGGAAAGGGAAACCATCTTGGTGCAAGCCCATAGACTTTCTTGCGGGAGGTAACATCTCTGCTCCTCCTATCTTCTTCCTGGTCAAAGACTGGAGAGGGGAGATGGGAATCAGATCCCTCCTTCCATCGGTGTCAAATCCCTCTCCCTTTGGGATTTTCTACAACTAGGCCTCCATCCTATAGTACATCCCAATCTCCATCTTCCTTGGATATGGACCACACGTAAGCCCCTATTTCCATTTTGGGCCGCTAACCACATGAAATACCAATTCAATTTTCCACAGATGCACCTTTTGTGATGTGACCGTCATGTCTTTACTGCCTCTTGTTTCTCACACCAAGCTTGACTCATGTGGGAATAGAGTAAGCATCGACCATGACATCCTCTCTGGGCAGTCTAGAGTGTAATTTCCAAATACCATCCTGAATAACTTGGATTTGATTATTGGTAAGGCAATGTAGATAGGAAGCATCCTAGAGGTTCATTCCCACCAACCATTGGTCTCAACCATCTTCATTTCGGTTCACCAACATCTCCTAAACCACATTGACTTTGATCCTAGATAAGGAAAGGTATGTAGGAAGCCTCCCAGAGGTTCAATCCCAACAACCATTGGTCCCAACCATCTTCACTTCGGTTCACAAAAATCTCCCGAACTATGTGGACTTTGATCCTTTCCAAGGTAAGGTGTGTAGGATGCCTCCTAAAGGTTCAATACCAACAACCATTGGTCCCAACTATCTTTACGTCGGTTCACCAATACCTCTCAAACTACATGGACTTTGATCCTTACCATGCCAAGGTACATAGGAAGCCTCCCATAGGTTCAATCCCAACAACCATTGGTCCCAACCATCTTCACGCTAGTTCACCAATGTCTCCTGAACTACGTGGACTTAGATCCTTTCCAAGGAAAGATACGTAGGAAGCCTCCCAGAGGTTCAATCCCAACAACCATTGGTCGTGACCATCTTCACGTCAGTTCACCAACACCTCCCGAACTACGTGGACTTTGATCTTTGCCAATGTAAGGTACGTAGGAAGCCTTACGAAGGTTCAAGTCCAACAACCAGTAATTCCACCGACTTCATGTTGGTTCACCATCATCCCACATGATGTTAAAATGCATGCCCCTTTTTTTCCCACACGCTGTTAAACGATACCCACTCGAACTACTTGGGCTTTATCCCTATATTCTAGGGAGGGTAAATAGGAATCCTCCATGAGGTTCAACCCCATCCAGTTGTAAACTATTGTGCCCCCATCCAATGGTAAGCCATTGTAAACCCAATTCAGCGGTAAGATGTTGTGATACCCTACCCGAAGGTAAGCCTTTGTGAACCTCACGCAGCGGTAAGCCATTGTGATCCCCATTCAGCAGTAAGCTGTCATCAACCCAAACCCAGTAGTACGACTTTGTCATCCCTTCTGTTGGCACCCATATATCTGGTTTGTCCCAGTAGAATCAGTCCAAAATCGGGCTACTAAACACATGTAAGCCCTGATATACCATCGGTTCACTATGATTTGTGCACATCACGATCCTATACCCCATCATAAACTAAGTGGAATTCGATTCCCTACCACAAGATACATAGGAGGTCTCTTCAGGGCTCATGCTCAACATCACCTTTTCCCTTGAGTTGAATCCATATAATCCTCCATCCACTAAATTTATCCATTCATTATCCATCTTAATTATGACTCGGGCCTCCACATACTGGTGAGATGATGTTAATTCACCTCTTAGTATCAGTGTTCCCCCCAGGAGTTGTGCCCATCTGATCTAATCTAGTTAGTGTTCCGATCAGTCTGATCCTTATCTGCTAGATGTTAAACTCATGGCATACCCTGTGTTAAACATGGAAAGCTATGTAAAACCGTAGAGACATGCTTATGGAATAAAATTAACCTCATTTGATGTGGGATGCCTCAGGCTTCCGCGCCCTTGAAAATCCCCATAATAAGGGGTAGAAACCCAGATGCGCTAGTGTTCTAGTATTCAGACATGCCAATGATGTCCAATGTGACTACTCATCTGACCGAAGGTGGCTGATCTAGCCATAACCCTTGGAATTTCCTGACAGAAGCAGTGTAAATAACCGACATCCATGAAGATATGGCATTTGGAAGTGTTTCACGAACAAAATCTTAATCTATTTGGGAGACACAGACTAGGTGATGATTTCTGAGGAGGAATCCAAGAAAAGGATAACTGAAATCCCATCATCCCATTTCAATCAAAGAGTAAACATCCCTAAATAAGTGATTAATTTCGCCCTCCTTTGGAAAGAGGGATTTTGGGGAAACAAAAAGAACATCCTCGTCCCCAAATAGATGGATGTGCATGCCTCGACTAAAGCGTCAGAAACTGAAATGGTGAACCTGATGTGAAGTTATTCTCCTCAATGTGGATATTAGTAGCACATGAGACATCAGTGTATTAGCAAGTCACCAAATCCAGTTATCCAGCATCAGGTCCCGCTAAGCAAATAGTGGGACTAGCATGAAACTAACCAGAAGTTGAGGAAGTCAAAACGTTGGGCATCTCGACCTGCGACATTGTCAATGTGGATCATACTTATCAGTCATGGAATATGGAATGTCACAAGGGAACTAGATGTATATTTCATTTTTGCAATGCTAATGGTTTAATCTCCCAGCCTTTTTGGACCCAAGCTACTGCAATAGGAAACTGATCACCTCCCATCCACTGACGGAGGGGCAAGGGAAATGTCAACGCGGAAACTCTACATGTATTCACAAATTCTACGACAATCTCCACAACCATAACATCTGGGTGTCCATGCCCCATTTCCACTTTTGAATTCATTTAATTAATGGTGATAAACGACCTCATATACCGATATAAGGAGGAGTGGATTATCCCGATTTGGGATATGTCCCTCCAAGATTTAGCGACATCTATGACTTTTCACTACTGTCACCCATAAGGGCCACATAGGGAGCCACTACTCCCCACCCCAACATACAATTGTTTCGAGAGCATATCCCTGGAATGCCTCGATGACTTCCTCCCCTATGCCGATGAGGTAGGGGATATCTGGGCCAGCTCGGCTGGGTTCCCAATTATAGGTCTCCCAGTAGGCCGCACCAGCACCACCACCTGATCCCACATGTTGAGGAGCTGGTAAGACATGCACCTGCACCATTGGCCCTAGCTCGGCTGACTCAACACCAGCGTTGGGCACATGCCGAGAAGGATGCCCACCAAGGGGCATCAACGTCAACAACCACTATGGCTCACGCCACCGCCGATGTATATCATCAGCCCATATGTATGATGAGCATGGAAACTTATATACATGACACAGATCGAGGCCCCAACCACCCCAGGGGTAGGCTGGGTCAACTCTCTTGGTCGCCGGTGTAGGGAGTGCCCGCCGCGGGCTGACCTGCAGCAACGAAACCCAGTACAGAGGTCCTCCCCATACCGACAACATGGAGAACTTGGGTCCTCCCCACTTCCCTGCTCGGTATGGAGGTCCACCCCGTACTACCTTCAATATGAATGAGGGTCCTCCCCATGACAGTGACACTCAGTACGAAAGTCTCTCCTACATTCATTACGTTTGGTATGTGGTCATTCCTTCTGTCACAGACTGCTGGTGTGGGGACGTTGCACATCCGGTCAATCTCCAGCGTGGGGGGCCTCCCCATGTCCTTACAGTAGCTGGTAAAGGTCCTCCTCACTTCAGAAATTAGAGAAATGAAGGCCAAATTTGCTTCACCATCACCCCACATGGAGGTCCTAGCTGTGTTCAGCATGACCAGTATAAGGACCCTCGCCACGATGATGCTACTCGGGGAAACAAGCAAAGAGGTCCTACCCGTGCTCTTATCAGCTCTAGCAGAGATCTTACCTGCTCCAGAATTTCTCACGAAAATTCCATCTACAAATTAGTTAGTGGGAACGATGGTCTTCCCGGTGTTCCCTTTTATATCTGTCCTGGTACTCCATGCACCCCAGCTCACTCAGGCGGAAACCATCCCCAACCTAACACCAGTATGGCTGGAGGTCCTCATGATGAAAATCTAACCTGTCTCGAATAACCATCTCAAGGAAGGAGGGAGGGTCTTCACCTCCGTAAGAAGAATATAAACAAGATACAGACCGAGATTAAACCAGCATGATTCTCAGATTCTGAGGCGCAATATGAATTAGTGATGGAACCTCTCCTAGATCCTTCATGTCAAGGACCGGGGAAAGAACAAGCTGCATCAGCCTCATACTTCCAGAGTGTGAGGTCTATCAGATTCTCACCTCCCTCCACAAGTATATCTAGGAGGAAAAAAATGTGGAAACTCTACAGGTTTCAACCATGAAATAACCACCATATTCACCAGAAGCACTCTCTACCTTGACAAGAGATCACAGAGAGCTATTATGGGGACCAATGGTGGACGATCAATAGCATGGTCAATTACTAGTAGACATATTCCCTACACCATAAACTGAAATCACAAGCCCATCTTACCACGATGTGGTGGATAAGTCACTACAATATTCAGAGGATAGACTGAGATGCAGTGGTTTGTAAGCTCTCCCACTGTATTCTCCCTAGGCCAGCCTACCATATCAGTGGTTGGCTTCTATACCGCTACCATTTTTCCAGCCGCCTCTGGTTGACGAGTGGGGAAATAAAGGGGTAGAACCCAAATCTGGGCCAAAGAGATTGAGGGATATTCTTGCAGTGGACCATTTCTCATAGATGTTTCGGCCAGTTGTAGCACCTAATTTTTGTGCATCAGAATCTCTCACCCATGAAGATGACAAGTTTTTCTGCCAGACCCTCAGGGAGATTCATTTTCATCTTCGTCATCAAAGATTGGCCCACCCCATGAGTCAGGCATACTTTGAAGATGTCATCCAACAATTTTTTTTGGTTGATTTGGCCGCACTCTCTATGGCCTAGCACCTTGAGTCACTAGGCCACCATAGGACCCTCCAACAATGATGCGTCTATAGAATTAAAGTGATCCAAAAGATAATCAAGGAGGATTATCCCCACGTGAAAATCCATGGTTGGGGGTAGTACGCAACCCTCCATTTCTGTTCCATCATGTGCCAACCTGATTTTTCAGGCGACATAGAGGAAATTCCTTTAAAAAGGGTCACAATTAACATGTCCGACCTATTGGGATGTGAGAATGAGGTAGAGCTTCTCATAGAGGACCTACTGCCTGAGGGAGTTTCACATCTCTTGGATCTATTGGGAATGATTACTCATCAACAAAGGAATCTATTGGGTCTTCCAATTCCTATGGAGGAATTGGTTTTTAGACGAAATCCCAACAAGGGTAAGGAGAACCTTGGAGATTTCAAACCCTCTGACCTATCTGGTTCAATACAGAAGGTGGAAGAAGATCCCAAAAAATCCATGTTGCATCTAAAACATTCCTATCACAAGAAGATGGTTGACGACCTCTTTGATGAATGTGCTACAGAGTGATGACTAGACTACAGTGATCCTCATCCAGGGAAGCAGGGGTAGAAACAAATTCCCCTCAACAAACTACCTCTAGGTGACTCTGACCACCCTACCAACATAGACAATATTTAGGTTAGAACTTATGGTTTGAGGGTGCGGTATGAGTCACCAAATCCACCTGAGCGGTGAGAAAATCTTAGGGACCCAGCTTTGGTTCACTCAGCTACTCTGCAGGTAATTCCACCAGCCGCTACATGAGCCGCTTGGCCAGCTTATCGTATTGAAAAACCTACCAACATGATGGTGGTCAGGGATCCCCATCAAGATAGGAACCCCCACATAGATGATCTAATGGCGACACTAATCTCCTCCCTCGAAGCTTTAAAGACTCGACATGTGTTAATCTTGCCTAATGGAATGCCTTATCCGGCATGGGTGGATGATTTTCCATCACCCCCAGGTTTCAGAAATCCCACGTTTTCCCCTTCAATGGGACAAGGGACCCACCACAGTACTTGGCCAACTTTATCTCAAGTTGTGGGCCCATTTTGGGAACTATAGCATAGCACGAAGCCGCCAACATCCATTGTTCTATGAATACATTGGAGGGACCAACGTTCTTCTGGTAAAACTAGCTCCCCAACAAATCCGTAGCTAGTTAGGAAGACCTCCATAGGCAATTTCTCTAGCAGTTCAGTTCCACCACTAGGAAAATGAGTATCGCGGACCTCCTTGAGTGAAAGAAGAGGCTTGATGAGTGCGTTGTAGACTTTTTCACCTCGTGGAAAGAGCTCACATACACTCTTATCATGCCATTTACTCGGAAGAAATTGCTGACAATGTTCATAGGGAATGTCAAGGCAGAGCTGGTCCCCTATTTGATCACCCAGAACTACCATACGGGTTTCCAAGACTTCATTGATAAGGCCCAGTGCCTAACGAAATCCTTACAATAGGCTAAGAAGGAACATATATTGCCTCATGCAATCCCCACAAGAGAGGAAACCATGGATGAACCCGCAACAGTGGATAAAATAGAGGCCCCTAGGAAACTTGATTTGATACTAGTGGATCCACCCCCACAGCCTCGCTAACTCCCTCCACCTCAGGCACAGCCTCCTGCGCAGCAGCGCCCACCTCAGAATCTGCAGGTTCCCCCATGCAATGCACCGCCACCACCTAAGAGATATAACCAGGCTCCACCTCCTTTACAGGCTCCTCCATCCCCTTATCAGGGTTAGGCATGAAGAGCCCCCTTCTCAGATAAGAGGAATCATACATACTCATTCAATGAGGATCAGGTCCCTTGTTACTTCCAATGTGACTTGGAGTAGGGGATTGTACATTTCCCTAAATGTAGGAGGCAATAAGAGGCAAACCTCACTGATCTCCCTAATTACTTCCCCTATCACTGAATCTTGGGGAACACCCTCAAATAGTTATATGTGTTTAAAGACTAGTTTTAATACTAGGTAAATAAAAACATAGTCCGTTTAGGACCAGCTCCAGTAGGGTGGCATGTGTCTTCGTGAAGCCAGACAATAACAATAATAGTGAAGGCAAGTGGCATCAAGTTTCTAACCATGATTCTCAGAAGTGTAAAGACTAGATGGATCGTAAAATGGTCACTCGTGCCCATGGTTTTATTCATGCTCACCTAAATCGACCAGAGCCTGTAAAAACTGATGTGTCAACTTCTACTACTTCTGCATTTTCGTCTCAGCTGTTCCCTTCTCAGAAGAGCAAACACTGATGGTGCAGTGGAAAACAAATTCCCCCACCAATGTCATCGTCATCCCGTACTCTAGGCGACTTCATGGCCCTAGAGATGGTGATTCCTCCTAGAATCCATCCATTAGTGGATGACTATTCTAGTGATGGTCAAGGGTATGACTCAGTTAATACCATAGAGTTGGTAAAACCCTACACTATTCCTGACGATGAGAAGCGACATGCAAATCCTCCCAACATCCCCAACCATTGTTAGTATCGACTGAGCTACAGAAATATGGGTCATTAGAGATCCTCGATTAGTATTTCCAGCCAGGATGTGCATGCTACCGAAACTAGCCAATATGCCCAGCACAGAGCTCAGCATGCGCAACATTCTCATCTAGTGTCACTAGGTCCACCTTCACTGTTGTTCATGTTGTTGGATCAGGAAGATCCACCTCAACTGTGTCTTGATCAGAAATGAATTTCTATAGACCAGTCTCAGTCATCTAGCCCTCATCCAGTAGTCACTCCATAGGCTTCAACTAGTGAGCAGCGGGATATTACCAACACCAATCAACCGCCGGTCCCGACAGCAGGACCCACCATTCCTCCTGTCCTGGAGTGACCTTTTGTAAGAAGAATTTCATTCCCGGAATAGAAGTATGATGTCCTCAACAATCTTTCTATCATTCCAGAATTTTTATCTATCCTTGGGGCCCTTCTTTGTCATCATATATGCATGAGGCCCTCGATGAGACTTTACAAATCCACCTCTAATTTGATACATAGGTAACAGCCAGAAAATCCTTTCGTGCGGAGGCCGTCAATCATGATAAATTCCAATCCATCACCTCATTATATGGAGAAGATTAAGGCTCTCCCATAGAGGGGCACATTCACCCACTTTACATCACCGGCCAGTTTGATGGCATGGAGGTTCGCTGCTATCTGGTCGACACAGGCTATGGGATCAACCTAATCCCGACTCGGAAACTGCAAAAAATAGAGTTTTCTGAGGATGATATGAGTACCTCTAACATAATAATCCATGTTTATGTTAGGAGGGACTAGAAACTGGTCGGTAAGATCTTCTCGGAGACCCAGTTCGGTGGCCTAGTTGCCGGTACCGATTGTATGGTTGTCTCACAGGACACCGCCTACAGTGCGTTGATGGGAAGGACATGGCTTCACCTACATGTGGCAGTTCCTTAATCGTATCACCATTTCCCCAAGTACTCACTTAATGTTTGATTGGGTGTGCTTCAAGGTGAAGCATCTCACTTTACCTCTTGTGAAGCCCACTATCTAGATGCCGACTATTACAAGTGCAAAGACAAGTAGATTCAGGCTAAGGAGGTTGACCATGCCACAACTGCGGCTGAACCATGGACAGATCTAGATGATTATTACATCTTTTCAATCCACTAATTGGAGGCTACAACACTAGACATGGGACAATTCTTCATTGTTTCCAAAACAAGGTCAAAACACATTTCTATGTCTAAGCGACACCGGAAGATCACCTCATTCTCCTAAAAAATAAGGATCTGGTGATCCTGAAGCCTCCTACTCCCATATGGTATCAGGATATATACCCCATGTTAATGAAAATATGTCATACTTTCTTATTTCACTAGGCTGGAATTAAACGACTCAAGTTGACACACCATTATTGATTCAATATCATCAAGCATGGCCCCTTAGGCTGAATACCAGATTGGATCGGATCAACCGCCTTTATTTCTATGGTTTCTCCAGCACAGGAATCCTTTAGTGCATGGTCTACCGCCACTCAGTCTGAAACTGGTCTCTTTTTAGGATCTTTTTACTCAAAATAACCTCTTTCTGCTAAGGATACCTACTCCATAAGTGATGGGAAATATTTAGAGGATGCTCTCCTGCCATTGAATAGGGTGTTTCTACCACAGTTGATGAATTAGAGTAGGTGAACCTTAGTAGAGAGGTGGACCCAAAACCCACTTTGAGCAGTGCCTCCATGATCCTCAAGGAGCAACAATAATACATATACATCTTTAACAACACTGTGATGTATTCTCCAGGAGTTATGATGAGATGATAGGAATTGATCCTTAGGTAGCCTTTCACCTCCTCGGTCTCTCAGTAAATCATCGCGGGTTCAAGCAACCTCTCAGAAAGATGCACCCTTCCCACGGTGCCATGATTTAGGTAGATGTTGATAAGCTGATCAGATCAAATTTTTAAGGAGGTCCATTACCCAAAATGTCTAGCCAACATTGTGATAGTCAGGAAAAAGAACAGACAGATCAGATTATGCATCGACTTTCAGGATCTCAACAGTTAGTGTCTGAAGGATGATTTACTATTCCTATGACAAAATTGTTGATCGACACTACAACTGGGTTCCAAGACCTCCCCTTCATGATTGGATACTACATGTATAACCAGATCCAAATGGCCCCTGAGGATGAGGAGTCCACGACCTTTAGGGCACCACAATGTACTTTTTGTTACCAAGTCATGCCCTTCGGTCTAAAGAATTTAGGCGCCACCTATCAGTGTTCTATGCATCGCATATTTAAAATGATCCTCAGAACGTTGGTGGGATGTTACTTGGATGATATGGTGGTAAAATATATCCAGTGTCAGTACCATCTCAAATACCTTGAGTAAGTGTTCCACATCCTCTGTTCTCACCATCTGAAGATGAATCCATTGATGTTCACCTTTGGGGTCACATCGGGAAAGTTTATTGGCTTTGTTGTCAGATATAGGGGCATCGAGATCGACCCAGATAAGATCAAGTTCATTAGCCAGATGTCTACCCCAAGAAACGTCCATGATCTTTGATATTTCTAAGGCCACATGAACTATATATGCTGATTCATCATGAATCTGGCTAGAAATTTTAAGCCCTTTTCTTGGATCATTAAGAAAGGAATTTTCTGCGAGTGGGATGTGAAATGTCAGACTGCATTTGAGGAAATCAAGAAGTACCTGCTCCAGCCTCCGGCCTAAATGCCACCCATATTTGGAAAGCTATTGGTCCCTTACATAATCACCATATAATGGTCTCTTGGTGCCTTTCTCTCCCAAAAGAACAATGAGGGGATAAAGAACATTCTCTACTATCTCAGCCACATGCTCCTTGATAGGGATACCTGATACTCTTCTATCAAGAAGAGTTTTCTTCCGATGGTATTCAAATAACCGAAATTGTGGAATTACCTCCATCATCATGAGATCAATCTGGTGTCCTGGGTTGATCCTATGAAGTACATCCTAAGCCGCCCCATGTTGACAAGAATTCTAGCTCGGTGGGCAGTAATACTTCAGTAGTTCAACATCATTTTTGTCCCTTAGAAGGCTATTAAGGGGTAAGCATTGGTATAGTTCATTGATTCTCATCCAAATCATGCGTATCAGTCCATAGATCTCGATTTACCCAATGTAGTGATTCTCTCGGTGAACCAAGACATTCCGTGATGGAAAATGAACTTTGATGGTGCTTCCCAGAGCCCCACTGGCCAAAGGCTCAATGACCCCAAAATCAACAGAGTATGCCTCGGTATCATCATTATTAACCCACCACAATCCATTCTGCTGTATTTATTCCTATTTTCAGAAGGCAGCATCAATAATGAGGAAGAGTATCTGGCTTTCATTATTGGCCTCGAACTGGACCTCGAGATTGAAATTCCCCATTTTCATGTGAAAGGGGACTCCGAACTAGTCATCAAGAAGATCAACAATGACTATGTTGTCATAAAGACAAAGCTCGTACCATTTTTGTAACACACTCTCCATCTAATGGCCCTATTCCCATCTTGGCTAGAATTTACTCATGTCCCTCGATCTTAGAACGGTCGGGTTGATTCCCTAGCCAGCCTAGCCGCATCACTTGCAGAGCCCGAACAGGATGATCTGATTATCCACATGTCACAACAGGGAGTCATTACTCTCATCACTCCATATGGAAATGATAGAACACATGTAGGCCATATTACTATCGACGCCTCCACATCAGGACCCCCCAGGATCCCCCGAATGCTATGATTGAAGTGACATACGACTGGAGAACATGCTTTGTTGAGTACCTCCAAAATGGCACTCTCCTGGAAAATTGGGACGAACGCAAGAGAATTCGACATAGTGTGTTAATTCTTACCCTCTAGAATGGCCCATGTCATGAGTAGATCCTCTAAAAGAATGGGTTTGATGGGGACCACCCCTGCTGCATTCAAGGATTCGAGATTTCCCAAGTCATGAAGAAGTTTCATGTCGGTTACTGCGGGGCTCATCAGACAGGGCTGAAACTATATCACCATATCCAAAGAATTGGGTATTTTTGGCCCTCTATGATCCATGAATGCATCGAGTTCGCCAAAAGGTGCCATGAATTCCAAATTAATTCCAACTTTATGCATCGGCCACCAGAGCCTCTCCACACTACCATGTACTCTTGGCTATTTGCGGTATGGGGACTTTATGTCATGGGACTATATCCACCGACGACGACTCGCCAGTGCCAATTTTTCCTGACTGCTATGGATTTCTTCTCCAAGTGGGAAGAGGAAATTCTACTCTTGGATGTCAAGGCATCTTCCATCATTAACTTTGTGATATTCAACATCATCTATCAATTTAGAGTCCCTCATGCCATACTCACTGATAATGCCATGAACTTTTCGGGCAGTTGAGCTGATGATACTGTACGCTAAGTAGAACATCTGTTCTAACCATACCTCCCATTATCACGCGTAAGAAAATAGAAAGATAAAGGAGTTAAATAAAACCATCTCTATCATTCTGCAGAAAATGGTTTGTCAGAACAAGAAGAGTTGGCCAGACATGTTCCCCAATGCCCTCTGGGATTATCGGACGATGACTCGTAATTCCACACTGGTGTCCCCATATTCCTTGGTGTACAGAATGGAAGCCATCAAGGCCATTAAGATCTAGTTTCCCTTATTGCACATAGAGTTCTATGATCATCATGTTCTAGATAAAGTATCTGAAATCTATCTGGCTGAGTAGGAAGTGCTCGATGAGAAGAGGCTTCGTGCCCTGCACGATCAAGAAAAGCATCAGAACAAGATAGATAGAACTTTCAACAAGAAATTTAACCTCTGGTCTTTCTTTCAAGGAGACTTGGTGTTGGCCCAGAGAACATCAATGATAATTTGCGGGAAACCACCCATGTTGGAGCCCAAATGGTAAAGACCTTACATTGTTCACAATGTTTACTCCAATGGTGTATACTCCCAGGTTTCCATGGATGGCGAGGGTATAACTCCTCCCACTAATGCCAAGTTCCTCAAGCAATACTTTCCCTAAGTCACCTGGTCCTGCATGACCTTAAATTGTATGGTCCCACATGACCCTAAACACCATTAGCTTCCTAAATTTACTTAAACTACTGGTCCTACATGACATTAAATTGTAAAATTTACCACATGAAACTAAACTGTATATCGTCCTACAAGACATTAATTGGTGTATTATCCTGAAAGACGTTAAACTGTATGTCATCCAACATGACATTAAATAGTATATCATCCCACATTAGGTTAAATTGCGGGTCGTCCTACCAGATGTTAAACTATGTGTCATCCTTCATGTTGTTAAACTGTAAGTACTATGTATGGATTTATTCCCATCCTCATGGGATAAGTAGGAACGCTCAGACACTTTGTCTTGAGTGCAGTCCCATGTTTCCTCTTTGACTATCCCCTCTAGGTGTATTTCTCTTAGAGGATACCACATGGTATTGTGTATGCTTCTTCAGCCCCACTCATGTCAGGATTATGATGATTGCACCATGTGTCCTACGTCGTTCTTCTCTCCTCCCATGTCTGCACTGCAGGACACTAAACTGCATGGCCTTCAGAATAATTTATGGCTTGATTCTCATCCTTATGGGATACATAGGAATTCCCAGAAATTTTGTTCATAGGACCAGCCCCAAACTTCTGGATCTCCCATTGGGTCAAAACACATGGTGTGGTGCATGCTTTGTCCCTCATTCATGTCGAGCTCATCATGACCATACCATGTATCCCTTCTCTCTAAAGATTCCCACCACTTATACTTACCAACTTGACTTTAAGTTTCACGAGCACATGTACGATACCCACACTCCATAATTTGGGTTTTCAATATATTTTACATCTGAAAGGGACCTTAGACAATATGGATACTTAACCTAAGGGATCTCCTATCATTTTGTGCCAATGCCCTCAAGGACCTTGAATGAAAAATTAATACACGTCCAATTTTGTGAATATGGTCAGAAGTCAACACTCATTTTTTGTTCCCATTTCAGGTCACATGATATAGATGACGCATTTTGAATCTAGCCAACAACTATCCTTTGTCTTTGTCACCACCCCCATATGTCCCAAACATAGAGTGTAGTGGTTTATTCTTCCCCACTGTCTCTTCAATCTTTGGTCTGACTCAGGTAGGAGTGTGGCTCCACGTGTCAAACCCTTATATGATGGGGATAGCCTAGTCCCACTCCTTGTTTCCTACACTGAGAACTGGCCACATGGGCTTAGGAGATATGGTAAAGAAATTCACGCATGATAGGTCATATGGTGACAGTTGGCCGAGACACCCAGCCTCAGGTCCCTCGACCCCTTCGGCACCTTGGCCCACTTTCTCATTTACGATTGTGTGGTGTGGTATTGAATCGCCCCTCAATCACATCGTGCTATTTTTACATGCCACACATATCCCCTTGGTACATCCCTCTTTCATTTATCATCCTTTATGTGAGCATAGGACCCCCATGCTTCGTGAGACCATCATTTGGGTTTCCATCATCTTTTAGATCCAGAAAGACCCCCTGAATGTCATGGATTTTCAGCCCAAGGGATCTCATACCATTACATGCCAATGTACATGATTATTTCGAACAAAAAATTGATACAAGTCCCATGTTGTGAATATGGTCAATGGTCGATGCTCAATTGATTTCCCCGACCTCTGGTCAAACAAATAAGGATACTGTGTTGTGAACATGGTCAACAGTTACCCTATATCATTTATTATAATTAGGGGTTTTCCACAGGCACAATGATTCTCCCTATTTACTCAGCTATCCCACGAATATGAAATTAAACTAGGTGTCTATGGTATGAGACCTATGAAGTTAAACTAAGATCACCACCTTCTTCACACCATGACATTAAACTGCATGACCTTCAGAACTACGTGTGGATTGATTCCCATCCTTATGGGATATGTAGGACTGACCAAAATTCTAAGTCTTTGAGTCCAGCCCCATCTCTTAGAAACCTACCTTTCATCATTGACAATTTTCCTACATTCTTCCAGGAGAGGGGTATATGGTGTGGTATGGTCTTATGTCCTCATGAATGTCTGGTTTGTAACAACCATGCCACATACCTCTCTCTATTGAGTAGCCTTTCATCCCTTTCCCAACAATCATATTTCTGAGTTGGCTGCTATTACGTTTATTCCCACAACCCTCTTCGGTGATTCACCAATGTTCCCAAGAGTACTCTGGTTCAGAGCCTGGAGTGTTGGATTATACCTGGACATGCTTTCACCCATTTTCTGGCTTCGTGTTCTCCATCATTTGGGCCTTCATTATATTTCACATCTGTAACAACCACTAAATGGAATGTATGCTCAGCCCAAGGGCTATCCTACCATTATGGGTCAACATCCTTGAGGGTTTCAAACAAAAAATTCATACATGTCCCACATTGAGAATATGGTCAGTGGTCGACGCTCATTTGTGGTTGCCATTTCAGGTCACACGATATGGATACTATGTTTCGAACACAGTTAATAGTTATCCTCCATTGTCACATCAAACCATTTAAGCCTTAAAATGTCGGTTACATGACTCACTTCATTTTCCACCCCATCATTTCCAAGTGTAATTTAAACACTCCTAGCACTATCCCTCAATTCACATTTTCACGTTAAGAGGACAAAGCCATAGAAAGGAGTCATTCAGGGCTCCCCACCAACCTCCTCTTTACGTGTATCCCATGTGTTGCAAATTCCCCATCTGCCCTTGTCTCCCACACTGAGTTTGACTCACATGGGATTAGGCCTTTGATCAAGGTCTACACCTACATAGAAGAGTTACACATCTCCATGGTCCAAGCTCTAAGACCTTAAACTAAGATCTCTTTATATACCCTCTCTTTAAAACTATTTATGGCTTGATTCACATCCTCATAGGATATATAGGAATGCCCAAACATATCATCTTTGGTTCCATCTCGAGTTCCAATAATATATCTCTTATGTTATGCCTTTTAGGCCTCGAATCATATAGGACCACGTGGCATGGCATGTGTGGGCTTATTCCTTCGTTCATGTCAGGTTTACAATAGTCTCACCACGTACTCCCCTTCAAGGAGCTAGTCCCTCCTACCACATATCCCATAAGACATTAAACTGTATGATGTACCACATGACATTAAACTATATGTTGGCCTACATGACATTAAACTGCACCTTCTAGAACTACATATAGCTTGATTCCCATCCTCTTGGGATACATAGGAACACACAGACATATAGTCTTTGGGTCCAGCTCAGATGAGATCTAGAATCTTCTATCCCATATTCTCTAACCATTTTCCCCCTCGGCCCAAGGTTTCTTTCCTGAAATTGCATGCAGCGTCGTATGGACCTCATCCTCACTTATTTCATGTATTCTTTATCACACCATGCATGTTACCTCCTATACCTCATCTCTCCTGTATATGTCTAAGACATATGAATTTAAACTATGTAACCTAGTCCGACATGACTTTAAACTATTGTTACTATACTACACGATGTTAAAATGCATGGTTAGTCCCATAACATGACCCTAAACTGTGGCATTATCATCCTGGCCGCACGATGAAAAAACGGCACTACATCACGGTGTTCTGATCTGAGAAGACATCATGATTGGTATCATTCACACACCATACCATCTTTCAATGCACTCTTATAGCTTGATTCTCATGGTGATGCCTAGAGTTTCAATCCTAGGTCCATTTATTCACAAATAAAACAAACATTCATCCTAAAGGACAAACAAGATCTATCAAATGCTACTTATTTTGGTGTGAGGGTCATACCCGCACACCCTTATCATCCCTAGAATTAGTACTTTAATATGCAATCCCCAGAACTATGTATGTCTTGATTATCATTCTCATGGTATACATAGAAACGACCTTTCACTTTGACTTGGGACAAGCCTATATTTTTTTTGGTCCCTCGACCTAAAACCTCCCTAAGAAACACATTGTGATATAGACTCTTGGTCCTCATTCACATCTGGTATTATAATTACCTCTCTATGTGTCTCCCTCATTCCCTACCATCTTTGGTCTGAGCTCTATGACCATAAACTAAGATCACTATGCATCCTTACGTCAAGACATTACACTCCAAGACACCTTCCAGAACTACGTACAGCTTGGTTCCCATCCTCATGGGATATGTTGGAACGCCCATGCACCTTGCCTTTAGGTCCAACCCCAAGAATCTAAAATCTAGCCCCATCTTTTTAGTCCCTTGCTCTGAACACTTTCAAGAGAATGTGGTGTAAAAATCACCTATTAGGTTCTCATTCACGTTGGGTTTTGAAACAGCCACACCATGTGCCTCCATTGTCTTTTCCCAATATGGTTTGAGTTCTATGACCTTAAACTATGGTATCCCTATGGGAACTATGCGTCAAGTTTGGCTAAATAACCACCCTGCGTACAATCCATTAAATCAAGTACCCCCTTAATGGTCCAACTGAGGACATTAAGACAGAAGCGTACGACCCCAAGACCCTTGTCCATGGAAAGAGACCCAACTCCCTCTATCTGATACGTCAAATAGTTGTACACAGATCTATTGTGACAAAGAGCCCGAAGTACGGAATTTTCATAGGGACATTCCCTCGTTACATTTCCAAGCTTCGTGATCCCATTATTTGGATCCTCATCCTTATCCACATCTGTAGGGACCCCCTTTACATCCTGATCTCATGGCACATTGGCTTACCTACCATCTTGGGCCAACATCCCTGAGGACCTCTGATGACATTTGCAACAGGTCCTGTGTTTCGAACATGGTCAGTAGTCGAACCTCATTTGTCAATCCCCATTACAGGGTAACACGATATGGATGATGTGTTTCAAACACAGTCAAAATCTATCCCCTATCGTCAGGGTTCCATCATTGTGATCCAAATCTCTAGCATCAGGATTCTCATTTTTTCTACACCCTTATGTTTATGTGGAATTCCAACATACTCAGCTTTACCCCTTCAGGAATCTAGGTGTGCTATATAGTTGGGTCAGTATTTTAGGGACACCACTCACCTAGCATCCCACTTCCCCTAATTTGTTCCTTACTGTGTAAGGAATATACAATCACTACTTCTTGTTTCCCGTATCGAGCATGACTCACGTGGGCTTAGTAGTTTCGGTAGGACGTGTACTGGTGCAGCCATTCCACACATGCCTTTCATCATCCTGCATGACATTAAAATACACTCTCAGAACTACGTGAGGCTTGATTCCCATCAAAATGGGGTACGTAAGAATGCCTGGGCACTTTGCGTTGGGCCCAGAATATCTTTTATTTTTGGTCCCTCAACCATAAAAAACATCCTCCATGGATACATGGTGTATTGTGAACTTCCTAGGTTCTCATTCATGTTGAGTTTATGGCTACCACATCACGTTTCTGGGATTTTCCCTTTCACTCCCTATCCTATCTTATGACGTTAAACAGCACAAGTTCATATATCCTCAACACGTGGCACTAAACAACGGTTCTACCCGGAATAAGTTCTGGATGCCCCATGTTAGTCATGGGACGCACCAGGTCCTTTCCAAAGAGGTCCTTTTCAGAAGAATGTTTGAAATTTGATTGGACAGTTACAATCACCTAATGTTTTTCCACCATGGTGTCTTGATTTCAAGAGTGTTGGACTCAATTTGAACAACCCAACACTCCAAACCCCTCACTTTGCGTGCCCTTTATTTGGATCCTCGAGCTCGTTCATGTCTAAAAGAACACCCAAACGGTAGGGATGCTCGGCCTATGGCCCGCCTACTGTCCTGGTCCGATGTTCTGAAAGACTTAGGGGTATCATTTTGAGCTAGGCACCATGTTTCACACATGTTCAATGGTCGAACCTCATTTTTTATCTACGTTTCAGGCTAACACAATAAGTATACTATGTTTAGAATGCGGTCAATGGTTATCCTTCATTATCATACCACCCCACAATGTTCTGAGTCTTGGGTATCATGATTCACACAATCCACTACCTTATTTTCAGATAAATTCCAAACACCCCTAGCATTACCCCCTCTCATGCATTAGAGCACATTGGGAAGATAACATGTCGATTGCTCTGAGGTCTTCATCCTCTCGTTGGGCCTATCCCTTTCTTCTTGTAAGTCCGGATTGGTTGTTCAAAACCTAGATTCACAAATCTTGATTTTCAATCTTATATTCCGATAGAATGACAAGGTTTTTATCCCTTGTTTCTCGCATCAGTCCCGACCCATGTGAGCTTAGGGGATGATCACTGGATGTTCCATGAATGTGATATAAATTCAATATAACGGAAAGAAATAACATAACTCTTACATGTATCTAGCATGAATAATCAATGCATGAAGGCGTATTCAAAAGTTACATGCATCATAGTACCCGAGGATCGACCCCTCCCATGGATGGATTGACCCCGTCAAAAGGAAATTGTAGCTCCGCCATCCTCGGGCTTGTGGTGTCTAGGATTTTCTATCGCCTGTTTAGTTCCAACTCCTTCTCAGCGGAAATGGGTCGCAGTTCATCAGCCGCGATCCGGGCCCTCTCCTCATTGGATCATATGATTGCCATCTCCTCGGAGGATCACCTCATGCACTCTTCTGCCACCACCATCTGGGCCTTCATCCATGATATAATATCCAACTATGCATTGAGGAAAGCAAAATGTTCATCTGTTCGTATGTGCAGGTCCTGAATCTCATTTTCAACATCTTGGAGCCTCTTGATGTTCATCACTTTTCTCTAATACCAACCCACACCGAGGTTGCAATAATATTCCCAGATCTTCTCTACCATGACATCCTGAATGAGCATGTGGGAATGTTGGGCATCTACTCCCCAAACGCACAGTTCGCGCAGTCGCGAACGAAGTCTCTCCATCAAGTCTATCCATTGTGCTTGAGGGGTGTCATCGATAAGGCACTTTATTAGCTTCCCTGAACGGAGATGAACTATCTTGTTGTACAATTCATTAGAGTATATCTCATCCTAGTATGCAAGGTTGGAAGGATCATATGTGGGGAACACCCCCAATAACTAGTCAGTAGGGTCAGCATCCGGTGTCTGATCAGGAATGGCGGGACTTGTGTTGTCTGATCGATCTTCATCATCAGATCCCACTTCAATAATCCTAGGATAAACCCTACTAATGGTCCCACCAATGTCCGATCACACTGAAACTTGGTCAGCTTGGATATATGCCTCCACGACCACCGACACTCCCTTTGAAAAAGCTCCACTAGAAGTACCAACCAACCTCTCCAAGGAAGCCAATTCCATTTGAAGAAATGTGCATACCAAAAAAGTCACAGATGTCAGTTAGCCTGGTCAATGGGTGGATGTCATGAATTTTTTAATGGAGACTTATAGAGATCAAATTATTGGATTTGTTCCTAGGTTTTTGCCATCGGGACCCTAAGGCATGGCCTTCCATATATTTTTGAGAAGTCTGAGAACTCCATAGGAACCACCTCAGGTGTCCTGGCCCTATTGGGCACGGTAATTGCCATAGCCATGGGTGTAGATCCTGAAGGCCCTGCATGTTTATCTATTGAGGGGTGAGAGTGGGTTCTACGTATGGGGCCCTCCTACACAGTTTAAATATTAGTGAGGGGTATAATGTATCCTAGAAGCAGATATTGTGGAAGGGTATCAAGGTTTTACATTGAGAGCCTCTATAAACTCTTCAATCTCTGGGTCTGAATCACCAACTTCACCCTCCTCCAATGGGATCCCTCTACCAGCCTCCTCCCCCCATGTGGAGTCGTCCAATTCTTCCAGTAAAGGGAAGTGCTCCCTCAATTTTTTCAGCCAACAACTGTGGAGGGGCTGTAAGATCCAACAACACCTTCCCTAGATCTATCATTGGATGGGGCACCCTGAGAGTGCACAAAGGCCTCCAACTTTGACATGTATTTCTCTGACTCTTCATGGGACACTGCAAAGCCACCCCTAACCAGGCCCATCCCCGAAAAATCCATCCCGAGATGGTTCACGTGTTTCCACATCTCTAACAGGTTGAGGAATTACCAGTTCAAATAAAATAAGTCCCAAGCCTCTAAAAAGACAACATTATTTGACATGTCTATGTGAGGTAGCCACTTCACTGGAGCCCGGGTGGATATCCATTGGAACCCACCTGCTGAACTCCACTCCAAATGACTCTTCTCCTCTCGGACCGCTGGGTCCGCTTCCACCACTTTATCTACTATTACCTCCCATTCGACCGGTGTGTGCTTCACTGCCACTGCAGCCCCACCACCACGAGATATCCTCGTTGCCTTCCAACCTCAACCCCAATGTTGGGGAGGCCCCCCAATGTTGGCCCGAACTGTTGGCTACTTCAGCATCTCCCCAGGGTAGGCCGCCTCCCAATTCTTAGTGTACTCCTTCACCAGTATGAAGACATCTGTGGGATGAGGTTGCTCGTTCCTTATCTCCCCATCTTCTCGTGTGAACATGAGCCAAAACTGCCACATTACCCATTGGTGATCCTCATGGAGTACCCCCCCCCCAAGTAGACCTGTGGGGTCAGTTCTGCATGGACCAAAATATCCTTGAAAATCTGTGCGGGGAGTACGACTCACATAGGGGTTTATGGTCCACCCGTGCCACTAGGACCCCACCTCAAAAGGCCAAGAGGTAGGACCAATGATCTTCCATTCCCTGGAAATCATCGGTGAATACACCCATTGGCAACATGAATGGGTGAATGTTGAACACATATACCTTCTAGACCCAGTTTAGTACCGCCTGCATGGTCACCATGGCCAGAAAAATCCCTACGACATTTAGAATAGATGATAATAAGTTTGATCCTAGAGGGGAGATGAGGTTCAGATATTCATATATCCCCCTGACATGCGCCTCTATCCACCCGTATATGAGGTGGAAGGGACCACATATTCTCTATGGCTTCTTCCCCTTGCTGGTATTACACAACATCTTGTACATTTTGGAGAGCATCAGGATGCCGAGGTTGACATGTCCTCCCGTCTCCATCATGGATGACATGATAAACATACTCGGTCGCATGACCATGTTCGTGCCTTTCACTGGCAGGATCCAACCACAGATGATCGCCACAATGAATGAAGCCAACCTGATAACTGGTTACTGCTCGGTACTGATGCTGAATCCCCAATTTTTCATTGCCTATCACCTATTAGTTTCTAGTATGAGTACTCCTTGCCTCACTGAGCCCCCTTCAGGCAGGTCTGAGGCCTCACATGGAACAACCAAATTTTTGGGAATTTCAAGAACTGCTTGAACCACCATTTGAAGCAAAAGGCCCTTACTGACTGCTTGTCCTCTACCAGCACTAGGTTCATGAATGCTATCTCCAGTGATGGATCATCCAACACACCCATAATGGGAAGGAACTCATCATACATCACCCCTAGTATTGGGACCCCAATATCTTATGCAGGTCCCCTAAACTGATTCTGACCTCTCCATGGTGCAAATGAAAGGTATTGGTCATTGATGAACATCTTCTCAGCAGCTCCTGCATCAGCTGCTTTGGCTGATAGATTGGAATTGGGAGTCCCAAGACACCTCATACAGGCCCACCCTTCTCTGCTCGGCCCCAAATTCCTCACACGAGGTGCCTACCCATTAGGCTCATTCCCAGTCATCTAGGATGTTTTTGACCTAGTACAGATCCCACTCATCGTACCAACACTCTTCTGGGTTCCTCAGGGATTCCTTCAATATAGTATGATATAGCGGGGGAGACGTCTCTGATTGAAATTCCTTCCCATTAATGTTGTTCAAGTGATTATACTGACAGTTAGTGTTGACAGGCGTGAAGTCCTCCCAGGCATGGCCGTCAGCTGCCCAGAACCACTAGTGTGGGCACAACGTGCTCTTGAACTAGTAAGATGGCTCATCCCTGATCGCTTCAGGGATGAAGAAATCATCTCTTAGTCCAAATCCATACAGAGGAAACCTCTTACACAATAGATAGTTCTTTTGGAATTCTGACAGCAGCTCCACCAGCAAATTATGGTTAGAATGGATCCACCCAAACTCCCCTATACATGATCTATCTGCTATCTCCTCCCTCTGGGAAGCATCTGCAAGGAACCCTAAAAGACTCTTGGTGAGCCATTCAGTTTTTGAGTTTGGGTGTTTTTTGGTTTTGGTTCATGGAGCTCTTTTATGGATATCTTTCACAGAGTCTGTTCATGAAGGCAGTTTGCGGATCCCTACCCCGGCAATCAGACACAAGCTTCAGAGCACGCCGTCATGAAGTCAACGACTCGTTGTGCATTGTGAAGAAGAAGGCCCAATTCACGAAGAGAAATCATTTAGTATATGGAGCTTTGTGAAGGGATGGAACTAAATGCCAAAACGTGGAGATGAAAAAGGAAAAAATTGAGGTCATCCTCTCCTATTTATAAGAGTGTACCCCTCGTGCTTCGCGGCACATCCAACCATGGCATGCTTCATGGCACACTCATCCTGTACGTTGCCTCTTCACTTCATGAGGCTCCTTCTTGAGTCATCTTCGTAATTGGGAGATGAATTTTGTCGAATGAACATTCCAATATCCTAGACTCCTAGACAGATGTGGGTCATTTTTTGGCACCAAAATTTGGGAAAAACAAGAAAAAATGGAAATCCTTTGGGGATGCCTTGAAAATCTTGTTTGTGAAGCCCTCATAGCACCACGTCTGTCGCAAAGCTTCCCCTCCGCGAAGCCACCACAAAGCACGGAGGTGGGAGGCTCTTCGAACCCATTGAAGTTTGCGAACCCTCCACGGAGAAAGGAGGCGGGAGGCTCCACAAACAAGTTTTAAATTTTCGAAGGCACCGTGGAGCAAGGAGTGGGAGGCTCTGTGAACTCCTTTAACGTTTGCAAACCCAATGCTGAGTAAGGAGGTGAGAGGATCCACGAATCAGTTTGACATTTGTGAAGCTGCCACGAAGAAAAGAGGTGAAATGATTGACGATTATGACAAAATTCCATGTGTCTTCCCACTCAACAAGCTCTTCTTCATAGCGCATCTTGACTATAAATACCAGGCACCCCTCTAGCCCAAAAGATAGATCCTATGACCTTTCACCTTCATAGCTCTTAAATCACGAAGAAATTTCTACTTTGAAAACCATGAGCTCTTCAAGGTACTTTATCCATGCGAAGTGACTTTCCCTAGGCTTTAATTCTATCCCTCTTCAAAGAGGGTTTCCCTTCTCGGATCCCACGTGCCTCTGTGAAGGAATGGGATCCCTAACGGGACATGGTTCTTCATTGAGAAATTATGATTCGTGAAATACCATCCATGCTCACGTGTCCCACATGCTAAGGTAGGATCACTGTGATTCAAAAAGAACATTGCTTCGTAATGCTACGCTTCATAGAGAACCCTTTCTTCATGAAGCAATGCTCAATTAATGCCTTTACACTTCACAAAACATCTTCTATATGCACCTATGCCCTATGCCTAGGCTAGGCTAGTTCACTTCGCGAAGCATACCCCTTCATGAAGCCCCTCCATAACATAGAGCACCAGAGCTACATGAGGATTCTATCTATGAACCCACTTTATCCACAACTCCTTTTCCTATTAGACCCTATAGGTTTGTATGAAGTAATTTCAAGATCCCTTGTGTGGGACTTCTGGTTGCGTTGTATCCCCTCATGCTTCTTCTCACAGGCACGTTAATTACTATTTCTTTTTAACATAGCTACGCTAACGTGGAAACCTCATTAAATCACTCCATAACACCCCCTCACCATTGCAGTGCTGATTCCTTACCTTCCCTAAGGGCGAGTGGGTATCAGTTATATAAGTCCTAGGGGTGCGGAGTAAACCCCCATCGTCTGAGTTGTAGGACATTAAACTGCCAAACACCATAGTCCTCAGCACATGACATTAAACTATGACCCCACCGTGTGCATCATACGCAGAGTGCCCCATATTGGAAATTTTCTACACCTACTGGTCTCCACCGGAGTGAGATCATCCTCAAATGGAATGATATCCTCTTGGCTAGAGCAGCATCTATCCATGGGGAAAGGGAAACCATCTTGGTGTAAGCCCCTAGTATTTCTTGCAGGTGGCCGCATCCCTGCTCCTCCTATCTTATTACTGGCCAAAGAACAGAGTGGGGGGTGGATTGGCACTAGATACCCCCTTTCTTCAGTGCCAAATCCCTCTCCCTTTGAGATTTTTTACCTCCTGGGCCTCCATCTTGGAGTAAGTCCCAATCTCCAACTTCCTGGGATGTGGACCACACATAAGCCCCTGTTTCCATTTTGGGCCTCTAACCACGTGTAAGCACCATAAAATTTTCCAAAGATTCACCTTTCATGATGTGATCATTAGGTCTTTGAAACATCTTGTTTCTCACATTGATCCCGACTCACATAGGCATAGAGTTAGAGTCAACCATGATAACCTCTCTAGGAAGCCTAATGTGTAAGCCCCAAACACCATCCTGAACTACGTGGACTTTGATCCTTTCTAAGGAATGGTACATAGGAAGCCTCTCAGAGGTCCAATCCCTAATACCATTGGTCCCAACCATCTTGATGTCAGTTCACCAACATCTCCAAAACTACATGGACTTTGATCCTTGTTAAGGCTTAGTACGTATGAAGCCTCCCAGAGGATCAATCCCAATAACCATTGGTCCCGAACATCTTCACGTCGGTTCACCAACATCTCTTTAACTATGTGGACTTTGATCCTTTCCAAGGAAAGGTATGTTGGAAGCATCGCAGAGGTTCAATCCCAACAACCATTGGTCCCAACCATCTTCACATCGGTTCAACAACATATCCCAAACAATGTGTACTTTGATCCTTGCGAATGAAAGTTATGTTCGAAGCCTCCCAGAGCTTCAATCCCAACAACCATTATTCCTGAACATCTTCACATAAGTTCACAAACATCTCCCAAACAATGCGAACTTTGATCCTTACCAAGGAAAGGAATGTAGTAAGCCTCCTAGAGGTTCAATCCAAAAAACCATTAGTCTTGACCATCTTCACTTTGGTTCACCAACACCTCCCAAACTATGTAGACTTTGATCCTAGAAATGTCAAGGTATGTAGAATGCCTCACAAAGGTTCAATCTCAACATCTTGTTATTTTGACCCCCTTCATGTTGGTTCATCTTCGTCCTGCATGACTTTAAACTGCATGCCCCTTTTCATCCAACATGACTTTAAACGATACCCACTCAAACTACAAGGGATTTGATCCCTGTCTCCTAGATAGGGTACGTAGCAAGCCTATATGAGGTTCAACCCCATCCAGCAGTAATCTGATGTTCCCCCATCAAGCGGTAAGCCGTTGTAAACCCCATCTAGTGGTAATCCATTGTGATCCCCTACCTAGTAGTAATCCTTTGTAAACCACATGCAGCGGTAAGCCTTTGTGATCCCCATTCAGTGGTAAGATGTTTCCAAAATAAACCTAGCAGTAAGCCATTGTCATCCCATCCACTGGGACCCATATCTCTGGTCCGTCCTAGTGGCATCAAACAAACCTCGGGCTGCTAAGAACATATATGCCCCAATATACCATCAGGTCGCTGTCCTCTACACACACCCTGATCCTATAAGCCATCATGACCTACGTGGACTTTGATCCCCTACCACATGGATATGTAGGAGGTCTATTTGATGATCATGCCCAACATCACCATCACCCTCGAGTTGACTCCATCTCATCCTCCATTAACTTCACATAACCATTCATTGTCCATCTTGATTCTTACATGGGACACCACATCCCAGTGAGATCACGTCAATTATCCTCTTAGAATAAGTGTTACCTCTAGGGGTTGCACCCATCAGATCCACTCTAGTCAGTGTTACGATCAGTCTGATCCGTCTTCGCTTGACATTAAAATTGTGGCATACCCTGTGTTAAACATGGGAAAGGGGAGGAAAACCCTAAAGATATACCTATGGAATATAATTCCCCGCATTCAATTTGGGATGCCTCGAGCTTCCACACACTTAAGATGCCATATAATAAGGGGAAGAAACCCAGCCGTGCTAGTGTTCCAACGATCAGACACACCAATAACGTACAATGTGACTACTATCCGGACTGAAGGTTTCTACCCTAGCTTGACCTCTTGGAATATCCCAACAGAAGAAATGTAATTAACCGGCATCTAGGAAGATATCTCACTAGGGAGAGTTTTAAGAACGTCTTAATTGATAAGGGTGACCCAGACTAGGTGATGATTTCTGAGGATGAATCCACAGAAGGAAGAAATGACATCCCATCATCCTGTTTTGATGAAGGAGAAAACATCCCTGAATAAGCGACAAATGCCGCCCACCTTTGGAAAGTGGGAATGCGAGGAAATAAACAATGCATCCTCATCCAAAAATAGATGGATGCATGCACCCCAGTGAAAGCATCAGAATCATCATTCATAGAATCTAACTTCTTTATACACTAACCATATTTATTGATATAGTTGGAAGTCTATTTTAATCCTTATTTATTATTATAATTTTTTTAATCTTCTATCTAGATTTTATAGTTCTATTCTAGAATCTATTTACTCTAAATTTATTTTGAATACAACTTTTTCTTTTGAATTTTTTTTCATATTTTTTAGAATTAACTTTATGGTTGGTATTTTCCATTTTTATCATACTATGATCTTAATCTTCATCATAAATTTCTACTTCATACATCGTAAGAGTACCAATAAACTCATTCATTGTAATATTTGTGATAAGAGTATATTATTTTATTGTTGAAGTTATCCCATTCCATTTAGAGGTCATGAATCTTAGAAATTTTAAAGCTTTATCAAGTTGAATAATGTGATCACCCAAGGTAGTAACACTATTGAATATTTTAGTCAATCTGACATTCATCTGAGTGATTCATTCACCATAATACATTCTTAAGGTGTCAATTTTTTTCTTTGATTTGTTATATTTTAATTTCCTAATATTTATAGTTACATCATAAGAAACTATGATTTTTTACAAATATTATACAAAATTGAACATAGAGATACATGATAAAATTCATCGGAACCAATTCAACTTATAATACTATTCATGGATCTTGAGTTAACATCATACTTATCTTTCTTTAGAGACTCCCACTTTTCTAGTTCTCCCAGAATTGAATAAGCTTTGACAATCATCATATAGACTTTTAACCCATGATTCTTTAAATAGATAGTCATCCTTTATTTCCAAAGGACATATATTTCTCCATCGATGTATGTGGATGTGATCATGGACATTACTTCTTTTAGTTCTTCCATTAACATCTATATTTGTATATAACTTTTAGATGATTACACTAGAGATTATCAGAATTATTCAAAAATAAATAATATGATACTGAATATTATGTTAGAATAACATGAAGATACACAGGGGGTGAATTGTGTCCTTTTAATAATTTAAAAAAACCAAAATTTTATCCCTTTTCTTATATTATGAAGATATAGAACATTATCTATTTTAAGAAATCAATGTAGTGGAAAATAGTGAAGAAGAAAGTAATAATTTTTAGTTGTTTGAGGCACAATGATTGTAAAGACCCAAACATTTATTAATGAAAATTACTCATGATCTAATTAAATATATTATTATGTAAAATGGTTATATAAATTATGCAGTTCCTTGGTTTTATATTTTTGGAATTCAAGATAACATTAAGAATTGTTACTATTTCTAATATAGTTGTTGAACAATGATCACATGATTATTATAAACATAGTGCTTTAACAAATCCAATTTCCTCAAAAAAGGAAGAAATGGCTTCATCTGGTAGAATTGATCCATATGAAGCCCATTTGTCAGATCTCAGAAAGAATTTGGCATCACTATCCTTCGATATTGACCAAGACCATGCCTAGCTTCAACATGTTAATCTTGAACAGAACCTCCTAAGGGAGAAGTGGAAGTTAATAGAGATTACCACCAAAGCAATTTTATCCGATCCACACCAGGAGTCTGCCACCATCACACAACTTACCCTTAGGTATTATACAGGTGTTATAAGTGGATATGCAACAAGTCCCTAGTACCATGTTTGTGTTCATTATTTTTTGAGTAAAGAATACACATTTATTTTGTAAATAGTTTTTAAAGAACAAATAATTTTTTAGTTAATATTGAATTTGGAAATATATTTTAATGAATTAATGTATTTTTGAATTAAATAATATTTTAATAAAATATTATTACTAAATTAGTTTTTATTAATTTTAAATGATCATATAAATTATAGGAATACAATTGTAATTTTTATTATGGTTTGAGAGCTTTTTTTTCAAAACCCATGATTTTCCTATAATTATTGGTTTTTATTTTATAATAAAAACTCACATATTTAGAAAATTATTTAGATAAAATGAATATTATTTTTGGAATCAGGATGTCCAAATTATCAAACTTTTAATTTCTCATAATTTCCTGAGATAGTTGAATGATTGGGTAAAAATTAAATACATTTTTAATATGGAATGTGTTTTATGACATCATAATAACCCAATATTGATGTGATAAAATAATATAAATTATACGTTAGAACAATATATGTTTTACCTATAAAATAATATGATTATAGATTTGTTTGATTTATTTTACAATGCCTTAGTGGACCCTCCAAGAGTTATAATACATTTTATT
Source organism: Viscum album (assembly GCA_963277665.1). Taxonomy (NCBI): domain Eukaryota; kingdom Viridiplantae; phylum Streptophyta; class Magnoliopsida; order Santalales; family Viscaceae; genus Viscum; species Viscum album. The sequence goes on from OY728164.1 coordinate 1,391,226,404, forward strand.
ATTTTAAAATGATTTCCTTGAGAGTGTGACTCACCTCTACGTAAGAAATCCTAATATTTTAATAAGTTAGAACATTGGACTTATAAAATAATGTCTTCCAATCCCCTTTGAAAAAACCATGGGCAAAAACCATGGTATGGTTTGTGGTTTTGATTATTTTAATGTGTAGTTTCCAAATCTAAATAATAAATAATTCCTTATCCTTTCCTATATAATCCCACTCAATATCACATTACTCTTCACTAAAAAAGTTTTTAGCTTAAACAAAACTTTACCTCCTCTTTCTATTGTCCTCCCAAGGAACCCCACACTCCCAAGAAGTCTCTCTCAGGCCTTTCCCAAGCCTTTGGGATCAGACTTCCATATAAGGGATTTCTTCCTATCTCATTTTTATCCATGTTTATTTATGTTGTTATACCCTATTATTTTCAATTAAAAATGTTGGGGTATGATTTATCACCTCTCATATACTTCAATTCTTATTTTTTAATTATTATATACCCATTTATCTCTCATTAATTTCTCCCATGTACACCTGTTACCATGCCAAAATTCAGTAAGGGATTTCTGTCTCCAAATTTACATTCAAGAAATTATTTTATATTATGAATCTAAATTCCATTACATATTTTGGGACAAGTATGTATATGACCCACATACTATCCATTTAACGTACATATTATAAGACACCACCTTCTCTTTCATCAACCATTTTTATGAATTCTTATGTCACACCGTTATGCTGGTGAAATTTCACTGTGATTTTCCAAGCCAAAGTCATTTTGTAGTGAATACCATACCCATTTCTCCATAAAGGATATTAAAATTTATGAACATTTAGTTATTGATTATAGAGTTTTATGCATGAATTCCAAATTCCCTTATAATGGAAAAAATGATGATGTATAATGAATCCATGTGGCCCACTTATGCAGGAAATGAAAAGATTATGAAGGGTGCACCATGATAGTTCTCTAATGCATTGGGTAAAGACTAGTATCATGATACATCAATTGAAATGAGTGTTTAATCATGATATTTAAAGTTCAATGAGGTTTTACTCATTATCCATGTGCAATGAGCCTTTCCTCATTCTAATATCATGTTAAATGTTGTTGCCACATTTCCATGTTATGATAATAATTCTATATCATGACTTTATGTTCATGTTTCTCTTGTTCTATTGATATTTCTATTGCATATCATGAACTATATTCTTAATGTTACGTCTTTTTTACTCCCTTACTAGGATTTATAGCTATCCCTTTTCTTATGCATGTCCTCAGGTTATCCAATGCAATGCTAAGTACAAAGGAAAGTTTTTTTCATGTAAAAGAAGTTTTCAATGAGGATATTGTGTTTTATGTTCTAAGTTGTTATATAATGTTACTAAGCCACTAACAAACTATACCTATCTATATTATATGTATTATTAAGTGAAAAATTAATATAATAAATCATGTTAAAGTGTCAAATTAAGAGGAGGGATTTATAGTTGGTATTAGAGGATATGTTTAGTTATTTATGGGATTAGGATTAGAAAACCCTAGTGAAAGCCATATGGATAAGAATAAGAATAATAAAAACATCCCTAAATTTTGTTGAGTATATATTAAGTGGTTTATCAAGAAAATACATCCCTTTTGGTATATGAACAAGTCGAGGTAGCTCTGCACATTTGTATCTACGAGTAAAACCCAGAAACGCCGCTTTTTGCTAGACTCGAATGGGAACCGAAGCACAATAACGGGCCTTGCGGCACCCTTGGTTATGACACTACTAGGGGATATGCTTTGTTAAATTCAGAATCTTGGTATGAACCATTATTTGTGGAATTAATAAAATTCCCTGAGGAAAATAATTTGGGATGTAGATCATGGATAACATAGATTGAATCCTATAAATTCATAAGTAAAGGAAATAAATGTAATTTAAAAGTTATCTATTTTTGTCATTAGATTACCCTTTATGTGTTACCCCAGAAATTCCTATTATTCTAGCCAATGTCTAGTAATAGGAGGACTTGGGCTAATAACTGATGAGAAGATCAAGGAGATGACTGTAATAATGAGATACCCAATCCGATGGGAGTAGGAATCGAAAACGTTGTCATGATAATCTCTCAGTTAACTCAGGTTTTGAAAAGAATTATGGGTTAAGAAGAATGTTCAACCACCTCTAAGATAGAAAAAGTCATAATTGAGACCTTCATGAGACAAATTCCTCCTAATTTTAATGGATTATCTGATCCCTCAATTCCCGAACAATGGGTCAACTCTATTAAAAATATATTCTACATCTTTTGATGTTCTGAAAAGGAGAAGGATTTTCTGGATGGTTATCATATGGAGGTTAAATTTTATCAATGGTAGACATTGATTAAAAATATGAAGCCTAGGGAGGAGATTGAGGCATTAAAATGGAATTATTTCTCAAAAAAATTTCGATAAATATATTCCTCACACCCTCTGAAAATAAAAGGAAAGGGGCTTCGCTTCCTTCAAGAAAAAAAGGAATAATCCATTAGAGCATACAAGGAAAAATTCACATAGATTTCATGATATGCCTCCAGCTTTGTTGTTACTTTTTAATGTATAGTTGACCGCTTATTTGGTGGGATAAAACTTATCTTACAAAAATATCTAGAGATCCTTGACTTCGAGAGCTATGAGGAAATTGTTTGATGTGCTCTCAATGACAAAATAGAGATTAAATAATCTCAGGGTTATCATGGGGATATGAAGTGTAAGGTGGAATTTAATTTTGTAGGTAAAATGGATAAATCCAATGGTGCTAAGAAATTCCAGCACCCCACTTGCCAAAGGAGCTGAAAAGAAGCACCCCAGAAATTGCCTGAAGGGGATGTGGAAATGTTATAGGTGTGGAAGATAAGGGCACCTGGCTATTAACTGTCGAAATAAAAAACCAGCTGCTATGATATATAAGAGGAATGAACCATTTGAACCTCAAGACACTATTCATTTCTTCAACTTCAAATAACCATGGAAATTTGAAAACTTGTTCCCTAAGACAGGGGGTTTCGAAGTCAACCAACAACCTCCGAGGCAACAAGGGTGAGCTTTTTCCATTACTACCTCCGAAGAGAACCCCAAAAACGAAGTGGTGATAGGTATGATAGTTATTCATTCAAGAATAGTGTACATACATTTTGATTCTAGTTCTACACATTCTTTTATATCCCAAAATTTTAGTAAAGGAATCCCAACATCACCACAAATCATGGAAGTAGAGATGTCAGTGAGAATGAAAAATTTGCCAATCATTACAACCCATGAATATAACTCCTACCTTGTCACAATTTCTAGATTAAACTACCTGGTGAAACTTTTCATACTCCCCATAGTATAATTTTATCAAATTCTTGGCATGGATTCGATTTCCCTATATATAGCCAACATAAATTTCCGTTAGAGGGAAATCACTCTCCATATGGAAAATCGACCTTTGATTCTATACAAGTGCAAGGAGGAGGATGAATCTTCATTACTATCATAATCTCAAGCATGGATATTACTACCCTACGAGAAATCGTGTCTTGCTCAGATGATTGAGTCTGAGGAAGAAACCATCCTTGAAGACATGCCTATTATGAGGGAATTCGCCAAAATGTTTCCCAAGGAATTGTCTGGTCTTCCTCATAGAAGAGATGTTGAATTCTTGATTGATATTATACCTAGAGCATTACAAATATATAAGACTCTGTATAGAATGGTTTTTGTGGATCTTGATGAGTTTAAGAAAAAAACATTGGAGAATCTGGATAAAACGTTTATACTCCCAATTGTTTCACCATGGGGTGATGCATTCCAGTTCATCAAGAAGAAGAATGGGTCTATGCACCTTTGTATTGATTATCATGAGATCAAAAAATCATGATAATGAACAAGTATCCTCTAAAATGAATTGATGAATTTTTCGATCAACTACGTGGAGCATAATACTTCTCCAAGGTTGATCTCCGGTAGGGATATTAACAAGTAATGGGGAAGAATGAGGATATCCCCAAGACTGATTATTGTATGAGGCACATGCAGTATGAATTCATAGTAATGCCTTTCAGACTCACTAATGATCTAAAAATATTAATGGACTTGATGAATAATCTTTAGAGATTACCTCAACAAATTTTTGGTATTCTTTATAGATGATATTGAAATATACTCCAAAACCAAGGAGGAGCATATGAAGAATCTATGAATTGTACGAGAGACTGTGCTAAAAGAAAAGCTTTATGAAAAGTAAAACAAATGCGTGTTATGATTGAAGTAAGTCTCATTCTTGGGTTATATAATTATAAGCATTGGGATATCCGTAGATCTCTCTATGTCAACAGAAATTTAGGGATGGATGAGGATAACATCGATGATAGATATCCTTCACTTCCTGGGGTTAGATAGATATTATCTCATATTTGTGAGAAATTTATCACATTTTTCAAACCCTCTTACAATGCTAACTCGGAACAGAGTCATGATTTCTTTGAGTGATGAATGTGAAGAGATATTCAAGGATTTGAAAAAGAGTAATATCACTACACCCATGCTCACACTACCCCCCAAGTGTAGAATTTTATTTGGTATTTAGTGATGCTTCAAAGAAGGGCCTGGTCTATGTGTTGATGCAAAATGAAAAAGTTATTGCCTATGCTTCAAGGAAATTGAATGTTAATGAGAAAAAAATCTAACACATGATCTAGAGTTTCTTACAGTGATCTTCACTTAAAAAATTTGGTGACATTACCTCTTTGGGGTGAAGTGTGAAATATATACAGACCAAAAAATCCTCAAGTATATATTCACATAGAAAGAGTAGAATATGTGACAATGAAGATAGTTAGAGGTGACCAAAGACTATGAATTCTCAATCCATTACCACCCTGTGAAAGTGAAAAATGGGGCATATGCTTCAAGTAAATTGGACCCAAGATTTCTATCATTGACAAGAAATGAAAAGGATCCAATCTTATTTGAATGGATGAATATGGACATGGGAGTCATAAAGAAGTGAATATCATCAATCCTTTCACAAATTCTTGCTCAACCATCTCTTTTGGAAAGTTTAAAGTATTATCAAAAGGATGATGTGTGAATTCAGAATAAAGTGAAAACTATCAAAAAAGGTAAATCCTCGGAGTTCAATGTTAATAAAGAAGGAACTATGAGATTTAGTTCAATACATTGTGTTCCATAAAATCTATATTTAATGGAGAATTTTTTTATGATTCGCATAGTAAAATTTCTCCATTCACCTAAGAAACACAAAGATATATCATGATCTCAGAGAGAATTATTGGTGGGATTACATAAAGAAGGAGATTGCTGAATATCCATCAAAGTGCCTGGTATTTCAGAAAGTGAAGGTTGAGAGGAAGAAGTACAAGGGGACGACAAAAACATTAACCATACCAATGTTGAAATGGGAGAACATCGTGATGGAATTTGTCATCTAACTTAAGAAGAAATCCAAAGGAAACAATGTTATCTTAGTTGTTGTGGATCATCTTACAAAGACTGCACACTTCATTAAAATTTGAGAGGATTTCTCATTGGATCAACTAGCACATATATACATCAGAGAAGTGGTAAGGATTCATGGTGTACCCTTATCGATTATATCTGATCGAGATCTAATAATCACCTCTATATTCTAGAACAGTCTTCAAAATTATCCGAATAATGATCTGAACTTTAGTATGGCTTATCATCCTAAAAAAGATGTCCAATCTAAGCAAACTATCCAAAAACGTGAATAAATGTTGAGAGATTTATCAATGAACCTCAATAGAGGGCGGGATAAACATCTTCCACTAGTTGAGTTCTCTTACAATAATATTTTTCACTCAAGCATCCAAATGGATATTTTTAAAGCCTTGTAAGGGAAGAGATACAGAACACCGACATGTTGGGATGAAGTTGGGGAGAAGAAACTCCTAGGTCCAGAAATGGTCGAAGAAATAGTGGAGAAGGTTAAGGCTATCCAGCAACACATTGAAGCTGCTCAGAGTCGACAAAAGAGAAATGCTGATAATGATCGACGATACCTATAGTTTGATGTTGGAGACATGGTATTCCTTCATATATGACAATGGAAGAGATTTATGAGATTTGGAAAGATGGTAAAGCTTATTACAAGGTACATTAGCCCTTTTGAGATCCTTGATCACATTCGAGTAGTGGCCTATCTACTAGCACTAACACTGAACCTATCTCAAGTACATGATGTATTCCATGTATCACTCTTGAGAAATTACATACCTAACCCATCGCATGTACTCAATCTAGAGGTGGTACCTTTGTAAAATAACATATCCTATGAAGAGAAGACAGTGAAGATCTTAGATCATAGGGAAAAAGTTCTATGAAATAAGACAATGCCTCTTGTCAAGGTGTTATGGAAAAACCACAAGTTTTAGGAATCAACGTGGGAATTAGAGGAAGTGACGAAGCAGAGTTACCCTCATCTATATTATTATGGTAAAAGTAAATTTCAAGGGTGAAATTTATTAAGGGGGAATATTGTAATGACCTAAAATTTTATTAATGAAAATCACTATTGATATAATTAAATATCTTAATTTTTAAAATGGTTATATAAAATATGAACATCCTTGGTTTAATGTTTTTGGATTTCAAAACATAGTTGGGAATTGTTACCATTGCTAATATAGATATTGAAATATGATCATATGATTAATATAAATATAGGGCTTTAACAAATCCAGTTTACTCATAAAAGGAAGTGATGGACTCATCTAGTAGAATTGATCCATATGAATCACATTTTTCAATGCTCATAAAGGAGGTGGCATCACTAGTCTTTGCTCTTGACCAATCCGAAGAGCTTCAACATGGTAATCTTTAATGGAACCGCCTATGATAGAAGTGGATGTTAATAGAGATTACCCACCGAGCGATGTTATCTGAGCCACTCCTAGAGTCTTTAACAATCGAACACCTTACCCTTAGGTATTATGTGGGTGTTATAAGAGGATATTTAAAAATACCCTAGCACCATGATTGTGTGCTTTATTTTTTGTATAAATAATACACATTTATTTTGTAAACAGTTTTTAAATCACAAATAGTAATTTTAGTTAATATTCAATTATGAAATATATTTTGATGAATTAATAGATTTTTTATTTAAATTATATTTTAAGGAAATATTATTACTAAATAACTTTTTATTAAATATAAATGATCATATAGTTTTTATAAATACAATTGTAATTTTTATTAAGGTTTGAAAGATTTTTTTTTCAAAACCCATGAATTTTGGATAAATGTTAGTTTTTATTTTAAAAGAAAAAATTCCCATATTTTAGAAATTATTTAGATAAAATGAATCTTGTTTTTGGAATCAGAATGTCAAATTTATCCAAAAGTGAATTTGTCATAATTTTCTGAGACAGTCGAATGTTTGGGTAAAAAATAAATATCGTTTAAATATATAATGTGTTTTATGACATCATAATGACCCAATAGAGATGTAATAAAATAATACAAAAAGGGTATTAGGAAAATATATGATTTAAATTTAAAATAATGGGATTTAATATTTGTTTGATTTGTTTTACAATGCCTTGGTGTACCCTCTAAGACTTATAAAACATTTTATCGTTTTAAAATGATTTCCTTGAGAGTGTGACCCACCTCCACATAAGAAAGCCTAATATATTAATAATTTCAGACATTTGAAATATAAAATAATGTTTTCCACACTGATTTAAAAATAACCATGGGTAAAAATCATGGTATGGTTTGTGGTTTTGATTAGTTTAATGTGTAGTGTCAAAAACCAAAATAATAAAGAATCCCCTCTCATTTCGTATATAAACCCACTCAATATCCCATTATTATTCACTCAAACCATTTGGAGCATGAAAGAAACCTTACCTGCAATCTCTATAATCCTTCAAAGGACCCCAATCTCCAAATAAGCCTCTCTCAAGCCTCTCCCAATCCTTTGGGATCACACTTCAAAGTAATGGATTTCTTCCTCTCACATTTTTGTCCAAGATTCGTTATATTTCTATACCCTTTTATTTTCAATTAAAAATATTATGGTATGATTTATTATAACCCCTATACTTCCCTTCTTATGATTTAATGATGAGATGCATCTTTCTCTCTCATTAAATTCTCCCATGTACACCGATTTCCATGCCAAAATTCCATAATAGATTTCTCTCTCCTCATTTACATTCAAGAATTTTTTTTGTATTATGAATATAAATTACATTAAATATGACAAGACATTGTAGACGCCGGAAAAGTCCGTTGTTCCCAAACAAAGCTCCGGATGCGGAAATCGAGGTTATATTTGGAGTCGGAAGCATGTTTCGGAGGGCCCGGAGGCCTTGCGCGGAATTTTGGAGACCCGCGCGCAAAATTGATGAGCCGCGCGCAAACCTCACGGGATGCGCACAATACGCTGGGCCGGCACGCAATTTTGCGCGCCAGTGGCCCGCGCGGCTCCCCTTGCGCGCCGGGCCCGATTCCGCGCCCGCGAAGAGAATTTCGCGCCCGCGGCCTGGATTCCGCGCCAGGGGTTGCCTATAAATATAAGGCGACCCCCGACGTTTTGAAGGTTGCCGGAAGTCGAAAGGTCTCTCGTGCGCGCAATCCAACCCCTCCCGCGCGCAATGCCGATCTTCAGGTAACGTCTTTCCTTTCGCGCAATAAGGCATCGGGGTTCGCCTTCGCGCGCAATCCCTTGGGCTCTATTCCTTTGAATAATTCTTCACCCTAAGGCCTTCGTGCGCAAAAGAAGCCTCTTGCGCGCAATTTCCCCCTAGGGTGCGCGCAATCCGGCCCGATTGCGCGCACCCCCCCTTTTTTCAAAGTGGCCATTCGATTTAAGAATGAGCTGTTGCCCCCGTGCGCTATCTGAAGCCCGGTGCGCGCAATCTCTATCATTCTCGCGCAAAGTGCTGGCCCAATTGCGCGCCAGCCCGCCCATTTGCGCGCCGCCCCACGGTATTGCGCGCAAAGCTCCTCTTTTGCGCGCAAACCGCCAGGGTCGCCCCCTTTGACCCCCTTTGGGTACCCGCCTGCGTGGCGCCCGATGACCCTCATCCCAGGTGCCCGCACCGTGCGTCGTCTTCCCGTGCAGCCCCCTTAGGCTTGCGCGAAGTGACACGGGCCTATCGGCGGCTTCAACGTCCCGCACGACGTTAAACTGCATTCGTCCCAGCTACAAGACGTTAAACTGTACGCTATTCGTCCTGCATGACGCTAAACTGCACCACGTCCTGCATGACGTTAAACTGCATACGTCCAAGCTGCATGACGTTAAACTGCCAAGCATCCTCGTCTGCGCTGCAAGACGTTAAACTACCAAGCATCTTCGTCCTCAACACACGACGTTAAATTGTACTTCGTCCGGCAAGACATTAAACCGTCCGCTTCGCCCTCAACACACGACGTTAAACTGTACTTCGTCCGGAAAGACGTTAAACCGTCCGCTTCACCCGATCCCGTGCCGCGCACGCAGGGTCCTCCCGGTTTGGATGTGGCCCCCACCCACTCGTCTCTGCAGGGATGTCGGGATTGGAGTGGCCTTCACCCACGGGGGTAGAGTGTTACAAACAGAACGAACTACGTGGACTTTTATCCCTGTCTTCTAAACAGGGTACGTAGGAAGCCTCTCCGAGGTTCAAGCCCGCCACCTGGTCGTCCCGGTCGTATTTACGTCGGTTCGTCCATCAGTGGACCCCTCCTGGGTTCACACTTGTGTCGATTCACCTATGAATCCGCTCTTGAGGGGGACTTCACTTGTGTATCTCCATTGCACTTCCCCACTGCCTTTTCCTATTTCTCCCTTCAACGTCCAGCATGACGTGAAACTGTGATTCACCCGGCCGTTCCATCCCCCTCTGTGCGAGGTGGTTCGGTTCAATCCTTCTTCAGGCAGCCTCGATCTCCTTGTGAGTCGGCTTGCCAACGTCCAGCATGACGTGAAACTGTGATCCACCCGGCCGTTCCATCCCCCTCTGTGTGAGGTGGTTCGGTTCACTCCTCCGCCCGGCGGCCTCGACCTCTTCGTGATTCAGCTTGCCGACGTCCAGCATGACATTAAACTGTATATCCGAACTACGTTGACTTTGATCTGCGCTAACGCGCGGTACATAGGAAGCCTCTACGGGGTCCAAGCTCTTCACTCCATCATCCACCCTGATCCTTACCCCGGCCGCCACATCCCGGTGGGGTCATGCCATTTCATTCCACTCCACTTCGCTCGGGAAGCCGCCCATGTGCTGGCCCCAACGTCGGAGGTTCCCCGCAAGGGGTTCTGTCATCGGATCCACTTCTCGTGTTGATCAGTCCGATGCCGTCCCCGCTGGACGTTAAACTCGCGGCATACCCCGTGTTAAACATGGGAAGCTGAGGAAAACCTCAGGTAACACAGTTCCCCGCACCCAGTGCGGGATGCCTCAGGCCATCACGCCTTCGAGAAGCCCTGATTAGGGACAGAAGGCAGACATGCAGAGGCGCAGTGTTAAGACACGCCCCCGACACCCAGAGCCACCCGGTCTCCTCACCGCAGGTTGCTGCCCCGACCGGACTCCTTGGAGCGTCCGGGCGGAAGCAGCGTAATTAACCGGTGTCCATGGAGACATGGCGCCGGGAACGAGATTCACGAACATTCTTAAATCTATGAGGGAGACCCGAATTAGGCGACGAGTTCCGAGGAGACGTCCACGGAAGGAGGAGCCGACATCCCATCATCCCGGTTTCGATCAAGGAGCAGACGCCCCTGAATAAGTGACGAATGCCGCCCGCCCTTGGAAAGCGGGACTGCGGGGCCACAAGCCGCGCGCCCATCCCCTCGGGTTGACGGGTGCACGCGCGAACGCGTCCTGGCGGAACAGCGTAACCCGACGCACATCCGCACCGAAACAGAAAAATGGTGAACCCGACGTGAATCTCTTCTCCTCAATACGAAGGCCGATGGCTTTCAGAGGTGTTGGAAGACCAGCATGCTGCTCCACCGAGCATTCAGCACTGGGGCCCGGAACCCGCCAGGGGCTGGGGAAGGGAAATCGGGCACTCCGTCTCACGACGTCGAGGGCCTGGGTTCCCCCCCCATGGAAGGCATCGTGGCACAAATGGTTGGTTGTCGATTCCTTTTCCTGTCAGTGTTAATGGGTTTTTTCTCCCTGCTTTCAGAAATCAAGTCGCCCAATCCAGTGCCCGATCGCCACCCGCCCACTGGCGCAGGGGTAGGGGAAACACCGACGCGGCTACTCCGCACGGTCCTGCCCGTTCCACAGCCGTCCCAGCAGCCGCAACTGTGGGGCAACCACGCCCTCTCTCCCCCTCGGAGGTCATCCAAAGAAGGGTGATCAACAGCTTGGTGCAGAGATATGAGGAAGAGGGAGTCATCCCCACCAGGGACATGGCTCGCCTAGACCTCGAGGGAGCTGCACCTCGCCACCAACGCCGCCCCCGAGGGCCGCGCAGGGAGGCACCGCTGCCTACCTCGACGTCAAACCGCTTTGGGAGTTTATCCCCGGAGCGCTCCGACAACTCCTTCCCCTATGCGGATGAGGTGGAAGATGCCCGGGACCACCCTATCCGGGATTCGCTCTAGGTATCCGCGATGAGGGCTCCTGTCAGGCCACGACGACATCGCCGCCAGGCCTCTCAAGTCGAGGAACAGGCTCTCCACCTGCCCGCGCCGCTCATCCCGACTCGTCTGTCTCGACGCCAACGTCGGGCACGAGCAGAAGAGGATGCCCACCTTGGGGCCCTAGCAACAGCGGCCACGTTGGCTCAAGCCACTGCTGGCTCCAGTCACTAGGCCCCTGCGCATCCTGAGCGGGGGCACTTCTATGCTCGACCTGGATCGAGGCCCCGACCGCCCCTAAGGCAGGTTGGGTTGACTCTCCCGGTTGCTGGCACAGGCAATAGCCACCGCGGACCACCTCGCGGTAGATCTATTCGCCAACAGGGGATACTCCGTGTGGCCGATCCAAGAGGCATGGGTCATCCCACCTTCCGATCTCGGCCCGGAGGCCCGCCCGGAATCATCTCTTCCTGCGTCCCCTTTGATATCTGTCCCGGTGCTCCTCGCACCTTGGTTTCCAGTCCTCTTGGCCCCAGCACCAGTGCGGCTGGAGGATGCCAGGATAGAGATCAGTCGTGCCCCGAAGAACCACCCAGGGGAAGGAGGGCGAGGCGTCGACGCCGAGGGAAGAATGTCACGGAATTCCGGACAGAGATCTAACCGGTTCGTTTCTCTGATACAGAGGCGGAGTATGATTCGGCGACAGAGCCCTCCCCCCAATCCCGCCAGTCAGGGGCAGGGGTAGGAATGCGGCACGTCAGCCTCGTACTTCCCGAGAGCGAGATCGACACGATCCCCACTTCTCTCCGAAGGTATATCCGGAGTAGCGAGGGCCTGGTAGACCCCCAAGGATCAAGCTTGCGGTTGGTACCGGCCCCTCCGGAAGCGCCTTCTGCCTCGATCGGAGAAGCCGGAGACCTTTTCTCGGGACCGACGGTCGAACCACGATCTAGTGCACCCTCGGCGAGCACCGACGCTACGGCAGGATGTTCGCTCGCCGGCCCGTCCTATCGTGATGTGGTAGCTGGGGCACCGCCACCATCAGAGGGCGGCCCGGGATATGGAGGCCAATCGGCCTGCTCGCCGTATTCACCGCCGGCCAGCCCGTCGGCCCGGCGTCCCGTCTCGGCACCACTGCCGGTTCCCCGTCCATTCCCAGTCGTTGAAGAGGACCAAGGAGACCTGGGTCCCGAGTTTGAGTCGTGGAGCTTCTGGACCGTCCTTGCAGACGGCCACTTCCCTGAGAAGTTTTGGCCAGTCGCAGGACCGGACTTTGATGCACCCGAATCTCTCACCCCGGATGAGTTCGAATGCTTTCGCCGAACTCTCCGGGAGACTCACTCCCGTCTTAACTGCTTACAAATTCCATATCCCGGGAGTCAAGTGCACCTGGAGGATATTGGTGAGCAGTGCCATCAAATTGACCTGGCCACGCTCCCCGCGGTTCGGCACCCTGTGTCATTTGGGCACCACGAGGCCCTCCAACAACGATGCGTTGAGTGTTTTCAAGTACTCCGCAAGGATATCGAGGAAGCCACTCCCCACGTGTATATCCATGGATGGGGGCAGTACGCTGCCCTACGCTTCAGTGCGATTCGCCGACAGCCCAATTCAATGGGTGGCCCTGAGGGTACATCCCCAGGTACGGAAACAGTCAATATGGCTGACCTGTCGGGGGAGGGGAACGGTTTGGAACTTCTCGACGGGGGCTCTTCCCCCGAAGACAAGCCTTCGTTGGATCCATCGGTGAGAGTTACTCGTCATCAGAGGAACCTCCTGGGACTCCCCGCACCCACTGAAGCACTGACGTTGAGCCGAAACGTCAGCAAAGGTAAAGAGCACGGCGAGGCTATAAAGCCCGCCGACCCATCTGCCTCCACGCAGAGGGCGGACGAGGATCCCGAGAAGGCTACGCTACGTCAACAGCTTGCCGAGCAGAAGAAGCTGGTTGACCAGCTCCTCGCCGAGCGCGCTGCAGAATGGCGGCCTGACTACGGTGATCCTAGGCCAGGACAGCAGGGACAGGAACAACCACCCCTCGATGAGGCTCTCCCGGGCAACCGTGATTATGCCGTGTTCGCCGACAGGAGAGAGGCCATCGCCTATGGCAAGAGGGCGCGGTATGTTTCACCACACCCTCTCGAGCGGCGTGACTACCTGAGAGACCCCGCTCGGATTCCTCCCGCTGCCCCAAGGGCCGCCCCGCCCGCCATCCCACGAGTTGCCGAGTTCGACGACCCGGTCGACGACCCGATTGAAGGTCCATGCAATGCGCTCGTGGTTAGAGATCCTCGCCAGGACTGGAACCCATGTCCAGACGATCCGATGGCGGCACTCATCGCCCGCTTGGAAGCCTTGGAGACTCGGCAAGTGGCAATCCCACCGGACGGCAAGCCATACCCAGCATGGGTGGATGACATGCCGGCGCCTCCGGGATTTGGGAATCCCACTTTCGCCCCCTTCAACGGGACTGGAGATCCGCCACAGCATTTGGCCCATTTTAACTCGAGGTGCGGGCCTATGTTGGGGACTCCGGCGCAGCAAGAGGCCGCTAAGCTTCGCTGCTTTGTCCAGACGCTGGAAGGGCCAGCATTTGTCTGGTACAGCCAGCTCCCCGTCGGGTCGATAACTAGCTGGGAGGACCTTCGTAGACAATTCCTCTACCTGTTCAGTTCCACGACCCGGAAGACGAGTATCGCAGACCTCTTCAAGTGCAAGCAGAGGCCTGATGAGCGAGTCGCGGGCTTCGTCGCCCGATAGAAGGGTCTCACGTATTCCCTTGACATGCCATTGACTCAGGAGCAGTTGCTGACAATGTGCGTCGGGAACGTCAAGACCGAGATGGTCCATTCCTTGATCACTCAGAATTACCCCGGAGGGTTCAGGGACTTCTCAGACAAAGCTCAACGTCTCGAGGAAGCCCTACAACAGGCCAGCCAGGCACACCCGCTGCCTCCTATGATTCCTGCAAGGAGAGCCAGCAGGGCTGAGCCCGCTGCTGTTGCCCAGATAGAGGCCCCCAGGCCATTGGAGCTGCTGCCAGTGAGACCAGCTCCACAGCCTCACAGGAATCCGCCTCCACGAGCCCAGTTCCCGGCCCAGCAGCGGCAGCCCCAGAACCACCCGGCCCCTCCGCGTAATGTACCGCCACAACCCAGGCGAGATAATCAGGGTCCACCTCCTTGGCAGGCCCCTCCAGCCCCTCGTCAAGACCACGCTCCCAGGGGCCCGCGATACCTGACCTACTCATTTCACGAGGATCAGGTCCCCGGTTATTTCTGGAGCGCCCTGGAGCAGAGGATTGTGCGACTGCCTGAGTGTTGGAGGCCAGAGGAGGCACATCTCACGGATAACCCCCGCTACCGCCCTTACCATCGGGCCCTGGGACACACCATCCAGCGGTGCTGTGTGTTTAAGGATTGGCTCCAAGACCAGATTAACAACAACGTAATCAGGTTGGGCCCAGCTCCGGCACAAGTGGCGGGCGTGTTCGTGGGATCAGATGACGATAGCGGCAATGAGGACGAATGGCAGCTAGTCTCCGACCGCGGGTCCCAGAAGTATAAAAACTGGATGGCCCGCAAGACGATCATTCGTGCCCATGGAATCATCCGTGCGCGATTGAATCAGCCTGAGCCCCCAGAATCTGCGGGTGCTGCTTCGGCATCGTCATCCCAGCCTGCCTCTTCCGGGAAGAGCAAACGGCGGCGGCGCAAGAAGGAAGAGCGTGCCCCGCCAGTTCCGCCACTATCCCGCACTCTCGGCGATTTCATGCCCCCGGAGATGGGGATCCCTCCCCGGATCCGCCCAGTGGTGAATGATTCGTCTGATGAAAGTGTTGGGTACGCTTCGGTTAATACCGTCGAGCTGGTAAATCCCTTTTCGGTTCCCGACGTTGAAGAACACCAGGAGGACCTCCCTAGTGTCCCCGATCGTCGCCACCGTCGGAGGAGCCGCAACAACAGGAGTCGTCGGGGCACAGCAGTTGGTACCTTCAGCCAGGCCGTGCACGCCACTGAGACTAGGCAGCAGGCTCAAGATCGAGCTCAGCTTGCACAGCCCCCCCATCCGGGGATGACAGATTCGCCTTCGCCACTGTTTGTGGTGTGGGACCAGGCAGAACCGCCTCAGCCGCGTCACGATCAGCTCCGCCCTGCCACGAGTCCATCCCGGCCTCCTGACCCCAATACGGTGACTACTTCCCGGGCTTCAACCAATGAACAACGAGATGCGCCAAGCACCAGTCGGCCGCCGGCCCAACCGGCAAGGCCCGTCATGCTTCCAACCGCAGAGCAACCTCCTGCAACCAGGGGTTCGCACTTGGCCAAAAAGTATGATGTCCTGAAACACTTGGCCGACATCCCAGCGAGACTCTCCATCCTTGAGGCTCTGCGCATGTCATCTGAGATGCGCGAGGCACTCGCTGAAGCCCTGAAGAGCCCCCTCCAGTTTGAGACAGAGGTTGCGGCTGCAGAGGCCTTTCACGCCGAAACGATTGAGGACGCCGAATGCCAGGCAGTTATCTCGTTCTCTGGTAAGGATGAAGACCCTCATATACAGGGGCACATTCTTCCGCTGTATGTTACCGGCCAGTTCAATGTCCTTGAAGTCCGGCGCTGTCTTGTCGACACGGGGTCCGGGATTAACCTGATTCCAACTCAGACGCTCCGGAGATCGGGGTTGTCTGAGGATGACTTGATCCCCTCTGACCTCAGGATCCAGGGGTACGACCGCACCGAGCAAACTCCGGTCGGCAAGATACGTTTGAAGACCCAGTTCGGTGACTTGGTTACCAACACCGAATTCATGGTAGTCTCTCAAGACACTGCGTATAACGCATTGATGGGTAGGCCATGGCTCCACCTTCATGCGGCGGTTCCCTCATCATACCACCAATGCCTCAAATACTCCCTTAACGGTCGAGTAGGCGTGCTTCAAGGAGATGCCTCTCCTTTTGCCTCATGTGAAGCCCGCTATCTGGACGCGGACTATTACAAGAGCAAGGATAAGCAGATCCTGGCAGGTGAGGTCGAGCCTGTCACTGTTGCAAGTGATCCCTGGGCAAGTTTGGATGACGCTTACATCCTCCCGATTCAACGGTTGGACGTAGCCATGGTCTCGACGGCTTGTGAGTCTCCTGATGAGATGACCGCGACCGCCCATGCCAGCACCAGCGGCCCAGCAGGATCTGGTAGCCCCAATGCAGTTGCCAACACAGTCTCTCCCGTGGATGATCCCTCCCCGAGTGGAGAGGACGTGGAAGATGCACCCCCAGCCTTTGAGGAGGGCGTCTCCGCCATGGTCGATGAGTTAGTACAAGTGAACCTTGGAACTGAAGCAGATCCAAGACCCACATTGGTTAGTGTCGCCATGCCCTCTGAGGAGCGGCAGCAGTACGTGGACTTTCTCAGGCAGCACCGTGATGTGTTTGCTTGGGGCTATGACGAGATGCCGGGGCTAGATCCTCAGGTAGCCGTCCACCGCCTTGGTCTCCCGGCGAACCATCACGGGTTCAAGAAGCCTCCCAGGAAGATGCACCCATTTCACGGTGCCATGGTTGAGGCCGAAGTTGACAAGCTTATCAAAGCCAACTTCGTGAGGGAAGTTCAGTACCCCAAATGGCTGGCCAACATTGTGTCGGTCAGGAAGAAGAACAGGCAGATCAGAGTCTGCATCGACTTCCATGATCTCAACCGCCAATGTCCGAAGGATGATTTTCCCCTTCCAGTGACAGAGCTGTTGATTGACGCCACGGCAGGGTTCCAAGCCCTCTCCTTTATGGATGGATACTCCGGATACAACCAAATCCGGATGGCCCCTGAGGATGAGGAGTTCACTGCCTTCAGGGCCCCCCAAGGTACGTTTTGTTACCGGGTCATGCCCTTCGGCCTGAAGAATGCAGGTGCCACCTATCAACGGGCGATGCACCGCATATTCAAGCCAATCCTCGGCACACTGGTGGAATGCTACGTCGACGACTTGGTAGTCAAATCGCGCCAGCGTTAGGACCATCTCAAAGATCTTGAGAAAGTGTTCGGCTTCCTCCGGTCTCGTTGCCTGAAGATGAACCCGTTGAAGTGTGCCTTCGGGGTCACCTCCAGAAAGTTCCACGGATTTGTGGTAAGATACCGGGGTATTGAGATCGACCTAGAGAAGATCAGGGCAATTAGCCAGATGCCTCCCCCAGGTAACATCCGGGAACTGCAAGGGTTCCAAGGCCACTTAGCCTATATACGCCGATTCATCGCGAATCTGGACGGCAAGTGTAAGCCCTTTTCTCGGCTCATGAAGAAAGGTGCCACCTATGTATGGGATAAAGAGTGTCAGACCGCTTTCGAGGAAATCAAGCAGTACCTGCTTCAACCTCCGGTTCTGATGCCGCCTATATCCGGGAAGCCGCTGGTCCTTTATGTGACCGCCCTGGAACGGTCCCTTGGCGCCCTTCTCTCCCAGAAGAACAACAAGGGAACAGAGAATAGCCTCTATTACCTCAGTCGCATGCTCCTCGATGCGGAAGTCAGATATTCCCCCGTCGAGAAGAGCTGCCTGGCGCTCGTATTTGCTGTACAGAAATTACGGCACTACTTGCAGCACCATGAGGTACAGTTGGTTTCTCGGTTAGACCCGTTGAAATATATCCTGAGCCGGCCTATGTTGACTGGCCGTCTAGCGCGGTGGGCTGTGATTCTCCAGCAGTTCGACATCAGGTATGTGTCTCAGAAGGCCATCAAAGGGCAAGCATTGGCAGACTTTCTGGCTGCTCACCCAACCTCCGCGGATCAGCCGCTGGATCTAGGCTTTCCTGATGAGGCCATTCTCTCGGTCGATCGAGCCGGTCCATGCTGGCAGATGCAC
Source organism: Viscum album (assembly GCA_963277665.1). Taxonomy (NCBI): domain Eukaryota; kingdom Viridiplantae; phylum Streptophyta; class Magnoliopsida; order Santalales; family Viscaceae; genus Viscum; species Viscum album. The sequence continues at coordinate 1,391,244,851 of OY728164.1, forward strand.
TTTGACGGTGCCTCCCGGAGCCCCACCGGTAGAAGGCTCGATAATCCTAAGCTCAACAGAGTGGGCGTGGGTATCGTCTTCATCACCCCGGAGCAAGCCGTGCTGCCATACTCTTTCCTGTTGTCAGAGGGCTGTACCAACAATGAGGCGGAATACCATGCCCTCATCACTGGCCTCGAGTTAGCTCTCGAGATCGACGTGCCCCATCTGTGTGTGAAAGGGGACTCCGAGCTGGTCGTTAAGCAGATCAATGGCAACTATGTTGTCAGGAAGCCGGAACTTGTGCCATTACTGGAGTGTACCCTCTTTCTGATGGCCCGGTTCCCTTCTCGGCCAGAAATTGTCCATATTCCCCGGTCGCAGAACGGTCGAGCAGATGCTTTGGCCAGCCTTGCTGCGTCACTTGCAGAGCCTGAACAGGATAACCTGATCGTCCGCGTGACGCACCGCAGGCTCATCGCTCCCGTTATCCCAGAGGGAGATCGCGGCCCGTCGGTAAGTAATCTCACCGCGGTTGCCCCTGTGCCCGGAGCCCCGAGTACCCCAGATATGGCAGTCGAATCAGCCCCTGATTGGAGGACACCTTTGGTTGAGTACCTCCAACATGGCATTCTCCCATCGGATCGGGCCGAGCGCGAGCGAGTTCGACGCCGCACATCGCAGTTTGTCCTCCAGAGTAGTCCCGGTCTGGAGCAGATCTTCTACAGACGCGGATTCAATGGTGTTCTCCTCCGTTGCCTTCAGGGAGTTGAGATCCCATGAGTCATGCAAGAGGTTCATGCTGGTTCATGCGGTGCCCATCAGACTGGGCCGAAACTGTCCCACCAGATTCGGAGGTTGGGATACTTCTGGCCCTCTATGATCCATGACTGCATCGATTATGCCAGGAGGTGCCATGCGTGCCAGGTTCATGCGAAATTTGTGCATCGGCCGCCGGAGCCTCTCCATACCACCAGGTATTCTTGGCCCTTTGCAGTCTGGGGGATGGATGTTGTGGGACCTTACCCGCCGGCGACGGCTCGCCAGTGCCGGTTCATTCTGACCGCCACGGACTTCTTCTCCAAATGGGCAGAGGCGATTCCGCTCAGAGAGGTCAAATCCTGTTCGATCGCTGACTTCATGACCTCCAACATCATTCATCGATTTGGGGTGCCTCACGCTATCCTCACGGATAACGGAACCAATTTCCGAGCAGCCGAGTTGAAGAAGTTGTACGCCAAGTACAACATTCGCTCGAACCATACATCTCGCTATCATGCGCAGGCGAATGGACAGATCGAGGCGTTTAACAAAACCCTCTCTAACATTCTGCAAAAAATGGTTGGTCAGAACAAGAAGAGTTGGCCGGACAAGCTCCCCAACGCCCTCTGGGCTTATCGGACGACGACTCGCAATTCCACCCAGATGACCCCTTATTCCCTGGTGTATGGTGCTGAGGCCGTCCTGCCCATCGAGATCCAGTTACCATCCTTGCGCACTGCGGTCTACGACCAGCAAGCGCCGGACAGAGCTGCTGAAGCCCGTCTAGTCGAGTTGGAAGCACTGGATGAGAATAGACTTCGCGCCTTGCACAACTTGGAGAGGAATCAAAGCAGAATGGCTCGAGCTTTCAATAAGAAGGTTCGCCTCCGATCCTTCCTGCAGGGTGACCTAGTGCTAGCCTTAAGAGCGCCAATGATCCCCGGCAGGAAGCCACCCAAGTTGGAGCCCAAGTGGGAGGGACCTCTTGTCGTCCACAAAGTTTATCCCAATGGCGCGTACTCCCTAGCGACTATGGATGGTGAGCGTGTCACTCCTCCCACCAACTCTAGGTTTCTCAAGCAGTACTTTGCCTGAGTGCACTACGTCCGTGCGGCAAGACGTTAAACTGCCAAGCATCATTCGTCCAAGCTACAAGACGTTAAACAGTTCAGCATTCGTCTAGCATGACGTTAAACTGTATCACGTCCAAGCTGCACGACGTTAAACTGTCTAGAATATCGTCCGCACTGCAAGACGTTAAACTGCCAAGTGTTTCGTCCAACATGACGTTAAACTGTACCTCGTCCAAGCTACAAGACGTTAAACTGTTTGGCATTCGTCCAACACGACGTTAAACTGTACTACGTCCGAGCTACAAGACGTTAAACTGTTCAGCATTCGTCCCGCATGACGTTAAACTGCCTCTCAAGAACTACGTGCGGCTTGATTCCCATCCTTATGGGATACGTAGGACCGCCTGAACATAGGCCCAGCCCCATCCTTCGGGAATTTCCATCCCACCTCGGGCCCTTGGCCCAGTTGCCTCTGGGTATGTGGCGTATGGTGTGGACGCGGGGCTACGCCCTCATTCACGTCGGTTTGCTCGCCACGTTGTACGCCCCCCACGTTTGGGGATGCCTTCTGCTCCCCCCTTTTCTTTCTATTTTCGTCCTGCATGACGTTAAACTGCACTTCAAGAACTACGTACGGCTTGATTCCCATCCTTATGGGATACGTAGGACCGCCTGGACGCTTGTGTCTCAGGTCCAGCCCCGTCTCTTGGTTGATCACGGGGATCTGCTGTCTTTTGGTTGCTCTCAGGGTGAGTCCTCTGACCCTTTCCGGTGATCTGTTAACATGTTTTGGGTACTCTAGTCTATGACCCGTAGTGTCGGATGCAATCCCGGCAAGTCCTGTGTTGCTTGTCGGGCCGCGCGCTTCCTCTTGTTCGAGCCTTCACTCAAAGGGATCCTTGTTAGCGGTTTGGGTACGATGCCTCAGTGCTCTCCTACCGCTCCAGGTCGATTTACCGGCAGGTCCTGGGCCGCAAATCGATATGAATCCTGTGATTGAGCGGTTGATGCTCGTTTGCTTGCCCCGTTCTAGGCTGACGCGATCAGATGTTGTGTTGCGAATATGGTCAGCGACATCTTTGATCGCCATGTCGGCTCTTTTAGGCTCCGAACACTGGTTGCGCGGTCCTCATCACACTCCGCCTTTGTGTGTTGTAGTGGAATCTCGACACTCTCTTCATACTGACCTTCAGTACACCTTTACACGTTAGGTAGGCTAACCAGGGTAATGGTGTCTGTCGAGGCTCCCACGATCTGAGCACCAAGGATATATGCTGATGTCCTCCCTAAGGGCCATGTGTAGCTGGACCCTCGTCCCCATAAGGAGGAAGGAGTCGCCCGAACAATCGCGTTTTGGGCCCAGTATATCTGGAGGCTAGCATCTCTGCCCCTCGGGTGATGGACATACGCAGGCCCCTATCCCAGGATCCTTCTCCTGGAATCGTGCGTGACCGCAGGGCTGGGTATGTTCCCGCCTCCGCTGAGTCCGCCGTATCGCGATAAGTGGATTCCTCCATGGTCCGAACCACACGACCTTAAACTGTGTTGTCTGGTCCTACCACACGACCGTAAACTGTGATCGTCTTGGCCGCCCGACGAGAAACGGCACTGCATCGTGATGTTTTCCTCGGGGGACACTCACGTTGGGCGCTGGTTAATAACCACGCCATTCATCAATGCCTTTCATGGCTTGATTATTGTGGCGACGCCAGGGATTCCTTAATCACAGGCATGTCGCTGCACAAAGAAAAACCATCCACCTTTAAGGACAAACAAGAAATATCAAATACCGCTTCTTCTGTGTGCGAGGGTCAGACCCGCACCCTTCCCCGCGCTGGTGCCCGATTGTGTTGCACCGCGCTTCAAGAACTACGTGTGGCTTGATTCCCATCCTTATGGGATAGGTAGGAATGCCCGGATGTTTGAAACTTCGGGTCCAGCCCCCCACCTCTTAGAGATTCCCCCTTTTCTGGGGAATCCGCCGCCTTCAGGCCACCCTCAAGGCGTGTCCCTCGACCCCTTGCAGTGGTCCACTGGTGTCAAGAGTACTCTGGTTTATTGCCAGGAGGGTCAGGTTCAGCTTGGTCAGGTTCCTTCCATTTTCAGGCTTCGTGCTCCCTTTCATTCGGACCCATCGCCTACGCCCTGGGTGGAGCCCCCGTGAACGGTTTGGACACAATGCCTCAGTGCTCTCCCACCGACTCGGGCTGGTGCCCCTAATGGCCTCGGGCAGCAAATCGATATGAATCCTGCGATTGAGCGGTCGATGCTCGTTTGCTGCCTCATTCCATCAACGGTTAGTGCGATATTGATGCTGATTTTCCGCCACGGTCGGCAGTACTCCCATATCGTTACGCTGGTGCCCCCAGTCCTTGAGTGAATGGCCGCATGATTCACATCACATTTTCCACCTCCCATTCTGACCAGGAAAAATCTCGACACTCTTGACACTATCCCTCAGTGCATCTTCGCATATCCAGGAGATAGGACCACGATGCGGCGTACTTTGAGGTTCTTATGGTCCGAGCTCTAAGACCATAAACTAAGATCTACCCCTATGGTCCGAGCTCTAAGACCTTAAACTAAGATCTCCCCAAACGGGGTTCTGCGTCCTGCATGACGTTAAACTGCACTTTCAGAACTACGTGTGGCTTGATCTCCAGCCTGATGGAGTACGTAGGAAAGCCCGGGCATTTCGAATCGGATCCAGCCTCAGGGATCGCTAAGTCCCGCCCCTCCTCGTCGCCGGCCGTCTGGCTAGACTTCGGGTAGAGTGGTGCAGTTGTGATATTCTCCCCGATCCAGCTCGGGATGCCCCATTACAATGATGGGAAGCGACAGTTTCCTCGTTAAAAAGGTTCTGTCTGAGAATTGGGGTGATTCACGGCCAGATTAGTGCATCCGCCTAATACGCTTTCCCCACGGTGGCACAATTTTGAGAGCGTTGGGTTCTATCCGAACAAATCGTCACTTCGCCCCACGCTTCGCATGCCCTGTTGATCTGGATTTCCACCCTTGTGCCTGAAGGAACCCCCAAAGCGGCATTGATGATGACATGTGATCCGCCTCCTACAATATGGGTGATGACCTTCGGTCTGTCTATCGCAGTAGTATGGTCGATTGATCCATTGTCCGCTTGCAGTCTTGGGCATTTCCTGGAAGGCCAACCGTTGTGGATTTCTGAATTCGGGACACACGATTCACCCTTTCTCATTTCCCTATGTTCGGATAAAATCTCAACGCCCCTAGCATTGTCCCGCTCGTGTGTCGGAACAAGTTGGGGGGATGATACATTGATTAGGTCTGAGGTCTCCTTTCCTAGGAATGACCTCCCTCTTTTCTTTAGAAATCCAGGCCCAATTGTGGATGCCTAAAGCTTGGTTAACGCTCCCGCGAGACAATGGATTGTGGTTGAGCATGTTAAGCCAAAAGATGCAGATAAATATGGTGATTCATACAAGTGGATAGAAATATTGAGTAGCGGAAGCAAATGTTCTGGGAATGGAAAAAACAAAGCCCCTAGGGATTAGCATGCTGGATAAGTCTTTCTAACGCTGCTACCCTTTGGCTGGCGGCCTCCAGAGCTGCTTCTCGCTCTCTGCGTGCCCTCTCCTCGTTGGCGGTCGCAGCACGCAGTTCGTCGATTCTGGCCTGTGCACGCTCCCGCTCGACTTGAATTGTGACCATCTGTTGGCCCGCCTCCGTCAGCTGTACCTGGGCGTCAACCAGCTGGGCTGCTAGTTGCTCCACAAGCTCGGTGCACGTTGCGACGAAGGCCTCCTTCTCTGCCGCCTGCCCTTCGAGACGCCGGACTTCCTGCTCCGCCACGAGGAGCGCCCGCGTGTTCTCCGACATGTCCCGACATTGTGCGACGTCGGCACGCTGGCGGCTCTCGCGCATCTTTTCGGCCATGAAATCACGGACCGTCAGATGGAGGAGTTGAGCATCAGCTCCCCCGGCACACAGGAAGCGCAGCCAGGTTTGGAGTGACCCCATGCGCCCCAGCCACTCCGATGGGTCTCGCTTGAGGAAGCGCTGGATGCACTTCCACCCCCTTCAGCGCGCTATCCGGCTCTCCTCGACCGCCTCCGCGTCCGAGTCGTCCATCTCCTCGGGGTCGGCAGGCCGGTAGGCAGGGAAGGCAGCCAGCAGGTCTGTTGCACGGTCCTCCCCTGGGATGTCCTCATGGGGGATAGGTTCCCCAACACCTGGGTGACCTTCTTCTCTCGCCCCAGCGGCGCTGACACCCTCGCCAGCCCCGATCTCTCTCCGATGGCAGCACCGCCGACGTCCGCAGCCCCTTGATCAGCAGTTGGTGGGGCCGGCTCGGTGTGAAAAGTCTGTTCCGGAGCAGGCGGCATGTCTGCCGCTGGTCCACTCGTAGATGGCCCGGGTCCGGTAGCCCGACGGGCCTCTAGTCCTGAGATCACTGCGCAAGGCATGCCGTGGTTAGTCACGGATCGTCAGCGGCAAGCACCAGCAGTAAAGTAAGGAGACTTACGGGAGTTCAGAGCGTCATCTTCCGCTATCCCGGCCGCCGCAGGAGCAATTGCAGCAGGGGACCCCTCAGCGCTTGTCAGTTCAATGATGGGTGTCTGGCCCCCGCCTTGTCCTGCTGGCGCCTCTCCTACTCCCGCTGAGGACGCCTGACCAACATCCGTGTGCTCCTGAGAAAGGTGGAGAAATGGGTTAGAAGCTGCATAAGAGAATGGATGAAGCAGGTTGAGTAGGGATAGAAGCGGAACTCGAGGAGCTCAGTGACATCAACATTGTCAGAGCCGGCCACCTCGCCGCTCTCCCGTGGGCTCCCCTGATGGGATCTTCCCTCGGAGCCTTCATCCTCCCTCATCTCCTCCTCTTCCTCAGAGTCGTTGCCACTGTCATCTTCCGCCGGCGACATCTGTTCTGGAGCGGGCTCTAGACCGAGCATCACCTTCACCAGAAGGGATGGCTCCGCACGCTGACCACGTTGGCGCGCGTACTCTTCCATGGCCGTCAGATACGCATACTGCCGGTTGAAGTCCACCCTGTCGGCGATATGGAGGCGCCCGACCTCTGGCAGATAGATTCCTTCTCTGAGTATCTTTCGCTAGATGACGTCGGTCCCCAGTGACTGCCGCAGGGTCATCCAGGCCGACCACAGCGCCGGGAAGACTGCATCATGGGAGGGTTCGAGCAGACTCTTTACCTGCTTCCCGGGCCGCTCCCCGACCGCCGCATGTGTCCCCTCTCTGGGCGCTGAAGTCGTGGCGGCGGATTGCGATGTGCCCGCCGCCGAAGTCCCTGCCCGCGCCGGCTCCGCTGCTTGGCGCGCCTCCGTTCTCCCCCGTGTGGCGGCGCCTCGCCTCCTTCCTTGACGCCCAGTCTCCGCACGGGTGACCTCGAGCCGCCGAACTGGCTTCCGTAAGAGCCCCTCAGGGTACGCGATGGCCCAGTGTTCGGCGTACTCGGTTTCCAAGCCTGCGTCGACCCCGGTAGGAGGGAGAGTGATGACGTCGCCAGAGCCAAAGGCGACGAACATCAGCCACATCTGGCAAAGGACACCAGGGTTCGTCTCCTCCCGGACAACAGTGAATACCCTCTTCGGCATCCGTTGAAGGCACCCGAACTGCCTGGCGAACCGGGTTGGCACGTAGGGCTCGCAGATCACCTTCCCGTCGATCCGAGCCACGAGCACCCCGCCCCGCATGTTCAGGAAGTACTCGTGCTGCTCCAGCGGACCCTTCCCGTTGTCGATCATTTGGCCAACGGGAGTGGGGAACGGGCTGAAGTTGAAATTGGCATGATTGCCAATCCGAATCCTCACGCCCTCCTCACTTAGGGTCATCAGAGCGACCCCCGCAATGTTCAGCAGGGAGGGTCACAGGCCGTTGCCCGGAGGAATGATGGCGTTCGGAAACGTGTACCCACCAAGGTGAGCAGCCACCCAGCCGTGGAAGAATTGGAAGGGCCCACAGATCCTTCGTGGCGACCCCCCTCGTGAGATGTGTCCCAGGATGACATACAGCTTAGCCAACACTGGGACCCCGAGGTTGTATCTTTTGTTGGCGGCCATAGCGCCCGCCATCGCCAGTGTCGCCGGGCAAATGCCCATTCTCGCGTCCCGCACTGGCAGGAGGCACCCACTCAGAAAGGCGGCCAGGAACGCCGCGTACCGGACATTTGGGTCCCGAGCCTCGATGACGCGGTACCCCCATGAGCGGTAGTCGCCCGTCTCCAGGACCCGCCAGTACGACCCATTCCGGCTCCTCTGAGCCGCAGTCGGGCACCGCTTCCCCCTGCCTGGCATCTTGACCGCCGGGTCATGCTCCAAGAACTGGCCGAACCACTCCTTGTAGGATATGTCCTTCTGGAAGTCCTTGATCCCGAGCCGCTGCGTAGCCAGGTCAAGCAGATTCCAGGTCAGAATGGGAGTCTGTGACCTGTCTTCCCAGGTGTTCTTCGGAGGCAGGAACTCATCGTACTGGTAACCCTCCAGCGGGATACCTCCGATGCAGTGGATGTCCCAGAGACCGATGCCGACCTCCCCATGGTGAAGATGGAAGGTGTTGGTATCCGGGGACCAGCGGGTGAACAGCTCCGGCCCGAGCTCGGACTGCTGGTAGAAATGGAACTGCGACGTCCACACCGCCTCGAACAGGCCGATGTACCGCAGCTCCTCCGCGAAGTGATCGCAAGTGTGGCGTACCCAGAACGCCCAGGCCCACTCACTGGTGAAATTGCCCCCAGATCGCAAGTCCCAATCCTTCAGCCAGCCCTTGGTGTCGTCGGTGACACTCATGCGATATATGCTCGAGTAGAGGGCTGGAGAGTTCTCCGCAGTAGGCTCACTTCCGATGATGGTTCGCGTCCTCGGGTTCAGGACATAGACATCTAAGTGTCTGGTCTCCCTGGAAGGATGCCCATTGTTGGTGATGTTATAGCGGGGAAGGTCGTCCTCCCGAGTCACCCAGGTCCGTGGCGCATCAACCTCGAACCCTGGCACCGGAACCTCATCTAGGATGCCGAAGTTCCAGAGCGGCAGGTTGTCCGACAGTGGATATGTCTTCTGGGCCGACGTCAGCAAGTCGAACAAGGATTGATTGTTGGAAACAATCTCCTTGGCTCCGTACACCTCCTCGTTCGTCGCCATCTCAGCTCTGCGAGTGGCGGCATCCCCCTCATTTCCTTGATTCGCGGCCATCTCAGAAGCTCCGAGAGTCGTGCAGGTAAAGGGATGAAGCGTGCGGGATCGGACGAGGCTGGTAGAGAAGTTTGAGAGTTGGCGCGCAATCCTAGTGGACAGCGTGCAATCGGGAAGTCCTTCGCGTAAAACCCCGGGTGTTCGCGCAAAAGCAGGCCGAATTCCGGACAGGTTTGCGCGACGAGCGGGCGAATTCCGCGCCGGAAAAGGCAATTTCGCACACGAGTGCGGAGAGGCTTATCACGCAGAAGGCCAGTGTATGGTGCGGGGGACCCAGGGCCCCTATTTATAGGCAAAGTCGGGAGTCCGCGCTGCGCGGAAAGCGCTTTGCGCGACCGCAGCGGCGAATTTCGCGCCCGGTGCCCTTTTTTGCGCGCCACAGTCCCGCGCCGCCCAGGACTTCGGCATTCCGACGTCTCCCTCGGAACCCGATCATTGCGACCTCTCGCCGATCAGATTCCGAGGGGGGGCTTTTGTAGATGCCGGAAAAGTCCGTTGTTCCCAAACAAAGCTCCGGATGCGGAAAGCGAGGTCATATTTGGAGTCGGAAGCATGTTTCGGAGGGCCCGGAGGCCTTGCGCGGAATTTTGGAGACCCGCGCGCAAAATTGATGAGCCGCGCGCAAACCTCCCGGGATGCGCGCAATACGCTGGGCCAGCGCGCAATTTTGCGCGCCAGTGGCCCGCGCGGCTCCCCTTGCGGGCCGGGCCCGATTCCGCGCCCGCGAAGAGAATTTCGCGCTCGCGGCCTGGATTCCGCGCCAGGGGTTGCCTATAAATATAAGGCGACCCCCGACGTTTTGAAGGTTGCCGGAAGTCGAAAAGTCTCTCGTGCGCGCAATCCAACCCCTCCGCGCGCAATGCCGATCTTCAGGTAACCTCTTTTCTTTCGCGCAATAAGGCCTCAGGGTTCGCCTTCGCGCGCAATCCCTTGGGCTCCTTTCCTTTGAATAATTCTTCACCCTAAGGCCTTCGCGCGCGAAAGAAGCCTCTTGCGCGCAATTGCCCCCTGGGGTGCGCGCAATCCGGCCCGATTGCGCGCACCCCCCCCCCTTTTTTCAAAGTGGCCATTCGATTTAAGAATGAGCCGTTGCCCCCGTGCGCTATCCGAAGCCCGGTGCGCGCAATCTCTATCATTCGCGCGCAAAGTACTGGCCCAATTGCGCGCCAGCCCGCCCATTTGCGTGCCGCCCTGCGGTATTGCGCGCAAAGCTCCTCTTTTGCGCGCAAACCGCCAGGGTCGCCCCCTTTGACCCCCTTTGGGTACCCGCCTGCGTGGCGCCCGATGAACCTCATCCCGGGTGCCCGCACCATGCGTCGTCTTCCCGTGCAGCACCCTTAGGCTTGCGCGAAGTGACACGGGCCTATCGGCGGCTTCAACGTCCCGCACGACGTTAAACTGCATTCGTCCTAGCTACAAGATGTTAAACTGTACGCTATTCGTCCTGCATGACGCTAAACTGCACCACGTCCTGCATGACGTTAAACTTCATACGTCCAAGATGCATGACGTTAAACTGCCAAGCATCCTCGTCCGCGCTGCAAGACATTAAACTGCCAAGCATCTTCGTCCTCAACACACGACGTTAAACTGTACTTCGTCCGGCAAGACGTTAAACCGTCCGCTTCTTCCTCAACACACGACGTTAAACTGTACTTCGTCAGGCAAGACGTTAAACCGTCCGCTTCACCCGATCCCGTGCCGCGCACGCAGGGTCCTCCCGGTTTGGATGTGGCCCCCACCCGCTCGTCTCTGCAGGGATGTAGGGATTGGAGTGGCCTTCACCCACGGGGGTAGAGTGTTACAAACAGAACGAACTACGTGGACTTTAATCCCTGTCTTCTAAACAGGGTACGTAGGAAGCCTCTCCGAGGTTCAAGCCCGCCACCTGGTCGTCCCGGTCGTATTTACGTCGGTTCGTCCATCAGTGGACCCCTCCTGGGTTCACACTTGCGTCGATTCACCTATGAATCCGCTCTTGAGGGGGACTGCACATGTGTATCTCCATTGCACTTCCCCACTGCCTTTTCCTATTTCTCCCTTCAATGTCCAGCATGACGTGAAACTGTGATTCACCCGGCCATTCCATCCCCCTCTGTGCGAGGTGGTTCGGTTCAATCCTTCTTCAGGCAGCCTCGATCTCCTTGTGAGTCGGCTTGCCAACGTCCAGCATGACGTGAAACTGTGATCCACCCGGTCGTTCCATCCCCCTCTGTGCGAGGTGGTTCGGTTCACTCCTCCGCCCGGCGGCCTCGACCTCTTCGTGAGTCGGCTTGCCGACGTCCAACATGACATTAAACTGTATATCCGAACTACGTTGACTTTGATCCGCGCTAACACGCGGTACGTAGGAAGCCTCTACGGGGTCCAAGCTCTTCACTCCATCATCCACCCTGATCATTACCCGGGCCGCCACATCCCGATGGGGTCATGCCATTTCATTCCACTCCACTTCGCTCGGGAAGCCGCCCATGTGCTGGCCCCGGCGTCGGAGGTTCCCCGCAAGGGGTTCTGTCATCGGATCCACTTCTCGTGTTGATCAGTCCGATGCCGTCCCCGCTGGACGTTAAACTCGCGGCATACCCCGTGTTAAACATGGGAAGCTGAGGAAAACCTCAGGTAACACAGTTCCCCGCACCCAGTGTGGGATGCCTCAGGCCATCACGCCTTCGAGAAGCCCTGATTAGGGACGGAAGGCAGACATGCAGAGGCGCAGTGTTAAGACACGCCCCCGACACCCAGAGCCACCCGGTCTCCTCACCGCAGGTTGCTGCCCCGACCGGACTCCTTGGAGCGTCCGGGCGGAAGCAGCGTAATTAACCGGTGTCCATGTAGACATGGCGCCGGGAACGAGATTCACGAACATTCTTAAATCTATGAGGGAGACCCGGATTAGGCGACGAGTTCCGAGGAGACGTCCACGGAAGGAGGAGCCGACATCCCATCATCCCGGTTTCGATCAAGGAGCAGACTCCCCTGAATATGGGACGAATGCCGCCCGCCCTTGGAAAGCGGGACTACGGGGCCACAAGCCGCGCGCCCATCCCCTCGGGATGACGGGTGCACGCGCGAACGCGTCCTGGCGGAACAGCGTAACCCGACGCACATCCGCACCGAAACAGACATGTATATATATTACCCAATTACTTTAAATTTCATGTATACATGATGAAAAACCCCTTTATCTCTCATTAACCATTTTTATGAATTCTTATGTCATGCGGTTATGTTGCTGAAATTACACCACGATATTCTAGGCTAAAGTCATTGTGTCATGAATACCATTCCCATTTCTCTATCAAGGGTATTAACCATTATTCTCATTTTCTTATTGATTAAATAGTTTCATTTAGTAATTAAAAATTTATTTATTGCATAATAAATGATTATGTTTAATGAATCCATGTTATATGGTCCATATGGAACACTTATGCATGAAATTAAATGATCAAGATGGGTGCACCCTTATAACACTTCAATACAAAGGGTAATTGATAGTATTAGGATATCTCATGTTAAATGAGGGTTTAATCATTCTAATTTAAGTGAAATGAAGTTTTACTCATGGTCCATGTGCAATGAACCTTGGATCATGCTAATATCTCGTTAAATGTTGTTTTCCACATTTCCATGTTATGATAATCATGCTATATCATGCCTTTATGTTCATATTTATCTTCTGATCCATTGATATACATATTTTCTATCATGTACTATATTATTGATGTTATTTCTTTTTTAATTCCTTACTGGGATTTATAGATCACCATTTTCTTACGAATTTCTTCAGGTTATCCCATGCAATGCTAAGTACGAAATAATGTTGTGTTCATGTAAAAGAATTTTTCAATAAAGATGTTGTATTTTATGTTATATATTATTATGTAATGTTATTAATCCCAAATAACCTAGACCACTCAATATTCTATGATGTATCATGTGATTTTTTTAATAAATCATGTTTAAGTGTGAAATAAGGAGAAGGTTTGTTATAATGATCTCTTAGTTGACTCCACCAACACTCTCTTAATGAGTTGGTGATTTTCAATAAGTAGGTCATCTTATCATTATTCCTCCACAACTAAGTGTAGTAGGTTAAAACCTTACAAAAATAAAAAAAAATTTATATGAAACCTTTCAATCCATATCTCAATATGAGAATCTAACACTCCATCATGACTGAGTATGAGAGATAATACTCAATGAAATAAATTTTGATTGATTTTTTAAGAAACAAATTAATCTCATAGTTTCAACATCAATTGAAATATATTGGATATTATTATTCATATATTATAGCTTTCATGAATAAACATATCTAAATAGGTCCTGGTTGCAATTTTTTTTTAATAAATACAATAATAAAAATATTTCAATAGCAACAACAGAACAAAAATAAAAAAACAAAATATCAAACCATATATATCTCTAAAATGCATCTGTTCAAAATTGTAAAGACTCTGATATAAATAAAAATTACAAAAAATTTTGAATATTCAAATTCTTGATATTTAAAAAGAAAATTTTATTTTATTTAGGTTAAATAGATCAAAAAATATTTCCAAATAAATCATGATTATTTGAACTATGAATATTCAAATAAAATCATAACTTCTCTTAGAAATAGAAATGACTTAATTGATTGAATGTGAGACTTTTAATTTGTATTTAAATAGAGTAAGATGAGATATTTAATCCCATGATATTGGAACTAAAATCATAGAAAATATATATAATTTAAACTCCACATTTAACTAAGTGAAACATAAGGAAATTTTATGAAATTATGATTGAAAACATTTGAATGAATCCAAAATGATTCATTATTGAACCACAAGTCTGTCCCTCAAATGAATGGTTGAGTCCAAACGTAATGTTCCTGATCCATACTTTTACTATAGTATAGGGTACCTAATTTATATGTTAACTCCAAATGTTGTGTATAAAAGTATGATTCCTTACCAAAAGTAGTGTTTGGAACCATATGTTCCACTTACAAATGTATGGTATGAATTGTGTTTCCAAACATCTTAAAACCATTTCTAGAAATTTTTTTAAATAATGTTTACCAAAAAATAACATTAGAATAAAATAAATCTATCATGAAATATAATCCTGAAAAATAATTAAATTAATTTCATTATTAAAATAAACAAGGGAATTATGGGAATCAAAATCAATAATAACTCAATGAGTATTTTTAGAACAACACATTCCCAACACATCTAACTCTCACTCCCACATGAGATCTCATGGTGGTTCCCATTCTACTAAAGAACTCACAGTAGTGGAATGGATTTCCCCCAAAGGAACCTCTCTTACGTATCTTTGATGGCCATCCGACACTTTGAAAAGGTGGATCAATATTCAATATCATACTCATCTCAAAAAATAACATGTGATATGTTATACATGTATCTTCTTATATATGACATATAGATGATTTCATACGCCCAGTTCATCTATGGGGTTAAATACTAGAGATAAGAAACATATCTAACCTTATTATGGTCCTAGAACGACCTAGAGAACCTCGAGGATGGCTTGTAACCCCAACCAAACCCTTGAAAAACTCATTATGTAATCGATATTAATAAAATTTACTTCAAAATTTATATTTCCTCATTCACTCATTAATCACTAGAACATTCATCATCATCACATACTACTACTCTATTCACACAAGAGATAAATTTTCTATCTCCGCCTAGCACATGGTTTACCTATACGGTCTCATATAAAGATCTTTTAATGGTTACATACTGATTTTGGTGAGGTAAATTTTATTATAAAAGAAATATACCAGTAAAAAGTGATCATCCAAACTATTACCAAAGCCTAACATGTAGTCTCTTAGTGTATCCTCTTAAACCTAGATGGTTCATTCTATCTGTCTAACTATTTGGGGGTGGAACATCATGATCATATATAAATGGGTCCTAAAATCATCTTACAAACATCTTCATAACCACATTATAAATTAAGAATCATGTTTAGAGACAATAATTTATGGTAACCCATGATGTCAGATGATCTCTCATATATACAAGTTCCCCAAAATTTCGTTCAAACTCCTATCCCAAAGGGAATGATAGTTAGTTGACAATATAAGTTGATCAACAATCACCCAATATCATCATGACCTATTGATTTTGGAATAATACCCATGAAAAAAATCCATCAATATTATATACCACATACCTTAGAGGACCTCAATTTATTGAGTCCAACCAACTAGAACATGACAATATGTCATCACCTATTGAAAAGTGGTGCATCCAGAAACAATCTCAACAACACATCTCCTCCAATATGACAACCAAAAATAATTACAAAGGCCATAGTACATATATTCCACTCTAATATGTACCCCTACAAAGGATCCAAGAAACTCTCTCAGAACCTCTTCTATTAATGTGACTGAAACCACTGTCCAACCTTCAAAAAAATGGCATTCTTGCCACCTTTAGAAAATCCATATGGTGCATCTCCGATGAATATATAGTCACATACTACTTTTGAATTGATTTATCCAATTTTATCATATATCACACACTGAAGAATGTGTGGATTTACTACCATCAATTGGAGACAAGTTGTCTATATCATCTCTATGAGGGGAAACTAGGAAACAGCCAATAGATCTAGCACCTCATATTCATAGAAGACCATGATTTCCTATTTGGGACAAAAACCAACCCATTTCCCATCCCTATATTAATGGTTATCTCATATTCATAATCCTATAGAAACACCATCTAATGTCTCTATATAAGTATGAGGTATATATGGGAAAAGATATAGCTAATACTCTAGTGGTATTAGTAATATATAATCTCCTTACCTAGAGGATAAGGCCTCCATATCATTAGGGTGAATTCCATTGTATCTTTATATAATTATTGGGTGAGGTAGTTCTACTCATGATGTATCAACTATATATATTTTCATGTTATCACTATCCATATCTGCATCAATACATAATAAGAACATATATAGAGGCATCTCATAATACTGCATAATCAACACCCTCATTTGATTGTCTCAAAATAAGAGGACTGTAAACCCCTAATTATAATCCAAAAGTAATTTCTAAAAATTCACGGTCCAGGAGAATAAGTTATCTTTTCAATTTAAGGCAGTAAAAGGGTATGCAATCCATTAAAATTATTCCATTAAACTATTATAGTAACCAACCAATAAAATAATACATTTCGCCGCATACATGATCTTGGGTGTTCCCCAAGATGTTACTACCTCAATATTTATATGCTCCATAGATAAAAAATGCTGATAGATAACCTGACCTATAAAGTGAAACTCTATAATCTTGAATAGATACTTTCCAAGATGATCATATAACTTGTGCTACCAAAGGATGTGAAATACTATCATCAATATTTCTCTGTGCTCTTTATTTGAAAAAATAAAATGATAATGCTGTTGAGAAGGAGAACCATGAAATGGTCCATAAAATGCATAAATATATAGTTTATAAGTCCCATAAAGAAAATAATTGAATTCATGTCACCAAATGGAATCACCATAAACTCATTGGGGCTATAGAGATGTCAAAATTCCATCTTTAGAATGTCCTCCAAAACCCATAACCAGTAGAAGCTGGACCAGAGATTAATCATTGAGAAGCAACTAACACAATTCATCTAGTTGTAGTGGTCACTATTACTTAGAAAGGGGTTCGTGTTCTTATTCATCTCCTGATTTAGGTGACAATAATCAAAACAAAACCTTAAGAACCCATTCACCTACTTAGAAAACAATGCAATATCTTACTAAGGGGACCCACTGTGTCTGATTAAATCTTTCTCTTGAAGGTACATCACATACACCATAAAATCATAGAGCTCATTGGGGCTATCAAATATTCTATTAATGATATCGGTCTAGTTTAAAGTTTCAATTAAAATTATAATCTGATCTCTTGATATGGAAGTAGTTTTGAGACATGTTTGGTAAGACCTCTATGTCCTCATTAACTACTATATGATGATAGGTATCCGAGGAACTCAAATTACTAAGGGATAAACTTTCCAACATATGGAATATTGGTTGAAACATCATTCTCATGAGTCCCACTCACTCTACAAGAAGGTCCCTATTTCTAATGAAGTGGTATATCATCACATTTTCAACATGGAACCTACCTCTTCTACACTAATAGTCTATTTAGGCACACCCCATGGAAAACTAGTCCATACCTAGAACAATTTAATATGAATTCATTGAATCTACATAGAGGTTCCATGTGAATAACTCTTCACCAAGCATTATCTATTACTATTGGTAGATGAGTGAAATATTGCAATATCTTACTGTAAGAATCTACATCCATAACTAATGGGTTAAAAACATCATATGAAGCTTAATCTCTCAAACAAGGGATTAGGTGATGAAAAAATGACTTGAACTGATTTATATAAGTATTAGTTATAAATTATAGAATATTGAAATTGTACATTGAATCATCTCATGTACAACCTGATCATATCCCTCCATATATTGTAAATGAGAACATCCATATACACACACACTCTAATCCTAATATGGTCCACCATGTTGTGGTTGTGTATGTTGGACTTAGTATTGTTTTCGGATTATAAATACACATCTTAGGGATCCAATTATCCCTATGTTAGTGTCACCACCATAGGGTCCACCCTAACCACCCATGTGAGATCTATAATCTCAATACTACCTCTTTCACGGTGGTCCATCCACTGCATATCCATCATATAAAAAATGATCAGTTGAGTAATAGTGTAATAAGTGACCCCACCTATTAAAAGCATAAAATTTCTTATCTTTCAACTGACTAGATCCCTAGAGGGATCCATGCACTATTGATCATTGAAATTTAGCATGATTGGGGGAAGGATTACTTTTCCAATAAACTAAATCCCGATATCTATTAGTAGTAGGAAAAAAATATACTCCAAGACTTTCACTAACATCTGTAGCTACATGAGGCTCTTATTCTAGGAATCCCTTTATCACCAAATCCAACTCTAGAAACCTATAATAGGGAAGAATGAGTATATAGACCACTCTACCTTGAATGTCCCTATGGAGGCACTACTCAAACATTCACACCCATAAGTATCCATCTCACCAAATATTGAGAGAGTATCATATGAGGCTGGTGAATCTAGATTCATATTAAATAATAGTCATATGACTATTTTGAAACTATATAAACTCCCTGATTTATATAGATGTAAATTTCAAAAGAATGTACTTATCATAGAAAAAGTGTTCAGACTATGATCACATGAGGGTCATCTCATCATGGGATTGGGTGGAAAGACTCCACCCATTCCATACTACTCAATGAATAAGTTTAGTCTTATGTGAAATGATATGATTGGTTGGTATCTTCAAAGGCTAGAAAAATAAAATGATCAGCTCAAGAAAATCATTTAATACTTGAGACTCTTTCTCACCATGAAACCTAAGCATGCTCTGTCACTGAAACTCACATAGTGCATTCAGCCTGTGTGCAGCATCCCCTTGTCCCAATATAATAAAAGGCTAGTTAATATGTAGATTAACAACATCTTGATATCCTACATTCAAGTCTACATTTCTGTCATTGGGTGGAAGCACTTCTCTCTACTTGCATGAAGGGAACACCTAATGATCATGTCCCTAAGATGAATCGTTATCACTCAGTTGGTCATCATCATGACCCTATCTCGAAATCCAAGTTGGATATTACAATGGAGGTATTAAATAATATAACAATATGTTCCATGTTTATATGATAATATCTAGATATATGACTCAATAAGGACTTGGAAATTAATAAACCATTCTTATATGATGCGTGTACCATTAGTTTTCCTGTAACAAATATCTCAACAAATTGAGTTAAAAAATAGATTTTTTGAGTCCTGGTGAATAGATACATTTCTTTCCACACCATCATTGAGTTTTACTAGAAGGGGAAATAGATATACCTTAACACTATTGCCCTAATTTCCTAAACCAACTCTCACAACACATCTAACTTAAGTAATTTTCCAAACAATAAACCAACTATGATACCACTCTGTCTTGACTTGACCCACCAAGGACTTACATGGAAGAGTGGTTAGCGATGTGTGACACCCCCCAGAACAATAATAATATCCAAGTAGCAAGATAATAGCATAATATATGCATATCATACAATTGGTAGGTTTATCCTAATCAAATTGTACACACACACACATTCAAGTACATCATTTCCTTAAAATATAATATAAATTATATTGCTCAAGATAAAACAACATATTTAATAACCTCTATGAATAAGTAGAGTGTAGTAATAAATATATATGAAAAGTATAATATGGGAAAAATACATTCCCAAATTGAAATAATGGGGAGTTCTATCCGAAAAACAGAGAAAGAGGTAGAACCCTACTCCTAAACTTTGATACCCACCACTATCATGATATCACTTTCCTTAAGAACTACTATGTTTCACCAACACCATTCCCACTAAATCCACCATCTAATTTTCTATCAGCTTAATAGGGCATGGAATGTGTGTGAATATACCATATTTATGCGAGTATATACATTCCCAATAGTCCACCTAGAAAACCAAAAGAGGAATTAATAGAATTAAATAGTCAACTGATCCCACATGAATAGAACAGAAACATGAGAGATAAATAAAATGTAACTGCTTGGAGAGAGAAATATAGAGGAAGATATCAATAGTCACTACTAGATAAGGATATTGTGTCTTTCCATAATTCTAAGACTATATTATTTCTTGGTACTAATACCCAACATAGCCTCATTAGATATATAAAAAGAAACACATTCCTTACTTAAAGAACTCCATGGTCGGTGGGCTACTGAATGTTAATATAGAAGACAAAAACCAGAGTGGGTGGAGGGTGGGGATACTGAATCATATCTACAAAGTATTTAGGGTACCATTCCCATACATTTACATGCCTTCATAGGGTTTCCAACCCCAAGGTCACTCTGGATATTACACTTAAGTCACAGTGTAAAGAAACTTTTATGGAAGGATAAATTTATCTATTATAACTCCCTTTATATCATTGATTTATGAATAAAGAAATCCACAAGGTTCTATTTATAATTCTACTCTATAAGGACTACTCATGGGTCAAATTCTAAGTCACAAAGAAAGAGATATGAGAGATAGAACCTCAGAAACATTATATGAGGTGTCTCTTGGTGTACATCTAGTGTACTCCCAATTACTTTGTTGGAACTATCCCATACCAGATGTGGAATGTAAAAATCCCTAGACACTACATGCTTCCCAAGGAACATGTCTTGTGGGACTACCTTATGTCCTAGGGATACAATCTCAATATATGGATTGTCTCACCAGGTAGAGTTATACGGAATGTGGGTCTGCCACATGGTTGTGTGATATTTTCCTCATCTTAAATCCCTAGCCACAATAGAAAAGGAAATAGAAGGAATGTGTTCTTATAGAACACAAAATGTATAATAATGTTTTTCAAATAAAATAATTTTTCCTTCCTGGATCATCAAAAATTTTCTAATTCCCCAACTAATCTAACCCAAATCCCCATCCATGGATCGATCACAAAGTTAATATCTATATTAATCAATTTTCATCCTCCTCTCAATATAAAATAAGATATTAATCATCCATCATGATGTACATCAATCCCCTCATGACTCCGCTATTATCCAAGGATTAAAAAATTTATCATTCATTTTTAATCCACTGTGGACATTCCTCACTTCCACAAATCATTGTCTCAATAATCAATGTCACAATTCAATATTAATAAAAGGATTATTCAATTATCAATTTGGAATGGCCATCAAATCTCCATACTATACTCATCTTACTATGAAAACATAAACAAATAGTTCAAAAAGTAACATTAATAAAGTGAAATCATTGATATCCATAGTGAACTTTTCAATCGATCACTATCATGGAAACCTGAAAAAGTAGATGAAATCTAGAGCACAATATATAATCCAGTCTAAACAAAAATGGTTAAATAGATAAATCCATTCAAATAATGTGTTAGAAAAACATATATATAAAATTTTAATAATTCATGATCAAAATATAAAACAATAGGTAATTAATCCAAAAATAACAAGGATGAACATCATTGTTGTATCACATATTTTTGAAGATTAAATCTTTAATGATGTTGTTAGCGATATGTAAGTATTATGTTGATGATGTAGAGCCCTGTAGTATGACAACCCTAGACATTATTAAAAATTAACTTAAGTTTTATTACAAAATAGTACACATAATATATCCCATAAGATCATTATGTCTTATGTATTTATGAATTATGTACATAACACAACATCTTGATCATGGGATACAACATCATTATTGAATAAATCTTTGACATGCTCTTTGAAATCATCAATCTTCTAAAACTACAGGGGATAACTTAGGGATATACATAAAAAGGGGTGATCTATAAATCCTATTAATGGAATAAAAATATAATATCATTATGATAAATTAGTACATCAAATCCAAACGAAATATCAATTTAATATAATAGGGGTGAGAACCATAAACCTAAACAATGAGGTATGATATAGCATGATAACATAAAGGGAACATTCAAAAGTGGAAACAACTTTAAATTTGACATCATAAAAATTGGTAGAGGATAAATAATAAGACCTTATAGCATGGTGTAACAATTACCTTTATGGATTAGGTTCACTCCATAATCCCTTTTCTGATGTCTCATTATATTAAACCATTACCCAATGCATTGGAGATATATATATATAATTCTAGGAACACCCATTACTTTCATATCATGTACATTTATAAGTGTTCCAAACATATCATTCAAGGTAGGATCATATTTCCTCACATTTAGTTCCAAGATCAAGGAGTGTGTAATAAATAAATGTATTTCCCCAATAAAATATGTATAGTAATATATAGGTTAATACCCTTGAGCGGAATGAGTGATGGTATTTACAATTCAATGGTTTTGCATGGAAAAATTGCAGAAATATTTCACCAGCATAATGAAAGTTCTCAAAGGATCATAAAACAGATTCATAAGAGATAAAGGCATATAAAGCAATTTTTATATAAAATATTAAAAAAAAGGGATGTGAAGAAACATCTCCAAACTTTAGGAACTGGAAATAAAAGGCATAAAATGGAGAAGATTCTTGAATTAGGAGGGGAAGGGGAGAATCCCTTACCTTGAGAGAGTGATTCCAAAATATTGGGGGGAGCTTCTTGAGAGATATGAGTAACCGTGGGAGGACTATAGAGAATATATATCGGAGTAAGGTTGTGATACACAATTCTTTAGTGATATGAAATAGGAGTTTGTGTGGGTTTATATAAGAAAAGAAGGGTAGTTATTTATTACTTAACAAACAAAGGTTTTGGACTATATATTCAAAAGAAATATTACCATGTTTTTTTCCATGGTTTCTACCAAAATGTGAGTGTTTTGAATTATTTTATAAGTCCAATGGAAAAAATTATTTGTATTCTACCATTGGTGGTGTGGATGTGAATCATGTTCTTAATGAAATGATTTTAAAACCCTAAAATATAATATATAATTTAGAGGAATCATAAAGGATTTATAAAATAACTGAAATATCCAAAAAATAACATTATTTTAAAGGGGAATCATATATATTGTCTTTTATACCCTTAATATAATTTATTAAATCACTTTTGGGTTATTATTACATCATAATACCCACCATATGTTTATAGCGTATTTAATTTATACCAAGAAATTCAGATGCATCAAAAGATTATTGAAAACTAACTATTGGATGATTTCAAAGCTAATATTACAAAAAAATATTTATTTTATAAAAATATGTTTCTAAATATGTGAATTTTTAATTATGAAAAATTAATTGACATTTATTGAGATATACTGAGTTTATATATATTAACTATTCTCAAAACCTTATAAAAATTACATTTGACTTTATAAAAATTATATTATCATTTATATTTTATAAAAATTATTTAATAATTTTTTTTAAAAAAAAAATAACTAAATTTTTCAAAAGGAATACCTCAATTTAAATCACATATTAAACAAAAATACAATTTGTGTCTAACCATATCAAAGTCCAAATCATTTATAAAGTAACAGTGATAAGAAGAAAATATAAGAATTATTTTATTGAAAATAAAATATAAATATTCATAGTATTAAGTTCCTAGTATATATATATTTATTACACTATCAAACTCTAAGAGGGTAAGGTTAATAATGGTGAGACTTTCATAGGGTGGTTCAGTGCACATGGTGTGGTATGTGTTCTCGATGAGATTAAACTTATCCAATAAATGGTTCTGCTCATGATTTTATTATTGGATATCATCTTGAAAATTTTCAATGGAAAGTCACAATGATGTTTTCTTCCTCTAAATCTTCTATAAATGGGCTTCATAGGGTATGATCAAACTAGTTGAGGCCATCATTTTCTTTCTCTATGTCAATTAGATTTTTCAAAACGCTATATTTATTCAAATCATATGATCATATTTCAAGATCTATATTATCAACAGTCATGTTTCTTGAAATTATTTTAAATATATTAGGGTATAGTAAAACAAAATATATGCATGTATTATTTATAACTATAATACATAATAGGAAATTTAATTCAACCAGAAATGGAATTTTATTTATGAAAGGTTAGGTCATTACAATCTTCCTTTGGTTATGTTTTTTTCCCTACAATTTTTTATTTCATGCACTAAAAAAGATGAGGGTAAATATATTTCATTACCCCCTCTGGTTCGGCCAATGCATATTCAATCTAATTGTTTCTCCATAGCACATTGACATAGTGCGTTGTCTTATTTTGTAGAAATTTCTCTCTATGATCTAAGATTTATCAGCTACTCTTCATATTAAAGTGAAATCTCCAACGGTACCATAGAAACATTCAGAACATGTAAGGGGTTTGGTATTTACTTCCTAAAGTTTGATACATGGAACAAATAGTACACTTGAGATAGAATATGTGGGAGCGCTAGTCAATAGGACACTGCTTCGATGTGATCAAGGATATCAAAGGGACTGATGTATCTTGGACTAATCTTTCCCTTCTTTACAAATATTATGAATTTATTCCATGAAAGTATGAGGTGGAATATATTATATATAACCTCAAACTCTTGGTATCATTGATGATTTTCAGTAAAGATATATTTTTTAGCTCTGAGTATCCTTGATGTGATGCTAAATGGTCTAGACCTTTTCTACCATTTCCATGACCATTTTAGAACCCAATAGTATGTTTTCACCCACTTCATCCCATAATGCATGTGTTATAATCCTATTCCCATCAAAGGCTTTATAGGGATCCATTTTTAGGCCTGATTGGAAATAATTATTATATGGGAACTCAACTAGAAGAAGATTCTGGTCCCACTCTCCTTTGAAGTCCATTGAGCATGACCTTAATAGGTCCTCAAGTATATGGACCTACTAATCAGTTTAACTGTCATTTTAATGGTGATAAGATGTGATGATGTTCAAATTATTATTTAGAGAATGTTGTAGACTCCTCTAGAACTTGGAGGTAAATCTGGCATCTCAATCAGATACAATCGATAGTGATGTTCCATGTAGCTTCACCACTTCTCTAATGCATATCCTTTTATGTTGTTTGAGTGAGAAGTCATATCAGATTGAAATAAAGTGAGAATATTTTTTAAGAAGATCCACCAAAACCAAAATAATATTATTTACTCTCTATGTCTTCATAAGAATAGTGAAAAATTCCACATTTATGTTTTCCCATTTCCCTATAGGTATGTGTAATGGTGAATCAATCTCTTGGATTTTTTCCTTTCAGCCGTCACTTGATGGTATAAAAGAAACCATGATGTATATTATTCGATCCCCTTATACATATTTTCCCACCAATAGTGATCTTATAGATCCTAAAACATCATTGTGCTCCATAAATTTATAGAGAATGTCGAGATATGTGAATCATCTAATAGTTCCTTCATTAACATAGAAGTTGATGGTATACACAGCCTTGGCCCAAATATAACTAATAGAAAGGCAGACTATACCCATGGGACTATACCATCTATTTTAAAAAACAATTGGTATATGTTTTCATATCCCAATGGTTCAGCATAACCATTAGGATATGCAGTTTATGTCAAGCCAATCTCAAAAAGTTTTAAAAACCCATTGGGATATTTAATTATATACCACAGGATTTTTGAAAACCATTAGAATAAAGATGGATATAACGATGGTTTTAAAAAATAATTGGAATCGTATTTCTATATATACCTATACCATATGGTCTCCCTTCTTCCTATTGCATTTTCATCCAGAATCGTAGCAAGATTCGGTGATCCTGTTTCTTCCTCACCCACGATGATCTCTCTTTTGTTCTTGTTTTAATTGCATTCTTAATTAATATTATTTCAGTGACATCCAAATAATTTTGGTATTCATCAAACATTAATTTAATAGAACAATTTATATTAACTAATAATTTTATTTATGTAAAGTGTACAAGTAATTTACCTCACACATGAGGCTCCATATCATTCCAAGAATGGATAAAAAATAAATAGAACATTTATATTAACTAATAATTTTAGTTTTATATTTATGTAAATACTGATTTAGTGAATTAGTGATATTACTACACAAAAAATGAGACTAACCATATGGCTCTCCTAATACTACACCATGAGTTGAAACTAAAGTGGTTTCATCATCACACATGTGTCACTCCTGTTGATCCAAGACCAATGTCCTTTCAATAACTGATCAATATTATCTCCAAGATCGATCTTTCTATTACATTAAACCCACAACTTATTTCATTCCTCATTATGATGACATTCCAAATTCATACAATCAGAGTCACCCCTCTATACATGTAGGCATTATAGTCAGAAACACTAGTCTATATACTAAAAATAGATTCTCACTATTCCATAACACAATATACACCTCATGTAAAAAAACATGCAACCTCAATATAATTTAAGAATTACTGGTTAACACTCCAATACCACCCAATCCATATTCTATATGGAACAACTCATTCCATGTGTTTGATTTCCACCAAGATTACATAAAAAAGTATTGGTTTCACACACCTATGTAACTAGATAGTGAATCATGTCCCATGTTATAAGATTCACTTAAAACTAAATCTAAGATCACTATATTGAACAAATAACCATTATCTCCATTCATGTAAATCCCAAATAAAAAAATCCTCAAAAAAACTATTCAAAATTAGATATTTCACTCATGACAATGTATACCACATGCACACCAATCACTATGGAAATGTTCCACAATCCACAACTTTAACCCACACATTCTCCACCTGAGATCTAACAATTTAGAGTTATCATCAACCATTCCATTGAAAAAAAAATTATACAGGGTTAGGAATCCAAATTCCCTTTCCCCAAAAAGCTTTATGTATAATAAGGCAGTTCCATTGAAGGATAAATCTTCATATAAATACAAGGCTTATTCAATCCTGCAACATATATAGAAGCACCTTTTCTGCATTTAACTCAGGGTGGTTAAGGATTCATTTTAACATCCCTAAATATGATAAATCACTAATTATAGATTTATCAAACCCAACATCATAATTTTTGTGTGATTTATAAGATGAATTCCTTGAAATAATAATATTTAAGAGTTGAATTTATAGAATAAGAATAACATAAGTTAAAAAGTGAATATAATAAATTAAAAAAAATAAAACACTAATTATAAGAAGAATTTTCTATTGTATTTTTTATATTTATTACTCATTGATATAATGGAATTTAATATAATGCTTTTATATTTATAGTATATATATATATATTTTTTCTTTTAGATTATGATTCTCATATAGAATATAATATTTGTTATGGTTTCATATAAAGTGAACAATTATTATTTCCATAAATATTTTTTATTTAAATTTAATATTATTTAATTGATTTTATGAAGTGAAATATTTTTTTATATAATTGATAGATTTTTTATGTATGAAACCGATTAGATCTCAAGTGATTTTCAAAACAAGTTAGATATCATTATTTATTTTGTATTTAATAATGCTTTATATAGTGGTCATATACACTTCCCATGTTATAATTATGTTGTTAAAATTTGGTTAATTCATGAATAATTAATCTAATAAATAAATAAATATGGGTTTATTAATGTAATATGTCTAGTATAAATATGAAGAGAAAATGAAATCTCAAAATTTCCATGATCTGAATGAGAGGAATGCATTGGATAATTTATTAGATTACCCATTTTCATTCTTCATCATGATAAAGAATGGATATCGAACCAAGAAGTCTTAAATATGGGAACACATGATATATGTAATGAAAATGATGATTTTGGCAGTGTGAAAAAATTGAATTAAAATTCAATGACTCTAGTATAATAATAATATGGTAAAATGAATAGATAGAATTATTAATCTTACTATTTCATAGGAAAACCATATATTGGATTTTTAAAACTTCCATAGATTATATTATTAATTTTTTGATAGTATTACTTCTTTATGATCTATATATTACATAAATCCATTATATGGAATGAAAGTCAGTTGAAGAAGATGAATTTTCAAAAAAAAATCATGCTTTCCCAGAATACATCATCTTATTATGGGAGAAAATTACTGGATGAAATGATTTCATAAAATGTTGAACATATTGATGGAATCCAAATGATAATGGAACACCATCCCATGTGACACAAAATGTAATAGGGAAATTTAAATTTATTATGATACTCTACATTATTTTCATTTCTTATGAAATATCAAAAAACATACGATGGTATGATACCAAGATATTGGAGGATAATGATGAGTTTGGTCATCCTACAGATGGATTTTTAGGGTGGTTATTTTATTCTTGGTATCTTAATTTTATAGTTGATTTATGTAATTTGTGGTTTGGTCTATCATTTTATAGTTTTAGTCTATTTGGGTAGATGCTTAATTTTCACAACACATTGTTGGTTTTCATACACATTTTTAAACTTCTACCATGGATGTGTATGAAAGAAATTTTACTCTAATGAGTATACTCATATATGGAAATCATTATCATGGAAATGTTTTAAATGAATACAAGAAAACTTTAATAAATGATCTAAATTATCTATTGAATTTGAGTGTACGCACATGCGATGCATGTTCAGATGTTATATTTTAGATGCATGATCTACTTATGTGGATGTTAAATGATTTTATTACTTATGGAATGGTTTCTAGCTATATTATGAATTAAAAAAAATTTAATATTCTATTTTTATAAAGATTAAATTATCCAAAAGACTTAAATATAATTTTAGTTTCAGTTTAATGGACATCGACGATTCTTGCCAATGGATTGTCCATATATGAATAATTGTTGAAGGTTTTACAATACTATGGAGAGTAAAAATCAACAATAGAACTTGATCATGGAGATTTAACAATAGTATAAGATAAATAGATTGTAAGAATGATAGGGTATGAAACCTAACATCGGGTAAAGCCTGTGCATGCATGGGAAAGCCTAGCTGAACAACCATGTGAAGGTAGATATTTTCTTTCATGATGAAGATTCTAAGGAGGAGTAGTTCCATGTAGTTATTCTGGGTTGTATGTAATGTTTGATGCCTACGGGCAATGAATTACTCTAAGGACTATGAGCCATGAAATACTTTCACCTATGGGACTTGTAAGGGTTCCACCTCACCCCTTGAAATGTGGATTACCAAAATCAATAATAAATGATGTCTGTCAAGTCATTTGAGGTGGAGGAAGAATGTATCCATTAAAAACATTACAATTGGAAGAAGAAAAGTATCTATATTGTAACGCCCCCACCCCAGTTACCCATAGTCGTTTCATTATTACGTAACATTGGCATGATCACAAAGATCAAGTCTTGAAATACCGATTAGTTTAGTAGCCTTGAAACACTAGATACATTAATAAGTTTTACATTACATCATAAAGTGAAAAACTACAATAACATGGTCTCCATAGTCCACACTCATATCCCCTACTGTCTATCCCTGCAGGTCATTCATAAAATACTTCTTCACATCCTGGAAAATAATAAAACAATGAAAGGGGTGAGATCAGATGCTCAGTAAGGATAACAATATTGCGGAAGCTTTCATAAATAAACATAAACCTTTAAGGAAATGTATAAGTAAAAAAAAAGCCTTTTAAACTTGAACTTCAGCGTAATATGGCAAAAGTAAAATGAAATAATTTCATTTACTTATTCACATGGATATTCTACTAGTCGAATAATCACATGCAATATTAATAACCACTTTCATAATGATGGAATGCATAATGCCAGACTATCATAACCACGTAGTCAAGGCCTCGTGCCATGAATACAAATAAGATTTTATCAAGGCCTCGTTCCAAGACACTAGTTTGTCTAATGAGGCTTACCGATGCATCGAGGAGCTATAGCGAGCTCCACCCATCACTTATTATGTCCAATGCATTCATCATATGAACAGGTTTGAAGATATCATAAAACATAACATAATCATATCACATAAAACATGCATAAAGGAAACATATCATTTCCACATTTCAATCACAAGATATCAATACAACACATTGATATAAAAAACCATTTTCAATACCAAAATAAAATAAAATTAAAACATGGTATTTATTTTTCATTTTTTAAAAAAAGTTATGGCTTGTAGAGGAAGCCAAAACTCAAATAATGGTCACGGTGGCAGAGAAGTTGTGGTCGTCACATACTTATGACAAAAAAACATTCCCCTTTGTCGTTTAGTAAAATTATTTTTATAAAAATATTCCTTTTGAATAAACGTTAAAGTCAAAGGGGTTTATACACTGTATAAAAGAAAGTTGTGTATAAAACAAAATTTGCCTCAATGAATGGAGATTGAGACGAAGTCCCTTACAAAGATCAGTTTATAAATAAAATAGATCTATTATGTGTATTCACTATAAGTACACATAAAGAAAGTAAAAATAAAAGATAGGACATAATAATATCATGACATAATTTGAAGGTAGGAGGTTAACCCAAAGAACGGAAATTGGGTTAAGAAGTTCCCTTAACTCGTGTCCGACTTGACTCGATCATTCATTAACCTCCTGAATAATAAACTAGAGTTAATATCTACTTTCATAAGAACTGTTTAAAGTTAATTATCCCTTTTATATCACTTATTACAATGTTACGATAATTATGTAGTCATTTAAGTTAATAACGGTCGTTTTGTCGATCTTTGGTACTTGAGTCAACAATAAACTTCTTATAATTACAAGTTGTTTATGTGGTAGAATATCCATTATCTCCAGAATTATATTAATGATGTAGATATCATATATATCATATATATCCATTATATACATTCATTAATAATATTACGTAACATTTAGAGGTAAGAAATGAAATGCACCGTTCATGGAGACGGTAAGCCGTACGTACGCATGAACGCTAATTTTATTTCTATTTCATATTTAATGGAATGAAATCATAATGATATAAAGGTATATTATAATTCCAGTATAATATCATATATAATATCATTTAATTCATCCTTTATACATCCCACATATGGCATTAACGATTCAAATCACTTTGAGGGGGCGGTAGTCTGCACTTCCTAAAATGAAATTATCATGTTTACCCATAATGGAAATCATAAAGGTATGCCATAAATGAGAAATACATAAGCATAAGGAAAAAATAAACATAATATATATCATATATAAATATAGTGACATATTAATGGCCACCATTAGAGGTGTTAATAGAATATTGAACAATCATCGTTTCGTGAGGAAGTATTTCTCCACCCACAGAAACAGTATGTTCATTAACCATTAGACGAAGGTGTGTGTAAGTGTAAATAAAATAATTCTCATAAAAAAATCATAGTATATTGAAGATACTTGTTTTTTAACAAAATAATGTAATAAAAATATTTTAGGGGGTTGGAGAAGAAAAATAAAACAAAAGAACACAAGAGAAGACATTACCTTAAAATCGGGTAACTCTTTTTGATTTGTGCGAAATGATTCCTTGGGAAGACTTCTGCCCAAAGTGAGGCTACTAGGAGTAATATACGGAAGTTTAGAGATTATTTGGTCAGAGTTTGGCCGAGCCTAATGGTTTTGATGGTGTGAATAAGGTGGTAGAGTTGGGGGCCTTTTATAAGAGGATAAGAGGGGCACTCTAGGAAAGTCATGAAATATTACGTTATTATGAAATTATTTTCGGATTTTAAAGGTTCAAAAATGATATATTTCAAGGATATGGTGATAAGGGTTCGCAATATACTCATCCAATAGGTTTTTTACAAGTTTATGTCTTCTATTTTACATTATCTTTTCATTTTATTTAAATCGTTAATTAATGATGTAATCGCTGCATCATCATTGTGTCATAAAAAATTTATTTTATTTAATGTCTATAAATTATATAAAAATTAACATGATTTAAGAAATATTTTTATATTTCCAATTAATATTCATTGTAAAAAATTTAACTTATATAACCCCATGTAATAATTGTTTTAGTAAAACAACACATCTTTGTGACAATTTTAATTTTACTTTAAATAAAAAGTTTTTAATGTCATTTTCTTACCCAAGTGGCTCCATGGGGTCCCCAAGTTGACCAATGGATTTTCTTGGTCGCCCATGACTCATAAAATAAGGTTAGGACTAGTTTCAAGATATGTTATTATTTTTATAATATCATTTTTACCTTAAATTTCACTAATTACCTTTAATTGCGATTAATAGAACATAAAAGTTACTATTCACCAAAAATTATTTTAATCCCATTGAACCGCATTTTACTTCCTAATGATAACCATGTATGTCGGAGTTTTAAAATAAAATCACAAAAGTGGCAATGTTTCATTTACATGAAAAATTAGTTTTTAAACTACCACATAGTGGTTTCACTATTCATCAAAAATTGATGTTTTTCAGAAAAATACCAAAAATTCACCCTAAGATATATTTGATATTCCTAATTCAAAAATGATGTCTATTTTAAAAAATTCAAAACATATTAGTCGGTTTAATTAATTTAATGATTAATTCCCGCTGTCACAACAAATAGATTGTTTTTAAGAAACAATATATATCAAAAGATTGAGAATTTTATATATCCAATTCCAAAGTGAAATTAATTCTAATGACCACCATTAGATAAAATTGTAAAAATATATTCTAATTATACATTAATACCACTCAATAGTATAATTTATCACTATAAATTATTTTGATTAAAAAAGTTGTTTTTAAGTATTTTCTCTCTTCATAAAAAATTGGAAGTTCTCAGAAAATTACAAACAATTTAACTTAGGATAATTTCGATATTCTGAATACAAAAATAAAGTCCATTTTGAAATATAAAATTTATATAATTTGAAAAAGTGGGTATTACTATTCATAACTGCTACTTTGATTGGTCGCGGTGTGTTAGAATCTCGAACTTGCGTATAATGCAAGCTATTGCATTATTGAAAGAGAACCGTATCGTGAAAGCTTGGGGTGTTACATTCTCCCCTCCTTCAATAAATTTCATCCTCGCAATTTGAAAATGTTCTTAGAAAATAAAAGGTTGAAAATAGAAAATACCATTGTGGAAAACCCACATCGAAAATAGGGTTAAAAATATAACATTAAAAGAAAGAAAGATAAGTACAAAGGTCACCCGAGATAGCCCATACTAGGATTCTATGAAAATATGGATATGGAGGAAAAACAGACCATCAAGGTCTGATGGAGAGTTGTAGAAAATAGGGTTAGGAGAAAGTTAACTATAAGAAAATCACAAACTTGTGAATGGTTAAACGATCATTGATTCCCCAGTATAAAAAGATTACCGACAACATTTTGTTTTAAGTTACCTTTTATAAAGTTGAGGAATGCATTTAGGAGATTTACTAAGAACGTAAGGGAATATACATACTTGTCATGTGGACTTTCATTCTTTAATAAATTTTTATCACAAACCCATCTTTCACTCAAAAAGATAATAGAACTCAAAAATATTATATTTATCATAATCGTACACGGTTCCAAATATTAACACATACCATTTAGATTAGGAAAACTTTTTTGTGATAACCAGGGACTTCATGTAGGCTAGTGGTAGGTAATAAAGGTCTATCACACTATGGTTGTGGGTTCGATTCCTTCCGCTTTGTCCAATGTGACAGTTTATCCCCCAACCCTCAGGTTGTCCTTTTCCTAAGACTATAGTATTATAATATTACAAAAATAATCTTCAGAAATGTTTTAACCTTGTACAATACTATCCAAAGTTCAACATAATCCATTCCATCCTTTATAGTTATCCAAAATACCTCTATCCAGACTTTCTCTAAAAGGTCTCTAAATTCCAAAATCAATTGTATCATCAGATTCCTCAAACAATGTAAAGATTATCTTATTTTTACATACACAAATATAATTACCTTCATCATATTAAAAACTTAATGAAAACAATAAGTACTGCAGTACAATCCTTATATATATCACATTATTCTTATAACCAGAATATAATCCTTGAGTCCAAAAGCACAAATACATTAATTTTTCCACTTCAACTGTAGTAACAACATAAGATTGTCCTTGATCCCTTGGCCTTTTCTTTGTTCAGTTTTCCTGACGCTTAGGGAATTCATCTGCATAATGCCCCATTTCCCTACAATTGTAGAATTCAACATTGATAACCTCTTTCATTCCCTTAAAATCACGAGCCTTGTGACATTTTTCTCCGCATTTATAAAAAACTCCCATTCCTTTTAGGCAAGTACCAGGGAGATTCTTCCCCCAATTATCGCATAATGGAAAATCATTCTTTCCTCGTTTCCCTTTATCTATCTCTTATTCCACCATTCTTTTCTTCTCTTGATTTACTTTATCATCATAAGATTTAGAGAATTCCTTTTCTGTCTTGATTTCACATGAGACAATGTCTTCGTACAATTAGAAGGTTTGTGAGACTAATGCTCGATGAAGAAATGGTTTTTACCCATCAAAGAAACGATCAATCATACTTCTTGGGTTACGTATTTAATCTACTGTATGCCTTGCTAACCTTATAAAGTTAGCCTCATACTTTGCGGCATTCTCATCCTCCTTTTGTCTCAGACTCATAAATTGCCTTTCCATATCTACTCAATGGTCATGAGGGAAGTAATTTTCTAAGAAAATCTCTTTGAACTCCCTCCATTACAATCTCGATACTTATTCATCTTCCTTTGTGTTTTGAATCAGTGACCACCATTGATCACCAACTCCAGTGAGGCGGTAAACTACAATGACAACCTTCTCCCTTTCGCTAATCCCCAAGGCGTGGAATATTTTCTCTAAGGAGTTTATCAATTACTCATCTAATAATGGATTTTTACCCCCATTAAATGTTGGCGGTTGTTTCCTCATGAATCGGTCTAACATGATCCTCCACATTGCGGATCAGGGTGCCCCATACGAGTAAGGTTATTATTCATAACCTAAGTGAGTTGCCCCAGTATGGTGATAAGCTGATCAGCACTAGTTGTATCACCAACTCCATTATAATTATCTTGAGCAGGAGGGAAATTCCTACATGGAGTGCATTTCCAATATTCCCACTAGGCCCCATTTCTAAACAATGGCATAAACTAGATTAGTTTATGAATCAAAATACATAATTCCATACTGGTAAAACACTTAACATAAATAGAAAAGATTATGGATATAATCCATAATCATAAAAATGTTTTCTTTGAGGATGTATATACTCAAAAACCTTTATAGTGGTTTGTAATGTAAATGAGAAATATCCTAAGCATATCCCTCGAGAGTGTCGTAACCAAGATTGCAGCAAGACGTGTTGTCGTGTACCAGTTCCCATTCGAGTCTAGCTCAAAGCGGTGTTTTTGGGTTTTACCCCTAGGTACATCTGTGCTAGAGCCGCCTCTACCTGCTCGTATCCAGACAGGGATGTATTGCTCGGAAAACTCACTAAATCTCTATAATACCAAAATTCTAGGAAGTTCTTCTATACTAATCCTCAATGTCCATCTTAGGGCTATGTGCTCTAATTAGAGTTTATCTAAATTGAGCTTCCAAGGTTAGTACTAAACTTACTATCATACCAACTGTAATGCCCGGACCCCAGTTACCCAGAGTCGGTGCACTATTACGTAACATTGGCATGATCACAAAGATCATGTCTCGAATGACCGATTAGTTTAGTATCCTTGAAACACTAGATACATTCATAAGTTTTACATTACATCATAAAGTAAAAAACTACAATAACATGGTCTCCATAGTCCACACTCATATCCCCTTATGACTATCCCTGCAGGTCATTCATAAAACATTTCTTCACATCCTGGATAATATTAAAACATTGAAAGGGGTGACCTCAGATGCCCAGTAAGGATAACAATATTGCGGAAGCATTCATAAATAAACATAAACATTTAAGGCAATGTATAACTAAAACAAAAGCCTTTTAAACTTGAACTTCAACGTAATATGGAAAAAGTAAAATGAAATAATACCATTTACTTATTAACATGGATATTCTACTAGTCGAATAATCACATGCAATATCAATAACCACTTTCATAATGATGAAATGCATAATGCCAGACTATCATAACCACATAGCCAAGGCCTCATGCCAAGAATACAAATAAGATTTTGTCAAGGCCTCGTTCCAAGACACTAGTTTGTCTCATGAGACCAACCAATGCATCGAGGAGCTATAGCAGGCTTTACCCGTCACTTATTAAGTCCAATTCATTCCTCATATGAACAGGTTTAAACATATCATAAACCATAACATAATCGTACCACATAAAACATGCATCAAGGAAACATAACATTTCCAAATTTCAATCACAAGATATCAATACAACACATTGATATAATAAAACTATTTTTAATACCAAAATATAAGAAAAGTAAAACTTATTATTTATTTTTCAATTTTTTAAATAATGTTATGACTTGTAGAGGAAGCCGAAACTCAAATAATGGTCCCGGTGGCGAAAAAGTCATTGTCGCCACATACGTACGACAAAAAAACATTCCCCTTTGTCGTTTAGTAAAATTATTTGTATAAAAAGATTCCTTTTGAATAAATGTAAAAGTCAATGGGGTTTATACATCATATAAAAGAAAGTTGTGTATAAAACAAAATTTGACTCAATGAAAGGAGATTGAGACGAAGTCCCTTACAAAGATCATTTTTTTTAAAAAATAGATATATTATGTGTATTCACTATAAGTACACATAAAGAAAGTACAAATTCATAAAAGGAAATAATAATATCATGACATAATTTGAAAGTAGGATATTAACCCAAAGAATGGAAATTGGGTTAAGAAGTTCCCTTACCTCGTGTCCGACTTGACTAGATCGTTATTTAACCTCATGAATAATAAATTAGAGTTAATATCTACTTTCTTAAGAACCGTTTTCATGTTCATTATCCCTTTTAATTCACTTATTACAATGTTACAAAAATTATGTAGTCATTTAAGGTAATAACGGTTGTTTTGTCGATCTTTGGTACTTGAGTCAAAAATAAACTTCTTATAGTTAAAAGTTGTTTATGTGGTAGAATATCCATTATATCCAGAATTATATTCATGATGTAGATATCATATATATCATATATATCCATTATATACATTCATTCATAATATTATGCAACATTTAGAGGTAAGAAATGAAATGCACCGTTCATGGAGACGGTAAGCCGTACGTACGCATGAACGCTACATTCATTTATATTTTGTATTTAATGGAATAAAATCATAATGATATAGAGTTATATTATAATTCAAGTATAATATCAAATATAATATCATTTACTCCATCATTTATACATCCCACATATGGCATTAACGATTCAAATCACTTTGAGGGGGCGGTAGTCCACACTTCTAAAATGAAATTATCGCGTTTACCCATAATGGAAATCATAAAGGTATTCCATAAATGAGAAATAAAGAAGCATAAGGAAATAATAAAAATAATATAAATCATATATAAATATATTGACATCTTAATGGCCACCATTAGAGGTGTTAAAAGAATATTGAACAATCATCGTTTCGTGAGGCAGTATTTCACCACCCACAAAAACAGTATGTTCATTAACCATTAGACGATGGTTTGTGGAAGTGTAAATCAAATACATCTCATAACAACATCCTAGTATATTGAAGATACTGTTTTTTACAAAATAAAGTAATAAGAAAATGTTAGGGGGATGGAGAAGCAAAATAAAACAAAAGAACACAAGATATGACATTACCTTAAAATCGGGTAACTCTTTTTGATTTGTTCCAAAGGCTTCTTTGGGAAGAAAGTTGGCCAAATTGAGGGTTCTATAAGTAAGATAAGGAAGTTGAGAGAGTATTTGGGTAGAGGTTGGCCGAGACAAATGGCTTTGATTGTGTGAATAAGGTGGTAGAGGTGGGGGCTTTTTATAAGAGGAGAGGATGGGCACTCTTGGAAAGTCATGCAATATTACATTTTTATGAAATGATTTTCGGATTTTAAAGGTCCCACAATGATATATTTCGAGGATAAGGTGATAAGGGTTCGAAATACACTCATCCAATAGGTTTTTTACATGTTTATGTCTTATATTTTACATTATCTTTTCATTTTATTTAAATCGTTAATTAATGAGGTAATCACTGCATCATCATTGTGTCCTAAAAAAATTATTTTATTTTATGTCTAAAAATTATAAAACAATTAACAAGATGTAGGAAAACTATTTAGATTTCAAATTAATACTTATAGTAAAAGTTTTAACTTATATAACCCCATGTAATAATTGATTTAGTAAAACAACACATGTTTGTGACAATTTTATTTTTACTTTAAATAGAAAGTTATTAATGTCATTTTCTTACCCAAGTGGCTCCATGGGGTCCCCAAGTTGACCCATGGATTTTCTTGGTTGGACATGAATCATCCAATAAGGGTAGGTCAAGTGTCAAGATATTTTCATATTTTTATAATATCATTTTTACCTTAAATTTCACTAATTAACTTTAATTGCGATAAATAGAACTTAAATGTTACTATTCACCAAAAATTATTCTAATCCCATTGAACCACATTTTACTAATTAATGACAACCATGTATGTCGGATTTTTGAAAATCAAATCACAGAAGTGGTAATTTTTTATTTACATGAAAAATTAGTTTTTAAACTACCACTTTGTTATTTCACTATTCATCAAAAATTGACGTTTTTCAGAAAAATACAAAAAATTAACCCAAACATATATTTGATATACCTAATTCAAAAATGATGTCTATTTTATAAAATTAAAAACATATAAGTTGGTTTAATTAATTTAATAATTATTTCTCACTGTCACAACAAATAGCGTGTTTTTAAGAAGCAATATATATCAAAAGATTGACAATTGTTTATGTCGAATTCCAAAGTGAAATTAATTGTAATGAAAATCATTGGATAAAATGGTAAAAATATATTATAATTTTACTTTAAAACTGCTCAATAGTATAATTTATCACTATAAATTATTTTGTTTAAAAAAGTTGTTTTTAAGTATTTTCTCTATTCATAGAAAATTGGAAG
This sequence comes from Viscum album, assembly GCA_963277665.1. Classification (NCBI taxonomy): domain Eukaryota; kingdom Viridiplantae; phylum Streptophyta; class Magnoliopsida; order Santalales; family Viscaceae; genus Viscum; species Viscum album. Next base: position 1,391,283,530 of record OY728164.1, read on the forward strand.
TTCTCAGAAAATTACAAAAAATTCAACGTAGGATAATTTCGATATTCTGAAGATAAAAATGAAGTCCATTTTGAAATATAAAATTTATATAATTTCAAAAAGTGGGTATTAATATTCATAACTACTACTTTGATTGGTTGCGGTGTGTTAGAATCTTGAACATGCGTACAATGCAAGCTATTGCATTATTGAAAGAAAAGCGTATCATGAAAGCTTCGGGTGTTAGATTTATTGAGTTTCTTTATTGATCAACCAATTTTTTATGTAATTACATAGATGTAATGTTCTTTGAAAAAAATAATGTTAAATATTTCTTTCAATTAATATAAATATAAAGGGAAGTACAAAATATGTTTTATGATCTATGTGATAGTCTGGACCGAGATTCCACTAAGAGGTATCCCTAGCTCAGTTTCCCACATATCATTAAGAGAATCTCCCCCAATGACAGAGGTTTCTGACTTGGAGAAAGTGCCTGAGATGTGTCTATGGGGATATTATTCCATGATACCCATAGTGTAGCATAATATATCCATAAGAAACACTGGTAAATTACAGATGTAATAAAAGTAAACTGATTACAGGTGAAAAAACAAAAGTATATAGAAGTAATAAACAACTGAACAAATAATAATCATATAATAAAGATGATTATTACATTTCTTGTATCTATAAATCTAGGAAACATGGATACAAGAAGTAGAAAATAATGATATACAGAAGTAGAAAATGAAGCCAAAAACTATCCCTAGCATCCCGAGCTCCAGCTCAGTCATCTACTACCAGTTCCATCCCAAGCAACAATAAATCAGGGGTCTGAATCTACACACTTCCCTTTTTTAACACAAGTGTATATGTAATATTCCCAGGTACCAAAAATGCATTGATATTGGGTGAATTAAATCTGAATATTCCACCAATAATGTTTTCTATAAGATCCTGTCCATTTTATATAAACTAAAATAGTGTACAAGAATTCATATATAAAAGTAACCAGTACAGTAATGAAAATACCCATGTAAATACTTCATCCCTCCACTGATGTTTGATATGTAACTGATTTACTAATTTATTATGTTTGAGTTTATATATCTAAGTCACATTAGGCACCCCCAACACAGAAATCACCTCTTGATAGTAATAGTTAAACTTCCAAGATGAAAAAAGGTAACCTGCATTGATATTAAAAATCGATGGGATCCAAGGTAATAACCAATGCATCCAATACCTCAAGGTTAACCAACATAGTTGTAACTACATCTTAGATAAAGGGTAACAGTGTAATATATGGGGTTTCTTCCAAAAAATTCCATAATAATTTGATCTATTTGATTTTAAGGAATACATCCAAGGTAAAACTAGATAAGATATGGCTATGACCAATGATGTAACCAAGGAGCCTCAATTTTGTAAAAGTCACACTATATCCATGGAGGGAATCCAAGGAATCATTTAACAATAAATGAGGGATCCTATAGTATCATACTGAGAATCCAATGATAGTTGAGGATCAAGATTCGAGGTGGGTCTCAACCAAGGAACCTCGAATCCTTGAATGGGAATGGTGTCCATGAAAACTCAATGAATTTCTTCAAGAATCCAGAAGATAACTTCAGTTTTAATACTTATATAGTAATGATGTGAAGGTAAAAATATAATTAAGCACCTTACAAATGATTTAATTAATAAAATAATCCATGTTATGGTCATACCAATTAATATGTTCATTTGGTTCACACCTTGAATTTTATTAGTGTGACAAGAATAAGGGATGACACCATTTATTTCATTTCAATTATAATGAATTGGTTCTCTCAGTCACCTTTAATAAAACGAAAAGGATGGTCTAAAGAAGAGAAACCATATGCAATCTATTTTCTATAAACTAGGCCATGTCGTATATATAATATATACTTTCCAATTTAGAATTTAACATTGATTAATCAAGTAGTGGAACCTACCATTGGCAATTAATGTGATAAGAATACATGGGTTAGGAATTAAAAAACCTTAATTTAATTAATCTGTTAGCCTTTACAATGTCAAGTGAGAGATCACCCCAATGGTGGAACAAATAGGCTCAACATGCTAATAAGTCATAATTATGAAAATCACCTTACTTATTGTGGTTAACGTTGTGGACATAACCAACAATATTGAATAACATATATGGAATGGGTCTTAGAACATGGTTCTAATGAATACATACAAGACTTATTAACTAAAAAGGAGACACCCAATAAAATCAGTGTGATGACATGATAATTTATAAAATAATAGCATATGTGGGATGAGTTATAGACCACCCACCTCATACTCATATGACTTTCCGTGTCCAGTATAAAAATCTAGTTTGTCCAGTGTTGGAAGAGATCAGAATAAAGGTCCAAAACACTAAATATATAGCATATTATCATACTACAAAATTGAATTGTTGATAAGAAGAAGAATGACAATTGATTAACAAGGAATTTTCGTCTTACTGATACACATCCAAAGTGACATACATTGATCAAATCATCTCCCTATCACAATGAAACACCAAATCCTATGTTTATTCATGAGACGGGATTCATACAATAAATAATGGGGAGGTTAGAATCTATTTAAAAAAGGAGCCCTAACCTCTAATTTTAAAAAATGGTGTGAGCATGTACATGATGCTTAAATTCATTACACATTGTGTGATGCTTGGGGTATTTCCCCCTTAAAAAACCCTTACATGATGTTAAAGGTTCTTTCTAGACAATTACACATAATTTAATATATACTCAGCATGTATTCCAATTACACGACATGTAATTGGAATGCAGTGAACCTACAACCCCCAATTCCCTTTTTCTCAAAAAACAGACCAACTTCCCCATGACCCGACATTAGAGTATAAGAAAAATCTTGTAAATAAAATAATAATGTGGAATTTAAAAGGATCCAAACCTGATATAAAACAGGGGTCCTTAAAGTCTCTCCTATAAAGGAACTCATTCCCAATTTCACCTTCTAAGGGTAGAAAAACACGTTTTGAGAACAACTCTGGCCCCTGGGCGTGTACATCAGACTCCTTCTCCCAAGTCTAACACTGTACACAGCTGTGCTTCCACAACACCTATACTAGAGGGAAAAATAGACCTCGGAGGGCCTTTTTGATCATTACAATGAAGAGTATAGTATAATACACAAAGGTATCATTAACATCAATCTAAAATTCCATAGGATCAAATGTATTACATGATTCAGCATGATATGGATGAAGGAATGAAACATGAAATACATCGTGCATGGAATGGTGCCTTTAAGGTAGTAGCAATCAATAGGCTTCTGGCCCGACTCTCTCCACGATCTCAAGTATCTCTAAATAATGATTTTATGTCTTGTATTTACTCTATATTCATATATGACATAGCTTGGGTGATACCTTTTTGGAAAACACAATCCCCATACTCGAACTCCAAAGGTCATCGATGATGATCGGTATAAGATTTCTATCTTGACTGGGTAGTAGTCATATGATTATTGATCATATGAACCTACTCTAAATTAATCTGAACAAGATGTGTACCTAGTAGGGATGACTCTCCTTCCTCTAGCTAGTAGAGGGTTGAATTAAACAACTTACCATAAAAGTCCTAAAAAGGATCCATCTGAATCATTTCCAGAAAGCTATTATTATAGGAAAACTCAATGAGAGGGATATAATTCTCCCAGGAACTGTCAAAATCAAGGAAACAGAATCATAGAATTTCTTCTAGAACTTGTATCTTCCATTATTATTATCCATCAGTTTGAGGGTGAAAGAATGTCCTTAGAGGCACCTATAAACCCATAGCCTTATCCCACCCCTTCTAGAACCATCATCTGAAATGAGCATCCCTATATTGAAATGATAGTATGAGGGACCCCATTTAGTCATATGATATCTCAAACATACAATCTTCACATATCTTCAACTAAGAAAGTAACCCAGATAGAAATG